>CM070631.1:41534618-43934618 GCA_036346255.1 Ampelocalamus luodianensis
ATACACAACGATAGGAGAAATTGCCTTCACAAGAATGGCGGCATCCTCTGGGGAGGAACAGGCTGATAACCATTCTCTGGGTGGTTATGCGGTATCCGCTCGCCAGCAGGTCTTCGAGTAAAACTTCCATGTGTATGGTTCTGGATAGGATTGAAGGTGCCCCACCAGTGAGATTCGCTGTCAGCAGGGATCCAGGGAAATGGGGCAAAGCCCTCCCGACCCCACCCGTATTTTCACTTGCACAACTACATGATGCGGAGTTGTAATTGTTGTTTGAATATAATCAAGTTCATTCCAGAACAATGCATCACTCTGTCTTGCATGCATGCTTTATCTGGGGGAAAATATGAAATTAGTCACAGAACTTGAAAAAAATTGTCTGATTTAGTGCCTAAACTTCAAGTGCACATCATTATTTTAGTCCCTCAACTCACTATATTATTTTATTGTTCGATCGGTCTTTGCAATGAAATCACTAGTTCACTATGTATGGTAGGTCATATTATACATTCTAAAATCACACGACCACCATAGGGCATGCACCTATCATTTGTTAAGGTTAATGTATCACACCACGACAGTGCAGTTTTTCGAAACAGACAAATGGCCCATTTAAAAAACAAATATAAAAGTAACGACGAAACGGTCAATAACAGTTCGGACAGTGGTAAAACCCACATGGGCCAATAATGATTCAAGCAACCACTACGGTAGTTTTCACTTCACGGGGAACAAGGTGTAACACCCCAATGATAACCAAAGTATTAGGAAACCGGGCCCGGCCAGGAGTCCGGGTCCGGGTGGGCACCTCATTCACCCTAGACTATATATAGGAGGGGGGACCCCCCAAACATTGTGCACAATTCATTATTAGAAGAGCAATAAAGAGAAGTCTGCAGTCCCCTCTCATACCTGTGTTTCATCTATTGTTGCGTTCTTGCATCGTTCTTACGATTCTGATTTTGTATACGAGGTAATCGCTCGGACTGGACTTGCCAGCGACGGTTCATCAACACGTTACAGCACGATCGACTCTCCTCGCATCGAAAAGGTAACCGTCGATGAACGACACTCATATATTGAATCGTTTTTCTAGACTGCTTTCAATTCTGCAAATTTGGCTTTCTAGATTTGTTTTCTACGGTGCAAATTTGCTCTAATCTGTCGCGAGCCGACTTGAAGTCGCCGGCACAATGCCGATCGACAAATTGCATGAAAGAGCGGATGTCGATTGTACCGTAGATTGGAAATTGCAAATCTGTTCTAACCTACCGCGAGCATACTTGAAGTTGCCGGAAAATCCGATCGGAGGTTGCATGAAAGAACCGATGTCGATTGCACTGTATTACATCGTATTGCATTGCATACACACATGAATGAACAGTTTTTAATAAAAATTTGCTCGCCACGAAGAGCAGCAGGCGCTGCCGCCGAACCTCCCCGCGCTCGTGGCGCCGCGTCGCCGCTTGAAGGCAGCGCGCCGGCCGCCTCGGCTGGCTCCACGCTGCCGCCGCCCGTAGCGGCCCCGGCGGTCATCATCCAAGAAGAGAAAAGGGGGAGGCATCGCCGGCAAGCAAAGGGAGAAAGAAGGGGCGCTGCCCCCGGCGCGGTGGGACCGGCAACGGCATGCAGCCGCCGTCACCACCAATGGCCTGCTGCGCCACCTTCCCACTTGAAAGGCGTGGCGCCGCCGCCGCCACCGACAGACGGCGCGGGCTCGAGCGTCACCGCCGCCGCTTCGATGGCCCGGCCGCCGCCGATGCCCGAGCCGCCGCCTCCTCCTCCTTTGTCGCGCGCCGAGCCGCCAGATCCGCCGCGCCGCGGCGCTGAAGCCGCCGGCCGCCGCCACCCGCCGCCTCAAGACGCAAGAAACCGCCGCCACCGGGTCGCCGCTCACTTTGGCGCCGCCGCGCGCGCATGCGCGCCCGAAGCCGCCGCAGTTGCCGCCGTGGCGAGCCGCCGGGTAGCCGCCGGTGGCGCGTGCTCGGTCGCCGCCGTGTACGCCGACACCAAAGACGCCGCCGGAGCGGCATCGCGCGCCGCACTGCCCATGAAGCACCCGCCACAAACCCCCACGGGAGCTAGGGAAACCCTAGCTCCCGGTCCCTTATTGCAGCCGGGCGGGCCTGGTGGGCCGGGGAAAGGCCGAATGGGCCAAGGGGAATCGGGCCCGGCCGGTGAGAAAAGAAAGAAAGAAAAATGGGAAAGAAAGAAAAAATGGTATTTTGCGAGAAAGGCCTTGAAATTTTTCGTGATTACGCAAGTTTTCAGTATAATGAAATTTTGAAAACCCTCGGAAGTTATGGCAATTACGCGCAAATTCTCTCAGAACTGAGATTTCGCGTTGTAGCCCCCGAAACTTGTAGTTTTCGCGAAAGTAACTTTTCCAGCAGAAAAAGGCCTCGGGAATCCAAATTTTTGCATAATTTTGAAATTTGAAGCATATTTATTCTTGTTATTGTTATTTCTATGCAAGTTATTTATTGTATTTACTGTTTTGGTTATCTGTGATTGTTTATATTGCTTTTAATCACTGAAAATAGCAGTAAATCATGAAAAATACATAGAAAAATACGGGAACATTATGAGAATCCTTGCAACCTTTTTATGTACATTACCAGCAGTAATCTTATGCATCCCTTGCATGAATATGCAGATGACTGGAATTACAAACCGGGAGTTCGAGGAGGCCCAAAGATGCATGTTGTAATTATTTGACTTGGGCATCGATGTTGAGATCGCATTTGGAGCCACGAAGCTCCGTGCTGCTATTGGACTCGGCACCTCGCAGGATGTCGTTCCAACCGCTGAGGAGAATGATCAGGCACTTCATTTTCTCAGACATCATCTTTGTCTAACTCTCAAGAATGAGTATATGGCAGAGAAGAGCGCACTGGCATTATGGACCGCCCTGAAGAAGCGGTTCGAGAAACTGAAGTACACCATCCTGCCCCGGGCAGAGCAGGAATGGACTCGACTACGTTTCTTGACTACAAGATCGTGGGGAGTACAATTACGCTGGTACGTAATTTGTACCAATCTTCAGCTATGTGGTAAAGTAATCACAGATGAGGAGAAGATTGAGAAAACCCTCTCTACCTTTCACCCAAATGCGGTGCAATCCGCACGCAACTACCGTCAGGATGGCTACAAGGAGTACGCCGAACTGATAGATATCATGCAAGTTGCGGAAGCTCAAGATGAGGTTCTCAGAAAGAACTACATCTCACAGCCACCTAGTAGCAAAGTTGGCCATGAAGTCAATGCTAGCAGCTACAAGGTGAGAAAGCCTCACTCGAAGCAAAGAGGCAAGAAGGGTAAGGTCATGAGCCACAAAACTAAGCAAAATGCTCAAGTCAAGAAAGGCGACCAAAAGAAGCGCGATGAGAAGCCCTATGGTCACAGGACCAAAGCTGCTACAAATGTGGCACTTGGGGACATTGGTCACGTGTCTGCCGTGAACCGCAGCACGTGATTGATGCTTTCAAGGCAAAGAAGAAGGGCAAAGGACAGCATGAGGCGCACCTCGCCATTGCAGGCATAGAAGATCCACGATCATTGGTCGCACCTATGGATGTGGATATCCTGCAGCAGAGCCTATCACTCCTTCTTTGGACATTACAGCGGCGCCGCACCGTAGTTGCCAAGAAGAAAAGATAGAAGTAGACCGCATTCAGTGAGTTAATTTACTACCGATTCAATCTAGTGCATGCATGGCACTTAGTTTTACAATCATTTGCAGTTTATGTTAGAATTTTGAATTATTGAATAAAGGTTGTAAGCTCTAGAAGAGCATTTGCAATAAATTCTTATGATGTGTCCAGCAAGACTTTTCCCGTATTAATGAAGCAAGTTTGTTCTATTTTTGAAGTATGAGTTATGTGTGGATTGTTTTCTGCTCCATATTAATAAATACTTTATATATCAGAACGCGTGTGGCGCCCTATGGAGGAAGTGTGCCTAGCAGATAGCGACACAACGAATACCATACTGAGAGAGACGAAATTTTTCCAATCGATCAGCAAGAATGCTAGTAGTCTTACGACAATCGCTGGCAGCGATACTTGTATAATAGGCTCAGGAAGAGCCACAATTATACTCCCGATGAGCACGACATTGGTCATTGAAGAAGCCTTGTTGTACCCGGAATCGACTAGAACTCTCTTAAGTTTTAAAGATATTCGCGCTAACGGTCTCCATGTAGAGGCTGAAGAAGAGTATGGTAATGAATACCTGCTCATTACAAAGCGTGAGGAGAATGGGAAAAGGGTATTAGAACGACTTCCTTCATATGAATCTGGGCTATACTACACTCATATTAAGGCACCTGCAGCCTATACTGTCCTGAAAACATCTTTTAGAAGCTATGAACTTTTCTGTCTCTGGCATGATAGATTAGGCCACCCCGGTCTTAGGATGATGAGAAATATAATTAACAATTCTCGGGACATAATATTAATGTAAAGAATTTCCGAATCCGTAAGATTTTGTGTGTCTGCATGCGCCACGGAAATTAATTACTAGACCTTCTTCTCTCGAAAGTGAAGGATGAACTCCTGCATTCTGGACCGAATCCGGGGAGACATTTATGTCCTATTCAGCCCCTATCGTGGCCATTTAGGTACTTTATGATGCTCATCGATGCTTCCTCGAAATGGTCGCATGTATACGTTGTCTACGAGAAACCATGCTTTTGCAAAGTCGATCTCGCAGATAATTAAAATAAAGAATAATTTCCGATCATCATGTGAAATCCATCGAATGGACAACGCCGAGAATTTACTTCAAAGGCATTTGATGATTATTGCATGGCAATGGGAATTACCGTTGAGCACTCGGTACACATGTCCACACTCGAATGGACTAGCGAAGCATTGATTAAAAGAATTAAATTCATTGCCCGACCGCTTTACTGAGTGTAATTTACCAACTACGTGTTGGGGACATGCGATCCGCATGCGGCAACTCTCATCAATTTTAGACCGTCAAGATACAACATCCATTCACCTATGCAACTAGCGCAGGGTCACCACGAAAATCTCTCATCTTGAAGGTTTGGTTGCAAGGTTTATGTACCTATACCACCACCGCAATCGAAACGCAATGGGCCCTCTCCGAAAATCGGGATATCGTTGGTTATGAGATCGCATCCATAATCGTATCTCGACCCAATGATCGGAGATTTGCATACGGCCGCTTTACGACAAAGATATTTGATGAGGATAGTTTCCCGTCATTAGGGGGAGGAAATCAACCTCTTGATGAAAAATGTCGGGAAATAACGTGGCAAGCCACGGGAATTAATGCACATGACCCACGCACTAGTGAAGCAGATAGAGAAGTCCAGAAGATAATTGATTTGCAAGCATTAGCGAATCAACTGCCTGACCACTTTAGTGATTTGAAGAGCGTGACCAAGTCGCATGTGCCTGCACGCAATGCACCGGAGAGGGTTGAAATACCAAAGAAAATAGAAGGTATCCCTAATCCCGTCCAGAGGCCTCAGAATAAAAGGACGAGAACTCCGGCCCCTCGAATCCCAAGTAACCGGGGACGCCTGGCGAAAAAGGATAAGAAGGACTTGTCACAGCCGATCACTGAAGTTCCCCACAAACAGAAGGGGAGCCAGTTGAGACCTGGCACTGGTATGAAACCTTCAGCAAAAGGCATACCAGATTTGAATATTCCCACAGAGGGAGACATCAGCATGGATGTGTGCGCACACATCGGAGCTGAAAAACTAAAGGGACTTGCCCCCGCAATTGAAAGCAGCGGTGAACAAGTAGAAGCATTAGCAGAACCGCCCCATGAAGAAATAGCTATAAATTATGTGACCACGGGAGAATCTATGAATAGAGCAACAGCTAATGTCGACATTTATTTTGCAAAGAAAATTGCCACAATCATTGATCTTGATCCAGAGCTCATCGCTCACGATTGCAAGAAAAGATCAGATTGGAAAGATTGGAAGAAGGCAATAGAAACAGAATTAATATCTCTGAATAAAAGAGAGGTGTTTGGGCCCGTAAGCCGTACACCTCCCCATGTGCACCCTGTAGGGCATAAATGGGTATTTGTTCGAAAGAGAAATGAAAACAATGAAGTTGTAAGATATAAAGCAAGGCTTGTTGCACAAGGTTTCACTCAAAGACCCGGAGTCGATTATGAAGAAACCTATTCCCCGGTCATGGGCGGAACTACCTTTAGATACTTACACTCAATGGCAGTAAATCTGAATTTGAAAATGAAATTGATGGATGTGGTAACTGCATACCTTTATGGGAACTTGGATTCGGAAATTTATATAAAGGTACCTGAAGGTATCCTCATCGAACCAAGACAGAGCAAATAGAAATCTATACAGTGTGCAACTCAGAAAGTCACTGTATGGACTGAAGCAATCAGGCAAGATGTGGTATAATCGCCTAAGCGACTTTCTCTGCAAGAAAGGCTACACGAACAGTGAGGATTGTCCCTGTGTTTTTATACGGCGATCCCAGGATGGATTATGTATAATCTCAGTATATGTAGATGATCTGAATATCATCGGGACTTTGGAAGATATTGAAAAAGCAAGCTCTTACCTGGAGTCGGAGTTCGAAATGAAAGATTTGGGTAAAACTAAATATTGCCTAGGCTTGCAGCTTGAGCATACCCCTGAAGGGATTTTAGTACATCAGTCAACCTATACTCAGAAGGTGTTGGAAAGGTTCGGCTTTGAAAAGGCATATCCCTCGAAAGTGCCGATGATCGGGAGATCCTTGCAGCAAGACAAGGACCCGTTCAGACCTAGAGAAGAGGGGGAGGAAGTCCTGGGACCAGAATTCCCATACTTGAGCGCAGTTGGAGCACTCATGTATTTAGCAAACTGCACTAGACCGGACATTGCTTTCGCAGTGAATCTTTTAGCAAGGTATAGTGCAGAACCTACCAAAAGGCATTGGCAGGGAATAAAGGACGTCTTCCGATACCTCCAAGGAAGTAAAGATCTTGGCATGTTCTACAGAAAGAACCAGGACCTTACAATGATCGGCTATGCAGATGCCTGCAACTGCCGGACCGCATACAGCTAAGTCGCAAACAAGCTATGTATTTCTGTGTGGTGGAACTGCAATTTCATGGAAATCATCTAAGCAAAGTATGGTATCAACTTCGACGAACCATTCAGAAATCATAGCACTGTACGAGGCCGCACGTGAATGCTCTTGGCTTCGGCGGATGATTCACCATATCCAGCAGTCATGTGGATTGAATACCGCACAAACCCCCACTATTATCTATGAAGATAATGCAGCTTGTGTTGCACAAGTGCAGATGGGTTATGTGAAGAGTCCTTTCACAAAGCATATCAACCCCAAGTTCTTCTATGCTCATGAAATGCAAAAGATGGACGAAATTAAGGTATTGCATACTAAGTCATGTGAAAATCTTGCAGATTTGTTCACTAAATCACTTCCAGCATCTAGCTTTGAAAGGTGCGTACGTGGAATTGGAATGATGAAACTTAGAGAAGTGCAGAATTCAGGGGGAGAACCTTCACAAACTAATTACTAAAGCTTGATCACGAAGATCAAGTACCCAAAGAGCAAATCCTGGAGATTAAATAAAATTGGGTTAATTGTACTCTTTTTCTCTTGACGAGTTTTCCTGAAGTTTCTCGATTAAGGTTTTTAATGAGGCAATTCGTGCAACATAGCAGAACATGATTCGTGTACTCTTTCTCCAAAATTTTTCCCACTGGGTTTTTATGGAGTTTTAGCGAGGTATGGACATGGAGGATGAGAGCCCAAGGGGGAGTATTAGGAAACCGGGCCCGGCCAGGAGTCCGGGTCCGGGTGGGCACCTCATCCATCCTAGACTATATATAGGAGGGGGCCCCCCAAACATTGTACACAATTCATTATTGGAAGAACAATAAAAAGAAGTCTGCAGTTCCCTCTCATACCTGTGTTTCATCTATTGTTGCGTTTTTGTGTTCTTGCATCGTTCTTACGATTCTGATTTTGTATACGAGGTAATCGCTCGGACTGGACTTGCCAGCGACGGTTCCTCAACACAAAGCACCACATCAAGCCCGCAAAAAGCGGTCAGCAATTAAAGAGGCCCTTGTTTTTTACAGACACACTCCACACATAGCACATCGAAGGCATATATCAAATTTGAACAACATGCACCAAAAGCTCAACATCTTTACGACTAAAGCAATGTCACCACATCTCGTATTACCTACAAATACTTTTTGTTGGAAGGAAATGCCGCTATAGAGCCAAGTACGCCAAATTGCATCAATTCTCGAGGCAACAAGTAAACAAACCAAATTACCATTAAATCCATGCTTAAAATTACCAATCACTCATGCAAGCCTCATCGATCCAGTTCGGGGGGCGCACAGACGCAGCACGGTTAATTGACTTACTTCCACATGCAGTTCCATTCCATCGTCATCCAGACATCCACATCTGCAACACTTCGTAATTCAAGTTCAACCACACCGATCATTCACGCCTATCATAACCTTAAATCCACCAACCTAGATTTCTCCTCTACATCAAATTACAGCCGCAGAGTATAGCTCACGCATCCATCTCCCACAGATCCGGTTCAAAAGTACAACCTAGCAGAGGCTAGAGATTGCTTTGGGGAGGGAATCTGACCTAGGTGCTCGTGGCCGCATTGACTGCCTCCAGGAGTTTTTCCTCCATCTGAGGGCTTGTTTGGGAGTCCAAAGATCCCGGCCTATTCCCATGGGTGAAAACCCACGTGGGAAGTTTCCCCGGGATTGCGAACTCGCCGTTTGGGTGGCTCTGCAAGGTGGATTCCCCGGCTCAATCCCTCTCGTTTCCACGGGGAAAATATCACCGACGCGGAACACGGGAATTATTCTCCCTCCCACATCGCAGCACAACAACTTCGTCTCTCTCCATCTCCCATCTCCTCAGCATCCTCCCATCTCTCTCCAGTCAAGGGTGGCGCCCGGGCGGCGAGCGAGTAGGGCCGCGATTGGAGGCGTGCCAGCGAGGGAAAGGCGTCGCCTTGGGTGTGTCTTCCTCCCCCAAACTGAAGGTATGGAAGCCAAATCGCCCAGATAACTAGTGTGTGTAGTTGGATCTACAATGGATGTTTGGTAGATCTGTTTGTTGCTCTGTGATGGATGCTGGTAGATCTGTTTGTTGCTGTGAAATCTCTCTCCGTGGTAGATCCGTTAGGAACATATTTCCTCTATATTTGGCTGTGAAATCCATCTCCGTGTTGATGCATTGCTTCATGTTGAAACTAAATTGGCATGTACCTGTCAGAGTTCTGCTGAAGCTTTAAGCTATACTTTCAGATCTAATGGTGGCGGTGTCAAATTTGTTGTTTATTCCGCTGCCTAATCCGCAAAACCTTCCTGGTACTCCTGGGCGAAGAACTCTTGAGCAGCTTGATATTCTTCAACTGATCAACAATGGCATAAGCCGTGAGTACATAATGCACGCAACAAGTCGTGGGGAAATGTATGCAAATAGTATTCATGCAAGGCTTGAACAAAGGTTAGCTGTATGGTTCTTTTGCATAAAGCAGTATTGACGATAAATACAATAAATAGATTGAAATGCGTAATTGAAAAGAATAATAAATAAGTAAACAATTTCTTTGAAACAACCAGTGAATTACCCATTCACTTCCCAAGACAAACCACCAAGTGAATTACCCGTTCACCAAACAAACATTATATTCATCAAGTGAACTTCTCATTCACACTCCGACTCATTTTATAAAAAAACTCTATCTCTTATGTGAAATCCCCGAGCACGTCCTCATCCACCCAATCGGCTGCAGCAACTACTGGTGCTTCGTCTTTCTTGCTTCCTCTCTTCCTCTCTACTTCCTCTATTCTACCTCCTGGTCATCTTGCTCCAATCGGAGCTGGAGCTCATGGCGCCATGCTCCTTTGGCTAGGCTGCCGCGCCACCCTCTGCGCTAGTGGCTCGACTTGGCCCGGCTTGCGGTCGCCGGTGCTCGCCTACCCCTGGTCTTGGCTCCCTGCGGTGCTCCATTCACTCCCCTCCAACTCGCCGCCGTGGCCGCTCGCGCCGCCAAGACGCCGGCCCGCGCTCGCTGCCGTCTTCGGCCGCCGCTGTCCGCACGATGGCATCATCGATCGCAGCCGCAGTGCTCCTCGGCTGAATCGCTGAAGGAGGGCATCGTGGGGGCGAGCGGAGCGGCGGGCGGCGGAGGCGAGGCGCCGCCGGTGCTGCGTCTTGGCGCGTCTTGGCGTGTTAGGCGTGCCGGGCGGCCCGAGCATAGCACGCCACACCGGTCGTCTTTGTCTTGCCGCTGCCGTTTTCCAGCCCACCGCCCACCGTCGTCGCGCGTGCGGTGACCACCACGTGGCGTGCACGGCGCCGAGGCGGCCGAGCCTCGAGCGCACGGAATGGCCCGACCCGACTCCCACCTCTAATCACAAGGCTTTTACAAAGCTCCTTCTTAACTCAATTCTGTACGCTAAGGTTTCAACATTGAATGTCTTTCCGACCAGATGGGCCCCCTCTTGCGCCACCGTGAGTATACGTTTCCCATAACCCACGCTTTCTAAGAGAGAACGGAAATTAAGACATTGCTAATTAGTTAGCCAGGTCCGTCCCATTAGACATGTGGTTGTACAGTTAAGGCACAGTTCAATGGCGCACAAGATTAAGTCCTTGACAAGTTACTCAAGTGATCTTTCCACAACCAAAACGTGCTAAACCCACACCCTCAATCCACCATCCACTCGCCCGAGCGAAAACCATTTTGTTTAACTAAGACCAATGACATACCCTATCATGGTACCCAAATTTTATCAACAGTGGCTATCTACCACGATTCCATATTTCATTAAGTCAAGATTAATCATTATGACACATGTGACAATGAACCCATCGTAACTAAGCTGAACTAAGCATCAATACGATACCCATGTTGGTGATACATATATATCCAACTAAAATTATCCATGCTAGGGTGACAAAGGATTCATAGCATTCAAATAATCAATGGAGACATAATGGCAACAGGTAATAACTAATCCCAAAACAATTTGTATAAAGATAGCATACAGTTGTATGAAACAATATACTTTTGAAATCATAGGTTCAATATGATCAAAACTTGCCTTGGAATAAATCCTAGGATTGATCTTGATCTTGGTTGTAACATCCCAAAGTAATGTTACCAAAATAAAATAAAATAAATTTATCATTTTGTTGGATTTTCTGAAATTTGAAAGAGTTTGATTCCCTTATTTGAATTTCTGAAGTTGTAAAGGTCAAAAGTGAAATTTATTTGAAATTCTTGAAGTTTTATTTGATCTAATCAGAAAAATAAAAATTTACTTAAATTCTAGGATTTTCTGGAAATTTTAAAAGCATTTTCCTAAATATTTTAAAGCTAAAATAATTTATTTGCAAAATTAAAAGCCAACATAAAGTTGGAAATAATTTTATTAAGTCCAAAATAAGTATGGGAATTTCTGTGAATTTTTTTCATAATTTTTGGAAGTATTTTGCTATCTTCTAAAGCTTATATGAATTACCAGAATTAAATCAAATAGAAAATCAAAAAGAAATACTCAAAATGACATTGGGCCGAAACCGAAGGCTCCGGCCCAAACTCCACTCCGCGCGCGGCCCAAAATGGCCCGAGCCGCGCCCTCTCTCTCCATCCCACTGACACTGGGACCCCACCCGTCAGCCTCACACACGCTCGCGCGCTAAAACCACCTCGAAGCTCATCCACCATTGGATTTCAATCCAACGGTCAGAATTCACGCAATCTTCGCGAGGTCCGAATGACTCGATCAATGTGAACCTTCCGATCTGGATCTAATGGCCAGGACTCACCCACGTTCTTCTACCCTCATCAAGTTCCAACCGTTGGATTAAAATCCAACGAGTAGTGCACCCCGCTACCCCCACGTCACCACAAAAGATCGTGACCGTTGGATCGAAATCCAACGGCCTGTGTCCTTTCTTCTTCCTCGTCCCTTCTTCCTCGCGCAGCAACTGCCTCCCGCCATTTTCGCCGCCGCCGAGCTTCGTCAACGGGCGATTTTAACTGCCCCGACTCCCTCGCGACGTGCGCATTCAAACCGCCACTCACCACCTCCCCCACTCCGGCCTTTTTCCCCTCTTCTCACGCCCAAGTTCGTCGAAACCGCACCATGGCCGCCGTGATCCCCGCCACCACGATCTCCCTCTACCGGCCCTCTCCGTCCCTATAAAAGGGAGCACCGGGAGCCCTCTTCGTCCCTCATCCGATCTCCATCACTCACACTTCCTCCCTCGCTCTCGTTTGGCCGGAGTCCGCATTTCCCTGCCGCCGGCCGCGAGCTCTTGCTCCTCCGATTCCGGCGACATCAAGCCCCCTCCGGTCCCATCGTCCCCACCTCCGGCATCGCCGCGATCTCGCCGACCCCGTGCGCACCTTCTCTTGCCTCGGGGGCCACCGGAGGAGCTTCACCGTCGACGACCGAGCTGCGCCGCCGCTAAAACCTCCACCGACGGTCAACCAACCTCGCCGCCGGGCATATAAGGTGAGCATCAACATCAGTAGAGCCCCCTCATTCTTTTGACACCATCCACTCCCGCCGGAATGCATCCAAACGCCGGCGAGCTCGTGCCCGAGCCGCCGCCGGCCATTGCTTACGTGGCCTTGCCACCTCAGCCGCCACGTCCGCGGGGGTGTGTGCGTGGCAGCCTACGTGGCGCCACGTACGCACGCGCGTGCCACCCAGCCACAACCCCCGAGCCAGAAGTCCCATGGACTTGGTCCATGAGGACCGTGTCTATGACACGTGGGGCCCGCACGTCAGGAATTCATTTCAATTCTTTTAATTCCGAAAATTTGTGCGCTGACGTCATCTTGCACAATAAATCCCTTTTTCAGTACAAAGATAATTGTAATAATTCAGAAAAATCCTAATTCTATCATTTCATGTATTTTCAATCTTCCGAAGCTCATATTTTTTGCATCCGAACTCCGATTGAGCCCATTCAAATTTCTAAATTTATCTAAATTCAAGATCTAGCCAACTAAACTAAAATTATTCAATTTGAAGTTAATTTGAATCTTGTTTGAATTTATAAATTTAATTCAAATTGCAGTTTTAGGTTTAAACTTGTAAAATTCATATCTTTTGAATCCCAACTCCAATTTGAGTGATTCAAATTCCTAAAATTTTATAAAATTATTATATAGCAAAATAAAATATAATTATCTGGTTTTGAGTTAATTTGAATTGCCTTTTTGATTTGTTATTTGAATTTGGATTGTTTTCGCGTATAGATTTCGACGACTTCAGAGAGAAAGATTTCAACGCCGTTTGAGAGCAACTATTTGAGCAAGGCAAGTTACATTCTTGATCATATTTGCACCCATTATTTAAAATTATGTAAATTCTGTTTCAAATTATTATTGCATGCTTATTTATATTCAGTAAGTTAAATTTTTGTTTTTTTAAAATTTATAGTTATACCTAAAATCCTTTGTATGGCCAATTCTGATAATTGAATCAAACATGTTGTCACCCTAGATAAAAACCTGGTCGATACGATAGTATGAACTGGGATCATTTTGAAAAATATTGTGCTTAGCCATGCTTATAGACCAAATATGTTTTATTTGGGGAATTTCAGCCAAAAGTCAAATGTTGTTAAATTGTACCCTTGGCATTAGTGTGTCATGGGAGTTTCATAAATGACTTTATGAAATAAAATAAAATGATGGTTTGGACATGGGCGAAATGGTTGTCTGGTGGATGCAGGTTTATGCACGGGCTCAACTGGGTATGTTGAGGCCCAGGGTTCTGCTGGTTGTCGCCCAAGTCAGTTATGGACCGGTCTTCGAGCTGCATCTTGCTAAGCCACATCGTACTACCACATGTCCTGTATGGGCAGGACCTGGCCAATTAATTTGCAAAGTTCCATCATGGTCGTTCCTGTTGGTGCAGTGGGTAGTCATGTTATGACCTGTGTTAGTCCCACTTGGCGCAAGAGGGGGCCTGAACCCTGCGGACGGGTAGTCCAAAGGGGGTGAAACCTTAGCGAGGGAGGGCTACGGTGGAATGGCGCATTGTAAAGGCCTTGACATGTGCTCTAGACTGCTTACCTAAGGTAGTGAGCGGTGGTATCGACGGATGCCAAACAAACTAGAGAATTCATGTCTTGTGGGTAAAGTTGTACAACCTCTGCAGAGTGTAAAACTATTCGAATAGCCGTGTCCACAGTCATGGACATGCTGGCAAAGCCACTCAAAGTTAGACTTTGATTTTCAAATGTTTTTATCAAACAGTTTGACATGGATGGGTGTCCATGAGAAAAGTATGGGTTGAAGCCCGGGTTGGTGCCCGTGTTTATGTTGGTGTTAGGTTGGTGCCTACACTATCTTTATCAATTCAGAATCAATTTTTAAATTTCAATAACTTGAGCTTTTGAACTTAATATGGTATTTAATGTCAAATGCTGTTTTGCACAAATAACCCTATAAACCTTCCTTTGTTACATCCATTTATGCATGTCATGTTGTTATTTGACGGGTGTAACTTGCGAGCACGGTAGTTGTGCTCATACTTGCTTTATGCAAACAAAATTTCAGAGGAGAAAGACTTCGCTTCAGGTGTGGATCATGACGACTAGGCCGCTACCCCAGTCGATTGCCTGTGGCAAATTGCTGGACCCTACTACTTCTTCATCGTCTTCCGCTGTGTTTATTTAATGTTGCCCTGTAAGGCTATCTTGTAATCAACTCTGTTGTTTATTAATAAATTTTAGCGTTTATGGTTGTGTTATCACACTTGTTTACTGTGTGAGCTAGCCACTGATCATGGGACTAGTTCAGTTATGCACAGAAGATCTGGGATGTTAATCCCGGGTCTGACATTGGTGAACTCCTCTTTGCTCAAAACTTCCCGAAGTATCAACGTTTACTCGCAAACAAAGCAAATAAACCAAATAAATAAAAAACATAGAGAAATCAAACTCCAAAAATTAAATAAAAATCTTAGATAAATAGATCTCAAATTTAGATGAATTTAGAAATTTGAATGGACTCAATTGGAGTTCGGATGAAAAAGATATGGGCTCTGAAAGTTTGAAATCCATGAAATAATGAAAATCATAATTCCATGAATTTATTGAATTACTTTTCTACTGAAACATCAATTAATGACGTCAACTGATGTCAGCAACGAATTTCAGCCGAAAAGAAAAGAAAAAGAAATTAGAAATTCCTTTCACACGTGGGACCCATGGGTTAGTGAGATGGCTCATGGTGGACTGGGTTCACCGAGCCAGGCTTAGGGTTTTGGATATGGACTGCCGGGTCAGCGCTGACGTGACTGCCACGTGGGAGACACATGGTTGACACGCACGCACGGGTGTTGAGGTGGACGCTGAGCTGGCGGTGACGAGGGTGACAGCAAGGCGGGCGGCGCTCGGGTTCCAAGGGATTCGGCGATGGGCGGCTCCTCGCCGGCGGTGAGTGGTACCCAAGTGAAGAGGATGCTCTGGTGACACGCTGGTGCGCTCACCGATGCTTGAGGGCCTCTACAGCGACCGACGACGAGGTTTAAGCAGAGGCGGAGGTTCGGGCTTGTCGGCGACAACGCTAGGGAGATCCTCCGGCGAAGACGAGGGCTGCTCGGAGATGCGGGTGACGCGGCGATCCCGAAGATGGTGTCCGACGGCGACGAGGAGCACTGGAGCGACAGTGAGGTTGACGGGGTCCCTCGACCGGCGCTGAAGACGAAGACGATGGCGATGGCACTACGCAACGAAGCGGCAGCGACAACTAGGGTTTCGAAGGCGGCGTGTCGCGGGGTGCGAGGAACGAAGGTCCTCGAGGCCTTAAATAGGGGCGGGGACAAGGAGTTTTGCGATGAAGACGGCGGCGGCGCATGCGAAGAATTCGGAAGGGATGAGTTTGACTCGGAGACGATGATGATGTGGCCAGGGGGCCCACTCCTCAGCGAAGTAGCTCGGAGAGGAACGCGTCGCACACGGCTCTACAACGACTGGCAGGTGGGACCACACGCTTGCGCTCGGAGAGACAGGAAAAGAGTGCGCCGCACGGGATTTGGGCCGAAAAGAAATAGGAATGGGCTTAGCCGGAGATTTGGCCCAAAGGATAATCCGAGATTTTAATTAGCTTTTCCTTTTAGAAAAAAGCAGAAAATGCAAATAACAAATAGACAATAGCAAATGCACTCGAAAAAATTCTAGAAAAATCTAGAAAATATATCCAAGCACATAGAATCCAAATAAAATAATTTTGATAATAGTTGATGTTGACATTAATCATTTTAAATTGTTTTCGATTCATGAAAATTCAGATTAAGCTTTAACTTTAGCAGAAAATTTCAAATGGTTATTTTTATTTTTTAAAACTTCAAAACAAACCAAATTTTGGGATATTACAGAATAGCACAAACATTAGCATTATCTTGAGAGTCTTGGGTCTCCTTACCATGAGCGACAGCCTGACGGCTGCTCTCGGGGTTAGGGTTAAGGCGCCGAGCACGATCCACATACTCCTGAACACGCTCACTAGCACGCCTACGGGGAGCCATACTGAAAAGATTTATGGAAAAAAGGTTTAGTGAGAGGATAAAGGTATGAAATATGATTATATTAATATCTATGCTAATGGAAGCAATGCTGGACAAGGTGTAATTTTAATTGAGGGATAATCATGAGTACAAATGGTGAGACAGTGGAACAATTGATAATGAAAATCAGGATATAATGGGAATACGATAATTGTCGGTGGAATAATGTAAGCATGATCATGAATGCACCCGAAGCCCTGTGTATGTGCAAAAAGGCAATATTTTTTTGAAAACTTTTTCCTAGGAACTACAGCCATGCTCTGATACCAACTGTAGCACCCCGCATATTGGAAATGCGGTACTACATGGAACGTCATCGCAAAAATAAATAATAACACAAGATATAAAATCCAAGGAAATTTAAAACTTTAATATCTCTAAATTGTTCAACAATAAATAGTTCAATGGTAATAATGTCACCAGCGGAAGCAAACGGAATTAGATGGAAATAAACAGTTTGACACATTGGACCGGTCTAAAGCTAATTAAAATCACAAATGAAATAATTAACGGCAACGCCACAGTGCTGGGAAGAACGTGTGTAACCCATGACCACAATGCTAACATGGAAGCTACTCAATTGACTTTTTACCTGGAACGGAAAGAACAAGTGTGAGATTGAAAAAAAATCTCAGCAAGTATACCCAACAACAGTAAGGGTAAAAAAACGTAATGGAAACAAGTAATAGTAGATGTTCCAGGTAGCCACGCACAAGTGGGACTACAGTAAGAAGACAAAGGAAGGAAAATGATCATGTTAGGAACAAAATTGTAACGTATGAAACAGACATGTGGAATAGTGAAACGAGAGTAATGATAAGATAGTCATGGTAATTAATGAGAAAACAAGTACGGCACCGATTTAATCATTCACATACCAAGTAATACGAAAATGTTAGGCACCCGCCTCGACTGTATACTTGTGGTTGGGTGTTATTACCTCAACAACGGAATTGTACAGCTCCCATACGTTGTTGAGCGGTAGGTGGTATACCCATATATGTGGCACGATATATGTATTTAGAGAGTATATGAAACTGTATACATGGAACATGGAAGAGTAGTTGATATTTGATTAACAAATATGTTAATTGAACCGGAGATGAAAAATAGATGCCCTGAAGCCTCAAGGTTAACTAGTGATTGATAGAGATGTGTTACTGTGGATTCAGCATAGAGATTATTGAAAGATGAACATATAATCAACTCATGCACATTGATATTTAAATTAACTATGTGGGGTTAACAACCCAGGTAATTACCAACCACCAAGTACGAGCTTATGATCCAAGGTATTCCATGATATTCACTACATTGTAATCATGGCATAAGCAACTAGTGAGGTTCTCATTATCTTTACAGAAGGCAACCACGTCTAAATCATGCACAATATTACCACCTGATAGAGACCAACATAATTAAATCGGATCCAACCCAATAATTAACCATCCAATAATTGACTACAACCAGCTGAGGGTAATTATGCCACAGAACACAGGGAACATGTCAACAACACTAATCAAGACATGCAGGATTAACAGTGCTAATTGATCGATTAAGCAAGATGAATGGTAATTGGCAGAAGGTGATTACTAGAGAGAGAGTTGCCGCAAGGTAACTTACCTGCAAGTTCAGCAGCACGGCTACGGGAAAGATCAGAAATGCGAAGGGGTCCAAAGTTCCCTTATCACCTTATGTCCCCACGTGAGAACCTATACACATGGCAAGGTGATTAGAGAACCTATACACATGGCACGGTGATTAGGGATGGTATTCACGAGATGAACAAAAAGGAAGCAACCACGCAAGAGCCATCCATTCGGCACTTGGGCCTTTGAGTGGCTCGGCCATATCCATGCGTGCGGGTGCGGGTGCCTGTGTACGCTTGATGAGGACACGACGGCGGCTGACCGACGGCGAGCACAATCGGCAGCGACCCGACCACGTGACGACGGCGTGGTCTCACAGCGATGGCGCGCTCGCGGCGTCCGCATGGGAGGCACAGTAGGCCGCGCGGCGACCGCACGAGGAGACGCGGCGGCTCGGCCACCACGCCGGTACTCCCACGGCGACGGTGATGCCCTGTCTGCTGGCGGCAGCGGCGCCCCTAAGAGCCTTATATGGGTTTGAGAGAGAGAGATATAGTTTTGCCTTTTGGAAAATGCGTGGAGATTGGTTTGGAATTTCTGGATTTGGGGAGAATATAAAGGCAAAGGTTAGATCCGAAATTTCTAGGATTTTTGTTAGGGAAAATCTTTTGCATTTTCGGATTTTCAAAAATTCAGGGTGTTACAAAAATATTGTCTATATTTTCAACATATGCATGGTCCATTTATATATGTAAACTTCGGTTAAATTTCCTCTGTGCCTGAGTGTCGGGTGTAGGGTGGAACCATTCTGTAAAAACTCCTTCCCCCCTTCCTTTCTTAATTTGAAGATGTGCACTTGTTCGCAAAAAAAAATGTATGGCGATATGATTAGATGTTTATCAAATGGACAAAAATATAATTTATACTTAAAAAAATTTCAATCACTTTACAAATAGACAACCCTTTATGCTTATGCCAAGTTTGACACGTACTTTTAAGAAAAGAGGAAACAAACTATTCAAAGACGAATCTCTCCTTATGCACGTTTTCTTTTCTTTGTGTTCAGTTAAACTCAGGAGCTCAAGTGCCAACGATAGCTGCTTCTGGGAATGCTCCGCTAATCGGGCGAGAAATGGAAAGATCTCACATCATCCAACTAATTTCTCAGGAAGGCGACCAGCCTCAAGTTATCTCGATATGGGGAATGGTTGGTATTGGGAAAACCACTCTCACTAAAAGTGTCTACGAAAGCCAAGAGCTTAGCAGCATGTTTAAGCAGCGTGCTTGGGTCACTGTCTTGCATCCTTTCAACCTTGACGATTTCCTTAAGAGCTTGGCCCAGCAACTGGATGCAGACAATGTGCTAGGACATGGCACGCAAACAAACTTAAAAGCATTGGGAATTAGAGGTCCGAAGAGTGAAGAGTCAATCAATCCTCTGAGTGGCAGGAGGTGCCTCATTGTCCTTGATAATGTATTGTCCACTGCAGAATGGAAGTTGATAGAGCCACATTTGCCTAAGGAGACAAACGCAAGTCAGATCATAGTCACCACAAGTGAAGCAAATGTTGCTGAACATTGCTCGACGGCATACATGAACATATATAAGCTAGAAGCTCTTCAAGATGATGCGGCACTTGAACTCTTCAAAAACAAGGTACTCCCTAGCTCTGGTCTAAAAAGAATGTCGCATTTGTATTCATACCAATCAAACGTCTTGAACTATAACCATTGTTTTATTTGTAAGTATTGAGATTGACCATGAGAAATGACAGCCATATTCATCGCTAAAAGTACTATCATAATATTGTAACTTTTTTTTTTTGCTTATATACAACAGTTGTATGCTGGAGACTGCGCCGAGTCAACAAAATGACATTTGTTTAAACCAGAGGAATATATGCCCAGACCTATTATCATGGCCCTTGTCTTTTGACCTGGGACCCTGTGCAACATGTGCCAGCCTGCAGGGCCCAAAACCAGCCTCATGATAAAATCTACCCAAAGTTTTAACTCACTAAACTACCATGATGTTTTTTCTGCATCAACTCTCTTTTGTCATTAGTTGCTTTTGTTAGAAATAATTCTCCTTCAGTTAGACCTTCCATTCGCATAATTCCTGAACACATATGCTGTGTGAACTATTGTGTCACTTTAACAATCTAACTAGCCATTATCCGTCCTAACGCTTGAGCATGTTAACAATCTTCTTGTAACAACTGCAGGTATTTATGGAGACTTCAAACACTGATTTGCATCCTGACATGACTACTCAAGCAAAACTTATCCTAAAGGAGTGCGATGGGCATCCCCTTGCAATCGCTAATATTGGTGGCTACTTGGCCAGAAAGCCTACCACTGCCATGGAATGGAAGAAGTTGAATGATCATTTTGGTGCTGGGTTGGGGAGCAACGCAAGTCTTGAGACGATAAGGACGACCCTTGCCCCAATCTATGGTGGTTTGCCCTATCATCTCAAGTTATGCTTTTTGTATTTATCCATTTTTCCTAAAGGACACAGCATTAGGCGGAGACGCCTGATAAGACGGTGGATTGTAGAAGGTTACTCAAGTAAGACACATACCATGAGTGCAGAGGAGATTGGGGAGAGCTACTTTGCTGAACTTATCAATAGAAGCATCATCCGGCCATCAAAAAGAGTGACTCATAACGTGGGCAGTATTGATCATTGCCAAGTCCATAATCTTCTCCATAAGATCAGTGTCTCAAAGTCAATGGTGGGGGGACATGGTTTTCTACTTGGCTGCAGCTCTAACAACCAAGAAACAATACGACATCTCGCTATAGCACTGGTGGGGACATGCTGGAGATCGACATGCTGCCATGCTGGAGATCACAGACATGTCCCATGTACGATCATTGACGGTGTTTGGGAAGTGGAGATCAATTTTCATTTCTAGCAAGATGAGGTTGCTTCGGGTGCTGGATTTGGAGGGCACATCTGGTTTGAAAGATCATGACCTGAAGCAAGTTGGCAATTTTCTTCACCTGAGATACCTTTCTGTACGAGGTTGTGTTGATATTTATCATCTGCCTGATTCATTGGGCGACCTGTGGGACCTCGAGACGTTGGATGTCAGGGGCACAAAAATCATCAAGCTACCAAAGACTATCACCAAGCTGATCAAGCTACAGTACCTTCGTGCTGGCAATGTACCGAAGGATGAGGTCACCTCTTCTTCAGAACCAAAAGAATCAAGTGATTTTGCAAAAAAGGTTCAAACAGCAATTGATGATGTGGAATTGCCAGAAGCACTGGCCAAGACGGTTCAATTGGGTACAACTGCATTGGACTTGGCAGCAGCTTATTGCAAAAAGAAAGATAGTGATGACAACGAAAAGAAGCGTGACATATACAACAAATACTGCAGAGTCTTATTACCTGGTATCGTGTTGGGACTAGATATGCATGGTGTCGAAGTTCCTGATGGGATTGGGAAACTGATTGCCCTTCACACACTGGGTGTTGTCAATGTCGCAACAGGGAAGGACATCCTAGCTAAGCTTGAAAAACTTACCCAGCTGCGTAAGTTAGGTGTTAGACTATGTGGCTAGGTCTAGTATAATTTAGTTGATAAATAATTGACAATGTTAGGTACTGATGTTATTTGAGACGTGTGTGCGTGTGTGGACTTATGTCGGTCAAGTTAAAAAGAACTTGTGCCGAAAAAAGATGGTGTTTTGGTATTTACATATGTAGGGTAACTCGGAGACGATCGTGGTCTATGGCGGTGACCGGGAGGTGGCTTAGTGCGAAGTTATGATCCAGAGGGTCGAGGATGCTGGAGGAGACGGTCGGACTCGAGTTGGAGCGCGTGAAGATCAAAGATGGATGATGCGCATTGGAGCTACGGAGATGCGATCCGAAGGCTACGACATATGATAATTTTAGGATATCTAAAATTGATTTTGCAATTTGGTGTAAAAACCCACATATTGGGCCTTAGAATTTTAGTGAGCCGTACGTGGAATTAGGTGACCATGTGTGTCACGTATGGGGTCCTAGGATTATATATGTTGGATGTGATTAAGGCCGGGTGGGACGTGCTGTTAGATAAAGAAATACGGGTTTAGTTTTCTGGTGGCGGTCTACACTTGTGTGCGTGCACATGTTCGAGCTGTGCAGGAATTCAGCGATGGTACCCATGTTCTTTGAAGCATTGAGGTAATGAAAAGATTGCTGTGAGGGCTTTAGACTACCACGGTTTTGGCCTGCGTGAGGTGTTTGCTGTTTGGCCGAGCGTTGATCCTCCTGTGTGCATATTTGGTTCGTGCGTGATCTCCAGAGAAAGATCTAGGGAAGTGTGGTGGATTTGGTAGTTGGAGAGTAAACAAAGCTGTTTATCATGTTGCCATGTGCTTTTGGCTGCCTTGTTTTTTTGGCCGAGCATGAGACAAAGAATCGCTGTTGCTGTTTGGGGCAAATAAAAGAAAGCAGAAGCTTCGCTCTTTTATTCGCTATAGTACCACGTACTGTATGTACAGTATATATGCATCTTGCTACAGTGCCAAGTACATTATTCTCCTCCTATTTTGTTTTTGTGTTCTTATTGTATTAGCAGGTTGAACAATCAGAAGACAATAGATTTGAAGAAAAAACTTTCGCTAGGGATTACAATCATTCACCCCCCATCTGATTGTCATTAACGATCCTAGAAGTGGTATTAAAGCCAGGTTGCTATGGTGTCAGAGAGGTATGTGAATCGTCCTCCCATGTTAGATGGTACTGATTTTACTTTTTGGAAGTATCGTATACAAGCTTATATCGAGGCTCAAGGTAGTGATGTTTGGAATAAAGTTTCTAGATCTTATGAGGTTCCTGTTACTGATCTAAATAAAATTGATGTTGATTTAAATGCACAAGTTCGTAACTTGTTGTTTCAAGGGATTTTTCACAAAGAATTTGATCGTGTTGCTCATATTAATTCTGCTCACTTAATATGGAAGATTCTTTGCGATTATCATGAGGGAACTACAAAAATAAAAAAAGTGTGTAAAAATCTTTATCAAAAAGAATATTCTGATTTTGCTATAAAGCGTAGTGAGTCTCTCGATAAACTTTTTGCTCGTTTTGAAAAAATATTTAGTAATTTACGTGGTATTAATGTTATTCCTACTGATGAAGATAATGCAACTAAAATTTTAAGATCTTTAGGTTCTGAGTGGTTGATGGTTGTCACAACTATTAATCAAACTATCGACCTAGATACTTTAACCATGGATGATCTTTTCTCTAGATTGAAAATCTATGAGAAGAAACCTTTTCCATCTAATATCGATAAATCTTCATCTTTAACACTTGTGACTAACCTCGTGCAGGCTGCTTCGTCGAGTTCTTTTCCTTTGTCTGCTTTGTCTTCTTTTTCAGAGGAACAATTCGAACAGCTTCCTGAAGAGGATTTGGTGTTGATCTCCTCACGGGCATACAAGGCACTCAACAACGTAAGAATGAGGAAGCGAGGTGGCGTGTCAAGTTCGATCAGGTGCTATGAGTGTGCGAGCCAGGTCACATTAAGGTGGATTGTCCCAAGCTCAAGGGGAAGATGATTAAAGAAGACAAGAATTACCGTCGTCGACCATCCAAGAACAACAACACCAAGGGTGGTAATTTCGTCGAAAATTTGCTGAAAATGTTCTTTCAGCTATCGAACATCTTGATCTGAGTGATGTGGAATATGAAAGTTGCGACGACGACGACCACGACAATTTTGTCAAGTTTTACACTCTGAGTTAGAGACTGCTAGAACAATTAATGTATCAACCTTGGTTCAACCTGAGGATGTAACTGCTAAACTTGATGAACTAAGATTGACACATGATTCTTGTGATGAAAAGTTAAATTTGCAAATGATGAAATTGAAAAACTCAAGTTTAGTTTCCTACATGTCTAGAGTCAAGTACTTCAAATGCTCAAATTAAAACTTGCTCTAATTGTGGATTGCTAGAAGCTAGACTTAATTCATCTCAGAAAACAATTCAACAGATGCTTTATCATGAAATAGCTTCTTGCTCTAACTGTCCTAAACTCACCATAAAAATAGAAGCTTTGACTAGACAACTTAATGATTTTGCTGAAAATGAAAGGTTGGCTCAATCTAGTGCTTCTAAGAAGATTGTGAATGAATCTGTCACATGCACTGCTTGTCCTACTCCAGCTAAAGAAATTGAGTATCTTAAGGACACTTTAGAAATATTTTCTTTTGGGAAGAAAAATTTGAATATAATTCTAGACAAGTCAAAAGTGAGTGTTAAAAATCATGGTCTAGGATTTAATTTTGTTGAGCATGCTAAGAATAATTCTTCTACAATTGTTAAGCTTCTTGAACCTGGAAAAGTTGAAGTAAACTCTGAACCAAAACAAACTGTGTTTAAATCTGCTGGTTTTGTACAAAGCTCTTCTACTAATGTTGTAGGTGCTAGCTCATCATCTCAAAAAAATTCTAATTATGTTAAATTTCATTGCACCTATTGTGGTAGAGGTGGGCACTTGCATGAATTTTGCTTTAGGTGTGTTAAGAAAGAGAAAAAGGAAAGATTGAATGCTTTAAGACAAAAACGTGCATCTTCTTTTGTTGTTCATAGAACTAATGTGAAAGCTAGGTTTTTAGAGAACTTTTATGATGATTTTAAATATGTTTCACGTGTTGGTTTGGGTTATAATTTAAATAATGTTTATTCAGCATTGCCTGCATTTCAAGGGGCAGTTAGACATGCTTCTTTTTAGCGTTCTGATCGCTCACGCACACATGTTTCTGGTTCTAGTGTTGTTGCTCCTGTTCGTCGCGTATCTCAGTACTGGCTACCTAAATCTCTATTTTCTAACCCTAGTACTAAGATATCGACGATTGTTCGTGCTTTGTAGACTCGTTGTAAGCGGAAGGAGAACATATGGTTCATTGACTCCGGTTGCTCTCGACACATGACCGGAGACTCACGATGGTTCTCCTCCCTTACTCATGCCACCGGTGATGAGATGATCACTTTTGGGGACAATGCTCAAGGACGAGTTCTTGCAAAAGGTACTGTGCGCGTCAACGATAAGTTCATTTTAAAAGATATTGCTCTTGTCAGTAAGTTGAGCTATAATCTGCTTTCAGTTTCACAATTGATAGACGACAATCTTGAGGTGAGCTTTAAAAGGCATTCTTACTACATTTTAGATTCATCTGGTGATCTAGTGTGCAAAATTACTCGAGTTGGTCGTCTGTTTAAGGAAGATTTTTTATATTCCTCATCATCTGATCTTAGGTGCCTTGTCTCATCTGCTTCTAAAGATCTTTTTCACTGGCACCGGAGATTAGGTCATATTGTTTTTGATCATCTTGCTCGTATTAGTAATATGAATCTTGTTAGAGGAATACCTTTTCTTAAAACTGAAAAATCAATGGATATTGTTTGCACTCCATGTCGTCATGGTAAGATGGTGTCTGCATCACATCCTCCACTCTCAGTTGTAATGACTGATGCACTTGGACAACTATTGCACATGGATACTGTAGGACCTGCTAGAGTCAGTCAATTGGAGGTAAATAATATGTTCTTGTTATTGTTGATGATTATTCTAGATACTCTTGGGTCTTTCCCATGACATCTAAGGACAAAGCTTTTATTCACTTTAGAGAGCTTGCTCTTAGACTTACCACTGAACTCCCAGGAGCACTTAGAGCAATTAGAAGTGACAATGGAACTGAATTTAAGAATACTTTATTTGCTTCTTTTTGTACTGAAAAATGTTTAGATCATCCATTCTCTTCAGCTCGTGTGCCTCAACATAATGGTGTTGTAGAACGAAAGAACATAACTTTGGTTGAGATGGCTAGAACAATGTTAAATGAACATGCTACTCCTAGGAAGTTTTGGGCTGAAGCTATTTCTACTGCTTGCTATATTTCTAATAGAGTATTTTTGCTAGCTAAATTGCATAAGACTTCCTATGAGCTTCGTTTTGGTCATTCTCCTAATATTTCTCGTTTGAGGGTGTTTGGATGTCGATGTTTCATTCTTAAACATGGAAATCTTGATAAGTTTGAGTCTAGATCCTCAGATGGTATTTTTCTTGGATATGCAACACATACTCGAGGTTATCGTGTATTCAACTTAGAAACTAACAAAATTACAGAGACCTGCGAGGTCATGTTTGATGAAGCTAGTCCTGGTATTAGATCCGACAATGCAGGTATACAGGTAAATGACGCACCCGAAGACATATTCTATGACTTTGACGACGATGAAAGGATAACCCCGATTCACACTACGACACACGTATCTACACCGATAGAGTCTATACCTAGTGGCTCTGCTCCTACCTCCAATGAAGTAGAGGTCACTACTACTACACCTTTGTCACCAACGACCCCACAGGCTCTTCTGCATATTCAACGACGTCATCCTCCTGAACAAATGATTGGTGAGTTAGATAAGAGAGTGCTTCGCAACAGGTATAACTCCGATGCCTCGTATGCTCATGCTGCTTTTGTTTCCTCTTTTGAACCCCAAGATGTAAGTTACGCTTTATCTGATGAGTCTTGGATTAATGCCATGCATGAGGAATTAGAAAATTTTGAGCGTAATAAAGTCTGGACTTTAGTTTCATCTCCTCATGGCCATAATGTTATTGGAACTAAATGGATTTTTAAGAATAAACAAAGTGAGGATGGTGTTGTTGTTCGAAATAAGGCTAGACTTGTGGCTCAGGGTTTTACCCAGGTAGAAGGTCTTGATTTTGGTGAAACTTTTGCTCCTGTTGCTCGATTAGAAGCCATTAGAATCCTTTTAGCTTTTGCTTCATCTAAGGGTTTTAGGTTGTATCAAATGGATGTTAAGAGCGCTTTTCTTAATGGCTATATAGAGGAAAAATTTTATGTAAGACAACCGCCTGGTTTTGAAAATCCCAAATTTTCTGATCATGTCTATAAACTGTTCAAAGCTTTATATGGTTTAAAACAAGCACCGAGAGCTTGGTATGATAGGTTTAAATCATATTTGCTTAAAAATGACTTTCAAATGGGCAAGGTAGATAAAACATTGTTTACTCTTAAGCATGGCAATGATCTTTTACTCGTTCAAAATTATGTGGATGATATCATCTTTGGTGGTTTCTCTCATGCTCTTGTTTCCAAGTTTTCAGATACTGAGCAGGGAATTTATACCACGCTTAGCACAGAAAGAGGCAAAAGATGCATTCTTAAACTCCGTGCCATTGTCACTATGGATTGCTCTCAAGGTACCAGGAAGTTCAGAAGCCAAGCGAAGAACAAGATCATGAAAATGATCAAAAGTTTCATCATTCGAAACAAGAAAGAACACCCAAGAGTATCTCGAAAAATCATCGACTATGACAAGAATGTACCATTTGCCACCGACTGACCGAACCCTAGCAGGACCAATAGTATCTATGTGAAGAAATTGTCCTGATCTGTCAGTCATGACCATAGTTAATGAAGGGTGTGAGGCGACAACTTGCTTTCCATGCCTGCAAGGCGTACATATAACATTCTTGACGGCTTTGAGTTTGGGCAAACCTCTCTTGAGATCAAGGTTGCTAACTCGCGTCAGATGATCAAAACCAATGTGCCCCAAACGACGGTGCCAAAGCCAGAACTCAGAACAAGATGCAATCAAACACTTAAGAGACCTAGCAAAAGATTCAGAAAAGTCAGCTCTAAAAATCCTACCAACTCTAGAAATTCCAAAGATAAGCTCACCAGCTGAATCAAGCACTCGACTAGCATTTTTCTTAAATCTTGTCTCATAGCCATTATCAAGAAGCTGCGACACTGAAAGCAAGTTGTACCTTAGCTTGTCCACAAGGGCGATGTCCTTAAGGATGAACTTGTCGTTCACCCTGATCGATCATGTTCCTTCAATCCGCCCTTGTGTATCATCTCCAAAGGTGATGAAGTCATCACTTGTCGACCGTGTGAAAGAGGTGAACCATTTTGAGTCTCCAGTCATGTGGTGTGAACAGCCGGAGTCAACGAACCACGTGTTCTCCCGCCTTCTACGGCGATCCTAAAAATCAAGGCACAAAAGATCGAAGTGTCTCAATACTAGGGTTAGTTAAACATGACTTGAGAACTATAACAGCCCCAATTTTATGAACAGTAATAAAATGTTTTATGCCCAGTAATGATGTACTGTTCATAACAGTAATGAGATGATGTTCATAGCATCACTGTTCATTTTTACAGATTGGGCATTATGTTGCAAATGAAAACCTTTCCTTTTCTAGCCGAAATCCAAAACCTATTTGAAGTTTCAAAGGAAATACAAGTCAGTGCTCGTATAATGACTGGGAAGTATTTTTTATCGAAGCCTAGATAAATTATCTTGCCCAAAAATAATTTTTGTTGAAGTTTTAGAAATTATTTTGCTTTGGAGAAAAATATTTGTTTTTAAATAAACCTATTCGGGTTATGGAAATTATTTATGAAGTTTTAAAAGTGAAACGGTGGTTTTCAAAATTTATTTGGGAAATATATCATTCCAGTAGCCTCCTTGCAAAATTTCATGATTTTATAAATTTACTTACTATTACTAAAGCCCGGTCAAACTTTTAAATATTTGAATAGGGTTTGGTCAACTCTTCCGGTCTAAACCCAAACCCTAGCACTGCAGCGACTGGAACCCCATGAGGTTGGGTCCAACCGGTGCATTTGGTCCGGCTCGGTCACGCTCGGGCGCGAGCCCAACCCCGCACGTGACATGAGCCGTTGATCTCCAATCGAACGAACGAGATTTGTGAAGCCGCGTGGGCTATCCACGTATGCGAAGCAATCTCCACCGTTGGATTTTCATCCTGCAACATCCAGCTTTAGATCGAAATCTTAACGCACCTCCAACTCGTGACCGTTGATGT
The DNA here is from genome assembly GCA_036346255.1 of Ampelocalamus luodianensis. Taxonomy (NCBI): domain Eukaryota; kingdom Viridiplantae; phylum Streptophyta; class Magnoliopsida; order Poales; family Poaceae; genus Ampelocalamus; species Ampelocalamus luodianensis. The sequence goes on from CM070631.1 coordinate 41,563,711, forward strand.
CCAATTAAACGGACCAGATTCATTGGGCCGTTTGGATCGACGAAAGCCACAGTGAATCTGAGCCCTTGGATCTAGATCGGGCGATCGAGAGAGGTGGTGGCATTCGGACCTCCGGACCCCCTCTTGATCTCCACCATTGATCTTAGATCCAACCGCGCCGCCCTTTTTGTTTTGAACTTAAAGGCGCGCTTTCCTCTTTGGTCGTCAGATTCAAATCCTACGGTACTCCTTTTTAACCGTGTGCGTTTAGGACCCGGTTTTCTTAGGGCCGTTGGATTTTGATCGTAGGATCTATAACGAGGTAACATTCGGATCTCTGGATCTTCCATCAATCTTGACCGTAGAAAACAAATCTGACGGTACCACGTCATCTCACTTAAAGTGACGTGTATCCTTTTAAGATCGATCGTTGGATTCAAATCCAACGCCCCTCTTTGAATATAACCTCCGGACTTCCGTAGGTCTCCATTAAATCTCAATCGTCCTTTTGAGATCGCACGACCCATATTAAACGATCCCGATTAAATTCTTTTAACACCTATGTTCATCGTAGCTGCCCATTTCTAATCTGACGGTCGATGTTCTTTCGCGTTTTAGAGCGCGCGACGATCAGCTGGTCACAATGGGCCCGCATGTCAGGGAGTCATCTCTCTTCCCCCTTGCCTCTGTGCGTCGCCGCCGGTTTTGTAGCCGGAATGGAGACGTTTCTCAGCGATTGTGCAACTATTTTCCAGATATTTAGCATCAATTGGACACCTCATCAGCTCTAGACACTTCTCCTTTGCCCTATACCTCAACCTCCATATTTATACCCTAGCTTTTTGCTTCTGCCATTGTTGACCAAAGGAGCTTATCATCTTCCATAGCCGTTCCAGTGGAGTTTCTTGCTCTTACACCTTGCTTATCCATCCTAGACGCTTCATTCACTTTGTAATATGAGCTTAGCATCTTTTGTAGGTTGAAACCGGGGGTTTTCTCTCTGTTGATCAGAGCCGGTTTTCAGAACCTTCGGTGTTTTTCATGCCCTGGTAAGCTAAGACCTTAGTTCATGTCATCTTGAGCACTTTAAGGACTTCAGTCGCTCTCATGAATCGTTCGTTTGTGCATAAGTAGCTCCAGCCTGGCTTTTACTGAAAAGTTACTTTTGATAACTTTTCGGTCTTTCCTATAGTTTTCAAGTTCTAGGGTTTCTCCTGTTAACTTATCATCCTATTTAGGGCTCAGCTAAACCCTAGTAGCATAAGCAGTGGTTCTTTTGATTCTTGTTGTCTTCTACTTAGCCTTGTAGAAGAAATCTACCTCTGTCATCTGTTGTCGGCCAGACTGACAACTTTTTGAATTTTTGACAGCTTATGTAATTCGACCGATTAGGGTTAGACTAGGGTATTATCTACTTTCAAGATAAGGTTAGGCTTTAATTTAGGATCTTTTGCTTGGTCTATTTTTAATCAACCCGAAATCTGTAGTCTGCCCTGTTTTCAATTCTTTTCAAAATCGGAAAACTGTAACTTTGTCCGAAACTCTAGTTTCTGTCATTTAAAGGCAGTAGATGATAATATGGGTTATTATCTTTATTGGGGTAGATATAACTTAAGCATGCTGTTAATCATGCATTCCCATGTTGATCATACATTTTTCTTTCATACTGTACCTGTTGTTATCTCTTGTATTTATTGAATCCTATTGTTTCTTTTTAGAATCTGGTTCTTCTGAAGCATTTGATTCTATTTCTGAGCAACCAGAGCCTGCACAAGAAGTATATTACTATCAAGGCAAGCATCCTCTCTGCATCATGTTGAGCCCAAAGTTTTACACAATAGATTTTCAAAGTACAGTGATAACTGTTGCATGCTAATTTTCTGAAAATACAATTGTGATCTGTTAGTAGTTAGTTATGACCTAACATTGTGGATTACCTTAATTATAACCATACACTCAAACTTAGAGTAGTATTGTATACTATGATATTTAATTTCAGAATTTTGCTTAGCCATGCAGTCCATAGAATGTTAGAGTTTGACAAGACTCTCTTGTCAAACATGGGAGCAACAAATAAATTTCAATCATTTTAACTCTTTGTCCAGTTTCTTTAAATCAGAACTGATTTTAAATCTTAAATCGATCTGGACAAGAGGAAGCTAGTGGTGGTGCCTTTGTGCACAAGATTGGGAAATGTGGTGGACTTGTCTGGACCGAATAAGGACTGAACTCTGACTATTCAATTCAAGTCCCCACGTACTTTCACGCGCGGTGTATGGGTGCTGTTTGGTTAAGTAAAGGGTTAACGCTATTGAGTTGGAAACAGGGGAGTAAGGATATGTGTATTGATCTTGTATGGCATAGATGCTTATGTCTTCGGGCTGTGTCTTATGCCATGTGAGTTTTATATCGATATCAGATGTTCTTAGGAGGGTGAGGGCGTATATGTGTTCTATCGCATGTACGTACCTTAAAGATGCCGACTGCAATCTAGTATGTGTAGCGAACACAACCTGTACTTCTTTTGTTTGGGTCGGCATTCCTGACGCAACATGTGTGCCCCGGTTAAACAGATGCTATCAGTCGTTGTTTAAGCGAGATCAGTTCACACATGGGTTATCCAACTCAATAGTGTCAACTTGTTGAAAAATGCCAAATCTTAGTTTCCCCGGTCGGCATACCAAAGGAAGTGTGTCATCATTCGGAGGCATCCGAAGGCAACGGGCTGACTAAGTCGTGTGGGTAAAGATGTACACCCCTGCAGGGTATTAAACTATTCGAATAGCTGTGTCCACGGTCATGGACGATAACTTGAGTTGATGTCACCTGTATAGAGCTTTGATTTAAACTTTTGTTTTGGTTTCTGGTTCAGCATGAGGGAATTCATGCAATGTGCTGTTTTTATTTACTTTCATTTACCTACTGTTTTAGTCCAATTTGATTTATTAAATTGCTTTATCAAAACTTAGCAATTGTAGGTTTAGATGTATGGCTTTATGCAAACTTTAACCCTTGTGCCTTCCTGTTGTAACCTTATGCATGTACAAATTCTACTCCATTGATTAGGTTCTATCAAACACTTTCTTTTAATTAGTTTGTGTAAGTCTTGCGGAGTACCTTCCGTACTCAAGGTGCTATAACCTCTTGTTGCAGGTGAGGACGGTTATTTGTATGAAGTGCCCGTTAGCGTCGATCAGGGTGACGCTAACGAGTGAAGCTATTTCTTTCCTCCACGCAATAGCCTGCGGGTGATGGGGCCATTGGTGGTTTTGTGTTTTATTTTGCTTCCGCTGTTACCCTTTTTGTAGTGACCAAGTCACTTGATATTGTAGTACTAAGTCGAAAGTTGTAAACCTATGTTTAATTATGTAAATGTATGACTTGTATGTGAATGATGCAATGTTGTTTAAGGATATATGTGCAATGGTCACTGATTCTGGGAACCATTGTAAGACATATATCCGGGAATCCTGAATATTGGATTTGTTACTTGTTAAATTTATACTTCTAGCACGATCTTTAATAAAGAGGCAGCACTGTTCCTTAATTAATAATTGTGCTACAGTATAATTTTAATTAAGCACATTTCCAATATTCTGGGGTCCTTACAGGAACCCAGTACTGAGACACACGTCTGTGAGAAGTATGTAAAGCAGAATTGCTAGCCTTGATCCTACTTGAGGTTCTATCATGAGCAATGGTCACAAGAGTATATGAGATGCATTCTGTTTAGGAACATGATGATGATGAGCATGTGAAACAAATCCTAGTCCAGTTTTCTTCTTTTGTTGATGACCATATCTCATGAAGGCTCTAGGTTGATGAGATAAATTCTAGCAAGATTTTTCTTAGTATTTTTCAACCTACGCCAACAGAACTCAAATAAATACCCATTCTTCTTGCAATAGGTGCAACAGTACTTGGTACCACTGGGAGAAGCACCTCACAGATGGTTGGGCAAAACCTGCAGATTTGAAAAGGGTTTTTGCAGGTTGGGTTTTGAACTCAACTAAGCCATTTTCAAAAACTTGAATGACGTTTGGCTTGGATATGTCTTGGACAAAGTTGTATCCTAACCCTTGCTTCTTATAAGGAGTTTTGGACTTGTCAAGAATCATGTTTAACTGTTTCTTACCTTTAGAGAATTTTTCTAATGTATCCTTGAGATAAGCATTCTTTTTTCAAGATTAAGACATCATTCACAAGTTTTAGCCTTAATGGCTCTAGCATGCTTCTCCTTATGAATAGCAACTTCAAGCTTAAGGGCTTCACATGAAGCACAAAGAGTAGAATTAATCTTGACCTTAAGCTTGGCATACTTAGCTCTAACTGCTTCTAATATGTCTTTTACTTCATGTCCACGTTCTAAGCAGAAAGAGCAAGTGCTAGACTCAGCCTTATCAGAAGCAACCAACTTACTAGATTCTAAGTATTTTCCACATGGAGTAGATTTAACTTTAATTATCTTAGTCCTAACATTTTCTAGTTAGTACAGAGCAACATCATGAGCATTTTGCAATTTAGCAAGTTCAGAATGTAAAGCATGACATGATGAATATTCATTAGCATCAAGGTTCTTAGCATTCACAAGTTCTAGTGTCAGATTATCAATTTATGATTCTAAGTCCTTATTCCTAGTCGTGGTGAATTCTAATGCCTTATCCTGGCTATGCAGTTGCTCATAGATGGTATCACATCTAGCAAAAAGAACTTCATAGGATAGAAGTACCTCATCAATGTCATTGACATCGACGAAGTCGGCCATGAAGCACATGCCGGTGAAGGTCTTTGCCTTCCCATTCTTATTCTCTTTGGGAAGTTCCTCCTCATTGTCATCCTCACTCCCGGAGTCTACATTACTCATGGATTGCTCTCCAAAAGCGGCAAGAACCTAGTGAGCAGCCTTCTTGAGCTTGGCAGCATCAAACTTGGGCTTGTTCCCTTGAGGTTTCTTCCAAGTTGCCTTCTCCTCCTTGTGGTTGACCTTCCCTTTAATCTTGGGGCATTTTGCCCAGATGTGGTAGAGCTCTCCACACTCATAGCATGTCACGGGGCCACCTCTCTTTTTATTTCTCATATTGTTATAGGTCCGTATGAACTTTTTGGCTAAGAGGGCTAATTCAAACTCAGGAATGCTCTCAAGTTCCTTTCCATCGATTGCAGACAAACAAGCAAGAGAAAATCCAGAGGTAGATTCAGAAGAGACATCAGATGTTCTCTTGAGAGGGTCTGCTACCAAAGCGATGTTCTCCTTCTTAGGATGATCAACCCTTTTGATCTCATGGGTCTTGAGCTTGCTATAGAGCAGCTCCAAAGTGAGATTAGAGAGATTGGCATTCTCCTCAATGGTAGTGTGAGGACCCCGATTTATTTGACTTCTAATGCTTAGCCTTCCATTGACCCTTGCATCACAAAGCAAATAAACCAAGCCTCGAGATATGTATACTTCCCAGAAATGCAGCATACACACCCTGTTACAAAATCATACATCAATTCCATACATCAAAGTATAACCAGTCTACCGAAAGATATACATAATATAAAGTTATTACAAAGGAGCCAACTAGCCAAAAGACATCAAAGTATCAAATAACAGCGAAAGCAAAAAGGTGCCATAAGATGGCTTTAACCAAAATACGACTGGTTAGCCATAACCCACAAGGCAACCGACCGGGCCGCCAAGCTAGTTGTCCATACCACAGCAAAACTCACCAAAGTCAATCCCTTAGGGATCAACCTTCTTCTTCTACAACAATTAAGCAAAGCAAATGAGTACAAAAATGTACTCGCAAGACTTACGGGTAACAAACCTAGTTACTACTACATGCAGGCTTTAATCAAAGGAGAAGGCTCAAGGTTAATTTTCAGCATAAAGCAAGTTTTATTTGCAATAAATAATAATTTGAAGGCAATTTTGACAATCTGAATTTTAATTGCGTAAATAACAGCGATACAATAAGTAATAACCTATCAACAACCCGGAGATGACTAACCCAATAGCCATCACAACAATAGCACGAATTACCCATTCGTACCACCCATGTCAAGTTTTAATTTAAAAGGTTGTAGTCTAACTCTTGAAAGACTTTGCCAAGCGTGTCCATCACCTAGGACGAGGCTATTCGAATAGTTCAAAACCCTGCAGGGGTGTACCAATGTACCCACACTTCAGACCGCCTTTTTGCCAAGCTATTAAGCACACTTCTTTTGGTGTGCCGGCACGGCTAAGTCCTATGAGACGTTTTCAATATTGTGCATTAACTACAAGCCGCTTGTATGGATAGAAACCCATACGCTTACATTGCAAGCCGAAAGACAACCGATCCATCACGGGGGAAATCTTTCGGACACTACAATGCTCCACACATAAGCCCCCTCATTTTACCACAACACAACACACACACGCCCACCTGCGACTCATAGCTAACACACGCCAAAGTACTAAGTCAAGAGAGGTCCCATACCCTCTAATGTGGTTAGCACGCAAAAATGTTTGGTTTAGTGTAACAAGATGTTCGTTCCTTGTTGACTCAGGCACCAATCCAGTCACACCCAAAAGCACACTATCTTACCATTGTGCCCAAGTCGAAATCATTCTGTTTTTAGTTTTAGTTTTCACAAATACTCATAGCACAGAGGCTGAAATCATAGAGTCATAATAAGTATTTGTGTGATTAAGGTTATTGACTAAGTCGATAACCGCCCAATTCTACCGTTATCTAAGCATTCTAAGCATGACACCGTAAAGACAACAAAAGAGCATAATTAAATCACCGGACTCTAATTCACCAACGATATTAATAAATTATGTTTTGTGGCAGAGGATAAACAATTTAAGGGCAACCATGCAATGGGATTAGCTACCTCTAATCGACAAAATAAACCTTGACTCAAGAAGCATGCATACTTAGTTTTTGCAAACACGATATTAGAATTTAAAAGTACTAGGAGCAATATGATCAAATGATGTTACACTGCTTGCTTTGCTGTAGATCACTGTCTTGCTGCAGAGGATCACTCACGTAATCAATAATTTCTTCGGAACCTAACGCGAAAATGCGATAAAACCAATAAGAACGAAGAACACCAAATAAAATTCAACAGAAAAAGTTATCCAAATCTCAAGAAATTTATACAGCAGCTAGATCATGATTTTAGACAATTTTAGGAACAAGAATCGAGTCATTTGGATTTAGTATGAAAAAGTTATGGCTAAAACAATCTCTCTTAGTCTGTTAATTCAACTAAATGAATTACTGGTACTGTTCATGGCAAAAATTTCTAGAATGATCTAAGTCCTGAAATTTTTATGGTGGGTAGAATGTGACATCCTGAGAACAGCAAAGTTGAGTTTACTTAATTTGGAGTTAAAATAAATTACTAATGATTTTTCTAAGTTGTAAAACTAGCACATATCAATTTCCAGGAATATGAACCTGAGCAAAACCTACTGCATATTAAAGTATATTAACAGAGGAAATTTACAAAATTGAGTTTGCACATTTTGGAGCTACAGAGAAAAAGTGATGTATTTTACAAGTTTAATGAGTTTCTAGACAATATTTAATGGTGAAACAAATTAATACAATCTATACCAGTTTCTGTTACAGAAAAGTGCCTAAGTTCATTCTCAGATTAAAGTTCATTTTACTATAAAGCTAATGCAACTTGAAACATTCAAAAATGAGCTAAAATGACAAAGTTATGCATTTTTGAAATTCAAAACAATTAACAAGATGCAAATAAAAGCTTTCGGAACTTAAACTTAAAAACCCACTAAAATGGGGAAGGTCGTGGGCCGTTGATCTGAGATCGCATGGCTCACGAACGCGGGTACGAAAACCTCCATGAGCACCCAAGCGAAAAGACCTCATCGCGCCTAGGGGAGGTCTTAACCGTTAGATCAAGACTCGATGGTCTGGATCTAACGAGGAGGTCCTTAAGGTGAAAATCTAATAGAGGAGGTCTGAACGGTCAGATCTAAGGGAGGGAGGTCTTGGCGGCTAAGATTTATCGAGGAGGCCTTAATAGCTAAGATCTCCACCGATGGATCTATATCCAACGGCCCAAGGTGAGTGGGACAATCGGAGGTCCGAACGTATCCACCATCCACGGCCGAAAGAGGATTAGAACGTTTAGAACTCTAAACGCGCCGAGGAGGTCTAGCCCGTTAGATCTAGATCCAACGGTCCAGCGCTGAGAGGAGGTCCAAAAGTAACAGGTCTAACGGAGGTCTGGACGGCTAAGATCTCACGAGGGAGGTCCTGGACAGCCCAGATTTGATCGGGGAGGTCTTTAAGGACAGGGTTTTCACAGGACGAGATCTGGACGGCTCAGATCACCCTAGGGAGGTCCTGAACGGTCCAGATCAAGCGAAGGGAGGTCCTAGGCGATACGGCCTAATCGAGGAGAGGTCCTGGACGGCTAGGATTCCAACGGGGAGGTCCTAAACGGTCGGGATTTACACGAGGGAGGTCCTTAGAGATCAAGTTTTAACAGAGAGAGGTCTGGACGGCTAAGATCCCCCAAGGGGAGGTCTTCAATGGCCCAGATTTGCTCGGGGGTGGTCTGTAAGGCTAAGATCTCAGCGAGGAGGAGGTCTGGGACGGTCAAGATCTACCAGAGGAGGTCTTGAACAGCCTAGATTAAGCGGAGGGAGGTCCTGCGGCTAAAGACTTTACAAGAGGAGGATCAACCGGCTACGAGCCACACCATGGAGGTCTTTTAACGGCCAAGATTGCTCCAAAGAGGTCCTGGCGCTTATGGTTTTTCAAAGGAAGATCCTACGGCTCAAATCTAATCTGAGGAGGTCATCAACGGCTGAGATTAATCCTACGAGGTCCTGTGACTTAGAGTTTTACCGAAAAAGGGCTCTACGGTCCAGATCTAAACTCGAAGAGGTCCTGGACGACTGAGATTAACTAGGGGAGGTCTTAAGACTTAAAGTTTCTCAGAAATTAATCTAAGGCTCAGATCTAGACCTGGGGAGGTCGTGGACGGCTAGGATGAAACCAAGGAGGTCTAATGACTTGACAAAAACGCGACAAAGTACAGAGCTCAACGTTGAGCTCGCCGGCACGTCGCCGACGACCAAAGCCTCGGCGGCGCGAACCAAGTATACGAAAACGTTCCTAATACTATTGCACACAAATTGGAACCATTCTCGACGGCGGAGCTGGCCTGTAACGCCAGCGAGTCGGAGAGGGGTGGAGGATACTTTTCGGTAAAAACCAAAAATACGAAAAAGGGTCCGCTACAGCTAAACCATCTAGTCCTATAGCACTAAGGGACTAAAGTGAACTCACCAGGGTGCAGGGGACGTCCGAGGGAAGTCGGAGGAGACCCAGCGGCGGAGGCCGACGCCGGAGGTGAACAAGATGACGGCGATAAGGGACTCTGAGCCAACAGATGCCAAAAAGAACGATCAAGATATCCTTGCTAACGAGGATCTAAATAATCCTCATTTATTAATCAGGAAATATGACGTTACAAAGCATACCCCTTGAATATTATAAGGGAACAATGAGTCAGGAAGTCGTAGGTTATCCTACGACTACCCCCTAGTCGTAAGTTCTTCTACGACTATGGTATAATCATTACGACTACCCCCCTAGTCGTAAGTTCTTCTACGACTATGGCATAATCGTTACGACTACGTTTGGTCGTAAGTCTTTCTACGACTAGCTCTGCTACAGATTCCTCACGGTTTGCTGGACCCACCCGTCAGAAGATTCACTAAATAGTGAGGATCCAAACAGTCAAAATACACAGTTATATTTTGACATAACTGCTGATAATTCTCCACTATCTCTGACTGATAACCATTTGACAGCATGGGGAGGTTACTACTCCGGTAATTACTCTCATTATTGCACAATAATGAGCGACTAATTAGCTTGGAATGACGACGTCCACCACTGCTTAGTATAAATAGGTGTCTTTTAGAGATAGTAGAGAGAGGACCCTTTTGGGACGAGAGAGCTTTTCTGGAAGGCGATTAGGAAAACCTTGATCGATTGTAATCCGGAGGGCAAATACAAGATACACAGGAGTAGGGTTATTATTCTCGTCCGAGAAGGCCCGAACCTGTATAAAAATCCCCGTGTCTCCTTCGTCTGCGTGATCAATTGTGGAGACCCCCCGAATCAAACAATCTTTACGTAAGATCGGTTCTAAAACACCGACAGGTGTGTTGTGGGTCCTGGAACGACATCTCCTCACCATCCGACTCCTTTTGTCCACTGGTTTGACCTACCTGTTCAAGAGTAGGAAGTGACCCTTTGCCGAATAATAGTCCTCGAGTTTCGTAAGAAAACTCGTGATTCTGAAGATCATGCCCTTCTTTTTTATGAAAAGGACACCACCTTGGTTTGTCGTTTCTCCGATCTTGGCGTTTACCTTTACCCTGATCGGGATTTTGCTTGGGGTTCGTGGCTCCTTATCGCTCACGGCTAGGACCTCCTTAGAACCGGCAACTGCAGATTTTTGCCTTTTTACTTTGTTCTTAGATTTCCTATCCTTTTTATCTTTTTTCTTACCACTTTCGCCTGCTTCCTTGGGGATGTCGTCTTTGAGATCGATAGTATTGTTCCATTCGACCGTCAAAGACGATCGCATATCTATCAGCCATCTCAAAGAGCTCAGCGACGGTGGCAGGTGGAGGTAAAGCGATGTCCTCTGTTATTCTTTTGCTACGGACTCCTGAAAGCCACGATCACGCAGCAGTCGAAACTTTGAATAGAATTTGAACTGATCAAGCGCTTGATGAATTGGCGTAGCGTTTCATGGTTGTTTTGTCTTATCCGGTGCAGGTCATCTTCCTTTCCTAGGCGATTGTAAGTGCCACGAAATTCGCCAACAATAGATCACGAGGTGTTGCCCGAGTAGATCGATTCGAATGGTCGGTTTAAAAGCCACGATCGCGCCGATCCTTCGATCTGATCGGAAGGTAATTTGCCATGGCATGCTCTCCTCCTCCTGCGGCTTGGATAGTCAGAGTGTAGATTTGGAGGAACTCGATCGGTTTTGAGTTCCATCGAATTTCTCCATGTTCGTTGGTCGAAATCGAGGCGCCAACGAACCGCTCGAAGGTCGGGTGAGAACGCCGACATCCCGAGATAACCTCTTGTCCTCTTCTTTGTAAAGCGAGGGGTTAATGTCGTCGGTGATCGAACTCGTCGATACCCGGCCATGGGGACTAGGCCTACAATAGGTCTCACCTTACGAGGAAATACTCCTCGTACCCACTTGCCGCCGTCGTCTTGTCGCCAAGTGGTGAAAGATCACCTCTCTGTGGGCTTGTGGCATTTTCCTCATGTCGAGAACGGCGTGAGGGAGAGTCGTGCCGCCTTCTATGCGACGAGTTTACGAGCCGCGGAAGAAGTAGCCGCACTATTATGACTTCTTGGTTGTGGTCGCAGCGATCTCGAAGTTGGCCATCGTGTTCTGAAGCCTTTGCGTGATCTCCTCGCAAAGAGGTCGAAACTGAGCTCGAGCGAGTTCTTGGTCGGGTTTTCCAAACAAATCATTGATGTCTTTGGAGCTCTTGAGCTTCCTCCGAGCTAGAAATAAGCGCTCGGGAAGGTTCTTCTGAGCCACTATTCTTTTCCGTCGGGTTGCCTCAGAATGGTCTGTTTCATACCCCTAAGCTTGCTTTAATGGAGTGCGAGAACGTTGAGGATGTCCCGCACGTTCATTAAAGTGTTTGTTTCGTTCGCCAGCTGTGGTGTCCTTGTCGTTACGACGAGGCGGTGTAGAGTATGCTCGGCGGGAAGCATGTTCAATCCCTCTTCTGGGAGAACGATACTTATCAGAGGGAAGGACAAAGACCTCCCGTGGATGACCTCCACTAGCGCTCGAGACCTCCTCACTTGAGGAGCAGTCGAGCGACACCATCTGGCGACTTGGAGTAAACCCCTCCAGGTGGGGGAACTCCGGGTGATAACCGTCTCCGTCTGCAGGTAGGTCCTGCGTTGGGACGGTTGGATTTGGATGAACAACATGTTCGATCCTCTTCCCTACGGAAGCACTCGGAGAGAGAGGACCATCAGATGTCGATGGAGCTCCGGAATGATGGCCTCCAGAACTTGTCTTGCCAAATCGTACTGCCTTGGGGGGACTCGAACACTTGGAGAAAAAACTCTCATCGTGTTGCGAGTTTGCCCCGAGACAGGCCTGTTGCTGGTCGGGTTGACCCTTGCCTCCTGAGGAAATTGATCCTCGGTGGGCGTCATCGTCGTGGGGATAAGGATCCTCCTCGACGGTGGTAATGCGATCTCGAGATCGATAGAAGATCTCCAGAGGCGGCAACATCGTCAGAACATTCGATACTCGGTTCGTAGTCGAAACCGGCATCCATGTCGACGTCTGCGTAATCGGCCAAGTCGAACCAATTCTCCTCGTTCCATTTTCCTGCCATGGTAGCATCAAAGAGAAAAGAAAGAACTGTTGACAAGGAATTACCAGAAGATCCCCATGGTCGGCGCCAACTGCCGGTGTTTAGAACCGATATTACGTAAAGATTGTTTGATTCGGGGGGTCTCCACAATTGATCACGCAGACGAAGGAGACATGGGGATTTTTATGCAGGTTCGGGCCTTCTCGGACGAGAATAATAACCCTACTCCTGTGTATCTTGTATTTGCCCTCTGGATTACAATCGACTGAAGGTTTTCCTAACTGTCTTCCAGGAAAAGCTCTCTCTGTCCCAAAAAGGGTCCTCTCTCTACTATCTCTAAAAGACACCTATTTATACTAAGCAGTGGTGTACGTTGTCATTCCAAGCTAATTAGTCGCTCATTATTGCGCAATAATGAGAGTAATTACCGGAGTAGTAACCTCCCCATGCTGTCAAACGGTTATCAGTAAGAGATAGTGGGGAATCATCAGCAGTTATGTCAAAATATAACTGTGTATTTTGACTGTTTGGATCCTCACTATTTAGTGAATCTTCTGATGGGTGGGTCCAGCAAATCGTGAGGAATCTGTAGCAGAGCTAGTCGTAGAAAGACTTACGATCAGACGTAGTCGTAACGATTATACCATAGTCGTAGAAGAACTTACGACTAGGGGGTAGTCGTAACGATTATACCATAGTCATAGAACAGCTTACGACTAGGGGTAGTCGTAGGATAACCTTCGACTTCCTGACCCGTTCTTCCCTTATAATATTTAAAGGGTATGCTTTGTGACGCCATATTTCCTGATTAATAAATGAGGATTATTTAGATCCTCGTCAACACCATTGACCACATCTATGGGGGATCTTCGGCATACGAATCACGGAGACAGCTGAAAGCAGTTGAGTGTGAGGTAAATACAATCGACTCCCCCCTTGTAAATAAATTACCGAAGTGGTCGGAAGTCACCCTTGCTTTTGATAAAGGTGATTGTCCGATCCCTTCGACTAGACCAGGTCGATTTCCGATAGTGGTCGAACCCACCATCAACAATTGTCGAGTCAATCGGGTTTTAGTTGATGGTGGAAGCTCGCTAAACATATTGTTTACGAGTACCCTGGACGAGATGCAGGTACCCAGGACAAAGGTAAGGCCGGTACGATATTCATTTCATGGAATCGTACTGGGGTCTTCGGCCAAACCCATTGGACAAGTTTCTCTTCCTTTAACGTTTGGATCACCAAGCAATTTCAGGACAGAGAAGGTCTCCTTTGATGTAGTCGATTTCGATACGGCATTTAACGCCATACTCGGACGACCTACTTTGGCAAAATTCTTGATAGCTACTCACTATGGGTACCAATGTCTTAAGATGTCAGATCCCAAAGGGGTGATCACAATACATTGTGACAAGAAGATGGCGCACTCCTGCGACCGTCGTTCCCTTGAGATGGTTGGACAACTACCAACTCGAGATGAAAGTCAGCCTTCGACTAGCAAGTCGAAGCCTAAAGCTGCACCTAAGCCGAACAACCAAGTCAAAGAGGTTCCTCTGGACGCAGGGGAGCCCTCGAAGACTGTTCGCATTGATGATTCTTCCGACCCCAAATAGGAAGACACCCTCATCACCTTCCTCCAGGCAAACGCTGATGTCTTCGCGTGGCAAGCATCCGACATGCTCGGAGTCCCCAGGAATGTGATCGAGCACAGGCTAGCTCTACGGCCTGATAAACTACCCGTAAAACAAAAGTTACGGAGATTTGCCCCTGATCGACGAGATGCTATTAGGTCAGAATTGGACAAGTTGCTTAAAGCAGGCTTTATAAGAGAAGTCAACCACCCAGAGTGGTTGGCCAACCCTGTAATGGTTAGAAAGTCTAACGGCAAATGGCGTATGTGCGTAGACTTTACTGATCTCAATAAAGCTTGTCCAAAAGATGATTTCCCTTTACCTCGCATCGATCAGCTGGTTGACTCTACTGCAGGATGTGAGATGTTGAGTTTTCTAGATGCATACTCTGGTTATCATCAGATTAGTATGCATCGAGAAGATGAAGAAAAGACCGCATTTATTACACCGTTTGGGATATTTTGCTATGTCAAAATGTCATTTGGTCTAAAAAATGCTGGAGCTTCTTTTCAACGTTTGATGCAAACGACTTTCGCTCCTCAACTAGGCGAAACTTGGAAGCCTATGTTGACGATCTAGTCGTAAAAAGCACCAAACGACTCAACCATATCATAGACTTGCGGAGACTTTCGACAACCTCGTAAAACACCAATTGAAACCAATCACGAGAAGTGTGTGTTGAGGTCTCTTCGGAAAATTACTTGGATTCTGGTTTACGAACGAGTAATTGAAGCAAATCCGAAAGATCAAAGCCATCACTCGATCGCCCCGACCACGAAAAAGAAGTCCGAAACTCACGGGATGCATGGCGGCGTTAAGTCGTTTCATAGCACGACTGGGAGAAAAAGGACTGCATTTCTTCAAACTTCTAAGGAAACATGAAGGTTTGAGTGGTCGGAAGAGGCTAACCTAGCCTTTGAGGAAGTCAAGAGGTATCTTCACGAGTGCTCTGCTCTAGTTTCCGAAGCTAGGAGAGACGCTCTTAGTTTACCTAGCCGCCACGCCACGAGCGAGAAGCGCGAGATCGGGTCGTAGAACGTGAAAACATACAACGACCGGTATACTACGTAAGTGAGGTTTTGCATGAGACCTAAGGCGTTACCCTCGGGTTCAAAAATTTCTATATGCCCTCCTCATGTCTTGAGGAAAGCTGCGGCATTATTTTTAGACGCACAAACTAGTGTGCTGTCCGAGTTTCCTTGGGAGCGATCCTCCGAATAGGGAAACAATGGGGCGCATGGCAAAGTGGTCGATCGAACTTGGGGCGTTCGACATCCATTTTGTGTCCCGACGGCCGTTAAATCCCAGATCTTGGCAGACTTTGTCGCCGAATGGACAAATCCTGAACCTGTTCAGGATCCCCAGTACGATTCCTACGACCAGTGGACGATGTACTTTGACGGGTCGCTTACGATAAGTGGCTCGGGGGCTGGGGTGGTCCTGGAATCTCCTACTGGAGAAACCTTAAAGTATGCCATACAATTAAACTTTCAGGCCACTAATAACGTGGCAGAATACGAAGGTTTGCTAGCTGGTATACGAGTTGCGAGAGCGCTCTCGATTCAACGACTACTCGTGAGGGGAGACTCTCAACTAGTCGTGAATCAAGTCGGAAAGGAATACCAGTGCTCCAATCCGACCATGTCCCGGTATCTATCGGCAGTACGAAAGTTATAAAAGCACTTTTTGGGCTTTGAGGTACAATTTATCCCTCGAAAGGATAATTTCCTCGCAGACCAACTGGCTCGTCTAGCTTCCTCCCGATCTTTGGTACCGAAAGGGGTGTTTTTGGAACATCTTCAGAAACCGTCTATAGTCGACGAACTGGAGACACCTTCTATAGAAACAGCCTCTCTAGAGTACGAAGATACATGGATGGCACCCATCTACGAGTATCTGCAAACGGGTTCTTTACCCGATGACGATCTAGTATCAGATCGATTATCTGAAAGGCCAAAATGTATACTTTGGTGAAGGTGTCCTTTATAAAAGAGGAACCAAGGGGTGCTCATGCGATGTATTCGCAGAGCGAAGGATTAAAACTCCTTCACGACATACGGAGGAATCATGGAACTCATGCTTCCTGCTGAGCGGTCGGTAAAGCTTTTCAACAAGGTTTTATTGGCCAATGACCCTCGATGCCAAGGAGATGGTTAAAAAGTGTATGCAGTGCGGTTTCATATTGGAAAATACACCAACCACTCGAGCGTTGCAAACAATCCCTTTGTCGTGGCCTTTTGCAACACAGGGTCTTGATATCCTAGGATCATTACCCCGAGCTCCGGGAGGTTTGAGTTCCTTTTGTGGCCATTGATACGTTCACAAAATGGATAGAAGCCAAAACTGTGGATTGGGATAACAACGAAGCGACAAAGCGGTTCATGATGAGATGCGTGATCACTCGATTTGGAATACCAAGTCGAATTATCACAAACAACGGTAAGCAGTTTACAAGCGTAAAATTTCAGAATTTTGCGACGAGTTGGGAACTTCGTTTGTGTTACGCCACGAGCCCACCCCTAAGCAACGGGCGGTGGAAGCGAATGGCCATATAATGAAGGGAATCAAAACCGAGTCTTGATCGACTTGTCAGCGCTCGGGGCTTGGGTGCAGAATTACCTTCGTATTATGGGCAATTGCATGCGACGACTAAGCCGAGCTACGGAGAAACACCTTTCTTTCTAGTTTTTGGTGCCGGCCATGCTTCCGCCGAACTAAAGATCAGTCGGCAAAGTCGATAAGTTTAACGACTCAACTCAAGAAAACCTTCGAGCGAGGCGACATTAACTCGCACGAGGAAAAGAGAAACCGAGCTTTATTCGTTCTGCGGTCTACCAACAAACCTGCGCAGATACTATGATCGTAGGTCCAACCGCATGACCTTGCTGAAGGTGACTTGGTATTGAGGCTTATCCAATCCCGTCTAATCGGAATAAACTCTCCCAAGTGGGAGGTCCTTTGCGTGGTCGGTCGAAACGCGTCGAGATCGTCACGACTTGCAATGGAAGACGGCGCGTTCTCTCAAACTCTTGGAACATTGACCAGTTGCGCAAATTTAATGTGTAACAAGCTTCAACGATAATAAAGTGTCAGGTTATCCCTATCCTTTTTGTCTATTTTGAATCTCGCTTTTATTTTCGACCATTTTTTTACGCTCATCCTTCACATCATTTGGTTAGCAAAAGGACAACACATTTAGTCGAAATCTCTCTCTCTGCATGTGGTCTGCTTTCGCTAGATGGAGCTTCCTAATGTTACTTCGTTCTTAAACAACTGTATAATGCTTATTGGGCTCGGGAAAATGGTCGAAAGTTGTTAAGCGAATTCATGTCACCTTAGCTTGTTTGAAAAATAAACTAAGAAGAGTGAACTTTTGAGATGCATCAGACTACTTTTCAAATAACTTTGATTAGTTTTCTTGGTGAAGGAAGAAACACACCTAGTGAAGCCTCTCCTCTCTGCACGTGGTCTTGCCCACTAGAAGGAACTTCCTAGCGTCGATTCTGTTTCCTACTTTTCTTTGCCGGGACAACCGTCGGAAAAATGAATGTAGCCGAATGAATCCTTAAGGTATCTAGAAGGTTGTTTCACTCTAGTTGTCATTATCAAGTTGACTAATCTGGTCGGAGATGGTAACATCACCTAGTCGAAGCCTTTTTTCTCTGCACGTGGTCCCGCCCACTAGAGAAAACTTCCTAAGCGTCGATCTGTTTCCGCTCTTCGACTAGTACAAACAAATCGATACTCGATAACTACAAGCCGAACAAACCTCTCTGTTTTCAGAACCCTTTCTTTACTACTTCCTTAGTTTATTTCTAATAAACTAAGTAAGCAGTCGGGGGCTAGGATAAAGTTATAAACATGATTTCATTTCTTAGTCTTGTTTTTTTCGGGTTATCATCTTACAAATCGACTACTCGTGAGATAGCGCGTAGGAAAATGAAGGAGAAAGGAGGAATCGCTCATATCTGGTCTAATTATTTTCTTCCCTTTTTATCTTACGAGTTACTAACTACTCTACGAGATAATTTGCAGAAAAAGGGCCATATATTTGTACATCACCACCAAAAAAGACTTGTTTTTACAAGATTATATTACAAGACTACTCATCAAGGAGATTCTATTTGCATCTCCTCTGCGACCTTCTCGCCAACCGACTGCATCTCTTCGATTAGCTTCTCTGCTTCGGCTTCGGTGCAGTCGAAGTCGGTTTCAACAGAATGAAGATTAAGGTTGGGATCACGGGCCTTAAGTTTTGCTAAAACAAAACTCACAGCTCCTTTGACCGCTTCCCTTATCGAATCATTCTGATTGGCCTTCAGAGTAGATACCAACTCGTTCAGAGTACCGACTTGTTCCCCAATGGCACTCGTATGAGCGGCCATCGTGTCGTCGCGAGGAGCAACCCTCCCGGCACGAAGCCCATCGAGTACATTGTTCAGAAGTGAGATATTATCTTGAAGATTGATCTTCATTGATTTTGTCTCCTCCTGGGAATAAGTCGAAGCCTCGTGTAGTTGTTTTATTTCAGTCAATCGATCTGGAAAGAGCGAAGATTGAATAAGTAAAACGATCCTATGAGAAGATAAAATAAATAAATAGCAGGTAAAAGTTCTACTTACCAGCTAATTGAGAACCCAAGTTCCCAATTTCTTGGTCTTTCTCCTTCGCGATGCGGGAGATTTCACGGACAACGGAGGATTTCTCATGAACCTCGACCCGGAGAGCCCCCACATCGGCTGAAGGGCCTTATTTTCGACTTCTTTTACGCAAAAGAATGAGAGGTTAAAAGGGGAGCGAAACCAAGACCGAGCGATCGTAATTACACGCATGTTTATTTCTTCCTGCAAGCGTTTAGTTGCGAGTTAGCCTCTGAAGCTTCTTCAGGAGGTGGGTAACGTTATCCCTTAGTTTCTTGACTCGGCTTTTTAAAGTCGAGTGAATAAACTAAGGTCTTTTAAATCGCTCTTAAACACGAAAGAGTAAAAAGCGGACATGAACACAATCAACCAAGCGGTTGTAAGTATTTCTATGACCGATGGGTAGTCGTAAGTAATTCTACGACTACCCCCTAGTCGTAAGTCCTTCTACGACTAGTACAAGTCGTAAGTTTTTCTACGACAACTAGATTGTGAGTATTAAATAAATAATCAAGCGATTATGACAATCGATCACTCACCACCTCTCGCTTGCTCGCGAGTGTTGCCTTTCTTGTCGAATCGACAAGTTGCCGATTATATTCACAAATCATAGCGACTTGCTCCACGGCTCTCGAAAAGAGAAAAGCGATAAGATAAAGAGATAAAACCCCAAGTGAGTATCGATGAATACTTACGTTCATGTTTGTGAGCAAGCAGGGGAGACTATTCGTGACGGATGCTTGACCCATCCATCTCCTCGACTCGTTTCCACCAAACCCTTGAGTCGTTCATTGTCAAACACATCTCCGCAATTGACAATGCCTGTGGGGTGGGAACTTCGGTCGCGGGAGCGTGCGAGAAGATCCTACGATGGAGTGCAGGCAAAGAAATCGAGCAAAGTTAAAATACTCCTCTTCCTCGACTCTGTAATGGGGACACCACCGGAGGACCGGAAGGAGCATCTCGACAACCTCATTACCAAGCACGGTGATCAGCACTGCTGCTTGTCACCTACTTCCGGTATCCCCTCGAGGCTTCGTCGCCTCCTCTACGGTCTCTCGACAGCTCGGTTGTCGTAGCGACTTCAACATCCTTGGCGCGCGCAAATGCTTTCCGGCAACGGCAGCTTCCTCCGCCGCGAGGATAGTAGCTAGATCTTCGGCTACTATCATTTGTCACACCCTTGTCGGTTGAGGGAAACAGTGGGATTCTCCATGGGAGTATCCCTAGGGTGAAGACAGGGCTAAAATCACGAAGCATAAAAGTAAGTCAAAAATAAAGCAGTAAGTAGTTACTACACTTATGTCTTTTGTTTTACATACCTCTGCTATTTGGATCTAACTCGAAACTTAGGAGCAACCTTCCGACGGAAGATTTCTTGACTTCTTCTCGACCACGCATTGGTCGAGATGCACTCAGACACCGTGAGTCACCTCCTCCCAACTTCGGGTGGATGAGATCGGTCTCGACCACCACAGAGTCTTTGCTTCCCTCGGCTTCAGATCCCACCGGAGCAGCAGTTTCCTTCACAAAAGACATGAATTTCTTCCAGTTCTCCTTTTCTAGCTGTCTTATGAAGCCACGAGAAGCTGAAACTGCGAAGGACTTGTCGTCGTAATAGAAAGGTACCTTAACCTTGGGGACCTTGCGCTTAAGGGCAAGGGCCTCTTCTTCTGCTCTTTTCTTTGCGCCGGCTAGGTCTGCGGCAAACTTAGCGAAAGGAGCGGGAGGAGCGAGCTCGAACCCCTTGTCGCCTACTTTTACGGTCGCTTCTTGGATGGAGGACTTGACTCACTTTGTCGATCACCCCAACAACCACCAACTCGACTTCTTCGTGCGTCTTGGCGGTTCTACATGCCAACTTTCTGATTGAGGAAGGGGGAAAGTGGTCGTAAAGATCTTTTTACGATCACTAAACCGATCATCGATGCGACCGACTCAAAAAGTCGTAAGTATTTCTACGACATTGTCTAATCGTAAGTTATTCTACGATTATGTTAAGTCGTAAGTTTTTTTACGACGTTGTCTAATCGTAAGTTATTCTACGATTACGTTCGATCGTAAGGTTTTCTACGATCAGTATCCAGTCGTAAGTTTTTCTGCGGCAAACCAGTTAGTCGTATACCATTCTACGACAACAAAATACCTAAAGGCAGAATCATTCGATTACCTTTAGGTGCCTTTCTTTCTCCTCTGTGGTCAAAACCACGAGGATTTGAGGAGCCAGTGTTCGGCGGATGCTTCTCGCAGATGAGCGACACGCGTCAACCTCCGCCTGCGAAAGATCTGGGTGTATGGACAATACGATTAAGCGGACTAAATCAGGATTAAACAAGGATAAAAGCCAAGAGAGTAAGTTTTTCTACTCACCGTCCTTGTAGTCCCTGGTTGGGTCGTCCTTTCCTGAGTACCTCCACATGGGAGGGACCCTTGTCTTTAAAGGACTGATCCGGCGCGTAATGAAGTCCTTCACCACGTGCCAACCGGTGAGCCCCTCCGACTTCAAGTCTTTGACAGCTTGAATATAGGGGGTTATCCGGTCGAGATTACTGGGAGTCGAGTCCCAGGAAGAAGACCGCTCGGCGGCCTTTCCGACGAACGAGAGGCTATCTTCCTTGGTAACCTCCCAGTAGAACCACTTCTTCTTCCAACCCGGCCATGACGACCGGGTAAACATCTGAATGTATTCCCTCGACTTACCGTCGTGGAGCTTCAGACCACAGCTACCGGCGATTCCAAAGAAACGAATGTTGAAGAGTCTTTCCTTCAATGTTCTCCTCACAACCCCTTAATGATCAGAGGGTCATCTACGACCCTTCAGTCAAGTAAGCTATTTTCACTTGAAGTGGGGGCTAGATGGCGAGGATCTAAATAATCCTCATTTATTAATCGGGAAATATGGCGTCACAAAGCATACCCTTGAATATTATAAGGAAGAGCGAGTCGAGAAGTCGTAGGTTATCCTACAACTACCCTAGTAGTAAACTCTTCTCGACTATGGTATAATCGTTACGACTACCCCTAGTCGTAAGTTCTTCTACGACTATGGTATAATCGTTACAACTAAATGCAGTCGTAAGTCTTTCTACGACTAGCTCACTTTCTGATTCCTCACGATTTCTTTGGACCCACGATCGGAAGATTCACTAAATAGTGAGGATCCAAACAGTCAAAATACATAGTTATATTTTGACATAACTGCTAATAATTCCCCACTATCTCTAACTGATAACCGTTTGACAGTATGGGGAGGTTACTACTCCGGTAATTACTCTCATTATTGCGCAATAATGAGCAACTAATTAGCCTGGAATGACGACGTCCACCACTGCTTAGTATAAATATGTGTCTTTTAGAGATAGTAGAGAGAGAACCCTTTTTGGGACAGAGAGAGCTTTTCCGGGAAGACAGTTAGGAAAACCTTCAGTCGATTGTAATCCAAAGGGCAAATACAAGATACACAGGAGTAGGGTTATTATTCTCGTCCAAGAAGGCCCGAACCTGTATAAAAATCCCCGTGTCTCCTTCGTCTGCGTGATCAATTGTGGAGACCCCCCGAATCAAACAATCTTTACGTAAGATCGATTCTAAAACACCGACACTTGCGATGACCAAGGGGTGGTCTAGTAGCAAAGAATCAAACAAAGGACACTCACCGGAGTTGGGGACGTCAAAATCCCTTTTCGGCCGCGGAGACCTAAAATCTGAAATCAAGCCGCTCCTGAGAAACAAACCAGACTAGAGTTAAAGGATAAGCCCCAGATGACCAGGTGGTCCAAGCATCAAGAAAAAGAAGGTTAAAGAACCACTGGAGCACCCAGGTCGCCGGTGGAGCTTCCACGGCAACAAAGGCGGAGAGACAAACTCACTGCGGTTTGAGTTTGACACTCAAAGGTTGAGCTGGAGGTGTTTGCGAGTGGAAGGGAAGACCAGAAGAGGAACATGGGGATTTAGAAGCTACCGAGCACGACACAAAAGCACAAGGGGACCCCCATAGTGAGTTGCAGTGAGCTCAGCTCAAGGGAACGCCAAGGACAGACAGAGAAGATGGGGCAGGTGAGGCGCACGATCGCGGCGGCACTGGAGGTCAACGAGGGTCCCGACCGGAGGGACGCTGACGGGATCGCTTGACGAGACATTCCCACGGCTCGTTGTCGGAACGCGCTGCGCGAGGAAGAAGACAGAGAGGAAGAAGAAGGCTGGGGTGGTCGTGAGCGCCACGATCAAAATCGGACGATCCATAGCTCACCTGACCTCCGGAGGTCTAAGAGCGATAGGGGAGGTCGTGGGCGTTAGTTAGATCAAGATCTAACGGCTCACCCTCGCACCCGAGCGCGACTAAAGGACTTGGTCCAACCGAGTCAAGTGAGTTGGGCTCGGGCTCGAGCTTGAGTCTGACTCGAACTAGAGTTGACTTTATGATTTTTAGAAGAACTGAACTTTGGGGATTTGATTGAGGTAACAAAACAACTCAAAAAATTCTGAAATTTTTACAGGAGCTTTCTAACTAGGATATTGACCTTGTATAAAAATTTTAGAGGTTTTGGTGCTGTACATTTCCCTCCAAAAGTTCTGTGAGGTGCTGAGCCAAGGTTTGACTGAAATTCAAACAGGTTTGATTGACCCCCAAAAGCATTCAAACAACTTCTAAAAATTGTGAAATTTTTCAGAGAGGTCACACATCAACCCTAGAACTTAGGAAAAGTATTTCCAGGAGATGATCACAAGGTTTTGACAGAATTGTTTTTGAAGAACTTGGTTTTGGTCAAAATGACTTGTGACTTTGTATTTCCATAACTTCTTACAACAATTGTTCAAAGCATATAGGGAATACAAGATGTAAGAAAAAGTTTTAATTTCTACTCATTTTCTTACATTTGAAACACAAGTCTGAAACTTGGGATGTTACAGGTAGTAGCCTTCATCTCCCACTCCTTGGTGTTGATTGCAGCCAAGAGGTAGGTGACATTCTCAGATTGAGAATACTCAATGTCAACAGCTCTCAGCTGATTGACCACCTTGTTGAAGCGAGTGAATACATTATCAATGCTCTCTCTAGGACGCATTTCGAACTGGTTGTATTCTCGCTTAAAGACTGTTTGGTGTACTTGCTTGATTTGGGATGAACCCTCATGGTAAGTTTTGAGAGTGTTCCAAATCTCGTGTGCGGTCTCAAGATGACAGATTCTGTCATACTCCTACCTATCAAGCCCAGCATATAGGAAGTTCTTTGCCTTATGTTGTTAGCCAAGAGGATTGCTGAAGCCTGCGTAGCAACCTCGGGTAAAACGAGCAGGGCTCGAACAACCTTTCATATGGCTTGACCTTCGCTCTGAAGGTAGACATGCATGCGATTCTTCCAATAGGCATAGTCGAGCTCATCGAAGACGCGCGGCTTGGTGGAGTACTTTTCCATCACCAAGTTCAGTGACCGGTTAAGATCAAGAGTGAACTAACCGGGCTCTGATACCAATTGTTGGACCGAAAAGGTGACTAGAGGGGGGGTGGTGAATAGGAGCACTGTCTCTTTTTAACCTTGATCGGATTCAACACGATTTTTACTCCAATAGCTATGAGAGCTTTGAAGATCAATATACAAGCATAGCGGAAGACTTGTATTGAATCTAATCAACTCCCCAAAGAAAACAGATCAAAATCTCCAAATACTCAAGACAAAATGAGTTGGGCGGTTAGACCTCACAGATGAACAGTAAAATCAGCCAGAATGCAAGATCACAAATTGGTCTAAGATATGATCCACAACTCCAAACTATACGAAACTTGAAACAAACCTTCTCTAGGATGCCAGAAACCTATTTTAGTCAAGGATCATAAGATCATTGCCAAAGTTTCAACCTTTTTCAGTTTGAGTGAAGATTGCTTCAAACCGAGTCAAAACCAAAATATAATCCAAAAACTTGCTCGTGGGTAAGAGATGATCCTAGATGCATTCCCACATGTCACAGCAAGCAAGATCCAGGCCAAAAACCAAATAAAAACCAAAGGATCAAAGAAAGCCCCAAAAGCACAAAACAGAGTGCAAGAACAAGAAGAGACTCAACTTGAAGAAACTTGCTTAGATTTTTTTCAGATTGATGTTGGTTTACAGCTAATCCATCCTGGAGGACAAAAGCTCAATACTTGAGCATACAATCAAACCAACTCTCTAGAACCCTAACCTTTTCACTTCCCTCTGTTCTCCCTAAAACCAAAACAGGGTTTCTCATGCCAGGGTTGAAGAGTGCACAGACAGCACCCTCCCCTATTTATAGTGGAGGCTAGCTTCTAGAGGAAGACATCTAAACGGGCAACTGTTAAGCCCACACAAACACGGGTTTCACTTATGCACGTATTTCAAAGCAATCTTCATAAAGCAATCTCATGCTTTGCCACATGTATGTTGATCAACGGCTCTCATCATGTCGGCAAGTCTCTCCCATCCAGCTCTCTTCGAAACTATCATGACACTTGCACCAACCCCCATGCCGCTTTATGCAACCTGTCGCACCGAACTGTTGCGCCACTTGATGTCACTCATCGCATCGAACTGCCGCGCCGCTTGATGTGACCCGTCACACCGAACTTCCACGCCGCTTTATATGACCCATGACACCAAACTACCGTGCAGCTTGATGCAACCAGTCACACTAAACTGTCCCGCTCAGTCATCATTATCTATTTTGCGTCATCTCAACCGGCATCCACGATCGTTCTGGACCTTGGTTCTCCTAACTTCCTCCTCACGGTTGACCATAGTTGACCACCAAGCCACCTGCACAAATAGACCAAGAAATTGATTCCGGGAATAAGTTCTTCGCAACTTGACCCACGTTAGTCAAAACACACATCAGCAACACATGCATCCACGACCACTGTCTAACCAAAAATATGATATAGGATTATTGTGTTGTAGCGCGTACCGAAAATCGCGTCCTGTGTTGCAGTTTGGTGCTCGATCCCTTATATGACCCTCCCTCGACAACATAGGCAATGAACGACCTACATGATTCTAAAAAGTTATCCTTGGCCATTTCAAACGAAGGAAGACTACAATAGAGTAATATATGGAGGAAATGAGCATACATGTCGACTATTCCTTCCACAAGGGTGGGGTCGTGGGTTTTGCTGAGTAGGGATTCAAGGTATGATGAGGACATCCTGCCGATTGGACCGATTACACGAGCACGAGCTAAAAAGATTAATCAACAGGTGAACTCGCTCCTAATTGAATTTGATTTATATTTACATGAGAACTGGTTACTACCTAATGTTAGTATTTTAATTGTTCTCAAGTTTACGCGTGAGGAGACTTTGGTACCCAAGAAGATTATATGTTGTCTAGGAGTATGTGTCCAGCAGAAGGCGCGGAGGACGGGGATGCCAAAAGAAGACAATACATACATGAAAGTGCTGCATGTTGTGCATGCATGGAAGGCATTAAAGAAATCAGCACACATGCATGGACCAACACGTGAAGACAAAAAGGAATGCATGTGCATGGAGGCCTTGGTGCATGCATGTGTTACGTGGATGCTAAAAGAAATAAAGGAATGCAACATGCATGGCTTGGTTACTACTTTATTATGGAATGCAACATGCATGGCTTGGTTACTACTTGATTGGGCCACGTGAAATCACCTTGCCGTATCAGCTTGAAAAAAAAAACAAATTGAATCCAAGTAGGGTTACATCATTACCGAGTGGGCCGCGTGTCTTTTGCCGTAGCAACATTAAATGTTCAGAGACTTTCTGCTGCAAGGTGTGCAGAAAGGAGAAAGGGGACAGAGCTGGCTCAAACAAAGAGGTTGGTCAAAGCAACAGGAAAAAGTCATGACTAAGGGGGGAGGTCCTGTGAAGGAGGAGATCCTGCGAAAGAGGAGGTCATACGAAGGAGGAGGTCCAGCTCCAACAGGGTTGTCTTTGTAAAAAGACCCGAGGTCATGACCACATAGGGTGGTCGTGACAAAAGAGAGTGGTCTTTACAAAAAGACCACAGGGAGGTCCTAAGGGCAAAGAGGAGGCCCAAAGGGAAAAAGAAAAGGCGCAACAGACCAGGGCCACACGATCTTGATCGGGTGGTTCTTGGAGATAGGAACGTTCGGACCATCCAAACGTCTCCTTAGGATCGCACCATCCTACCAAGATCTATCGGTCCTGAGAAAGGGAAGGCGTGCACTAAGTCTTAGACTTAAGGGAGGTCCAGACAAGGGAGAGTTTCAACGGATAAGATTCAAAAGTGAGAAGGATCTAACGGAGGAGATCCAAAGAAAGAGGTCCAAGGAGGTCCTGACGGTTAAGATCTATAAAGGGGAGGTCCTGATGGTCAAGATCTACAAAGAGGAGGTCCTAACGGTCAAGATCTACAAAGGGGAGGTCCTGACGGTCAAGATCTACAAAGGGGAGGTCCTGACGTTCTAGATCTATAAAGGGGAGGTCCTGACGGTTAAGAGGATCGGGTCCAAGAGGAGGTCCAGAAGAGGAAAAACTAGGCTAAGGGGCACATAAGGCAAACAACGAAAAAGTGCCAAAAGCCAAAGAACACTAGAGAACTTCAGCAACGAACAAAGAGCCAAAAGGCTTTAGTTGAAGTTAAGTTACTTCAAGTTAAGCCTCCAATTTTTCCAAAGTTCCAGGTTAAGCTTGACCAAACCAATAAATCAAATGGTTCCTTTTTAGGTTTTTGAAATCCGGCAAGAACTCTAAGGCAAACGGGATGTTACAACTTGGAGGATCTCACTGTAACGAAAGATGTAGATAATTGACTTAGTTTTCGAGGAAGCTAAAGAACACAAAATTTGGATAACTATACTGAAAGTTATGATAGTTTTAATATCACTGTGCAGAAACCCAATGTGAATTAGTTGTTCTGTTAATCAGCTTGGTGAGGGTAGTAAATGGTCGAATCTGGAAGGCTCACCAACTAGGTTTAGATGGAGGATTTGATAAGATTTCTAGAAAGTCCAAGAAAACCCCATTTGTATCTCTGTACTAAAAGATATGAATTTTTGATTATGACTGTCTGTCGAGGGGACGGACTGCTGTTTAGGATTTTGAAGTTGGGGTTGCGCGAGAGAGTATAGTTTTTTTGTAAGTGCTTCTAGCTTTGTTTTGGTCCAGTATTGTTATATTAGAGTACTTGTTGACTTAACTCAAGTGGGGGATTGGTTCCAGGGGCAGCGCCCTCTTCGCGTCCATCGTTCTCGCATGGTTGAGGCAAGTACATTGATTGATAGCTTAATTGTGAATGCTTGATCATGATTGCGCGTATTTGATATATGATAGCGATGCATGGTTGTTGGCATGATATGTGTATTAATAATGGTGAATGCTTAAAGTATGATTAAGTTATATTCATGTATGATCTTATTGCTATTGCATGTCGATGATGAATAGAGTAACTGTGCATGTGCATATTGAGATCATGTTGAGGCTTGGTCACGTGGTGATCAAGCATGTATATCTTTGAGGTCCCCGTCATGTATATGACGGGCTTGAGGTCCCCACACTTGTGGAGTGTGGGCTTGAGGTCCCCATTACTTGCGGAGTATTGGGCTCTTGGTCCCTGTGCTTGCGAGCACAGGCAGGGGTATGTAGTGACGGTTGCATACCTTGCATTACCGGTAAAATGCAAAAAGAGTTAAAGAGAAAGGATGCATTGAGCATTGCATATGCATGTGGTATGGTTTAATGCAAAGTTTCTGGAAGTGGATATTGATGTTATAATTTTGTATTGTAATACCTTTTATATGTACTTGCTGAGTCTGTGGACTCACTCTTGCTGTTGTTATTGTTTTAGGTACCCAATATAAGAATGACATGCATGGGAGGGAGTAGCCATATGTCGCACACACTGCCACGAAACTTTATAGTTGATTATATTTTAGATCATGCCTTAATAAATGAGCAACTGCTTAAAGGATTTATTATGGTTATACTTTACACGTTGGATTATTTGTAATAATGATGAGTAGCATATTTTGGATACCTATGATTATGCTTTAGTTATTTAGCATATCTTGAAGGCCTATTGATTATACTGAATATTGGATTGTTTAATTATGATATTCATATCTGTTGGAACCCCCGGTATAGTTAGCCATACAAAGGAGGTTCTGTCGAAATTTAGTAAGGTGTCTTGGTTTTAACTCGTTATATTGTTAGTTTAGTAGCATTCCAGGCTCATATTGGGATGGGGTGTTACATTCGGTGCCATCTTTGGCCTGGAGTGCTTGACCTGCATAATAGGCAGATTAGTTTTTCTGGTCAGAAGTTCATCGACTAGTTCTAAGGATTTCCGATCACACGCATAAGCCATTTTTTTATCTTCTCGAACCATGATGACTCCTTTAGGTCCTGGCATCTTGAAACTCTGATAACCGCAATGCGTGGCTATCAAGAATTTTGCTAATGCTGGACGACAAAAGATTCCGTTGTATGCTATTTCGAAATCAACCACATCAAATGGAACCTTCTCCGTTCGGAAGTTGTCAGGCTTTCCAAATGTAATCGGCAGGGACAGTTGCCCTATCGGTTTGGCGGTAGAACCAGGAACTATGCCATGAAAGGCATATTTCATAGGTTTCACCTTCGACTTGGGAATTTGCATTTCTTCCAATGCTCCCGTAAATAAAATATTTAAAGAGCTATCTCCATCTATCAAGACTCGATTAACTTTGTAATTATTAATTGTAGGTTCAACAACGATAGGGAACCTACCTGGTCGAGTTATCGGGATAGTGCAGTCTTCTGTGTTGAAGGAGATTATGGTTTCCAACCAACTGGATGGCTTGATTGTGATCGGAGTTTCAGTGAGATTGACTTCCCGTTCCACGGCCTTCAGACGGGTCTTGATTCGTACGAAGAGGAGCCATCAAAAATCATGTCCATAGTATGCTGAGGCTCATGGTATTCCATTTCATTGTCGCCATGCTTGTCCTTCTTGGAGATTGGTTCTTTGAGTTCTATTATGGAGGGGAAAGGACCTTTTCCTGAGTAGTAATCTTCCAGCTTCTTTTGCTAGGCTCGATAGGTGCGTAGATCATGCCCTGCAACCTGGTGTTGTGGACATCACTTCTTATTCTTCTTGTAGTTGTTGGTCGGAGCTTTTGCCTTCTTTCGACTGGAATAGTCTTTTCTGGAGTCGCAAGGACTTCCTTGTTGTCAGGCTTGCGATTCTTCTTATTCTTGAGAGCTTTCGTATGTTTCTTTTCTGGCTTATCCAAGCCAGGTTGAGGGATCTTTTTTTCGATCAATAGCTTCACATCACTCAACCGCCTCGCTAGCAGCTGCATATTTGTCAGCCATGTTGAAAAGATCGACGGTCGTACGTGGAGGATTCATTGCAATATCCTTCGTAAATCGCCGAGTCCTCAGCCTTGCTTTAAAGGCTTGAATGACAGAAGATTATGCGACCTCTGGTATAGAATTACGAACCTGGCTAAATCTTTTGATAAACTGATGAAGAGTTTCATTAGACTTTTGCCGGATTCGGTGAAGGTCATCCTCCTTTCCAGGGCGGTCGTACATACCCAGAAAATTTGCGATCATGAGGTCACAGAGCTGCTCTCAAGTGTAGATAGATCCAACGGGTAGGTTAAGCAACCACGACTGGGCAGATCCTTCAACTACCGTAGGCAGATAATTCGCCATCACATTGTCGTCATCGTTAGTAGCTCTGATGGCGGTGGTATAGATTCGGAGAAACTCCAATGGGTTCTAGATCCTATTGAAGTTTTCCATGTTGGCTGGTCGGAACCTATCCGACCAACGTACAGCTTGGAGCCGTACTGAGAAGGCCTGATGTCGAATCTGGGAACGAATGATCTCGAATTCTCTGTGTTCATACACTAGTCCAGAATTTCCAGTGTACACAGTCAACAAAAGTGATAACACAAACATATCACATATTTTATTAATAATAACTCAGAGTTTATTACAAAAGGGGCCTGAGGCCAAATAGATAAATAACACAGCGGAAAGCAAAATAGTAGTAGACCACACGACTTGCCATAAGCAATCGTTTGGGGGCATAGGCCTAGTCGTCAAGATCCTCACCGTCCTGATAGACGTCTTCTCCTGAATAAAGATTATTCAGCAAGAGTAAGCACAACTACCGTGCTTGCAAGTTACACCCAATATTGAAAGGTAATGCATGCATAAAGTAGACAAAGGATATTGGCAGGGTTCATTTTGCACAGACAGCATTTTTAGTTGAAATACTCATATTAATTTCCAATGCCAGTTTTTATACTATACCTAAAATCAGTGTTTGAAATGATAGTTTTATAGTGGATAACCTTCATTGATTGAATGGTGAAGGATACCCTCCTATCACTTGGCTAACCGTCCAATTTTTACCATAGGATTAACCATCCTAAAATCATCTCTTGAAATCATTTTGAAAACCAAAAATATAGTCTAACTTAGAGTGGCTTTGCTAGCATGTCCATGACCACGGACGCGGCTATTCGAATAGTTTTCTACTCTGCAGAGTTTGTACAGCTTTACCCACACGAGATAATTTGCTTTTAATATCGGCCAATGCACGCTTCCGAAGGCGTGTGACTAAGCAATCATCATGAGGCCTTTACAATGCAATGTCTTATTGTATTTATGCCCGCTAAGTTTTCGCTACAATTGGACTAACCATCCTCTGTGAGCCCCCTCTTGCGCTAGGTGGGACTAATGTCTAACCGACCCCCACACAAACAACATAGCACAAATTATTTAGCCAAATCTGTCCCATTCTAGACATGTGGTGGTACGGTAAGGCGTAGCAAAATACGCTCAAAAACCGGTCCTTAATTGACTCGAGCGTCTTTCAAATAAAACCCTAGGCCTTAACCTTAACCAGATTAAGCCCGTGCATAAACCTGCACCCACCAGTCTTCCATTTCGCCCAAGTCCAAACCCATTTTTGTTTTATTTTCCAAGTGAAGGCATTTTTATAAACCTTCTATAGTAAAACACTACCATAGATCCAATTTAAATCAAATTTGAAAGATTTGTCTAAAACTTCTCAAATACAAGATTTGATCTAAGCATTGGCTAAGCATATGATTAATTTTAGTAGCATTTGGTCTAATGGTGATAAGCCATTCATGTTCAATACTCAAATTGGCCATACAATGAAGATTGGAATAACTATATACAAAAACAGGGCATTGAAATAATTATATAAACATATGCATGCATTAAGTAATTTAAAAACTGAAAATGTATTTAAAGTAATTGGGATCAACATGATCAATGGTATAACTTGTCTTCGTTGACGTTGTAACATCCCCATTTTGATTAATGAGATTTAGTATGCATATTATCAGCATGCATGACATTTTGGAAACAATTGTATATATTTTTGCACTTGGAAATTTATCAAACCAATTAAACATACACTTCAAATTTAAAACTCCAAATGAAAACAGGAACAAAAACCTTTGATAATCATCTGGAAACAATTTATTCAAATACTATAATAATTATCTTGAATAAATATAATTTTTACCAAATTTTTGGGAACAAAATTCAACCCCAGAAAATTCAAACCCATTACAAAAACCTTGACTAAGTTTGAATTTATTTTACACAAATTATATTATGAACAATGACTTTAAAAAATTTTGTGAACACTAGGATGTCCCAGGAACCCCTGTGATTTATTTCACATTTTTAGGATTTTTATTTCTATATTTAAAGCCTCAGTCAAACCTGTTGTTTAATTAGTCAAATCTGGATTTCTAATAACCCAACACTGTAGCATGGACTCGAGCCCACCACTGTTCCGACCGCACCGGACCCAAACCCACGCGGTCCAACCTAACCGCCTAGCTGCACGGTGGAATCTAAAGCCCTCGGCCGTCCGATTGTGATCGTGTGGTCGGACAAAACCCAATTGGACCGGCCGAGCCTCCACCGCGCCGATTGGTCAGCGCGCAGCTCCCTTCGCGATCCATCGCCAGCGGGCCCCGCTCGTCAGGTTCTTCTTCCTCCCGTTGGCGCGCCGCAGAAACACCTCGCCACGCGCCCACCGAGCTCTGAGCTGCGCCCGTGACGCCGTGACGCGCCGCCATCCTCGACCTATCTCCGAGCGTCTCTGATTAACGTCGTTGCTTGTCCGACCGTTGCCGCGCTTTAACTCGCCCTCTCCCTCTCTCGGTTCCACACTTTCCCTCTCGGTGGCCGAGGGAAAGGAGGCGAGCTCTTCACCTCCTCTCGAGTAGGCTCGAAACCATGAAATCCCCTAGCTTTCTCCTTGCATACCTTCTCCATTTTGGCTAACCCCAGATGTTGTTTTGGTTTGTAGCCCTGGTTTTGTCATCGTGCTCTCGGCGGCCTCAGAGCGCGCCCCGAAGGCCGCCCTTGGGCCATTTTTCATCGCCGGTGAGTATTGTCCTTTCCTGAGCGCGTCATAACGTGTGCTTAAGTATCACTTCCTTTTCCCCTCAACTCAATTCCACCTTGCTTCGCAGGAACCCGAGAATTTTGAAGTTTATCATTTGTCGGTCGAAAAGCTCTAGCTTCGTTCTCGCCTCCGGCAGGGTGAGTTGTCCCTCGATTTCCTTTTGGTAGTAGCATCCCCTAGGTCTACTTAAGTGACCACGATCGTCCTTTTGCTCTCTCTTTTATCAGGTCGTCGTGCCCTCGTGAAGACCTTAGCGCCGCCGTTCGGTCCCACATCGCCGGAGCTCCTCCGTGGATCTCTGGTCTTTTCTTCGGCTCAGGTAGCTTCCTGTTACCTCCTAGGAGCTTAAGAATGCTTTTGTTAGCTCTTTGCACTTTCGAGTGAACTTGGTCACTATTGCCGTAGAAGCGCCGCCGCTATTCCACGTCGCGCCACCACTAGGGTTCGTCGCCGGCCAAATTCCGGCTACCTTCAGGACCGTCATGCTATTGTGGTCCCATCCGGGCTCTTGGTTCACGCGGCCGTAGGCCACCTCGCCGGCAAATCGCCGAGCAAGCGAGCGGCAACGGCAGCTCTGTTGTCGGACGCGCCGACCGCCACTGTAGCGACGTAGTTAGGATCTTAATTGCCATGATTAGTATTTATTACCGAATCTGTGTCGGCAAATCAGCAGTTATCTGAGTAATGACTAGCACTTAATGGCCTGAGTCTATTACATGTGGGCCTTAGGACCGGTAAGTGGAAATGTAGATGGTGAAGTATGTTTTGTTTAAGGAAAAGCGTATTCCTATTATGCTTAGAATGATTTTACGCGTTCTTGTAGTAGAAAACGTATTTTATGTAATACGTTTTCAGCATAGTCATCGGCTGTGACTGGTCAACTCTGACCAAGTCAAAACATTGACCCCGGGTCCCACTTGTCAGTCTCTAAGGCTAGCTGGACTCGAGTATAAAAAGGATTTAGTCACTTTAGGAATCCAGAAAAGATTTATTTGTACACCGAAAAATTGTATTAACTTCAAAAATCCATATCTAATTCAAATCGACTCCAAAATTTATGAAACCAGTTCTGATATTTTTCATACTAAGTGAATTTTATTTTAAAATAGGTTTCAAATATATCTCAGAAGCAGATAATATAGATTTAAGAAAATGATCTATAACTCTATCATTTTTACAATAGAAAATTGTTGTTAACTTCAAAAATACATAACTATTTCATTTTAACTCCAAAAATAGTGAAACCACTTTTGATAATTTTTATTTTAAGTAAACTTATTTCTAAAAATGGTTTCAATCTCACCTCTGTTACAGAAGCTATATTTTTCGGAGAGTTATCCCAAAATGAATTATTTTTACACTATTAATGCTGATAACTTCAGAAATCAATAACTAAATCATGAAAACTCCAATTGAAGCAAACTCAACTGTTTTGAACTTGTAATAATATTACCTATTTATCCATGTAATCCATGTTCTCACCACTACTCTACAAATTTTTATCTCATAATTAAATTATCCGAATGAAGGCGTATTAACATCTGAAATTCAAACCGTCGTAACTTTCACATACTAAATCCAATTGGAATGAATCTTTCACCATAATTCATGTAAAATCATAATCTACCTACTGTATAAATCTCATACATTTTTGAGCATGTTGTATTTCTGGCTTTATTTGATATTTATTGCAATTCGCCTTTCTTTAGGTTTTCGACGATAACGATATATTCGTGAGAGTATTATGAGTTTAACCTGAGAATGAACGAGTGATACGGCAAAGGTACGAGCACCCTCCTCCTGATCATATTGCTCCCAGTGGTTCTTAAATGTTTTGTGTGAGTTTTATTATCGCAATTGCATGCTATTTTGAAATATATATTTGGGTAGAAGTAGTTAATCTCCTAATTGCTGCATTAGCCCTCCTTTGAATGTTGAATTCCCCTTTTTACTTGAATGACTAAGGTTATATGTTATATGGGTTTGTTTGCTAGTTTGTAGAACGATGCTTAGCCATGCTAGTAGTTGTAGCCGAAAGTGGTTGATGGAGCTAGTCCATCGGCCGATGGATCGAATTGAATCTTAATGAACCTTGAGGATTTTATGGATTGCATTATGTTGGATTTGAGGAATGTATTCAGATCTTCGCATCTGTGGTTTGTGAACTTGTTGGGAATGGGTTTTATGTTCTTAACTTGGACGGGTGTAGGGTGATCATGAAATATTGTTGTTGTTGTTGTTATGGAATTGTGTAGCCCCGTCCGAGTGTTTAAGGACCGATGCGTGGTGTGATGAACCAAGTCTTGCGTGCAACCACACGCGGGATAATGGCGAAGGCTTGGCTTAATAATTTGTTGTGTGTTAGCTATCAAAACACAATGGGATTGACAATTGTTATTGTTATGTATTTAATTGTTCTTTTGTCAATCTCGCGGGGGCATGTTAAGGGTCGCCTTACTTGTCCTTAAGGGTCTCTTGTATGATTGGGACTTACTTACGTAACGAGGTTCACCTGTGGTTAGGAGGCATTTTGACTCCCACGGGGTTTCTGTTCCTCGGGTTGGTTGATAGTTAGGACATGACATTGTGTGGCATCGTTATGCTACCTCAGTCACACTCCTATGGAAGAGTGCATTGGCGACATTAAGAGGAATGCATATCGTGTGGGTAAGCTGTCTGACTCTGTGAGTAACTAAATCTATTCGAATAGCCTCGTCTAGGTTATGGACAACACTTGTGGGAAGCGAGTACGATTAGCGTTTGGGAAACTAAGTTTGGGTTATGGTTGGAAATGTTATGTCCTTATGTTAGATTGTTCAAATCTGAAATGTATTCTTGAACGCGTTGTTCGCGTTAAATTTGTTGAGGTTTGAGTTGTGCCACGAATGGGATGTTCGTGTGTTGTTTATAATTAGAGA
Organism: Ampelocalamus luodianensis; assembly: GCA_036346255.1. NCBI lineage: Eukaryota > Viridiplantae > Streptophyta > Magnoliopsida > Poales > Poaceae > Ampelocalamus > Ampelocalamus luodianensis. Next base: position 41,599,677 of record CM070631.1, read on the forward strand.
TTATACCATTGATGATCATTACTTACTAGTATAAAATGTTTTCTAAATGTTTTACAAATGGCTAGTTAGAATCTTTATTGTTTATCAATATACAAAACTTGCTTTATGCTAAAAATTGACTAGTGTAGTAGCCTTCCTTTGATACTTACATGCATCCTTTATTTCTTTTGAAAGTCTCGCGAGTACAACTTTGTACTCTAACTGATGTCTATTTATTCGGTGAGCAGCGAGGTGCAACGGCTTTAACTCCAGTTGGTTGCTTGTGGGATTGTGGGCATACCAACTCGGTTATTTCCTTTTTATTTTAAGTTATCTTCCGCTGCAATTTATTTGTGTTAATTAGATTTGGCCGATCGGCCCTCTTTATAACCTTGTACTATAAGGTGCTATCTAAATGATGTTGTAATTGATTCTTTTATTCTTGTACATTGTGTATGGATGTGATTGCAATGTTGTGTACTAGGATATGTGCATATTAGTCACTGATCCTTGGGAGCTAGCATGTGACACATATCCGGGTCACTCGGAATCGTGTTCGTCTCACGTTAAGTGTTGCGTTTACGGCGTAATCACTTAGCTTGATACGGATCCGGTCTCGGGGGTCCTCACAGACGTCCTGAAAATCTAGGTCCTCGGGATGGTCAAACTCTCCGGAGTCGTCGAAGTCTATACGCGAAAATACGACAAATTCAATTCAAATTCAAATAAATTCAAAAGGACAACTCAAATTAACTCCAAATTGAAATATTTTGGTTTAGTTAGATAGATAATAATTTTATACAAATTTTGCAACTTGAATCACCCAATTTGGAGTTCAGATGCAAAAGATATGAATTATTGAAGTTTTAAATCTAAATCTGCAAATTAAACGAATTTCCCGATTTATGTTTCTAAAGAAAAAGCTATTTACTACGCAAGGCTGACGTCAGTGCTGAGATTTTTGGGATTTAAAGGAAATAAATTAATTCCCTGACGTGTGGGCCCTACGTGTCATAGACACAGTCTATGTGGACTAAGCCCACGAGCTTTTGGCTCGGGAGGGTGGTGCTGACGCGGCACCATGCGAGCGAAGCTGGCGACGTGGCGCACATGTGGCCGTGAGATGGCGCTTGCGTGGCAAGGCCACGTAGGCTCGAAACCGGCGGAGCCCCGGTGACCACACTCGCCGGCGTTACGCGCCACGGCGAGGGGTACGGATGTGTGTAAGAGAAAGAGAGGGAGATGCCAAACGTGATGCTCACCGGGGTTGCGAGAATGCGCGGTGGAAAGGTCGTCGATGACGGGGTTATGCGGCGGCGAAGTAGGTGCTCCCGGGGTCCTTCGGCGAAGTGGGTGGCGTCACCGGCTTCGCAACGATGCGGAGATGACGATGGTGTCGACGAAGAGGGCGGAGGGGCTTCGGTGGTGGCGCAAACGAAGCTTGAAGCTTCCGCGATCGCCGATGAAGAAACGTGAAATTAGGGTGCTAGGGGCGAGGAGGAGGGCTGTGGGTGGCGGTGCTGAGTTGCGGTGAGGGAGGCGCTCCCGACGCTCCTATTATAGGGCACGGGCGTGGCCAGGGCGGCGTGGGGAGCACGAAGGTACGTGCAGGACCGCGGCGAGAAACCGGGGATTTAGGGCATGGGGATGGAAGGTGAGGGCCGTGACGGACGCGATTTGACATGGCGGTTTTAATGCGCACGGTGATTTTGGAGATGCGGCCGGATTCGGGCGCGTATGGAAGGTCTTTGAAAAGAGGCAATGGCGGACGCGCGGGCGAGAAAAGGAAGGTGCGGGCGGGGAAGAAGGAAAGGAGGGAGACGATGGGGGCGCGTTCGATTTTGATCGAACGGTCCACGTGTGCGGGAGCGCAAGCCGTGCGATGGACATCTGATGGCGCGGAGTGTGCGTGGGAATAGAAAAGTGGTGGGTGGTGCACAGCCGTTGGATGTAGATCCGACGATGGCGGGGTTTAAGCGCGGGAGAGCGGACCAATTTGGGCTGCGCGTGCGAAAAGAGAATTGGGCCGGCTAGGGTTTCGGCCCATTGACTGTTTGAGGTTTTCTTTTGATTTTCTAATTAATTAAATCCAGTTAAATCAAATAGGCTTTAGAAAATAGTAAATTAAGTCCAAAAATTATGAGAAAATTCACAAAAATTCTCTGGGGCATTATGGATTTAAATAAAATATTTTCAACTATTATTTGGTAATATCTTTTGCAAAGAAATTTGTTTAGCTTTATGTTAATTAAGTAAAAGCTTTTAAAAATTTCAGAAGAACCACCAAAATGATTTAAATTTTATTTTGAACTGGAATTTGAAATTTGGGCTGTTACACCTGACAACCTGTAATCGAGTCGTGGTGCCTTCTTTGGAAAGGTGCTGGATTATAATCGGTCGAGGACCAATTCCTCAAGTTAGCATACCCAGAATTTGGTGTCCCGAGCCAGTCGTGGACATTGCCTTGAGGCCTTCGTCTGATTGCTTGGTTAAGGTGATGTCGAAGATCACCTGGGCCAAGCGGTTGTAACTCCTAATGAGGAGGAGTAGCAGCTACTTGAAACAGCCACCTTCCCTCGTGACTCCCTTGTCGGAATCTTCGACGGGGTTTAGGCGTCATTCGTTCTTCAGTCAGACCAGGCAGACTCCTGCTAAGGGAGGAACGTCGAGACAAAGTTAGGGTATGGTTGTGTGTTCCTCTGTTGTCTGTACATTTCTGTATGCTGCATGGTTTGCTGAAGAATTTTCGATACCTATCCTGCAAGTTGAGCATATCCCGGAGTCCCAGCCAGAGCAAGTTGCAGGTTTTAAATAGTTACCGAAGGTCTTAGAGGATTTCTGCTTGTAGAAGGTGTTTGATGACTCGAAGTACCTCCTAATCCTTCGTCTTGCCCTGTTCAACCCCTTATGTGCAATGGGGCAAAAGCAGGTGAATTAACTGATGGACGTCCATCAATTCTGACACCTCCGACATTTGGTGCTTGAATGCCCATACCATCTCCATTGGTACGACGTGGCGGGTTAAGCAATGGAGGATTGTGCAAGGCATCTTGATTAGTACCGTTAACAACATTGACCTCATGCCTCCAGCAACGATCCTCCGACGAGCTTCCATCGTAACTAATGGAGACCCTTCCAATGCTTCTGCAAGGAGCCTCCATGACAGAGAGTGGTCGGAGATTAACACCTTCAACAGGCTTCGTGGTTGATTCAGCCTGATCCGGTGGATATCTGATCATATGCTGAGTTTGATCATTTCCATTTGGCCTACGACCAGTGGTAGCTCCATCGACACCGTTAACATATGTCGGTTAGCCCCTAGAATTGCCAAAAGCCATTGGTGAATACCTGTTAGCTATGACTGTATCGAGAGTATATTGACTCCTGTGTTGCAATGCTGAGCTTTTATCACCCTTTTCGCCGGTCGGGAGGACTGGGCTTGCAGAGGCATTTGGATGTTCCGAGGAGACGTAGTGTGTGCCCGTCGGGGAGCATCGTCAGTCCTGCTTCTGAGAGAATGATCCTTATTAGAGAGAATGACGAAAACCTCCTGTTGAGGACCTCCACTTGCGCTCGAGGTCTCCTCACTTGAGGAGTAGTCAAGAGACACCATCTGGTGACTTGAAATAAACCCCTCCAGGAAGGGAAACTCTGGGTTATAACCGTCTCCGTCCGCAGGTGTGCCCTGCGATGGGATGGTTGAACTTGTAGAAAAAGTGTGTTTGATCCCCTCCATTGTGGGATTAGCCAGAGAGAGAGGACCACCAAGTGCCAATGGAGCTCTAGAATGATGGCTTCCAGAACTTGTCTCGTCAGGTCGTAATACCTTAAGGAGACTCGAACACTCGGAGGAAAAACTCTCGTCGTGTTGTGAGTCTGTCTTGGAGCAATCCTGTTTGTGGTCGAATTGACCCTTGCCCCCTGAGGAAACTGGTCCCTCAACTGGGCGTATTGTTGTGGGAGATAAGGATCCCTCCACAACTCCACCGGTGGTGTGGTATCCAAGATCTGATAAAAGATCTCCTGAGGTGGCAATACCATCGGATGATTCGATACTCAGCTCATAATCAAAACTGGCATCCATGTTCACGTCTACGTAATAGGCCAAGTCGAACCAGTTCTCCTTGTTCTACTCTCCTGCCATGGAAGCATTAAAGAGAAAATAAAAACTGTTGACAAGGAATTACCAGAAGCTCTCCACGGACGGCGCCAACTGTCGGTGTTTTAGAACTGATCTTACGTAAAGATTGTTTGATTCAGGGGGTCTCCACAATTGATCACATAGACAAAAGACACATGGATTTTTATACAGGTTCGGGCCTTCTCTAGAGAGAATAACAACCCTACTCCTGTGTGTATTGTATTGTGTATGCTCCTTACAATCAGTGAAAAAGACTTAAGCTTATGCTGCTACTGATTGCCCTCTCAATCGCCCTATTTCTCTCTGACTGGAGTCTTTTTATAGTATGTGAAGAGGTAGCTGTTCCAGGTCAAGAGGCGCCCCATTATTCCGTAATAATAGTAGTAATCACCGGAGTAGTAACCTCCCCACATCACCTGGCGATTATCAATCAGAGATAATGGTGTGTTACATGCAGTTACTCTAGAGCATAACTGCGTATATTAGCTGCTCAGATTCCATAATCAATTAGGTCTACAGGCAAGTGGACCCAATTAACTATAAGGAAGTCGTGGCAGGGCTGATCGTAGAAGGACTTACGACCAGGGGATAGTCGTAGAAAAGCTTACGACTAGGTACTGATCGTAGAAGGACTTACGACCAGAAGTGATCCTAGAAGAACTTACGATCACATGATAGTTGTAGAAGGACTTACGACTATGGGGATGGTCATCGAAGGACCTACGGCCACCTTATTGGCTTCCCCCTTAAGACTATAAGGGGTATATTTAATAGCCGTTGTGACGCCATATTTACCCATAATACTAATTACAGATAAATATTAAAATGAGGATTATTAGATCCTCGTCATCTAGCCCCCCGGCCATGTTTGCATGGGCTAAGCCAGACTGGCAAGTCAACCTTCTTAACGCTTCGTACTTAGTTTATTAATGTTGACATTGACACAGCTTGTACTCCGATGCATGAAGCCATCACTTATTAATGTTGACATTGACACATTGTCGCAAGCTACCACGGATGACATAACCTTCATGTAGTCTTCTTAATGGCTTGTACTCGGTTTATTAATGTTGACATTGACACGCAAGCTGCCACAGATGACACAACCTTCGTGTTGTCTTCTTAACGCCTCGTACTTGGTTTATTAATGTTGTCATTGACACACAAGCTGCCACGGATGACACAACCTTTGTGTAGTCTTCTTAATGCTTCGTACTCGGTTTATTAATGTTGACATTGACACACAAGCTGCCACGAGGGTCTAACAAAGGTGATGGAGCAGAGAAATGGGACTCAGATCCTCTAACATTACAAAGGAAATGGCAGAGAGCAACAGTTCTGTAGCATTGCGACGATCTGAGCCATCCGATTCAGGAAGAACGAACTAGATCAACTGTTACAGCGGCACTATAGTGTCAACTACGGTACTCTTGCTACAGTGTTTTGCTACATTGCAATGCCGCGCATGGTTTCAGCCTTCGCTTTTTTATCCGATGTCTTCAAGACAAAGTCATGGCACTGTAGCACATGACATTGTTGTGCATTGTCAGAGGATGCGCGTCCAGAGGAATGGCAAGTCGTGCTTCCACGTGCTCAGGTTTTCGCTGGTTCTCGCCATCGTGTTGTTCAAGTTCATCTCATCACAGCGATCACCCGGGATGACTTGCTGGTGGGGACCCAGATCCTCCACTGTACCACAGAGAATCACTGTTTGTAACTTCAGTCTGCATGAAAAGTGCTCAACAGTAGTACCGTGACAAACACCGTAGAAACTAGGGATGGAAACAGGCTGGGTCTAAACCACGTGGGGGACACTTCCATCCCCATCCCTATTTACCTATCGAAACGAGTTGTCTAAAAGCATGTACAATGGTGTGACGTCCGCTGTATGTAAACCTTGACACGTAGGACACGAGATGATCTGGAGGAGAGAGGGGGAGTATAGATAATTGGGTCATTTCTCATGCAGTAGTCGACTGTAAAACAAGAAACAAGACACATTGTATATGGGCATTGTATATAGAGGAGTTATCCATAGAAACATGTAAAAAGATAACTCATTGTAGAAACTATCTTTAGTGTTGTCTACAAATGATATAAGGGATGATATAGATAATAATTATCTATATCACTATACATACCCTAAGCAAGCTTGCCTCTGTCTGTCGTAATGGTGAAACCAACTCTACGACGTGGATAGCCAAGCCACGCTTCACCGTTTGTGCATGGGCTAAGACAGACTGGCAAGTCAACCTTCTTAACGCTTCGTACTCGGTTTATTAATGTTGACATTGACACGGGTTGTACTCCGATGCGTGAAGCCATCACTTATTAATGTTGACATTGACACATTATCGCAAGCTGCCACGGATGACACAACCTTCGTGTAATCTTCTTAATGCTTCGTACACTGTTTATTAATGTTGACATTGACACGCAGCTGCCACGGATGACACAACCTTCGTGTAGTCTTCTTAACGCTTTGTACTCAGTTTATTAATGTCGACATTGACATGCAAGCTGCCACGGGGGTCTAACAGAGGTGATGGAGCAGAGCAATGGTATTCAGATCCTCTTACATTGCAAAGGAAATGGTAGAGAGCAACAGTGTTGTGGCATTGCGACGATCTGATTCATCCGATTCAAGAAGAATGGACTAGATCAACTGCTACTGTGGCACTACAGTGTCAACTACAATACTCTTGTGACAATGTTTTGCTATAGTACAATGTCGCACATGGTTTCAGCCTTCGCTTTTTTATCCGACGTCTTCGAGATAAAGTCATGGCATTGTAGCACATGACATTGCTGTTGTGCAATGTCAGAGGATGTGTGTCCAGATAAATGGCAAGTCTTTTGTGTGCTCAGGTCTTCTTTGGTTCATGCCACTGTGTTGTTCAAGTTTGTCTCGACGCGGCGATCACCCAAGATGACTTGCCAGGGGTATCCGGATCCTTTGCTATATCGTAGAGAATCACTATTCATAACTCCAGTCTGCATGAAAAGTGCTCGTCAATAGTACCATAACAAACACCGTAGAAACCAGGGAGGGCAACGGGCCGGGTCTACATCTCGCTGGGGACATTTCCATCCACATCCCTATTTACCTATCGAAACGAGTTGTCTAAAAGCAAGTACAATGGTGTGACATCAGTTGTATGTAAGCCTTGACACGTAGGACATGAGATAATATGGAGGAGAGAGGGGAGTGTAGAGAATTGGGTCGTTTCTCACATAATAGTCGACTGTAACACAAAAAACAAGACACATTGTATATAGCCATTGTATATAGAGGAGTTATCCATAGAAATACGTAAAAAGATAACTCATTGTAGAAACTGTCTTTAGCATTATCTATAAATGATATGGAGGGATGATATAGACAATAAGTATCTATATCACTATACATACCCTAAGCAAGCTAGCCTCTGTCTGTTGTAACAGAGAAACCAGATCTTCGACGTGGATAGCCAAGCCATGCTTCACCGTTGGTGCGCGGGCTAAGCCAGAATGGCAAGTCAACCTTCTTAACGCTTCGTACTCGATTTATTATTGTTGACATTGACACAAGTTGTACTCCGATGCATGAAGCCATCACTTATTAATGATGACATTGACACATTATCGCAAGCTACTATAGATGACACAAACTTCATGTAGTCTTTTTAATACTTCGTACTCGGTTTATTAATGTTGACATTGACACGCAAGCTGCCACGGATGACACAACCATCGTGTAGTCTTCTTAATGCTTTGTACTCTATTTATTAATGTTGACATTGACACGCAAGCTGCCACGGGGGTCTAACAGAGGTGATGGAGCAGAGAAAAGGGATTCATATCCTCTAACATTACAAAGGAAATGGCAGAGAGCAACAGTGCTGTGGCATTGCGATGATATGAGTCATCCGATTCAAGAAGAATGGACTAGATCAACTGCTACAGCGGTACTACAGTGTCAACTACAGTACTCTTGCTATAGTGTTTTGCTATAGTACAATGCCGCACATGGTTTCAGCCTTCACTTTTTTATCCGACGTCTTCGAGACAAAGTCATGGCACTGTAGCATGTGACATTGCTATGCAATGTCAGAGGATGCATGTCTAGAGCAATGGCAAGTCATGCTTCTGCGTGCTCAGGTTTGTCTAGTTCTTACTGCAGTGTTGTTCAAGTTCATCTCGGCTCGGCGATCACCCGGGATGACTTGCCGGTGGGGATCTGGATCCTTTGCAGTACCGTAGAGAATCACCATTCGTAACTTCAGTCTGCATGAAAGGTGCTCGACAATAGTACCGTAACAAACACAGTAGAAACTAGGGATGGTAACGGGCTGGGTCTAAACCACGTGGGGGACACTTCCATCCCCATCCCCATTTACCTATCGGAACGATTTGTCTAAAAGCATGTGCAATGGTCAGCTATATGTAAGCCTTGACACGTAGGACGCAAGATGATGTGGAGGAGAGATGGGGAGCATAGAGAATTGGGTTATTTCTCATGTAGTAGTCGACTATAACACGAGAAACAAAACACATTGTATATGGGAATTGTATATATACGTGTTATCCATAGAAACATGTAAAAAGATAACTCATTGTAGAAGTTGTCTGTAGTATTGTCTATAAATGATATGGATGGATGATATAGACAATAATTATCTATATCACTGTACACACCCTAATCAAGCTAGCCTATGTCCGTCGTAATGGTGAAACCAACTCTGCGGCGTGGACATCCAAGCCACGCTTCACCGTTTGTGCATGGGCTAAGCCAGACTGGCAAGTTAACCTTCTTAACGGTTCGTACTTGGTTTATTAATGTTGACATTGACACATGTTGTACTGCGATGCATGAAGCCATCAGTTATTAATGTTGACATTGACACATTGTCGCACGGATGACACAACCTTCGTGTAGTCTTCTTAACACTCCGTACTCGGTTTATTAATATTGACATTGACACGCAAGCTGCCACAGATGACACAACCTTTGTGTAGTCTTCTTAACGCTTCGTACTCGGTTTATTAATGTTGACATTGACACGCAAGCTGCCACAGATGACACAACCTTCATGTAGTCTTCTTAATGCTTCGTACTCGGTTTATTAGTGTTGACATTGACACATGCTGTACTCCGATGCATGAAGCCAGCACTTATTAATGTTGACATTGACACATTGTCGCAAGCTGTCACCGATGACACAACCTTCGTGTAGTCTGGCTTAGCCCATGCACGAACAGTGAAGCCTCCTTGGCTGTCCGCGCTGCAAAGTTGGTTTCACCATCATGACGGACAGAGGCTATCTTGCTTAGACAGCTCGTTTCGTCGATGGGGATGAAATTGTCCCCCGCGGGGAATAGACCCGGCCCGTTGCCATCCCTAGTAGAAATGGTGAAATATCTACAGTAGCAAAATATATGGTAGCGATTTCACTATTTTCTTGGGATACTATATGGCTTGATCTAGGCCGTTCGTTTTAGATCAGACGTTGGAGAGAAGAATCCAATGCATGTCATTGGTGGGGAGAAGGATCTAATGTATGTCAGTGTGCTCCTCTACATTAGCATGGCCCATGCTAATGCAGACTACTCGCTTCCTCCCAAAGGGGTTCATCTTCGACGCTGGGTCTTCGATCTATTAGGTACTGGTAGACACTAAACTGTTGTGTTCCGCTCTCTCGCAATAATAGCGCTAGCCTCTGGAGTATTTTTTTTTGGCTCATTTAGCCTTTTTTTTAACGAAATAGCAAAATTAGTCTCGTACGAATGAAATGGCACCCGTACCTTGCAAAACCACTATGGAAGGCGACCAGCCGTGAACTGGGACTGCAGCAGGTCGTCTGCCGCACTGCCTGCCGCATACGTTGTCTTGTTGCGCAGGACCTGAAATGTTCCGGGAGCACTGTAGCCTCCAGGGGACCTGAAGTGCTTCAAAAGTACCGCAGGGGCACATGTCGCCTATCTATCCATTCACGACGTTATTTTTGACATTTTGTCAGAAAGGATGCTGGATTTGTTATTTCGTCGTCAAAACAGGCCAAATGAGCCCCCCAAAAAAATTCCTAGCGTCTGTAGTGTATAGGACGGCTGCATGATAATTCTTCAACTCAGATATGATGCTTCATTAGTTGTTTCTCCTGTATTAGTTCTCTTATGCTTTCGCAATCATCCAGTAGCTCGGTCTCTCTTGGCGTCGCCGTCAATTCTATTTCTTCCTAATGAAATGTGTGAGAGCCATTTGCGTGTTCTGAATAAAAAGGAAAATAAAAAGAAATGATGCTTCACGTGACAACAGTTAGTCACTGAACTAACTCTTTGTTCTTGCATTGCTTACAGCCTCCAGTGTTAGCACTGATGATGTTGGTGCTGTCTTACTGAATACTGATCATACGATCCATGGTGGTGTTGAAATTAATCTTTCGCAGGTTGAAGGCCCATGGGCAGACCGGCAGAGGACGGAAAAAAGCCGAGCCTCCGGGACACATACGCGCACCACAGTTAGCGCTTTACCAGTTCGCCCACGCAAGATTTACTTATGACTGTTAGGAAACCGGGCCCAGGACCGGGAGTCCTGGCCCAAGGTGGGCTCCTCATCCCAAACCCTAGCAGGGTCGTAGCCTATAAATAGGGGGTGCTATTCATTGTAAAAGATTGATCGATGGATGAAGGAATAAAGAGAAGCAAGAAGTCCCCCTACATCTCTCGTGTTCTATCTCTTATTCTTCTTGTTGTTCATGCATTGTTCTTACGATTCTACGCTTGTCACGAGGTAATCGCTCGGATTTGGACTCGCCAATGACGGTTCCTCAACACGTTATCAAGACGATCGACTCTCCTCGCATCGAAAAGGTAACCGTCGATGAGCGACACTCGTAGATTGAATCGTTTTCTAGATTGCTTTCAATTCGCAAATTTGGCTTTCTAGATTGGTTTTCACGGTGCAAATCCGCTCTAATCTACCGCGAGCGACTTGAAGTCGCCGGCCAAGCCGATCGGTGGGTTGCATGAAAGAGTAGATGATGATTGTACCGTAGGTTGTATATGCGATCGCATGAAAGGCATCATGTGCACGGCACCGCCTTTGCAGCGGTGTCACTACCTCGCGACGCGTTACCGGTCGGCATAGTCGCCATCACGTATCGCCACGGAGGCAACGACAGACCACCCGCTAGCACGCGGCAAGCACGCACATGTCGGCATGAAGTCGCGCCTCTGTTGCAATCTCATAATACATTATATTGTATCGCATACATGAACGATAGAAAAAAAAGGGCGGCCGACAGCCACAGTAGAGCCGCGTCGTCGCGATTTTGGTGTCACACCGGCCACGAAGATGGCACCGCCGCAGCGCCGCGACGGGCACGAGGCGGCGGCGCTTGCGCCCCGCGAATAAAGCACCGCGGATCGATGAGCGATGTGCGCCGTAGTAAACGATACCGCGCGGATGAACAGTGCACCTCGTGAACGATGCTCGCGCGTGAGCGGTAATCTCATATAAGCGGTATTTGCGGATGAGCGAGCGCGGATGAGCGTAATCTCGCGTGAGCGGTAATCTCGCATGAACGATGTGCGGATAAGCGATCGCCGCGCTTGAAGCGTGATCGCGCGTGAGCGATGTCGCGGATGAGCGATAATCACATATGAGCGGTGATTACATATGAGCAAGATCGAAAAATCTCGCGCGCGCGCATGCGCGCGTGTGATGTCGGCGGCCGTGCGCTGCCGGAGCGGCCGGGCCACCTCCGTAAAGGTACCGTCGCCCTCTGGTCGCTGCTGCGTGCGCCGTCCATGGCCTGTAGCCACCTTGCACCGCGCCGGCCGCATCGCGCCATGGCATGAAGTAAAGGAAGGAGTGAAGAAGGCTCGGCCGCGCACCGTCGAATCGCGCCCGCCCGTCGTGCGCACATGGCCGTGCGCGCGCCGCGCCGCACCCGCACCGTCGAACCGCACCGCCCGCGATCGACATGCCGTGCCGGCGCGCCGCGCAAAGCCGGCTGCGCCGCGCACCGATCCCGCGCGCCCGTCGCCCCGGCGACATCTCGGCCCGCAAAGGCGCATAAAGACCAAGACCGCCGCGCTCCGCAATAGCCACCGCGTTGTCGCCGCCGCTCGTGGCGGCCCCACCTCACCGGGCGCCGCCGCCAGTATGCGCGCGCGCGCGCGCTCCGTGGCGCCGCTGAAATTGCGATTTCGTAGAAAAATCATTTTTTCAGCGAGAAAGGGCCGGGAATCCATTTTTTTGCATACTTTTGAACTTGAAGCATGTTTAACTTTGTTATTATTATTTCTATGCGATTTATTTACCGCATTTCTTGTTTTGATTATCGTGATTGTTTATATTGCTTTTAATCACCGAAAATAGCGATAAATCATGAAAAATGCATAGAAAAATCGAGAACACGAACACAGAGTTGAAGAGCATTGTGAGAATTTTGCAACCATTTTATGCAGATTACAGTGGTAATCCTTTGAACTTTTGCATGAATATGAAGATGACTAGCATCACGAATCAGGAATTCGGAGAACTGACCTAGTATGGTCAGAATTTGTACAGAATTTATAACAGTCTTCAATTTTGTGGTAATATAATCACGGATGAGCAGAAGACTGAGAAGACCCTCTACCTTTCACCCGAACGCGGTGCAATCCGCAAGCAACTATTGTCAAGACGGCTACATGAAGTATGCCGAATTAATTGACGTCATGCAAGTTGCAGAAACTCAAGATGATATTCTAAGAAAGAACTTCATCTCGCAACCACCTAGTAGCAATGTTGGCCATGAAGCCACTGCTAGCGCTACAAGGTGATGAAGCCTCTCACGACGAGAGAAACAAGAAGGGTAAGGTCGTGCGTCGCATATTATTGATGTTTTCGGTCTAAGAAGAAGGGCAAATGATAGCATGAGGCATACCTCGCCATTGCGAGTACGGAGGATTCACATCCATTACCGCACTTATGAATGTGAACAGCCCGATGTGACCCCATCATCCCTCCTTTGGACATCACAGCCGCCACACCGTAGCTGCCCAAGAGAGAAGATCGCGCATGGGCCGATTTGGCGTAAGTTCTGAATACTTCGCCTATTAGATCGATGCACGCATTGCACTCGGACCTTTATAGAAACTTGCGGTTTGTAATTGAAGCGAAATTTTGAATTATTGAATAATGGTTGCAAGCTCGGGAGAGCAAAGCATTAAATTCTTATTATGAGTCCTGCAAGACTTATTTTCCCGTTTTTATAATAGCAAGTTATGTTCTGATATCTGAAGTATTTTATTTATGTGTTGCTTGCTTTCTGCTACATATTAATGAAGTACATTATATTAGAACGCGTGTGGCGCCCTATGGAGGAAGTGTGCTTAGCATGTAGCGGCACAACGAATACCATTCGAGAGAAATAGAAATTTTTCGATCGATCAGCAAGAATGTTGGTAGTCTTACGACAGTCGCAGGCAGCGATACTTGTATAATAGGCTCAGGAAGGGCCATAATTATACTCCCAACGGGCACAACTTTGGTCATTGAAGAAGACTTGTTGTACCCAGAATCGACTAGAACTCTCAAGGATATTTGCGCTAATGGTTTTCATGTAGAGGCGAAGAAGAGTATGTGCAGAATACTGCTCATTACAAAGCGTGAAGAAAGTAAAAATAGCATTAGAATGTCTTCCTTCATATGAAATTGGGCTATACTACATTAATATTAAGGCACTGCAGCCTATCGCCTTGAAAACCGTATTTAAAAGCTCGAACTTTTCTATCTCGGCATGATAGATTGTGCCGTCTAAGTCTTAGGATGATGAGAGATATAATTAACAATTCACGAGGACATGATATGAATGTTAAGAATTTCTCGAATCAGAAGATTTTGTGTGCCCGCATGTGCCACGCAGAAATTAATTACTAGACCTTTTGCTCAAAGCGAAGGATGAAGTCCTTGCATTCTGGACCGTATCCGGGAGACCTTTTGCGGTCCTATATAGCCCCGTAAGGGTCATTTTAGGTATTTATAGTGCTCATCAATGCTTCTTCGAATAGTCGCACGTATGTTTATTGTCTCTGAGAGATCATGCTTTTGTATAGCTAAATCTCGCAGATAATTAAATTAGAAACATTTTCCCTCATCATCATGAGAAGTCCACATGAATGGACAACATTTGGAGAACTTACTCGAAAGCATTTGATGATTATTGCATGAAAATGGGAATTGAAAGTTGAGCATTCTGTACCGCATGTCCACACCCAGAATGGACTAACAGAACTTTGAAGAATTGTATGTGGATATCATGGGGATATGCTCATGATCTTAGGATGATGTGTCAATTGGCAATGACGTTGAAGGTTTGCGGAAACACGAGTTTTCGGCAAAGTTCGTGTTCTGTCAGTCTCGGTCGATCGCCGGCCTGGTGGCGGTCGGACCGCCCATGCCTCGTGAATTGTCTTTGGCGGTCCGACCGCCGGTCGGCGGTCGACCGATTTGGTAGTCCGACCGGCGCGTCTGATGAGCGGTCGGACCGGCAAGTTGAGTGACCTTGAAGTTTGAGGTGGGCCAAAAATAGAGGTGTAGGCAAGTGAGGAGATTCTCGCACTTGGTCTCATAATTTTGGAGCTTCGGTCAAAAGTTCTATTCGTTTTAAATTTCCGAGAGGTTGCGGATTTCAGCGTTGAAATTTCGGCTAAGTCCTTTGTGGCGGTCGGACCGGCCTTACGTTGGCGATCGGGCCGTGGTGTGATCGAGACCGCCAATCTTTGGCGTCCGACGGTTTTATTTAAGTCGTCGCCGTGTGGCGGCGATGGTTGCTGTTAGGTCAAGTTCGTGGATTTCATAGCATATGTGTTGCATGATGCATGTTTTGACTAACGTGGGTCAAGTTGTGAAGAACTTGTTCCTAATTCGATTTGCTTGTCTATTGTTGTGCAGGTTGCTTGGTGGTCAACGACGGTCAACGGCGAGGATGATCGGGACTAGGCTTGGAGCGAGAGGTTCAAAGCGATCGGCGATGCGGGTGAAGTCATTGGACTCAAGTATGGTGCAAGATGGACAAAGGTGACCGAAGGCGTTGGTGCGGCCCGAGTTGAATCAAGCGGCACGGGGTCGGTGCAAGTGCCATGGTGGTTTCGGTGGAGCCGGATGGGAGAGACTTGCCGACATGATGAGAGCCGTTGGATCAACCTACACGTGGCGAACAGCGAGTGCCGCACAACATGAACACGGCGCTTTAAAATGCGTGCGTGTGTCACCCGCTTGTTTTGGGCCTTAACGGAGCCCATTAGGAGACTCTATTAGAAACCCTAAGCCTCCACTATAAATAGAGGAGGAGGTGGCAGCACCCCTTCGACCCTTTCATTGTTTTGAAACCCTAATTTGCTTAGGAGAGGAGGAGCGGAGGTTAGGGTTCTTGAGAGTTGGATTTGATTTCGTGCTCATGTATTGAGTCTTTGCCATCCATTGATGGAGTGGTGTAAACTGATCAAATCAATCCAAAGAAAGTTTCTTCAAAAGTGAGTTCATGTGCTTTCTTTCTCTCTTTTGATGAATTGAGTCTTTGTTTGATCATGAGTTATTGCTTAGTTTCTTAACGTGATTTAGCTTGCTGTGACGTGTGAGAATACATCTAGGATCATCAAGATCATCAATCACCCGTGCAAGTCTTAAGATCATATTTCGTTTTCACTCGGTTTTTGACCTAACTTCGCCAAACGGTAAAAGGTCTGAACCTGAGCAAGAATTATCACAATTGTTGCTTGGAATAGGTTCTGACATCCTTAGGAAGTTGTGTGTCAAGTTTCACGAAGTTTGGACGCACGAATCAAAAGTTTGATCAATTTGCGTTTGGTTTGTCCGCTGTTTTTTGTTCATCGAACGAGAGGTCGACCTCCGTGAAATCGGTCGACCGCTCGAGGGAACGGTCGACCGGTATCGGTCGACCGCTGGGATCGGATCGACCGCCGGTGACCGGTCCGACCGCCCGTGAGAGGTCGACCGCCGGTGTCTTCGTGTTTTGCTTTTGTGTTGATTTTACTTTGGGGTTTTGAGTTGATTCAATACAAGTCTTCCGTGTGCATGATTGATTGATCTTCATAGCTTTCATAGCTATTGGAGTGAGATTCGTATTGAATTCAATTTGGGAGAAAAAGAGTTCGTGCTCTATTCACCCCCTCTAGTCGCCTTTTCGGTCCAACAAGTGGTATCGAGCCGGTTAGTTCAATCTTGATCTTAACGGTCCACCGAACTTGGCGATGGATAAGTACTCCTCCAAACCGCATATCTTCAATGGGCATGACTATGCTTTTGGAAGAACCACATGCGTGTCTTTCTTGAGAGCGAACCACGGGTATTTGGGAGGTCGCTCGTGATCCGCTCATCGTGCTGAGGTTGCTACGCCGCTTCAAGCCCTCTTGGCTAGTGACCGTAAGGCAAAGAATTTCTGTATGGTGGGCTTGGTAGACAGGAATATGATAGGATTTGCAATCTCGAGATCGCACATGAGATTTGGAAGACCCTCGAAACCTATCATGAGGTTCTTCCCAAATCAAACAAGTGCGTCGGCAGTCTATAAAAGAGAATATAACAAATTCGAGATGCGTCTGGTGAGAGCATCGATGACATTTTCGATCGCTTCAACACGTTGATAAATCGATGAAGTCTGTTGGTATTGAATTTACACGACCGAAAATGCCATCCATCTCTGGCCGCAATCAACACGAGGAGTGGGAGATAAAGGCTACCGCCATTCAGAAAATGTCAACTTCTCGATCGACTTTGGAGCTGCTCTATAGCAAGCTCAAGACTCATGAGATCCGTAGTGACCATTCTAAGAAGGGTAACATGGCTTTGGTAGCAGACCGCTCAAGAGAGCCTCGATGGGTCGTTTGAGTCCTCTTACGGTTTTTCACTTGCTTCTTTATCGCAATTCAAGAAGAGGATCTTGAGAGTATTCTGAGCTCGAGATGGCGCTTTTGATTAAGAAGTTCACAAGGGCCTACAACAATATGAGAAACAAAAGAGAGGCGGCCCGTGACTTGTTATGAGTGTGGAGAGCTTAATCACATCCGGCAAATTGCCCCAAGCTGAAAGGTAAGAGCAACCACAAGGATGAAAAGCCAGCTTGGAAGAAGCCTCAAGGGCGCAAGTCCAGGTTTGATGATGCCAAGCTCAGGAAGGCTGCTCACCGGGTTCTTGCCGCTCTTGGAGATCGATCCTTGAGTGATGTGGACTCCGGGAGCGAGGAGGACAAGGAGGAGGAGCTCTCTCAAGACAAGAAGGGGAAGGCCAAGGACTTCACCGGCATGTGCTTCATGGCTGACTCCGACGACATCAATGACAACAATGAGGATCACCGCGGAAGGAAGGACACATGGTTCGTCGACTCCGGCTGTTCACGCCACATGACCGGAGACTCAAAATGGTTCACCTCCTTCACGCGGTCGATAGGTGATGTCCTCATCACCTTTGGAGACAATACTCAAGGGCGGATTGAAGGAACAGGAACAATTAGGGTGAATGACAATTTCATCCTAAAGGACGTCGCCCTTGTGGACAAGCTTAGGTTTAACTTACTCTCTGTCTCACAACTTCTTGATGATGGTTATGAGACAATATTTAAGAAAAATGCTTGTCGGGTGCTTGATTCTGCTGGTGAGCTCGTTTTTGGGATTTATAGAGTTGCTAGGATCTTTGGAGTGATTTTTCCAATCTTTGGTGGTTCTCTTAAATGTTTGTTTACACCTTCTTCTGAGTTCTGGCTTTGGCACCGACGTTTGGGGCACATTGGTTTTGATCATCTGACGCGAGTTAGCAACCTTGATCTCATGAGAGGTTGCCCAAACTCAAAGCCGTCAAGGATCTTCAGATGTGCGCTCGTAGGCATGGCAAGCAAGTTGCGCCTCACACCCTTGATGACTTTGGTCATGACCGACGGACCGACGGTTGCTTCATATGGATACTGTTGGTCCTGCTAGGTTCGATCAATTGGTGGCAAGTGGTACATTCTTGTCATAGTTGATGATTTCTCGAGATACACTTGGGTGTTCTTTCTTGCTTCGAAGGATGAAGCTTTTGGTTTTTATCGTGATCTTGTTCTTCGTTTGGCTTCTGAATTTTCTGGTGCCTTGAGAGCGATCCGCAGTGACAATGGCACGGAGTTCAAGAATGCCTCGTTTGCCTCTTTTTGTGCTGAGCGCGGAATTGAGCATCAGTTCTCTTCTCCACACGTCCCTCAACAGAATGGCGTTGTGGAAAGGAAGAACAGAACCTTAGTCGAGATGGCTAGGACAATGCTAGATGAGTATAGCACCGAGGAGGTTTTGGGCGGCTATTTCTCTGACTTGCCATATTGCAAATCGTGTCTACTTGAGACCTTCTTTGGGCAAGACTTCATATGAGCTTCGTTTTGGTAGAAAACCCTCTGTTTCTCATTTTCGAGTGTTTGGAGCTAAGTGTTTCATTCTCAAGACAGGAAACCTAGATAAATTTGAATCAAGGACTTTTGATGGTTTATTTCTGGGTTATCCTGCACATTCGAGGGTTTTGATTTTTAATGTTGAAACTAACATTGTCCAGGAGACATGCAATGTCACTTTTGATGAGACTAGCCCTCGAGCTAGATCCGACATTTCAGGTGATACACAGGTGACAGAAAGCATTTTTGTGGAGGAAGATGATGACGAAGCTGATATTTGTCCTCCACTGCCGCTTCGAGGCTCTGTCCAAGTTCCGTAACTCGCACGATCGCTTCACCTCCAATTGAGGCTCCTGCTGCATCTTCTTCATCAGCAGTACTTGCGGAGGTTGAGGAGATATTGTCTCCCCCGAGCGCTCCACTTCATATTCAGAGGCATCATCCTCCGGATCAGATGATTGGTAATCTTAATGAGCGAGTCACTCGCTCCGGTATCACGATCCAAGTCTCTACTCTCATTCGCATTTGTTGCTTCTTTGAACCCCGCGATATATCACATGCGTTATCGATTCTAGTCAAGTTAATGCCATGCATGAGAGTTAGAGAATTTTGAGAGGAATAAGGTGCGGAATCTAGTAGAACCTCCTAGTGGTCATAATGTGATAGGAACCGTTGGGTGTTCAAAAATAAACAAAATGAGGATGGTTACGTGGTTAGAAACAAGGCTAGATTGGTAGCTCGGGGTTTTAGCCAAGTTGAGGGTTAGACTTTGATGAGACATTTGCTCTGTTGCTAGATTGGAAGCCATTCGCATTCTCGCTTGCATTTCTTGCTTCTAAGGGCTTTAGATTATATCGATGGATGTTAAGAGTGCCTTTTGAATGGTTTTATAGAGGAGGAAGTGTATGTTAGACAACCCCCAGGCTTTGAGAATCCCAAGCATCCACATCATGTTTTCAAGCTATCCAAAGCCTTGTATGGTCTTAAGCAAGCCCCTAGAGCATGGTATGATAGACTTAAGACCTTTCTGCTTAAGAATGATTTTGAGATGGGTAAGGTAGACAAGACCCTGTTCATCCTTAGGCGTGGCAATGACTTCCTGCTTGCTCAGATTTATGTAGATGATATTATCTTTGGTGGTTCTTCTCATGCTCTTGTTTCCAGCTTTTCTGAGACCATGTCCAGGGAATTTGAGATGAGTATGATGGGAGAACTCAACTACTTTCTGGGGCTTCAAATCAAGCAATGCAAGGAAGGGATATTCATCCATCAGACGAAGTACACCAAGGATCTGCTCAAGCGCTTCGAGATGGGTGACTGCAAGCCGATCGCCACTCCCATGGCGACTTCGACTGTTTTGGATCCAGATGAGGAAGGAGAAGCCATGGATCAACGCGAGTACCGCAGCATGATTGGCTCCATCGCATGCACGACGGCCTCAAGACCGGACATCCACTTCTCGGTCTGCCTCTGTGCGAGGTTTCAGGCGTCTCCGAGGACTTCCCATCGCCAGGCTGTTAAACGCATCTTCAGGTATTTACACTCTACCCTCCAGTATGGCATTTGGTATTCCTGCTCGTCGTCCTTGTCCATTCGGGGTTTTGATTCGATTTTTGGTCGTCGGCTAGATAGGAAGAGTACCTCGTGCACTTGTCACTTCTAGGCACTTCTCTTGTCTCTTGGTCTTCTAGGAAGCAATCTTACATTGCACAATCCACTGCCGGTTGAATATGTAGCCGCTAGTTCTTTGTAGTCGATTTTGTGGATGGTGTCCACTCTTAAGGATTTTGGGTTGGCTTTTGATAGTGTTCCTCTTTCTCGTGATAACATACTGCGATTAACATTGCTAAAAACCCGTGCAACACTCTAGGACCAAGCACATAGACATTCGCTATCACTTTCTTAGAGATCATGTCGAGAAGGGTGATATTGTGCTACATTTCGTGGAGTCCGAGGCTCGGTTGGTGATATCCTCACCAAGCCTTTAGATCCAACTAGGTTTGCCACCTTGAGAAGTGAGTTAGGGTAATTTATCCCTACGGTTTGGTTTGAGGGGAGTTTGATCTTTCTGTTTTTACCTTGTTCATTTGATCTTTTCTTGATCTTCTTTTGTTCTTTTTGATCTTTTTAGTTTGTGTGCATTTCATTGTTTCATACTGCATTCATATGAAAAACCAAAAGATGCATTGTTATATGCTTTTTCGCTTGTCTTTTAAAATTGATGAAGCTTTGCTTATTACCCTGCTTGAGCTTTTAGTATTTCAATTCGCTCAATGCCATGTCTAGTTCCTTGACTTGCTAGAATTATCATGCTTTCACATGTGTAGCTAAGTCTTTCTTTGAATGAGCTAGAACTTTAAGACAACTTGAACTAAAAGCGCAATTTGTGGATGTTTTAGCTAGTTGCGCAATTAGTGCTCCTTTTATGACATTGGCCTGTCAAAATTGCGGTGTTAGCTCTTGAATCTAGTATTGATCATTACTTGAGCTTCTTGTTCTTTTGAGAATCTAAATCGCTCTTGTGAAAAAAAGGGAGGTCTCTTTTGTGCGAAAAACTGATCTCACCAATTCTTTCTCATGAGACGGCTTGCCATAGCACTAGGCATGAACTCGGGGAGTTTTGGATGACCTAGATCATTCTTTTAAGCTTTTTGTGCTTAAGATGGTGTGCAAGGCTTGAGATCTAGCACGTGGATAAGAAAATGAATTTTCAAATGGGTAGAAGCTTAGGAAGAGTTTGTGGATGGCTCCTAGTCCAGATCTTCTTCACTAAGATATACCTTTCATCAACTTCAATATTCCTTTGCAAATGAAAATCTGTTGAAAAATGGCGGTTGAGACAATTTGAGCAAAATAATTCAATTTAGGACTTGTTTGTCTCTTAATGTGGTCTTTGTTAGCTTCTTTGTCTCACATTGACATTTTGACATGGCGATTTCATTTAGGATCTCTGTTGATGAACTTGCTAGATTTGAAACTTTGCTTAAAATGCTAAAATTCATTGCTTTATATTGAGCCTTCTTGCTTTAGCTTTGTTATATATGTCTTATCATGATCTTGCTAGCGCATTCAGCCGATATGGTGTTTATGCAAAATTTGAGATGCTAGCTTGTTCTTTTGGGTAATCTCCAAAGCTTCTTGTAATCCAAAATTGAAAAATACAAAAATATGAAGCCACTCCATTGCATTTCATGCATGCTCCTTCTTATGCTTTTTCCTCATTCTGCATTTGTTATCTCGAACGAGAGGAAGGCGTGTTTCCTTGATGACTCCATTGTCAAAGGGGAGAAGATATTTCAAAATGTGTAAAGGGGAGAGGATTTAAAAGTATTACAAAGAGGAGAAAATTGGAGAATTTGAAATTTTCTCAAATTTGAGGATCATAGTGAGGGGAGTTTCTTATTTGCATTCTTATGGTCTTATTGCTCTTTACGAACTTGAATTGCAATTCTTGAGCCTCATCATGATCAAAGGTCATTTTGAACAATTGTTCTTTCATATGGACCTTAAGTGAGATTTTTGACTCTTCTTTGGAAATTGAAGCTTTCTTGCTTTCTTTTGCCTTATCTCACTTGCCGATGCTATTCAAGCCACTTGGTTATTTTCATTGCTTTCTCTTGCATATGGACCAAGTTGTGCCTTGCGCGAAAAACGTTGAGTTTTACTTTTCAAACTTCAAAACTTGCATTTGTTGGGAATTGCCAATGTGATCATCAAGGGGAGATTGTGGATATCATGGGGATATGCTCATGATCTTAGGATGATGTGTCAATTGGCAATGACGTTGAAGGTTTCTTGGAAACACGAGTTTCGGCAAAGTTCGAGTTCTGTCAGTCTCGGTGGTCAGGCCGCCACAGTGGCGGTCGAGCCGCCCATGCCTCGTGAATTGTGGCGGTCCGACCGGCGGTGTGTCCGGCCGATTTGGTAGCGGTCCGACCGGCGTCATGAGCGGTCGGACGGCAAGTTGAGTGACCTTGAAGTTTGAGGTGGGCCAAAAATAGAGGTGTAGGCAAGTGAGAGATTCTCGCACTTGGTCTCATAATTTTGGAGCTTCGATCAAAAGTTCTATTCGCTTTAAATTTCCGAGAGAGGTTGCGGATTTCAGCGTTGAAATTTCGGCTAAGTCCTTTTGTGGCGGTCGACCGCCTTACGTTGGCGATCGGGCCGGGCGGCGTCGACCGCCAATCTTTGGGATCGACCGGTTTCACTAAGTCGTCGCTTTGTGTGGCGGCGATGGTTGCTTGTTAGGTCAAGTTCGTGGATTTCATAGCATATGTGTTGCATGATGCATGTTTTGACTAACGTGGGTCAAGTTGTGAAGAACTTGTTCCCAATTCGATTTGCTTGTCTATTGTTGTGCGAGGTTGCTTGGTGGTCAACGACGGTCAACGGCGAGGATGATCGGGACTAGGCTTGGAGAGCGAGAGGTTCAAAGCGATCGACGATGCGGGTGAAGTCATTGGACTCAAGTATGGTGCAAGATGGACAAAGGTGACCGAACGCGGTTCGGTGCGGCCGGTTGAATCAAGCGGCACGGGGCCGGTGCAAGTGCCATGGTGGTTTCGGTGGGAGCCGGATGGGAGAGACTTACCGACATGATGAGAGCGTTGGATCAACCTACACGTGGCGAACAGCGAGTGCCGCACAACATGAACACGGCGCTTTAAAATGCGTGCGTGTGTCACCCGCTTGTTTTGGGCCTTAACGGAGCCCATTAGGGAGACTCTATTAGAAACCCTAAGCCTCCACTATAAATAGAGGAGGAGGTGGCAGCACCCCTTCGACCCTTTCATTGTTTTTGAAACCCTAATTTGCTTAGGAGAGGAGGAGCGGAGGTTAGGGTTCTTGAGAGTTGGATTTGATTTCGTGCTCATGTATTGAGTCTTTGCCATCCATTGATGGAGTGGTCAGAACTGATCAAATCAATCCAAAGAAAGTTTCTTCAAAAGTGAGTTCATGTGCTTTCTTTCTCTCTTTTGATGAATTGAGTCTTTGTTTGATCCATGAGTTATTGCTTAGTTTCTTAACGTGATTTAGCTTGCTGTGACGTGAGAATACATCTAGGATCATCAAGATCATCAATCACCCACGCAAGTCTTAAGATCATATTTTCGTTTTCACTCGGTTTTTGACCTAACTTCGCTCAAGCGGTAAAAGGTCTGAACCTGAGCAAGAATTATCACAATTGTTGCTTGGAATAGGTTCTGACATCCTTAGGAAGTTGTGTGTCAAGTTTCACGAAGTTTGGGCGCACGAATCAAAAGTTTGATCAATTTGCGTTTGCTTTGTCGCTGTTTTCTTGTTCATCGAACGAGAGGTCCGACCTCCGTGAAATCGGTCGACCGCCGAGGGAACGGTCGACGGCTGGTATCGGTCGACCGCTGATCGGATCGATCGCCACGGTGACCGGCCCGACCGCCCGTGAGAGGTCGACCGCCGATGTCTTCGTGTTTTGCTTTTGTGTTGATTTTACTTTGGGGTTTTGAGTTGATTCAATACAAGTCTTATTGTGCATGATTGATTGATCTTCATAGCTTTCATAGCTATTGGAGTGAGATTCGTATTGAATTCAATTTGGGAGAAAAAGAGTTCGTGCTCCTATTCACCCCCTCTAGTCGCCTTTTCGGTCCAACATTGTAATTTACCAACTACATGTTGGGGCGTGCGCCCCGCCATGACATCTCTCATCAATTTTAGGCGCCGACATAACATCCGTCCACCTATGCAACTAGCGCAAGGGTCAAGACCAAAACTACTCATCTTCGCAGTTTGGTCGTAAGGTTTATGTACCTATACCATCACCGCAATGAATCGCAATGGGTCTTCTCAGAAAGTGCAGGATATACATTGGTTATGAAACAACATCCATAATCAAGTGTTTGGACCCTATGATGGAGATTTGCATAATGCCCGATTCGTTGATAGTATATCGGATGAGATTAGTTTCCGTCATTAGGGGAGGAAATCAAGCATTGATAATAATGTCGGAAATAATTGAAGTCTAGAAGACAATTGAAATCCGTAAGATAATTAAAATCTATGCATATGACCGCGCACTAGTGAAGCACATAGAGAAGTCCGTAAGATAATTACGATCCGTAAGATAATTGAATTAAAGTCTAGAAGACAATTGAAGTCGAAGATAATAGATTTGCAAATATTAGCAAATTAACTGTCGGACCACTTTAGTGATTTGAAGAGCGTGACCAAGTAGCATTTGCTGCATGCGCAATGCAACGGAGAGGGTTGAAATACTAATGAAGGTATCCCTAATCCCGCCCGCAGGCCTCGAAAGGCGAGAACTCCGGTCCCTCGAATCGAAGTAACCGTGGCGCTGGTGGAAAAGGATAAGAAGGACTTGACACACCGATCACCGAAGTGCCCGAGAACGAGAGGGGAGCCGTTGAGACTGCACCGGTATGGAACCTTCGTAAAAGGCGCATTGCACTGAACATCCCCATGAAGGAGACATCGGCATGGATGTGTGCGCACATCGGATTTGAAAAACTAAAGGGACTTGCCCCGCAATTGGAAGCAGCGGTGAGCAAGTAGAAGCATTAGAAGAATCGCCTCTTGAAGAAATAGCTATAAAATTTATGACCTCGGGAGAATCTTTGAATATGACAACAGCCAATGTCGACATATACTTTGCAAAGAAACTTGCCACAATCATCAATCTTGATTGAGCTCAGACGCTCGTTGAATGAAAGAAAAGATCAGTTGAAAGAAGGCAAGAGAAACGAATTATTCTCTCCGAATAAAAGAAGGGCGTTTGGGCACGTAAGCGCACGCCTCCCTTGTGCACCCCGTAGGGCATAAGTGGATATTTGTTCAAAAGAGAAATAAAAAGAAGCAAGGCTCGTTGCATAAGGTTTCATTGAACATCCAGGAGATGATTATGAAGAAACCTATTCCCCGATCATGGGCGTAACCCCTTTAGACATTTATCTCAATGGCGGTGAACTTGAAGTTAGAATTGAAATTGATGGATGGGGTACCAAAGATACCTTTATGAAATATTGGATTCGGACATTGAAGATACGAATGTATTAATGTCCCAACCAAGATAGAGCAAATGGAAATATGTACGATGTGAAACTCGAGAAAGTCATTATACGAACTTAAGCAATCAAAGCGAATGTGGTATAATCGCCAGCGACTTTCTATGCAAGAAAGGCTACACGAACAATGAGAATAAACCACGTGTATTTATCGATGATTCCATAATGAATTTTGTATAATCTCGATGTATGAAAATGATCTCGAATATCATCTAACCACGAAGGTATTAAGAAAGTAGCTTTACCAAGTCGAGTTCAAATGAAAGATTTGGGTGAAAATCAAATATTGCCTAGGCTTGCGACTTGGGCATGCCCGAAGGAATTTTAGTACATCGGTCAACCTAATGATCGAGAAGGTGTTGGAAAGGTTCGCTTTGGAAAGGCATACCCTTTGAAGGTGCCAATGGTCGGAGAGCTTTGCACAAGACAAGGACCCGTACAAACCTAGAAAAGAGGGGAGGAAGTCTGGGACCGAATTCTCATATTTAAGTGTGATAGAAACACTCATGTATTGAATAAATCAGACTAAACCGGGCATTGCATTTGCCGTGAACCTATTAGTAAGGTATAGTCTGAGAACCTACCAAAGGTATTGGCAGGAATGAAGGACATCTCCGATACCTCTAAGGAAGCAAAGAACTTGGTACATTCTACTGAAAGGACAAAGACTTAACTATGAATGGCAATGCAGATAACGGTACTTGTAGGACCCGTGATACGATAAATAACAAGCAGGCTATGTATTCCTATGTGGTGGAACCGTAATTCCATAAAATCGTCTAGCGGTGTCTTGTACCGATTTCGACGAACCACTGGAAACAATAGCACTACACGAGGCCTCACGAGAATGTGCTTGGCTTCGGCGGATGATTCACTACATCCAGCAGTTATGTGGATTGAATACCGCACAAACTCCCACTATTATCTATGAAGATAATGTAGCTTGTGTTGCACAAGTGCAGATGGGTTATTGTGAAGAATCCTCTTACAAAAGCATATCAACCCCAAGTTCTTCTATGCTCATGAATTGCAAAAGATGAACGTAATCAAAGTACTCCATACTAGGTCATGTGAGAATCTTGCAGATTTATTCACTAAGTCACTTCCAGCGTCTAGCTTTGAAAGATGCATATGTGGAATTGGAATGATGAGACTTAGAGAAGTGCAGAATTCAGGGGGAGAACCTTCACGAACTCATTACTAAAGCTTGATCACGAAGACCGAGTACCCAAAAGGTAAATCCTGGAGATTAAATGAAATTGGGTGGATTGTACTCTTTTTCCTCGTGAGTTTTCTGAAGTTTCGGCTAAGGTTTTTAATGAGGCAATTCGTGCGGCATAGCAGAACATGATTAATGTACTCTTTCTCCAAATTTTTCCCATCGGGTTTTTCTCGGAGTTTTGATGAGACATGGACATGAAGGATGAGTGCCCAAGGGGAGTGTTAGAAACAGGCCCGGGACCGGAGAGTCTGGCCCAAGGTGGGCTCTCATCCCAAACCCTAGCAGGTCGTAGCCTATAAATAGGGGTGCTATTCATTGTAAAAGATTGATCGATGGATGAAGGAATAAAGAGAAGCAAGAAGTCCCTCTACATCTCTGTGTTCTATCTCTTATTCTGTTCTTGTTGTTCATGCATTGTTCTTACGATTCTACGCTTGTCTACGAGGTAATCGCTCGGACTGGACTCGCCAGCGACGGTTCCTCAACAATGACTAGGAGCTCACCCTCGCCGTTCGGCGTGGAAGTTCGCAAGGAGCTTTCGTTAGGCGTGTGTAGGTGTTTGTTAAATTTCTGTAAACTGAATCGGCGGTGGCTTTGTTTTATGGGAGAATTGGCTACAGGGCACTACAAATGTGCGTCGTTTGCCAACGGACACTAAAAATCGTCTTTGCAACCAAAACACCTTTGTAAAAACATGTAATTTTGCCATAGGACAGCGAGCATTATTATATCATTTTCGAGTGGAAGAGGAGAGAGAAAGCACGTGAAATGACCTTTTTGCCCTTCGGTCTCCTTCTTCCTCTTCTCTTCACTCATCCATTCCCTATTTCTTCCTCTTCCTCTTCTCTTCCTCAGACCGCGTCGCCCTCCTCCTCCTCTCCTCCTCCCCGTCGTGCCCCCTCGACGAGCACGCCGCCAACGGCCTCCTCCACCGCCGCCTCCGTGCCCGCACGCCCCTCCTCACGCTCCGCCTCCTCCAGGCTGCCCCGCTCGTCCCCTTCCTCCCCAACTACAACCACCTCCTCGCCCTCCTCTGCGGAGGTGCCGCCTCTGCGCGCCCGCTCCTCCTCCTCCTCGCCCACCACTTCCTCCTCGCATGCGCGTCTTGGCCGGCGCGCCCCACGCCGCACTCCTCGGCGGCTATGCCCCGTCCCGACCCTCGCGCGCCGTGGCCGCTCGGCGAAATGCCCCACGACGGGTGGCTCGGCTCGCGTGCACCTTCCTCGTCAAGGCCCTCCTTCGCAGCCGCGGCGCCCACGGGCCATGGACCTCGTCGACAACCATCTCTCGCGGACACCCGCGTCGTGGGCCGTGGAGCGCCATCGCAGGAGGCCGCGGCGCGCAGAACCACCGACGCGGGACGACCCCGCTGCCCGCCACGGAGTTCATGTACGATCGCCCCCTCTCACGCGCAACCTCGCAGCGTCCGTCCGAAACATCCGCGGCGCCCGAACATCGTGCTCCCATCATTCCACGTGCACGCCTCCTCTGCAGCTCGGCTCCTTGGCCTCCGCGCCTCGAGGTGTTGGACGGCCGGCGCGCATCGGCATCTCGGGACCTTGTTGGAGTTAATCACGCCGATTCAATTCCTTGTTTGAGTCGAGTTATTTGTTAGTTGAATTAGCCGATAGTTACGCTCAATTTCAGACTTGGTTTGATCGGGCCAGATCTCGATGTAATACCAACCAATTGATCTTCGTATTCCAATTGATCTCGCGTGGCGCGCATGACCTCGCGGAAGCGGAGCACGACGGCGTTGAGGCGGTCGAGGGGGAGGAGGGTGGAGGATGAGGCCGCCTCGTGAGGAGCTGGGAGGAGCTTTAGTGGGAGGACAATCGTGTGGGTCCCTACTGTCGGTGAGAGCTGGATGTGAGAGAGCGAGGGCACTCGTGTCTTTTTCAAAATTTTCTCTCTCCCTCTGGCCCGGAAATGATATAATAATGCGCTTAGTGTCCTATGGAAAAATTACATGTTTTTATAGTGCGTTTTGGCCGCAGCACGATTTTTGAGTGTCCGTTGGCAAATGACGCATATTTGTAGTGCCCTGTAGCCAATTCTCCCTTGTTTTATTTGTGAACCATGCACGGTTAGAGGTCCTAAAGGGAATGAGTAAATGCTATTTATGCTGTCGTAAAGCATGCTGGCGTAACGCATAGCATGTAGTAGTGTTTTTTTTAGTGTTCAAATTTTTTTCTT
This sequence comes from Ampelocalamus luodianensis, assembly GCA_036346255.1. Taxonomy (NCBI): domain Eukaryota; kingdom Viridiplantae; phylum Streptophyta; class Magnoliopsida; order Poales; family Poaceae; genus Ampelocalamus; species Ampelocalamus luodianensis. Next base: position 41,628,678 of record CM070631.1, read on the forward strand.
TTGGCTCCATGGTGTTACATGAATTGCAAAACTAGCTCTGTTAGTCCGAAAATATCAAATTTAGCCTCCTTCCGAGTGCGGAATAACCACAGGTCGATATGTGTCGATTTTCGCGTTCGAAGAGCGCGGAAACCTGGTGGCCAGCGGGAGCAAGCATAGCGCCGCGGAAGGTGGTGGGTCTACAACATTCCGCGGCAGTGCAGTGCGTAAAGGATAGTGCCCATTTCGTTCCATTTTTCCTGAAGCAACGGCAAGCAATAAATGCATGCCCAAGCACCATTTTCCTTGAAGCAACGGCAAGCATTAAATGCATGCCCAAGCATGCAGCATGAAATGCATCTTGCGTGTCCATTTGCCGCGGCAGAGAAGCGCGGAAAGCAGCCAGAAAATGAGGCGACGCCCTTCCGCGGTCCTGCGGCGTGTAATTAGAGTAGTGTTGATTGAAGCAGAATATGTTGTAAAAAGATGAATAGTGTGGATATTTCAACGATGATCAACAACTGGAAGCAACACTATAAGTAGGTAACATAGCTGATACGTTTAGGCTACGATATAAAGTGCAAAGGTTAGGTCTTTTAGTAAAGTTGAGATTGAACTATGTACAGAACAAGCTTCTACAGCACTAACAGGAGAACTAAAAGGGCGGAGGTTCTATATAGCAGCCTCAAACTTAATTCTGGAGTTAGTAATACAAAAATGACTGGTTTTCTCTGTCGAAGTAGCGATTGCGTTGAAGGTAAGTGTTTGACCTGGATAGAATAGCAAGCTAGTTAAAAACAGATGCAAAAATCGAGAGGTAATATTATCTGTTTGGAGGGAGGTAGGGCGGTATATTTGAGACAGTGCTATTGCTTACAGGGTATTGCCGCTAGTCTGTAGAAGACGTGGACGTCCTTTTTTTTAGCAGGTGGATCAGGTGCAGAACGGCGAAGTGGCGTCCATTGTTTAGTAATTGCAGTTTCAGTGGTATGTTATAGAAAAGCAAATGAACTAAGTGCCTGAGTATGTGATAATGTCTGTAGCCTAATCTAGCAAGATTATATAGTTTCTGTGAAAGGGCTGCATCTGTTATGACTGGTTCTTTAGATCTTGTTTCCTGGAGAAAATAATAGTTTACTGATACATGGAAGATGGTATATAAAAGCTGAAGCTAGTCGTGTAAATGGATCATATATAAATGTATGATACATGGTGTCCTGTCTCTGACCGAAGAGATCGGTCTATTGTTTTTTTCCATTTTTTTCCCTCTGTAGTAAGGTTTTTTTTTTCCCTAGTGCGAGGTATTCGATAGGGGGGACCAAAACGTGCTGTAACATGAGTTTTTTTCTTTTTTTTTTTTCCTTTTTTGGGTTAGAAGGAATTACGAAAGCAAACTTGTAGAATCGGTAATAGTAATCAGAGGGAGTGAATGATTGTGAAATATTTTTCGTACCCTAATTCAATCTCACGTGTAGAAGAAAAGTAATCTCACGTATAGAAGAAACACTGCAAACCTTGGTACAAAATCAGCATGAATCAAGCCGCATGCAAAATCCGCGAGACTGCTGTACGCCAGTGCCAGCGGCTGTCTGCTCAGGGAACCGGAACTCGCTGCCAACACCACCACGTTGTTCACGCTCGGAGAAAATAAAAAAACGTATAATAAGAGAATCAATGCGCACACCTCATACGCGATGCAACCAGGTATACCATACGCGCCTGATCATCACGTCCGCCGCCAGCAACTTCCCGATCCCCCCTCTCTTTTCTCCCGATTGCACTCGGCAGCCCAACTCCCTAGATTGGTTTTTCTGGAGCTTAATGTTGGGACCCTGAATTACGATTCCAGAACCCTCTGTGTATACTGCACTAGTCCAGGATCACGCTAGTGCACACAGGGTTAACATAGGTAAATATCGATCCATACAAACGATAAATAAAGTAAACGATTAGTTTGAATAACAAATAAGGGTTTTGACCTTAAAGTCGAGTTTACACTTATTAAGCCACGCAGGGCTAACAGGAAATAAAGCAGCAGCGGAACGGAAAAACTCCAGTGTAGATCCCACCAATTCACCACAGACAACCGACTGGGATCCAGACCTTAACGAACAATCAGCCTTCAGCGAACTCCTCCTCAAAAGCAGGCGTAGACTCCTCCTCTTCTGTAGGTTTGGGCGCAAGTTTTACAACAAGCGTGAGTACACAACCGTGCTCGCAAATCATACCACGTAATGCAATGTATAGATGCGAGCTTATTCCAAAGAAAAGGTTTCGTGGTTCTTTTGCATAAAAGCAACATTTGTAATTGAATACGAATAATAGATTGAAAGCATAATTCAAACAAATAGACAATATTAATTTAACAGTGGTTTCCACAAAGATACACAGCTAAACAGATTATTTCACATAGCCATATGACTTAAATCACACAGCTGTCCCTTCCCAAAGGTTTTATGAAAATCTACCCCTCGTGTGAAATCCCCGAGCATGTCCATGACCGCGGACGCGGCTATTCGAATAGATTAATTTAACACTCTGCAGAGGTTGTACACTTTACCCACAAGATACAACTAGTGTAGCAACCACCAATCGTAACAAAACAGTTCGGAAACTTCATCTCAAACATTGACATTCCCAGAAAGCATAAACCGTTATACATATCACAAAGCTCATGCATAACACACACCGTTGGACAGGGACGACGAATACTCCCGCGATGCAACCACCAAGTAGTCACACCTCCATCCTATCACAAAGCCTAACCTACCACCTGAACATCAATGCCGAGAATCCATAACTTACTAAGTTAGGCCCGTCCCATACTGCATGTGGTCGCACAAGAAGGCTCGGTTCAATAGCGCACAAAGTTAAGTCCTTAATTGACCAAGGCAAGACTTTCAAGTTCTAACTAAGTCACAAAGACCATCATTCCCATCACATAGACCACCATGTCACACAGTCTCCACCACTTGCCTCAGTCTAAATCCTTTACCACCCAGTTGGTTTTAGTGCAACACATGCCATCACGAAGTAATAACACATAGCACACAGTTTTACACGAAGTTCCATAGTCACTTAGTCATAATTAACATTTGCAACATACATGAGATGATGACTCGTGGCATGGCTAAGCAATTGTACTCGCATCTAACCAACCCACGTTGGTGCTATAATAATACCAACTAGTAACCAATCTAGGGTGACAAGGAATTATGACATACAAGGCCAAGGTGTGATAACAATTTGGATAATAACTATGCCCAAAGCATTTAAATACATAATTAAAGTAGAATGCAATAATTTAACACAAAGTAATTTGAAAACTGGGTTCAAGATGATCAAAGGTATGACTTGCCTTGGAAAAGGTCTATGTACTGGTCTTGATCTTGGGGTGCTCCTTCTTCAACGAAATTCCCAACGATCGACGTCTACTCATAAACGAGACAAAAACAAACAAAACAAATAAATAACAGAGGCAAAACAAACTCCAAAAATTAAATAAAAATCTCAGATAAATAGAGCTTGAATTTAGACAAATTTAGAAATTTGAATGGGCTCAATCGGAGTTAGGATGCAAAAGTTATGAGCTTTGGAAGATTGGAAATCTAAAAGAAACCCTAATTTGGATTTTCTGGAATTTCCGAATTATTTTTCTAAAGAAAAATCGGAATAATGCGCAACGCTGACGTCAGCTGAGGATGTTCGGACGGGGTGACAAACGGCCTGACAGGTGGGTCCCACCTGTCAGTGACACGGCTCACGGTAGACTGGGTCTACCGAGCCTCGGGGCTGGGGATCCGGTGGACTGCCACGTGGGCCTGAGTTGGACCAATCACAGCGACACGCCGCCGACGGCACGATCGGGTGCGACTTGGCGAACACGTGTGAGCTGACGGGCTGCTGACACGGGACGACACGCAGGCGCGGCCGCTGAGGTGGCGAGCCACGTGGCTGGTCGGGGACTGGCGGTGCTCTGGACCGCCCGACAACGGCGAACGGCGGCGTCTCGCCGGAGGTGAGTGGTCTTGGGACGTAGCTCAGTTATTGCGCACATGTGGGTGCACTCACGGGTGGTCGGAGACGCGGCGACAGCCGCGCGAGGTTTAGGCGGCTAAGTGCTTCGATGCGGTGGGACGTGGGCTCCGCGGGTGCGGCGCGGCGAAGACTCGTGAGGTAGCTGAGGTGACGGTGACGACGGCGGTGCACTCCACGTGGACAGGGTGTCACCGGTGGCGGCGCAATTCAAAGAAGAACACCGGCCGCGACAAAACCCTAAAGCTCAAGTTGTGGCGGCGCTAGGGCTTAAGCGGCACAATGGGTTGAGGTTTCGATGCGGGCGCCATCGCGATCCGGGGTGCCTTTTATAGGGGTGGGGTGCGGGATAAGGAATCCTAAATCGAGTCCGAGAAGAACACGAAAACGATTTCGAAACCGGGATAAGATTTGATTCGAGATATGATTTTACAAACGCGCGCGGGAGGTTAGGGATAGAATTTGCACGTTTTCTAGAAGGGCTTTAGTTGGAAAAGAGGCGTTGTCGGATGGAGCTTTGAGCTCGGTAATGGCGACGACTTCGGCGCGAGGAAGACGACGACGCGAGGAAAACGGCGACCGACGTATGGGCCCACACGCCGCCAGCAGGGAAGAGGCAAGAGGCACGCGCAGGCGAGGCGGTGGCGAGCATGCCGCGAGCCGGGCCACTAGCGGCCGTCTTGCTGGAAAGGAGATGGGCCGGAGAGATTCGGCCCGAGAGGGATTTCTGAGATTTTAATAGGTTTTCTATTTTATAAATTACCAGAAATTCAAATAAGCAATAGAAAATAGCAAATGAACTCAAAAAAATTCTAGAAAAATCTAGAAAATACATCTGAGCACATAGAACCCAAATAAAATAGTTTTGGCTATTGTTCAACTTGGGATTATTCACATTAAATGTTTTTGATTGTAAATTCCAATATTAAGCTTTTGAAATTAAATTCAAATAAAATCCAAATGGTGAATTTTCTTCCTACTAACTATTTAAAAGATTTTTAAACTCTGAAAATTGGGATGTTACAAACCTCCCCCCTTAAAGGAATCTCGACCCCGAGATTCAGGCTAGCTAGAGAAATGGCTAGGAAACTCGGCTTTCAGCTCTTCTTCACGTTCCCACGTTGCTTCTCCTTCTGAGTGGTTGCTCCATTGAACCTTGCAAAAACGAATAGTCTTGCTTCTGGTGAGGCGCTCTGTGACATCCAAAATCTTGGTGGCCGCTCCTTGTAGGTAAGATCCTCCTTCAAGTCAATTGATTCCAACGGGCTTGCTCTTCCGCACACGAAAACACTTCTTCAATCTGCGAGACATGAAAGACATCGTGTACTCTCGCTAACGCATCTGGCGGCCCAATCGATAAGCAACTTCTCCACGGCATTCTAAAATCCCGAATGGGCCAACATACCTAGGCAAGCTTCCTTTGGCATGAAACCTTTGACACCTCCGAGCGGGTCACTCAAGATAAACGAAATCCTGGGTTCAAGTCGAGATCACGGCGACGATTATCGCATAGCTCTTCTACCGGATCGAGCTATCTTCAATCTTTCCCGATCATAGCCACTTGCTCTTCTCGCTTGAATGATGTCCGCCGAACACCGATCGCTTGTTGTCTCTCGACCCGATTCAACGGGTTTGGCGCACGCCATACAAAGCTTCAAATGGTGACATTTGCGATCGCTTGATAACTATTGTTGTACGAAAACTCGCATACGGTAAACTTTTATCCCAACAGTAGCATTAGCTAGAGCACAAGCTCTCAAGATATCCTCCAATATCGATTAACTCTTTACGTCGCCCATCATGCATGGATGATACGCGATCGAAATTCGATGGGTACCAATGCTTCATGCAAGCTCGCCAAAAACGAGGTGAATCGGGATCCTCGATCCGACACTATCTTTTGGGCACTCCATGCAACCGGCACTCGCCATGTACAACTCGCAAGGCGATCTCCGAGTATGTGGTTTTGATCGCGTAAAATGGGCGACCTTGGTTAGACGATCGACTATTACCCGGATCGAATCGAACCCGATTGGGTCTTGGGTAAACCGTGATGAAATCCATTTTGATCTCTTCCCACTTCCATTCGGAATCTTCGATTGCAGCAATCCCGCTGGTCTCGGTGTTCGCTTTACTTTCGGCGGGTGTCGCACAAGGCAACGAACTCGCGACTTCGTTTCAGATTTGGCCACCAAAATTTAGTCTTAACATCCTGGTACATCTTGGTACTTCGTGGTGGATCGAATACTTCGAGTCATGGGCTCCTTTAAGATTAATCATCTCGCACCATCGATATCCGGTACACGATACGACCATTAATCAGTATGTCTTGATCATCCTTGGTGAAATCTTTGAATTTCCTTCGCCATTTTGACCTTGATGTCCGACAACACAGATCCTTTGGTTGTGCTTCACGAATTTGCTTCTCCAGGGTAGACTGTACCTCCAAATTGGCTACAAATCTTTCAGACACAACTTCTAGCTTTAGCTTTTGAAATTCTTCATAAAGTTCTGGGCAACTTTCCTTTACTTCCAAAGCATTGCAAGACTCTTACGACTTAGAGCGTCTGCAACTACGTTGGCTTTTAGGGATGGTAGTGGATTCCAAGATTATAATCCTTGATCAATTCCAACCATCTTCTACGCCTCATGTTCAAATCGATGGGTGAAGATGTACTTTAGACTCTTATGATGCGTGTAGACTTCACGGCGATTCCGATGAGGTAATGACGCTAAATCTTTAAAGCATGCACTACGCAACTAATTCCGGATCATGAGTAGGGTAATTCTCCTCGTGAGGTCTCAAGCGTCTTGACGCATAAGCGACGCTCTTCCTTCTTGCATCGGGACGCATCCTAATCCTTGACGCAAGCATCACAATAGATATCGAAATCCTTGCGAATATCCGCAGAGTCAAGATCGAAGTCAAGTCAATCGTTTCTTCAACTCTTGAAAACTTTCCTCACAGGCTGGAGTCCAAGTAAACTTTTTCTCCTTCTTCAACAATTGCGTAAGAGGTTTAGCAATCGATGAGAATCCTTCGATAAAACGGCGGTAATAACCTGCCATTCCCAAGAAACTACGAATCTGAGTCACGGTCTTGGGCTGCTCCCAATGTAACACCGCTTTAACTTTACCGGTAAATCGCTACTCCTCATTTGTCATCACATGACCAAGGAAATCAACTTCTTTCTTCCAAAAATCACACTTACTGAACTTGGCATACAACTGATGCTCTCTGAGTTTTTCCAATATTATCCTTAAATGCTCTGCGTGTTCTTCCTCCGACTTGAGTACACCGTAATATCATCAATGAACACAACTACGAACTTGTCCAAATATTCCATGAATACTTTATTCATCATGTTCATGAAGTATGCAGGGGCATTAGTCAGACCAAAGGACATGACTAAGAACTCATAATGTCCATACCGTGTTGAGAACGCGGTCTTCTGATATCCTTAGGACAAATCTTTAGGTGGTGGTAACCGATCGCAGGTCGATCTTTGAGAATAATCCGCTCCTTTCATCCGATCAAACAGATCATCTATCCGGTAGTGGGTACTTGTTCTTGATGGTAACTTCGCTGAGCTAACGGTAATCAATACACATCCTCATTCTTCCATCTTTCTTCTTGACAAACAACACCGGCGCTCCCCATGGCGCATTTAACTAGGTCTCACGAAACCTTTCTCAAGAAGTTCTTCTATCTGCTTCTTCATCTCTACCAATTCATCGGCTCGCATCCGATAAGGTCTCTTCGAAATTGGTGCTGTCCCTAGCACTAGGTCAATGACAAACTCAATGTCACGATCCGGTGACATTCCGTAATTCTTCCGAAACACATCCGGTATTCAGCGACGATCGCACTTCTTCTAAGGAAAGGGTCTTCAAACTGTTTACTAGCAAATGCCCATCACGAATCGAGGTGGCTAGAAACTCTACCTTGTTTCCTTTGGCATCCTCGATCGTTACTGACTCTTCGGCCACAATCTAGCACGGCTTTGTGCTTGGATAACCAATCCATGCCAAGAATGACATCTAGGGTTTGGGTATCTAGGACAATTAGGTTGGCTAGAAACTCAACTCCACTATGAGTAACTTAGCTCCTAAACATCCCACTCTAGTACTTAGCTCGCTCGGTAGCATCGACTACCGAGTATGCTTAAGTTGCATAACTTCCAATTTATTTTGGTTGCAAACATTCCGTAAACAAACGAACGCGAAGCCCGAATCAAACAAACCGATGCAGTAATCGAGTTAACGAAACTTACCCAAGATAACGTCCGGTGATTCTCGGCTCCTTCCAGAGTGACGTGGTTGACACGCCTCCGATCACGGATCGTGGTGCTCCTCCGCTTGACCGGCAACTTGCAGCTCCTTGGTTGATGCCCGTGCTTGGTGTCTTGATGGAGTAGCTCCAAGGTTGAAGCGCATCGAGTGATTGTTCCCCTTTGCGACATCGTTGGCAAAATGTCCTGGCCGACGACAGCGTGAATGACTTTGCGCGCTCTGTGGTTGCTTCTCGATTGGGGTTGACAGTGCGGGGTTGCGGAAGTTCGAGCACCGGGCGGGTGTTGAAGTTGGTGCAGTGCTCAACGAAGTTTGGGGTGGAAACCGTTGAACTGTGGCCGACATCGTTTTGCTCTCTTTGTGATTGATGGTTCCTTGCCGAGCCATCCGTCGCTTACTGCTATCCTCCGATTCCTGCGTTTGTCCTCTAGCACAAAGGCTTTGTTGACCAGCTCTTGAAAATCGTGAAAAGTATGGGCGATCAAACCGACTTGTAGTCCAAAGTGTTTAGTCCTTCAAAAGCGACTCGACGAGCCTTGTCCATGGCTACATCTTTCACGCATAGCGAGCTAGTCGTGAAAACTTGTTGAGATAGTCAGACACTGACATAGCTCCTTGCTTGAGAGCGCGAAACTCATCCTTCTTCGGATCGATAATGCCTTCTCGCACGTGATAATGGCGAAAGCGCGTAAAATTCCTCCGTGTGATATCCGTGGCGTCTCATGGGCGGCACAGAAGTTCTCCCACCATTCAGCAGCGGTGCCTTCCATCTGGTGAGTGGCATAGAGAACCTTTTCACGATCGCTGCACTGGGTGATCAGCAGCTTTCTTTCGATAACACGCAGCCAATCATCTGCTTCCACTGGAGAGATGTGTCCAGAAAATGTTGGTGGACGAGTCCTCATGAATTCTGCAAGTTTGGATGGTCCATGGTGACCATGAGCAGCTGGGGCTCCATATTGATGGTTGTTGTTGTTCTGGTTGTGCATAGCTTGCATCTGGGTCATCATGGTGTTCATCAGCTGAGTTTGTGCTGCCATGAAAGCTCCAAAGTTTTGCAGGTCAATTGGGGGTGCTTGTGGCAGAACTGCTCCTGCGGCTGGTTGCTCATTGCTTCTTGGCGCTGGGGTACCGGAACCACTAGCAGCAGTCTGACGAGTTTGAACCATCCGCTAAGCTCCATGGGTTAGGTAAGGTAGCAAGCACAAGATAAGTTGAGAACTAGCGGGGGTAGGTTAAACCCAACAAAATACACACTCAAGAAACTCAAATGAAATACCTTTATTACTTAGGGTCTTAGCATGGTCGCAACAAATGCCTAAGGGCCTTGCACTCATACTGCACACAAAAAGAAACAACGACCTAAGCACACAAAACTACCGCCTAAAGGGCGACTCACTAAATCAAATCGCTAAGCTTTGGCGGAACTAAGACCAACTACTGAGAAAGCCTCCACAACCGCGCGACGCCCCGACGTGTCAGACTCGAAGTGAGCCGCATCTTGGCAACCGATCTCGATGCCTCGAATCGTGCAAGAGAGCAGCGCGTTCTTGTCTGCAACCGCTCGCCGCTCCTCCGCTCGCATCTTCTTCGGGCTCAACTGGCCTTCCTCGGATCTTCTTGAATCCTCCTCGGTCTTCCTCTTCTTGGGAACTTGGTCGTAGAGGATCTCTTGCGAGTGGCGACCTTCTCTTGACTCTCGCAAGGCTTCATAGACATGATCCAGCTCCGTGATGGTTCTCTCCAAGGCTTCCTCCTGGGCGGCCACAAACTGTGCGAGGTGCACGACTGTAGCGTTGCTTTCTCCTTCTGTGGACGGGTAGCGTGCTAGCAAGTCCACAGCGGCAGCTCTGGGGTGGTAACGGAAGACGGTGTCTTGAAGCACCCGTGCGTAGATGTTGCAGATACGCAGCATGGCCAAGCGCGACGACTCCTGAATACCTTCCAGCCAAGTGATCTTCCTCACAGAGACATGCGAAGGTTGGCTTGCCTTGTCGTTCCTCCTGGCGTAGATCGTCAGGCGACAAATCACTCCACGGTTTTGTCCATTCACCGTCCAGTTGTTGCCAACGTCATCGCGGACGATCAAAACCTCCAAGAACTCCAGCGACTTCCAAAGCTCGGCAAAGATAACCTCCGAAGCGCCACCATAGCTCAGGCGAGACATCTCACAAGACAGATTTAACAGGTAAGAGCAACTTTAAAACAGCGGGGAGAGAAGAGATTATAGCAAAAGTTGAGGCGAGAGAGACATGAGAAGAGTCAAGAAATCAATTAACTTTGCAAGTTAATTTTTCCTTTAGAAAATAATTTGGACACTCTAAAGACGGCCAATCTAACTAAGGTCAAGACCTACGATCGGTATGGCTCGATACCACCTCATCGGGACCTGCATCATTACGATTCCGTAACCCTTCGTGTATACCGCACTAGTCCAGATCACGCTAGTGCACACAGGTTAACATAGGTAAATATCGATCCACACAAACGATAAATAAAGTAAACGATTAGTTTGAATAACAAATAAGGGTTTTGACCTTAAGGTCGAGTTTACACTTATTAAGCCACGCAGGCTAACAGAAATAAAGCAAAGAATGAACGAAAAACTCCGGCGTAGATCCCACCAATTCACCACAGAAACCGACCGATCCGCACCTTAACGAACGATCGGCCTTGGCGAACTCCTCCTCAAAAGCAAAGCGTAGACTCCTCCTCTTCTCAGAGGTTTGGGCGCAAGTTTTACAACAAGCGTGAGTACACAACCGTACTCGCAAATCATACCACAGAATGCAATGTATAGATGCAGGCTTATTCCAAAGAAAAGGCTTTTGTGGTTCTTTTGCATAAAAGCAACATTTGTAATTGAATACGAATAATAGATTGAAAGCATAATTCAAACAAATAGACAATATTAATTTAACAGTGGTTTCCACAAAGATACACAGCTAAACAGATTATTTCACATAGCCATATGACTTAAATCACACAGCTGTCCCTTCCCAAAGGTTTTATGAAAATCTACCCCTCGTGTGAAATCCCCGAGCATGTCCATGATCATGACGCGCTATTCGAATAGATTAATTTAACACTCGCAGAGGTTGTACACTTTACCCACAAGATACAACTAGTGTAGCAACCACCAATCGTAATAAAACAGTCTGAAACTTCATCTCAAACATTGACATTCCCGGTGTGCTTACAAACCGTTATACATATCACAAAGCCCATGCATAACACACACCGCTGGGCGGGGACGACTAATCCTCCCGCGATGCAACCACCAAGTAGTCACACCTCCATCCTATCACAAAGCCTAACCTACCACCCAACATCAATGCCGAGAATCCATAACTTACTAAGTTAGGCCCGTCCCATACCTGCATGTGGTCGTGCGAAGAAGGCTCGGTTCAATGGCGCACAAAGTTAAGTCCTTAATTGACGAAGGCAAGACTTCCAAGTTCTAACTAAGTCACAAAGACCATCATTCCCATCACATAGACCACCATGTCACACGTCTCCACCACTTGCCTCGGCCTAAATCCTTTACCACCCAGTTGGTTTTAGTGCAACACATGCCATCACGAAGTAATAACACATAGCACACAGTTTTACACGAAGTTCCATAGTCACTTAGTCATAATTAATATTTGCAACTTACATGAGATGATGACTCGTGGCATGGCTAAGCAATTGTACTCGCATCTAACCAACCCACGTTGGTGCTATAATAATACCAACTAGTAACCAATCTAGGGTGACAAGGAATTATGACATACAAGGCCAAGGTGTGATAACAATTTGGATAATAACTATGCCCAAAGCATTTAAATACATAATTAAAGTAGAATGCAATAATTTAACACAAAGTAATTTGAAAACTGGGTTCAAGATGATCAAAGGTATGACTTGCCTTGGAAAAGGTCTATGTACTGGTCTTGATCTTGGGGTGCTCCTTCTTCAACGAAATTCCCCAACGAATCGACGTCTACTCGCAAATGAGACAAAAACAAATAAAACAAATAAATAACAGAGGCAAAACAAACTCCAAAAATTAAATAAAAATCTCAGATAAATAGAGCTTGAATTTAGACAAATTTAGAAATTTGAATGGGCTCAATCGGAGTTAGGATGCAAAAGTTATGAGCTTTGGAAGATTGGAAATCTAAAAGAAACCCTAATTTGGATTTTCTGGAATTTTCGAATTATTTTTCTAAAGAAAAATCGAATAATGCGCAACGACGCCACCGAGGATGTTCGGACGGGTGACAAACGGCTCGACAGTGGGTCCCACTGCCGGTGACACGCCTCCGCGACTGGTCGGTCTCCGAGCCTCGGTGGGATCCGGATCGCCACGTGGGCCGAAGTTGGACCAATCACACGCGACACGCCGGCGGCAGCGACGGATCTGGTCCGACTTCGGGCGAACACGTGTGAGCCGACGTTGCCGACGACACGACGACACGCAGCGCGGCCGGCCGAGGTGGCGAGCCACGTGGTCGGGTCGGGGATCGGCGGTGTTTCGACCGCCCGACAACGGCGAACGGCGGCGTCTCGCCGGAGGTGAGTGGTACTGCGACGTAGCCCAGGTTATTGCGCACATGTGGGTGCACTCACGGGTGGTCGGAGACGTTAGTGACAGCCGGCGGCGAGGTTTAGGCGGCGGAGTGCTTCTGCATCGGTTTGACGTGGGCTCGGCGTGGTCCGGGCGGCGAAGACTCCAGGAGGTAGCTGAGGTGACGGTGACGACGGCGGTGCACTCCACGTGGACAGGGTGTCACCGGTGGCGGCGCAATTCAAAGAAGAACACCGGCCGCGACAAAACCCTAAAGCTCAAGTTGTGGCGGCGCTAGGCTTGCGCACAATGGGTTGAGGGTTCGATGCGCGCCATCGCGATCCCGGGTGCCTTTATAGGGGTGGGGTGTCCGAGATAAGGAATCCCTAAATCGAGTCCAAGAAGAACACGAAAAACGATTTCGAAATCGGGGATAAGATTTGATTCGAGATATGATTTTAACGTAAAGCAGTGCGGGAGGTTAGGGATAGAATTTGCACGCTTAGAAGGGCTTTAGTTGGAAAAGAGGCGTTGTCGGATGGAGCTTTGAGCTCGGTAATGGCGGACGACTCGGCCGCGAGGAAGACGACGACGCGAGGAAGACGGCGACCGACGTGCGGGCCCACACGCCGCCAGAAGAAGAGGCAGAATAGATGGCGCAGGCGAAGGTGGCGAGCCGCGGAGTCGGGCCACTAGCGGGCGTCTTGTGAAAAGAGGAGATGGGCCGGAGAGATTCGGCCCGAGAGGGATTTCTGAGATTTTAATAGGTTTTCTATTTTATAAATTACCAGAAATTCAAATAAGCAATAGAAAATAGCAAATGAACTCAGAAAAATTCTAGAAAAATCTAGAAAATACATCTGAGCACATAGAACCCAAATAAAATAGTTTTGGCTATTGTTCAACTTGGGATTATTCACATTAAATGTTTTTGATTGTAAAGTCCAATATTAAGCTTTTGAAATTAAATTCAAATAAAATCCAAATGGTGAATTTTCTTCCTACTAACTATTTAAAAGATTTTTAAACTCTGAAAATTGGGATGTTACACTTAACCGCACGAACAAAAACAGCAAAAACTTTTCTCCTTCATTAACACAAACAGGAACCATCAACTACTCATGTGACTCACGGCCAAAACTGCATGCACAAAGCCTCCTGCCGAGAGCCTATTCTAGTTGCAGCCCTTGATTCCTTCAAAAACCTCACGTCACGAAGAAAACACGCCGCCGAAAAGGACGTCAGCAAGCCACTATTTATACCCTACAACTCATACACGTGAGCACTAAACCTAGAACTCTTAATGGACCTTCTAGCATTGGCACATAATCATCCACGTATGGTCCACTAGTCTTAGGACCTAATACGTGGGCTTTTACACCAGATTATAAAACCAATTTTGGACATCCCAAAATTATCATGTGCCGTAGCCTACGGGCCGCATATCCGTAGCTCCAACACGCATCATCCATCTTTGATCTCCATACGCTCCAACTCGGGCCCAATCGTCTCCTCTAGCGTCATCGACCCTCTAGACTATGACTTCGCACCAAGCCACCTCTCGGTCACCATCGTAGACCACGATCACCTCCGAGTTACCCTACATATGCAAAGACCAAAACACCAGTTTTTCCGGCACAAGTTCTTCCCAATTTGATCAACATAAGTCCACACACACCACACGCCTCGAATAACATCAGTACCCAATATTGTCAATTATTCATCAACTAAAATATCATAAACCTAGTCACATGGTCTAACAATTAATCTCTCCCTTAATGAATACATTGACAACATCTCAAGATAGCATGATGAATTAGCTTCAAATAGAAATAAGTGAAGAATTGAAGCCAAAAAAAATATTTTAAGCCACAAATCTCAAATCTATTCTAAATCTCTCCCCCATTGGCAATGTAATCATCAAGAAGCATCAAAGAAAGAATAATTCTAAGAAGAAGCAATGAGAGTAAAAAATCAAAAAGTTTTGTAGATTATCCAAGTCACTTTGCATTGATTTAATAAAGTAATCAAGTCATCTTTTTTAGTAGAGCTATCTGGATCATATAAAGTCATATACCATATAGCAATGTCAAAATAAGTTTTTAGAATGATTAAGCAATTTAAATTAATGATAGGCATCTCAACAATGACCAAATCGATTATAAAGAGCACAATAAGATATCACAATGAAAAGTTAAAACCTAAAAGTGAAGCAAACTTTAATTCTAGATGAGCTAGCAGTCTCATATAGCAACCTATTGCTCCACACTCAATTCTTAAGCATATGGCATGCTTGTAGCATACTTCTTTTCACTGATGGCATGCTTCTTTTCATTTAAGCACTTTCTTTTTATTATATAAATACATATATATGTATGGCATGCTTGAAACATACATCTTTTCATTTGAGCATATTTTTATAGAGATACATATATATGTATAGCATGCTTGAATCATACATCTTTGTAATTGACTCTTTCTCATCATTTTTTTATAACATACAAAATTAAGTGAGCACAAAAAGATTGCAATAAGAAACAAACGAGCCTCAACCAAGATTTAAAATAAGACTCACAATCAAGCTAATCTTTTTCGTTGAACATCAAAAAGTAATAACTATAATCAATTGTAACATCCCAAAGTTCTGTTCCCAAAATAAAATGATTAAACATATTATTTTATTGGATTTTCTAGCTGTCAAATAAATTTCTTGATTTTTTGTAATTTTTTTAAAAAAGTTTTCTCTGTAAAAAAAAAGTTAATTTCCTGGTTTTAAAGTCAAAAAGAAAATTTATGGAGTTTTCTGGGATTTTATTGGATTTAAAGTGAAAATTAAAATTTTAATTAATTTTTGGAATTTTCTGGCATTTAAAAAGGTTTTCTTTATTTTCCCAAAATTAAAAATAACTTTTGCACAAAAATAGAAACCATATTTAATTTGGAAATAATTTTATTAAGTTCAAAATAATTCAGGGAATTTCCTTTAATTTTTATAGAATTTTGGAACTCTATTTGGTATTTTCTAAAAGTCCCTTTTTGATTTTTGTAATATCTAGCAAGTAAAAATGAATTGCTGTCCACAAATAAAAACCAAATTTATGTTGAAAATACTTTATTTTAGGTCAAAATACCCTATTTAACTACTCTGAAAATTCATTGAATTTTTAGACCTATATTACTATTTTTCAAGTTTAAAAACAATTTTAGCAATATAAAAATAATTACTGTGAAATAATAAAAATGTTATTATTATTAATAATATTTTATTTGAATTCAGAATGTTGTATTTAATATCTGTAATTTATTTCAGATTTTTCGGAATTAATTTGCTATTTTTCCGGAATTAATTGGTGTCTTTCCGAATTTTGAAAAGGAATATTCCTTAGAATATTCTCGCTGCTAGCAATTCCCGCCAAACCGTTACTCCTTTGCCCCTATAAATTGAACCGTAGCCTCTCCACCCCATTCCCCACATCCCTCCCGCTCAGATTTACCAAAATCCTCCCGGAGCACCCTCTGCTAGCTCTTTTTCTCCAACTCCGGCGACAACTCTGGCGAGTCCGATCTCCTCATCCGTAGCTCCGTTGTTCGCCAAATTTTACCGGTGAGTTCCTCTCGAGATTCTCTACATTTCTATTCGAGCCGAATTTTGATTATCTGTTGGTTTACCGCGCCACAAAAGTACTGATCGTCTTCTTCTCCAACTCGCGACAACTCCGTGAGCCCGATCTCCTCATCCGTTGCTCCGTTGCACCAAATTTGACCGGTGAGTTCCTATTGAGATTCTCCCCATTTCTATTCAAGTGGAATTTTGATTTACTTAATTTTTCACCATCGGATACATCTTCTTCCCTAAGTCCGATGAGAACTTCGTCGAGCCCGATCTCTTCATCCGTTGGGTAATTGCTCGAACCCTTTTACCTACATGTTCCTTTCAATATTATTTACCTTTCTATTCAAACAAAATTTTGAATTTCGCAATAATTGTCATCGCCATGTCACGCTAATTACTCACCCCAAGCCCACGTGGCACGTGTCGGTGCGCCATGGTCGGGCACTATTCCTTGGGCCGGTCCACCGTGGACCAAACCCATTTTCGTGGACCCTGGCCCACATGTCATTGACTCCAACCATTTTTATTTACAAAATAAAATCAGTGAAAATTCATTTTCCCACCTGTAGACATCATGCTAACACAATAAAGGGATTTCCTTCAGAAAAATAATTTCTTAAATTTTGAAATTCGGAATTTCATCTTTTCACGTGATAATCAACCTTCCGGATGTTCGTTCTCCTTCATACGAACTCCGATTCCGTCGATTCAACTCCCTAACTTCATATAAAGTCGATACCTTCCTAGTAGTATGTATTTTATAATTTTTGGATTTTATTTGAATGTTATTTGAGTTCGGATCGTTTACGCGTATAGATTTCAACGACTTCGGACGACTGGATTTCGACATCGTTTGAGAGCATCAATTAATCAAGCAAGGCAAGTTATACCGTTGATCATATCGATCCCATTATTTCAAATTATTTAAATTCTATTTTAAATTATTACTGCATGCTTATTTTTATTCAGTAATTTAAATCTCTGTTTTAAATTTATAGTTATGCCTAAAATCCTTTGTATGGCCAATTTTGGTAATTGAAGCGAGCATATTGTCATCCTAGATAAAACCTAGTTGATACAATAGTATGGACTATAATCATTTGGAAAATATTATGCTTAGTCATGCTTATAGACCAAACATGTTTCATTTGGGGAATTTCAGTCAAAAATCAACTATTGTTTAAAGTGTACCCTTGGCATTGGTGTGTCATGGGAGTTTTATAAATGACTTTGGAAAATGAAATAAAATGATGGTTTGGACTTGGGCGAAGTGGTTGTTTGGTGGGTGCAGGTTTATGGACGGGCTCAACTGGGTAGGTTGAGGCCTAGGGTTTTGTTGGTTGTGGCCCAGGTCAGTTAAGGACCGGTCTTTGAGTGCATGATGCTACGCCTTACCGTACTACCACATGTCTTGTATGGGCAGGACCTGATAGATTAATTTGCAAAGTTCCATCATGGTCGTCCCTATTGTTGCGGTGGGTAGTCTTTCATGACCTTTGTTAGTCACACCTAGCGCAAGAGGGGGCTTGAACCCTGCGGACGGATAGTCCAAAGGGGGTGAAACCTTAGCGAGGGAGGACTGTGGTGGAATTGCGTGTCGTAAAAGCCTTGGGATAATCACTTAGTCGCACACCTACGGAAGTGTGTGAGCGGACAGTACAAGTTGATTATCTCTTGTGGGTAAAGTTGTACCACCTCTGCAGAGCGTAAAACTATTCGAATAGCCGTGTTCACGATTATGGACATGCTAGCAGAACTACTCAAAGTTAGACTCTGGTTTTGTTTGAAAAAGACTTCTTCAAAACTGGTTTATCCAGATGGGAATTGGGCAGGAAGACATGTGATGGAGGGTATCCTTCACCATTCATGTGTGGATGTTATCTGACTATAAAATTGAGAATTTATAAAAAGAATTTTAGTTATAAAATAACTGCTTTGGAACTTAGTACAAGTACTTAAAGAAAATGTTCGCTTATGCAAATAACCTTATAAGCCATCCTTTGTTACATCCATATATGCATGTCATTCGTTATTTGTGGGTGTAACTTACGAGCACGGAAGTTGTGCTCATACTTGCTTTATGCAAACAAAATTTCAGAGGAGAAGGATTTCGCTACCAGTGTGGATCTCGACGACTAGGCCGCTACGATCGATTGCACGTGGCGCATTGCTGGACCCTACTACTTCTTCGCCTTCCGCTGTGTTCTTTATTGTTGGCTTGTAAGCCTCTTTTGTAATAAACTCTGTTGATTATTAATAAAGTTGTGATATGAATTTGTTACCACATTTGTTTACTGTGTGAATTAGCTACTGATCATGGGACTAGTTCAGAAATGCACAGAGGAACTGGGATGTTAATCCCGGGTTCTGACAAAGTGGTATCAGAGCCATATCGACTGTAGGTCGTGACCTAGTTAGAATGGTCGTTAGTTGAAAAATTTTAAAACTTATTTTATAACAAGAAAAAGAATAATTTGTTCTCTCCTCATCCTGGTCATCTATCTGTAGTTTCTTCATAGCAAGTCTTTCTTACCTAATCATTTCTTCACCATGTTATAATGTTAAATGGATCCTCTCTCCCTTGAAAATTTCTATAGATGGTCAACACGTTTCTTAACCCTTACGTTCAAGACTACAAGACATGGAGCCATCGAGAAAGTATCGTCGTCTCCACCATCCAAGGACAATGGACAAGATATACCGAAGATCATTTTATCAGCCAAGCCATATAGCTTAAGTGTGCCAAGACTCATTCTATGTATTGAGTCGTTTCACCAGCTTACGAGTATCGATCGAGTAGAACGTTGTATTGTTTCTTAACTTGTATGGTATGTTTTCTTTTGGGTACGTCGTATGTAGATCTTTTGATCTTGTGTACAACGTTTTCTTTAAATGGGTAGACTTCTTCCCTCATAGCTTTCTCTCTCACCCTTTGCTATTTTCCTCTTCTCGAACAATCCATTGGACTCCTAACCTATCGATGCGCTTGGAACTTAAAAGACGAGTCGACACTTCAAAACTTCGGACAAACTCAAAACTCCTGGATATAAAGCCAACTTGAAGATAGACTCTCTATCTCTCAATTCATTTATCCTTTGTTCGTCTTCTTTCTTTCTAGCCTCTCCGAATCTCGGGGACAAGATTCCTTTTAAGGGGGGTAGTTTGTAACATCCCAAAGTTCTGTTACCAAAATAAAATGAATAAAGATATTATTTTATTGGATTTTCTAGCTGTCAAATAATTTTTTTGATTTTCTGTAATTTTTTTAAAAAGGTTTTCTCTGTAAAAAAAAGTTAATTTCCTGGTTTTAAAGTCAAAAAGAAAATTTATGGAGTTTTCTGGGATTTTATTGGATTTAAAGTGAAAAGTAAAATTTTAATTAATTTTTGGAATTTTCTGGCATTTAAAAAGGTTTTCTTTATTTTCCCAAAATTAAAAATAACTTCTGTACAAAAATAAAAACCATATTTAATTTGGAAATAATTTTATTAAGTTCAAAATAATTCAGGGAATTTCCTTTAATTTTTATAGAATTTTGGAACTCTATTTGGTATTTTCTAAAAGTCCCTTTTTGATTTTTGTAATATCTAGCAAGTAAAAATGAATTGCTATCCACAAATAAAAACCATATTTATGTTGAAAATACTTTATTTTAGGTCAAAATACCCTATTTAATTACTCTGAAAATTCATTGAATTTTTAGACCTATATTACTATTTTTCAAGTTTAAAAACAATTTTAGCAATATAAAAATAATTACTGTGTAATAATAAAATTGTTATTATTATTATTAATATTTTATTTGAATTCAGAATGTTGTATTTAATATCTGTAATTTATTTCGGATTTTTCGGAATTAATTTGCTATTTTTCCGGAATTAATTGGTGTCTTTCCGAATTTTGAAAAGGAATATTCTTTGGAATATTCCGGCTGCTACAGTAACTCCGGCGAAGGTATTATTTCAGGCAATAACTTCGGCAAGCAATTCCCGCCAAACCGTTACTCCTTTGCCCCTATAAATTGAACCGTAGCCTCTCCACCCCATTCCCCACATCTCTCTCGCTTAGATTTGTCAAAATCCTCCCGGAGCACCCTCTGCTAGCCCTTCTTCTCCAACTCCGGCAACAACTCCGGCGAGCCCGATCTCCTCATTCGTAGCTCCGTTGTTCGCCAAATTTTACCAGTGAGTTCCTCTCGAGATTCTCTACATTTCTATTCGAGCCGAATTTTGATTATCCTGTTGGTTCACCGCGGCCACAAAAGTACCGACTGTCTTCTTCTTCAACTCCGGCGACAACTCCGGCGAGCCCGATCTCCTCATCCGTTGCTCCGTTGTGCACCAAATTTGACCGGTGTGTTCCTATTGAGATTCTCCACATTGCTATTCAAGTAGAATTTTGATTTACTTAATTTTTCACTACCGGATACATCTTCTTCCCTAAGTCCGATTAGAACTTCGTCGAGCCCGATCTCTTCATCCGTTGGGTAATTGCTCGAACCCTTTTACCTACATGTTCCTTTCAATATTATCTACCTTTCTATTCAAACAAAATTTTGAATTTCGCAATAATTCGTCATCGCTGCAGTCACGCCACCTCACCACCCTAAGCCCATCCTGGCGTCACGTGCGCGCTGCGTGGTGACACTATTCTGGGCGGTCCACCGGATCAAACCCATTTTCGTGGACCCCGCCCACATGTCATTGACTCCAACCATTTTTCTTTACAAAATAAAATCATCGAAAATTCATTTTCCCACTGTAGCATCATCATGCTAACACAATAAAGGGATTTCCTTCAGAAAAATAATTTCTTAAATTCTGAAATTCAGAATTTCATCTTTTCACGTGATAATCAACCTTCCGGATGTTCGTTCTCCTTCATACGAACTCCGATTCCGTCGATTCAACTCCCTAACTTCATATAAAGTCGATACCTTCCTAGTAGTATGTATTTTATAATTTTTTGATTTTATTTGAATGTTATTTGAGTTCGGATCGTTTACGCGTATAGATTTCGACGACTTCGGATGACTGGATTTCGACATCGTTTGAGAGCATCAATTAATCAAGCAAGGCAAGTTATATCGTTGATCATATCGATCCCATTATTTCAAATTATTTAAATTCTATTTTAAATTATTACTGCATACTTATTTTTATTCAGTACTTTAAATCTCTGTTTTAAATTTATAGTTATGCCTAAAATCCTTTGTATGGCCAATTTTGGTAATTGAAGCGAGCATATTGTCACCCTAGATAAAACCTAGTTGATACAATAGTATGGACTATAATCATTTGGAAAATATTGTGCTTAGTCATGCTTATAGACCAAACATGTTTCATTTGGGGAATTTCAGCCAAAAATCATCTATTGTTTAAAGTGTACCCTTGGCATTGGTCTGTCATGGGAGTTTTATAAATGACTTTGGAAAATGAAATAAAATGATGGTTTGGACTTGGGCGAAGTGGTTGTTTGGTGGGTGCAGGTTTATGCACGGGCTCAACTGGGTAGGTTGAGGCCTAGGGTTTTGTTGGTTGTCACCCAGGTCAGTTAAGGACCGGTCTTCGAGTGCATGATGCTACGCCTTACCGTACTACCACATGTCTTGTATGGGCAGGACCTGGCAGATTAATTTGCAAAGTTCCATCATGGTCGTCCCTATTGTTGCGGTGGGTAGTCTTTCATGACCTTTGTTAGTCCCACCTGGCGCAAGAGGGGGCCTGAACCCTGCGGACGGGTAGTCCAAAGGGGGTGAAACCTTAGCGAGGGAGGACTGTGGTGGAATTGCGCGTTGTAAAAGCCTTGTGATAATCACTTAGTCGCACACCTACGGAAGTGTGTGAGCGGACAGTACAAGTTGATTATCTCTTGTGGGTAAAGTTGTACCACCTCTGCAGAGCGTAAAACTATTCGAATAGCCGTGTCCACAGTTATGGACATGCTAGCAGAACTTCTCGAAGTTAGACTCTGGTTTTGCTTGAAAAAGACTTCTTCAAAACTTGTTTATCTAGATGGGAATTGGGCAGGAAGCTATGTGATAGGAGGGTATCCTTCACCATTCATGTGTGAATGTTATCTGACTATAAAATTGAGAATTTATAAAAAGAATTTTAGTTATAAAATAACTGCTTTGGAACTTAGTACAAGTACTTAAAGAAAATGCTGCTTTATGCAAATAACCTTATAAGCCATCCTTTGTTACATCCATATATGCATGTCATTCTGTTATTTGACGGGTGTAACTTGCGAGCACGGAAGTTGTGCTCATACTTGCTTTATGCAAACAAAATTTCAAAGGAGAAGGATTTCACTACCAGTGTGGATCTCGACGACTAGGCCGCTACCCCAGTCGATTGCTTGTGGCAGATTGCTGGACCCTACTACTTCTTCGCCTTCCGCTGTGTTCTTTATTGTTGGCTTGTAAGCCTCTTTTGTAATAAACTCTGTTGATTATTAATAAAGTTGTGATATGAATTTGTTACCACATTTGTTTACTGTGTGAACTAGCTACTGATCATGAGATTAGTTCAGAAATGCACAGAGGATCTGGGATGTTAATCCCGGGTTCTGACATCAATCTAGTCAAAGTATTCCGTCATAACATGATTTAGTTCAAATGTAGAAAATTAATTAAAACCAGTCATGATCAAAGCTACACAGTAAATGAGTAAATATGATAACGAAAGCTCTACAACTTATTTGATTTCAAAGGCTTGGACTTAATGAATTGTTTGACAAGTATAATAAACAAGACTTCTGAAATTTTAAACAATAAGCTCCCCCTCATAATAAGCCCATAAGATGCAACATACCTAGTTCACTTCGCAAAAAAGCAAACCGTGCAGAATCAAGTGGCTTTATAAAAATATGAGCAATCTATAATTCAAACTCAACAAAGTGTAGAGTAACATTACTCTTTCCACATGATCTATCAGAAAGTGAAATCTCTTGGAAGCCATCAAAGAAAATGAAGAACCAACAAATTTTCCAATCAAGCTATGATGTAAAAGACTGGAACCAAATCAAGCTCATATGCTCCAACCTCATCAGCTATTCTTACATCACAGGAAACATCGGTCTCACAGTACTGGGGTTAGTGAAATAAGATTTAGAAATCCAGTACTGAGATACACGATGAACAGGAGCAACAAAACTAGAACCAGAAACATGTGTGCGTGAGCGATCAGAGTGCCAAAAAGAAGCATGTCTAACTACCCCTTGAAATGCAGGCAATGTTGAACGAGAATTATTTGAAATATAACCCATACCAGCACATGAAACAGATTTAAAATCATCATAAAAATCTTCTAAAAACCTAGCTTTCACATTAGTTCTAGGAACAACAAAAGAGGTTGCACGTTTTTGCCTTAAAGCATTTAATCTTTCTTTTTTTCTCTTTCTTAACACGCCTAAAACAAAATTCATATAAGTGCCCATCTCTACCACAATAGGTGCAATAAAATTTAACATAATTAGAATTATTTTGAGATGATGAGCTAGCACCTACAACATTAGTAGAAGAGCTTTGCACAAAACTAGCAGATTTAAACACAGTTTGTTTTGGTTCAGATTTTACCTCAAATTTTCTAGGTTCAAGAAATTTAACAACTATAGGAGGATTATTTTTGGCATGCTCAACAAAATTAAATCCTACACCATGATTTTTAACACTCATTTTTGACTTGTCTAGAATCATATTCAAATTTTTCTTTTAAAAAATCTTTCTAAAATGTCTTTAAGATACTCAATTTCTTTAGCTAGAGTAGGACAAGCAATGCATATGACAGATTCATTCACAATCTTCTTAGAAGCATTATACTAAGTCAACCTTACTTTCAGCAAAATCATTAAGTTGTCTAGTTAAAGCTTTTATTTCTATGGTAAGTTTAGGACAGTTAGAGCAAGAAGCTATCTCATAATAGAGTATCTGTTCAATTATTTCCTGAGATAAATTAAGTCTAGCTTCTAACAATCCACAATTAGAGCAAGTTTTAGTTTGACCATTTGAAATACTTGACTCTAAATAGGTAGAAGCACTAAACTTGAGCTTTTCAAT
Source organism: Ampelocalamus luodianensis (assembly GCA_036346255.1). Lineage (NCBI taxonomy): Eukaryota > Viridiplantae > Streptophyta > Magnoliopsida > Poales > Poaceae > Ampelocalamus > Ampelocalamus luodianensis. The sequence goes on from CM070631.1 coordinate 41,653,209, forward strand.
TTCATTATTTGCAAATTTTAACTTTTCATCACAAGAATCATGTATCTCTTAGTTTATTAAGTTTAGCAGTTACATCCTCAAGTTGAACTAAGGTTAATGCATTAATTTTTCTAGCAGTCTCCAACTCAGAGTGTAAAACTTGACAAGACTCACAATATTCATCATTAGTAATAGAAGCTCTAAATCTATTAATTTCAGAAGTTAAGCTTTCAACAAGATAATTATTTTCTTTCAGTTTCTTTTTAGCTTTTTTCAATTCAATAGCAAATTTAATCAAACCATCTTCAAGCTCATCATATGATAGTCTTACCTCATCGGAGTCACTGTCATCGTCGTCGTCATTGTTGTTTCTTGCAATGAAGCACATGCCCGTGAAATCGTCGTTGTTCTTCTTTTTTACCTTTAATATCATTATTGTCGTGGTCGTCGTCATCACAACTCTCATATTCCACATCACTCAAATCAAGATGCTCGATAGCCGAAAGTAACTTTTTGGCTAATTTCCGACGAAAATTGTCATCCTTGATGTTGTTGTTCTTGGATGATCGACGACGGTAATTCTTGTCTTCCTTGATCACTTCCCCCTTAAGCTTGGGACAATCCATCTTAATATGACCTGACTCGTCATACTCAGCACCTGATCGAACTTGACACGCCAACTCGCTTCCTCATCCTTATATTATTGAGTGCCTTGTATGCCTGTGAGGAGATCAACACCAAATTCTCTTCAGAGAGTTGTTTGAACTGCTCTTCTGAAAAAGAAGGCAAAGCAGACAAAGGAAAAGAACTCGACGAAGCAGTCTGTCTGGGGTTAGTTACAAGTGCTAAAGATGAAGATTTATCAATCTTAGATGATATGACTTCCATCTCATAAGTTTTCAATATAGAAAAGAGATCATTCATAGTTAAAGTATCTAGATCGATAGTTTGATTGATAGTTGTGACAACCATCAACCACTCAGAATCTAAAGATCTCGAAATTATAGTTGCATTATCTTCATCAATAGAAATAACATTAACACCACGCAAATTACTCAATATTTTCTCAAAACAAGCAAAAAGATCATCAATAGATTCATCAGGCTTTATAACAAAATCAGAATATTTTTTTTAATAAAGATTTTTATGTACTTTCTTGATTTTTGTGATTCCTTCATGATAATCGCAAAGAATTTTATATATTAAGTGGACAGAATTAATATCAGCTACACGATTAAATTCTTTGCGAGAAATCCTTTGAAACAACATGTTGCTAGTTTGAGCATTTAAATCAACATCTGTTTTATTTAGATCAGTAACAGGAACCTTATAAGGTCTAGAAACCTTATTCCTAACATCACTATCTTGAGCTTCAATATAAGCTTACATGCGACACTTTCAAAAAGCAAAATCAATACCATCTAGCATGAGGGAACGATTCACATACCTCTCTGGCGCCATAACAATCTCGCTCTGATACCACTTGTAGAATCTGTGAGGATGTAGAGGTAGTATGAAAAAGGGAAGAATGTAGTTGTTTGCCAAAGGAGGTGGCGATCCTATGAACCTGAAATGAAGGTTGACGACGCAAGAAACTCTTTTTGGTTACTGAAATGACAACAGTATTTTTGGGAGACAATTGAAGCAATCTCATTCGGTATATCAGATCTTGCACGAGCGGCAGCGACCAGTGCATGTAGAGGTTCATGCATAGGTCTTTCTGCGCGGAGCAAATTAAGGATTGGTTTGTGTGTGATTTGCTGACCGATTCTTCCAAATAGAACGAACTCTGCTTCATCAGTTCCATCGGAGCCTATTAAAGAGATGCGGTATCTGTTGTAATGTGTTTTAATGTCAGTAAGGGATCTGTCTAGAAGATAATAAGAAGGTATATATCTAATGTGTATGGGGTAAAATAAAGCTGTATCCCGAGGGGAAAATGCTCGTAGAAAAGGAGGGATCGATTACCTGGATCTGCAGGGCGGGCGAAATGTGCGACGAAAAAAGAAGCGAACAAAAACCTGACTCGGCAGGTAAGATCAACCGAGAATCCGGACCAAAACTAAAAGAAGGAAGGGAAAAAAAAGGCGTCGTAGGGTCTGGGAACGCAAGATTCAGGAGAAATCCATCGCAAAAAAGAGAGTCGGCACCAGGGGGACTTTAGCGGTTAAACGGTGTACGCAAGCAAGGATCATCCAAAACCCATTGCACGAAGGCGATGCCAGGCCGGGAGAGAAAAGGAGCAAAATCTGCAACGATGAAATAGCGAACACTAGACCTCGCGAAGATCCATCGCAAGAAACTGAGTCGATCTGTATCAAAGAAAAGGCGTAATGACGACTGGCGAACGAAAGACCCAAAATTTCAGGCAAAATCCCTCGCTCGCAACCGTTTTAACACGATAGGGAACAAACTGAGATGAAGAACTTGGAATGCACTAAGGCGGACACAACCAAGAAGCAAAAAGTCGAAATGGCGGACTCAAAAGAGTAAAGGGAGATCTAATTATTTGTCACTGTTAAAAACTACAATTTAAGATTTACCACTCATATATCTATGATATATGATCTTGAGACTCAAATATTATAAACATATATAGTGACAAATAGTGAAATTCACCTTCATCTCTTTGCAATAACAAATTATTAATTATTCCAAAAGCAAGAGAAGGTAGCAGCGAGGAAGCGGAAGCGAGATGAGGTGGTCAAAGCTCTTCAATGAGCACTGGAGTCACGCTCTGGGGATGCACAAACCGTCGAGTCACAGCCGAGCAATAGTGCTGAAGAAAAGCAACCAAGGCAGAAGCACTAAGTGTAGATGTAGCATTTAGTGTAGATGGAGTCCATGCAAGGACGGAGCACGCGCGAGCAAGACAAACGGGGAATCGCAAATACTCAATGAGTGGTGGGACTAGAATGTAAAGTTGTAAACCGAGCTCACGCGAGGATGAAAAGAAGGACAAACGGTCTATAGCGAGCGACGTCGACACGACAGGGGCGACGACTCGCGAGCACGGGAGCGGGACAGGATCTCATCCGACGGCAAGCGACGGGCGCGAGACACGAACGACAACGAGGCCTCGCGGGCGAGATCGGACGCACGCTGAAAATGAAATCCTGTCGACCTAGACAGCGCCGGAGAGTAGCGTTTCCATGGGCTGCTAACTTTAGTAATAAACAGACACTCAAGTGCCTAGTAGTAAATCAACAGACTCAAGTAACTATCTCTAAAAAAAACTCAAGTACCTAATTAGTTCTATTTCTAACATTTTGTTTTGTGTGTGTTTTAAGGTCATGTACAATAGGCTTACATCAGCTGTCTATAGTCTCTGCCATGATTGATTTAAGCTGATGTAGATGAAAGAGAGATAAATGTGTTGTCTACAATTTTGTAGCCGACTGCATCACCAGAACTAGGAAAAATATTAAAAGATTGTGTGTTGTCTACAGTCTTGTAGCCGACTATATCACCACAACCCATTGTATGAACTGTTTTAAATACTATCTACAGGTGATATAGGTACTAAACTTCACACATTCCAAGTCACATGAAATCATGAAGTTCTAATTTTTGAAACCTAAAACCCTAATTTTCGAGATCTAAACCCTTAACTTTTGAGACATTTTTAGAATATATGAAATTCTAAAAAATATCACACAATTAAGTCCACTGTATAAGGAGCCCTTAAAAAAAATTATAATGTTTGGACCTCATTTTCTATATTAAAAATTCCTACAAATAGCATACTTAAATGAATTTTCAAGAAAAATTCAGAACAGATAAAATTTTGAGAAAATTACACAAACAAGTACACTATGTCAGGAGGCTCCACAAAAAAAATTCATGATTTTTGGAACTATTTTCTATATCTAAAAATTCATACAAAAAAGTATATTTAAATAATTTTAAAAATGCTACAGTGCACTACTAACAACCGCCGTGCGGCCACTTTTTAAAAAATATATTAAAAAAAACTCACCACACAAGCTTTTTTCTAAAAAAAATATATACATAAATTCATCGCATGGCGGCCATCGGCAATGCCACCGCACGGCCACCGTGTGGTAGCAGACGACATGGTGGTCGTGGAGGCCCTGCCGCACGGCCATCGTGCGGCAGGGGGCTATTTTTGCAAATTCTATTTGGCCAGTGCCATTTCTGTAAATACCAAATGAAAACTTGCTATTTTGGCCAAAAAATCTCGTTCACTGATGGTTCCTTCCGAACCAAAAGCAAAAACATACTAACTTCCATGGGTGATGCGGACGAGGTCACGTGGCAGCACGGGAGCCGTTCGTGCCATTTAGGGACGTTGTCGAGCGGCAGGAGCGTCGTTTTTGCTAATACCGCTCCAAATAGTGCTATTTCGGCAAACAAAACGATTGATGAAAACTTAATTGATGAAGTCTCCAGTAAAATTTAATTTGCTAGGACTTGAGCACATATCATCCCTGGCAAGTCTTCAATGATGAGATCGTCTTTTTAACTCATCATTGGCTTCTGGATCAGCACCCAGCATTGTCAGTATCAGATCCATCCACAATTCCACACAAACTGACAGGAGAGGAGAGCGATGGAATCGACGGTACTGAGCGTTGGCAAGTCCGTGCTGAATGGAGCGCTTGGCTACGCCAATTCTGCCTTGGCGGAGGAGGTGGCCTTGCAGCTCGGCGTCCAGCGTGATCAGGCCTTCATCCGGGACGAGCTCGAGATGATGCAGTCTTTCCTGATGGCCGCACACGACGAGCGAGACGAGCACAAGGTGATCAAGACCTGGGTGAAGCAAGTCCGCGACGTGGCCTACGACGTCGAGGACTGCCTCCAGGATTTCGCCGTCCGTCTGGAGAAGCAATCTTGGTGGCGCAACCCTCGCACGCTTCGAGACCGGCACCGAGTGGCGAAGCAGATGAAGGATCTGAGAGACAAGGTTGAGGATGTCAGCCAGAGGAACGTGCGCTACCGCATCTTCCAGGGCTCTTCTGGCTCCAAGCCTACCAACACCGCTGACCAGTCTAGCAGCAGCGCCAGTGCAACAATGTTTGGCATTGATGAAGCAAGGCGTGCCGCAAAGCAGGACAAACCAAAGGTGGATCTTGTCCAACTGATCAACAAGGAAGACAAGGACCTTAGAGTGATCGCAGTGTGGGGAACAAGTGGTGATCTTGGGCAGACGTCCATCATCAAAAGTGCATATGATGATAAGATATGCAAGAAGTTTGAATGCCGCGCGTGGATCAGGTTGATGCATCCTTTCGATCCAACGGAGTTCATGCAAAGCATTATGAGGCAATTCGATGCAGATTCTTTTCTAGAAACCGGGAACATTCAAGAAAAAGCAACTCTAAGGGCTGAAGTTCTGAAGAAGATGGGGATGATCAAGCAAGAAGATTTGATTGACAAGTTCATTGACCATGTGGACAAGAAGAGTTTCCTGATTGTCCTTAATGGCCTATTGACCATAGAAGATTGGGATTGGATTATAATGTATTTTCCGAATAACAAGAATGGGAGCCGAATCATAGTGTCCACAGAGAAAGTTGAAGTTGCAAGCTTATGCGCAGGTCAAGAAAGCCAAGTATCAGAGCTTAAGCAATTATCCGCTGATCAGACTCTCTATGTTTTCTTTGAGAAGGTAATATTCAATGTACAGCTAGAACTCATCAAATTTATGTTACATCTTGTTGTTCTAGCTCAACTTCTCTAGTACTAATTAAATTGGGTGTTGGAGTCATGTCATTAGATATACTGGGACTAGTGTAACAAAAACCTCGTAATAGGAGCAAAGCCTTGTTGCAAAAAAAAAAAAAAAAAAAAAGAGCAAGGCATTAGGGTTGCCATACCTAGTATCCTATATATGTTCCATTTAACAATAACTAGATTAATGGTACTCCATTTTCTCCACGCTCGTTATGTCCTAGAAAAAAAACCAATTTTACTATCCAATGTGACGTCGACAAGTAATTGCACATAGGATTGTTGATTGTACCTCCAGTAATTGATGGTTGTGATTCTTGTCCAAACTTATGTTTTATAATCTTGGGCCACAAAGGAGCCTGCTTCAAGTTCACCCTTTATATATAGTTTCTAGCCTCCGGACAGATTGTATCTTGAACTCTCAAATGAACGAAAGCTCTTGACTAGGAAAATTGGGCCACGTACTGGCTTTTATTTATTACCTTCCTAATTTATTATATTATTTGATTGGCCAATATAGTCATATGCTGCAAACTATTTGCAGATTTATATTATTTATCATAGATTGTCGTTTATTTAAAAGTGAAAGACACTGTTTAACTCAGGATTCTCGAGATGGAATGGATTCAACAAAGGCGCCAGAATCTAGCTCAAACTCATCCATTGGTGAAATACAAGAGGAGCAATCTAAGGGTGCTGATGGAAAGAAGGTTGTCGGAAAGAGCCTCACTCGTATAGAGACGATGGTAGCTGCTTTCAGTGAATCGGAGCTTGTCGGGCGAGTGAAAGAAAAATCTGAAATCATTGCACTAATTTCAAAAGATAGCCCACAACTTGAGGTGATCTCTGTGTGTGGAATGGGAGGTCTTGGGAAAACCACTCTAGTCAAAGATATCTACCAAAGCCAAGAGCTGAATGGCAAGTTCGAGAAGCGTGCTTGGGTCACAGTCATGCGCCCTTTCAGCAGAGAGGAGCTCCTTAGGAGCTTAGTTATGCAACTAGGTGCAGACACTTCTGAAAAGAAGGACGTGTTGGGTATGTTGGGCAGCACAAAGAAAACATCAGCATTGAATATGGGACTTGAAGACTTGATTAAGGAATTGTCCAAACTTTTAGAAAAAAACAGGTGCTTGATTGTTCTTGATGATCTGTCATCTACTGCAGAATGGGATCTGATAATTCCAAGTTTCCCTGAAATGGAAAATACAAGCCGGATCATAGTCACCACAAGAGAAGGGAATATTGCTAAGCATTGTTCAAAGAAACAAGAAAACATATACAGGCTCGAAGGTCTACAATACAAGGACGCGGTTGGCCTCTTCACAAAAAAGGTACTGAGAGAGTATTATCATGCTCCATTTGTTTGATTTGAAATTACATTATAAGCACATATCTACCGACCCTATCTCAAGAGATAATTTAGAGCAGGCCGGTTCTGGTAACATATGGCATGTGGCGGTGTCACGTAGGAAAAAACAGGCTTAAAACTATGTACACATTTGTAATTTTTTTCATGATACGTTGGAGTATCTTGAAATTAGTAGATGAATTAACGGGTTAACCTGCTAGCTAGTAGCTACTGATGATATAGACAGAAGATTAAGTTGGTGTTTTTTACCGAAATATTAAGGTGCCATTAATTCGTGCAGCCCGTGACCCATCATTAATTTGGTGCCATGTCGCGCTGAATCAGGGGGCTGTTTGATTCATGACATGCAAACTCTACAAAAAATTTGGCACGACCAAAACGTTGGTAATGTAGAGGTGTTGTAGCGAAAATTTTCAGATTGTGACTAACATGTGGGCCCTATATTGCACCTAATATTTATAGCGCCAAAATATAGACAATAAGGGTCTTAATTTGTTGATCTTGTCACAACAAATATGATGGTTTAAATGCATTACAAATAGGATACCCAGTTTAAGACATACACCATTAATTAAGCATGCCCCAGCATCACTTCCCAACTTTGGCCAGGGATTCGCTCACCCTCAAAATTCCCGCTCGTTGGCCACTTTTGTGTGAATTTTTTTATTATTTAATCCTTTTTTTAATTTAATTTTAAAGTTAACCCTTCGCAAATTTTATTTCCAATTCTGACCAAACAACACTGTCACACCACAAGATAAGTCCCAAAAATCGCACTTTTTGTCACGCCACTGGTGGTGGCGTGACCAAACAATACTGTCACGCCACCACCAGTGGCGTGACAAGACTTTGACCGAAAATGGGCGTGGCGGTGTTGTTTGGTCACGCCACGGATGGTGGCGTGACCAAAGGGGTCAGAATTGGAAATAAAGTTTGCGAGGGGTTAACTTTAAAATTAATTTTAAAAAAGGATTAAGTAATAAAAAAAGTTCCTTTTGTGTTGGGTGGTACCAAATTCCATTGGCATGTCAAATGTTGGCAACAATCCAAGTGATAGCCAATTTTTTTTTTTTTTTGGCATTACCAATTTTTGGAATGGTTTCTGAGGGCTAGCAACCAAACTGCCCCTAGGAATGTGCATTAATTTTGTCGAGCGTTTCATTAGGAATGAAAAGAACAATACAAAATGTTGGTAGTTTTGTATGTATGATATTGTTAGAGTTGTGGTCGTATTGCCGACGAACGATAACACAAAAGTAGAAAACACAAGAAGTAGTTTTGACATACTTTTTCAATGTATTGATGGGTGGATACGATTTTAGAGGTGTGTGTACAATAAGAGCACCTCCCCCCCCCCCCTTATATAGGCGGAGGGGGTCTCCCCTCATGATTGAAGAAGCAATATGGGACTAAACTAGATAGTCACGCCTCATGACCCTTAACCACTAATGGGCAACATTTAGGTAAAATGTGCACATGGTTGGGCCTAATAGACGGTTTGTAAATAGAACCGTCTGTGATAATTCATAGATGGTTCTTAAGAATAACCGTTTGTGATAATCGCATACGTCACAAACGGATATTGTTAAAAAACCATCTGTGAATGATCAAAGACGGTTCTCAATAAGAACTGTCTGTGATAGTGCAAACGTCAAAGACGGTTCTTAATAAGAACCGTCTGTGATATGAATCCATTATATACCCAGCCGTCCCGACAGACACCCCTACCCCTGGCGCCTCCACCCCTTCCCGTTTGAGCCGCCACCCCTGCTGCCCCCTCCCCATTGCGCCACCATAGAGAGGAGAAGGAAGGGAAGGAAGGAGGCAGGGAGGAGAAGGAAAGGAGGAAGCTAAAGAGAGAAGGGAAGGAGGAAGCTAGGGAGGGGAAGGAGAGGAGGAAGAAAGGGAGAAGGATCTCGCGGGATATTTGGGATTTTCATCGTGAGCTCCGAAGGTAACGATATGTAACCCTTTATATTTGCCCTAGGTTAATCGCTAATCAATTTTAGTATGTTTAGTCAATAGGAAGAGTACTTATGGTTTATTAATATAATTTAACACTAATTTATTACGTGTGTCGTGTAGATAGATCGAAATTGGATGTACGATGAGAACTGTGTGAGTGAAGAGTACATTAATGGCGTGTCTGCTTTTAGAAGAGCCGCCGAGCAGGATATGTTGAAGAAGGGGATAAAATTTATGTATTGTTCAGGCATTGATTGCGGCAATCTGAAGATGTTTAACAGCCCAGTGGAGATTGAAGCACACTTGATTCAAGGGGTTTCAAAAAGGGGTATACATGTTGGACTAGTCACGGTGAAGAACAGATTATACAAGAAGTTAATAATAACGACATCATCAAGGAAGTCAATGATATGTCAGATGTGGACTGTGCTTTTGATGAGGATAGGTCGGACGATGATAATCTGGATCAAATGCTACGCGATGCGATGGAAGGAAAGAGAGAGAGAGAGAGAGAGAGAGAGAGAGAGAGAGAGAGAGTTTGATAAATTCGAGGGCTTAATGGAGGACTCAGGGAAACCTTTGTTCCCTGCCTGCAAGCCGGAATACACAAGATTGTCATCCGTGCTTCAACTGCTGAAATTGAAGGCAACAATTATCGATTGTTTAACAACTTCCAAGATATAGTTGTATTTTCGCTTAGAAAGACATATCCAGTCTGTGATATGGCATTATGGGGATCAGAAAGATAGCTGCCATTTGAATATCCAACAATTTTAGTGCTCTGGTTCTTGGGATAAAAGAGTCCAAGATCACTAGTACTTTGTAGATACCTGAGAATGCATTTAATCCCATTCCAATGCCTCTTAGTAGGTTGGGAATCGTCTCTTGTCAAATAATTCATTACGGATGCAATGTGAGGCCAGGTAAAATTGCTAGATATAGAAGTGCTGCAATTGCACTAAAGTACAAGGTTTCAGGTTCCAATACTTCATTCTCGCGCTTTGGTCCATAGATCTTTCTCCATTTCAAGCGACCTAATGTTTATTGGCATACCCAGTGCACGCGATTTATCAAGATAAAATATTTTCAATACTTTCTTGGTGTATGTGGTATGGTGCAAGAATATGCTATTGGATAGATGTTCGATCTACAAACCGAGACAATTTTTGGTTTCACCCAAATATTTCATCTCAAACTCTGTCTGTAAGTATGAGCTTGCTTCGAGGATGTCTTCTATAGTTCCGATGATGTTCAAATCATCAATATATATACACACACATAGACACAAAATCCATGAGTGGATTTGTTGACTAATACACATGGGCATACCTCGTCGTTTAAATATCCCTTCTGTAGAAGGAATTCACTAAGTTGGTTGTACCACATACGACATGACTGTTTTAATTTGTATAGTGACCTTTGCAATTTCACACTATACATATTGCGATCCCCATTCCCACTCATACGTGGGACCTTCAGTCCCTCTTGAATGTTTTATAAAGATTCCAGAATCAAGTGACCATACAAATATGTAGTCACAACAGCCATGAGTTTCATACTTAGATTCATGTCTGTTGTCATTGATATTAAGTAACGGAACGCAATGCCATCCATTACAGGAGAAGAGGTTTCATCGTAATCAATGTCGGATCTCTACGTGAACCCTTGAGCTAGTAATCTTGCTTTCTATCTCACCACATCATTATGTTCATTCCGCTTTCTTATGAACAACCACTTGTGTCTAATAGGAATGACGTCTGGAGGTGTCTTGACCATAGGTCCAAAGACTTTCCTCTTATTTAGTGAGTTTAGTTTAGCTTCAATCGCCTCCATCCATTTATCCCAGTCTAGATGACTTTTGCATTCAGCAATAGTCTTTGCTTCTGGATCCAAATTCTCAATATGGAAAGCAACCCTAGAAGCGAACCAAGTGCTATCGGCACATACTTGTCTCGAGTATATTTATCATGTATCTACATAATTTGTGGTGAATTCCTTATCCGATTCCATTGGAAATCTGTTTAAATCAATCAGCTCTCCATGATTCCCTAATACAGAAGAGTCTGAGTGTTTGTTGCCCTAGTGTTAGCAGGTGCACTCTCCTCTTCACTAGGAGCCTCCCCTCGTGTTGCTCTTGCATGGGATGCATCCCCTTGAGCTCCCATATGCGGTGCGATGTCCATCGGACATTCCTTATTCGTGTTTGGTGCACGGAGTGTCTCTCCCTGTTCGATACGTCTCTTTTGCAGATGTCTCCACGATTTGAGATCTTTTGAACCAGGAGGTCTCCTCCTCTTGCACAAGGAATGAGATTCTTGACTCGAACCCAAAGCCCGAGGTGGTTCGACTCTGACAGACGCCTTCACCGCTAGTATATGTGTCGGACCCCCGGACGTGGAATACCCGAAGACCCTATGTGTATATTGTGCTAGTCCTAGGATTAAAGGCTAGCACACACATTCACAACATTTGGCAATCACGTCCATACAATCACATACAAAATAAAAAGCAAAAGGGTAATCTACTTAAGTTATTACAAGTTATTACATTCACGCCTGACTGATCAAATAAAAGCAGTCATCATCAGAAAATAAACAACAGCGAAAGACATAATAAGGTAGCAAAAGTCTAGCGGCATGCCCATCTGATCCCGCAGGCAACCGACAAGGAACAAGGCCTAGGTATACCCGTCACCGAACCCTCCGTTGCCGGGGGCAAAGAACTCGACGTCTGGAGTCTGCGCATCTTCAATCTCTGAACAACAATATCAGCAAGATTGAGTACTTGTGTACTCAGCAAGATTTGTAGTGTATCGCAAAAATTATATTAGATGCAAGGCTGTCAATTGAAGAGGCTCTATTCTACAAGTTATTTTGCTCAAAGCCAGGTTTATTTGCAATATTCATAAGTAATAATTTGCAACGAAATTTGAAAGAGCGATATAAATAAGTACAGAACAGTAAGTAAAGAACTGAACAAATAATAACAACACCTGCAACCCTAATCGGTTGCAAGCAAAAATATATTCATGTTCAGCCATAGAAATGGCACTGATAAATTCAAGTTCACCCATAGAAATGGCAGTCCCACTGTAGACATAGCAGTCCAGCCATAGACATGGCAGTTAACTCAACAAATGAAAACCCCACAAATGAAAACCCCATGTTATTACCCCAATCTTTTGAGACAAAACAGTTTGAAAAGCAAAGCTACCGCCATACCAGCCGTACTAAGCATGCTCATGACTGCGAGCGCGGCTATTAAAATAGATTTTTCACTCTATAGAGGTGTACAACTTTACCCATAGTACACGGTATTCTAGTTACCTGGAATATATCTATATCACTGCTTACTACCGAAGGTAAGCAGCCTAGAGTTCACGACGCAGCCTTTACATTATCTAGCCTTAATCTTGCACTAGCCCTGTGAATCATTATCCTCATCTGCCTAGATAATAATAAAAGAACACATCGAATGAGGAGCCTCCCTCACCCGAATAGAAACCCGTTGAGTGAGTCCCTCACTTCGCCCAGATAGAAACCCGTCGAAGTGAGGCATCCGCAGTTGTGTCAGCATGCCTATCATTCGGCATGCGCGCACTACTTCTGCCTACTGTCATGCAAGGCTAGGATTCAATAACTTAGTTAGCTACCCCATCCTAGCACATACGGTTGTACGATTAGGTCTTAGTCCTGGATATGCTGGCTTCAGTCCTTAATCGACTACATGCGAGATCTCCACCCTATCTACTAGTGAGTTACAATCCTCGCTTTTTCAGAATACAATATAACTCGCCCACATCTAGAAACTAAAGTTTTCATTTTGTTTTCATACAAAATAAAAGAGGTATCTCCTCTGGACCATTTTTAAAATATCCCAAATTCTAAAATTATCATATTGTCATTTTATCAATTTTTCCGAAAATCTATCGCTCTAGTTGCATTTGTGCAATAATCGCACTCAAAAATCCCCAATTGACATTACTTAGTGTCTAACCCATATTCTAAAGGCTACAATAGTAAGGGATCAATATTTAAAGGAGATATATTGTCGGACCCGGATTTTCTAATCCCGAATCCTCTGTGAAAGCACTGTGCTATTCCCTGGATCAGTAGATAGCACTCACAGATACATTGCTGAACCATCCATACATGGCGTGAACTAAAGTATCATTATTACAACCCTCAGAGTGACATAGACCACGTCGGGTCGAGTTTTACAAAAGTGGCCGATCAGGCCAAATTGATTACAATACAAAAGATACGGAAGCGATAGCGGAAGCAAAAGGGGTAGAGCTCATCTCTTCACAGGCATGCGACTGGGGCAACCTGGGTACGACTGATATTAACCAAAGACCTGGATAACATCGGTTGTACGCAAGTACCAACGAGTCAGCTAGACTGGGACGAGACCTAGACTACATAACCTATTCTACTCTTCATCATCTCCTCGCCCATCGGCTCCTGGATCCTCATAGTAGGCATAGTCTCCTTCATCGGCGTCATCTGAAGGGTTTGGGGGAGAGCGAGAATGAGCACAACTTCCGTGCTCGCGAGCCAATACACAATGCAATAATATACATGCAAGGCTTGACAAGAATGGCTCGGGTTCTTTTATTTGCGAAAGCAACATTTTCAGATATCATAATTACAAAGTCCTATCACTTAGCAGTTTTACAATTTGTATTTTATTTAAAGAGAGTAGTTGTGCAATAATTTTGTATCAGCAGAGGTTTCCTCCATCGGGAACTCTACCTTATGCATATTTTGATTGGAGCTACCTCCAATTATTAACCGCGCTGAGTCTGAAACTCAGGGAAAATTTAATCTCAGGGCTAGGAGAGCCCACCATATTTTTTATAGCACCCACAAAGGTTTTGTAATAGAACTAACTCAAGTTAAGTTCCCATGTTCGCCTTTGACCGTAGGCACGGCTGTTTAAACAGTTTATAACTCTGCAGAGGTTGTACACTTTACCCACAAGAGACAATTAACTCGTTGCCCTACACGATTCCGTAGTCGTGTAGTTGAGAGGTTGTCACAATAACTTTTCAACTACCTCGTCCTTTCCATCATCTCACCCACATGGGGTTACGCCCATACGTTCGCGAGGGATGTTGTACCGCGGCGCTGGATGTACCGAACGGCGTTGGCAACTTCACCTTGTATCGGTGTCCCCGTCAAGTGGATGTACCGCAAGCTTGCGCGCGCCGCTTCTCCACCGGTGAGATGACTTTGAGATTCGATAATTTACTAAGCCAAGTCGCGGTTTGTTGCAGACTTGTGGTTGTACTTGTTGTACACGGGAGGTCGTGACAAGATTAAGTCCTTAGGGGTTATCTAGGCGGTTCTTCCACATTCCATCCACAAAATGACATTCCGTGGGCTACATTAGCACCCATTGTCATACCATCCACCTCTCCATCCACCCAGATAGTAACAGCAAGCTATAGGGTTTTTGAGGAGTAAAATACATCAATTTCAACCATCTCAGTCATTTACCCGCAATGACTGCCCAAATCATTTTATGTTTGAAGAGATGATGATTGGGATAGTTTAATGTCCCGGTACTTAAGCAAGGCTAGCATGTCGCTTAAGTACAACCTATAGCTAGTATTACCATATAGTTACTAGGGTGACAATGGCTAGGTGATTCAAGTTGTCAAGGATGACATAATAATTAATTAATCATCAAAGGGGTATTAACTACCTTAAGCTTTAACATATGTTTGATTTCAGAATTAAAGCATGCAATTTGTTATTTTAAAATAATATAATTTGCATAAAATGTAGGCTCAATATGATCAAAGTATTGACTCGCCTTGATTGTAGGGAAGAGAGTCCGGGTAGTCTTGTTCTTGCTCAACGTGGAGGTCTTCGGTGTCCTCGAATCCTACGCGGGAGAAGTACCAGAAAAGTAAACAACAAGCAAATAAATACAAATAAATACAAATGAAGTAGCAAATGAACTTCAAATTGAACAAGACCTATGCCATTAGCAAGATCTTGATTTTACAAATTTTTAGAAATTTAATTTACAATTTTTGGAGTTGAAATGGGGGAGATATACATATTTGAAGTCTTACTTTTAAATTAAAATAGAAAAAGGGAACGAAAATCATCAGAAAAAGAAAAATGAAAACAGCCCACAACCACTTTCGGCCCGGCCCACGTCGCGGGCGAAATCTGCGCACTGTGGTGGCGGGCGCGACCACGGCAGCGAGGCGTCACCACCGGGCGGAAGAAAAGGAGGGGGGCGCTCGCGCGAAGAGGGAGAGGCAGGCGGCGCGGGGAGCGGCGGCGCGCGCGCGAGAAAGCAGTGGCGGCGGTGCTCGGGGAGGCGGGGCTCGGGGAGGGTGGCGGCGAGGAGGAGCGGCGGCGACGGGAGGAGGAGGCTCGGGCGGCGGCGGCGATGAAGGCGACCACGGCGGAGGCAGAAGCGCGGGGGCAGCGGCGGCGCTAACCGGCAGCGGCGACGGGGAGGTGTAGCTAGGGCGGCGACCAGAGGTAAGCGTCTCGACTTTCTCCTTCCTCTTCCCTTCTTGTCGCTCTTCTTTCTTTCTTCGGTTCTTGCTTGGGAAAGGAGAATGGCGGGGAGGAGGAAGGGAGATGCCGGGCTTTTATAGCGGGAGGAGCTCGGGAAAGGGTCGGGCGGCGGCGCGGCAGGGCGTCTTGGCGCGCGAGGCGGCGGATTCAGCGAGGCAGCGGGCACGCGGGAGGAGGCGGCGAGCATGCGGCGCTGGCGTGCAGAACGCAGCGCGAAACCGGGCGGAGGCGGCGACGAAGGAGCTTGCGATGGGGCAAGACCGGCGCGGCGAGGGCGGTGCGCCGCGCGAGGCGGCGGCACGCGACACGTGCGGCGGGCTCGAGCGGCGGGCTGCGCGCGCGTGCGGAAGAGGGCCCAGCGGTGAAGAAGAGCGGGGTTACAAATCCTACCCACCTTAAGCGGAATCTCGGCCCGAGATTGAAGTTGCCGCTCGAAAACGAGGGCGGAAAATACGGCTTGGATGATCTTCGCTCCCAAGTGGCTTCCTTGGCGGAGTGGTGGCTCCACTGGACCTTGCAAAGGCGGATGACTTGCCGTCTTGTTCGCTTCGATGGCGTCGAGGATCTTGATCGGTGTTACGGATCGTCAAATCTTTCTCAAGTCGCGATGGCCGGCAGAGTCGCTCTTGGTGCCACGAGACATTTCTTCGGTTGAGAGGCGTGAAACACGTTGTGGGCGTCGACAAGTTTTCGGTATCTCGGTTGATGGCGACTTCTCCACGCTTGGCGATGATGAGAGCGGGCCTATGTATCTTGGTGCGAGCTTGCCTTTCACCTTAAATCTTCTAGTTCCACGGCGGTGACACTTTGAGATACACGGCATCTCCAACTTCAAAAGTTAAGTCTCTTCGACGGTTGTCGGCATAACTCTTTTGTCTTGGTAGGGCTTGAAAGCGATCTCGACCGGTCGAACTTTCTCTTGACTTGCTTGAGTGTATCGGTCGAAGATATATCCTTCACTGATTCGACCAATGCAGAGGAGTTCGCATTTTCTTCCATAGAGTGCTTCAAATGGGGACATTCTCGGACTTGGTGATAACTATTATTGTATGCAAACTCGGCATACGGTAGACATTTTTCTGGTCTCATCAGTAAATTCCAAAGCACAAGCTCAAGTATGTCTTCTAGAATCGATTTGTTCTTTCCGTCGACCATCGATCTGCGGATGGTACGTATCTTGAAATTCAAATGGGTTCCAAGGCGTCATGCGAGACTAGCCAAATGCGAGGTAAATTGAGAACCTCGATCAGAGACTATCCTCTTGGGTACTCCATGTAAACACAATACGAGCCATGTATAACTTCGGCTAACTTGTCTCCCTTGTAGGTTGTCTTCACGGGGGATAAAGTGGCGACTTTAGTCAATCATCAACTATAACCCATCTTGAGTCACATCAGTTTGGTTCGAGGCAAACGGTAATGAAATCCATTCGATTTCTTCCCATTTCCCTCGAGGAATCAGTAGTGGTTGTAACAATCCGGCTGGTCTTTGATGTTCAGCCTTGATTCGTTGACATACATCACAACAAGCTACATACTCGGCGATATCTCTTTTCATTCGTGGCCACCAATACAAGATCTTCATGTCTTGATACATCTTGGTGCTGCCTGGGTGCAGGGTGTAAGCTGAGCTGTGAGCTTCCTTTAGAATCAAATCCTTGAGTTCCTTCTGGTGGGGAACAAAGAGACGTTTCCCATACCATAGGATTCCTTACCGATCTTCTATCATCTTAGGGGCTTTTCCTTTTGCCATGAGATGCTTGAATCTCTGGACTCCAGGATGTCCTTCTTGCGCGGTCTTGATCTGCTCTTCTAGAGTTGGATGGGCTTCCATAGCATCTACATTGCCTTGTTCTATTAAACAAAGGTTGAGCGCCTCAAATTCCTTGTAGAGCTCAGGTTGATGCTCTTGAATCATGATATTACTGCAGTAGGATTTACGGCTTAATACATCAGCAACTACATTAGCCTTTCGGGATGATAATGGACATCAAGTTGTAGTCCTTTATTAACTCTAACCATCTTCTTTGTCGGAGGTTGAGGTGCGATTGAGTGAAAATGTACTTGAGACTCTTGTGGTGCGTGTAGATATTACAATGATTTCCAATCAAGTAATGCCGCCAAATTTTTAGGGAATGCACTCTGCTAACTCCAAATCATGAGTTGGATAGTTGTCTTCGTGAGACGGAGTTGTCTTGAGGCATAAGCTACAACTTTTCCTCCTTGCATAAGCACGCACCAAGACCTTGGCGCGATGCATCACAATAGACTTGAAGTCTTGATGTATGTCAGTAGGATCAATCATTGAGGCGGTTAACTTCTTCTTCAATTCTCGGAAACTCTTTTCACAGGCTTCTGTCCATTCATACTTATTTTCCTTTTTAAGCAGATGGGTCATCAGTTTGGAAAGCTTGGAGAATCCTTCAATGAAGCGTCTGTAGTATCCGGCCAAAACCGAAAACTACGCATACATTCGATGTGGGTTGTTTCCATTCCATCACGGCTTCTACTTTGGATGGATCAACCGCAATTCCTCCAGCGGATACAATGTGTCCGAGGAAACTGATTTCATGTAGCCAAAATTCACATTTACTGTATTTGGTGTAAAGCTGGTTCTCTTTAAGCTTTTCTAAGACCAATTGTAAGTGTTCGGCGTGTTCTTCATCTGTCTTTGAATAGATCAAGATGTCGTCTATGAACACGACAACAAACTTGTCTAAGTATTCCATGAATACTTTGTTCATGAGTTCATGAAGTAGGTGGCGCATTGGTCAAGCCAAGCGGCATGACAGTGAACTCATCTGAGCCATGCAGGGTGGTGAAAGCTGTTTTAGGAATATCCTCATTCCTAATCTTAAGTTGATGGTATCGATCTCGAGTCTATCTTGGAGAAAGCGAGTGCTCTGTCAACCGATCGAACGGTCATCAATGCGAGGTAAGGGATACTTGTTCTTGATGGTCACCTCATTGAGTGCTCTGTAATCCACACATAATATGGCGGTGCCATCTTTCTTTCTCACAAAGAGCGCGAACCCGAGGGAAGAACTAGGTCTAATAAAACCTTTTTCTTGCAAGTCTTCAATTTGCGTCTTCAATTCTTCAAGTTAAGTCGTGGCCATTCTGTATGGTCTCTTAGCAGTGGGGCTGTCCACGGCTTCAAGTTGATAACAAACTCAACATCTCATGCGGTGGCATGCCAGGATAATTCTTACAGGAAGACATCGGGGTAGCTTGAACTCGAGCGTTGTCTCTAGGGACAACTCTCCAGGTGGTGGATTGCTCGATCCAAGGGAGAGAAGCGATCCACACTAACTCTTATTGTGGTTTGGGTTCTTGGTGAGCACCACTTTTCTGTTGGCACAATCTATTAATCCTTGATATTTGGCCAACCAATCCATCCCTAGGATGATATCCGAGTTAGGGATTCTAGCACAAGAAGGTTTGCTAGGAATCGGAATGTTCCATAGCAATTTCTACAGGGTAGTGAGGTAGCATAGGGGTCCCAGGTGAACTAAGTACCACGGGTTTCTTTAACTTATAGGTTGGCAACTTAAGCCTTTCAACAAACTTCCTGAAACAAAGAGTGCGAGCTCGAGAATCAAACAAAACTTGTGTGGGTCCGAATTATGCAGAGGCGTACCCATTAGCACTCGGAGGCATCTTGAGCTTCCTCGGTGTGGCGTGGTTCACTGACCGTGGCTTTGTGTCGGGGTAGACCTTGATGCTTGTGAAGTCTGGTGACTCTTGCTTGGGCGGAGGTTCGTCCTTGAGCTGGGCGGCCTTGGCGGTAGTGCTATGGCGTTGAGGGCCTTTGGTTAGCCAGTGACCTTTTCTCCACCAGCAGCAGTGGAGGTTCTTCTTTGGGTTATGCTTCTGTGGCCTGCCGGGAGGCGAAGAAGTCTGAAACCACTTCCTTGAGCGTGGTAAATGGAATTGGAGTTTTATGAGAGGAGGCTGCAGATGATCTGAAGGATGAGCTGCCCTGGAATGTTGACTTCTGGGGAAAGCTACCTTGTGACCTCTGAAATGATAACTTCTTTTTGCGGCTAATCTCCGCAGTCTTTTTCTCATTCTCACAGATGAGAGCTTTGTTGACCAGTTGTTGGAAGCTGGAGTAATCATGGAGGATAAGTTGTCCTCTCATATCTTCGCGCATTCCTTCCACGAAGCGATCAATCTTTTCTTCTTCATCAGTTATATCATTAGGGGCATAGCGGGCAAGTTGATTAAACTTAGTCAGATATTCATTAACTGACATATGGCCTTGCTTTAAAGCTCTGAACTCGTTCTTCTTCATCCTCATTATGTGGTGTGCGAGTTAGCTCTGAAAGCGGCCTTGAATTCAATCCAAGAGATTGGCTGCCATGCGGGTTCAGTTTCTGCTTGTTATATTTCAGCAACTTCCTCTACTGCGGTGGCAGCAGCAGAGGCAGCGGGTTCTTGGGGGGCTCCAATCGTGGATGCTACAACACGCTCTTACGCTTCTTCTTCTAGACTTTCATCACCTTGGGCGGTGAGGTAATTTTCCTGGCAATGGCGGCTTTTGGTGATGGGTGGCGAAATCCACCTTGTCCTCATTTGAGCAGCGGGCAAGGCGAGTTTCTTCTCGGTGTCCACTGAGCCAATCTTCACTTCTAGAGGTTCATTAGGCTGCGGCAAAGGTGAGAGATCTTGTCACGAGAAAGTCTGCTAGCTTGGGTTGCGGTGTTTGGTCGATCTGTGATTGTAGTAACGCTGAAGAATGCTGAGTTTCTGAAACATGACTTGAGTCATCGTCGGGTTTGCTGGCGGTGGAGGAGGCAGATCTTGTCCTTGGCCTTGGCCACGACCACGGCCACGGCCTCTTCCTCGGCCTGTTGCAAAGGCACCACGAACTGGGGCGGCAGCTCTTCTTGGCGGCATCCTGAAGAAACGCAGAAGCTTAAAACTAGAGGGGAGGGTATATATATGAGGGTTCACTAGCCCTCTAAGGCACACACAGACAAGAACAAAACCAACAAAAAGATCGAAACAAGTACAACACAAAGCCTAGAGCGGTTGCACTATATTAGGGGGGTTAAGTGTTACATGACTCTCAAACAAAGCTTATAAGCTAAGCTAAGTCATGACACAGAATACAAACACATCGTCTACAAAAGAAAGAAACAAAAGTGCTTGCAACCCAAAAGACTGCTTAGCAAGCACTACTAGCTAACCTAGTCTAATCTAAATCTAACAACTACTCCACGGGGCGACCACGAGCGATGCGGTTGCGGGAAGCGAGAGGCGAAGCAGCTCGGCCCAGGCTCGGCGGCGGGGCGAGGCAGGAGCGGGCGAGTGGCGCCACGGCTGGACTCGTCGAATCCGGGCGGTGGGTCGGGCTGCGTCCACGGTTGAACTCTCGGTAGCGGCGGGGCGGCGCGGCGCACCTTCTTGCGTCTTTGTGAGCGGAGGCGGGTCCTCGGATGGGAACGTCGGCTGCACCGGAGGTCGGGCGGCGGCGAGTACAACAGGGGCTGGGGCGGGGATCGTAGTGGCGGCTCTTAGGCGTGCCAATTCTGCAAGAGTAGCATCCCTCTCGTAGCTGCGGCATCCCTCTCGTGCTTTGCGGTGAGTGAGCTTCATCACTCGGATCATGTTGCTACGGAGGGTGTCGGGTGGCGTAGGCTGCCGGTGAGGAGTGTCGAGCTGTCGATCTCATCCATGGCGTGATGGTGGTGTCATCGCTGCGTAAGCTGAACTGCTGCGTCAGCGGGGTCGTCATCCACAGTGTCGAAGGCTGGCGGAATCGCTCCTCATCAGGGAGATACGGGTAGAAGCAGAAGGGTGACCTCAGTAAGAGATCCTCGTACTTCCAACACAAGCGGGTGGAGGCAACGCGTGCGGCATCCTGAATGGCGTCAAGACTGCTGCGCCGGGGTGCCTCAGCCTTGAAGAGATAGGCAGTAAACTCGCCAACCCTGGCGGAGAGGTACACCTCCATCGTCCAGGACTCGCGGGTCTCAATCCTCGTCATCCTACCCCGAAACATAGGTGACGGGAAAGCGAAATCTTGCATCGGTTGGCAAAGTATGTCGCGAACCCTCCTCGTTCTCTCCGTGAGAGGAGGTCCCTGAGCCATCTAACGCGGGGTAGCCATCTACAAATTTTGAAACAGGAGAAAGGGTAAGTACAATTTAATGAAGGTAGAGATAAGCATAGAACTAGGAGTGATGAGTAGAAGCAATAAATACTCTATATTTTGGAAAAAGCTTTTGCTTAGTTTTTGAAAATAAGATCCAAGTCCTTAAGGCAACGACCAATCTAACTAAGACTCTACAGTCGTATGCTCTGATACCAGCTCTGTCGAACCCGGATTTTCTAATCCCGAATCCTCTGTGAAAGCAGCTGTGCTATTCCTGGATCGATAGATAGCACTCCACGGATACATTCTTGAACCATCCATACATGGCGTGAACTAAAGTATCATTATTACAACCATCAAGTGACATAGACCACGTCGGTCGAGTTTTACAAAAGTGGCGATCGGCAAATTGATTACAATACAAAGATACGGAAGCGATAGCGGAAGCAAAAGGGGTAGAGCTCATCTCTTCACAGGCATGCGACTGGGGCAACCTGGGTACGACTGATATTAACCAAAGACCTGGATAACATCGGTTGTACGCAAGTACCAACGAGTCAGCTAGACTGGGACGAGACCTAGACTACATAACCTATTCTACTCTTCATCATCTCCTCGCCCATCGGCTCCTGGATCCTCATAGTAGGCATAGTCTCCTTCATCGGCGTCATCTGAAGGGTTTGGGGGAGAGCGAGAATGAGCACAACTTCCGTGCTCGCGAGCCAATACACAATGCAATAATATACATGCAAGGCTTGACAAGAATGGCTGGGTTCTTTTATTTGCAGCTTAACATTTTCGAATATCATAATTACAAAGTCCTATCACTTAGCGGTTTACAATTTGTATTTTATTTAAAGAGACTAGTTGTGCAATAATTTTCTATCAGTGAGGTTTCCTCCATGGGAACTCTACGATGCATATTTTGATTGGAGCTACCTCCAATTATTAACATGTTGAGTGCGAAACTCGGGAAAATTCAATCTCGGGGCTAGGAGAGCCCACCATATTTTATACCACCACAAAGGTTTTGTAATAGAACTAACTCAAGTTAAGTTCCCATGTTAGCCTTTGACCAGTAGGCACAATTGTTTAAGCAGTTTATAACTCTGCGAGAGGTTGTACACTTTACCCACAAGAGACAATTAACTTCGTTGCCTACACGATTCCGTAGTCGTGTAGTCGAGAGGTTGTCACAATAACTTTTCAACTACCTCGTCCTTTCCATCATCTCACCCACATGGGGTTCGCCCATCGTTCGCGAGGATGTTGTACGCGGCGCTGGATGTACCGCACGGCGTTGGCAACTTCACCTTGTATCGGTGTCCCGTCAATTTGGATGTACACGCAAGCTTGCGCGCGTCGTTCTCCACCGGTGAGATGACTTTCGAGGATTCGATAATTTACTAAGCCAAGTCGCGGTTTGTTGCGGACTTGTGGTTGTACTGTTATTACGGAGGTCGTGACAAGATTAAGTCCTTAGGGGTTATCCAGGCGGTTCTTCCACATTCCATCCACAAAATGACATTAGTGGGCTACATTAGCACCCATTGTCATACCATCCACCTGGATAGTAACAGACAAGCTATAGGGTTTTGAGGAGTAAAATACATCAATTTCAACCATCTCGGTCATTTACATGGCAATGTTGCCCAAATCATTTTATGTTTGAAGAGATGATGATTGGGACAGTTTAATGCCCCGGTACTTAAGCAAGGCTAGCATGTCGCTTAAGTACAACCTATAGCTAGTATTACCATATAGTTACTAGGGTGACAATGGCTAGGTGATTCAAGTTGTCAAGGATGACATAATAATTAATTAATCATCAAAGGGTATTAACTACCTTAAGCTTTAACATATGTTTGATTTGAATTAAAGCATGCAATTTGTTATTTTAAAAGAATATAATTTGCATAAAATGTAGGCTCAATATGATCAAAGTATTGACTCGCCTTGATTGTAGGGAAGAGAGTCAGGGTAGTCTTGTTCTTGCTCAGCGTGGAGGTCTTGGTGTCCTCGAATCCTCTGAGCGAAATCTAGGAAAAAGTAAACAACAAGCAAATAAATACAAATGAAGTAGCAAATGAACTTCAAATTGAACAAGACCTATGCCATTAGCAAGATCTTGATTTTACAAATTTTAGAAATTTAATTTACAATTTTGGAGTTGAAATGGGGAGATATACATATTTGAAGTCTTACTTTTAAATTAAAATAGAAAAAGGGCGAAAATCATCGAAAAAGAAAAAAAAAGCAGCCCACAACCACTTTCGGCCCGGCCCGTCGCGGGCAGAAATCTGCCTGTGCGCGGCGCGGCCACGGCACGAGGCGGCCCACCGGCGGAAGAAAAGGAGGGGCGGGCGGCTCGAGGCGAGAGAGGAGAGAGCAGGCGGCGCAGCGAGGCGAGGCGGCGGCGAGGGAGAAGTGGCGGGCGGTGCTCGGGAAGGAGGCGGGCCTCGGGAGGTGGCGGCGAGAGGAGAGCGGCGCGGGAGAGGAGAGCTCGGGCGGCGGCGGCGATGGCGACCAGCGGAGGAAGGCGGCGCGGGGGCGGCGGCGCTAGCAAGCGGCAGCGCGGGGCGTAGCTAGAGGCGGCGACGAGTAGCGTCTCGGCTTTCTCCTTCCTCTTCCCTTCTTCGCTCTTCTTCCTTTCTTCGGTTCTTGCTTGGGGCAAAGGAGAATGGCGAGGGAGGAGGAAGGGAGATGTCGGGGCTTTATAGCCGGGAGGAGCTCGGGGAAAGGGTCGGCGGCGGCGGCAAAGGAGGCGTCTGTGGCTGTGGCGGCGGGGTTGTGAAGCGGCGGGAGCGCAGCGAGAGAGCGGCAGGCGTCGGCGGGCGTGCCAGAACGCGAGCGAGAGCGAGGCGGAGGGCAACGAGGCGGCGAGGCGGGCTGCGATGGGGCAAGACCCGAGCGCGGCGAGGCGGTGCGCCGCGGCGACGGCACGACACGACGCGCTGGCGGGCTCGGACGGCAGGCTGCGCGCGCGTGCGAGAAGGGGCCGCGGGAAGAAGAATGGGGTTTCATATATGCGGCAATTACGAATACATCTACCAATTTCCGATAATAGCATTTTTATACACAATATACACACATGCATAATAGAATTTACAAAACAAAGTACAATAAGTAAAATACTTGGATCAACATGATCAATGGAGGTGCTTACCTTGCTCTTGTTGTTCTGGAGGTAAAGTTGATTGATCATCGCAATAATAACCCGAATAATCAACGTCTAAAAGAGCGAAGCAATTAAATAACATCCAATAAATTCAACAATGAAAAAATAAATATTTTTACATATTGGGTATATTATTATTTTAGGCGACTTTAGAGATAAATTTTATTCAATTTGGAGTTTTGTAGTAAAAGTTATAGCCTAAACCATTTTTTAGAAAGGGAAAAACCAACAATTAGGGTTTCGATTACTGTTCATCGATTCGACTACACGTGGTCGAAAGGAGGTTCGACTACATCCTGGTCGGAAAGAGGTTTCAACTACCTGGTCGAAAGGAGGTTTCGACTACATCCTGGTCGGCAGGAGGTTTGACTACACATAGTCCGAAGGAGGTTTCGACTACTTGGTCGGAAGGAGGTTCAACTACACGTGATCGAAAGGAGGTTTTGACTACACGTGGTCAGAAGGAGGTTCGACTACATCCTGGTCGGAAGGAGGTTTCGACTACACGTGATCGGAAGGAGGTTCAACTACACGTGATCGAAAGGAGGTTTTGACTACACGTGGTCAGAAGGAGGTTCGACTACATCCTGGTCGGAAGGAGGTTTCGACTACACGTGATCGGAAGGAGGTTTTTATTACCTGAAGGTGGTCGAAAGTGGCCGTAGATGGTTTGCAAGTGGCCGAAGGTGGTCGTAGTTGGGCTGCCGTCATTGAACCGGAGCAACGAGGTTGGTCGCGCGTGGGGAAGAAGCTCGGGTGATGGAGATCGAAGTCCAATGATTGGAGAAGCTTGGCGATGGTCCTTCAATGCTCCAGGTGCGAGGAATCGGCTCGGGATGCAGTGAAGCTCCGACACGACTCGAGTGGCGGTTCTGATCGGAGACGAGGACGAAGGGTCAATTCGGCTGATCCTGTGAATCGAGTACGGAATCAAGTGAGTGGATAGCCTCAGTGGTCACTGGAACATGATATGACGCGGTAAGGGTGATACAAAACCCTTCACAACGTCGAGGACGAAAGTGGCGACGCACGGCTGAATTAGGGCTTGTGCTCCTTGAGCTCTAGAGCTCGATTTAGTGGAGGAGAAGAAGAGAGGAGGTGCGCACTGGCTCAGAAAACAAGAGACGAAACTCGAGGTGGCCTTTATATAGGCGGAGGGGCGGAGATCAACGAGGAAGAGCTGCAGTGGTCGGTGAGCTCGGGGTTTTGGTGGTCGTGCAGGTAGGAGGCGAGTGCGACTAGGGTAGGGATGGCGCGGCTTGATGGCGGGTGGCAGAGGCGGTGTGGGCGGTGGGGAAAAAGCGTAGGCGGCGTGGCGCGTCTTTAGCGCATGCTGTGGAGTGGAAGATGAACACTATGGGTGGGGCCCACAGGTCAGCGAGGGAGAGAGAGAGAGAGAGAGTTTAGTTTTAGGATTTTTCTATTTTCGGCTGAACTAATGTTTGATTTTATTTACTAGTCAAATGACTTTGGAATTTTATGAAATTTTTGTGTAGGCTTCTGACCTAATGTAGTTCCTCTTGTAAATTTTTCAGATGACAATACTTTCTGTGAATTCTTCCTAAATTCATACAAATCTCTGTTTTGCTCTTTTGTAATTGTTTTTCTAAATAAGATTTCATATAAAACCTTTTGTGAATTATTCCTGGCCTGAAATAATTCTCTCATCAAATATTTTTACTTTGCTTTATCTACTTCCTTTTTAGCACCTATTTGTTTGTAGTTCAAGTTTTTCTTTTAATTCGAAAAAAATCCAAATTCAACATGGTATATTCCATATGCAAATGGTCACAGTGGTTTCTCTAATGCATTTACATCACATAATCCCAAAATTAGAATTTTGGGATGTTATAGATCTACCCCCTTATAAAGAATCTCGTCTTCGAGATTCAGAGGAATCGGTAAAGAAAGCGGGGAATTCATGGTATGCAGATGGTCGGAGTTGTATTAATGTTGCGGCATGTAGGAAAGCATGTCCCCAACATTTAGTGGAGAGTTTACACCTCATTACTAAAGGTCCAGCGATCAACTTGATCCTTTTAATCAATGATTCTGCAAGTCCATTATGTGTATGAACATGCAGAACAGATTGTTCCACTTTTATGCCTAAGCCATACAACAATCAATAAATCCTTTGGAGGTAAACCCACTAGCATGATCCATACATATGGATTGGATCCTCTGATCCAGAAATTTGGCTTTTAGCGCAATAATTTTTGAAATCATCTTGGCGAAGACATGATTTCTAGTAGATAATAAGCACACATGTGTCCACCGTGTGGATGCATTTATTAGTACCATGAAGTACGTGAAAGGCCCCAACATGGGCTCAATAGGTCCATATATGTCCCCTTGAGTCCTTTCAAGAAAATCGGGTAGTTCATTCTTAATCTTACTATATGAGCGACTCGTAATCAATTTGCCTCGAGCATATGCATCACATAAATTGGTATGTTTTATGGATGTCACTTAGCTTTAAGTGATATCCAGAAGAATGTTTGATGATCTGGCACATCATATTCTCTCCAGGGTGACCCAGACGTTTGTGCCACATCTTGAACAAGTGTGGATCCCTGAGTTGTATATTTGTCGCAACATGTTGTTCATCATGCTTGATAAATGTGTAATACAATCCAGGTGAAAAACTGGGAATCTTTTCTATAGTTTCCTTTTGATATCCCAATCTCTTAGTGAGAAGAAAGTATTCATAAGTCATAATTATTTTCTTATGTTTCCAAATGGAAACCATCCTTGAAATTTAAGAGATTTCGTGTTGATTTTGAGAACAATAATGCATCCTCGATGATTATTCGGGTTCCCATCAGTAACACAATTGTAGCTCTTCCAGACCCAGCAATATTACTATAATTGCTAGCTATGGTTATCACGTTGCTAGTTTTGTTGCTCAATTTATGCTAGGTCTTTTCTAAAAAGTAATGGTTACATGGGTCCCACCCTAGAGAAGAAAGACATGCTAAACGTTTGGAGCAAATTTTGCAAAGTTTGTATATGTATAACATGGCATGATGTGGCAAACTTAGATTCAATTTTTGCAACTTCAGATTGTGGATTCCCTAAAGGTCGGAGTGTTACATTACCCTAAAGGGCTAACGCCCTCGGCAGCATTCCGCCCAGATATGCCCCTTGTACACGTCCCATGTCGTGTGCCGCTACAGGGCCACACGTATGCCCACGTGGCCCATGCAGCGATGGTTGATGCTCTTATACCATTTGTAATACCCAAACCCCCAAATTTGCTAAAAGCCCAACCCCCACATGGTATGGGCACGCATGTGTAGCACTTCGTTTGGGTTTTCGTCCTGGCTTCGCACAAAAAGAGTTAACTGAGAAGTTCTATAATTTGGGCCAACATGCATTATGTGCTAGTGTAACTCAATGTAAACTAGCAAGGTAGTAAAATGTTAGGGGATAAAAGAAATTATGGTATACAAAAATGTCTAAATTAATAATTTAAAATTATTAAATAGATCGCTTTTCCCAGCTCCCAGTTGTCTAAAATTTTCTTAAAACCCAATCACCTACAATTACATAGTACTAAACCTAAAATTGCATTATCAAGTGACATGCAATTTTAGCACAACTTTTCTGTAACTTTTTGTTCTATTTGTTTTTGTATTCGTAGGGTTCACCTAGATCTTGTCGGACCCGGATTTTCTAACCCGAATCCTCTGTGAAAACAATGTGCTATTCCCTGGATCAATAGATAGCATTCACGGGCATTGCGAATCATTCATACATGGCGTGAACTAAAGTATCATTATTACAATCAGCGGTGACATAGACCACGTCGGGTCGAGTTTTACAACGAGGGCGAGCAGGCCAAATTGATTACAATCTGAGAACACGAATGCGATAAGCGGAAGCAAAGGGTAGAGCTCATCTCTTCACGAACAAGCGGCGGGCAACTTTGTGTCAGTGATATTACCCAAGGACCGGATAATATCGGTTATGCGCAAGTATAACGAGTCAACAAGCTGCTTGAGGCCTGAGACTACTGAGATCCTAGACTACTCTTCATCGTTTCCTTGTCCATCGACACGGCTCCTCGTAGTATGCATAGTCTCCTCCATCGTCATCCGAAGGGTTTGGGGAGGCGAGGATGAGCACAACTACCGTGCTCATGACCAATACACAATGCAATGATATACATGCAAGGCTTACAAGGATGGCTCGGTTCTTTTATTTCGAAAGTAATACTTTTTAAATATCATAAGTACAAATTCCTAGCACTTAGCATTTTTAACCAATTTCATTTTAGTTAAAGAGAAATTGTGCAATATTTGTATCAATGAGGTTACCTCCACCTTCATGCTTATTTTGATTGTGGTTACATCCACCACTAAAGCGACACTGGGTACAAAGACCCGGGAATAACCAATCTCGGGGCTAGGTGAGCCCGCCACAATTTCATACCACCCACAAAGAAATTTTTAAATAGAACTAACTCAAGTTAAGTTCCCATGTCGCCTTTGACCGTAAACGCAATTTGTTTAAGCAGTTTATAACTCTGCGAGATTGTACACTTTACCCACAAGAGACAATTAACTCGTTGCCCTACGATTCCGTAGTCGGTAGTCGAGAGGTTGTCACAATAACTTTCTAAATATCTCGTCCCTTCCTCGTCTCACCCATATGGGGTTATGCCCATCGTTGCGCGGGATGTCCACCTCGGCCCGGCGTGGCGTGGCTACACCTCGTGTTGGCGAACTTCACCCTTGACTCGGTGTCCCATCAAGCAGACATACCCGAGCTTGTGCCTCCTTTAACCCTCCAATGAGATGATTTTGAGGATTTGATAAATGTACTAAGCCAAATCGCGGTTTGTTGCGAGACTTGTGGTTGTACTGTTATACAGAGTCGTGACAAGATTAAGTCCTTAGGGTTGTGCGGGCGGCTCAACCACATTCCCACCATTCTCGTGCTACATCCGCACCACCATCTTACCATCCGCCCGGGCGGGGTATTAGCAGATTTAGGGTTTTGAGATGTAAATACAACAATTCAACCATCTCGGTCATTTACGTAATGGCGCCTTAAATCATTTATGTTTGAAATGATGATGATTAGGACACGTTAATGTCTCGATGCTTAAGCAAGCCTAGCATGTCGCTTAAGTACAACCTATAACTAGTATTACCATATAATTACTAGGGTGACAATGGAATTAAAGGGATTCAAGTTGTCAAGGATGGCATAGTAATTAATTATTCAACAAATGGGTATTAACTACCTACGCTTTAACATACATTTGATTAAAGAATTACGCATGCAATTTGCTACTTTAAAAGAATATAATTTGCATAAAATGTAGGCTCAATATGATCAAAGTATTGACTCGCCTTGGTTGTAGGGAGAGAGTCAGAGTAGTCTTGTCCTTGATCGACGTGGAGGTCTCGGCGTCTCGAAATCTCTGTGGCGAAATCGGAAAAATAAGCGACAAGCAACAAGAGCAATTAAATACACAAAGTACTCAAATGAACTCCAAATTGAACAAGACCTATGCCATTAGCAAGATCTTGATTTTAGAAATTTTAGAAATTTACTTCATAATTTTGGAGTTGAAATGAGGAGATATTAATATTGAGTCTCACTTTTAAATTAAAATAGAAAAAGAAAACACAAATCACAAAAAAATAAGCAGCATACGGCCCCAATAACTTTCGGCCGGCCCAAGGCACAGGCCAGCCTGCTGCTGTGGCCACGGCCCACGAACCCTGTGGCCAGCCTTGGTGCCTAAGGGCGGCAGAGCGCTGCCCTAGCGGCCGCGAGAGAGGGCAAGGCCGGGGCGGCGCAGCGCGTGAGGAGAGGCGGCGGAGGTGGAGAGGAGGCGGTGCGGGGAAGAAGAGGAAAACAGCGGCGGCGGCCGGAGAGGAGAAGAGGAGCTCGGGCGCGGTGGCGGGAGCTCCGGCGGCGGCGGCGGCGGCGGCGGCGGAGGAGGCGGCCCTTCTTCTTCTTCCCTTTTTCTTCTTGCTCGGGGTGGGGAGGGTGGTGCGGGGAAAGAAGGGAGGCGCCGGGGCTCTTTATAGCC
The DNA here is from genome assembly GCA_036346255.1 of Ampelocalamus luodianensis. NCBI lineage: Eukaryota > Viridiplantae > Streptophyta > Magnoliopsida > Poales > Poaceae > Ampelocalamus > Ampelocalamus luodianensis. The sequence continues at coordinate 41,684,090 of CM070631.1, forward strand.
GGGGAGAGGAGTCGGGCGGGAGGAGGGCGGTGTCGGCGCGGCAATGATGTGGCGGGGAGGCGTGCGGGAGGTTTGCGCGAGGAAGCGGCGATGGCGTGCTGTGCGGCGACAAGCGGCGCCTTGGCGAGAAGGAAGGAGGAGAAGTCGGGCGGGGTTGTGGGAGGAGAGCGAAGGGGCCGGCGAGGTTGGCCGGGAAGGGGAAAAGGGCATCACAAATCCTACCCACCTTAGCGGAATCTCGACCTCGAGATTGAGTGCTCAGAAACGAGGGCGGAAATCCGGCAAGTTGATCTTCGCTCCCGGTGGCTTCTTTGGTGAGTGATGGCTCCTTGAACCTTACAAGGCGGATGACTTGGCGTCTTGTCCGCTTCTCGGCGGCGTCGAGGATCTTGATCGGTGCTCTGGATAAGTCAAATCTTTCTCAAGTCGATGGCCGGCGAGTGCGCTCTTGGGTACTACGAGACATTTCTTTAGTTGAGAGACATGGAACACGTTGTGGGCGTCGACAAACTTCGGTAGCTCTAGGCGATGGGCAACTTCTCCACGCTTAGCGGTGATCGAGAGCGGGCCTATGTATCTTGGTGCGAGCTTGCCTTTAACTTTGAATCTTGGGTTCCACGAAGTGCGATACCTTGAGATACGAGTATCTCCAACCGAAGGTTAAGTCTCTTCGGCGGTTGTCGACATAACTCTTACATCTGGCGAAGTGCTTGAAGGCGATCTCACGATTAGTCGTACTTTCTCTTGACTTGCTTGAGTATCCGGTCGAGACATATCCTTACTTTGATTCGACCAATGCGGAGAGTTACGCATTCTCTTCCATAGAGTGCTTCAAATGGGGACATTCTCAAACTTGGTGATAACTATTGTTGTATGCAAACTCGGCATCGGTAGACATTTTCGGTCTACGGTAAACTCCAAAGCACAAGCTCGAAGCATGTCTTCTAGGATTTGATTTGTTCTTTCCGTCGGCCATCGGTCTGCGGATGATAAGTATCTTGAAGGTAAGGTGTGTTCCAGGGCATCATGCAAACTAGCCCAGAAATGCGAGGTAAATTGAGAACCTCGATCGGAGACTATTCTCTTGGGTACTCCATGCAAACACACGATCGAGCCATGTATAAGTCGGCTAACTTGTCTCCCTTGTAGGTTGTCTTCACGGGGATGAAGTGGGCGACTTTAGTCAATCTGTCAACTATAACCCATCTTGAGTCACATCAGGACTTAGTTCGAGGTAGCCGGTAATGAAATCCATTCGATTTCTTCCCATTTCCAGCGAGGATCTGTGAGGTTGTAGCAATCCGGTGGTCTTTGATGTTCAGCCTTGATTTGACATACATCACAACAAGCTACATACTCGGCGATATCTCTTTTCATTCGTAGCCACCAATACAAAATCTTCATGTCTTGGTACATCTTGGTGCTGCTGAGTGCGGTGTAAGCGAAGTGAGCTTCCTTTAGAATCGAGATCTTTGAGTTCCTTACGGTGGGGAACAAAGTCGTTTCCCATACCATAGGATTCCTGCTGATCTTCGACATCTTAGGGGCCTTTCCTTTTGCCATGAGATGCTTGAATCTCTGGACTCGAGGATGTCCCTCTTGGCGGCCTTGATCTGCTCTTCTAGGGTTGGATGGGCCTCTCGGTGGCTAGTGTGCCTTGCTCTATTAACTCGGGTTGAGGGCTTCAAATTCCTTACTGAGCTCGGGTTGATGTTCTTGAATCATGACATTCTGCGGTAGGATTTACGGCAATGCATCGGCAACTACATTAGCCTTTCGGGATGATAATGGACATCAAGTTATAATCCTTTATTAACTCTAACCATCTTCTTTGTCGGAGGTTGAGGTCGATTGGGTGAAAATGTACTTGAGACTCTTGTGAGTGCGTGTAGATATTACAATGATTTCCAATCAAGTAATGTCGCCAAATTTTTAAGGCATGCACTCTGCTTTGCTAACTCCAAATCATGAGTTGGATAATTGTCTTCGTGAGTGGAGTTGTGCGGATGCATAGGCTACAACTTTTCCTCCTTGCATGAGCACACAACCAAGACCTTGCGCGATGCATCACGATGAACTTGAAGTCTTGATGTATATACGGCGGGATCAATCTGGTGCGAGTTAACTTCTCCTTCAATTCTTGGAAACTCTTTTCACAAGCTTGGTCCAATCATACTTCTTTTCCTTTTTAAGCGGATGGGTCATCGGTTTGGAAAGCAGAGAATCCTTCAATGGCGTGCGTAGTATCCGCCAAGCCAGAAAACTACGCGCCCGTCACCGATGTGGGTTGTTTCCATTCCGTTACGTTGCTACTTTGGATGGATCAGCGCAATTCCTCCAGCGGATACTATGTGCAGAAGCGATTTCATGAAGCCAAAATTCACATTTCTTGTACTTGGCATAAGATGATTCTCTTTAAGCTTTTCTAAGACCAATTGCAAGTGTTCGAATGTTCTTCATCGGTCTTTGAATAGATCAAGATGTCGATCTATGAACACGACAACAAACTTGTCTAAGCATTCCATGAATACTTTGTTCATGAGGTTCATGAAGTAGGCGTGGCGTTGGTCAAGCCAAGCGGCATGACGGTGAACTCATCTGAGCCATGCCGGGTGGTAAAAGCCGTCTTAGGAATATCCTCATTCACGATCTTAAGGCGATGGTATCGACCTTAGGTCTATCTTGGAAAAAGCGATGCTCTGTCAATTGATCGAGCAGGTCATCAATGCGAGTAAGGGATACTTGTTCTTGATGGTCACATCATTGAGTGCTCTGTAGTCCACGCTGTCTGGCGGTGCCATCTTTCTTCTTCACAAAGAAAGGCGAACCCGGGGAGAAGAACTAGGTCTAATGAAACCTTTGTCTTGCAAGTCTTCAATTTGTGTCTTAAGTTCTTCAAGTTAGTGTGACCATGCCGTATGGTCTCTTAGCAATTGGGGCTGTCCACGGCTTCAAGTTGATGACAAACTCAACATCTACATGCAGTGGCATGCACAGTAATTCTTACAGGAAGACATCGGGGTAGCTTGAACTACGAGCGTTGTCTCTAGGGACAACTCTCAAGGTGGCGGATTGTTCTATTCAAGGAGAGGAGCGATCCACACTAACTCTTATTGTGGTCTCTGGGTTCTTGGTGAGCACCACTTTCTGTTGGCACAATCTATCAATCCTTGATATTTGGCCAACAATCCATCCCTAGGATGATATCCGGCGTTTGAGATTCTAGCACGAAGGTTTGCTAGGAATCGGAATGTTCCATAGCAATTTCTACCACAGGGTGGTGAGGTAGCATAAAGGGATCCCAGGGTGAGCTAAGTACCACGGGTTTCTTTAGCTTATAGGTTGGCAACTTAAGCCTTTCGACAAACTTTCTTGAAATAAAAGAGTGCGAAGCTCAGAATCAAACAAAACTTGTGCGGTGCTTGAATTGCGAGAGCGTGCCCATTAGTACTCTGAGGCACCTTGAGCTTCCTCGGTGTGGCGTGGTTCACCGGCCATGGCTTTGTGTTGGTGTAGACCTTGATGCTGTGAAGTCGGTGGCTCTTGCTTGGGGTGAGGTCACGCCTTGGCTGGCGTTACTCTGGGTTGAGTCTTGCTGGAGCATTCGGCGGGTAGGACAACGATTGGCAAAGTGTCCTCTTTCTCCTGGCGAAGCGGTGGAGGTTCTTCTTTGGGTTGACTCTGCTTGGTTGCCGGCGGCGGAGAGCACGAATCCACTTCCTTGGGGCGCGGGGTGGAAACTTGAGTTTTACGAGAAGAGGCTGCGACGATCGAAAGATGGTGCCTTGGAATGTAGGCAGGAAAGCTACCTTGTGGCCTCTGAAATGACATCTTCCTTTTGCGGCTAATCTCATGATCTTCTTCTCATTTTCACAAATGAGGGCTTTATTAACTACTTCTTTGGAAGCTAGGTAATCATGGAGGATAAGTGTCCTCTCATGTCTTCACGCATTCCTTCAACAAAGCGGTCGATTTTCTCTTCTTCATCAGCTACATCATTGGGGCGTGGCGGGCAAGTGGTTAAACTTGGTTAGATACTCATTCATGCGACATCGACCAGCAGAGAACTCTGAATTCATTCTTCTTCAATCTCATTGTTCGGTGAGTGCGAAGTTGGCCACAGCGGCCTTGAATTCCTCGAGAGAATCGGTGCCATGCGGGTTCAACCCGACTTGTTGTATTTCGCAACTTCTTCTATTGTGGCGGTAGCGGGATCTTGTGGGGCTCCAATCGTAGATGCTACGACTTAGCTATTCTGCTTCTTCTTCCTCTAGATTCTCATCACCTCGGCGGCGAGGTAATTCTCCCACCGAGCGTGGCGGCGCGCTTTCGGTGATGGGTGGCGAAATCCACCTTGTCTTCATTTGGCGTGGGCAAGGCGAAGTTTCTTCTCGGTGTCCACTGAGCGGTCTTGACTTCTAGCGGTTCATTGGTGCGACAAGGTGAGAGGTCTTGTCTGAGGAATCTGCTAGCTTGGAGTTGCGGTTGGTGGTCGATCTGCGATTGTTTAATGCGCTGAAGAATGCGATGCTTGAAACATGACTTGGGTCATTGTCGGGTTTCTTTGGTGGTGGAGGCGGTTCTGTCCTCGGCCTTGGCCACGACCACGGCCACGGCCTCTTCCTCGGCTGCGGCGAAGGCTCCACGGGGCGGCGGCTCTTCTCGGCGGCATCTGAAGAAACTCGAGCTTAGAACTAGAGGAGTATATGAGGTTCACTAGCCCTCTAAGGCACACCACAGAACAAGAACAAAGCCAACAAAAGAGCGAAGCAAGTACAATACAAAGCCTAGGCGGCTATACTATAATAAGGGGTTAAGTGTTACATGACTCTCGAACAAAGCTTATACACTAAGCTAAGTCATGACACGAATCACGAACACATCGTCTACAAAGAAAAGAAACAAAAGTGCTTGCAACCCAAAGCGCGCTCGGCAAGCGCGCTAGCTAACCTAAACTAATCGGCGGTGCTCTCAGGGGGTGACCACGGCGATACGATTGCGGGCGAAGCAGAAGCGGCTGCGGCCCGAAACTTCGTGACGGGGCGAGGCGTGAGCGGCGAGTGGCGTCCTGGCCGGACTCGTCAAATCGGCGGTGGGCGAAGCTGCGTCCTGGTGGACTCTCTAAGCGGCGGCCGGGCGGCGGGCGCACCTTCTTGCGTCTTTGTGAGTGGAGAGCGGGTCCTCAGGCGAGAGCGTCGGCTCGCCGCTGGGAGGGCGGGGCGGCGATAGGTGCAGCGGGGTGGGGCGAGGACCGTGGCGGCGGCCACGAGCGTGCCAACTCTGCAGGCGGCGTCCTCTCTGCCGCGGCATCCCTCTCTGTCTGCGGTGGGTGAGCTTCATCACTCCCGATCATGTTGCTCGAAGGGTGTCGGAGTGGGCATAGCTGCGGTGAGAGTGTCCACAGTGCTGATCTCATCCATGGCGGCGGTGATGGTTGCTATCATCGCTGAGTAAAATTTGGACTGCTGCGTCAGCGGGAGTCGTCGTCTCGGTGTCGAAAATTGCTGGGACACGCTCCTCATCGGGAGTGCGGGTAGAAGCGGAAGGGTGACCTCGACAAGAGATCCTCGTACTTCCAACACGGCGGGTGGAGCGGCGGCGTGCGGCGTCTGAATGGCGTCATGGCGGCTACGGCCGGGTGCCTCGGCCACGAAGAGGTAGGAAGTGAACTTCGCCAACCCTAGCGGAGAGATACACCTCCATCGTCCGGGACTCGCGGGTCTCGATCCTCGTCATCCTACCACGGGCGTGGTGCGCGGGAAAACCAGGTCGACATCGGTGGCGAAGTATGTCATGAAGCCTCCTCGTTCTCTCAGTGAGCGAGGAGATCCAACAGACCATCCGGCGGCCAGGTAGCCATCTACAAATTTTGAAAACAAGGAGAGTCGGACACAAAGTAAAACTTAAGTGAAATAAAGACAAGTCTGAGAACTAAGAGTGAAGAGTGGGAGCAATAAATACTCTATATTTTAGCAAAGCTTTTCTTAGTTTTGAAAATAAGATCAAGTCCTTAAGGCAACGACCAATCTAACTAAGACTCTTACGATCGTATGCTCGATACCGACTCTGTCGGACCGGATTTTCTAACCGAATCCTCTGTGAAAACAATGTACTATTCCTGGATCAATAGATAGCACTCACGGGCATTGCGAATCATTCATACATGGCGTGAACTAAAGTATCATTATTACAATCAACGAGTGACATAGACCACGTCGGGTCGAGTTTTACAACGAGGGCGAGCAGGCCAAATTGATTACTGTCTGAGAACACGAATGCGATAGCGGAAGCAAAAGGTAGAGCTCATCTCTTCACGAAGCAGCGGCGGGGCAACGTGTGCACGATATTACCCAAGGATCGGATAATATCGGTTATGCGCAAATACTGTGAGTCAACAGAGCTGCTGCAGGCCTAGACTACAGATCCTAGACTACTCTTCATCGTTTCCTTGTCCATCAGCTTCTGGCTCCTCGTAGTATGCATAGTCTCCTCCATCAGCGTCATCTGAAGGGTTTGGGGGAGAGCGAGGATGAGCACAACTACCGTGCTCGCGAGCCAATACACAATGCAATGATATACATGCAAGGCTTACAAGGATGGCTCGGTTCTTTTATTTGCGAAAGCAATACTTTTTAAATATCATAAGTACAAATTCCTAGCACTTAGCATTTTTTAACCAATTTCATTTTAGTTAAAGAGAGAAATTGTGCAATATTTGTATCGTGAGGTTACCTCCACCTTCATGCTTATTTTGATTGTGGTTACATCCACCACTAAGCGACAGGTACAAAGACCCGGGAATAACCAATCTCGGGGCTAGGTGAGCCATACAATTTTCATACCACCCACAAGGAAATTTTTAAATAGAACTAACTCAAGTTAAGTTCCCATGTCATTTGACCGTAGGCAATTTGTTTAAGCAGGTTATAACTCTGCGGAGATTGTACACTTTACCCACAAGAGACAATTAACTCGTTGCCTACGATTCCGTGAGTCGTGTAGTCGAGAGGTTGTCACAATAACTTTCTAAATATCTCGTCCCTTCCTCGTCTCACCCATATGGGGTTATGCCCATCGTTGCGCGGGATGTCCACCTCGGCCCGGCGTAGCGTGGCTACACCTCGGTGTGGCGAACTTCACCCTTGACTCGGTGTCCCATCCAAGCCCGACATACCCGAGCTTGTGCCTCCTTTAACCCTCCGGTGAGATGATTTTGAGGATTTGATAAATGTACTAAGTCAAGTCGCGATTTATTGCGGACTTGTGGTTGTACTGTTATACCGGAGAGTCGTGACAAGATTAAGTCCTTGGGGTTATGCGGGCGGCTCAACCACATTCCCACCATTCTCGTGCTACATCCGCACCCACCATCTTACCATCCGCGAGGCGGGGTATTAGCGATTTAGGGTTTTGAGATGTAAATACAACAATTCAACCATCTCGGTCATTTACATAATGTTGCCCAAATCATTTATGTTTGAAATGATGATGATTAGGACACGTTAATGTCCCGATGCTTAAGCAAGCCTAGCATGTCGCTTAAGTACAACCTATAACTAGTATTACCATATAATTACTAGGGTGACAATGGAATTAAGGGATTCAAGTTGTCAAGGATGGCATAGTAATTAATTATTCAACAAATGGGTATTAACTACCTTACGCTTTAACATACATTTGATTAAAGAATTACGCATGCAATTTGCTACTTTAAAGAATATAATTTGCATAAAATGTAGGCTCAATATGATCAAAGTATTGACTCGCCTTGGTTGTAGGGAGAGAGTCAGAGTAGTCTTGTCCTTGATCGGCGTGGAGGTCTCAGCGTCTCGAAATCTGTGGTAAATCTGGAAAAATAAGCGACAAGCAACAAGAGCAATTAAATACACAAAGTACTCAAATGAACTCCAAATTGAACAAGACCTATGCCATTAGCAAGATCTTGATTTTAGAAATTTTAGAAATTTACTTCATAATTTTGGAGTTGAAATGAGGAGATATTAATATTGAGTCTCACTTTTAAATTAAAATAGAAAAAGAAAACACAAATCACAAAGAAATGAAGCAGCATACGGCCACCAATAACTTTGGCCCGGCCCAAGGCACAGGCCAAAGCAGCTGCTGCAGCAGCGTGACCCCACGCAGCCTGGCCCAGCGCCGCGGTGCCTAAGAGCGGCGGCAGCGCCTAGCGGCCGCGGGAGAGCAAGGCCGGAGGCGGCGCCGCGCGAGAGAGGCGGCGGCGGAGGTGGAGGAGAGGCGGCGGTGCGGGGAAGAAAGAGGAAAGCAGCGGCCGGAGAGAGAAAGAGGCTCGGGCGCGGTGGCGGGGCTCACGGCGGCGGCGGCGGCGGCAGCGGCGGAGGTAGGCCGGCCCTTCTTCTTCTTCCCTTTTTCTTCTTGCTCGGGGTGGGGAGGGTGGTGCGGGAAAGAAGGGAGGCGCGGGGCTCTTTATAGCCGGGAGAGAGTCGGGCGGGAGGAGGGCGGCGTCTGCGCGCGGCAATGATGGCAGCGAGGCGTGCGGGAGGTTTGCGGCGAGGAGCGGCGATGGCGTGCGCAGCGGCGACAAGCAGCGCCTTGCTTGGGAGAGGAAGGAGGAGGGTCGGGCGGGGTTGTGGGAGGAGAGCGAAGGGGGCCGCGAGTTGACCGGGAAGGGGAAAAAGGGCATCACAGATCTACATGTCTAGTTTAGAATTTTTATTTTGTTTTTGTATTAGTAGGGTTTACCTAGATTTACTTTTGTCTAGTTTAGAATTTTTTTATTTGTATAGTTCACCTAGATTTACTTTTGTCTAGTTTAGAATTTTCAATATAAAAAGCGAAACCATTGGATGATAATCCAGCGTGCGAAGAAAGTGACTTGTTTTTAAGAAAATTTCAGGCGATGTAGCTTAGTATTTAAAATAGATTGTGTCAACGGTTTGTAGTATACACTTAAACAATGGAATAAATAAAGATGATGGATATGGTAATAGAAATACTTATCCTATGAAAAAAAAAACAACCATCTCCCACTACTAATTCCCATCTGATCAACGGTGGAACATGGAAAATGCGATTGTACACTGTATATGAGACAAAACAAATTTACCACATTCGCTCAAACAAATAATTAAAAGGAATTGTTTATGCCTAAATTAATTTTTGGAGTACTGAATAACTTAAACTGTACCAATTTCAGGTATTTAAGGAGGCTGTAGATTTGGTTGAGCAATATCCTGAGTTGGTCGAAGAAGCAGTACCGATCTTGAAGAAGTGCAATGGACTTCCCCTTGCAGTAGTCACCATAGGTGGCTTCTTGGCAAACCAACCAAAAACCGCCGTGGCATGGAGGAAGTTCAACGAGCATATTAGTGCTGAGTTAGAGATGAATCCCGAGCTTCAGACCATAAGAACAGTCCTAAATAAAAGCTATGATGGTTTACCCTATCATCTCAAGTCTTGTTTCTTGTATCTGTCCATCTTTCCTGAAGACCACAAGGTTAGCCGGAGACGTTTGGTGCGGCGGTGGACTGCAGAGGGTTACTCAAGGGAGATTCGTGATAAGTCTGCAGAGGAAGTAGCCGACAACTACTTCATGGAACTCATTCAAAGGAGCATGATCCTACCATCTCAACAATCAATTTATAGTAAGAAAGGAGTTGACTCCTGCCAAGTCCATGATCTCATCCGAGAAATCAGTATCTCAAAGTCGATGGAAGAAAATCTTGTCTTTACATTGGAGGAAGGTTGCAGCTTAAACAGCCAGGGCACCGTACGTCATCTTGCTATAAGCAGCAGTTGGGAGGGAGATGAGAGTGATTTCGAGAGCACAGTGGACATGTCCCGAATACGTTCGCTAACAGTGTTTGGTAAGTGGAGGTCCTTTTTCATTTCAGAAAAGATGAGGCTTCTGCGGGTGCTGGACTTGGAGAACGCGCCAGATCTAGTTGATCATCATCTTGATCAAATTGGGAAGCTTCTTCACCTAAGATACCTTTCTCTAAGAGGTTGCAGTGATATTTGTTACCTGCCAAATTCACTGGGTAACCTAAGGCAAATGAAGACACTAGATGTCAGAGGTACGCGAATAATCAAGCTGCCGAAGAGCATCATCAACCTTAGGAAGCTACAGTGTATTTGCGCTGGGTTTATACCTGAGGATGAGGATGGCCCCGCAGAAGAAACTGTACGTGATATGCTGGAGATGGCGATAATTTTTTGTGCAGCATGGTTCGCGCCTAAGCTTTTCGGAGGGCGTGTAAATGATGAAGGTGGCGATTTGACCAGGCGTGACGTATGCAACGTTTTTTGCTGCTTCGCATTCCCTATAATTGCGAAGCACCTAGATGCATGTGGTGTTACAGTGCCAAGAGGAATCAGGAAACTGAAAGCTCTACACACACTAAGTGTTGTGAGCATCGCACAAGGAAGCCCATTCTACAGGAAATAACAAGGCTCACCCGGTTGCGCAAACTAGGAGTGACTGGCGTCAACAAGAAAAACGGCGAAGAGTTATGTTCAGCCATTGCCGGTCTCAGCCACCTGGAATCATTGTCAGTGCGGTCAGAGGGAGCCAGGATTATCTGGCTGTTTGGATGGCCTGTCCTTGCCTCGGAAAACCTCCAGAGCCTCAAGCTGTACGGCAACTTGGTCAAATTGCCAGAATGGATCAGGGCTCAAAAATCTTGTGAAGCTGAAGCTACGGAGCACCAGGCTATTGGATCACGATGCTGCTCTGCAAGCCCTTGGGAATCTGCCAAAACTGGCCATCCTACGCCTGTGTAACAAGTCGTTTGCGGGTGAAGAGCTCCGTTTCAATTCGCATCCAGAGGCATTCCAGGTCTGATGGTGCTGCAGCTGGATGACTATGGTGTTCTCAAATCGGTGGAGTTTGAACAAGGAGCGACGCCTAAGCTTGAGCTGCTGCAGGTTGTCCGTCCTTGGCGTCGTTGGCGTACAGACGTAATTGGGATTTCTGGGCTATCATTTCTCCCAAGTCTCAAGCAAGTTCAGCTAGATGATTATTACGAGACTCACTTCGTGGAAGACGTGCGGACCCAGCTTGCCGACAATCCAAATCGACCTGTTTTGAAGATCAACTACCGAGATCCACAGTAAACCGGTCGAGGCTATTGCATGTTCTTTTTTATCCTTCTGTGTATCTTAATCCATTAAGGCCTAGTGTCGGTGCTGTTCGTGTAATCTCGAGGCTATTTCCATTTGTACTGTTTATGTATTTCCTCCAAATTCATAACTTAAGGCCTAGTGTCGGTGCCCTGTGCGGCTAATGCGTTCGCCTGAACCATCTGAATTGTTTGTTGTGAGAAAAAAATCACCATGATCTGGGCGAGAACACATGGAGAAATCTTGTTTACCTTACCTGGTTTTGGACAACGGCGTTATTCTGAATTCAGCTTTAACCAGCACCCAAGCCAAAATAGTCCTTATTTCTTCATCTGCGTTGTTAAGTTCCTGAGTCACCGGAAGAAGGCCCCCAAGTTTGTCAAGGTCTGAAAATAAAGAAAATCATGTGGCCACAACTCTAATATATTATAAAATACAGTACAATCCCTTGTCTACATAAACTAGTAATAGCATTTACAATAGATTGTTTCTTAGTTTGTTACTAAGAGGAGAGAGTACTCAATCTAATAAAAAGAAACAAATATTTCAATGAATTGTTTCTTAACCTTGTATCTAAGATTTTAATTGCTACAAATGTGCATGATTGTTGATATCAATAATGAAGTACAACTTTGTGGTCTACATGTTTTAGCTTATTTATTATATTAATAATAAAGTCGACTGTACAAATGATTAGGTTGATATTTTGTTTTAAGGCAGTGAGACTCACAAAACATATTTTTAGGTAACAAGTAACTCTCTAATAGAGTATTTGGTTGTTTCTTGTGTCTTAGTATTAACAATTTTATAGTTTCTTCATCTAGAAACAACCTTACATTCTCTCATAACTTTCTCTTCTCACATCACCTAAATGTTGATGTGGCAACATAATAACAGTGGCGTGGACTGTTGTAGATGCTCTAAACACACGAAGAAATAAGCTGCTGACCTTTTTAGCAAAAAAGCTGCTGACTTTCTAGGACTGGCAAATTGAGACTTCAAAATGCGGTTTAAAATTTTGGAATAAACAAGCAAGCAACAGGTACATGGAGCATCTTAACATGCATTAATTGCAAGTAGTAACTATTATATTCTTTGCATGGACAAAATTCACAAAGAGACTCCTGGGTACTACAGATGCACGGGTTGATTTGCCCAAGATCAGGTATCAGCATATGCTTAGACTAAAAGAAACGTCACATTTACCATTAGCGCTGTCAATCGGCTCAACAAAAGTAAAAGCTCCTGCAGTGCACGCTGGCGATCCTCCAGTGAAATGGAGGAATTATTTCAGTCAGCAATAGCAATCTTCATCAACCCAGCTTCTGATGGCATCTTTAACTTCTCCATTAGCTCCTGTTAGAAGTTAGAACTAAGCACAATGAAGTCACATACCCAAAGTCGAGAACAAACAAAATGTACCGTCGATGCACATAATAAAGCAGCAAATTTTTTCAAATCAACTATACTAAATTTTACCGAATTGTTTCTCGAAACAAAATTCAACATAATTGTATAATACAGAGAGAACCTCCCACGTCATGTGATACGTCATCAGAAATTCAGAACTAAACTAGTACATATTTTTCTAGTTCAAACGTTCCAAGTTCGAAATAGTTTCGGTTCAAATCGCTAAAATTGCTGAACCAAATGAGGAATTTATGAAATTTCCGTCGGTACCGATCGCCCAATGCAGCATGCTGTCGAGGGAGGCGAAGCCACCGGCGAACTCGCCGCCGTCGTCCTCCACCACCGACCCCATTCTCCGCCACCGCGCGTTTCCATCTCGGCGAGAATGTTCCCCTCATCCTTCCCCGTGGCCCACTACCTCGGCTCCCCCAGCGACGACCTATTCCTCCCCTTCCCCTCCGCCGCCGACGCCGCCACAGAGTGAAGCGGGAGCAGGAGCAGAATAGCGGCCAGTACGATTACGAAGACGGGTCTTAGGAGGTGGCAATGAGGTCGCTTCGCATTCGTCGCCATGGCATCCGCGAGAGAAGCGAGGAACAGAGAGAGACGTAAGTGAAGTCGAAACGAAGCATAGTGGGAAGGGGATTGGGTTCGAAATCTGTGGAGCATTCCGGGTGGCTTTGCGTCTACAGGTTGTGCTGGGAAACTTTCATATTCGACTACACTTATACAGTACTGTTCTGGCTAAGGGTGTAATTGGAGGCGAATCTGAGCGGATATCGTTCGTTTTGTATCGTATTTTGTATTTTTAGAGTCGGTGTTGGATCGAGATATTGTCGGATCACATTTCTCTATTTTGTATTATTCTGCGAACCTTGATCGGTCATGCAGCCTGCCACCGTGCATGCCAAATCCAGGCAGTTCCTTCCTTTTCGACGTCGATCTGTCGTCCGTCTGCCTCGTGTCAAACTGTCAATCTAACCTAAGCATGTGTGTTCAAAGGCTCACTGATTGATGACAAAACATCTCGATCCGTCCATCGATCCGTTCATCAAAATCGCAGTGACAGAATCGACAGAAAGACTATCCCGGAAATGCCTCGTGTTGTTCTGTAGCGGTCTCGAGAGGAGTTCTTTTCATTGTTGTTAACAGTGCCAAAAAAAAAGGGTGACACGGCGACGTGAGGACGAGACGTGTCGGCCCGAACTCTCTCTCGCACACGCGTCGTCAAGCAGAGCCTGCACTGCGCTGCGCTGCATTGCACTTGTGCGGTGTGTGGTTTCTGGTTATTGGGCAGAAGCAGAGAGGATTAAGAAGAGGTACGGTGATGGAGGAGAGCCGTGGCAGTTCATGCCTGCGTGTGCTTAGGGCTTCTCTGCTTCTTGCCGTTCTGTTCGCCGCGGCGCCGGCGCCGGCGATCACCAGGATGACTTTCCGGATGGGTTCGTCTTCGGCGCCGGATCATCGGCTTATCAGGTACTAGCTAGTAAACACTACTCAACTGTTCCGGTTTGTTCAGTTCTGTTGCAATAATACTGCTAGCCTCTGTAGTATAGGAGTATACTACTAGAGCGCAGAAATGATTCTGAACTATAGCTCTTTGTTCATGCATTGCCTGTAGCCTCTAGTGTTAGCATCTGATGATGTTAGTGATGTCTTACTGAATACTGATCGTACGATGGTGTTGCTGAAATCATCAATCTTGCGCAGGTTGAAGGCGCGTCGGCAGAGGACGGAAAGAAACCGAGCATCTGGGACACATACACGCACCAGGGTTAGCCTCGCCAGTTCGCCTATGTATTTCGGTCAAGCATCGATTAATTCTGTTTCTAACAATTGTTTTTTGTGTTTTTGAAGGTTATTCTTTTGACAATGCGACTGGAGATGTCGCTGCAGATCAGTACCACAAGTACAAGGCATGTTAATTTCTGAAACAATGACCCGATGCTAAATATATTTTAATTTGCAGATCAACTGGAAGATGCTTTTTTTCCCTCCATCTATGTGCTTATGGTCGATTGATCGCAGTAAGATGTGAAGCTAATGCATGAGATGGGCTTGGATGCCTACAGATTCTCAATTGCCTGGCCAAGGCTAATTCCAGGTACACGTATACAGGAATCACATCTCCTTTTCTATTTCTTTTGGAGTAGTACGTTTATCGCTTTTCTTGTATTTGGTTGTGTTAATTGTAGATGGGCGAGGCTGTCAACCCAAAGGGGTTGGAGTACTACAACAATCTAATAGATGAACTCCTAAGATTTGGTTGATTTGTTTTAACGATCTGAACTGCCTATGTGCAATGCTTGTGTTTCATGCTAGCTAGTACTACTTTCATGATTCTGAGATGTTAAAAGTGCATTGTTTTGAGTCCGTGATCGCAGGAATACAGCCTCACGCAACAATCTATCATTTCGATCTTCCTCAGGCTCTTCAAGACGAATACAATGGCTTGCTCAGTCCTAGATTCATGTACTAGTTCTTTTGCTACTGAACTGCAACAATCTATCACTTGATCGCGACAGCCTAGCCTTACACAGTTAGTTGCTTCTGAATTATGCATGGCTCGCGACCGTGTGACGCGATGCAGCGAGATTTCACGGCGTACGCGGAGGTGTGCTTCAGGAGCTTCGGCGACAGGGTGAAGCACTGGACCACCGTCAACGGGCAATGCAGAGCCGCTCGGCGGGTACGATACAGGCTTCCTCCCGCCGCGGCGGTGCTCCTTCCGTTTGGACTCAACGGCGTTACCTGCTCGAAGGAAACTCCACGACGGAGCCGTTGTTTCATTTCGTACTGTCCAGGCTGAGCAAGGAGGACGGATTGGGATCGCATTGCTGGCATTGTGGTACGAGGCGGCGACGCGGAAACCGGAGGATGTAGCAGCAGCTGCTAGGATGAACGATTTCACGGTCGGATGGTTAATTTCAGCTACTCGTTTCATCGATGTTGGAATTAATATGGATTAGGTCAATTTTAATTCTAACTAGTAGCTAGCTAGTACTATGTACTATGTAGTAGTATATGCTACGGAATAAAAACATATTACATGTTCTATTCTAAAACTCTAAAGCCTTATACCGAGTGCTCACACGTTATTGTAAGTAAATTCAAGTTCACGCTTTCAGAATTTCAGTCACATTTTCCCTTCACCGGCTTACAAGTTCACGCTTTCAGAATTTCAGTCACATTTTCCCTTCACCGGCTTACTATGTCCAAATTGAAAGTTGTCGTCTATTATAATTCCTAGCCCTATTCTCTCATAGGCCCACTACTCTAGATCCGTTCCTCTCCACCAATCGGTACACTTTTTCATATAGTGTCATTCTACCTCAAGTTGTCACCATCCGATCTCCCTCTGACAGATGTTTATCGCTTGACATGAAATAGGTTGTGACAGCTTTTGATTCTAACCAATTCAAAAGCAACAATGAGCCAATGAGGTTGCAACAAGATCTAGCTAATATCTTGCTACAATCTTTGTTGTTATTAGCCAAATTACTATAACACTGACATAGGGCCATTCGAGAATGAATAGAAGGAATGTTGTAAACATGAGTTTGACTTGTTTGTCCATGTAGGTAATTGAAAAGAACCTCCGTCAATAAAAACACGATGCATACATGGAAACAACTTGCTTACCGACTTCAATGAAAGTTTCAATATGCATTTTAATAGAATATTCTAACAGGAAATGAATAAATATATGTCTTGCTTACTGCTATGAGTCAAACAAGAGTTTCTGAGAAACCCCCATGTCTATTTTGCAACATATAATTTTTCTTCACTCTAATTCTCAAACATTCTAAGATAAAAACTATTTTTTCTTCATTATATCCAATAATTCAGTTACACAAGCAGTGGCATGTAATGTCAGTTATAGCAATTGTGGCATAGAAGTGAGCTAAAAAACAATTTGGTTTTGACATTGAACAGAAACATTGTAAAATACAAGAATAGCAATTAGAAAGATTGTGCTAGTGTGATTGACGCATAAGAATCATATTGAATGGATCACAATCATTGATGGCAATTATTAGATACACAATCGGACATCTATTTACCTATATACAGTGGTACAAATATACTCACATCAAGTAATTCGATGAATGATAAAAGGAAAACATTGTAGGCGGGTTTTACGGGCGGTAGTGTGTAGTTCAGCCATAAGAAACAGGAAAATCGAGAATTCACCAACTATATCAACAACTACCTATAATTGCAAATACAAAGTTTCAGCTAACCACTCTCGGCCAACAACTTATCGATCTGAACATGTGTTCCAGGAACAAGAACAAATTTGATCAACTGTACCTTCCTGGATCACCAGGGCTAGGCTCGACCAATAGCCCAAGTTCCTCCATTCAACACAAATTGAACACTTTGATTAACATTTGTTCGCTACTTTAGAATCCTTTCAGGGTCGTGCAAAGGCTCGCTAAAATTTATTATTATAGTATCTCACAATAGGTGTCAGTTTCTCCTTGTTCCCCGATTCTCAAGGGATAAAGTGTCACTTTTTCTATATGGAAAAAAGTGTGCATCTTGTATTCCACCTGACTGCAAAAAAACCATTTTTAACTTCAGGTTTTCTCACAAGAGCTTTTGGACCTGTGCAAGTAAACATACAAAGTTTATATATCCAATTCAACAAGCGTATATACTTACGTTGTAGTAGTTATAAATTCAGCTACTGGTTTACTTGCTCCAATGTCAAGAACATAATCACATTCGATGATCCTAGCGTAGCAAAGTTTGGGAGGAAGCCTTTGTAAAATGCTAGAGGTCCCTGCAGAGAAAAATCTTATTAGCTACCTGCTTGGAGTTCCTTTTATAACCAATAGGTATAAAAGCAGTTGCTAGACATAAACAAATTTTGCAGTTCCTAGTCATTTCTGACTACAAATCACTGCTCAAAATGTGCTTTAGCAGCTCAAAAACGTATAATTAGTACAAAGGGGACGAAATTTTCAACATAATCTGGACTTCAAGATTTGGTTCACACACAAATCAAATGGTAATATTGTGCTACTTAAACATTTTAAATAATATTGTATGCAGCCAATGAGCAGCTCGCCAACTAAAAAACAGGATTGGTACAGAGCCACAGCGCTGCTGGCCTCCCACACCATGTGCCCAATACTGAAATGTTCAGAAATGAACAAATACTTCGTCAGAGAATCAGGTGCACACAGAAACATAATTCTGAAGGCCACTTGTTACTTCAGACTACTACCAGTAGTAGATTGATTAATTCAACGATGTCACTGTATATGACTATATCCCTTCCTTCAATGGAATCAAGAAACTGATGTGCACTGTCTGTAGGATCGTTAATGACAAGTGAATGACGATGAAAGATTTTTCTCACCCGGAATCAATCAAAGCAACCAACAGAGCTTACAACCGCTGCAGTAGTACTGCACCGACCCAAAAATGCCTCGCACGAACCTGTCGCGGGTCGCCCGTTCAAATGCCAAGACCCTCACGCACGAACCGAAAAGCCACAGCCGTCGCAGCCCTCGTCTCGCACGGCAGGAAAACACCACGCGGTGATTTGTTTTCTTTTGTTTACAGATCACGCAACTGCTACCGTCTTGTCGGCTTGTCGCCCTGTGAAGCCCCTTTCCCCCTTCCCGGGTCAACCCTCGCCGGGCCCCGCCGTCCTCCTCCGTCACGCTCGCGGACGGACCCCCTCCTCCCTTCCCCTCGCGCACGCTACCCCCGCGCAATCATGCCGCCGTGCGCCTTGCGCATCCGAGCTGCGCGCTCACCGGACCCCCTTTCTCCGCGGCTTTAAACCCCCCCGGTGCCTTCTTCCTTCCCAGAAGAAGAAGAAGAAGAAAAGAGAAGGAGGCGAGACCCTTACCTCTCGGTTGCCGCCCGGCGTCGCCTCGGTGTCGCCGTCGCCGCCGCTCGTGAGCCCGCCACGCGCCGAGCCCTCTTCTCCATTTCGGTCGCGCCGCCCTCATCTTCCTCTCTCCCAGCGCGCCGCCTTTCTTCTTCTCTCCCCCCCGTCGCCCGAGCCGCCGCCTCCCCTCCTCCACCTCCGCCGCGCCTCCTTTTTCCCAGCGCCGCGCCGCCCGCCGCCCCTCCTCTCCCCCTCCGGTTGCTTCGCGCGCCGCCCGTTCTTTCCCCCTCCCCTCTGCCCTCCCTTTTGAGGCGCGCCGTGGGCCTTGCCGCGCCGTGGGCGCCTCACTTCTGGCGCCGGTTTGGCCGAGTGGGCGGGCTGTTTTTGCTGCGGGCGGTTTAATTTTCTTTTTGTGATTTTTGTTTGCTTTTCTATTTTAATTTAAAAGCTAGACTTTAAATATTAATATCTCCCTCATTTCAACTCAAAAATTGTGAAATAAATTTCTAAAAATTTCTAAAATCAAGATCTTGCTAATGGCATAGGTCTTGTTCAGTTTGGAGTTCATTTGTGTACTCTTGTGTATTTAATTGCTCTTGTTGCTTGTCGTTTATTTTTAGGTACTTAGCGCGTAGATTTGGAGGCAGGAGACCTCCACGTCGATCAAGGACAAGACTACTCGGACTCTCTCCCTACAACCAAGGCGAGTCAATACTTTGATCATATTGAGCCTACATTTTATGCAAATTATATTCTTTTAAAATAGCAAATTGCATGCTTTAATTCTTTAATCAAATGTATGTTAAAGCTTAAGGTAGTTAATACCCATTTGTTGAATAATTAATTACTATGCCATCCTTGACAACTTGAATCCCTTAACCATTGTCACCTAGTAACTATATGGTAATACTAGCTATAGGTTGTACTTAGCGACATGCTAGACTTGCTTAAAATGCAGGGACATTAAAATGTCCTAATCATCATCATTTCAAACATAAAATGATTTGGCGGTCATTGCGGGTAAATGGTGAGATGATTGAATTGTTGTATTTACATCTCAAAACCCTAAGCGCTAATACCCGTGCAGGCGGATGGTAAGATGGTGGAGTGCGGATGTATACGAGAATGGTGGGAATGTGGTTGAGCCGTCGGACAACCTAAGGACTTAATCTTGTCACGACCTCCTGTGTATAACAAGTACAACCACAAATGCGCAACAAGCTGCGACTTGGCTTAGTACATTTATCAAATCCGAAAATCATCTCCTTTGGAGGGTTAAAGGAGGCACAAGCTCTGGGTATGTCGGGCTTGGATGGGACAGAGTCAAGGGTGAAGTTCGCGATCGTTGAGGTGTAGCCACGCTCGCCGATCGTTGAGTGGACATCCGCGCAGCGTATGGGCATAACCCCATATGGGTGAGGCGAGGGAAGGGGCGAGATATTTAGAAAAGTTATTGTGACAACCTCTCGACTACGACTACGGAATCGTGTAGGACAACGAGTTAATTGTCTCTTGTGGGTAAAGTGTACAATCTCTGCGAGTTATAAAGCTGTTTAAGCAGTAGTGCCTCTGGTCACGAGCGGACATGGGAACTTAACTTGAGTTAGTTCTATTTCAAAAATATTGTGGGTGGTATGAAAATTGTGGCGGGCTCACTAGCCACGAGTTTGGATATTCTGGGTCTTTGTACCCAGTCTTAGTTTAGTGGTGGATGTAACCACAATCAAAATAAGCATGAAGGTGGAGGTAACCTCTGCTAATATAAATATTGCACAATTTCTCTCTTTAACTAAAATGAAATTGTTAAAAATGCTAAGTGCTAGAAATTTGTACTTATGATATTTAAAGTATTGCTTTCATAAATAAAAGAACCAGAGCCATCCTTGTAAGCCTTGCATGTATATCATTGCATTGTGTATTGGCTCATGAGCACGTAGTTGTGCTCATCCTCGCTCTCCCAAACCCTTGGATGGCGATGGAGGAGACTATGCTTACTACGAGGAACGAAGTTGATGGACAAGGAAGCGGCGAAGAGTAGTCTAGGATCGTAGTCTAGGCCTCGGCGCGATCTAAGTTGACTTCGTTGGTACTTGCGTACAACCGATATTATCGGGTCCTTGGGTAATATCGATCATTACCTGAGTTGCCCGATCGCTTACTGTGAAGAGATGAGCTCTACCCTTTGCTTCGCGCTACGTAATCGGTGTTACGTATTGTAATCAATTTGGCACGATCATTTTGTTGTAAAACTTCGAC
The DNA here is from genome assembly GCA_036346255.1 of Ampelocalamus luodianensis. Taxonomy (NCBI): domain Eukaryota; kingdom Viridiplantae; phylum Streptophyta; class Magnoliopsida; order Poales; family Poaceae; genus Ampelocalamus; species Ampelocalamus luodianensis. The sequence continues at coordinate 41,704,707 of CM070631.1, forward strand.
CGGCGTGGTCTATGTCACTCTGTTGATTGTAATATTGATACTTTAGTTCACGCCATGTATGAATGATTCGGCAATGCTGTGAGTGCTATCTCGATCGAGGAATAGCACGGCGTTTTCCTGAAGGATTGGATTAGAAAATCCGGTCAAACGGTGATGTCGAGCATCTGTATGTAAGTCTTAGTTAGATTGGTCGTTGCCTTAAGGACTTGGATCTTATTTTGAAAACTAAGAAAAAGCTTTGCTAAAAATATAGAGTATTTATTGCTTCTACTCTTCACTCCTAGTCTGTGCTTATCTTTATTTCACTTGAGTTTTACCTGTCTTGACCTTTTCTGTTTTCAAAATTTGTAGATGGCTACCCGTCGTCGGATGGCAGTGGGATCTCCTCGTTCACGGAGAGAGCGAGGAGGCCAGCGGACATACTTCGCCGGTGATCTTGTACCTTGGTTTTCCCGTCGGCCTACGTTCGTGGTAGGATGGCGAGATCGAACCCGCGAGTCTGGGCGATGGAGTGTACCTCTCCGCGGGGTTGGCGAGTTCACTTCCTTCCTCTTGAGGCGGCGCCCGGCGTAGCCGTCGGCGCCGTCGGGGCGCGCGCGCGTCGCTTCCACCGCTTGTGTTGGAAATGCGAGGATCTCTTCTTGAGTCACCCATACGCTTCTACCGTACCTCCCGGGCGAGGCGTGTCCCGGCAATTTCGACACGAGGCAGCGACCCTCGCAGCGCGGCGAGTCCGGCTACGCGGCGATGATAGCCACCATCACGCGCCATGGAGGAGATCGAGCGGTGCGGACACTCCTCACCGGCAGCTATGCCCACTCAGACACCCGCCGAACAACATGATCGAGGTGATGAAGCTCACTCCGCTGCGATGCGAGAGAGGATCTTTGCGGTGCGGGAGAGGGCGCGCTCTTGCGAGTTGCGCGCCTCGAGCGCGCTCGGTCCTGCCCGGCCCGGTTGCACCTATCGTCGCCCCGTCCTCCCAATGCCGGCCGGCGTTCCCGCCCGAAGGACCCGTCTCGACTCACGGCCGCATAGCGAGTGCGCGCCGCGCCGTCCGGCCGTCGCCTAGAGAGTCGGCCGTGGGCGCGGCCCGATCCACCGCTGGGTTTGCGAGTCGATCGTGGGCGCCACCTCGGCCGTTCACGTTCTGCTCCGTTCGCGAGCTTGATCGAGCCGTTCGTTCGCTCCCGAACAGCCATACGCTTTGTGGTGATCCGGTAAGCATTGTCGAATTAGTTTAGGTTAGCTAGCGATGCTTGCGGCGATCTTTTGGGTTGCAAGCACTTTTGTTTCTTTCTTTTGTAAGCGATGTGTTTGTATTACGTGTCATGACTTAGCTTAGTGTATAAGCTTTGTTCGAGAGTCATGTAACACTTAACCCCCTTATTATAGTATAGCGCTCTAGGCTTTGTATTATGCTGCCGTTCTTTTGTTGGCTTTGTTCTTGTCTGTGTGTGCCTTAGAGGGCTAGTGAACCCTCATATACTCCCTCTAGTTCTAAGCTTGAGTTTCTTGAGGATCCGCCAAGAAGAGCTGCCTTGATCAGTGGAGCCTTCGCGTGGTAGAGGAAGAAAGCGTGGCCGTGGTCGTGGCCAAGGCGAGGGCGAGCGCCTCCTCCACCACCGACAAACCCGACAATGACCCAAGTCATGTTTGTGATTCAGATTCTCGAGCGTTACTAAACAATCGTGATTGGACCGGCCGATCGCAACTCAAGTTAGCGAGACTTCCTCGGGACAAGACCTCTCACCTTTCTGCGGCCAATGAACCTCTAGAAGTGAAGGCGGCTCGGGGACAACGAGAAGAAACCGTCTTGCCATTGCTCAAATGAAGACAAGGTGGATTTCGCCACCCATCGGTGAAAAGCGCGCATTGCTGGTGGGAGAATTACCTCGCCGCCGAGGTGATGAGAATCTAGAGGAAGAAGAAGCGAGGAATAGCGAAGTCGTGGCGTCTACGATTGGAGCCCCACAAGATCCGCTGCCTCTGCGCGCAATAGAAGAAGTTGCGGAAATACAACAAGTGAAGTTGAACCGCATGGCGGCGATTCCGTGGGAGGAATTCAAGGCGCTTTGGGGCCAACCGTGCCAGTGGAACAATGAGATTGAAGAAGAGAATTGAGCTCTCAAGCGGTCGGATGTCGATAAATGAGTATCTAACCAAGTTTAACCGACTTGCTCGCTCCCCCAATGATGTAGGCGATGAAGAGAGAAAATCGACCGCTTTGTTGAAGGAATGCGTGAGGACATGAGAGGACGACTTATCCTCCATGATTACTCTAGCTTCAGCGATTAGTTAATAAAGCCCTCATTTGTGAAAATGAGAAGAAGCTGCTGAGATTAGCGCAAAGGAAGATGTCATTTGAGAGGCCACAAGGTAGCTATCCCTAGAAGCCTACATTCCAAGGTAGCTCATCTTTGAGATCATCTGCGGCCTCCTCTCGGAAAACTCAAGTTTCCACCCGCGTCCCCAAGGAAGTGGATTGGTGCTCTCGCCCGCAGGGAACAACGGCGATCAACCCGGCAAACCTCCTTTGCTTCGCTTGTGGAGAAAGAGGACACTCGCCAATCGTTGTCCTACCGTCGAATGCTCGGCAAGACTCAACACGAGAGTACGCCGGTTCAAGCGGGACCCGACCCCAAGCAAGAGTCACGGACTTCCACGGGCATCAAGGTCTACACCAACACAAAGCCATGGCGTGTGAACCACGTCACGGTAGGAAGCTCAAGGTGCCTCGGGAGTACTAATGGATGCGTTCCTGTTAATTCGATGCGCACAAGTTTTGTTTGATTACGGAGCTTCGCACTCTTTTATTTCAAGAAAGTTTGTTGAAAGGCTTAAGTTGCCAACCTATAAGTTGAAGAAACCCGTGGTACTTAGCTCACGGGGACCCCTACTGCTACCTCGATCGGTCCAGGTAGAAATTGCTATGGAACATTCGGATTCTAGCAAACCTTACGGTGCTAGAATCTCAAGCGCTGGATATCATCCTAGGGATGGATTGGTTGGCCAAATATCAAGGATTGATAGATTGTGCCAACAGGAAAGTGGTGCTCACCAAGAACCAGAGACCACAATAAGAGTTAGTGTGGATCGTTCCTCTCCTTTGAAAAGAACAATCCACCACCTTGGAGAGTTGTCCCCGGAGACAACGCACGTAGTTCAAGCTTACCGATGTCTTCCCGGAAGAATTACCGGGCATGCCACGGGACGAGAGATGTTGAGTTCGTCATCAACTTGAAGCCGAGGACAGCCCCAATTGCTAAGAGACCATACGAGAATGGCGTTGCGAACTTGAAGAACTTAAGACACAAATTGAAGACTTGCAAGACAAAGGTTTCATTAGACCTAGTTCTTCTCCACAGGGTTCGCGATTCTCTTTGTGAAGAAGAAAGATGGCACCGCCCGATTGTGTGTGGACTACTGAGCACTCAATGATGTGACCATCAGAACAAGTATCCCTTACCTCGCATTGATGACTGTTCGATCAATTGTGAGAGCATCGATTTTCTCAAGATAGACACGAGGTCGAGGATACCATCGACTTAAGATCGGGAATGAGGATATTCCTAAGGCGGCTTTTACCACGGTATGGCTGTATGAGTTCAACTGTCATGCCGTTTGGCTTGACCAATGCGTAACCTACTTCATGAACCTCATGAACAAAGTATTCATGGAATACTTAGACAAGTTTGTTATCGTGTTCATAAGCGACATCTTGATCTATTCAAAGACCGATGAAGAACATTACGAACACTTGCAATTGGTCTTAGAAACACTTAAAGAGAATCATCTTTATGCCAAATCTGATAAATGTGAATTTTGGCTTCATAAAATCGATTTCCTCGGACACATTGTATCCATTGGAGGAATTGCAGTTGATCCATCCAAAGTAGCATTTGTAATGGAATGGAAACAACCCACATCGGTGACGGAAGTGCGTAGTTTTCTCGGCTTGGCGGATACTCTGAGCGCTTCATTGAAGGATTCTCAAACTTTCCAAACCATTGACCCATCGCTTAAAAGGAAAAGAAGTATGATTGAATGAAGCTTGTGAAAAGAGTTTCCAAGAATTGAAGAAGAAGTTAACTACGCGATATTAATCTGCGGATATACATCAAGACTTGAAGTCTATTGTGATGCATCGCGCCAAGGTCTTGGTTGTGTGCTCATGCAAGGAGGAAAGGTTGTAGCTTATGCTTCAAGACAACTCCGTCCTCACGAAGACAATTATCAACCCATGATTTGGAGTTAGCGGTGATAGTGCACGCCCTAAAAATTTGGCGACACTATTTGATTGGAAATCATTGTAATATCTACACGGACCACAAGAGTCTCAAGTACAATTTTCACCCAATCGGACCTCAACCTTGACAAAGAAGATGGTTAGAATTAATAAAGGATTACAACTTGGATGTCCATTATCATCTGGAAAGGCTAATGTAGTTGCTTGATGCATTAAGCGTAAATCCTCTGCGATAATGTCATGATTCAAGAACATCAACTTTGAGCTCTGCAGAATTTGAAGCCCTCAACCTTGAGTTAATAGAGCAAGGCACACTAGCCCTTTGTAGAGGCCCATCCAACTCTAGAAAGAGCGGATCAAAGCCGCTCAAGAAGGACATCCTGAGTCGAGAGATTCAAGCATCTCATGGCCAAAGGAAAGGCCCTAAGATGTCGGAAGATCGCGAGGAATCCTATGGTATGGGAAAGCGACTCTTTGTTCCCCACGGAAGGAACTCAAAGATCGATTTTAAAGGAAGCTCACGATTACGCTTACACCTGCACGAGCGGCACCAAGATGTACCAAGACATGAAGATTTTGTATTGGTGGCCACGAATGAAAAGAGATATCACCGAGTATGTAGCTTGTTGTGATGTATGTCGTGAATCAAAGTGAACATCAAAGACCAGCGGATTGCTACAACCCTTACAGATCCCTCGGTGGAAATGGGAAGAAATCGGAATGGATTTCATTACGGTCTACCTCGAACTAAGTCGGATGTGACTCGGTATGGGTTATAGTTGATAGATTGACTAAAGTCGCCCACTTCATCCTGTGAAGACAACACAAGGAGACAAGTTAGCGAGTTATACATGGCTCGTATCGTGTGTTTGCATGGAGTACCCAAAGAATAGTCTCCGATCGAGGTTCTCAATTTACCTCGCATTTAGGCTAGTTTGCATGATGCCCTCGGAACACACCTTACCTTGGCCTGACCTATCATCCATGGACCGATGGTCGACGGAAAGAACAAATCAAATCCTAGAAGACATGCTTGAGCTTGTGCTTTGGAGTTTCACAGTAGGCCCAGGAAAAATGTCTACCATATGCGAGTTTGCATACAATAATAGTTACCAGTCAAGTCGAAAATGTCCCGTTTGAGCGCTCTACGGGAGAAAATGCGAACCCGTTGCATTGGGGAATCAGTGAAGGATATGTCTTGGACGGATACTCTCAAGCAAGCGAAGAGAAAGTTCGACTAATCGAGATCGCCTTCAAGCGGCTCGGTCTAGGCGAGAAGAGTTATGCGACAACCGTCGAAGAGACTTAACCTTGAAGTTGGAGATCTTGTGTATCTCAAGGTATCGCCACCGTGGAACCGAAGATTCAAAGTTAAAGGCAAGCTCGCACCAAGATACATAGGCGTTCCGATCACGCTAGCGTGGAGAAGTTGCCTATCGGCTAGAGCTACGAAAGTTTGTCGGCGTCCTAGCGTGTTCCATGTCTCTCAACTAAAGAAATGCCTCGAGTACGAAGAGCGGACTCTGTCGAAGCCATCGCCTTTGGATAAGGATTTGACTTATCGAGCACCGATCAAGATCCTCGGCGTCGTCGAGCGGACAAGGCGTCAAGTCATCCGTCTTTGTAAGGTTGATGGAGCCATCACTCGACCAAAGAAGCCACACGGGCGAGAAGATCAACAAGCTGGATTTCCGTCCACTGTTCTCGGGCGACTCGAATCTCGGGTCGAGATTCCGTTTAAGGTGGGTAGGTTTTGTGAAGCCCCTTTTCCCCCTTCGGGTCAACCTCGCCGGGGCCCCTTCGTCCTCCTCAGTCAGCGCTCATTGGACGGACCCCCTCCTCCCTTCCCCTCGCGCACGCTACCCCGCCGCAATCATGCCCGCGTGTGCGCGCAGCAGCGCCAGTGCGCCGCTCACGGACCCCCTTTCTTCGCGGCTTTAAACCCCCGGTGCCCTTCTTCCTTCCCAGAAGAAGAAGAAGAAAGAAAGAGAAGGAGGCGAGACCCTTACCTCTCGGTTCTGCCGCCGGCGTCGCCTCGGTGTCGCCGTCGCCGCCTTCGTGAGCCCGCCCGCGCCGAGCCCCTCTTCTCCATTCCCGTCGCGCCGCCCTCATCTTCCTCTCTCCCCGCGCGCCGCCGCCTTTTCTTCTTCTCTCCCGGTCGCCCGAGCGCCGCCTCCCCTCCTCCACCTCCGCGCGCCTCCTTTTTCCCCAGGCGCCGCCCCGCCGCCCCCCTTCCTCTCCCCCCTCCGGTTGCTTTCGCCGCCGCCCGTTCTTTCCCCCTCCCCTCGCCTCCCCTTTTGAGGCGCCGCGCCGTGGGCCTTGCATGCATGTGTGGCCGCCTCACTTCTGGCGCCGGTTTGGCCAGGCTGGGCGGGCTGTTTTTGCTGCGGGCCGGTTTAATTTTTCTTTTTTTTGTGATTTCTTGTTTGCTTTTCTATTTTAATTTAAAAGCTAGACTTTAAATATTAATATCTCCCTCATTTCAACTCCAAAAATTGTGAAATAAATTTCTAAAAATTTCTAAAATCAAGATCTTGCTAATGGCATAGGTCTTGTTCAGTTTGGAGTTCATTTGTGTACTCTTGTGTATTTAATTGCTCTTGTTGCTTGTCGTTTATTTTTAGGTACTTAGCGCGTAGATTTGGAGCAGCAGGAGACCTCCACGTCGATCAAGGACAAGACTACTCGGACTCTCTCCCCTACAACCAAGGCGAGTCAATACTTTGATCATATTGAGCCTACATTTTATGCAAATTATATTCTTTTAAAATAGCAAATTGCATGCTTTAATTCTTTAATCAAATGTATGTTAAAGCTTAAGGTAGTTAATACCCATTTGTTGAATAATTAATTACTATGCCATCCTTGACAACTTGAATCCATAACCATTGTCACCCTAGTAACTATATGGTAATACTAGCTATAGGTTGTACTTAGCGACATGCTAGACTTGCTTAAATCAGGGACATTAAAATGTCCTAATCATCATCATTTCAAACATAAAATGATTTGGCGGTCATTGCGGGTAAATGGTGAGATGATTGAATTGTTGTATTTTACATCTCAAAAACCTAAGCTGCTAATACCCGTGCAGGCGGATGGTAAGATGGTGGAGTGCGGATGTAGCACGAGAATGGTGGGAATGTGGTTGAGCCGTCCGGACAACCCTAAGGACTTAATCTTGTCACGACCTCCTGTGTATAACAAGTACAACCACAAGTGCGCAACAAAGCTGCGACTTGGCTTAGTACATTTATCAAATCCTGAAAATCATCTCCTTTGGAGGGTTAAAGGAGGCACAAGCTCTGGGTATGTCGGGCTTGGATGGGACACAGAGTCAAGGGTGAAGTTAGCGATCGGAGAGGTGTAGCCACGCTCGCCGATGTTGAGTGGACATCCGCGCAGCGTATGGGCATAACCCCATATGGGTGAGGCGAGGAAGGCGAGATATTTAGAAAAGTTATTGTGACAACCTCTCGACTACGACTACGGAATCGTGTAGAAACGAGTTAATTGTCTCTTGTGGGTAAAGTGTACAATCTCTGCGAGTTATAAAGCTGTTTAAGCAGTAGTGCCTCGGTCAAAAGCGGACATGGGAACTTAACTTGAGTTAGTTCTATTTCAAAAATATTGTGGGTGGTATGAAAATTGTGGCGGGCTCACCTAGCCCTGAGTTTGGATATTCCTGGGTCTTTGTACCCAGTGCCGTTTAGTGGTGGATGTAACCACAATCAAAATAAGCATGAAGGTGGAGGTAACCTCTGCTAATATAAATATTGCACAATTTCTCTCTTTAACTAAAATGAAATTGTTAAAAATGCTAAGTGCTAGGAAATTTGTACTTATGATATTTAAAAGTATTGCTTTCGCAAATAAAAGAACCGAGCCATCCTTGTAAGCCTTGCATGTATATCATTGCATTGTGTATTGGCTCGCGAGCACGGTAGTTGTGCTCATCCTCGCTCTCCCAAACCCTTGGATAGCGATGGAGAGACTATGCTTACTACGAGGAACGAAGTTGATGGACAAGGAAGCGGCGAAGAGTAGTCTAGGATCGTAGTCTAGGCCTCGGCGCGATCTAAGTTGACTTCGTTGGTACTTGCGTACAACCGATATTATCCGGGTCCTTGGGTAATATCGATCGTACCTGAGTTGCCCGATCGCTTGCTGTGAAGAGATGAGCTCTACCCTTTGCTTCGCTACCGTAATCGGTGTTACGTATTGTAATCAATTTGGCTTTGATCATTTGTTGTAAACTTCGACCCGGCGTGGTCTATGTCACTCTGTTGATTGTAATATTGATACTTTAGTTCACGCCATGTATGAATGATTCAGCAATGCTGTGAGTGCTATCTTGATCAGGGAATAGCGCGGCGTTTTCCTGAAATTCGGATTAGAAAATCCGGGTCCGACACGCCCACCGCTGATGCCAAGAGGAAAAGACGCTCTTCAGGTCGCTATGCAGCGCGTGCGTCTCCTCAATCTCCGCGCTGAGCCTCGCGGACAGCCTCGTGCAGCACGTATGTGTTCTGCACGCTGCAATGCTGATGTGGTAGAAGACGCTGGATTGATTGCTCGCGCACGGGCGCACGGCAGAATTCCCTAGATGAGTTCTCTCTCTCACGCACGAACAAACCTCAACAGCAAAAGCCCTCACGGCCAGAATCTCATCAACTCAACCAGATGATGTTTTTCTCTAGTACATGATCGTGATGACACACAGGAAAGCATCTGATCAACTCACGTTACAAACTAACACTCGTCAGAGTGGGCATAAATCATAATGGAATTATAGTTTGACATTCTGAATTTCTCATGTACTGATGCTACCACCCTACAACTCAACAACAATCTTGTGAACCCTTTCCCTGGGCATGGTCTCCAGCAGAAGGATCACCAGACCAGAGGAGGAATCGTAGGAGAACTCCACCTGAGCTGAACCTAGCATGCATTTCCTTGGCCTGACTGCAGAGAAGACACCGAACCTTCCACATCCTCTCACTTCCATGCAGACCAATCCGACGGCTTCAGAGCTTATGTTGTGTAGGTCTGTCAAGGTGGAACTTGAGCCGTTGTCGAGCAACTTTGCGTCGTCGAGAAGATGGTAGGTGAGGCTTTCCACCGCCGCCCGCTGTTGAACATGTCGATGAGACCGATCGAAGCAAACCTGAATCCGGGTGCCAAATCCTGCAATATCATGATGCATCAATTAGTCCATAGATGCCAAGCCTTTTGCGTTACAAGTGCATACCAGATTAGACATAACCAAATGGATAAGTGGTCGAGGCAATGGGCTGACCTTGATCGGCGACACGGTGAGGATATCATGTTCCAAGACCTTTAGGGAGATGGGCAATGCCACACCGTGTGGGAGGACTACAAGGTCACCGCTAGCATGACGGTACACGCGCAATCGCCATTCCATTCGGGGTCAGTCGCTGCGTCGGAGATAAGATGGACGTCGCTGCCCTTCACGCCGCAAGTCAGGGCCTCAGCGCCGGTCCGGTGGAAGACGTTCTTCTTCTCAACGGAGCTCTAGGCCGCGCCCTGGCAATTGTACACGCCGAGGACGCCAATGAAATTGTTCATGTTCCAAATCTTGAGCAAGCTACAGAAGACAAGCCACGGCATAGAATTATCAGACACATGCTCCAAACAGCATTGGTACAATGTACAGATCAAGAATTGAAGCAATTGGCGATTTGGGATTGAGTTTACCTGACGCCATTGCGCGCCGGATCGGTGAACAGGCAATCCTTGGTTGGCCGGCCAGGCAGCCGTGCTCGAAGCACGGAGCCGTCAGGCAAGACCATCTTCTTCAGCAGCTCGAAGTTGTGCTCCCCTGGGACGTCACTGCAAAGTTATCGCCAAGAACACAATTCAGCTACTGGTCTCACCAAACGCAGGCACCACAACTGCTCAGGAGTCTGAAGTCAACCTGACATAGACTGGGCCGCCGCTGATCGCTCGTGCCGAGCCGTGGTAGTCGCCTGCCGGGTGCAGAGAGTGGAACATGTCCCAATCCGGGATCATGAACTCCCCAAGGAACAAGCTGTTGTACGCCACCGCGGCAATGTGGATCGTGTGTGACACGGGGTCCCTCGGGAAGAAATCATCCGATGCTCTCACCACTGCCGTCTGTTTAGAACTGCAAATTTGACGCATATCACAATCAAATTTCTCGAAAAAAAAATCGAATCTTTTTAATGGAAGCGAGGAAAGGGATGAATAGAATTGCGTACCAGTAGAGGGCGTCGGTGTTGTGGCTCATGCAGGCAATGATGCCGTTCTCCGGGAAGTTCTTGGCGATGGAGGCGTCGAGCGCCTGGTGGTACTGCCTGGTGAGCTGCACGCGGCCGCCGTGGCCGGCGCCGAGCGTCTCCAGGATGCACTGCACGTCCACCTTGACGCCGTCGACCCCGGCGGCCGCGAGGTATGCGTGGAGCTCGTCGTAGAAGCAGTACACAGCGCGCGGATGCATGAGGCCGTGCCCCTGCGTGGTGAGCGCGTCGGTCTCCATGCCGGGCTCGTTCTCGGCGACACCCGGCGAGATCTTGGGGAACTGAATGTTGGAGTGGTAGCCTTCCATCCCGGCGACGCCCGGCCGGACGCCGCCCCAGTAGCCGGTGATGGCGTGCCAGACGTACACGTACTTGAGCCCGTATTTCTCCTTCGCCGCGCGCACCACCCTCTTGATGCCGGCGGGCGGGTCCTCATCGTTCTGGAACTTGCTGTTCTCCTTGATGCCGGTGAGCCGGGGCAGGCGCGGCGGTTGCTTGTCTTCGATAGGACTGGAGGTTGCTCGTCGCCCGCAACCATAGCTTCGCCGGCGTCGGAGCAACGCGGCGAGAGGACAAGGGTGGCCCGATCGGTGATGGGATGGAGGCGGGCAGACGCCGTAGCAGCGTAGGGGAGGAAGAGGGCGCTGGGGAGAGAGTGGGGGTGTGGGAGTGCGGGTTGGGCAGTTGTGACGCGGCGGAGTGGAGAGGAGGTTTCTAGGACTTCAGGAGTGGGAGAAATAGACATCTGCATTAAATCTAACGGCTCACGTCACACGAAGAAGAATAGATCTAATGGTTCACGTCTCACAAAGGAGAATGGACCGTCACCAACTCGTATTTTTAAGTAGTAGAGATTAATTTTTGAAAAATCCTAAACACTCATATACATGTGCTAAAACTGTTTAGTCCCATATGGAAATTGAATGGGAGTTACACCACTTTAAAAGGTGAAACGTGGTAACCCTTTTGTGGAATTTGAGAGAGACAATACACGCGCTCGCTCATCGAGCCATGCCGTGCGGGTGCGGGTGCGTGTGCGTGTGCGCGCGTACGTAGGCATGTCGGGTGTGTGCTCGTTTTTCTTTATCTATTCGAAAATCGAAAGCGTCTGGCTTCGCGATTAATGGTAATAACAAGCGGTAGCGATGCGGTTCGATTACTAATGAGTAATGGGCGGGCTGCAGTTAACACTGGTTGATGGCGAATCAATGGTTACCGTTTTCAAAAGTCTCTGGTCTCTTTGTCTTTGTAGAACAGAGCTCTGGTTCTTTTTCTAGACTCTCTACGACAGACACAAAAAGAACTCCGTAGTTTTGCTATTGTCTCTGGCAATCTCCATCCCGGTGAGACGTATGTACGATTACACCGGGAGAGCAGGCCTCCGGAGTCCTTGTCCTTCAAGGCTTGCACGAGCGAGGATGAATAAGGTTTTTCGGGAGCGTTCACGCGATTGCTCGCTTCATCTGATTTTCTGCTACGTCTACATCTGCGCGACTACTATCACTACATCCACGAAGTTCTCTGCTACATCTACATCAACTGCACAACTACTACCACGACGTCCACTACGCCATGACGAACGACGACCTAGCCAAGACTCTTGCTTCTACTTCTGCTGCTCCTGCTCCTTCCGCTGGATCTGGGTATGTCTATCTCGCATTTGTTGTTTATTTAGTTTTATTATCTGTTGTTGACTTGAACTTTGAGATAGGTATGTTAGTTTCTGTCTTTCTAGAAATTTGTATATCTATAGTGTGCTTGTCTATCTGCTTTGTGAAAATGGCTACAGTATTCTTCGTGATTTATCTAGTATATTTCTGAATTAAAGTAATTTGAAAAATACTCATATATTCAACAATCGACTGCCTAACTACATGTGAGTGAATCTTATGTGTTAAAAACTGAACTGATGTGTTTGTGGTCAATGTAAATAGGTTCATGCATCCGTTGGTGTACGGGGACCGGACTACCCACCGGTGATGAGGACACTACTACAGAACAGACCTTTGGTCGAACTGCCAAATGGGCAATAGTCTCGGAGAAAATTGCGTCGGGACCAAAAATATCTTTAGTCGGTTGGTAACACCAGCGGGACTAAATCCCCCTTAGCGGCTCTGGTAGCGAGCTTTGCGGGAGGACTTTTAGTCGGTTGGTGTTACCAACCGGGACTAAATGTCAACCTTTAGTCGGTTGGTACTACAATCCGGGACTAAATCTTTAGTCCCGGATTGTAGTACCAACTTTGGACTAAAGGTTGACATTTAGTCCGGTTGGTAACCTGGCCGGGACTAAAGGTTCTCTGTGGCGGTAATTGAATAGTGGGGACCTTTAGTCGGTTGCTAACACAGCCGGGACTAAGGTTCTCTGAAAAATATGTCCCAGCGCAAAATTCACCTTTAGTCGGGCGTGGCACCACCGGGACTAAAGGTTCTCTGAAAATATGTCCCAGCGCAAAATTCACCTTTAGTCGGGCGTGGAACCACCGGGACTAAAGGTCGACACTAGTCCCGGTCCGTATTACCACCGGGACTAAAGTCTTTAGTCGGTTGGTAAAACGCCGGGACTAAAGGTCCCAGTACTTAAGCAACAGTTTCGTCTTCCATTCTTCCTCCACTTCCCATGCGCGCCCTCTCCTCGCCGTCTCCTCGCGCGGCGGCCGCTCTGCCGACCTCGCGCCGTCCGCCGCGGCGTGCTCCCGCCGTCTTCTCGCGCGACCCGCCTCTCCCTCGCGCCGCGTCGTCTCCCGCGTCGCGGTGCCCTCCTCGTCGCGGCATCTGCCCGAGGTTTGAAGGCAAACAATATTCTCCCAAATAATGCAAGACTAGCTATTTGAGTTTGCATATGGCGGCACATTTACTTCGTTTAATTCCAAAACGAGAGAGTTGAACTTGGTCTTAGCTCATGATTCTTGGTTCTCGGTTTGATTACTAGCAAGCAAGAAAGAAAGAAAAATAGAAGTAAAACAAAAGTGGTGACCGAAATTGTAAAACCAAAATCAATAATGAATTGAAATGGAAACAAAAGAAAAAAAACACCTTTAGTCGGTTGGTAATACCAACCGGGATTAAAGGCAGCCCGTGGTGATCTGGCGGACCTTTTAGTCGGTTGGTATTACCAACCGGGACTAAATCGGCCTAGTCCCGGCTTGGGACCGGGACTAAAGGTGAACATTTAGTCGATTTCCTAGTCGGCTCTATAACCGGGACTAGAGGCCCTAGGCGGGACCAAAAGTCTGTTACGTAGTAGTGGGAGGAACGCCGGGTCCAAGCTGCCGCGGTTTACGGCCGAAGAGTCGGCGAGTGTGCGTGGGTCGTTTGATTTCGTGGGGATCAACCACTACGGCGCTGTCTATGTTGAAGCAGATCTGAGCCAGCTACAACGGAAGCTGAGAGATTATGAAGGCGACACGGCTATAAAATATATCACCCGTAAGCTATGGAGTTTGCACTTACAATTTTCTTGTTTCAGTTATACTCATTGGAAAGGCCAGCCAGATGAACGTTCATAACTTCAACTTTTTTCCCCTGAACATTTATGCAGAACTGTGGGAAACCATGATAGCTAAACAGCGTGGACTCGTCGGGCTGGGGAATCATGAGGCGCCGTGGGCTCTTGAGAAAAATGCTGGAGCTCCTGCAGATCAAGTACAGGAATCCTCCTGTTTTCATCTACGAAAACGGTAGGGTGATTCGTTAATTTCCCAAGTAACATAATTTTGCTGCGCGTGCCTAAGTTGATGTGTGTGCCATGGTTCTCCCAGGAGCTGGTCATGAGCCAGACCCATCAGGTGCATTGCTGTACGACGACGAGTTCAGGTCACATTTTTTGCAGGTTTACATCGAAGCAACTCTCCTTTCTATCAGGTACAAGATGATTGACCAAGAGATCAATCTAAGTTCCTATAATATATTTACGCCACGATTACCATACAATCTTCTTGTTTATTTCTGGCTCTGTACGGATCGAACGTGCATGGCTACTTCGTGTGGTCGTTCCTGGACGTCTTCGAGTACATCTTCGGCTACAGTTTCCGCTTCGGCTTGTACGGCGTCGACTTCGGCGCCGAGGAGCGGACGAGTACGCCCGGCGATCGGCGCGGTGGTACGCCGGCTTCCTCCTCGGCCGCGAGCTCAGGCCGGTCGCGTCCGGTGACGGCGCCGGGCCTCCTACCCCGAATGAGCTCGCGCGTTGCATGTACTGAATAAGTAAACGCAGAACCGCGTCAGAACAGAAGTCCGTCAATTTTCTTGAGATGATCCTGTTGTGTAATCTTAACTAATAAAAGAAAGAGTTTACTCCACTCAGCAAGGCGATATTTTTTCTCACATGCGTGCAGTTGGGCTCTCCATCCCTCCTAAATTCATCATCGAGGTGCACCAACATGTAGAGCCAATCTGATTGTCCACAAAGTCTCATGCGCATCCATGTCCCTTCTTGCACAACCACCCAAATCGTTGTCGCGTCATTTCTTTTTACATGCACACACCGAAATTCATCGCTGTCCCACTCCTTCACGTCTCGCGTTGCGACTCGCCACCTGTGACCGTCCGACATTCATTTCGTGCCTCAAAGATCCCGACCCCCTCCGGCACTCGGTCCGTGGGTTGCAACAATGGCGTGCACGAAGATGAGGGGATCCAACAACGTGCGAGGTGGCAACACGAGGAGGTAGCAGCGGCAGGAGGAGGTAGCGAGGAGGAGGCGGCGTTGGGGGTGGGAGAAGGCACGGGAGGAAGGGAGGAGAGGCGGCGGTACCTTGAGAAGTGGCGGCGCCGGGGAAGGAGGGAGACAACGGCGGCACGAGGAAGAGGCGAGAGCGAGGTGTACTTCCCTTGCCGCGTCACCGTTTGAGTTCACTACACTACGTCCTCTTCATCCTAATCCTCCCGTGCGCTGCCGCCTCCTGCTCCGCGTCAGCTAAGCAAGCATCACTGTCTCCTCACTTACCACCGCGACGCCGCCACCACCTCCTCCTCGGCATCCCACCTCCTCGCGCGATATGCTGGCGAGGGCTGCGAGGGCAATAGCTGTGAGCTGAATCATGACTTGGGCTTAGGGTGGAAGAGGGGACCATCAACGTAACCCTCTTCCTTGTCGGCCCGGCAATGGTTAGAAATGGACAACACATTGGGAGGAAGTCGGTGTGCTTCAACTTCAAAGATAAACAATTCATTAGCTCAAAATTTTAATTTCGGGTATTTGTAACACCTAAATTTTTGAAAATACGAAAATGCAAAGATTTCCCCCAACAAAAATCCTATAAATTTCGGATCTAACCTTTGCCTTTATATTCTCCACAAATCCAGAAATTCCGAACCTATCTCCACGCATTTTTCCAAAAGGTAAAACTACCTCTCTCTCTCTCTCTCTCTCTCTCTCTCAAACCCATCTCGGGCTCTTAGGGGCACCACTGCCACCAGCAGATAGGGCATCACCATCGCCGTGGAAGTGCCGGCTTGGTGGTCGATCCGTCGCGTCTCCTTACATGGTCGCCATGCGGCCTACTGCGCCTCCCATGCGGACGCCGGCCGCGAGCGCGCTGTCACTACGAGGCCGTGCCGTCGTCATGTGGCTGCGTCGCTGCCGGTTGTGCTCGCCATTGCGTCCTCATCGAGCGTACGCAGCACAGGTAGTCGCACGCATGGAGACAGTCGAGCCACTCAAAGGCCCAAGTGCCGAATGGATGGCTCTTGTGTGCTTGCTTCCTTTTGTTCATCTCGTGAACTCCATCCCTAATCACCTTGCCATGTGTTTAGGTTCTCACGTGGGGCTAGAAGGGAGAGGTCACCTTCACTTCTCCAATCCATCGTGCAGCCGCACTGCCGAACGTCTGGCAGGCAAGTACCTCGCGACAATCAGTTTCCTAACATCTATCTCATACCAATTACCATCTTCATGTGCATGGATACTTGGTGTTTAGTACCGGTTGCCAAGGATCTAATCAAGTAGTGATAAATTATGTGTGGCGGTTGTTGATAATTAATGGATCGTTGCTCATTAGAGTTGAACAGTTTTATAATTGCTAGTCACTGGAATTGTTGTTACCACTACCTAATGTTCGCTGTAATAGCACGTACTTGGATTATTAGTTAACAAGCATTTAGTGTATGAGCTAGGGTAATTAAGGACTAAGGTAATTAGTTGGGAGATTCTGGAGTTCAACGTGTTGTTATTAGTCTCAATTGCCATTATTTTAATATCAACAATTAAGTGGATTACCTTGGACTTTTAGGCTCGTGCTTTAGTGGGTTAATTGCGTTCAGAACCAATAATCTAAATATCTACTTTCGATCTTCCTGTTCTGTATCAATTTTAGTTTTGGTCTCTTAATGACTACATCTTATCAATCAAACTTTATACTTAATCGTTTCGATGCAATTACCTTCCTTCCAATCAATTGTCAATCACCCTTCTCTCTCTCTCTCTCTCTCTCTATATATATATATATATATATATATATATATATATATATATATATATATATAAGCCTTTTCCTACTCAGTGTAGTTACTCCTATTTCGTATCTCTAGCGTATGGAGTATCTTTGCAACCGAGAGTATGTATGTGTAGTATATGAGTATATAAGACCACTTAGTTGGTATTCATACCTTTTCAGGGGTGGTATGTATAATTTTTAGATATATTCCTTTTTATGTGGCATACTCCTTTTATATGTGAATATGAAGGTATTTACAAAATATGCTAAAAACTATAGACTCTTTTGCAATTTTTAGTGTGGTTCACATTAGAGTATCTTATAATTAGTATATGAGTATACCCAAAGTGATAAAGGAGTATGTCAAATTCTTTTAGGTGGTATATCAAAAATGGGAGTAACTACAGGGAGAGAAAGTATTATATACACTTGATACAACTATTTATTTATATATATATATATATATATATATATATATATATATATATATATATATATATACTCATATACTAATTATAAGAAACTTTAATGTGAACCACACAAAAAATTGTTGTGGCTTCCTATATATATATATATATATATATATATATATATATATATATATATATATATATATATATATATATATATATATATATATTGCAAATTACGCTCAACTACCCCATTTAGTGTCGCATGTATGTGGGATATGCATATACCACCTACCACTCAAAAACATACAGGTAGTACAATTCCGTTGTTGAGATAATAACACCCGACCACAAGTATACTGATTGAGGCGGGTGCGACTATTTTGCATTACTTGATATGTGAATGATTAAATCGGTACCGTAGTTGCTTTCTCAATAATTAACGTGAACACCTTATCATTACTCTCGTTCCACCATTCCACATTTCCATTAATACACTTCACAATTTTATTTCTGCAAGGTCTTTTCCTTCCTTTATCTTCTTACAGTAGTCACACTTGTGTGTGGCTGCACTGCAACACCTACTATCATTTGTTTCCATTACGTTTATTTACCCTTCTTTGTTGTGGGGTATACTTGCTGAGATTATCTTTCTAATCTCACACTTGTTCTTCTGTTCGGGTAAAAGTCGGTTGAGTAGCTTCCATGTGAGCATTGGGGTCATGGGTGACACATGTTCTTCACGACACCATAAGCGTTGCCGTTAATTATTTCCTTTGTGATTTTAATTAGCTTTGGATCGGTCCAGTGTGTCAAACTATTTATTTCTATTTAATTCCATTTGCTTCTGCTGGTGACATTATTACCATTGAATTATTTATTGTTGAACAGTTTAGTGATACTAAAGTTTTAAATTTCCTTGGATTTTTATATCTTGTGTTATTATTTATTTCTTGTGATGACGTTCCACGTAGTATTGCATTTTCAATATGCGGGGTGCTACAGTAGTAGTAGCAGGTAGTGCAATAGTCGGAGTTAATGTTTCTATTTGTGTGTGAAAGAAAAATTAATATTTATTATACGGTTTAGAATCCCATCTACTGATATGTATCACTTTCTTTTGAGATTCCGTTGCAACGTACGGACCTACTAGTTCGACAAACGAGTAGAAGTTTGTGTGCGTTTCTGGGCCGAATATTCTTCAGCTTACGTTGGGCCGCGCCGCCGCTCTGTATGCTAGCTTACACTTACGCAGATCAGCCCAATGTTTGAATTGCACATTTCCTGCACGATCGGAACATTTTGCATGTCAGTCCCTTCCTGGATAGACGAATTCATGTACGGTCCCTTTTTTTTTTGCAAACTAGTCCCTGCAGGACGTCTCCTCCGCAGTCCGCACCCGCCACCGCACACGGTGTGCCGCGGCCTCCACGCTCCACCGGCGCTGCCATCCCCGTCCTCTTCTCCTCCTTACCTAGGAGACGCCGGTGGACAGAGTTGCAGTCCGAGGCAGCGAGCAACATCCGAGCCTAGAGGACAGTACTACATGGTGGGGGCGGGGGTGATGGAAGGCCGGGAGGAGGAAGCTGCCGGCGCCGACTGCCGGTGCGATGTCACTAGGATGCATTTCGCGAGGGCTGCATGCGCACTCCAGCGCGCGGTGCAGGATCTTCCATTGCCTGGCAACGGCTTGTTCCAGGACCTCCTGGTACATATAAGAAAGCCACCAGAGTTTGTTTGCCTTGCATTGCTGAAAGCCTAAAAATCTCTGAACTTTGCATCAGACTGCATTTTCTGTGATCTTATCATAATTATCTGACAATGTCGCCAAATTTATAAAAATCACAGAGATGTGGATGCAATGTCTGGGTACCACAAAAATAATGTGCAGAAAACGAATGAATAGAGGAATCAGGTGAAAATTTTCAGCAGCAGCAGTAATTCATACAAAACATTATCAAACAGCTGCGTTGACGCAACATTCACAAACGCACGATTTGAGGAAACAACTGCAGTCATGATATCATAATCATGTTCAATGGCAACAATCGCAGCACCTTGCGGTTTAAGCTCATGTTTTCAAATAGTTCTGCCCAATGGAACATATGAGGTAGGATAAGCAGCCCTCGATGAAACCTAGGGCTGCTGGCTGAAAACCCTAAAATACCGACAAGATAAGTAGCATCGTTTCGGGTTGCTTCAACAACCAAACTTGGAAGCTGCAGCGTCTGATTCCTCGTTTTCTCTCGAAACAAATAGTTTCGACCAATTTAGAGATATACACAACGATAGGAGAAATTGCCTTCACAAGAATGGCGGCATCCTCTGGGGAGGAACAGGCTGATAACCATTCTCTGGGTGGTTCTGCGGTATCCGCTCGCCAGCAGGTCTTCGAGTAAAACTTCCATGTGTATGGTTCTGGATAGGATTGAAGGTGCCCCACCAGTGAGATTCGCTGTCAGCAGGGATCCAAGGAAATGGGGCAAAGCCCTCCCGACCCCACTCGTATGGTCGGTCAACAGGTCTAGAGACACCTTCACCATCAGGGGTAAGGCTCCTGTTCACAGTTCCAGGGGGAGCAAATCCATGGGGCCCTCCAATCTCAGCTGAGGATGCTGCTGCAATGAAAGATGTAATTGTCAAAGCCCTCGGCCTAACCCTTCTAGTTGTAGGAGGAATGGGCTGCTCTGCATTGTGGAGTGCATCGATTGCTGATACATATGTCCTCCTTTGTGTAACACCCAATTTGAGACAAGATCTTCAAAGATGTTTTGCTCAACTGCAAATCTTCCCCAATCGGTGCAAGGTTCCAAACCCCCACAGATTTCCCAAAATGCTCAAAGATTGGATTTCCCAAAGCACCGAGCCTTCGTCCCCAAATCTCCCTAACCTAGCCCTTCCCTTCCCTAGCCTGCAGTCGCCATGCCCTGCTACGCCGCCTCGGTCCTCCACCCCCGCCGGCCGTGCAGCTCCCGTGGCCGCGCCTCTCTCGTCGCCCCTCTCCTCTTCACGGTGTGCTCCCGTGCGCGCCTCGGCCCATCGTGCAGCCCACGCCGCGCCCTCGGCCTCCGCCGCCCGGCGTCAGCGGCCACCTTCCACTCCCGGATCAACCCCCTCCTTCGGCTATATGAGGCAGGCTCCCCTTGCCTGCCCGGTCACCAAGAAGTTGAAGCAGGCTCCCCCTCGGCGAACCCCTCGCTCATCCCTTTCCTCACCGAGCAAGAAAGCGGCGAAGGTTGAAGAGACTCACCTAGGGTTCCAGCGGCGCCGTCTCCTTGGTCGCCGCGCGCTGCTCCCAAGCCCCTTCTTCTCCCGGCGCGCCGTCGCGCGCCTTCCACGAACCTCTTCATCTCCTCGAGCACCGCGCTTTCTCCGACCGCGCCATTGCTGCGCCCGAACCCTCCTCCATCGCGCGCGCCGCCCTTGATCCTCGCTCGAGTGAGACTCGGTAGAGAGCCCCTCGCCGTTTCTCTCCTTGGCGCCCGAGCCCACAGCCGCCGCGCGCGCTCAGTTTTGGGCCCGCGTTCGTGTTGGGCCGAGATGCGCCGTGGGCGCTTTCTTTTGTTGATTTTCTTTTCTTTTTCGATTTAATTCAAAGAGACTTTAAATTCCTTTTCTCCTCATTTCAACTCAAAAATTGTGAAGTTTGTTTCTAAAAATTTCTAAAATCAAGCTCTTTCTTTTGGTGCTAGTTTGGTTTATTTTGGAGTTCATTTGTTGAGTATTGTTATTTATTTATTTCGTTTGCTCGCTTGTCTCTTTTAGTGCGATCGATCGTGTAGAGTTCGGGCCAGGAGACCTGCACTTGATCAAGCTCAAGAGTATCGGATCACCTAGACCTAGACCAGGCGAGTCAACACTTTGATCATATTGAACCTACGTTTTATGCAAATTATGTTCTTTTAAATATCAAATTGCATGCTTTAATTCCTTTATGCAAATGTATGTTAAATACCTAAGGTAGTTAAATGCCAATTTGATGCTTAATTATTAATACACCATCCATTGATAATTGAATTGCCATACACCCTTGTCACCTAGTAAATATTTGGTAACTATACTAGTATAGGCTATACTTAAGCGCCATGCTAGTCTTGCTTAAGTATCGGGTATCATCTACCCCATTCATCATCTTTTGAAATGAACATGATTTTGGGCGAGTCATTGGGTGTAAATGGCTGAGATGGTTATGATGTTGTATTTTCCTACCTCTTAAAAACCCTAAAATTGCTTATCACATGCAGGCGGGTGGTATGATGGATGGTATGTTGGTGGGTGCTAATGCACCCAATGAATGTTGGTTTGTGGATGGTATGTGGTAGGAACCGCCGAGATGGTCCCTAAGGACTTAATCTGTGATGACCTCCCAATGTAAAACGATGCGACCACATGTCTATAATGGTGTCGACTGGCTGAATAATTTGTATCCGTTAGTATGAGTTGCACGAGCGGATGACCGCTACACCATAAGCCTTTGTGGTTATGGGTTGGGGTGTCGACTTACGGTCTATGTGAGCGTGGCCGTGTGGCGCAAGAGGAGTGCAGGAAAGGGGTTGTGGGTCTACGTGGCGTAACCCTTCTCAGGTGAAACCTTAGCGGGTGTAACAAATACTAGTGGATGCATTGTAAAGGCCTTGTGACGATCTCCCTTGACTCGCATGTCTCACGGAAACATGTGTACATGTCAAGATGATTGTCTCTTGTGGGTAAAGTGTACAACCTCTGCGAGTGTAATAAAGCATTCGAATAGCCGTGCCCACGGTCATGGCGGACATGGGAACTTACAAGAGTTAGTTACATTTATAAAACCTTGTGGGCGGGATAAAATGTGATGGGTCGTTGTGACCACGGTTTTAGTTTTCCTGGGTGGATGTACCCAGTGATGTTAAGTGGTGGATGTAACGCTATCAAAAATAAGCATGAGGTGGAGGTAACCTCTCTTTCATTATAAATATTGCACAAGTAATCTCTTTAACAAAATGCAATTTGGGTTAAAATGCTAAGTGATAGGACTTTCTAATATTGGTATTGAAAAGTGTTGCTTTGCAAATAAAAGAACCGAGCCATCCTTGTTAAGCCTTGCATGTATATTGTGCATATTGTGTGTTGGCTCATGAGCACGGAAGTTGTGCTCATCCTCGCTCTTTCCCCAACCCTCGAGAACTGCGGATCATGGAGATTACGCCTATTACGAGGACCTGGACGCCGAGGAGCAAGGAAATGAAGAAGAGTAGTGTAGGTCCTTAGTCTAGGTCTCGCCTCAGTCCAGTTGGCCCCGTCGGTACTTGCGTACAACCTATATTATCCATGCTTTGGCTAATATTGGTCGTACACCTGATACCCGATCGCTACTGTGGAGAGACTTGCTCTACCCTTTTGCTTCGCTATCGTACTCGATGATTTGTAATGAACTCATTTGGCTTTGATCGGCCCTATTGTAAGCTCGACCGGCGTGGTCTACTTGAACTCGATGCTTGTATTAATGAATGGTTTGGTCTATGCGATGTATGAATTGATTGATAATGTATCTGTGGCGCTACCTCGATCCGAGGAATAGCGCAGTATGTTCTGAGAGGATTACGGATTACGAAATCCGGGTCCGACACCTTGCACCATGACCATGCCCTCTTGTCTCAGCCATAACAGTGTATGACCTAATGGTGCCATCAAATTGCTTCCATTGCGAGGTGTGGGCTGTTGTATTTGAACATGGTAAGAGCTAAGCAAGCGGGAGGTTTAGCATAGAAAAAGAAACCAAAAATTAGGCATGACTTGCAACACTAGCTAGATTCACTTGGCTTTCCATATATATATATATATATATATATATATATATATATATATATATATATATATATATATATATATATGAAAATGGTATAGCTCATAACCTTAAATCCACCAACCAAGGTTTCTCCTCTACATCAAATTACAGTGCGAGTATAGCTCACGAGACAACGCGTCCATCTCCATGAATCCGGTTCAAAAGTACAACCTAGCGAGGCGGAGATTGCTTTGGGAGAATCGACCTAGGTGGAACTCGTGAATTTTTTGAAATAATATTTTGTCGGACTCGGATTTTCTAATTCGAATCATGCGTGAATATATTGTGCTATTCCTGGATCGATGATAGCACTCACGGTACATTCTTTGAATCGTTCATACATAACGTGAACTAAAGCATAACATTTATTACAATCATCAGAGTGACATAGACCACGTCGGGTCGAGTTTTACAAAAGGGGACGACCAGACCAAATTGATTACATTACATAAAAGCAACGTCGACTACAGCGGAAGCAAAAGGGGTGAGCTCAACTCACCACGAGGCAGCGGCGGGGCCACTGTGTCTGCGATATTATCCAGGATGCAGGTAATATCGGTTTATGCATAAATACCAACGAGTCTACTAGGCGGGGCGAGACCTAACTACAGAACTAGACTACTCTTCATCGACTCCATGTCCGTTGACTTCTTGATCCTCGTAGTAGGCATAGTCTCCTTCGTCGGCTTCATCTAAAGGGTTTTGGGGAGAGCGAGAATGAGCACAACTTCCGTGCTCGCGAGCCAACACACAATGCAATAATATACATGCGATGCTTACAAAGATGGCTCGGGTTATTTTATTTTCTAAAGCAATGTTTTCAATTATCATAATTACAAATTCCTATCACTCAGCATTTTAACAAATTGCATTTTGTTAAAGAGAGTAGTTGTGCAATATTTATATTAGCAGAGGTTCCCTCCACCTTATGCTTATTTTGATTGGAGCTACCTCCATTTATTAACATCGTTAGTCTGACGACCAGGGAAAAATCAAACTCGGGGCTAGGTGAGCCATACAATTTCACACCACCCACAGGTTTTGAAATAGAACTAACTCAAGTTAAGTTCTCATGTCCGCTTTGACCATAGGCACATTGTTTAAACAGTTTATAACTCTGCAGAGATTGTACACTTTACTCACAAATGACGATTAACTCGTTTCCCTACATGATTCCTTAGTCATGTAGTCGAGAGTCGTCACAATAACCTTTTAAATATCTCGTCCTTTTCCATCATCTCACCCATATGGGGTTACGCCCATCGTTGCAGGATGTCCACCTCGGCCCGGCATAGCGTAGCTATACCTCGGCGGCCCGCAACTTCACCCTTGACTCGATGTCCCTTCAAGCCCGACATACCCGAGCTTGTGCCCTTTATCCCTCGGTAAGATGATTTTGAGTTTGATAAATTTACTAAACCAAGTCGCGATTTGTTGCGGACTTGTGGTTGTACTGTTATACACGAGGTCGTGACAAGATTAAGTCCTTAGGGGTTATGCGGGCGGTTCTTCCACATACCAACCACAAAATAACATTCTATGGGCTACATTAGCACCAAATGTTATACCATCTACCTTTCCATCCACCGGATAGTAACGACAAGTTTTTAGGGTTTTGAGAAGTAAAATACAACAACTCAACCAACTCGGTCATTTACATAATGACTACGAATCATTTTATGTTTGAAAAGATGATGATTGGAACATTTTAATGTTCGGTACTTAACAAGACTAGCATGTCGCAAGTACAACCTATAACTCGTATTACCATATAGTTACTAGGGTGACAATGGCTAAAGGATTCAAGTTATCAAGGATGACATATTAATTAATTAATCATCAAATGGGCATTTAACTACCTTAAGCTTTAACATATATTTGCTTAAAGAATTAAAGCATGCAATTTGCTATTTTAAAAGAATATAATTTGCATAAAATGTAGGCTCAATATGATCAAAGTATTGACTCGCCTCGAGTAAAGGTAAGAGGGTCCTCGTAATCTTGAGCTTGATCGAAGTGAAGGTTCGGTGTCTTGAACTCTCTGCGACGATCGTCTTGGAAAAAGAACAAAGAGCAAACAAAACAAATAAGTACATAACAAATAACAAAAGGACTCCAAATAAAAAAACCACTGCCATTAGCAAGGTCTTGAATTAACAAATTTTTAGAAATTTATTTTATAATTTTTGGAGTTAAAATGGGGAGATACTAATTTTGAAGTCTCACTTTTGAATTAAAAAGAAAAAGGAAAAAAAATTCAACAAAAGAAAAAGCTGGCGGCCACGGTGGCCTTTCAGCCCGGCCGCGGCAGGGCAGCGGCGCGTGCGGCCCACAAGAGGCGCGGCCCGAGCGGGCGCTGCCTAAAGGCCGAAGAAGCGGCCTTCGGGCGAGCGAGAGAGGGGAGAGGGCAGGGGGCGGCGGCGAGGAGGGAAAGGAAGGGGGCGGCGGCGCGCGCGATGGAGGATCCGGGGCTCACGGCGGCGGCAGCGGAGGGCGGTGACGGTGACGGGAGGTAAGTCCGGCTCCTTGCTCTTCTTCCTCCTCGGGTTCTCTTCTTGTTGGGGAGGAAGAAGTGGGGAGGAGGAAGGGGCAGGGAGGGCTTTTTATAGTCGGGAGGAGGGGGTCAGGGCGGCGCGCGGGGAGAAACAAGGGGACCAAGGTTCATGGGGCTCGTGAAGTGAAGTCGGGAAGTCGGGACGCGGCGGTGGTGGCGATGGCGACAAGCACTAGCGAGTGGGGCGAGTGGGAGAAAACGGTGCGCGGCGATCGCGGCGGGGCACGCAGTCTTTGGGCGGCCGGCGGTGAGGATGGAAATCTTGGCGCATGGGTCACAGCGAGGCGAGAGCGGGGAGGCGGCGGCGCCACTCGGGTTGTCGGCCGGCGTCAACGTCGGTCGGGGGGGAGAGAGAGAAGAGGGGGTGTGACAAACCTACCCACCTTAAACAAAATCTCGACCCGAGATTGGTGCTCGGGAGCAGTGCGGAAGTCCAACCGGTGATCTTGCGCTCGGTAGCTTCTTTCTTTGAGGATGGCTCCACTGGACCTTGCAAGGCGGATGACTTGACGTCTGGTTTGCTTCTCCACGGCGTCAAGAATCTTGATTGGATGCTCGGGTAAGTTAGATCTTTTTTCGGTCGCGATGGCCGACTAGAGTCATTCTTTAGGTGCTCGAGACATTCCTTCTCACTGCGCCTAAAGTAAAGATGTCGTGCACCTTTTGACGACTGTGATGGTAGATTCAACAGTAAGCGATGCCAACCGCTGGTTTCATAACCATGTCTTTGGAGTGCCAACTAGAAAGCTATCAATTTATCTTCCAAATCATTTGGATCGAGTCTCACTATTATTGAAATCCACCATTCGGCATAGCATAACGTCACCCAATTAAAAGAAGTCCGGTTATTTGATAAGTCTCATATTCAAATCTTTCTTAGGCCTAAATGTAAATAATCCAATAGATTGCATGATTTCTTTACTCCATAAATCCACAAAATTCTAGTAGCAATAATCGCATCTTTCAATCCAATAAAGTCCAAGATCTTGCTAGATTCCATTCTATCTGTTTTGGAGCGAAATTCTTCAAGGATTATTATCGCGCAATTGCTTTCTCCAAAATTCTTGACTAAACCCGACATCATTCACTTAATTCCTCAAGCATAATTATCAATTGTGGCCCTCGAAATTTCCTTGTACAAGTCAATATCTTTATTAAAGAACCTTCCAAAAGACAGCTTGTAATTCAAAATTTCAATTTAATCCGCCAATTTATTTTATCAATATCTATCCAACAAATATTTAGTCCAATCCAAATACCAGTAAGATCCATTAATATAAGAATCGTACTTCAATATCCAATAATCCAAAAATCAACAATCCTGTATTTCGAATATCCAACACTTAACAACGATTCATTATTTAACAATAGTCTCTATCTATCATCCAATCTTTATTAATCTAAAATCTACAATTATAGATCATCTGAACACTTTTATTTAGTTTCTCCATGATCCAACCAAAATTATTTCTATACTCCAACAAAGATTTATTTCTGTAATCCAACCACAATTCCTTTTTAATACCCAACCTCTCTATTCAATCTTATCCAATTGAATCCAATGTTACTAACATACCCAATGGATTCCATACTTCTTGATTCAATCCATTCTACCAAAATCAACATCGTGAGTTGGTAACCCTACAATCCAATCATGATTCAACTAACTCCTTCAAAATTAATATCATGATTCATTTTGAAAATCCAATCTTCTTCGCATTCTACTCTGTACCTTCGATGCACACATATCTCAATTTTAAGTTCCCAACCAACATCATAATCAACTCAAGATTCGATGAAGATCCAAACTCTCCTAATAATCTAATTGGTACTTCAGATTCCCATATCCTTCATGATTAATCAAAATTTTCCTCCACGATCATTTCCTTTCTCCACATTCTATATAATCCACCGATCTGCTATCTTTTAAACTATTCATGTTCAAGGCTTATTCATCATCATACTCTAGTATTCACAAGAACTTCTTATAACATCGGCAAATCTTAAAATCTTAAATTCCCAAAATCAGTCCCATCAATGTTTTTTTTCCTTTCAAAACTATCTAGCTTGGCATCTAGATACACTAGTTAATCCCAACAAGAATGGCTTCCTTGCGACTTACCTATTTGAACAATCTTCAACAAGTCTTCACGGTTTCAAAGATGAGAGGTAGAAAACACGATAGGCGAGAGGAAAAGCACACTAGGCAGGAGAGGACAAAAAGGAAGGCAGAGAATGTACCTCGTATTACTCGATCTTTGCTTGGGCCTGCGGTGATGACATGGTTGACACGGCCTTGCCTTTGGCTTTAGCAGTGGCTTTGGATACTCGCGAGGTTTGATAACTTTGCCTACAGTGAAGTTTGGCCTCGGTGGTGTGGCTCTCAAGTTGTACCCCTCGGGTGGTAGTTAAAGGCACCTTCTAGCAAAGTGTCAGTTTTCTCCACAATTGAAGCAAAGAAGATGTGCTATTGGGTTGCGCATGCTGAGATGGTTCCATGGGGTCGTGAGTGTAAAGAGCATTCTTATTTCTTCTCATTTCTCGAGGTATCCACGACACCGGTTGCAATCGACTATTCTCCTTTAAAATCGACATTGGTTGTCTGGCCAACTTCATTCATGACGATTCTCACAGCGGCTTGGAAACTTGTCATTACCTTTCGGCGGCATTGGTCGATAATGAGCGTAGGGAGCGATGTTAGGGCAATGGTCTTGTCCTTGAGAGAAAGCACATAACCTTAAGCATCGGGCATTCACGGTTGATGGTCCTCATCGCGATTGGGACGGTTTACGACATTGGTGCATCGGTGTCCTTTTTCTCCACAGCGCTACGCATACTCACTGGATTCATAAGGCAATCTCTGGTTGAAGATGTTCCTTACAGAGAGCGATGTAGTGCGGGCACGTATAGTAATAGTGTCTGTATTGCCCACATGTGAAGCATGCCCTTCTTGCATCTTGTCGTATTGGAGGACATAATTGGGGGACATGTCCTGTCTTGCCACATTCAAGGCAAGTATCTGGCGGAGCTTCTGGGTCTGGTAGAACTTCAGTAGGTACGGCTTGCCTCTCGCTGGGGCCCTTGATAAGTTCGTCATTGCTAAGGCCGAGGTTGGTGGCGATGGCGTTCCTTGCTGGTTTTTCAAGATTTCATTGGGGACAAATGTTCATATGGTGTCCTAGGTTACCGCAATGGGAACATTTGATCCTCTGGCCTTGCTTCCTTTGGGGGCATTTGTCGGCGAAGTGTTCGGTATTTCCGCAATGGAAGCAAGCGGTAACCTTGAGGGTTCTTGAGCGTAGTGGCATCGTTGTCTTTAAGGTGACAACTTCTTGGGTAATTCCTTAAGTTGATGGGCAGCAAGGTTTGCTTTGTCGTCTTTTGTATATCGCGCAAGCAGAAGCTTCTTAGGGCATCTATTAGCAAAGTGCCCTTTTTCTCCACAGTGAAAGCGATAAGGTGGGCTCTTGGGTTGAAGGTGTGGATTGTTTGGCGAGCAAAGTCGAAAAACATTCCCACTGGAGCGCGGAGTTGGAATTGGAGCTCTTGGTGTCTGGGCTGCTGATTTATTGAATGATGAGCTGTCAAGAACTGCTGACTGCTGAGGGTAGCCTTCTTGTGGCTTTTGAGCTGTCATCTTTCTTTTGCAACTAGCACCATTTCCTTGGGCTGCGGCTCTCCTTGGTGCCATCTGAAGTGAACAGAAGGGGGGGTTAAAAACTAGAGGGGATATATGAGGGTTTACTAGCCCTCTAAGGCACACACAGACAAGAACAAAACCAATAAAAAGATCGAAGCAAGTACAATACAAAGCCTAGGCGGCTACACTATATTAAGGGTTAAGTGTTACATGACTCTCGAACAAAGCTTATACGCTAAGCTAAGTCATAACACAGAATACAAACACAACATCTACAAAGAAAGAAACAAAAGTGCTTGCAACCCAAAAGCGCTCGGCAAGCGCGCTAGCTAACCTAAACTAGCGACTACACCAACATGGCGGCGAAGATCTAGGTGCTCGAACTCTCCATCTGGAGGGGCTGAAAGTAGTGGAAGGCGCTTCCAGCGAGCGGTCCTCGTGCATCGAGTGAGATGGGTGCAAGCGGCGTCTTGTGTCTTGGGCGGTTTTAGAACAAGCGCTGCAGGGAGTCCGCAGTGCGAAGGTGTGGCGGCGAACTCACCCTCTCGGCATAGAGGAAAACCTCCATGGTCCACGATTCTTGATCCGAGTGCGAGTCTTTCGACCTCTGAAGATAGGATGGCGGTAATCGGATGAAGCATAAGTTGGTGAAGAATGTCCACGAACTCGACTCCGTCTTCTTCGTGAGAGACAAAGTCCCACGGGCCATCGGACGACAGGGTAGCCATCTACAATTTTGAAAGCGGAAAAGGGTAAGTAAAACTTAATGAAGGTAGGGATAAGCATGGAACTAGGAGTGATGAGTGGAAGCAATAAGTACTCTATATTTTAGCAAAAGCTTTTTGTTAGTTTTGAAAATAAGATCCAAGTCCTTAAGGCAACGACCAATCTAACTAAGATTCTCTGATCGTATGCTCGATACAATCTCCGTCGGACACGGATTTTCTTATCCGAATCCTCTGTGAACACCTTTGTGCTATTCCTGGATCGGTAGATAGCACTCACATGTACATTCTGAATCGTTCATACATGGCGTGAACTAAAGCACAAAATTTATTACAACCATCGAGTGACATAGACCACGTCGGTCGAGTTTTATAAAAGGGTCGACCAGACCAAATTGATTACATTACATAAAAACAACGTCGACTACAGTGAAAGCAAAGGGTGAAGCTCAACTCACCACGAGCAGCGGCGGGGCCACGTGTCTGACGATATTATCCAGGACACAGGTAATATCGGTTGTATGCTAGTACAAGAGTCTACTAGGCGGGACGAGGCCTAACTCTGAGAACTAGACTACTCTTCATCGACTCCATGTCCGTTGACTTCTGGATCCTCGTAGTAGGCATAGTCTCCTTTGTCGGCTTCATCTGAAGGGTTTTGGGGAGAGCGAGAATGAGCACAACTTCCGTACTCACGAGCCAACACACAATGCAATAATATACATGCGAGGCTTACAAGGATGGCTCGGGTTATTTTATTTACTAAAGCAATGTTTTCAATTATCATAATTACAAATTCCTATCACTCAGCATTTTAACAAATTACATTTTGTTAAAGAGAGTAGTTGTGCAATATTTATATTAGCAGAGGTTCCCTCCACCTTATGCTTATTTTGATTGGAGCTACCTCCATTTATTAACATCGTTGAGTCTGACGACCAGGAAAAATCCAAACTCGGGGCTAGGTAAGCCATACAATTTCATACCACCCACAAGGTTTTTAAATAGAACTAACTCAAGTTAAGTTCCCATATGCGCATTTGACCATAGGCACGGTGTTTAAAGATTTAGAACTCTGCAGAGATTGTACACTTTACTCACAAGAGGCGATTAACTCGTTGCCCTACATGATTCCTTAGTCATGTAGTGAGAGGTCGTCACAATAACCTTTCTAAATATCTCGTCCTTTCCATCATCTCACCCATTTGGGGTTACGCCCATCGTTGCGGGATGTCGACCTCGGCGGCGGCATAGCGTAGCTATACCTCGGCGGCAGCAACTTCACCCTTGACTCGGTGTCCCTTCAAGCCCGACATACCCGAGCTTGTGCCTTTATCCCTCGATAAGGTGATTTTCGGATTTGATAAATTTCTTGAGCCAAGTCACGATTTGTTGCTTGAGACTTGTGGTTGTACTTGTTATACACAGAGAGGTCGTGACAAGATTAAGTTCTTAGGGCTTATGCGGCGGTTCTTCCATATACCAACCACAAAATAACATTCTATGGGCTATATTAGCACCCAATGTTATACCATCCACCCGAGATAATGTGACAAGTTTTTAGGATTTTTGAGAAGTAAAATACAACAATTCAACCAACTCGGTCATTTACATAATGTTGCAGAATCATTTATGTTTTAAAGATGATGATTGGAACATTTTAATGTTTGATACTTAAGCAAGACTAGCATGTCGCTTAAGTACAACCTATAACTAGTATTACCATATAGTTACTAGGGTGACAATGGTTAAGGATTCAAGTTGTCAAGGATGGCATATTAATTAATTAATCATCAAATGGGTATTTAACTACCTTAAGCTTTACCATATATTTGATTAAAGAATTAAAGCATGCAATTTGCTATTTTAAAATAATATAATTTGCATAAAATGTAGGCTCAATATGATCAAAGTATTGACTACTTTGGAGTAAAGGTAAGAGGGTCCTCGTAATCTTGAGCTTGATCGAAGTGAAGGTTCGGTGTCTTGAACTCTCGTAAGCGATAAATCTGAAAAAGAACAAAAAAGCAAACAAAACAAATAAGTACATAACGAATAACAAAAGGACTCCAAATAAAACAAAACCACTTGCCATTAGCAAGGTCTTGAATTAACAAATTTTAGAAATTTATTTTATAATTTTAGAGTTAAAATGGGGAGATACTAATTTTGAAG
Source organism: Ampelocalamus luodianensis (assembly GCA_036346255.1). Lineage (NCBI taxonomy): Eukaryota > Viridiplantae > Streptophyta > Magnoliopsida > Poales > Poaceae > Ampelocalamus > Ampelocalamus luodianensis. The sequence continues at coordinate 41,737,001 of CM070631.1, forward strand.
TCTCACTTTTGAATTAAAAAGAAAAAGGAAAAGAAATTCAACAAAAGAAAAAGCTGGCGCTACAGTGGCCTTTCGGCTTGACCCGCGGCTTGGGCGAAAAGACGCGTGCGGCCCACAAAGCGAGCGCGGCCAGGCGGCGCTTGCCTAAAGGCCAAAGGGGCACTCGGGCGGAAGCGAGAGGAGAGGCGGCAGGCGGCGGCGGAGGAGGAAGGAAGGGGCGGCGGCAGCGGCGATGGAGGATCGGGGCTCCGGCAATAGCAGCGGAGGGGGCGGCGGCGGCAGCGGTGACGGGAGGTAAGTCCGGCTCCTTACTTGCTCTTACTCCTCCTCGGGTTCTCTTCTTGTTTGGGGGGGAGGAAGAAGTGGGGGAGGAGGGGAAGGAAGGGCATCAGGGAGGGCTTTTATGGCGGGGATGGCGGGGCTCGGAGGAGGGCGGTCAGGGCGCGCGGTGAGGGGACAAGGGGACCAAGTGTTGGAGATATGCCCTAGAGGCAATCATATTGATGATGATATTTCATTGTATCCATGATTTAATAAATGTTCCTTGAATATTGCCTTTGTGTTGATTAACAAGTATGTGACTTGTTTGTGAAACTCTTTACTTGTATGGTTATTCTAAAGTTGTCCTAGTCGGAGTTCATGTGAGGACACACGTGAATGATGGATTAGCACATGTATCGGTTGATGACCATGTTTCACGAGTCATAGACATGGAGATGTCAAACCAATAATGTGGACACATGTTTAGAACATGGGGTTGGACCGACCCAACATGAGACATAGTAATTATTCTTATGGTTCTCTCTACACAATGTATACGCCTTGTCCTTAGACACGAGATTGTCGCATGTACTTGAGATGTGAATCGACCTACTTAGGGGCTATCAAGCGCTACTCAGTGGCGGGTAGTTATAAAGGTAGCTTTCGGGTTTGTCATGAAGCATGCTACGAGGCATGGTCGGTCGAGATGGGATTTGCCCCTCTCTACAGAGAGAGATATCTCTGGGCCTCAGTGATCGGATCAAATGCATGGCCATGCTACTTAAGGTTAAGAGTTAACCTAGTAAGGGATTAGGATCACGGGATCGAAAGAGTGGTCAGCTTGGGCTCGACCGAATGTCGTGAGGCAAAGGATTGGCATGTACATAACGTTGTGATGGTTAGTCCGATATGATCTTTACGTATGTTTAGGAGTTGTACGTCTTGCTAGAGCGCTACCAACTATTGACCAAGTATGTGTACTCGCGTCATGTCTAAACATATGTGAACCATAGGTCACACACTTAAGGGGTGAAGCCTAATTCGGATTGGATCCGAATTAGGCGGGCATTGAGTCCTAATGGGCCTCTATTCGTAGAAGCCCATTATAAGGGCGTCTATAAAGGAGAGAGCGGTAGCGTGGTTGAGGTTGAGTTTTTCGTGACATCCCCAAACCCGGCGCCACCCTCCCACGCCCTAGTCGCTCGCGCGGATCTAGTAGTCGGCGTCGTCGCTTCCTCCGTGCGTGTGGATACCTTTGAAGGCGCATACGTGGTGTTGGGACGAACCGCAAGAAAGGAGCTATGCGTGGGGCGCCACGGCGAGGGCGAGGAAGTAGTGCGACTACTCGCCTACGACGTCTTGCATCAACTTGTACGACTACTGCGCTTGCCCGCGCTTGTTGCATCAACTTCGCGCTGCGCGTCTAGTGGTAAGACCGTGATCTATAAGCTGCGGTGATCTTGGTTTACTGGTAGAATTTTTAATTTGCGCTAGTGTAGCCTACCGTGTCCCTCTGGTGGTATCGAGCGGTTCTTTGTCATGTTATAGGTTGGGTGATTTGCATATGGCGATATGTAAATCGGTATGATCGATGTGATCGATTGTATAGTTACGGTAATGGATTGATCGGTTTTCGTGATCATCTTTGCTAAGGTCGTGAAACAACATACCCTACCGGTCGGATTCGCCATCGGGTGAGCGGTGACACGTAAAACCGGTTGCGAATGCGAAGATCAATATGATTGATCGAATCGGAACCTAGATTAATAATCGATGTAAGTGATCATCTGCTAAGGTCGTGAAACAACATACCCCTACGGTCGGATTCGCCATCGGGGTGAGACGGTGACACGTAAAACCGGTTGCGGCATGCGAAGATCGATACAAATTGGTCGAATCGGACGATGAGTCGATTTGTGGTAAATATGATTTGCGATCAAAATCCTATGTAAAAATTGCATAGATTGGATCTCTGTTTTTCTGAAGGTCGGGCCTTGAAGTCCCGCGGCGCGCCGAACCGCGGAGAAACCCCTCGACTCCCTTATCCGGTAGATTGCGATTCTATGCATAAACTTGTTTTTGCGGGATGTATGTGACCAGTATGGCCTAATGTGTATGTGATGCATGTTTGTAATATTTGCATGACTGCGTGTCGTGGGTATGGCAACAGGTGGAGCCATTGTGTTGTCAAAGTATTGTATTAACGGCTGCGTGCCGACTTGTGATGATTCCTAGTATCCATGTATTTTATTACTAGTCATTATGAGTAATAGCTTATAGTAGTACTCGGAGGACACATCACTTGGAGGATGGCACACATGAACCATGGAGATGGAGATCATCATGGTGGGCCAGATTCTATGGCGATGGAGATCACCATGAGAAAATGGGCCATCTTGAGTCACTTGTGTGAATGCTATTCCTATTGTTTTACTCAGATGCATGTTTGAATGGTAGAAGTATAGCGATCCCTCACAAAATGTTAAGTTAAACATATGCCCTCCCAATTAAACTTTGCACCATCCCATGTCTTGTAAATTGATGGTGGGTCTATAAAATTAGGGCACCATCAACTTTCCTTGACTAGATGGGTTTTGTATCGGATACTTACATGCATAAGGATTGGTGAACTTAACAAGGTTATCATAAAGGTTATGGGCCTTGGGCATAAGGTTGGGGTAGGGGCATAGAGATGTCACCCAACAACAAGAGTCATATAGAGATATGATTAGCAAGGTGTTGCTTACGAATTACCTTGTCTCTAAGCGGTGATGCAAAAGCTCACTAGTAGACTCGTTAATTGCGGATCTTGAATCGCTAAGAATCAGCGAGAGGATGTTGATTTTAGTGGGAGTACATTCTATTAAATTTGTTTAATCTGATTTACTCTATCATGGTTTTATTTGTCTTAGTATTTTGCATTTCCTATTGTAGATCAATGGCATCTAGCAACCACGCACACCCTTTTGCTGCGATCGATTCTTGAAAGAGAAATTAAATGGAACAAACTATTGGATGGGTCCGTAACACGAAATTGTTCTCGGAGGCGGATAAAAAGGAAAACGTTACGGACACCCCAATCCCGAAGAACACGCTAACAATCGTCTGCTGCTTGTTAAAAATGCCTACAAGAAAGCATGTGATGACTCTCTTGAGATTAGTTGTCTTATGCTTGCATGCATGGAACGACCTTCAAAAGCGGTTTGAGGATCGAGGCGTATGATATGATCATAGCGCAGGACATGTTCGGAACCGGGCGGGGACTGAGCGGTTCAATGTCTCTAAGGCTTTTACGGAATGCAAGTTAAGAAGGTGCACCGTAGGCCCACATGTGATCAAAATGGTTGGTTCTGATCGGACTTTGGATAAACTTGGTTTCCAATTGGCCAAGAGTTGGCAACTGATTTCATTTAGCGTCTCTTCCACCTAGCTATGGGCATTTCATTTGAACTACCATATGCATGGGCGGATAAGGGCCTTAATGAGCTTTGTGGGATGCTCAAAGCAGTGACATTAAGAAGTGTGCGGGGCCTAGCCATGTGATGGTGTCTGCGAACAAGTCTAGCTTCAAGAAAAGGGTAAAGCCATGGCCAAAGAATAAGGGCAAGGTTAAAGATATGATCTAAGCCACGCCTAAGCCTAATCTTTGGACACGGAGGTGAGACAGTATGCTTCTATTGTAAAGCGCCCTTTGGAAGAGAAAGCGCAAGAAGTACACAGATTAGATGAATGCAAGAAGAAATTGGAAGTAAGACTTCCACCATGGTACACTTGTCATAAATGTTTTAGACATTTTCTGTGATTCTCCTATTAACTCGTGGGTATTTGATCTGGATCGTTGCTCACATTTGCAACTCGATCGAGGGCTAATAAAAGTAGAGAGTGCAAGAGGTGAAGTTGATTTTAGCGTCGGAAATAAAGCAAGGGTTCTTTGCGTTGACCGTCGGCACCATGCAACCAGCTTCCTTCAAGATTTATTATGGAATTGAATAATTGTTATTATGTTCCTAGTATGAGTCGAAACATTTTATCCCCTCATGTTTGATGAGAGATGGTTATTCATTTGCAAGTAAAGACAATGGTTGTTTGATCTCTAAAATGGAATGTTTATGGCTTTTAGCCCATTGTGAATGGGTTATTTATTTTAAATCTTGATGATCGCCTATCTTTAACATAAATGCTAAAAGACTTCGACCTAATGATTTGAATCCCACCTATGTTTGGCATTGTCGTTTGGGTCACATAAGTGAAAAGCGCATGAAGAAGCTCCATCGATGGTCTTCTAACCGTTTGATTTTGAATCATCTGAGACATGTGAAGCTTGTTTGCTTGGTAAGATGACCAAATCACCTTTCAAAGGTTCTTTTGAGAGGCGTCGGACTTGTTGGAAATCATACATGCGATGTATGTGGACCAATGAGCACGTTTGCTAGAGGTGGATTTCATTACTTCATAACTTTCCTTGATGATTTTAGTAGATATGGCTATGTCTACTTAATGAAGCATAAGTCGAAACTTTTGAAAAGTTCAAAGAGTTCGAGAATGAGGTTGAAAATCAACGTGCCAAGAAAATCAAGGCTCTGCGATCGATCGTGGTGGCGAGTATTTGAGTCATGAATTTAGCAATCATCGAAGAGTTGCGGAATTGTTCCACACTAACACGCCTTGGAACGCCTCAAAGAAAGCGGGGTATCCGGCGGCGTGTCGGACCTTGTTGGACATGGTTCGATCGATGATGAGCGATCAGTTACCATTATCCTTTTGGGGTTACGCTCTGAAAGCGGCAGCTTTCACATAGCAGTGCCGTCTAAATCCGTAGTTAAGACACCATATGAGATATGGGTAGGAAGAGTCACGGTTTGTCTTTTCTAAAGATTTGGGGTTGTGAGGCGTTTGTCAGCGACTCTGATCGGACAAGCTCACACCCAAGTCGGATAAATGCATTTTAGTGGGATATCCGAAGAAACCTTTGGATATTACTTCTACAACCGACTAGAGGGCAAAGTGTTTGTCGCTCAGTGGTGTTTTCCTAGAGAAAGAGTTTCTCAATAGGGAGACAAGTGGAAGAAACGGTGCGACTTGAAGAGGTTCAAGATGAACCAATCGGGGAAGACTCGACGAATGATGCCCATGTGGCGAGAACAAGTTGAGAACCCATGGCAAAGGAAGCACCACCACCACGAAGGTCGGAAAGGCTCCAATGCGAGATATATTATTGTTAGACAATGATGAGCCTCGACCTATCGGAAGCAATGATGGACCAGGACTACGAGAAATGGCATAGTGCCATGAGATCCGAGATAGCATCCATGGGAGACAATCAAGTTTGGAATTTGGTTGACCGCTTTGATGGTGTTAAAACCATAGAGTGCAAATGGATCTATAAAGGAAGATTGATATGGATGGAAATGTTCATATCCATAAAGCTCGACTTGTCGCATAAAGGTTTCGGCAAGTTCAAGGAGTTGACTACGATGAGACTTTCTCACTGTGGCGATGCTTAAATCAACACGGATCATTCTAGCTATTCTTTGCATATTTCGACTATGAGATATGGCGGATGGATGTCAAAGCGGCTTTCCTTAATGGAAATTTAGCAGGGCGTGTATATGATACGGCAGGGTTTTGTCGATCAAACAATGCTAGAAAAGTATGCAAACTTCAAAAATCCATTTATGGATTGAAGCAAGCATCTCGGAGTTGGAACATTCGTTTTGATGAAGTGGTCAAAGGGTTTGACTTCATCAAAAGCGAAGAAGAATCTTGTGTTTACAAGAAGACAAGTGGGAGCTCACTCGTATTTCTAATCTTATATGTAGATGACATATTCGATTGGAAATGATATTCCTATGCTCGAGTCGTTAAGACCTCTTTGAAAAATAGTTTCTCAATGAAGGACTTAGGGGCGGCATATATTTTAGGTATTAAGATCTATAGAGATAGATCAAAAGGCTAATAGGATTAAGCGAGTACTTACATTGACAAAGTGTTGAAAGCGGTTCAACATGGAGGAGGCAAAGAAAGGGTTCTTGCCCATGTCTCATGGCATAAATCTTGGCAAGACTCGGTGTCCTTCGACAAGCGATGGCGAGATCGCATGAGTAAGATTCCATATGCTTGGCCATTGGATCTATCATGTATGCTATGATGTGCACTCGCCGGATGTTTCCTATGCTCTAAGTGTTACGGCGAGATACGGTGATCGGTGAGAGTCCTTTGGGCAATGATTAAAAACATCCTCAAGTATTTGAGAAGAACTAAGGATGTGTTCTAGTCTACGGAGGTGAGGAAGAGCTCGTTGTAAATGGTTACACCGATGCAAGCTTCCAAACCGACAAAGATGATACAAATGCAATCGGGTTTTGTGTTCCTTTTGAGCGGTGGTGCGGTAAGTTGGAAGAGTTCCAAGCGGGAGGCTTGCGACTCTACAGCGGAGGCCGAGTACATTGCGACTTACAGAAGCGACAAAGGAAGGTGTTTGGATAAGGAAGTTCATAGCTGAACTAGGTGTGGTTCCTAGTGCGTGCGATCCTCTGGATCTTTCTTGTGATAACGGTGGGGCCATGCGCCAAGCCAAGGAGCCGAGGAATCACCAAAAGAACAAACACATATGCGGCGGTTTCATCTCATTCGAGATCCTTAATCGAGAGATTTAAAGATATGCAAAATACACCAGTTTGAATATTTGAGATCCTTTGTGAAGCCTCTCCCCTGACCTAAGCATGAGGCGCACACAAGAGCTATGGGTATTAGATATCTTCTAGATTGACTCTAGTGCAAGTGGGAGATTGTTGGAGATATGCCTAGAGGCAATCATATTGATGATGATATTTCATTGTATCCATGATTTAATAAATGTTCCTTGAATATTGCCTTTGTGTTGATTAACAAGTATGTGACTTGTTTGTGAAACTCTTTACTTGTATGGTTATTCTAAAGTTGTCCCTAGTCGGAGTTCATGTGAGGACACACGTGAATGATGGATTAGCACATGTATCGGTTGATGACCATGTTTCACGAGGTCATAGACATGGAGATGTCAAACCAATAATGTGGACACATGTTTAGAACATGGGGTTGGACCGACCCAACATGAGACATAGTAATTATTCTTATGGTTCTCTCTACACAATGTGTACGCCTTGTCCTTAGACACAGAGATTGTCGCATGTACTTGAGATGTGAATCGACCTACTTAGGGGCTATCAAGCGCTACTCGTGGCGGGTAGTTATAAAGGTAGCTTTGGGTTTGTCATGAAGCATGCTCGAGGCATGGTCGGTCGAGATGGGATTTGCCCTCTCTGCAGAGAGATATCTCTGGGCCTCGAGTGATCGGATCCGAAATGCATGGCCATGCTACTTAAGGTTAAGAGTTAACCTAGTAAGGATTCGGATCACGAGGATCGAGAAAGAGTGGTCACTTGGAGCTCGGCCGAATATCGTGAGCAAAGGGATTGGCATGTACATAACGTTGTGATGGTTCGTCCGATATGATCTTTACGTATGTTTAGGAGTTGGCACGTCTTGCTAGAGCGCTACCAACTATTGACCAAGTATGTGTACTCGCGTCATGTCTAAACATATGTGAACCATAAGTCACACACTTAAGAAGTGAAGCCTAGTCGGATTGGATCCGGTGGGCGGGCATTGAGTCCTAATGGGCCTCTATTCGTAGAAGCCCATTATAAAACGTCTATAAAAGGAGGCGGGCGCTAGTTGAGGTTGAGTTTTCGTGACATCCCCAAACCACGGCGCCACCCTCCACGCCCTAGTCGCTCGCGCGGATCTAGTAGTCCGGCGTGCGTCGCTTCCTCCGTCGCGTGTGGATACCTTTGAAGCGCATCGTGGCGTTGGGACGAACGCAAGAAAGGAGGCATGCGTGGGGCGCCACGGCGAGGGCGAGGAAGTAGTGCGACTACTACGCCGACGTCTTGCATCAACTTGCGACTACTGCTGCGACGCGCGCGCATCAACTTCCGCACTGCGGCGTCTAGTGGTAAGACCGTGATCTATAAGCTGCAGTGATCTTGGTTTACGGGTAGAATTTTTAATTTGCGCTAGTGTAGCCTACCCGTGTCCCTACACCAAGGTTCATGGGGCTCCGGCGGGAGTGAAGCTGGGGAAGCCGGAACGCGACAGGTGACGGGCGATGAGCGACAAGCACTAGTGAGTGGGAGCAGGTGGGGAGAAGATGGTGCGCCAGAGGCGGTCGCGGGCGGGGGTGTAACACCCCCTTCTTCCTCCCCTCTTCTCTCTCTCCCTCCCCGACCAGTGTTGACGACCGCCGGGCAACAACACCGTGATGCGCATCGCCTCCCCATCAATTCGTCCTCGCCAGGCCCCAATGCGCCAGTGCATCGTCCTCGCCGCTCACGCCACTCCCGCGCTGTGCCTCGCCCACGACCACCCCTACCACGCCGTCACCTCCCCCACCTACTCCCACTCGCGAGTGCGCGTCTCATCTCCCCGTCGCCGTCGTGCGCGTCTCCTCACCCCGTCGCCCATCGTGCGCATCTCTTCCTGGATCCCCCGGCTTCGCCCCCGCCGGTGCCCCACGCCCTCCTGGTCCCCTTGTCCCCTCCCCCTCTGGCTATAAAGCCCCCCTTTGGCCCCGTTCCCCGCCTCGCCTAACCCCCCCCGTCCCCTTCTTCCCCAAGCAAGCAACCGAGAAGAAGCAAACCGAGGAAGGACTTACCTCCGGTCGCTTCCGTCGCCGCCACCCCTGGCCGCGCATCCTCCTCCTCCTCGTCCCCATCGCACCGCTTGCGTGAGCTCTGGGACCCCCTCCGTCGCCACCGCCCAGAGCTCTCCTCCTATCCGTGCTGCCGTCGCTCCCCTCTGCCCGCCGCGCGCCGCCCTATCTCTTCCCCCACCGGCTCGATCTCTCTCCCTCCCTTTTCTAGCTGGTCGAAGGAAGGTTTCGACTACGGTCGAAAGAAGGTCTCAGCCCCTCGTGCGGTGAAATAAGGACTCGATGGCTCGACGCGGTCGAAATAAGGGCTCGGCGGTCGAAAAGAAAGACTCTGACTCGACGCGATCGAAAGAAGGACTCGGCGCTCGCGCGGTCGAAAGAAGGACTCGAGTGCTTGACATGGTTGAAAAAGGACTCGATCGCTCAACACGATCAAAAGAAGGACTCGATGCGCTCGACATGGTTGAAAGAAGGACTCATTGCTCGGCGCGGTCGAAAGAAGGACTCGATGTGGTCGAAAGAAGGGCTCGGCGACTCAACGTGGTTGAAAGGACTGCAGTCGGAGGGTTTGGTCGAGCAAGAGAGGGTGGTCGCAACTAAGAGGATGGTGCATAGCGGGAGGATGGTCGCAAGAGCAAGAAAGAAACGAGGGAACAGGGAGCTCACCAAGACAGAGAAGCTCGCGGTCGAAGGCGAAGGAGGATAGCGATGAAGGGGTTAGTCGGAGGCGAAGGGGAAGAAAAATGCGGTGGCTCCTGTGAAACAAAACTGAAATGAGTGAGGGGATTACTTCAAGGAGCTCTGGGACATGAATTGATGCGAGTAGAAAAAAAGGGGGCTGCACTGGTGCGGCAAGGACCGAGAGGAGGTGCGCGGCGACGTGAACTTGGAGCTTGGGCTTCGGGCAAACCACAACAACAAGAGCGAGAGAGGGAGAGTTGGGTGCGGGAAGGAGATAAAGAGGGGCTACCCGGGCTCTTTTATAGCCCAGAGGAGATGAGGAGAGAGCCGTTGAAAGAATCCGATGGGACGAGGGTGGTGGCGGCGTCGATGGTCAAAGGCGGTGGGCGACGGACGAGGCGAGTAGGGAAGCGAGTTTGCACACGAGGCGCGGTAGAGTGGACACGAGCGTGCGGGCGGCTTGAAGGATCTAGACCCACCATTATGTGTTAATGAAGTATTTTGGTGATTAATGACAAACCTATTTATGAGACTAACACTCTTATTGTTATACTATGATTAATCCTAGCTTGGATATAAAAGGGAAAATTCAAACAGGTATGCATTCAAAATGACAAATCTATTTGTGAGACTAACACTTTTATTGATTACCTATTGTTTAGTCTCATGTGGATATAACGGTGAAAAACACAAAAGATATGCATTCTACTTCATATTTATATATATTGTTGCATTCCTCGGATCCAAAATATAGGATGAACTCCACCAAATGTGTAACTTGAATATGTGCATATGTTCTTAAGACACATTTGTGTAAGCACACATTTAGGGGGAGTTCACTCTATGTTTTGTGGTTTCATTACTATTGATCTATATTCCCTTTCCACATATTTGAGATCTCTACTTTCAAACATATCTTTGAGTATATATAACTTGTGTAGTTCATATATACTTATATGAGTATATAAGGCTTGTGTAGTTTATATACACTCTTTTGAGTATATACAACTTGTGTAGTTTGTATATACTCATACAAATATTTATTCAATTATTTGCTATTGTCATCAATTACCAAAGAGCGAAAGATTGAAGTATCTTGACCCACCATTATGAGTTAATTGTATGTTGTGGTAATTAATGACAATCACATTGTGGGACTAACATTTTCCATGAGTTGGATAAATAGGTTATATTCCGTGATGATTAAGACTTTGGATGGCATCATGAGTTGATGGTCATCAAGTCAAGGTTCAAGAAAAAGAAGTTATCATGTGTTGATGATGTTCAAGAAGAGGAGATGATCATGAGTTGATCATCAAGTTAAAGAAGACCCATCATGTGTTGATGGACATCAAGTGAAGAATGCATCATGTGTTGATGCATATGAAGACTCGGGATGAAGGATGTCATCATGTGTTGATGAGCATCAGATCCCTAAGTAAAGGAAATCATCGTATGTTGATGATCATCGAGTCAAGGACCCGAACTTGAAGTGAATATGTGCGTCATCAAGCTTCAAGGAGATGCTCAAGGCAAAGATATGACTAGCTAGGGCTAAGGATGTGTTCCTAGTTTTTTACCGATCTTGGTGTTTGGTTGGAAGACCGGATTGCTAGTATAGGTTGCCGTACTATTAAGAGGGGTCTTGTCTAGTAGCTTGAGTCTCATCATGTGTTGATAGCTCAATCTTGCTTGCTCTAGCTCACCGTAGCATGATGCTATTATTTGCGAATGTGTTTTGCAAATAGTTGAGGCTCATGCGTGTAATCTTTGTAGCATGTGATTATACTTTACAAATGGTTGAAATCCATGTACCTACTCCTTGTGGCATGATCTAAGTTTGCAAATGTGTTTTGCAAATTGTTGGGATTCATGTATTTTCCCTTGACATGGTCTAAGATTGCTTGTTGCTAATTATTTGGACTTAGACCATGATAGTGGCTCTTTGGAGTTGTTCTTTTTGATTTGATAAAATGTGGTTGAGATCAAATCAATTAGGTGGGTTGTGTAGCCCTCTGAATAAGCTTTCAATAGTCTAAGATCACTCAATTCTGACATCGGAGTAAAAAGTTATGACCGTTTTTCCGAGTGTCGCCTGTGCTGAAATCCATGTGCGGTGACCGCAATTGAAAGCCGGATGACCGTCCATTTACTGTGGATCGATTGCCCTTGTAAGGCGGTCGCTTTCGAAGAGCATGTTTTTGGTTTTCTACCTCGGAAGGCCGGGTGACTGGGTTCGGTCAGTGGACCTGTGAGCGGGTGGCGAGAATTGTGTGTAACAGCTATTTTATAGCCGTTGCTGTAGCCTTGGACCCAGCGGACTGTACTGTGGTGGCGGGTTTCCCAATTTCGACAAATTCTCCTCCAGCTAGTTTTTGTGTGTGGGCTATAAATATCTACCTTGGTCGGTTGAGGGCAACTCTTGGCATCCCATTTCATTCTCTTGAGCTAGTGTTGCACCTTGTGAGCAAAGGAGAGGTCTAGTTGCATGTGTTGCAACTAGAATTGGATTGAGCATCAATTGTGCATGTGTTGCACTTGGTGAGAGTCAAGTAAGGGTTTGTCTTATTACTCTTGGTGTTTGCCGACACCTAGGCGGCGTGGAGCGTTGTGCATCGGTGATCTTCTCAAAGAAGGCTTGTGAGAAGACCCAGGCGGTTTGTGAGTGGCTTGGTGCTCGCCATCTCGGAGTGGAGTAAGAGCAACCCTAGTGGAGTGAGGTGTTGATACCTCGGAGGAAGACTTAATTCGTGGAGCCGACCCAATTGGTTTGGGTTTTCCTCAACGTGGACTAGGGGAGACCGGCAAGTCTCCGAACACCACGGTAAAACATCGTCGTGTCATCTTGTGGTTTACATTCTTGAGCTCTACCATATTGCAATTTACATTCATATAATTAAGTTGCTCATTCATTGTGTATAAATGCTTGCCATGCTATGTGCTATTTACATTACTTAAATTGAATTGCTTACAAGTCCATGCTTTATTGATTATTATCAATAGACTTGTATTGTTGGTGCTTTTAGTTGAGCCTAGTGGATTTATGCCTTATTTGTGCAAAACCATATTTATATTAGCCGCATTAGAAATCGGTTTTAGTGCATAGAAGTTTTAAACGCCTATTAACCCCCTTCTAGTCGGCCTCCTCGATCTTACAAGTGGTATCGAGCTTGGTCTCTTATTTGTTAGACTTAATCGTCTAGAGAGTAAATGATGGCAACTAAGGGTGTAGTGCACCTAGGTGAAGCTTCACAATTTAATGGCACAAATTATGCTCATTGGAAAATCCACATGTCATGCTATTTTAAGACCATGGGCCAAAATATTTGGCGGATTGTAGATGTGGGTTTTCTCCTCCATTGGATCCTCTGCTCCAATAATTGAGGAAGAGAAATGCTTACATCTAGGCGCTCAAGCTACTAACGCTTTTGTAACACACAGCTACTCGGAAGCCAAGATGTCACCTAAATCATCTAACATACATCCATAATGCGGAAGAATTTGAATAATATCAACTAATGATATAAAGAAATCACTACTTAATAGAACCATGGCATGACAATAGTCTGAATTCAAGCAAGTGTAACGAAGGATGATCGAAGATCACAAGCAATACATAATCAATCACAACATGGAGAAGGTATCCTTCCTTCACCATTTAAATTTATTTATTACAGTTCATCTCTTAACGAATGAAAGATAGAAACTAAATCATATTGTTGAACTTGATTATGGTGAATTGCAAGATTAGTGCGTGTCTACTCCCTCCGATAGAGCCAGCATCAATGATCACCCAAAATAAACAAACAAAGCAAGAATGAGTTCATGACTCGGCAAGTACAATGAATAAATGAACATACCACAAATACGAACAAGACCTCATCATTAAAGAATGCGAACATACCGAATGAGTGCATGAATGAATAGAATGAATGGATTTAATGAAAAGAATGGATTTGCACATGCTTATACGGTATAGCTAGTGACACACCGTCGGTGTGCACTTAAACCCGTATTTATCGAAATACGGGATCCAAAATACCGTATGAAGAACGTTTCATCTGGTGTCCAAAAGCGCCCACATTAGAATGGTGGGACTTCACATGCCCATCTTTGGAATTGATGGGACTTTAGACTCCACTCCGTGGAGCTCCACTCCGTGGGCGGAACATGAACACGGATGCATTAATGAACATAAGTATTATGACTAACATCATCTGCACACATATGAAAGAACATACGCAAGGAACATAATCCTTGGAACCTCTTGTATTCTTTAACCTCCACTCCGGTGGATAGTCCACTCCGTGGGCGGAACATGAATATTGAAGCTTCTCTCATATCGAACAAAACACAATATTAAACATCGAGCATCCATTATTTACAAATCACACAAAAGTCAATGTACTTGCCTTCAGTAAGCAGCTGCGGTAGTAGGCAAAGAAGATGTCCCTAAACCGAAGCCTCTCCGCCCTTGCGGCAACCGGGAGCCGATGGTTGATCCACGAAGATGTTCCCCTCCTTCTTGATCGGCCAATTCCACGAGCACCGCTCCTACCTTGCGGCCGCAGCGGGAGATCGGCACCAAAGGGCGGCTCGGGAGGTGGGGTGCTGCACTAGGGGCTTGGGGTGGTAGCAATGGAGGTGGAGAAGGGTGCAACCCAGGGCGCAAGATGGAGGAAGGGGAGAGGAGGAGGTGGCGGCCAAGGTGGGAAGAGGGGAAAAGGGGCGGCTAGGGTTTTGGGGTGGATGGCACCTCCCCAATGGTCGGCCAGCCTCATGGGCCAAGGCCCGAGCCAGTTGCGAAAGCGCAGAAACCCCTTCTAATCTCCGATTAAATGTTTTTCAAAGAAACCTTCTAGATTAAGTATTTTCTTAGAAAATTATTTCTAGCACTATCGGAGAATTACATTAATTCTCTCTCAATTTGAATTATGCGCTCAAAGAAAGTGGGATATTACATTCTACCCCTTAAAAGTTAGACCTCGAATCTAAAGCCGATCTACAACAAAGAAAGCTGCGATGGAATTTAACAGCGGTAACGGATACTCGTTGCGAACTAATCGGATAACGCTCACGCATGCGAAATTCCAACTCCCAAGTAGCCTCTCCTCGGCGAAGAGATCACAACACAAATCGTAAAGCGATGGTATCTAAGCGCCACCACGGCATATCCGGTACACTCATCGAAGATAATCGAAGGTAAGATCCTACTCGATGGTCAATGGCGTTAAGCGGTCAAAGTGAAGCGTGCTCGAAATCGAACTCTTCATCTAACAAGGATCACTCCTTTAACGAAATATACGATAAAACTCTCTTTAAGCAAACTCTTTTACCAAGCAAAACACATCTGAATAAGAAAGATTCACATCACGACTATCGTTACCAGCTAGTGCGGAAAGTAAAATCGTAAATCGAATTTCATCAAGAAAACCTTTCCACTTTCCAAGTGGCAATTTGCGAATAAACGTCACGAAAACCAAAGGGAAAAAACACTTGAATACTCAAATCAAAAACTTCCTTTATTCTTCTGAACCGATAAGAACCACACATACCAAAATCGAGTCAAACTCAACTTACGAAGACATTGGTCAACCGCACAAAGCTCATGCGAGAATAAAGAAAACACTTCACTAAACAAGAAGACATCTTTTCCTTAGTTTCACTTTTGGAATAAAATATCTCTCAAACCTTGGAATTCGAATTCATCGCATATCATACGGTCCCAAACCTCTTAATTTAACATCCTCAAATTTAAACTTAAACCAAATACATTATCCACACCTTTGTGGAGAGACTCTATTGATTCCATGAACACTCTAGACAACTCCTTCAAGCGATGACATTAATTTGATAGAAGGCACCAAAACACCTCAAAAACCCATGCAATATCGTCACCTCCAACTTTCAAGAATAACACATCGAATCCTCAACACACCGCTCATGAGCGACATCGAAGGATTCTATCGACAATCATTCCACTTTGCTCAGTACTCAGTTTTCTATCTCCTCTACACACAAATCTTTGGGCGACCAAAAGTCTAGCATGAAAATGGAAAGCCCAAATTTAACCTCGAGACCTCTACAACAAATTCCTCTTATAACATATAATGAAATCATCGGATTAAATCTCTAACATCCCCACGGTTCAGACATACTCACTCATTGACATCATCGGGAATCACTCACACAACATCATAATACTTTCCAATTGTGTTACTCAATAAAATTGATTAAGGTTTCCATACATTTGATAATCCCCAACATTTCAACATGAACTAAAGTTACGAAACTACACTATACCATAGGTTCTACTTAGTCGAACACTATACGGTTTTACTCTGACTATACATTCCATCGAATCAACTTACCTCCAAGAGGTTCAGGTCAAAACCAACTCATCTTCTATTACTCCCCAATAGTTTGGTAGCAAAATCTCACCCCTACAATCACTTAACCACCACCAAACAATTGACAACTTACGCTTTGTAAAAACTTTGCAACACAACCCTTCTCCACCTCCATTCTTTGCCCCAAGCCCCTAGTGCAGCACCCCACCTCCGGTTGTCCCTTGGTGCCGATCTCCCGTTGTCGACTTCGCGAGAAGGTAGGAGCGGTGTTTAGTGGAATTGGCTGATCAAGAAGGAGGACATCTTCGTGGATCAACCATCGGCTCCTGGTTGCTGCAAAGGCGAGAGAGGCTTGGGTTTAGGGACATCTTCTTTGCCTACTACATGCGCAGCTTTGAAGGCAAGTACATTGACTAAATGAACATACCACAAATCGAACAAGACCTCATCATTAAAGAATGCGAACATACCCGAATGAGTGCATGAATGAATAGAATGAATGGATTTAATGAAAAGTGGATCGCACACATGCTTATCTGGTATAGCTAGTGACACACCGTCGGTGTGCACTTAAGCCCGTATTTATCGAAATACGGGGATCCAAATACCGTATGAAGAACGTTTCATACGGGTGTCCACTTGCCCACATTGGAATGGTGGGACTTCACATGCCCATCTTGGAATTGATGGGACTTTAGACTCCACTCCAGTGGGCGGAATATGAACATAGATGCATTAATGAACATAAGTATTATGACTAACATCATCGCACACATATGAAAGAACATACGCAAGGAACATAATCCTTGGAACCTCTTGTATTCTTTGACCTCCACTCCAGTGGATATTCCACTCCGTGGGCGGAACATGAATATTGAAGCTTCTCTCATATCGAACAAAACACAATATTAAACATCGAGCATCCATTATTTACAAATCACACAAAAGTCAATGTACTTGCCTTGACCAGAAGCGGTAGTAGGCAAAGAAGATGTCCCTAAACCGAAGCCTCTCGCCCTTGCGACAACGGGAGGCGATGGTTGATCCACGAAGATGTTCCCCTCCTTCTTGATCAGCCAATTCCACGAAACACCGCTCCTACCTTCGCGAAGCGGCAGCGGGAGATCGGCACCAAGGGCGGCTCGGGAGGTGGGGTGCTGCACTAGGGGCTTGGGCGGCAACAATGGAGGTGGAGAAGGGTGCAACCAGCGGGGAAGGCGCAAGATGGAGGAAGGGGAGAGGAGGAGGTGGCGGCCAAGGTGGGGAGGAGAGGGGAAAGGCGGCTAGGGTTTTGGGGAGGTGGCACCTCCCCGATGGCGGCCAGGCCTCATGGGCCAAGGCCGAGGCCAGTTGCGGGGAAAATGCAAAAACCCCTCTAATCTCACGATTAAATGTTTTTCCAAAAGAAACCTTCTACGATTAAGTATTTTCTTAGAAAATTATTTCTAACACTATCGGAGAATTACATTAATTCTCTCTCAATTTGAATTATGCGCTCAAAAGAAAGTCGGGATATTACTGACTTTATTTATTACTTTGAGTATAAAGGTGTTTGATAAAGTATGTGATCTTAAGAGCGCTCATAAGATGTGGACACAACTTCAAGTTCATTATGAAATGTCCACTTCAACTAATGAAGATTGCATACAAGAAAGAGCGTCGGAGAAGAATGCTCAATCTCAAACTTCGACAATGATGAGTCCACAAGCACCTCCACAAATGAGGATGGCATACAAGAATGGATGTCGGGAGAAGAATGCTCAACTTCTAGCTCCGACAATGAGGATTTCTCAATTCTATTCATTTCAACTCATTGCTTTATGGCTAAAGGTAACAAAGAGGTAAATAATGATGCACCTTCTTATAATGAGTTGATGGACATGCTTGAGGAGCTAAATGAATGTTTTGGAAAGGAGAAGTCAATTATAAAGTTTTGAAGAAAGAGTTTGTCTCGCTTCAAAATAATTATGATGTGTTAAAAGATGAATATGAAAATCTCCTTCTCAAGAAATTCACTAGTTCCAAAGTGGATATCGGAATTACATGTAATTTAATAGATGATTTGCCATGCATAGCTCATATTTCTTGCAATTCATCTAAAGTCAATATATCCACTTCATGTGATGATTTAATTGATATGCCTTGTTGCTCTAGTGAAAATATTTCTATTTCATCTATATCTTATGAGATTAACCTTGTAGAGGAAAACAAAAAGCTCAAAGCCCAAGTCTCAAATTTGAAAAATGACTTGGATAAAAGCTACAAAGGAAAAGCCACTCTTGATGAAATATTAAGCAAGCAACAAAATGTGAGCGACAAGAGTGGAATTGGGTTCACTCCCATGAAGAAAGGGACAATAGCAAGATAAGGCACAATGCAAGACACACGAAGAATGTCAAGTGCTTTGATTGTCATCAAAAGTGTCACCTCTCCTCCATATGCCCTAACAAGGAAGATTACAAGAGAGGACTTGGCTTCATCGCCAAGAAAAGGTGAAGAGCATCCCAAAGCAAAAAGGAAAGAAATACACGAATATCAAATACTTTGGATGTTATGAGAAGGGTCATATTGCCTCGGTGTGCCCAAATCAAATGGATGACATGTCAATATCATTAAGGAAGAGGCAAACCGGCAAGAAGCAAGAGAAGAATTCAAAGGATGGAAGAAAACATCAACTTGCTACAATTGCCGAGAAAAGGATATTTTAGTAAGGAATGTCCCAAAGGTATCACTCCTAAGCCGATTATTTATAATAATGATTATTTGCTTAGGAAGGATAGAAATGGCAATGTGTTTGCTAGAAATGTTAGTTCACATAAATTTATTGCAAGGGTCATTTGGGTGCCCAAAAGTATTGTGACTAACATTCATGGACCCAACCAAGTTTTGGGTACCAAATGCGCTTAAAAGATTAATAGGTACTTGGAGATGCATTGGAGGTTTGGCGTATTCATGAAGAGGTGGAATTCACCATATGTTTATTTGAAGCCAAGCTTGAGGATAATCAATTCACATCATGATCCAATGCTATCTCGGTAACAAGTATTTACATTGAAGTGTCTAGCCCTTTATACCTTATGTAGGTTGCATTCTTGAATATCTTATAAAAGGGTTGTTCTTGCTCTTGTGCTATATCTTTATTACTGAAATCTTGAGCAAGATGGTTGTGGCACATTAAGGGAGTGCTAAGTCATTCACATGTATATCACATCCTAAGTGTGCCCAAATTAATTAAGTGCTAGTAATGTTTTTCAAAATGAGCCATTTAGCCAAAAAAGTCAAAATTTTGAAATTATTAGTATATCCTTTGAAAAATTAGTTGCAAAATGTAAACAAATGCATTTCAAAGGTTTACCAAATGTTTTGGCTAAAGAAAAACCTATTTTAAATGAAAAAGAGTTTCTACTCAAAATCCTAGATCTTAGTATCTTGTTTTTGACCTAAACTAGATTCTTGAGTAAAACTATTCTAAAAGGATTTTGGCAATTGTCCCAAAAGGAAAATCCTAGAGTTGACTATTCTAAATATTTTTGGTATTCAAATGATTTCCAAAAGACCAACCTAGAAAAAGTTATTTGATTTCGAAACTCATCCAAAATACTAGTTTGACCATAAAGGTCACCTTCTAGCACTTAAGTGAGTTTAGCCATTTGAGCCTAAATTATTCACATGAATATATCCATGATGGTATTTATGACTCATACATGCAATTGGATGCTATAGATTTCATCAAATGCTCAATTTGGCTCTTTTTGTGAAAAGTCTCGAAAATATGTTTTCATTTGCAAAATCAAAAGCTTAATTCATAAAAACTATTTGAAAGTTAGATTTCTAAAGACTAGATAAGTTGGAAATGCTCCAACTATGTTTATTTAGATGTTTGTGTGAAAATTTGGAGCAATGTACAACAATTCAATATTTTCTCCAAAATTTGAACGAAACTATCGATTCTGATTTAGTGATCTGACGCCGTTATTAAATAATCGATCGCAAGAATGGTCGGCCGTCTGTCTGTCTTGTCGATTCGGCCGGACACAGAGAATTTGGTTGTTTGTCCAAATTTGTCTATTTCTCATTCTTTGCACCACTCCCTTTGGTCAAATTGATCCTTGCTATCTTTGCTAGCTACCGAATATACTTTAATTACTCCATATGCCATTTTGAACTCATTGTGATATATTTATCATTCAAATGGTATTCTTTCAAGTGGTAGCGTCTTTTGATCGTCTTTGACCTCGGCATGACAATCATATTTGTTTGTGCACGTGGTATTCATTCAAATGATATCATCTTATCCCTTTTTGTGAACATCTTTTAAGTGGTATCTATTTTATACCATGCCGGTCAATTCTTTTCAAACCAAGCTCGCTTTGATACCTGATATCTCTTCAAGTGATATTTCTACAAATGGTATCGACAAGTGATATCTCTCAAGTGGTACCAACTCTTTACAAATGGAATTAATTATTCTTGATACAATCTCTTCTCTCAAATGGATTATTTCTTTCTCTATTCTCTTTGGATGCTTTCTTTGAAGATCATTGCAGAGAAGTTCAAACACCTTGAGATTTCAAGTCTTGTCGACGTATGGATTTACAAATGGTATCTACAAGTGTTATTTACAAATGGTATCATCGACTAGTGGTATCCACAAGTGAAGTTCAAAGACTATCTTTCAAGTGTGATCCACATAAAGACAATGGGGAAGAATGTTTTGGTGCTTAATGTCAAAGGAGAATTTGGTTGAAAATCTTTTGTCAAAGAGAGAAGATTAAAGTCATCATGAGTTTTGGATAGACATATTTCAAAGATATGACAAAGAGGAGATATTGAATGGATGGAGAAAGCTTTTGTGTGTCAAAAGCAAAAGAGAAGAATGTCAAGAAGAGGAACCTTTGTGTAAGGGGGAGTTTTTCTTAAAAAGTTTTTGTAAAATCTATAATGAAAACCTTTTTGAGTTTTACTTTAAAATGGGTATTCTATTTTATGGGAAAACTAATTTACATTTTGTCCAAAATGGTTTACGGATCTTGCGAATGCATGTTTTCATTCTCATTTGCTTCATTTGGTATTCTTGGAGTGATATTGTTAATAATATGCAAGTTTAGCTTTTTAAAGATTCTCTTTGGTCAAAAGTCAAAAATCTTGCTTAAAAGGTTCAAATTTGTGAAAAAACTAGATAAGAGTACTTAAATATGTATTTTAAATGTTCTCCAATGCTTTTAGAGTAAAAATTCCTATTTTGGAAACAAAGTATCAAATTTGGCCTCAAAATGATCTTGTATGATCTTGATTTTGAATTAAACGACATATTTCTCTAAATCAAAATCTATTGAGTTTTTGAAAAAGTTGTCTATACCAAACTCGTAGAGTTGGTCATTTCAAACATTTCTCAAGTTCAAAGTTTTTACAAAAGACCAACCGTTGAAAAGTTATATTCATTTGAAGTTCATCGAAAAACTAGTTTTGACATAAAATGACCTATTATTGCATATAGTGAGTTTAGCTATTTGAGCCGGATTTTTTTGAGTATCTTAGCTTGAAATAGTATTTCTAACTTATACAAAGCCAAGAAGGTGCAAAACTCCATCAAATTCAAATTGGATTGCTTTTTGAAGTTTGGATGCAAAATCATTCTCTTTATGTGCCATACAAAGCGCATTTTGCCATATCTTTTGAAAGAAAAATCTTTTTGCGAAAATTCTTCTTGGAAAAGTTTCTTAGAAGTCCAAAGTTTGTTTATGAAAAATTTGAAAGTATTTTGATTTGATTTGAAAAAGTTTTGACTTTTTCTCTCTTTGAACAACATGCTGAAAATTCAGACTTTTGTAATGTTTTGAGCTGTTTTGTGATTTTTGTATCTCCAAATTGGTTCATAATTTGAGGAAGATATAATAATGACTTTTTATCCTCTATAGTTGATCTTATATGAAAAAAATTTTCAGATTTATTGGAGCTCATTTAACCAGTGTTTCAACTGTCTTTTGAAGCTTAAATGGAATTGTCAAAATCTGATAAACCTGGAATTTATAGTTTTCTGAAACATTGTGAATTTCATATCTGCAAAATGGTTGACATTTGGTTGAGTCTCCCAAAACAAAAATTGTGTGTATTTGTAAGGACTAGCTCCATGATTTATCTCAGATTTTTTTGGAGCATGTTTTCACATATTTTTCCAATGTTTTGGCTATATCTTTCGAGCTCAACATGATTTCAAATGCACACATCTCTTTGGATTTTGAGAAAATGAGCATAGTATCTTCATAAAAATGTTTATTGGGAATATTTCAAGAGTGAGATTATTTGAATATGTTTCAAATATCGTTGCCTTTAGTTAAACTCTAATATGGCCTTATTTTCACGTTGTTTGGCTCTTTCGAACATAAATGGGGAGTTTGTGACTTCTTATGGTTTTCTTCAAAATTCTTGAAACCAAACTCTCAAAATTGGTTATATGTATCTCTTTTATACTCTTTATAACCAAAATAAAATGAATTCTATTGCCAAGCTCATGTTTTTGCAAAGACTCTCTTTTGGCTTAGATTTGTTTTGGATTTTTTGTGATTAATGCCAAAAGGGGGATAATTTGTGTGAGCTACATTTGGATGACTTTTCATGCATGTCTCATTTGTATGCTTAAGAATTTATTATGTGCATAGGTCTTATATTGGTTAATGACATGCATAGATATAGTTCAATAGCTTAAATATTATCTTATGATGATTTATATCCAAATGTTGCTATTGATGATGGATTTGTCATCAATCACCAAAAAGGGGGAGATTGAAGGATCTAGACCCACTATTATGTGTTAATGAAGTATTTTGGTGATTAATGACAAACCTATTTATGAGACTAACACTCTTATTGTTATACTATGATTAATCCTAGCTTGGATATAAAAGGGAAAATTCAAACAGGTATGCATTCAAAATGACAAATCTATTTGTGAGACTAACACTTGTATTGATTACCTATTGTTTAGTCTCGTGTGGATATAACGGTGAAAAACACAAAAGGTATGCATTCTACTTCATATTTATATATATTGTTGCATTCATCGGATCCAAAATATAGGATGAACTCCACCAAAAGTGTAACTTGAATATGTGCATGTGTTCTGAAGACACATTTGTGTAAGCACACATTTAAGGGGAGCGTACAGATTCTCAAATCTCAATTGCCTGGTCAAGGGTTATTCCAGGTACACATAGGAATCACATCTCGTTTTCTATTTGTTTTGGAGTAGTGCCTTTTATCACTGTACTTGTGTTTGGTTGTGTTATAGATGGGCGAGGAGCTGTAAACCCAAAGGGATTGGAGTACTACAACAATCTAATAGATGAACTCCTGAGCTATGGCGAATGGAAATTCAGTCCATTTTATCTAGATCACGGTTTGGAGTAGCAAGGCGATTCTAGGACACAGTAAGAGTTCAAACAAGTCAAAATCTTGGATTTGCTTGAATTTGATCTCTTTTTTTTTAATTTAAAATCCAAAAAATTCAAATTTTAATTTAAAAATTTTCGACCAAAAGTTTCCAATTTTCGGCCAAACTGGCCCTACCGAACCCTGGTAAAAATCCCAAATCGGTTGCCCAAACCTTAATCTAGATTGCCTGTGTACAGTGTACTAGTCTGCTAAGTTCGATCCTAAAGCGCTTATCGTATCGTTCGAGTTGTCGATCGCGAGGATGCGACCTCGCGCAACGATATATCATTTGATCTTCCTCGGGCGTCATAGCGGTCTAGCTAGTTGCTAACTAGGAAGCGTCCACGTCATGAACAAAAAACTGATGAGTCCAAAGAGCTATCTATATTGCTAGCTATTTGTACTTTTAATACTTCCATACACACAAAGAGGTCATGGATACACTGCATCATCTTTGTGCCTCTTTGTGTGGAGGCTTCATAACCAACTAAAGATAACCAAGCGATTGCATACATCTTGACTCAAGCCATACATTACATGACCAACTAAAGATAAGCAACGGGTACAACCAAGGTTTTAAACATAAAATAAAATAAAATGTCCATACGTTACTACATCATGAACTAATTGATAACCATGACTCAAGCCATACATCTTTATTTGAGGCCACAAAGCAAATTGAGCAGTTTTGCATCGTTGAGGAAGAAGCACCAAAAGCCAAAAGTCATCTACGACCCAACCACCTCTGTCATAGCACGCTAGAAATGCCAATCAACCTCATATCAATGATTATGGAAAAAGGAAACAAGCGGTAAGTCGACTTACTCAATATAAATAAGCGTGCTAATAAAAAACAATTCCACGAAAGATCTTACATGAGGTTATTATAAAAAAATGACTAGTGGGAGCCCTATGGCCAAAACGTTGCCAAATGTGCTCAATTAAATCATCTTTTAGTTGAGTGTGGGTGAGTGAGCACGGATAGCGAGTTTCTCGTCGAACATCATTGAAGCATGGGTTACTATTTGAGGCCTTTTGCATACGGAGGAAGAACAATTGATGCTCAGAATTGCATTGGATCAATAGACTCCTTAGCCATTTCTCCTCATCTTCCACTATCATGTTGTGGAGAATAACACGAGCTTTCATGATTTGTCCAATAATCCTTGTGCTCCAAGATCGTCTTTGGACGACGCACAATGTTGAAGCGAGCTTGCAGAACGCCAAAAGCACGCTCCACATCTTTCCTTGCACCTTCTTGTTCAGTTGCATACACCTTGTGCTTTTGTAGTTGAGGTGAATTTATAGACTTCACAAAGGCTGCCCATTCTAGGTAAATTCCATCGGCTAGGTAATAACCAGTGTTGTATTGCCTACCATTGACAGAAAACTGAACCCGAGGAGCTTCACCCTTTATCACCTCAAGAAACAAAGGGGACTGATTGAGCACGTTGATGTCATTATTAGACCCAGCAACACCAAAGAATGCATGCCAAATATGGAGGTCATGTGAAGCTACCGCTTCAAGGATGATGGTTGAAATCCATAGCGGCGGTGGTATATTGCCCCTTCCATCTTTGTTGGACAATTTTCCCATCGCCAATGCATGCGATCAATGCTACCCAACATTCGGGAATCCACGAGACTCTCCAACTTGGAGCAAGCGCTCCATGTCTTGGTATGAGGCGTCGTAGGTACTCGGGCGAAAACATCAATCACCCCTTGCACAAATTTTCCAAGCACTCAAGGGCAGTGCTCTCTGCAACCTTCAAGTACTCATCAAGCATGTCAGTTGCAGTCCCATATGCAAGCATACGGATTCTTCTTTGTGCACTTTGCGATGGTGAAAGCCCGAGCAATTAAATCAGAGTCTACCCTTTGAGTGAAATAGGGAGACCAACTACCCAGGGCATCCACAATGCGTAGAAAAACATGCCTTCTCATCCGAAATCTTCTACGAAACATTGCATCAGAATATAGAGGCCCTTCTGCAAAGTAATCAGCCACAAGTTGTTGATGAGCACCTTCACGATTCCTGTTGATGTACTTTACGGTTCCCTTCGGCGCCTAGATGAACTACCGCCAACTTTGCCTTAATCTTCGTAAAAATCCGGCCAGCAAGAGAGTCAAGGGCTTGTTGCTCAGCTGAGAACTCTTCTAAGGGGTCTATAGAATCATCGGATTGATCCGACATGTTTGGAGACAAGTTTAGAAAGGGGTATAGAGGTTGGAGAGTTTGGGGCTGCTGTGCATATATAGATGCTGACTATCTGGTCATGTATATACACACACACACAAAGGACTAATGTGTTTTGACTACTACATTTGAGCTGTATTGGTGCTGCAAGACAATAATAATGACAATGCATGATAATTCACACTGACATTGGTACTAGATGTTATTGTTGTAAAAAATAGCGATAAACAAAAATAAGAAAGTACCTTAATTCTCATTGCAGCCAATTTCTCCTTAGCATCTTGAGGCAAGGACATGCTCGACTCTAATATCCTCTGTCATCTCCCTAGTGTCCATACACAAGAGTTTTGATATGATTCGATGCAGCGACCTCCTCCTAAGCCTTGTTGTTTCAAACTTCTTATCGAAATGCGTTCTGTGCCTCTAAGAAGTCTTCTGTCGTTTTCTGTTGCGGCTTGAATGTCAATGAATTTTTCAAGTCTTCATCTAAAGCGACATCATCATCGTTGACTCTACCTTTACCATTGCGTTGTTTCTTAGCTTGTTTTGTCCCTATAGGGCGTTCCTTTTCTCCTATACCTTTTGATGTCCACGAGATGTCAATTGCCCCATCTTCATCATCCAAACTCCTTTTATTTAGTTTTCAAGTTCTTCCAAAGCTGCATGCCACTTGGGTTCATCACGAAGAATTTTCAATGATTAGCAAAGCGTGAATGGGCCTTCCTTGGATAGTCATCCAAATAAAACGCTTAGCCATGTCTCTTATTTGGTCATCCGAATACCCGCTAAGATAAATTGAGGTAGCCTTCTTCCAACATGCCGAAAAATCCCACCCATCTCTTAATTTTTTGCGATCTTTGAGATGTTTCACCTCTCTTCTTGGTTTGTAGGTGTAGTGCTATTATACATGTCATGTACATCACCCAGTAGCTCTCATTTTCTTGCAATTCCCATTGATTGGGTCATTCATTGAATCGACCATGCCTTGACTGATTAGCATACATGATTAGTTGTAGGTTAATATATTTGTGAAGGTACAAAAGAAAGTGAGTGATACAATTTTACTTACTAGCCTCTCGTCCTCATCGCATCAAATACAAGGCGCTTTGCGATCCGCCATCGTTCCATCATCTAAGTTGATGATAGTTTTGCCTTTCAATCTCTTTTTAGCATTTTGGTTTCTGAGTCATTTTTGGTGGTGCTAATTGAGATTCCTTTCCCATAGGTGGCCATGGTGCGAAACATGAGAATGAATGGTTGTCCGACTTGTAAAAGTTTATAAAACCACCGGTGGATAGTAATCCATACCATTTGAAAAATCAAGCAACCCATATCGTTACTTCTAATGAAACTAATATAGCTAGTGAACTAAGCTGTTTCGAACATACTAAAGCGACAACGGTCAGCAAGAAATTTACATAAAAAAATGAAACTTACAGATTTGTGGATGTGGTCTTGAAGGTGTGGCTTGTGGCAAGGTCCGAGCCACCATCTTTGAGAGAAGCATAATTTTAATTCACATGCACATGCACATCTTGAGTCGATTCTGATCGAGTTCACATGCACATCTTGATTCCACCTCACGATATCCGAAGCAAGTGATTTTTATCCTAGAGTAAGTTCAGTTGTACTCACATTGCAATACTTGCATCGCCATACAACCTTAACTCTGAAACAACCTTCTCAAAAAGTACAAGAAAATAGAAAACTCTTGTGGAGACAAGATTGGGGATGGATGGAGTAGTGCCTCATGCCGTGGTCGATTCGAACAGAGTAGGTGAACCACCGCCAGAGGGAGCCGAGCCACAGCTTGATCTGATTTTACACGACTCACATGGATCTCGAGTAGTCTTGTATAAAAATAAATCTCCAAGTGGATTACGATTGACCTCCTGGAGTAGGAAGAGCGGACCACCACAAAAAAGTGCGAGGAAGAAGATGAATCAAGCGTAGGGAGCGAGAGCGGCCCGTCGATATCTTTGGAGCGGGAGTAGGAGCGGATCCGTCACGATGTGGTGGCGGAGCCATCGTCAACAGTTCACCGGCTCATCACCGCGACCACGACTTCTTCCCGCCTCGCGGCGTGTCGTCGGCTCGTCTGTGCGTTAGCCTCGCGCGCGCCCTCTCCGCTCGCCGAGCCCTCTCAAACCTTTGTCGCGCCCTCTCCGCTCCCTATGTTGGATCGAAGGATATGGTGAGGGGTGACCTTGCTTTGCGATTTCAAAGAAATAAATCGGAGGAGGAGGCGGGACTAGCAAGATCGAGGAGGATTTTCGCGCGCGACCATGGAGGATCGCGGCATAGCGGTGGAGGATTTGCGCGCGCAATGATCCGAGTCGCGGTAGAAAGCGAGTGAAAAAGCTAGCGACGAAGCGATTTGGCGTGATTTGGCACATCGTGTTGTGTGCGAGATGAGCGACTGAGGAGTCGGCCTCGATTTTTTTGCACATTCTCTTTCCTCCACGTAGGATGTATCTTGACTGTGCCACTCAAATAGCTAGCGACTCGGCCTTGTTGGGGCCGCCTCAGGCTCTCCAAGATGAATACAAGGGCCTGCTCAGTCCTAGATTCATGTACTACCAATTCTTTTGCTACCGAACGGCTGAACTGAATAGCACTTGTCAGCTCGTGGGGCACATCTCAACTAGACATTGTGCTTCAGTGGACTGCATGTACCTGCAAGCTGTAACCCATTTTATTTCCAAAGACCTACGTGCATGGAGCTACACATGGTGGACCCCACCTTGTTGCCAATGCAGCATACATGCATGCATGACCAGGCCGACACCGCTAATGCACGTGGGTTGTTTTATGCTATGTTTTGGCCTGCATGGAGCATGCCTGATTCCCGTGCACATCATGAGTCGCCAAATAATTTCCTGGTCGACGCTGCCCATGGGTCCCACACGACAGGTGACTGAGGCGTCGCCATATGTCCACGTCCGCCCACGTCCGCTGCGTAGGGAGTCGGATGATGGTTCATGGCATAGCGTGCAGAAATAAATTAGGAAATACTAGTCATCAATCTGTGATTCTGTGCACCCGCATGGTTAGCAATTTTAAAAATGCACTCTTTATTTTATGGGAAACGTTATCAGGCAGACGTCCGATCGACACAATTTATATCGGACGCCTCCAGTCCTCCACTACTCGGTCCCAACTCCCGATAACTCCACTCTAGTCTCTTCTGCAATTAGTGCAAGCTATGAGCACGTGGCGGATTAGCTTCGGTTGATAGGTACACCGATCTTGGTGGCGCGTCAGTGGACTTGTGCGAGGCCTCGTCAGCTATTGATTATGTCGGTGGAAGAAGACCGATGTACGGAGTGAATGGTTGCTTACACAAATTTGTCAAATGTTGCCAGAGGCGCTCCATGCGACACCGAAGGTGTGACGAAAAAAAAATGATATGACGATAGTGGTATTCAGGGGGCGGAACTAGAACAAAAATGATTAGGGTTCACTACTTCACTCTACATATAACGGCATATAGTGGTCTACTGAAAACAATGTTACGATCTGTTGAAAATAATGTTGCATCTATAAAAAAAGTTTATTACATCTGTAGAAAAAATATTGCACACTGTTCACGACGATGCTGCAAATTTTTTCAACGCGTTTTTTTTTCTGCAAATACTTTGTTTTGATTTGTGATGTTGTAACCATTGTCCGAGGATGTTGCAACCATTGTATTAGGATGTTGCAATCGTTGTCCGAAGATGTTGCAATCGTTGTCAGGAGATGTTGCAACCGTTGTCGAGATGTTTGCAACCGTTGTCCGCGCCGTTCTCTCCCATTTTATTGATTTTCGGATTTTGATGAAATGTTGTATATGTAGAAAAAAAATGTTACATACGGTTCACGGCGATGTTGCAATGTTTTCCAACGCATTTTTTAGATGCTTTGTTTTGATTTGTGATGTTGCAACCGTTGTTCGAGGATGTTGCAACCATTGTTCGAGGATGTTGCAACCATTGTCCAAGAATGTTGCAACCATGTCTGGGGATGTTGTTGCAACCAAGAGTTTTGATTGTTGCATCTGTATATTTAGAATGTTGTAACAATGTAACTTTTGATTTTCTGAATCATATTTTGTTGTTTTGCAATTTTACACCAATTTCCATTTTCGGACCGTACGGGTGGGAGCCCTCACCCGTACGTTCGGTTCCCTCTCCTATTTTATTGATTTTTGGATTTTGGTGAAATGTTGTATATGTAGAAAAAAAATGTTGCACCTATAAAAAAATGTTGCATACAAATAACGCAGAAAACCATTTTTTTTTTGTGGCACGGGAGAAGTACTTCCGCGTGCTCGGCTGAAATTGTGGGCCATGCGTGCATGATAATTTTTTTCTTAAAAATCAATTCTTGCATGCATACAGTTCACGTTCTTAAGAAAAATGGAGGCGTACGACGGGAATCGTTTAATCGGATGTACGCCCCCTAGTTGCTCCCTTATTTTATTTGAAAAGTACATAATATTTTGTAGAAATATTTTTTTAACATTAATATAGTCTATATTTTAGTAATTTTTTTATCTTGAATATAAATACCAGTCTACGTGAATCAGAACCCAAAGAGAAGTTGAAAGCTATAATTTTTGACATTTTCTCTCGTAGAATTATTGTAGGAGCTTCTAATAGAGCCGCTATTTGTTTGTCTCCGTGTGAGCAACTAAATATATTGGGCCGGGGAAGTTATGACAGAGAAGAAAAAAGAGGGAGATATATTCATTAAAAAAGGAAAAGATTTTCACGTATATCCATGTACGGAAGCAATTTGGCTCCATATCTCCTATTCGGACACGAGCATGCGAACATATAAGCCTATGAGACACGTATATACACTACTACAAAAAGACTAGTCTTCGGGCGTCGATCGCAGAGCGGTTGACTAAAATCATCGTATTAAACACAATCACGACCAGTTTTGGTTTAGCGGCCGTCTGTGTTACTTTACTGCCGCTAAAACCGCTGCAGAAGAGTTAATATCTGACGAGCGGTTACGGACATGAACCGTCTGTGAAGAGTTAATATCACGTAGACAGTTACGGACATGAACTTAAATCTGTGACTTCTCGTCCTAAATCCTGCAGGCGGATTGTATTAAAACCGTATGTGATAATCTCATTTATTGCGGACCGACCCTCACGCATCGATCGGTCTTAAATTCCGATTCCATTCTCATTCTCTTTGCTAGAGGTGGGGCTTTGAGGCGATTTGGTGAAAAGAGACCGCAGATTTGGTAATTTGTTCTTGACTATCGATGGTTAGTAACGTAATTTACTTGCATTATATTCTAGATCTAGCTTGGTAAAGAGAGAATTGAAGATGGTTTAGATCTAGCTTTTGTGTTGTTTTGCAAGTGTTGGCTTCTTCTTTGTCTGAAGTTGGGCGTGAGCTATCTATATTGTGTTTTGATGAACAACCTGACCCTAGGGTGTATTGTTGTTTTTTCAGTTCATTAGAAATACATATTTCAAATAACATATCAAAAGTTGCATCTATAGTATACTAATTAATTAATTCAATATTTAACACCAAATTGTTATATGCGTCGCGTAGATAGACCGAAGCTGGATGTACGCTGGCAACCGTGTGAGTGAAGAGTACATTAATGGCATGTCTGCTTTTACAAGAGCTGCTGAGGACGATATGTTGAATAAGGGGATAGAATATATGTACTGTCCATATATTGACTGCGAGAATCTGAAGATGTTTAAGAACCGAGGGCAGATCGAAGCATACTTGATTCGAAGGGGTTTCAAAAAGAGTTATACACATTGGACCAGTCACGGTGAAGAGCAGATTATACAGGAAGGTGGTAATAATGACATCGCCGACGAAGTCAACGATATGCCGCCGGATGATGTCAATTGTGGTTCCGATTCGGATTGGTTGCGCGATGACAATCTAGATCGGATGCTTCGCGATGCGAAGGAAGCGTGATGAGAGGGTATGTTAAATTCCGTGGCTTGATGGAGGACTCGGAGAAACCTTTGTTCCCGGGCTGCAAACCGGAATACACAAGGTTGTCATCCGTGCTTGAACTACTAAAATTGAAGGCAAGCAACGGTTGGTCGACAAGAATTTCCACGGTCTTTATTAGGTCTCTTAAGCGGACATGCTTCCGGAGAAACGAGTTATCCAAATCCACCTACAAAGCCAAGAAAGTTATTTGTCCATTGGGAATGGAAGTAAAAATAATACATGCATATCCAGAACATCGTATCCTCTACCGTAACGAGTATGCAAACATGCATGTATGTCCGGTGTGCAACGCATCCCGATACAAGCATAAGAATCAATCGGATGACGCGCGAGAGAATCGAGGTGAAGAAAGGACCTCCTGCTAAGGTGACGCGTGGTATCTTCTCGTAATTCTCCGTTGAAGCGGTTTTTGCGAACCCAAAGGATGCAAAAGCGCTACATTAGCACTCGGAGGATCGTAAGAATGATGGAAATCTAAGACACCCTGCGATTCCGTCGGTGGAGAAACATCGTCACGAGGTTTGCGAGACTTGGTGCAGGAACCGAGGATATAAGGTTTGGATTGAGTACAAATGGAATGAATCCTTTCGGTAACATGAGCAAATCGACATAGCACTTGGCCGTGATCTCTCTGTATCTACAACCTTCCTCCTTAGTTGTGTATGAAGCGGAAGTATATTTCTTTGTCGATACTTATTCAAGGGTCAAGCAACTCGGGAATGATATTGATGTGTACCTAGCACCATTGATAGAAGATCTAAAAATCTGTGGATTGAAGGGTATAGGTATGGGATGCATACAAGCGAGAGAACTTCACTTTACGCTCCTTGTTGTTCTGCACCATAAATGATTATCACGCCCTTGCTAACTGTCGGACCGAGTACAAAGGGGCCAAAGCTTTGTACTCACTGCTTAGATGATACACAGAGTGTGCGGTGAAGCACTCGAGCAAAACCGTGTACATGCATCACCGTGAGGTTCCTTCGGAGGAGCTCACCCATACCGCAGGATGAAGAAACAATTCGACCGAGAGAAGGAGGACAGTTGACTCTAAGGCATTTAAGCGAAAAGAGGTCTATGATATGGTTAAGGATTTAGATGTTGTGCTAAAAAAGAGACGTAAATCGAGGACCCATGAGAAGAACATCTGGAAGAAGAGATCAATATTTTGGGACTTACTTTATTGGGAGTACCTAGAAGTTTGCCACTGCATCGACGTCATGCACGTGAGAAGAATGTGTATGACAAACTTGATTGGTCTCTTACTGAACATTCGTGACAAAACAAATGAAGGTATCAACGCATGGCTTGACTTGGTTGATATGGACATCAGACCTGAGTTAGCACCGACAAAGACTGATAAATGACGAACGTACCTTCCCCCTGCTTGTTACACTCTGTCTAAGGCCGAGAGAACTGAACTGTGCCAGTGCTTGTATGATGTGAAAGTTCCGTTCGGTTACTACGCCAACATGAAGAAACTTGTTTCGATGAAAGATTTGAAGTTAATTGGCATGAAGTCTCATGATTGTCATGTGCTCCCTGTTGCAATTAAAAGTATTTTGCCGATCAAGATCCGAGAGACAATCATGAGGCTGTATTATTTCTTTAACACAATTGCTCAGAAGGTCATCAATCCCGAAGCATGAATACGTGAAGCTAATGCATGAGATGGGCTTGGACGCGTACAGATTCTCAATTGCCTGGTCAAGCTAAAAATTTTCGATTTTCGGCCAAACCGGCCTACCAACCCCGCTAAAAATCCCAAACCTTGATCTAGACTGCCTGTGTACAGTGTACTAGTACTGCTAAGTTCCTGATCCTAAAACGCTTATCTGTAACGTTCGAGTTGTCGATCGCAGGGATACAGCCTCACGCAACGATTTATCATTTCGATCTTCCTCAGGCTCTTCCAGATGAATACAAGGGCCTGCTCAGTCCTAGATTCATGTACTACCAATTCTTTTGCTACTGAACGGCTGAACTGAATATCACTTGGGCACATCACAATGCGCAGCAGTTTGCATAGCGTCCTTACCTCTGAAGTGAAGTAAAACTTCTAAATTCGAGTTTAAAAAATGAAGTAACTTCTGAATTATGCACGACTCATGACCGTGTGATGCAATGCAGCGAGGATTTCACGGCGTACGCGGAGGTGTGCTTCAGGAGCTTCGGCGACAGGGTGAAGCACTGGACCACCGTCAACGAGCCCAACGAAGAGCTGCTTGCTGGGTACGATCAAGGCTTCCTCCCGTTTGGATTCAGTGGAGTCACCTGCGCCGAAGGCAACTCCACGACGGAGCCGTACGTCGTCGCTCACCACCTTCTGCTCGCGCACGCGTCGGCAGTGTCCTCTACAGAGACACTTACCAGATTAACTCATCGGTATCCTGTACATGCGAGCTGGCGAGGTGAGTGTAGCGAAGGCGAAGGTGGTGGAAGATGTTGACGGAGCGAAGGCGGTGGGCGAATGACGGGCGACACAACGAGGAAGAAGAACAGTGGAGAAGCGTTCGGAGAAGAAAGAGCGCCTTCGGGCTACTGCGGAAAACTGAAAAGGGAGGCGGAAGAGAGATGGAACTTTTCGAATTTGGCAAGATTTTAAATTTGAACCAAAACTCCAAAAACTTTTGAAATTCTGAAATTTTTGGGTTGTTTCAAAACGTACGCTGTGGTTGGCATGAGCAAGCACAACAGCAGTAGCAACACAAATGCTGCCGATGCAGATGATCAGTCAACTTTGTGTTAGCGTCAGTTGTTAAGTATCACAGCTAGCAGACAAACATTTTGATCATAACCTAATACATTTTGACATTTAAGCCGTGAGGTGGGTTGCTTGAGCAACGAAGTCTAGTAAATTTTGTAGGTCTTTCCAGTGTTATTAAGGGATTTTTTGGGAATTGCTAAACAGCACTCGAGTGTTTTATGTGGAAGAGTACTCATTTTTGGACCGTTAGATCTCGTCGGGATTAGCGAGACATACGAGCCACGAGGCGACAAAAGCGGGTTGCATGCAAGTAAAAAGCGGTCGGAGGATCCGACACACTTGTTTTGTTGCCGTGAAGCCACTAAATAAAATCAAAAGCGCTGCCACTTCTTGGATCTTTGCACCCTTTTCTTTTCCCTTCGGTGTGCTCCCCATCTCCGAGTCTTCTTCATTTCCCATCTATTTACTGTTCATCAGTTCGTGCATGTATCCATTTTTGTTTTGATGTGCTCATCTTTATTTCCATCGCCTCACAGGAGATGGAGAGATGAAGTGAAGGAGAGAGTAGCAGGAAGGAAGCTAGCTTGCTATTCCCCACAAAGGTAGGGATTTGATTAGAACTACATGTGATTTTGAGAGATAGAGTCGTGTTTTTGTTTGCCTCGATTTGGGGTTTCTCTCACGGTAGTGTTGTTAGATCTGAACTAGTTTTTATCCACATGTAGGGTTTTTGATTTTTTTATTTCTGAATTGATGAGTGGGAGTAGTAGTGTTAATTGGTGAGTGGGTGGGTGGGTGGAGTTCTGAGGTGCATGATCTGCAGGGTTCTAATGGAGAAGCAGAACAATGGGAGAGAGTGGGTAGAGCATGGGTGTTTATTTAGGTTGGTTGTCTGAAACATCATGGGTGCGTTGTTAGCCCATCTGCGTTTTTATTGATTGTATTAGTAGATAATTTCGTTGCTTGCTGGTTGTGTATGCATAGGAGAATAGAACAATGGGAGAGTGGAGTAAAGCATGGGTGTTTATTTTGTTACGAAACATCATGTGTTCTATCAGATGAAATCTTTGGTCACGGTTGTGGTTATTTATGTGATTTTGCCCGATCATTTTAAGGATTCCCACGGACATATGTAACTTACATTATTTTGCTTTACATCACGATGCGTCAAGGCTACCCATTTGTTTCCTGCGAACTGTTTGCTTCCTTCGTTCACGAATCTAGCTAGCTTTCGACCATTAATGATCGATCGAGGTTGCTTTAGCGGGATGCATATCTGCATGTACAATGGTAGCTATCATTTCAAAGGTAGTATTAAAATTACCAAGTACAATGGTAGCTACTGATTAACCATATTGTTAGTAATGGTGTTTTATATGGCTCCATGTATTTACGGCTACATCTGAGAGCCATGAGGTTTATTAAAACCAACGAGGTAAAACTAGATGGGTTTGAAGGTAGTATTAGTTACTACTTTCGATTGATAGACACCTAGAGAGAGGAGCAATAAGCCACCTAACGATGCAAATCTCTTTAGAAAAAGAAAAGAAATGACATACAGCAAGAACTGATCACCCCTTTGGAGGGAGAGAGAGTAATAATGTACTAAAGGGAAGAACTGGAGGTGGACTTACAAGTAGTAGGTAGAGTGGATGCAGAGAGCGGCAGTTTAGAGTTGCGAAAGTGTAATGATCTAATAGCAGTACAACGAACTAGCAATGGTTAATTTCAGGGGGGGTTACTGCATTTTTCATATTTGTGTATTTTTGTTTTTTGCAACCACCATCATGAAAATTGATAGATATGTAATGTTTTGTGGTCTTTTTATAGATATGTAGTTTTGAGAGAGATGTAATTAATTCATAGATATGTAGTGTTGTGGTCTACCATTTATGAACAAATTGAGTAGCCAGTAGTAGGTACATCCATCCATCTTTGTTTATGATTTTTTTGGCTGGATTAAAGGCTCATATGTGTTTTTGATTATATATGTCATATATGTACGTTTGAAGATTATATATTTTGCAATTTTTTTTACTTGTCCTTTTTTTGTTTCGCAATTCATTTTGTCAAGTGCCATCAAGGAGGTTATTGTTCATTATATCAAGGTACACTTAGAGATATATCTAGTTTGATCTCTTTTTTTTTGTAGTTAATTTTGTATTGAAGGTAACATGTGTTTTTTTTAACATGTTTCTTGTACCTATTCATTTAGAATTAGAAGGCAAACATTTACAGATTATGGCAGTTTGGGGGAATAGACATGTGTTAGGTGGGGTTTTTTTTGTACCTCCACATTTGTATTTTTGAGGAAAACTAGTGTTATAAAAAGCACTATCTTGAAATTTTTGAACCAAAAGGCGGGTAAATGTGATGTAAAAATTTCTAAAGAACTGAATGTAGGATGCGTTGTTGATAGTACTCTAATGACATTAGAGCTTTTCATGTGATAGTACTCCTAACATTTGTATATCATATATAAAAATACCGTTACGTAAAAATGTTTCAGAAAGTTTTCACGTCCTCATCGTGTAATGTATGAGTATTTTGGGCATGATCTACATACACTGCAATGAGCTTGTAAATGAAGTAAGCCCCTACACAGATGCACATCATTTTTTTGTGTTCTTTGTTTCATGTGATTTTCAGCTTTTCAAGTATGAGTCCCCCTTTATTTTTTTTCTCTGTTGTAGCATGCATGTGATGTTATTTGTTTTTTCTAAAGAACCGAACAGTAGGATGTGTTGTTGATAGTACTCCTATGGACATTAGAGCGAATGCCCATTGTTGTGCATGTGGTTTTACTTTTCTTTTTTTAAAACTGTGATAGTCGTGTTGTCAATTTTTTTGTCATGACCAAATAACATGTTAGCAAAAAAAAATTATTATTATTAGATGAGAAATAGTAGGGACTTGATATGTTATTATTAGGTGGAGGAATAAGAAAGCTGATCTACTTGCAGTAAGTTTCAGTTTGATTTTATTTTTTGTTTAGTTATCTTTTTTTTGTGACAGTAGTATGAGAAAATAATAGCAATGAACCAGCAGTTCAATTAACCAATAGTTCTTTTTCATGACAGTGGTGTGTAGCAGGTAAAACCATATGTTTTTTGTATCTAGTTTTGAACCCTTGCTTTAAATTTTGTATTTTGAAGGTAACATGTGTTTTTGGTATCATGTTTTTTTTACATCTACATTTGTTGTCAGAAGCCAATTATTATTTTTGTTTGCACATCCACCATCATGAAAATTATGGATTCAAAGCATAGAACATAACTAGCATATAACATTTTTTTACATGAAACACAAACTAATTTTATACATTACAACATACGTAAAAATTGCCTTGATCTTATATAAAAAAATACCACATTATGTTTTTTTAAATTTGTGTTTGTCCTATATGCAAAGCAATTGGTTGGAATCAACTAACATGTTGTTGTATGTTTTTTCTGTATGAAACGCGCCCCTATAAGTGTTTTACCAAAGAAAAAGAACATCGCACTTCAGGAATACATCTATACGAACCACATTTTACAATGCATACATAGTGTAAAAATGTATATAGCAACATGTAAAAAAAATATAGCGTAGGATTTTCACACTAGCGTTGAGTTGTAAATTTCGTCATCCATGGGCATTGCTGGCGATGTAGAATTTGTTGGTGGCGGTTGCATTATACTTTTTTCAGTTGTTGCACTCACAGCAACATGGTCTGTTCCAGGTGCAGCTAGATTGCAATCACTAAAAACCTGGAACAATATGAGCATTTTTTACATAGCAGAATGGAAATTAGAAATATATAATATACGAGAGAAAACTAAAAAAATATCCGAGTGTGCAGAAGTGACGCTAGCGGGAGCAAGGATATGGGATTTTGCTGCTCGTCATCAACATGTTGTTCTGTGACAAGGTAATTTTTTCTTTGTTAATAGTTATTTCAAAGTCACCATTTTTAACGCTCTTTTCGCATGTCATGCACATATTTTTATGTCAAATATCACACACACCACCTATGTTTTTACAAGCAGAGCTTGGGATTTGTATTTCTAATCTAGAACATCTTTGCAAAAGACACGTGAACAAACCAAATCCATGTAGGACGCCACTGAAATTGCATATGTTATGTTCTCCTTCCTCAGCAGTCAGTATGGTTTCTGTGGAAAACAAATGTCAGTACATTTTTTTGTTTGTTGCACATTTTGTGTTCAATACATCTGGATATACATCTTGTCCATACTAGCAACATGTATTCATATTTTTTTACACCAACTTTTGGTAAGTTTTACTAGGATATATACATGTAAATTATGTTTTTTTTAAAGTGCATAAAAAACACATGTGGGTGAAGAGGTTGGGTCGCATGCTGGTACTGTTCATCACAATTAGAAACAATGAAGCCTTGGTAACCTGCACATGGTAACACACAGGGTATTTTTTACTGATGAAAACACGAATTACATCGACAAACATCACTCGAGGACACAAAAGGTGGGGTGGGGAATTACACTATAAGGTGATGTATTGTACAGATATCTCATCACCAAAGAATGTTGTTAAATTTGTTATGTCTTGTGTTCCTCTCGATCATCCGCATCACTTTGATAAGGTTTGCACACAAATCACTTTGATAAGGTTGGCACACAAATCACTTTGATAAGGTTAGCATCACTCTGAGCAAATTCTCTGAGCATCCTCATTGCATCACTCTGATAATTTTCACAAAAAATATATAAATTTGTGTTTCACTATGTGCAAAAAAACATAAAAGATCATCAACATGTTATTTGAGGGGGCATTTTTTTAAAGATACATTTCCTGGCATCAAGCTAAAGAGAATCAATAATCCCATGAGCAGGTGATTTTTTATACATGCTGCATGCATTTTAACACAAAAAACACATCATCCTTTTTTTTGTAACATTTTTTTTCCAAAGTTAAAAAAAATCCATCCCCCAACCTAAATTGAAACATTAACATCTATCTTTTGTATTTGCAGGTTCGATCATCTGCTTGGAAAAAAAAATAGGATGGTGATTTTCCCAGAAGCGGATGGGCTTTTTTAAAAAGTTTTTTGACAGCCTAAAGACAAACTTGCATCAAACATCAATATTTTTTTGTACTGCTTAACAGATATGGCCATTTTATTTTCTTGTGTTTCTATGGCCTTTTTATTTTTCTTGTTTTTTTATGGGCTGTGCGATTAGAGAAAGTAAAATGGACAAAAAAACATACGGGACTATTTTTGCTATGTAAATGGGCTGGCCCAGATATAGCCCAACAAAAAACATGCAACCGACCCGTTAATTCTGTTTGGTTGTGGGAGGTTGGAGTGGGAAAGCACGTTAGCCCAGATACACAAACGTTTGTGTTACGAGAGGCCGTGAGTGCGTTGAAACGCTCAGATTGGAATCCAACGGACAAAAAATTGAGTACCCGGAAAGAAACAAAATACTCGACCGATGCCTAGACACTCCCTTTTTTTTTGCCGAAATAGTACTGTTTGGAACGGTATTAGTAAAAACGGCGTTCTCACTGTCATTTTCATAAAATTAACATTCAACACCGTTCCTAGGTAGTACAGACAGCTCTCATACTGTCACGTGATCTTGTCATTACCACCCACGAACATCGCCGCCTAGTCCGTCTCTCCCTCCGTAAGACGGAGCCAGCCACCGATTGGGTTTAAGGAGACGTGGGGTCAGAAGCTGGTGGGGTTCGGTCTAATTGCCACTGTGTTTAGGGAGGATTACTTCGTCAGGCCAAGCCAAGGCGGCCGGGCCGCGGCTGGCTCGTATTTAACACCGCGGCGGCCGATTGTTGCGGGCGAGTACGAAGTGGTTTGGTTCGTTTAATCACCTGCCCCCTTCCGGTTTCATACTCGTACGTTCGTTTGGTGTGGCCAGTGTCGTGCACTATTACGCACATCCTTTTCCTTTTCCCCCTCTCGTTTCTTCTTCAGTTCATTCTCTGCTTGTTTCTTTTTATTACTTTTTAGATAATATAAGAGAAAAACACTCTCAGCTTCTGTATTAATGATACAAACAGTCTAATTCACTGCTAGTTCCTTCCCAACCAAAACCAAAAACATACTACTGCTACAGGAGATGAATTATGGAAGGGATAAAAGATATTGATGTACCAGTACCTACCCACTCCATCAATTTACCTGCACTGCACACTGCAAATTTGCAATGTTTTTAACTCGTCATTGGCTTCTGGATCAGCACCCAGCATTGTCAGTATCAGATCCATCCACAATTCCACACAAACTGACAGGAGAGGAGAGCGATGGAGGCGACGGTGCTGAGTGTTGGCAAGTCCGTGGTGAATGGAGCGCTTAGCTACGCCAAATCTGCCTTGGCGGAGGAGGTGGCCTTGCAGCTCGGCGTCCAGCGTGATCAGGCCTTCATCAGGGACGAGCTCGAGATGATGCAGTCTTTCCTGATGGCCGCACACGACGAGCGTGACGAGCACAAGGTGATCAAGACCTGGGTGAAGCAAATCCGCGACGTGGCCTACGACGTCGAGGACTGCCTCCAGGATTTCGCCGTCCGTCTGGAGAAGCAATCTTGGTGGCGCAACCCTCGCACGCTTCGAGACCGGCGCCGAGTGGCCAAGCGGATGAAGGATCTGAGAGCCAAGGTTGAGGATGTCAGCCAGAGGAACGTGCGCTACCGCATCTTCCAGGGCTCTTCTGTCTCCAAGCCTACCAACACCGCTGACCAGTCTAGCAGCAGCGCCAGTGCAACAATGTTTGGCATTGATGAAGCAAGGCGTGCCGCAAAGCAGGAAAAACCAAAGGAGGATCTTCTTGTCCAACTGATCAACAAGGAAGACAAGGACCTTAGAGTGATCGCTGTGTGGGGAACAAGTGGTGATCTTGGGCAGACGTCCATCATCAAAAGAGCATATGATGATCCGAAGATATGTGAGAAGTTTAAATGCCGCGCGTGGATCAGGTTGATGCATCCTTTCGATCCAACGGAGTTCATGCAAAGCATTATCTGGCAATTCTATGCAAATTCTTTTCTAGAAGCCGGGAACAATCAAGAAAAAGCAACTCTAAGGGCTGAAGTTCTGAAGAAGATGGGGATGATCAAGCAAGAAGATTTGATTGACAAGTTCATTGACCATGTGGATAAGAAGAGTTTCCTGATCGTCCTTAATGGCCTATTGACCATAGAAGATTGGCATTGGATTAAAATGTATTTTCTGAAAAACAAGAATGGGAGCCGAATCATAGTGTCCACAGAGAAAGTTGAACTTGCAAGCTTATGCGCAGGTCAAGAAAGCCAAGTATCAGAGCTTAAGCAATTATCCGCTGATCAGACTCTTTATGTTTTCTGTGAGAAGGTAATATTCAATGTACAGCTAGAACTCATCGAATTTATGTTACATCTTGTTGTTCTAGCTCAACTTCTCTAGTACTAATTAAATTGGGTATTGGAGTCATGTCATTAGATTGTGTTTTAAGAATAATTGCACATAGGATTGTTGATTGTACCTCCAGTAATTGATGGTTGTGATTCTTGTCCAAACTTATGTTTTATAATCTTGGGCCACAGTCCCAACTCACGAGGAGCTTGCTTCAAGTTCACCTTTATATATAGTTTCTAGCCTCCGGACAGATTGTATGTTGAACTCTACGAATGAATGAAAGCTCTTGATTAGGAAAATTGGGCCACATACTGGCTTCTATTTATTACCTTCCTAATTTATTATATTAATTGATTGGCCAATATGGTCGTCTGCTGCAAACTATTTGCAGATTTATATTATTTATCATAGATTTTCGTTCATTTAAAAGTGAAAGACACTGTTTAACTCAGGATTATCGAGATGGAATGGATTCAACAAAGGCGCCAGGATCTAGCTCAAACTCATCCATTACCAGTACAAATAACAGCTCTACAGTGCGCATTGGTGAAATACTAGAGGAGCAATCTAAGGGTGCTGATGGAAAGAACGTTGTCGGAAAGAGCCTCACTCGTACAGAGACGATGGTAGCTGCTTTCAGTGAATCTGAGCTTGTCGGGCGAGTGAAAGAAAAATCTGAAATCATCGCACTAATTTCAAAAGATAGCCAACAAGTTGAGGTGATCTCTGTGTGTGGAATGGGAGGTCTTGGGAAAACCACTCTAGTCAAAGATATCTACCAAAGCCAAGAGCTGAATGGCAAGTTCGAGA
Organism: Ampelocalamus luodianensis; assembly: GCA_036346255.1. Taxonomy (NCBI): domain Eukaryota; kingdom Viridiplantae; phylum Streptophyta; class Magnoliopsida; order Poales; family Poaceae; genus Ampelocalamus; species Ampelocalamus luodianensis. The sequence goes on from CM070631.1 coordinate 41,779,500, forward strand.
AGCGTGCTTGTGTCACAGTCATGCGCCCTTTCAGCCTAGAGGAGCTCCTTAGGAGCTTAGTTATGCAACTAGGTGCAGATACATCTGAAAAGAAGGACGTGTTCGGTATGTCGGGCAGCACAAAGAAAACATCAGCACATATGGGACTTAAAGACTTGATTAAGGAATTATCCAAACTTTTAGAAAAAAAGAGGTGCTTGATTGTTCTTGATGATCTGTCATCTAATGCAGAATGGGACCTGATAATTACAAGTTTCCCTGAAATGGAAAATACAAGCCGGATCATAGTCACCACAAGAGAAGAGAATATTGCTAAGCATTGTTCAAAGAAACAAGAAAACATATACAGGCTCGAAGGTCTACCAGACGAGGACGTGGTTGACCTCTTCACAAAAAAGGTACTGAGAGAGTATTATCATGCTCCATTTGTTTGATTTGAAATTACATTATAAGCACATATCTACCTACCCTATCTCAAGAGATAATTTAGAGCAGGCCGGTTCTGGTAACATATGGCATGTGGCGGTGTCACGTAGGAAAAAACAGGCTGAAAATACACATTTGTAATTTTTTTTCATGATACGTTGGAGTATCTTGAAATTAGTAGATGAATTAACGGGTTAACCTGCTAGCTACTGATGATATAGACAGAAGATTATGTTGGTGTTTTTTTTACCGAAATATTAAGGTGCCATTAATTCGTGCAGCCCGTGACCGTTCATTAATTTGGTGCCATGCCACGCTGAATTAGGGGGCTGTTTGATTCCTGACATATGCAAACTCTACAAAAATTTGGCACGACCAAAACGTTGGTAATGTAGGAGGTGTTGTAGCGCCAAAATTTTCAGATTGTGACTGACATGTGGGCCCTATATGGCTGTGTTGTAGCGCCAAAATTTTCAGATTGTGACTGACATGTGGGCCCTATATGGCACCTAATATTTATAGAGCCAAAATATAGGCAATATGGGTCTTGATTTGTTGATCTCATCACAACAAATATGATGGTTTAAACGCATTATAAATAGGATACCCAGTTTAAGACATATGCCATTAATTAACCATGCCCAAGCATCTCTTCCCAACTTTGGCCAGGGATTCGCTCGCCCTCAAAATTCCCTACTCGTTGGCCACTTTTGTATTGGGTGCTACCAAAATTCCATTGGCGTGCCAAATGATGGCAACAATCTAAGTGCTAGCCAAATTTTTCGGCATTACCAATTTTTGGAATGGTTTATGAGGGCTAGCAACCAAACAGCCCCTAGTATGTACATTAATTTTGTCGATCGTTTCATTAGGAATGGAAGGAACGATACAAAATGTTGGTAGTTTTGTATGTATGATATTGTTAGAGTTGTGGTCGTGTTGCCGACAAACAATCACACAAAGGTAGAAAACACAAGAAGTAGTTTTGATAGACTTTCTCAATGTATTGATGGGTGGATACGAGATTTACATGTGTGTGTGTACAATGAGAGCACCTCCCCCTTATATAGGCGGAGGGGGTCTCCCCTCATGATTGAAGAAGCAATATGGGACTAAACTAGACAATCACGCTTTATGGCCCTTAACCACTAATGGGCCTCGTTTAGGTAAAATGTGCACATGGTCAGGCCTAACGGACCGATATTACAACACTCCCCCCTTGGACACTTTGCCAACGTCATGTTCACACCTCATTAAAATCTCCTTCCAAAAAACCCTATGGGAAAAAATCGGTAAGAAGAAAATAGTGCATAGCTAGCGCCCTTGTCGTTGTATGTGTTGCCTTATTAAAAACCTTTAATTAAGAAAATTCATTGGGACAAAACTTAATTAAGGGAAAAGGAGTACAACACTTCATCCCAAAGATGAATAGATTTCAGTATCCCTTTGAAGGCAACAATTCTTTGAGTTTTCTCATGCCAATACCATGAACATGTTTCACAAAGGTAGAAGCTAGCAAGGTCTTAGTGATTTTTTCTATATTTTCACTTGTTTGGATTTTTTTTTTATGTTTCTATATTCCCTTTCTCCTGCTGCTCATGGGCATAGAAATGCTTAGGGAGTATATAATTTGTCATAGAAGTTTTCACATAGCTATTCTTCATTTGTGCAATGCAAGCAGTATTATCCTCATAGAGGACTATGGGAGTTTTATCCACCTCTACACCACATGACTATTGGATAGGTTAAACCAATCTTCTGAGTCATATGCACTCACAAGTGGTCTCAAATAGTGAAATTATCTTTGAATGATTAGTTGGTGCAGCAATTATCGATTGTTTAACAGACTTCCAAGGTATAGTTGTATTTTCGCTTAGAAAGACATATCCAGTCTGTGATATGGCATTATGGAGATCAGAAAGATAGCTAGCATTTGAATATCCAACGATTTTAGTGCCCTGGTTCTTGGGATAAAAGAGTCTAAAATCACTAGTACTTTGTAGATACCTGAGAATGCATTTAATCCCATTCCGATGCCTCTTAGTAGGTTGGGAACTATCTCTTGTCAAATAATTCATTACTGATGCAATGTGAGGCCTAGTACAATTGCAAGATATAGAAGTGCTCCAATTGCACTAAAGTACAGGGTTTCAGGTTCCAATACTTCTTCATTCTCGCGCTTTGGTCCATATATCTTTCTCCACTTCAAGCGACCTAACGATTATTGGAGTACCCAGTGGATGTGATTTATCAAGATAAAATATCTCCAATACTTTCTTGGTGTACGTGGTATGGTGCAAGAATATGCCATCTGACAGATGTTCGATCTACAAACCGAGACAATTTTTGGTTTCACCCAAATATTTCATCTCGAACTCCGTCTATAAAGTTCCGATGATGTTCAAATCATCAACATATATATATATATATATATATATATATATATATATATATATATATATATATATATATATATATATATATATATATATATATATATATATATAACATGCACACACACACACACACACTTCCTATATATCCATGAGTGGATTTCTTGACTAATACACATGGGCATACCTCGTCATTTAAATATCCCTTCAGTAGAAGGAATTCACTAAGTCGGTTGTACCACATACGATATGACTGTTTTAATTTGTATAGTGACCTTTGCAATTTCACACTATACATAATTACATATTGCGATCCTCATTCACGCTTATACGTGGGACCTTCAGTCCCTCTCGAATCTTCATAAAGATTTCAGAATCAAATGATCATACAAATATGCAGTCACAACATCCATGAGTTTCATACTTAGATTCATTTCTGTTGTCATTGATATTAAGTAACGGAACGTAATGCCATCCATTACAAGAGAATAGGTTTCATCGTAATCAATGTTGGATCTCTGTGTGAACCCTTGAGCTAGTAATTTTGCTTTCTATCTCACCACATCATTATGTTCATTCCGCTTTCTTATGAACAACCACTTGTGTCCAATGGGAATGACGTCTAGAGGTGTTTTGACCACAGGTCCAAAGACTTTCCTCTTATTTAGCAAGTTTAGTTTAGCTTCAATTAGTTTAGTTTAGCTTCAATTGCGTCCATCCATTTATCCTAGCCTAGATGACTTTTGCATTCAGCAATAGTCTTTGGTTATGGATCCGAATTCTCAATATGGAAAGCTACCCTAGAAGCGAACCAGGTGCTATCGGCACTGTCGGAAGAATATTTCATCCCCTTACTAGTGAGACCCACTCGTTAGGGAAAACACCTGCTTAATAGGTCAAGAAATGTAACTATCCTGCAACGGTCGATTGTGCCCCCTCACTTGTACTCATAGGCTAGTTATCTCACTAAGGGGTATTCCTGTCTTTTGTACAGGCCCAAGAGCCTATAAATACCCCATGTATCTCTCATTTGAGAGGGAGCTCTCTTGAGCAATAAAGAAACATATGAAAACTGGTGAGCCCTCGGGGGCTCCCTCTCCGGAGGTAACCCCCCGTTGGCTCACTGACAGGAGTAGGGTGGCCCTCTCGGACCCCTGAACTTATATAAATCCTCGTGTCATTTTTACTCTTGTGGACGTCGGCCCGTCAGACGACCGACGTCCACCCCCTCACTCGTGTTGGGTTTTTTACACCTACAACAAGCACATACTTGTCTCAAGTATATTTATCATGTATCCACATAATTTGTGGTGAATTCCTTATCCGATTCAATTGGAAATCTGTTTAAATCAATCAGCTCTCCATGATTCCCCAATACAGAAGAGTCTGAGTGTTTCGTTGCCCTAGTGTCAGCACGTGCGCTCCCCTCATGTTGCTCCTGCATGGGATGAATCCCCTTGAGCTCTCATATGCGGTGTGATGTCCATCAGACATTCCTCATTCATGTTTGGTGCACGGAGTGTCTCCCCCTGTTCGATACGTCTCTTTTGTGGATGCCTCCACGGTTTGAGATCTTTTGAACCAAGAGGTCTACCCCTCTGGTGCAAGGAATGATATTCTTGAGTGGAACCCAAAGCCCAGGGTGGTTCGACTTTGACAGACGCCTTCACCGCTAGTATATGTGATGTCGTCACTCTTTTATGATCCGTGAATGAATCTAACAATTTGTTTGCAAGGTTTTGCAAATCCATTATCATCTGAACTTCCTATTCAGATTCTTTAGTGTGTGGATTTATATTATGAAGACTACTATCATGCCATGATAGTTCCGATCATTCCAGACTAGGGTCCTTTCCTCCCTCTAATGCCGGGAATATTTCTTCATTAAATACATCGTCGGCGTATCTTGCTTTCAAGAGATCCCCCATCATGCGCTCCAAACATTTGATTATAGACGAAGATTCAAATCCCATGGCCCATTGACGTATGCTGAGGTGGTGAGATCGGTGTGTAAACGACACAGTTGAACTTAGGCAGATGGGAGATACTTGGTCCTTTCCCACGCACTAGCTGAAAAGGAGAATACTCATGGTATGCAGATGGTCGGAGTTGTATTAATGTTGCGGCATGTAGAACAGCATGTCCCCAACACGTAGTGGAGAGTTTACACCTCATTACAAAAGGTCCAGCGATCAGCTTGATCCTTTTAATCAATGATTCTGTAAGTCCATTATGTGTATGAACATGCGGGACGAAGTGTTCCACTTTTATGCCTAAGACAAACAACAATCATTAAATCCTTTGGAGGTAAACTCGCTAGCATTATCCATACATATGGATTGGATCCTCTGATCCGAAAATTTGGCTTTTAGTGCGATAATTTGTGAAACCAGCTTGGCGGAGATATGATTTCTATTGGATAATAAGCACACATGCGTCCACCGTGTGGATGCATTTATTAGTACCATGAAGTACATGAAAGGCCCCGACATGGGCTCAATAGGCCCATATATGTCCCCTTGAGTCCTTTCAAGAAAATCAGGTAGTTCATTCTTAATCTTACGATATGAGCGACTCGCAATCAATTTGCCTTGAGCATACGCATCACACAAATTGGTATTGTTTAATGATGTCACTTAGCTTTAAGTGATATCCAGAAGAATGTTTGATGATCTGGCGCATCATATTCTCTCCAGGGTGACCCAGATGTTTGTGCCACATCTTGAACAAGTATGGATCCCTGAGTTGTATATTTGTCGCAACATGTTGTTCATCATTTTTGATAAACGTGTAATACAATCTGGGTGAAAAAACTGGGAATCTTCTCTATAGTTTTCTTTTGATATCCCAATCTCTTAGTGAGAAGAAGGTATTCATAACTGTTTTCTTATGTTTCTAGATGAAAACCATCCTCGAAACTTAATAGATTTCGTGTTGATTCTGAGAACAATAATGCATCCTCGATGATTATTCGGGTTCCCATCGGTAACACAACTGTAGCTCTTCCAGATCTGGCAATATTACCACAGTCACCAGCTATGGCTATCACGTTGCCAGTTTTGTTGCTCAATTTATGCTAGGTCTTTTCTAAAAAGTAAGGGTAACATGGGTCCCACCCTAGAGAAGAAAGACATGCTAAATGTTGGAGCAAATTTTGCAAACTGTATATATGTATAACATGGCATGATGTGGCAAACTTAGATTCAATTTTTGCGACTTCAGATTGTGGATTCCCTAAATGTCGGAGTGCTACATTCCCCTAACGGGCTAACGCCCTCGGTAGCATTCCGCCCAGATATGCCCCTTGTACACGTCCCATGTCGTGTGCCGCTACAGGGCCACATGTATGCTCACGTGGTGCATGCAGCGATGGTTGACGCTCTTAAACCATTTGTAACACCCAAACCCCCAAATCTGCTAAAAGCCCAACCCCCACATGGTAAGGGCATGCATGTGTAGCTCTTCGCTTGGGCTTTCGTCCTGGCTTTGCACAAAAAGAGTTAACTGAGAAGTCTACAATTTGGGCCAACATGCATTATGTGCAGTGTAACTCAATGTAAACTAGCAAGGTGGTAAAAGGTTATGGTGTAAAAGAAATGGTGGCATACAAAAATGTCTAAATTAATAATTCAAAATTATAAAATAGATTGTGTCATCGGTTTGTAGTATACACTTAAACAACAGAATAAATAAAGATGATGGATATGGTAATAGAAATACGTATCCTACGAAAAAAAAACCCAACCATCTCCCACTACTAATTCCCATCTGATCAACGGTGGAACATGGAAAATGTGATTGTACACTGTATATGAGACAAAACAAATTTACCACATTCACTCAAACAAATAATTAAAAGGAATTGTTTATGCCTAAATTAATTTTTGGAGTACTGAATAACTTAAACTGTACCAATTTCAGGTATTTAAGGAGACTGTAGATTTGGTTGAGCAATATCCTGAGCTGGTCGAAGAAGCTAGACTGATCTTGAAGAAGTGCAATGGACTTCCCCTTGCAGTAGTCACCATAGGTGGCTTCTTGGCAAACCAACCAAAAACCGCCGTGGAATGGAGGAAGTTCAATGAGCATATTAGTGCTGAGTTAGAGATGAATCCCGAGCTTCAGACCATAAGAACAGTCCTAAATAAAAGCTATGATGGTTTACCCTATCATCTCAAGTCTTGTTTCTTGTATCTGTCCATCTTTCCTGAAGATCACAAGGTTAGCCGGAGACGTTTGGTGCGGCGGTGGACTGCAGAGGGTTACTCTAGGGAGATTCGCGATAAGTCTGCAGAGGAAGTAGCCGATAGCTACTTCATGGAACTCATTCAAAGGAGCATGATCCTACCATCTCAACAATCAATTCATAGTAAGAAAGGAGTTGCCTCCTGCCAAGTCCATGATCTCATCCGAGAAATCTGTATCTCAAAGTCGATGGAAGAAAATCTTGTATTTACATTGGAGGAAGGTTGCAGCTTAAACAGTCAGGGCACAGTACGTCATCTTGCTATAAGCAGCAGTTGGGAGGGAGATAAGAGAGATTTCGAGAGCACAGTGGACATGTCCCGAATACGATCGCTAACAGTGTTTGGGAAGTGGAGGTCCTTTTTCATTTCTGAAAAGATGAGGCTTCTGCGAGTGCTGGACTTGGAGAACGCGTCAGGTCTAGTTCATCATCATCTTGAGCAAATTGGGAAGCTTCTTCACCTCAATTACCTTTCTCTAAGAGGATGCTGTGATATTTGTTACCTGCCAAATTCACTGGGTAACCTAAGGCAAATCAAGACACTAGATGTCAGAGGTACGCGAATAATCAAGCTGCCGAAGAGCATCATCAACCTTCGGAAGCTACAGTGTCTTCGCGCTGGGTGTATACTTGTGGATGAGGATGGCTTCTACGAAGAATTTGTAAGTGATATGCCCAAGCTAGTAAGGAACAAGCCATGCCTTTTGACTCTCTTACAAATGATGCTTTGTGTAGCATGTTTCGCGCCTAAGTTTTTCGATGCAGACCATTTGAACAGGCGTGACGTATGCAAAATTTTTTGCTGCTTCCTACTCCCTATAATTGCGAAGGACGTAGATCCATATGGTGTTACAGTGCCAAGAGGAATCAGGAAACTGAAAGCTCTGCACACACTGGGTGTTGTGAACATCGCACAGGGGAAGCCCATTCTACAGGAAATAAAAAGGCTCACCCGGTTGCGCAAACTAGGAGTGACTGGCGTCAACAAGAAAGACGGCGAAGAGTTCTGTTCAGCCATTGCCGGTCTCAGCCACCTGGAATCATTGTCAGTGCGGTCAGAGGGGAAGCCAGGTTTATCTGGCTGTTTGGATGGCCTGCCCTCGCCTCCGGAAAACCTCCAGAGCCTCAAGCTGTACGGCAACTTGGTCAAATTGCCAGAATGGATCCAGGGGCTCAAAAATCTTGTGAAGCTGAAGCTACGGAGCACCAGGCTATTGGATCACGATGCTGCTCTGCAAGTCCTTGGGAATCTGCCAAAACTGGCCGTCCTACGCCTGTGTGAGAAGTCGTTTGCGGGTGAAGAGCTCCGTTTATATTCGCATCCAGAGGCATTCCCGGGTCTGATGGTGCTGCAGCTGGATAGCGACTATGGTGATCTCAAATCGGTGGAGTTTGAACAAGGGGTGACGCCTAAGCTTGAGCTGCTGCAGGTTGTCCGTTTTGGGGCTATGGAAGTTTCTGGGCTATCATTTCTGCCAAGTCTCAAGCAAGTTCAGCTAGAGGGTTACTACGGGACTCGAATCGTGGAAGACGTGCGGACCCAGCTTGCCAAGAATCCAAATCGACCTGTTTTGAAGAGCGACTACTGAGATCCACAGTAAACCGGTCGAGGCTATTGCATGTTCTTTTTTATCCTTCTATGACAAAGAAAAAGAGAGAGGGGAAAGAAAAAAGAAGAAATAAAACTGCAAATTTCTCTCGACTCTCTGGATCAGTGTTCCCTGCATCAGTAATGACCGGTTAGATGTTGGCGGGGAGCCAGCGTGCCACCCGCGCTTGACACCGGGCATGTCTACTCGTCATTTCTTTCATTAATTGAAATGGAGGATTTAAGCACACTTTAATAAATAAAAAGTTAGAACTGAGCACAACGAAGTCACATACCCAAAAATCAAGAACAAACAAAATGTACCGTCGATGCACATAATAAAGCAGCAAATTTTTTCCACTTCAACTATACTAAATTTAACCGAATTGTTTCTCGAAACAAAATTCAACATAATTGTATAATCTATCACATATAAGAGATGTACTCAATATCATAAATCGGGGTGAGAACAAACCATGGCATATATAAGAGAACCAACTGTACTGGAATATAGAACTCTAGACATGTACTTAATATCATAATCTGACTTAGGACATAAGACTGAAGATAATCTGAAATGCGAAGCTAATAGAGTACTCACTAGTTTTGCATCATGCATATTAAAACGACGAATGATCTTCTCAATATAACCTTGTTGACTAAGGTATAACTTGTCGATTGTCTCTCTCTAATAATCTCCATGCCAAGAATTTTCTTTATCAGATCTAGGTCTTTCATCTCAAATTCATTACTCAATTGTGCTTTCGGCTTGCTATTTTTGACTTATCTTTAAAAGAATCAACATATCATCAACATAGATAAGCAAATAAATAGTTGAGCCATTAATCCTTTTAAATAAAACAACAACTATTATAATCGCATCATTTAAAATCATGAGAGAGAGTATAAAGGAGTCAAATCTCTTGTACCATTGCCTAGAGATTGCTTTAAACCATAAAGAGATTTATTTAATCTACAAACAAGGTGTTCTTTTTCAGAATAACAAAATCCTTAGGTTGGTCCATATAAATATCTTCTTTCAACTCCCATATAAGAATGCAGCTTAACATCCAATTGCTAAAGTTCATAATCATGCATAGCAACAATACCGAGTAAAATGAATAGAACTATGCTTCACAACCGGAGAAAAGACATCATTAAAATCAATACCTAGAATCGACTATAACCTTTAGCAACCAACCTTGCTTTATACCTTGCCGAGGGCTTCACAATCGTAGCTTTGATCATGACTAGTTTTAATAACTTTGCCACACTTTAACTAAAGCATGACATGGCAGATTACATTGACTAGATTGATTATAGTTGTTACTTTGTGATGTCCATCTAAAAGGATTAGCTTGATTGTGAGTCTTATTTTAAATCTTAATCGAGGCTCATATGGTTCTTATTGCAATCCTATTTGACGAGGATTAAAACCTCTATATATTATATTTAATATATAAAAGACCATACGTCTTCATGGTCGTGAATCTCGAGGTGCACGACCACCGGTCGAGATTCCAAAGGTTACATAATGGGTACCCCGGTCGACAAAGGCCTAAGCCAAGCTCCCACCGTGAGAATCGCTCATAGAAGGTATGAACCGACGCTTGGAATAAATCCCAAGGTATATTCTCTACAGATGATGAATGGGAGCAGCATATTCCATACCATACGACGATCTTATCCAAGACGCACTGAACAACCTCCGTGTGGTTATATGTTTCATAGACATATAACCGCCGACCGGTTGATTCCGTATCAACCGTCACTTGACTCCACTGCACGCAACGCTCGCATCAAAGCATTCTCCGAAGTAATCGCCACTCTCTTCGAGGGCTATTTAAAGATGGAACATGAAAGGAGGAAGGGGACAACAAAGGGAAGAAGGAAGACAAGAGCACAAGCTATAGATTTGTGTTATAGTTCTGAGTTAGCAAGAGAGCAGGCAGTGTTCTTAGTACATACCTTGTAAATTCCAGTTCTTATTAATATAGAGCAGTCCCATTATTCTCGAGATTTCCCACGCCACTTTCTCTCCTTTATTTTCGTAAGATCGACGCTTGATCGCCGATACCGGCGCCATCGTGGGGAACGCGGCATGGAATCGCAGAAGATTTTCTCTCGCTCATCAAATCTTTGTCCATTTCTCGTCTGTGATCACGATGCGTATATGGAAGTGGAAGATGAAGAAAATTAGTTCGACTTGGCGGACTACGCCGACTCGACATGGATGCATGTATGCGCGCCATGAAGGAAAACGGAATCTCTTCATCATCATCCTCTCGGCCGCCAGTGCGTAAATCCATGAGGCGACCGGATGGATGAAGACACACACACCGCTACAATCGCTGGCGGTCTCAGAGGAAGTGTTTCCGACCAGTTCGAACACCCCAAAGCCTCAAAGCAAGCCCGACTTTAGACCGCAAAAAGGTGACGAAATTCAACACCGCAACCCGAGGTTCAACATACCTTTGATGCGATCATAGTTGATAGGTACTCACCAACGGCTTCTAGTAATTCCAGAGCCAACCGACACCGTGACGGTGTCAATGAAACCTTCTGGTCGAAACCTGCGGGATGATAAAGCTCGCGATTCGATCATCAATTTTCCGATCAGCCGAGGTCCTTCCAAAACCTCAGAGGTGCCGATCACCGATCGCTTCTCCGTCGGGAAGCTCGCAGGTCTCCGAAGGCTCTCCATCGACACGCACGGAAGCTCATCGAGGATCATCGCTGGAAGCACGAGGTCAACGCGATCGAGAGACGGATAACAATGTCGTGTACGGTCCTCCACACATTGCTGCTCGCCACCACGCCCCAATGGAGATGGTACGAGCGTCAAGCACCAAATGCCGGAGGTGACAGAATCGTAGACGCTCACTCGCTTAATATGCCCGATCCTTCCCAAACCAATGTGAGGGATCGGCAAGATCGACCGTAAGGCCTGGAGGATGTAAGCCACCAAACACCTTCTTCTCGCGCAGAATCCTCGAGACCTTCGGAATTCATACAAACTCGCAGCGAGTCGTGATATGTTAAATACTTCCACCGCACTTGCAGAGACTCGTGTTTTGCCCAACTTGCGTGTCAAGTATCGAGATTATCCAACAGACGATGCAATAATGTAAGCTTATCGGGAACGAAGGCACCCGCAAAGTCGCATCATGACTTCATCACAAGATTCTTCCCGGCTGGGCTCGCATAGTCGTGTTGAGGATCGCTGACATCGCGACCACCTCGACGATTCCGACCAACAAGTCATGAGGGAGGAGACTATTCCAGAATCCTCACCTTCACTTCACAAGGGGAACCATCGCTTGACTCGTGATCTTCGACATCACCTCTGCCGTAAGCGGTCGAAGGCATTCTACTAACGCCCACGACCGATCGGACATTGGAACACCGACAATCCGTCTCCTAGAAATTGGTCTCCAACCGACATAACCGGCGCTTTTCAAAGAAGGCGCCACGAAACTATCACAGTCGTCGAGCTTTCAAGAGGGCTTCAGTGCGGCGCTGACCAAATAGGTTCCGATCGCCAATATGGATAAATTCAATGGGACCCAAAATCCCTTGGAATTTCTCCAGATATATACCACCGCTTATCGAGTCGTGGTGGTGATGAAAATGTAATGGCAAATTATCTTCCTAACGGTATTAGAAGGATCACCGATCTTGGTTGCTTAACCTTCCGGGCCGATCCGTATACTTGGGAGCAACTCGCGACCTTTTGATTGCAAATTTTTGGGCACATATGATCGCCTCGAAAGGAAGACGATCTCCATAGGATACGCACAAAATCAAACGAGACTCTCCTACAAGATATTAAAAGATTTAACCAAGTCCGTAACTCAATACCGAGGTTGCAGACCTTCCGTTATCCAAGCCTTCAAAGCGGAATAAGAAATCAAGGTTTACGGAGGATTTAGCTATACATCCCCACGAACAACCATCGAGCTCTTCGACATGGTCCGATAGCACACGCTACGCCGAAGCGTCGAGTGGAACGGGCGTTGATCGAAAGGATAAAATTCCCAACCGGGCTTGGATAGGACGGAAAAGAAACAAAAGAAGACTCTCAAGAAAAAGAAGCATGGCAGAGCCAACGACAAAGAGGTTCTCGCCGCTCAAAAATTTACCAAAGGAAGAAAAGATTATACTGGTCGTGGCAAGGCTAAAGTCTCACCAATGATTACAAAAGAAACAAAAATGGTGTCCTCTTCGCCAGCAGTGAGACACGACGGCGCAATTGTCGCGCTTGGCAAAAGAAGTCGAAGATTATTATGCAAGTAAAGGACCACCTCGCCGATTCAAGAGCTCTGAAACAAGCTCCAAGAAGGACAAAGATGGTGATGAAGAAATGGAGTACCAAGAACCTCAACACACCGTCGATGTGATCTTCGGTGGGTCTTCTTCGTACGAGTCCAGACGTCACCTGAAAGCCGTGGAGCGAGAAGTCAACCTTACCGAACCTTCGAGCCAAGAGCCAGTTTGTCAAGCTTTCAGCGAAGCGAGAAGTTTAGCAAGAAGCAAGGCGTTGTTCTGTAAGTGTTCAGAAGAGTGATTCTGTCAAAGTCAAAGCAATTTGAAAGTAAGAAGTGAACCCCAAGGTTGAATTCCTTATCCTATTCTATAGCCAGCCTGAATCTCGGGGACGAGATTCCTTTAAGGGGGAGAGGTTTGTAACGTCCCAAAATTTGGCTTTTCAAAAATCTTTTGAGTAGTTTAGGTCCCTGGAAAATTTCACCAATTTTATTTGAATTAATAAAGCTTAATTGGGAATTTTCTAAATTAAAAATATTTAATTTGACTAATATAAACATTAATTAAATAAAAATTTGTGTTATTTGGCTTCCTTGTGTTTCAAGGAATTTTTGGGTATTTTCTGAGATTTTTCCGGATTTGTTTGCTATTTTATTTGACCTCCTTGATTTTTGGGATTTCTTTTAATTCCGAAAATCCAGATTTTCTCTCCCGATGCTACAGTAAATCGCGAGCACTGTTCATCTTCCAGAACGAGTTCGTTCCGTGCACGTTTCAAACTGAAATATTCAAACTTCCATATCTTCTCTACGGTGCATATAAAAGCGAGCCGTTTGCGCTCACGCGTCCGTGTTGATCCCCTTCCAATCCCTGAATTGGTTTCCTCCAAACCGATCTATTTTCGTCGCAATCTCCAGAAAACCGAGCTCCAACCAAAAGTCTTCTCCGGCGAACTGCGCCTTCGTCCGACGTCCGCCGGCCGAACCGTCTGCGGCGTTGGCTTCGCGTCGTCGCCCTCTACGTCATGGTTCCATCCACTTCGCCCGAAGATCGCCGGAGCACCGTCGGCCATTAGAGCCCAACCGTGTTCTTCACGTTTCTCGCTTCCTCGGTGAGTTTTTCCAAAATCCGACCGCGCCATCGCGTCCGGCCTGTCGTTTCCTCTTCCGTTTTGCCCCTTCTTCGCTGCTACGTCGCCTCCGGCCGCCGGCCACCGCGCGTGCACTATTCATCTATGGGCACTGTAGCATTGCATGTCTGTTAGTTCGTCCTTGTATGTGTCATCTAGTAGTTCATGTATGTGTTGTTGTTGTCCAGTACGTATATTGTTTGGTCTGGTGGCTTCCTTTAGATTTCTTCCTCTCTGCTGATCCATGCTCTAATCTTTGCCAGTACCAATTCCATATCTCCGTGCATCAAAATCAACCTGTAGCTTGGGTTCCTGTTCATGGCTGTGTAAAGAACGTAGTTGTTCATGCATGGATAAAAGCAATCATAGAGACGAAAAGCCACATGATCTTTCTCTGTCTCTCTAATCTCTTGCATGTAGGCCAACATCTTTATCTCTCTGTTGATTTTTGCCATGCAAGTTCCAACTCAATGCCAAGCCGACGCCGCCATGTGCATGAGCAGGCCGACGCCCCTGTTCCTGTTCTTGCCTGTGTTCTCTCCGATTGATTCCATTAGATCCCTTTCTTCTCACTTCCATGTGGACCCATATGTCATACAAGAAAATAAATATCTTCTTCACTTACATGTGGTCCCCACATGTCATCCTCCTAATTAAAAATACTAGTTATTTCTCTCACTTACATGCAGGTCCCGCATGTCAGTCAATCTTGGTCAAACCCTGTTCATGAGCTTGGTTCACCGTGGACTCACATATCTCTGTGGACCTGGTCCATAGACCAGTGGCCCACATGTCAACCCTAATCCTATTTTCGGGAATTAATTTAATTCTTGAAAATCCTTTTATCTTATTGGTCCCGCTTGTCACTCTCTCTACCTTATTTCTGGAATTATTTTAATTCTAGAAATTCATAAATATCAGTCGGTCCCACCCATCATACAGTCATTCTTTATCTAATATTTTCGGAATAGAATATTCTGAGAATATTCCGTAGAGCTTTTTCATCATTTTATGTGAATTTCAATCTTCCAAAAGCCATATCTTCTTCATCCGAATTCCGATTTAACTCATTCAAGTTTCTAAATTCATCTAAATTCAATATCTACCTTCCAGTACCATTCAATTTCAATTTGGAGTTTATTTGATTTGTCTTTTGAATTTAGTTTGTTTTGCGCTTTCTTTCTCGTTAGACGCCGAAGTCCCGGAATCGTCCGAATGAGCTGAAGATCAAGCAAGTAGAAGATTGAAGATAAAATAAGATCATCATTGCTATAGCAAGGCAAGTTATACCTTTGATCATATTGAATCCAGCTTTTAAAATTACTTTGATTTAAATTATCGATTTACTTTAAGTAATTATTTAAATGCTTTGGTTTAGCTATTAATCCAATTTGTTATATCCACTCTGTCTATTGTATGTCATAATCTTTTGTCACCCTAGATTGGTTCATATTTACTTGGTGTTATGGTATTACCAACGGGGTTGGTTAGTACTAGTAGATTGCTTAGCCATGCTACGAGTCTCACATCTCATGAAAGTTGCAATTATTAAATGTGACTAAGTGACTATGGAACTTTGTGTAAAACTGCTGTGCTATGTGTTATTACTTCGTGATGGCATGTGTTGCACTAAAACGAATCGGTGGTAAAGGATTTGGACCGGGGCAAGGAAGTGGTGTGTGATATGGTGGACTTTGTGATGGGAATGATAATCTTTGTGACTTAGTTAGAAAATGGAAGTCTTGCCTTGGTCAATTAAGGACTTAACTTTGTGCGCCATTGAATCGAGCATTACCGTATATCACCACATGCCCGGTATGGGACGGCCTAACTTAGTAGGTTATGGATTCTGGCATTGATTACTCAGTCAGTAAGTTAGCTATGTGCCAGGTGGAGGTGTGTTTCACCTCAAGGCGGTTCACATCGCGACGGATCGCGTTTCCCGTCCAACGATGTGTTATGCCAAAGCACTTCGTTAGGGTTGGCATAGCGGTTTGTAAGCACATCGAGTGTCAATGTTGAGATGAAGTTTCAAAGGTTTTGTTGTGATCGCCCGATCCGCTTGATTGCATCTTGTGGGTAAAGTGTACAACCTCTCGCAGAGTGTTAAACAATCTATTCGAATAGCCGCCCTCGTCCATGGACAATGCTCGGATTTCACACGAGGGGTAGATTTTCATAAAACCTTTGGGAAGGGACACTGGTGATTTAAGTCATATGGTCAGGTGAAAGAGTTTGATTAGGCTATGTGTCTTTGTGAAAACAAATTTAAATTAATATTGTCTATTTGTTTTGAATTATGCTTTCAATCTATTATTCATATTCAATTGCAAATGTTGCATTTTTCGCAAAATAACCACGTAAGCCATTTCCTTTGGAATAAGCTCCGCATCTATACATTGCATTCGTGGTATGACTTCTAGTAGCACGGCTGTGTACTCACGCTTGTTGTAAAACTTGCGCCCAAACCTACGTAAATGGAGGAATCGTCGGTCAACAAGGTCTACTTCAAGGATCGAGAAGAACTAGGTCGCGACTTACCATTACCTCGTGGGCATATGGATGGGCTTTATCAAGTTATTCCGCTTGCTTCACAAACTTCATTGTGCTATTCGCTTTCCAAGCATTAATTGTAAGCTTTGACCTTAAGGTCTTTACTCGATATTTATTGTTATTTGCCTATTTATTAGTCATCTTTGTATATGGAAATGATATTTCATCAATGTTGCCACTGCGTGTGCACTAGCGTGATCCTCGACTAGTGCAAGATACAGTAGGGTCCGAATTGTAATTTTGGGTCCCGACAAACATTCCAAAGGTTGATGCAAAAGACTTTAGCCCTCGATAGGTCGGAATCTTGAAGCCTACGTTGATGATCCGTCGAAAAGCATCAACGCCGGTGATCATATTCTAGATCTACAAGAGACTTTCAATAACTTAAGACGTCATAACCTTAAGTTGAATCCGAGAAATGTGTGTCTGAGTTTCGCCAGAAAGCTTCTTGGGTTCCTAGTTTCGCCAGAGGCATTGAAGCAAATCCAACGAAAATCGCCGCTATCGATCGTGCGCGATCCAACCACAAAGAAGAAAGTTCGAATTAACCTTGTATGCAAGCGTTAAGTCGCTTCATAGCACGCATTATTAGGAAAAAGGACTACCTTTCTTGCTTCTTCTCCGAAACATGGGAGTTTCGAATGGACTAAAGAAGCGCGCTACTTTGAAGAATTAAACGGTACCTTACAAGTCCTCAATTTTAGTTTCTCCAAGATTGGGAGAAACATTGCTAATACACGTGGGTGCAACGCCACAAACGGTTAGTAGTGTGCTGGTCGTAGAACGAGACCATGTTCAACGACCAATATATTACGTAAGTTTAAGTCTTGCATGGACTAAAGAAAGGTATCCGCAGTACAAAAATTGCTCTATGGTCTCCTTATGGCTTCAAGGAAACTAAGGCGTTATTTTTAGGCCCACAAAGTGGTCGTGATCCTCATGGATATCCTCCTTGTCAAGTCCCCGAAACAGGAGTCATCGTGGATGAATATCAAAATGGGCGGTTGAGCTTGGGGCGCTCGATCTCCATTTTGTCCCACGAACAAAGAATCAAGTCCCGTGCATAGCGAATTCATCTGCCGAATGGACAAACCCCAACCCACCCAGGACCCAAGTGCGAACACCACGATGAGTGGACAATGTACTTTGATGGTTCCTTGATGTTGCATGGCTCTGGGGTCAGTCGTCTTGATTTCCCTATCGCGAACAAATAAAGTACGCCATTCGGCTTTAACTTTCCGCTACTAACAATGTGGCGTATACGAAGGTTTATCGGCCGACTTCAGCATTTCTGCTCGCCGATTCGCAGATTGTTAGTGAAAGGCGATTCTCAACTAGTAGCGAATCAAGTAGGGAAAGAGTATCAATGCTCTAGTACCAAGATGTCATCATATCTGGCGGAAGTACGGAAACTCGAAAAGTATTTCTTCGGTTTTCAGATCCAACACATTCCTAGAAAGGAAACTTTCTCGCGCAATCAGCTTGGCCCGATGGCTTCCACACGGACATCCGTCCCCGCCCGGAGTTTTTCTCGAAACTCGATTCACCTCTGTAGTCGAGCCTTCCGAGGACATAGATGTTTGCAAGGAGGTTGCACGCCTTGATTCTCGCAAACATGGATGCTCCATGTGTCGATGATGGTTGGCGCCATCACGATCACAGTAGAGATTGATGGCATCGATCACAATTATCTTCAAGATGACCTAATTCCGTAAGATGATGTAGAGTCGATCGATTGTACGAAAAACCAAATCATACACTCTCATTGAACGCATCTTGTATAAACGAGGATCTCACGGAGTGTTGATGAGATGCATATCTCAATCGGATGGCATTAAATTGCTAACCAAATTCATGGGGAGTCTATGGAGCTCATCATTCCTGCAGAACTTTGGTTGGTAAAGCCTTCAGCAAGGATACTATCGCCAACCGCCTTCATGATGCAAAAGAGCTCGTGACGGCGCGATAATGTCGATTTCATAGCCGGCAAGTACATCACCATCTCAAGCTTTGCAAACAATCTTTCTTGGCCTTTTGCAACCTGGGACCGAACATTAGGACCTTTCCCAAGAGCACCGGGCTTTGAATTCTCGTCGTCATGATTGACACGCTCACTAAGTGGATCGAAGCCGAGCCGTTGTAAAACTACAATCAAGCCGCCAAGAGGTTCCTAACAAAAAGCGTGATTACATGGTTTGGTGTGTACCTAATGATAATCACCGATACCGGTGTCCGCTCTCAAGCAGCAATTTCGTGAGAATCCGTGAAGAACTCGGTATCAAGATACATTTCGCTTATGTTGCTCATCCACGAGCAATGGAGCAATGGAGCGAGCCAATGGTATCATAATGCAAGGGATCAAACGTCGAGTGTTCACCACCATTACTTCACCAGCCGTGGGCTTGGGTTCAAGAACTTCCTTCGTATTATGGGGCCGTTTGATTCACAACTAGTCGTGCGACGTTGAAACACCATTCTTTATGGTTTACTTGAGTTTGCATGCTTCCTCCGTAACTTCAAATTGGTTCGCCAACCGATTCTCTTTTCAAAGTGATCGCTGTGAACGACGACTTGACGACAACAATTTCCTGAAGAACGATTTAAATCAAGCTTTGCTACGATCAAGAATCTACCAAGAAGCCATGCGGCCGGCACCACAATGAAGGTGCAACCTCGCAGCCTTAATCATAGGTGATTTGGTTCTTAGAAAATTCGTAACTAAGCGGTCGCAACAAACTTTCACCTAAATGGGAAGGTCTATAATCGTGGTCGGTTACTTCGGCCAGACCGCACGATTAGCTATGACAGATGGGCAAGTTTTGTCTAATTCTTGGAATATTGATCAATTGAGTAAGTTCTATGTTTAATTTCATGTATTTCATTTCCTTTCATTTTTTAATAAAGATGCTTTTCCTTAAAAACGATAAGTATGGTTGTTTATACTTGTTATTTGTCGATCCGTCGTATGCCATTCTCGCTTTGGTTGGTCGAGAAGACTCTCATTCTCTCTCGATATTCCTTTCGTGAGGATCTCCACTACTCATGGTTGCCGACTTGAATGTCACCGATCACATGGTTTTAGCCGTAATCATTGCTTCAATGATACACTCACGACCGGACATTCTTTTCTTAAAGAATCATACGAGTATGAGGAATACCAACTCGCCGACGTTTACTTGGTTTTCGCTTTCTTTCTTGAATTTGAAGATCGTTATTTTATTTCAATATTCTGCTCTACTCAAGTTTGGCACCGTCGACACAAAGCCTCCCGGTCGAAGTCTCTCTCTCTTCATGTGGTCACCCATCTGGAAGGAGCTCCTAGTGACGGTCCTTTTCCTACGATCCTCGCTACAATGGATTTGATCATGAGCACGCTTACAAATATTTAACAAATCTTCGTTCTTGAGATTCGATACGACCAGATCCGAATATTTTCTAAATAACGGTACTTATCTCTTCATTTTTCTTTGCATACATTTTTAATGCATATCTTCTTATCAAGCAAATCTGGTCTTTGTTATATCTTCCGACTACAAGTGGTATTTCATAGTACTTCGATAATGGGCACGATCTAGACTAGCCTAAATCGTCGGTTGTTTCCGACCACATGATTTCCTAGTATTTCCGGATCATTGTCATACACATTATCGTGACTTTTACCATGGTCATCGTTATTACTCAATAACCCGGCTCATCATTTCTTTTAATAACGTTCATCTACCAACATAAGCAGTCGGAGGCTAGGAGATATATGAGTATTTAATAACGTCGATACAACAAAGCAGGATCTTCATTGATAAAAGGTAAGTTTCATTTTACATAGTCTAATGTTACATCCGTTTACATGTTGGGACCACCAGACTGGTCGCTATGTGATGGAGATCCGACTTCCATTTCTCTCGCAACTTTTCTCCGAGAGGTTTTACTTCCTTGAGAAGTTTTGTTGCTTCACTTTCGAGCAATAAGTCCTCTTCCACACCTTTAAGATTAATAGAGGGTCGAAGCCTTTAGTTTTGCTAAAACAACACTAACTCTCAGCTTACAATAGCTTCCTTCATTGTCTCTGTATGGTTTTCCTCATAGTTTTGAGCGCACCTTTGAGATCTTCCAAAAGTTAACCAAAGTAGTCCATCTTTTCGTTGGATCTCCTAAAGAAGGCAAGCTTGATCCTGATCACATATCAAAGATCATTTTGTTAAGAGCCTTGATCTTCTCATCAAGGCCAAATACAAAGGTCGCCTTTTGACCACGCTCAAAATCGAGGGTCTTCTCTCCTTGTTCAAGTGCTTGATTTTTCTCGCACGAGTAGATAAAAAGTTAATGTACTTTTACAATTGGAGTTACGGAATACTCGTTAGGTATATCACCGGATACCTTTAATTTTCTTTCACAAGAGTCGAAAACCTCCTTTTGCCTGGTCATCGCATGCTCGATCGACGGTCTTTACTCCGATTTTCTTCCTCACTTTATTATTATGGCTTCTTTGGCCTTGATATCTTCTTTAATTTTCTAAATCTATCAAATATGATAGAAAGAGAAGGATAATCTATAAAGAGAATCAAGATAATAAACCTTAGGAGATCAAAAGAGAAATGTACTTACTTCTCGGATCGGAGTGTTTTGCTCCAAAGTTTTTATTTTGGTCATCCTCCGATCACAACATAGTTTTCACCAAATGCTACAAAACAAAAATTCCTTTCTTTAGCAAGCTTTCAAAGAAACTGCAAAAGAAAGAGTTGTAAGGATGGTCGTAGAACACTTACCCGAATTGCCATATCGTTATATTCGGAAAGATGGTATCTCGACCAATCTCGCTTGATGGTCCGATATCTTTCCTCGTGCTTCATCAAGTTCCTTATCCCGATAAATCGGGAGAAAAAAGGAATTTGTTAACTGAGAAGTATTTCTGGAGGAGGTGGAACTCGTTGAGGGTCTCTGGGATGACTACCTCCGGAGAAGGAGTAAGGATTACTAGAGGATCCCTGAGGGTGATGCTGAAATTTGCTCGGGGCTTTTTGCTACTTCATCCTCGGTAGTTTTGGCTTTAGGAGTATCCGATCGGGAACTCTCCACGACCACCTCTTCCTCGTGAACCTTTTCCGAGGGTGCTCTGTCGGACACGCACCGAACACCGTAAGATCTAAAAACAAAGAGAAGGTAAGGAAGATCCAAGGTATGTATAAATACGATCTCTTCATTTAATATATGTATCTTGTTGATTTTCTGAATTTACCTTTATAGCGCATCGAAGCAAAGTTCGTTGCTGGCCTTCCTCTTCTTGTCAATCGATTTCACCGTTTCTAAACCGTAGGGTTGACTAGATCTTGCACATCCACCGATCGAAATCGTGGCGATATCCGCGACCATTTGGTCGAGGTCCCCGATCGCCGGGTCAGTAGATGTAGATTCGTCGACCTCCACAACAGTGGCCTCAGTAGGCACTAGAGAGTTCTCAGTGACCTTGCTCGAAGGTACGACGACCGCCTAAATTCATCGTCAAAGATAGTTAGGCGATAAACATAATTTATCCAAAATATTATTTGTGTTCTGGACACCTACCGAAGATCGACATCCTGTGTGGTCGAAGGGGAGATCGGATCATCAATTGGCTCACATCTTTCAGTGACCTCGTTGATTCTCAACCCAACCGACTACACATCAAAGAGGATTTATGGTATACCGATCAAAAATAATATGTACGATAACAAGACAGCAGTTGATGTTTTTACCTTAAGTCTTTCAATCCTTTCTTCAGCGGAAACGGCCGCTAAGATTCGGGGAAAGCTAGCTTTATCGCGAGGCTCTCCGGCGCAGATCATCTTGATCCGGCTTCTAATCTCATCAGTAGATAGAGCTGTAAAGGTAAAATGAAAGATTTAAGGATAAGAAAATAATCAACCGAGATAGGTAAATGATCGAATCATTAATGGCTTACCATCTTTGGAATCTCCGTCGATCATCACGACCAATGTACAGAGCATCTTATGTGCTCGGGCCTTCAAGGACTAACCGGCGTGTAGAAAATCTTTTACTACATGCCAAGATGTTAGACCCTTGACACTAAGAAGCTTGATCGCTTGCCCATTTCCTCACATTTCCTCTTTCTCGTGAGGAGCGTCATCTCGGATTCTCGACCGCCTTCTTACCGAATAATAAAGGTCGTCTTTTCTTCGTGATCTTCATATAGAACCAGCTCTTCTTCCACGGCGACCACGAAGATTTTGAGTACATAAAATGTACTCATCGACTTTTCCATCATGGAGACGCGCAAGGTGCACTCTCCAGCGTCCCAATCGCCTTTCCGGACTTTGTCATCCCGTAGTAGTACTGAATAGATCCAGACCTGCTGAATCCCTAAGCACGCTCTCGCAGAGATAGATAAAAATACCGAGATTGGCGATGGCATTGGGAGTTGATTCACCAATTCAACTCCATAATACTCCAAAACTTGAGGAAGGAAGGAGTGAATTGGTAGCCTAAATCCGCGATTCGATATATGCGAGAAAACAGAATTTCTCCATCTTCATCTTGCTGGGAATGTTTCCCAAACGCGGATCTTCAAGAAATCAGATCTTTTTGGGAAGCATCCCGATCTTCTCTAGGCTCTCTAGCTTCTTCTCACTCAAGTCGGAAACCGACTGGGTTGGTGATTTGGTCCGACATGATCAGATTGCTTTTTGGGTGAAGAAAGCAGAGGAGATCGGATGTAGTTTTACTCGGAGATGAGGAAGGAAAGGAGGAAGTGAAAACCTAAGTCTACAAAGGGTTTTATAAGCTTGAGTTTCTAACCGTATAAGGAGTTACCCAAAGAAGTCCAACGGACACAAAACTCTTCAATTCCCAAGGCAAGATTCTCAACTTTAAAGTGAATACAAACCGCTTCGAATGTTCTTACATTTTAATGAGCGTCAACCTGATACGATTTCATCGGAAGCAAAGTGTTCACACGACCTATTCATTTAAAGTTCGGGGGCTAGCTGACAAGGATTAAAACCTCTATATATTATATTTAATATATAAAAGACCATACGTCTTCATGGTCGTAACCCTGAGGTGCACGACCTCACTAGTCGTAGAGATTCCAGAGGTTACATAATGGGTACCCTGGTCGGACAAAGGCCTAAGCCAAGCTCCCGACCAGGAGAACTGCTCGTAGAAGGTATGAACGCTGCTTGGAATAAATCCCAAGGTATATTCTCTACCGTATGATGAATGGAGCACGTGCATATTCCATAACATACGACGTATCTTATCCAAGACACACCAGTGAACAACCTCCGTGCGGTTATATGTTTCATAGACATATAACCGCCGATCGGTTGATTCAGATCAACCATCACTGACTCCACTGCACGCAACGCTCGTGCATCGCGCCTTCCGAAGTAATCGCCACTCTCTTGAGGGCTATTTAAAGATGGAACTGGAAGGAGGAAGGGACAAAGAGAGGAAGAAGGAAGACAAGAGCACAAGCCATAGATTTGTGTTATAGTTACGAGTTAGCAAGAGAAGCGTGCGTTGTTCTTAGTACATACCTTGTAAATTCCAGTTCTTATTAATATAGAGCGGTCCATTATTCCTCGAGATTTCCACGCCACTTTCTCCTTTTTATTTTCGTAAGATCAACGTCTTGATCGTCGACACTATTATTCTCACTCAATTTGGCATGTTTAATAAAAAAATGATGGGAAGAGAGACAGTTGAAAAGATGTATGCTTCAAACATGCCATACATATCTATGTATATTCAAAAGAAAAAAATATACGCACACAAAAAGGTGCTCAAATGAAAAGAAGTATGTTTCAAGCATGCCACTGAAAGGAAGTATGCTACAAGCATGCCACCATGAAAAGAAGTATGTTACAAGCATACCACGGTGAAATAAAGTATGCTACAAGCATGCCACATACCTAAGAATTGAGTTTGGAGTAATAGGTTGTTACATGAGACCGCTAGCTCTTGATTTAAAGTTTGCTTCACTTTTAGGTTTTAACTTTTCTTTGTGATATCTCATTGTGCTTTTTATAATCGGTTTAGTCATTATTGAGATGTCTGTCATTATTTTAATTTGCTTAATCATTCTAAAGACTTGTTTTGGTATTTCTATATGGTATATGACTTTATATGATCCGAGAGCTTCACTCAAAAGATGGATTACTTACTTTATTAAATCAATGCAGTGACTTGCATAATCTATAAAGCTCCTTGATTTTTACTCTTTTGCTCCTTTCTCAAGTATTCTCTCTCCAAGTTCTTGTCGAGTACATTGCCAAAGGGGAGAAAGATGAGAGAAATTGTGCTTGTATTGAGGAGAGTTTTTCAATTGGAGTTTCTAGATCTCATTGTGGTTTGTCAAATTCGTTTGCTTTGAAACTTTCTTTTAGCAATTCTTTCAAATATTCAACTCTCAATTTTGAAGTATTATCAATGTATTCATCAAGGGGGAGATTGTTAGACCATGGGGATTGGTCAAGGTTTTTGCTGATGAATAATTGACTTTTGGGTTGTGTTGCAATTTGCATTTGGGAAAGTTTCGGTCATTCCGTTTGGCTTTTCATTGTCTACCGCTACGAGTATTGTAGCTACGAGTAATCGTAACCGAGTACTATAGCTACAGCATCGAAACCGCATTTTTAGTATCGTAGTTTTGAGCATCGTTCATCTCAAGTATTGTTCATCACGAGTACTGCATGATCATAGAAGGTTTCAGCTGAACATGGTCATAGCTGAACGTGATCGTAGAAGGTTTCAGCTGAACGTAGTCGAAATGAACATGGTCGGTTAGCAGCATGGTCGTGAGGTTTCGAGTGCTACGTTGTCCGCCGATGGTCGAAAGCTACGAGATGTGATCGATGGTCGGCTACTGCGGCGTGGTCGAGGAAGGTTTTAGTACTTCAAGTGCTCGTGTCTATTTGGCCGATGGTATGACCGCTTGTGATAGCGATTAGATCGATTTTCTAAGAGTGGTCGAGATCTTATAGAACCGGTCGTGACTCTCATCGAACTGGTCGTCGACCTACAGAACTAGTCATAGACATCATGGATGGTCCGATTAGTGTTTATTGATGCATGAGAGTGTGATATGCGTGTAAGCGATATTGGTCAAGTTGAAGAACTTGTGCCGTGGAAACATTGTTTGGTCTTTGCATTTGCAAAGTTGGGCATGGAGACGATCATGGTCGGCGACGAGGAGGACAGGACTAGGATGGGGAAATTCGAGGTCGGTGGTCGAGAAGTCACGAGGTGGTCGGGCTCATCTTTGGGCACGGAGATCAAAGGTGAATGCATGATGCATGGAGAAGCTACGGGAGTGGTCCCGAAGGATTCGACACGTGAGGCGTGAAGAAGCTTCGGAGGTGCGCTCTTGAAGGCTTTGACACGTGAAGAGATATGGAAGGTGTTTCATATCCGGAAGGTTTAGAGATATTGGAAAACCCAGATTCAAAGGGTTACTGGTCCCTTGGTTTTTGGAAGAGATAGGATTATGTATCTGTGTCGTTAAGGACATGGATTAGGACTCTTGCCTATAAAAGGAGGCAGAGGTTAAGAGTTTCCCGTGGCTTTTCAGGGATTGTAGACTGTCGGACCCGGATTTCCTAAATCCAAATCCTTTGTGAAAATACTATGCTATTCCCTGGATCGGTAGATAGAACTCATAGGCACATTGCTGAATCATTCATACAAGATGTGAACTAAAACATTCAAATATATTCCAAATATCAGAGTGACATAGACCATATTGGGTCGAGTTTTACAAAAGAGCCGAACAGGCTAAATTGATTACATTACACGAAAGCAACGTAAACTACAGCAAAAGTGAAAGGGGTAGAGCACATCTCTCCATAGGCAAGCGACCGACGTGATATGTGTATGACTGATATTAACCAAGGACTGGATAATATTGGTTGTACGTAAATACCGAACGAGTCCACTAGACCGCGGCGAGACCTAGACTACAGAACTAGACTACTCTTCATTGTTTCCTTGTCCATCGACTTATGGATCCTCGTAGAATACATAGTCTCCTTCATCTACAGCTTCTGAGGGTTTGGGGGAAAAGAGCGAGGATGAGCACAACTTCTGTGCTCGTGAGCCAACACATAATGCAATATTATAAATGCAGGATTTAACAAGGATGGCTCGGTTCTTTTATTTGCTAAAGAAATGTTTTCAATTATCATAATTACCAATTCCTATCACTTAGCATTTTTACCAAATTGTATTTTTGTTAAAGAGAGTATTGTGCAATATTTAATAACAGCAGAGGTTCCTTCCGTCGAAAACTCTACCTTATGCTTCTTTTGATTGAGCTACCTACAATTATTAACATCACTGAGTCTAAAAACTCAAGCAAAAAACCAAACTCAGGGCTAGGTGAGCCCGCCACACTTTTCATACCACCCACAAAGGTTTTTGGAATAGAACTAACTCTAGTTAAGTTCCTATGTCCATCTTTGACCATAAGCACGCTATTTAAATAGTATAGACTCTGCAGATAACCCACATGAGACAATTAACTCTGTCTCTACACGATTCCTTAGCATGTAGTTGAGAGGTTGTCACATTAACTTTTCAAATTATCTCGCCCCTTCCATCATCTCACCCATATGGGGTTACGACATACGCAATGTGCGGGATGTTTATCTCAATGACTAGCGTAGTTGGACTACGCCTCCGATCGCAAACTTCACCTCGCATCGGTGTCCTGCTCAAGCTGGTTGTACTGCGTGCTTGCATGTCCCCCGCATCCAGTCCAAATGAGATGACATTCGTGGTTTAATAAATTTACTAAGCCAAGTTGCATTTTTGCAGACTTGTGATTGTACTTGTTTACATGGGAGGTCATGACAAGATTAAGTCCTTAGGGTTATCTGAGTGGTTTATTCCACATACCATCCACAAAACAACATTCCTTGGGCTACATTAGCATTCATTGTTATACCAGCCACCTCACCATCCGCCCAGATAGTAACAGCAAGTTAATAGGGTTTTGAGGAGTAAAAACCAAATTATCATATTTATCTCACTCATGGACCACCAATGACTGCCAAACCATTTTCATGTTTGAAGAGATGATGATTAGGACATTTTAATGTCCGGTGACTTAAGCAAGACTAGCATGTCGCTTAAGTACAACCCATACTAGTATTTACCACATAATTACTAGGGTGACAAAGGAATAATGGATTCAATTATCAAGGATGGTATAATAATTAATTAATCATCAAATGGGTGTTTAACTACCTTAAGCTTTAACATACATTTGATCAAAGAATTAAAGCATGCAATTTTAGTAATTTAAATGAATGTAATTTGCATAAAATGTAGGATCAATATGATCAAAGGATTGACTCACCTTGGTTAAATATAAGAGGGTCTTGATAGTCTTGTGCTTGATCAACTTGAAGATCTCCCGTGTCTTCAAACTCTACTCGGAGGAAGTACCGGAAAAGAAACAATAAGCAAGCAAGAACCAATAAATACAAAAGGGACAACAAAAAAACTCTAAATAAAACAAGACCTATGCCCTTAGCAAGATCTTGAATTAACAAAATTTTAGAAATTAATTTCATCTTTTTTGGAGCTAGAACGCGGGAGATATGAATTTTTGAAGCTTTGGAAGGGAATTAAACCCTAGAATAAATAATAGAAAAGGAGGAGAGAGAAGGGCTGACGGGAGGGCCCCACTGTTCAGCCACGCAGGCGCACGAGGGGATTGCGTGGACCAGGTTCGCGCGTGTGGGGTGCGCGAGAGCCAGAGCCGCCATTGCTCGGTGAGGTTAGAGGGGGGCTTAGGACATTCAATTAAGGCTAATCATTAGTTAACCTTTAAGACAACAATTAGGGTTAATTAAGAGGGAACAATGCGCGTCCGAACGCGTTGCACACACGGCAAACGCCACGCGCTGGCGGCTCGAGTTCGCTGCCGACGGAGGCGGGCGCGGTGACGGCGACCAAGCATTGGAACGAGGATGGCTCGACGAGATGAAGTCGGTGACGCGCGCGCGCTGGGAAGGTGGCCGAGTAGCGCGCCGTGGAGCCGAGTGGCGCGAGGAGGGGTTCGTGGTGGTTCGAGCCGGGAAGCGAGCACGGGAAGAGCTCGGGAGGCGGTCTCATCGGGTCAACAGTGGGGACCGGAGGATGACGCGGCGGTGGCGGGTGGTGGAGAAGGTGGCGCCGAGGCGGTGAAGAAGCTCAAACCGATGGCGCGTTGACGAAACCGAGGGGCTTGAGAGGAAAAGGTCTCGTGCGGAGCTCACGGTGACGACGGCGACGCGGCAGGGGGATGGCCGGAGCGGCTAATCAGCGGCGAGGTTGGCTCGGCCGAAAAGGAGAAAATGGTGGTTTTTCACGATGGGCTTACCAGAACTTCAAGGGGCGGCGTGGGAGAGATAGGGGAGCACAGGGGGTGCTCTTATAGGCGGCCTAGGGGGAGGCTTGGAGCCATTGGGCTCTGGTGGCCACGTGGCGCGCGCGTCCCGAGGGTGGCGCAGCACTGGCAAGATTGGGCATGGCGACAACTCGCGTGGTAGCTCACGCGCAGACGCGGCGAGGGCGAGGCACGGTGATGAGGGTGCGGGCCAGCAACGCAACGTGTACGGGTTCGTCGTTTGGAGCGACACCGCAGACGGTGGACGCGGGCTGGAGAGGACAAGGTGAGGGCGAGGCGCCAAGGAGCCGCGTGTCAAAAGGAGGTGGCATGCGCGCGAGGGAGCCGGTGGCTTGGCAGAGCACGTGAGGGAGAGAGAGAAGGGCGGCTCGGCGAGAGCGTGTGCCGAAGAGGAGGCGCGGCGTGACGGCAAAGAAGATGACAGAGAGGAGGTGCGGCTCGGGCCAAGAAGAAGCAGGCGAGAGAGGAGGCAGTGGGTGGAGCTGGGTCGGGTGGGCCAAGAAGGTAAGGTGCCGTATGGGCTGGGGAAAAATGGGCTAGGCCTAAGAAGAATTAGGGCTGAGCCCAAGAGAAGGAGAGAGAAAGAGGTCCAACAACTAAAAAGATGAAATTCAAATTCAAAATTTGAATTCCAGGATTTCAGAGAGTTTGAAACACAAACCCGAGCTTAAGGAAGCTAGAAGGTTTTGAAATTAGTTTGGGTAATTTGACATACGCGTAAGAACAAAAATGAAACGGTAAATACTATTCATCGTTCAAAAACCGAAACGGAATGTTACAGAGACAAAGGCTTTTGAGTTTTCGTCCTAGGGTTTGAGGTGCCGTAAGGGCGCTTTAGTAGCCACGAATATGATTGAGAAATAAAGATCGATTTATCTCAAGAAAAGTGTCATTGTCGACGGCGTGTTTTGTTCATCGTCTTCGACGTTACACAAAGATCGACAAGCAGAGCGATCGCCGCGACGGCAACTAGGTGGCATCACGTATGACTACGGTGTCTTCGATCGTCGGTTCAATCCATCGCAGTTATTCCGGTGGTCGTAACTTCCTACGACGGTGATTCGAAAGAAAACACCACAATCATTCACAACCCCCACCACCACCATTGTGTTATACGATCCTACGGTATATAAAGGGTAAAAGGACTTGGAGTCTAAGTAAGAAATTAATCGCTAATATGGTATATTCCTGTACTTTCATATTAGAAAATTTGGATCACATACGGATCACAAATATCAACAATGTCTTACTGAATACTGATCGTACGATGGTGTTGCTAAAATCATCAATCTTGCGCAGGTTGAAGGCGCATGGGCAGAGGACGGAAAGAAGCCGAGCATCTGGGACACATACACGCACCAGGGTTAGCCTCGCCAGTTCGCCTATGCATTTCGGTCAAGCATCGACTTATTCTGTTTCTTACTAGTTTTTTTTTTTGTGTGTGTTTTTGAAGGCTATTCTTTTGACAATGCGACTGGAGATGTCGCTGCAGATCAGTACCACAAATGCAAGGCATGTTAATTTCTGAAACAACGACCCGATGCTAAATATATTTTAATTTGCAGATCAGCTGGAAGATGCTTTTTTTTCCTCCATGTATGTGCTTATGGTCGATTGATCGCAGGAAGATGTGAAACTAATGCATGAGATGGGCTTGGATGCGTACAGATTCTCAATTGCCCGGCCAAGGCTAATTCCTTTGATGCGTACAGATTCTCAATTGCCCGGCCAAGGCTAATTCCAGGTACACATATATAGGAATCACATCTCCTTTTCTATTTCTTTTGGAGTAGTACGTTTATCGCCTTTCTTGTATTTGGTTGTGTTGTAGATGGGCGAGGAGCTGTCAACCCAAAGGGGTTGGAGTACTACAACAATTTAATAGATGAACTCCATAGATATGGTGATTTGGTTGATTTGTTTTAACGATCTGAACTGCCTATATACAATGTTTGTGTTTCATGCTAGCTAGTACTACTTTCATGATTCTGAAATGTTAAAAGTGCATTGTTTGAGTCCGTGATCGCAGGAATACAGCTTCACGCAACAATCTATCACTTCGATCTTCCTCAGGCTCTTCAAGACGAATACAATGGCTTGCTCAGTCCTAGATTCATGTACTAGTTCTTTTGCTACTGAACTTACACTAGATAGCATTTGGACACTTGATGGAGCCTAGCCTTACACAGTTAGTTGCTTCTGAATTATGCATGGCTCGCGACCGTGTGACGCAATGCAGCGAGGATTTCACGGCGTACGCGGAGGTGTGCTTCAGGAGCTTCGGCGGCAGGGTGAAGCACTAGACCACCGTCAACGAACCCAATGCAGAGCCGCTCGGCGGGTACGATACAGGCTTCCTCCGCCGCGGCGGTGCTCCTCCGGTTTGGACTCAATGGCGTTACCTGCTCCGAAGGAAACTCCACGACGGAGCCGTACGTCGTCGCTCACCACCACCTGCTCGCGCACGCCTCGGCTGTGTCCTCTACAGAGACAAGTACTGGGTCAACTCATTGTCATTGGTGTCTTGTACATGCATGGCCACTTCGCTATTGAGTTGCATGCACTAATCAATTCATCCAAAAGCTTAAGCTGATGAGGAAAGATGGAAAATTCACTTATACTTCAACACTCTTCCTCATGTAGACTCCTTCAGACCTCCAAGAGGAATAGAAGTGGGTTGCATGTTCATCTTCTTCCTTTGTTTCTTGTGTGTTGTGCGTGTTTGTGAGGAACGCGAGATAGATAGGAGCTGGGCCACCAATGCGGAGCTTCTTTGTAACTCCAAAGATTACATTGTGTCTGTTTTCTTCTCTTCTCATCTAATGTTTAACATCTGATCACATAGGCTTATATAAGCCACACACGCACATATGTACTAGCACACATGCAGCCACACCTGCCACTAACGCACGTATTAACTCCTAATAACCTGTCCACTAAGAAACTCCCAACATTACACGTTAGTAAATCACATACATGTAACTCACGTACTAACTCGTCACTATCTCCCACTACTTGCGTCACTAGCATGACAAACTCTAATACATGACACAACTAAACTTGATGACAAGATTAATTCTAACATTCCCTTGATTTCCATCACAAATTGTTGCTCCTAGATATCAGTTGTTTTGTTTCATTTCGTACTGTCCAGGCTGAGCAAGGAGGACGGATTGGGATCGCATTGCTGGCATTGTGGTACGAGGCGGCGACACGGAAACCAGAGGATGTAGCAGCAGCTAGGACGAACGATTTCACAGTCAGATGGTTAATTTCAGCTACTCGTTTCAACGATTGCCTAACTACATGTGAGTGAATCTTATGGGTTAAAAATTGAACTGATGTGTTTGTGGTCAATGTACGGGGACTACTGAAACATCTGCAAAATTTCAAAAATTCGAGTTCAGTTTGAGTTTGAGTTTGATTTTCCAAATCCCATCAAAATTCAGCAAAAACCTCAATCCCTGCTTTCCCTTCCACCTGCCGTCTCCCTTCCCCGAGCGCCGCCAAGCCCGCCTCCTCCTGTTCAATCCCTACACGCCGCCGCTGTAACCGCCGCCGCACCGCTCGCCGCGCCTTCAGACGAGCCGCACCAGGCGCCGCCACCCCACCGTGCCACCTCCCGCCTCGCTCTGGGAGAACCCGCCACTCCCTCTCGCATTCAATGCTCGTGCGCGCCTCTAAGCCGCAGCCCACGCCGCCGCGCCGCAACTCGCGACCGGCCGTGCCACCTCCCCGCTGGCTCCAGAGGAAGGCCGCAACCCGCAAACCCCAGGCGCCATGCCCTCTCGAACGATCCCGACCGCCACGTCACCGTCCGCGCCGCGACTCCATCGCTTCCACCGCCTCCACCCGGCTATAAAGGTCGCCGCCCGCCTGCCAACCCACACCAAACCCTTCCCCTCTCCACCCATCTCGTTCCAGAGCGGCTAGGGCCGCCACCGCCTCTGGTTCACCCCAACCAAGCCGATCCCACCCTTCCTCCGGATCAACCCCATTCAAGCACCCCGAGCCCTTCCCCATCCCTCCGCCGCCCGGATCTGCCGGATCTTCACTGGCGCCGCCTCTCACCCACCGCCACCCCAAATCCGAGAAACCCACCCCAAAACACACCCACGCAAAACCCGAGGGTATGAGACCACCTACCGGGTGGAGCCCTCCCGCACCGCCCTCCTCCGTTGGCGCCGCGGCCGCTGGCGCCGCGTGCGTCGCCGCCGTGCGCGTCGCCGCCGCCCCGCCTCCGCAGCAAAGCACCGGGGGCGCCAGGCCGGCCGCCCTCCCTAAGACCTAACGGACGCGGGCCTTAAGGCCGCGCGCGAGTGGGCCTCAGGCCGGTTCAGCCAAGTGGGCTTGGCCCAAAGGTCAGTGGCTTCAGCGATCTTCTTTTAATTCAGCCCACACTATTCATTGCACAGAATTTCACTTTCTGCTCAACCGAAAAATCCACCATCGTTCATTATTTTTAGTTCAAGACATGCACTGCTCAAACAAGAAAATAATTCATGTTCTAACCTCGATTAGTGGTTAATTATGTTTACTATTTAATTCATAAGTATAAACAGTAAAATAGCCACTATTCATCAAACCCTAAAATGACATTTTATACCTGCATCGAACCGTGATCGAACCCATAAAGCCTATTCTTAGACCCAACTCTGTCAAACCTTTTGCCTCTTTAAGTTGCTTTCTTTCTTCTTTTTATATTTTTGTTGTACTTGGATTCGCAGTCGGACTCATTCCTTGTCGAGCCCAGTATTTAATTTCGCTTTTGTGTCTTACGCTAGATCTCGACACCGACGAGCCACCCAGACATCACCGAGAGGACATGCATGAGCAGAGGGGCTTCGAGGACTACGAGCAAGAAGGCAAGTTGCATGCCTTGAACATATTGAACCTACATTCCATATATTTTATATTATTACTTTCATTAGCATATTTTAGCTAATTATTTAAATAAGGATAAAGTACTTTGGAATGTCATGTTAAATAGTTAAAACCCTTCACTCCACATATCAAACCACCTATTCTTGTAAGCCATATTCACATTGACAAACCTAGTCCACATGAAATAATAGAAATTATTCCACATTGTCATACAAAATTCATTTCTAAATATCATAAGGAAGATTGGCTTTAGGCCAATAGGTTTTGGTAGAGTTGAGGATTGTCCAGAAGTTGGACAATTCAATATACTCGCTTAAAAGTGAGTCATCGGTGAGATCCAAGGTGGACACCACGAGTTGGTGTTAGGCCATCGCCTCACCGGATGACTGCAGTAGACAAGAACCTTATGCAAGCAACAGACACATAAAACCGCCAACCACATGCGTGGTCATTCCTCCCCGGCTTAGCATAACGCTCATCCGATTGAATATCTACGTGATGTCAATCGTTGCTTGTGTGATAGAACAGACGCGGAATGGGGGTGGGTCAGGGGTGGACCGTTTAGGGCACCCGCTGAATTGCACAACGGTATGGGGCCCGTCAGACTCGGAGTGCGGATTCCACTATTGGCCGGTGGTCTCCTAAGCTGTATGGATGTAGACCTACCATGTAGAGACTAGAAAGGTTGAGCAGTAAAAAGGCTTTGTTATCTCAGCTCAGTCGCACGCTAACGTGTTGCGTGTATATTGCATGATAGTACGAGCATGAGATATCTTGTGGGTAAAGTTGGGCAACTCTGCAGAGTGAATAATCAATAGTATTCAAATACGCTGTGCTTAATGTTAATGGTTTGTTCATGGGTGATTCAATATACAAGGCATAAGTAGGCTTTTACAGATGTTAATTGGTATTTTCAGATGTTGAAAACCCATGTGATTATACTTATTATCGTTTTACTGTTTTTAAATTATTATACAGCTTTTAAATTCAACTATTACATTCCACATATACCGTATTGGTAAAATCAGAACCTCTATTGATAATCCTAGCATGTAGTTAAATAGAATTTTCATGTAATTTGCTGAGTGATGTAGTTGTACTCATTCTTACTAAACATCAACAGAGGAGTGTTGGGAAGATTCAGTGACCCACTTTCGTGAAGAAGCGTGGGGCGGTGACGACTCATCGGTACTAGTCTCTTTTGCGCCCAAGCTTGCCTCGTGGTTTCGCTCTTTTTGCTTTGTAATATATTACGTTTGGGCTTGAATGCCCGCTTCCACTTTCAAAATGTCCGTGTAAGCCTTAACTGCTGTAATAAAGTCTCTTTTGCTGTTATCGTTTGCTTGCTTGTGAAACCACATCTTTACAAATGAACATCCTAGACAGTTGTAAGGATTCTAGCAGTCTCTCTTCCGGAGCTGTTACAACTACCCACCGGTGATGAGGAGGAGTGACGGGTCCAGGCTGCCGCGGTTCACGGCCGAAGAGTCAGCGAGTGTGCGTGGTCGTTTGATTTCGTGGGGATCAACCACTACGGCGCTGTCTATGTTGAAGCAGATCTGAGCCAGCTACAACGGAAGCTGAGAGATTATGAAGGCGACACGGCTATAAAATATATCACCCGTAAGCTATGGAGTTTGCACTTACAATTTTCTTGTTTCAATTATACTCATTCGAAAGGCCAGCCAGATGAACGTTCATAACTCAACTTTTTTCCCTGAACATTTATGCAGAACTGTGGGAAACCATGATAGCTAAACAGCGTGGACTCGTTGGGCTGGGGAATCATGAGGCGCCGTGGGCTCTTGAGAAAATGCTGGAGCTCCTGCAGATCAAGTACAGGAATCCTCCTGTTTTCATCTACGAAAACGGTAGGGTGATTCGTTAATTTCCCAAGTAACATAATTTTGCTGCGCGTGCCTAAGTTGATGTGTGTGCCATGGTTCTCCCAGGAGCTGATCATGAGCCAGACCCATCAGGTGCATTGCTGTACGACGACGAGTTCAGGTCACATTTTTTGCAGGTTTACATCGAAGCAACTCTCCTTTCTATCAGGTACAAGATGATTGACCAAGAGATCAATCTAAGTTCCTATAATATATTTACGCCACGATTACCATACAATCTTCTTGTTTATTTCTGGCTCTGTACGGATCGAACGTGCATGGCTACTTCGTGTGGTCGTTCCTGGACGTCTTCGAGTACATCTTCGGCTACAGTTTTCGCTTCGGCTTGTACGGCGTCGACTTCGGCGCCGAGGAGCGGACGAGGTATGCCCGGCGATCGGCGCGGTGGTACGCCGGCTTCCTCCGTGGCCGCGAGCTCAGGCCGGTAGCGTCCGGCGACGGCGCCGGAGCCTCCTACCCCGAATGAGCTCGCGCGTTGCATGTACTGAATAAGTAAACGCAGAACGTCGTCAGAAGAGAAGTCCATCAGTTTTCTTGAGATTATCCTGTTGTGTAATTTTAACTAATAAAAAAAGGAGTTTACTTCTGCGCGGCAAGACGATGTTTTTTTCTCGCACAAGTGTGCGGTTGGTCTCTCCCATTTCTCCCCAATTTATCATCGAGATAAACCAACATATAGACTCAATCTGACAGGGATAAAGTTTCGCCCCGCCATGTCCCTGTGACTCGTAAACGCATCTATGTCCCTTCTTGTACAACCACCTAAATTGTCGTTGCGCTATTTCTTTTTCACATGCACACACCGAAATTCATCTCTATCCCACTCATTCACGTCTCGCACTGCGACTCGCCACCTGTGACCGTCCGATATTCGTTGTAGACTGAGATCCCGACCCCCTCCGCACTCACACCGTGGGTTACAACAATGGTGTGCACGAAGATGAGGGGATCCAACAGCATAGGAGACGGCAACACGAGGAGGTAGCACCGCGCACAGGAGGAGGTAGCAGAGGGAGGTGGCGTTGGGGATGGGAGAAGGCACCGGAGGAAAGGGAGGAGAGGAGGCGACGGTACCTTAGAGGAGAAGCGTGAGCGCTGGGGAAGGGAGGAGACAACGACAACACACGAGGAAGAGGCAGAGACAAGGTGTACTTCCCTTGCGCCACCATCTAGTTCATCGCACTACGTCCTCTTCATCCTAATCCTCCCCTACGCGCCGCCCCGCTCGCTGCTGGCGGTGAGCAAGCATCGCCGCCTCACTTACTTACCACCGCGACGCCGCCATCGCCTCCTCCGACATCCCACCTCCTCGCCGTGATATGCCTGGCGAGGGCTACAGAGGGTAATGGCCGTGAGAACTGAGTCGTGACTTGGGTTTAAGGTGGAAGAAGGGGACCATCGACACGTAACCCTCTTCCTTGTCAGCCGGTAATGGTTAGAAATGGGCTGCATGTCGGGGAGGGAAGTTGGTATTAACTTGTTTGTATGTCGAGGAAGTCGGTATTAACTTCAACTTCCAAAGATAAACAATTCATCAGCTCAAAATTTCAATTTTCGGGTAGCTGTAACACCCTAAATTTTTGAAAATCTGAAAATGCAAAAGATTTTCCCTAACAAAAATCCTAGAAATTTTGGATTTAACCTTTGCCTTTATATTCTCCACAAATCCAGAAATTTCGAACCTATCTCCACGCATTTTTCCAAAAGGTAAAACTATCTCTCTCAAACCCATCTAGGACTCTTAGGGCACCGCTGCCACCAGTAGACAGGGCATCACCATCGCCGTGGAGTGCCCACGTGGTGGCTGATCCGTCGCGTCTCCTCACGCGGTCGCCACGCGGCCTACTGCGCCTCCCATGCGGACGCCGCGAGCGTGCCGTCACTACGAGGCCGTGCCGTCGTCACGTGGCCGCGTCGCTGCCGGTTGTGCTCGCCGTCGCGCCCTCATCGAGCGTACGCAGCACAGGCAGTCGCACGCATGGAGACGGCCGAGCCACTCAAAGGCCCAAATGCCGAATGGATGGCTCTTGTGTGCTTGCTTCCTTCTGTTCATCTCGTGAATTCCATTCCTAATCACCTTGCCATGTGTTTAGGTTCTCACGTGTGGGGCTAGAAGGGAGAGGTCACCTTCACTTCTCCAATCTGTCGTGCAGACGCACTGCCGAATGTCTGGCAGGCAAGTACCTTGCGGCAATCAATTTCCTAACATCTATCTCATACCAATTACCATCTTCATGTGCATGGATACTTGGTGTTTAGTACCTGCTGCCAAGGATCTAGTCAAGTAGTGACAAATTATGTGTGGTGGTTGATGAAAATAAGAGCATTTTTCGAATTACTTTAATCCAGAAATATAGTAGATAAAACATGATGAATATTCTAGCCACTTTCACAAAGCAAGTAAGCAAGAACACTATAGACATACTAATATCCAGAAGAACATAAACTAGCATATCTATCACAGTGTTCAAGGTAACAACTAGTAATATTACTAACCAAGCAATACATATGAAATAGACATACCCGGATCCAGTGGAAGGAGCAGCAGTAATGGAAGAAGAAGCGGTAGTGGAGTCTTTGTGAGATCGCTGTTTGTCATGGCGTAGTGGTAAGTAACGACAAAGAGACGCCGTGGTAGTAGTCGACGGCTTGTAGGCGTGCAGAGAGTCGAATGGAGAGGAAGTACGAGCGCCGCGCGAACGCTCCCCAAAACCTTATTCGCCCTTGCTCGTGCAAGCCTTCAGGGACGAGGGTTCCGGAGGCTCGCTCTCCTGGCGACAAGATAGCAGCGCCACGGATGGAGATCGCCGGAGACAAGAACAAAATCAAGAATCGTGGTGTCTTTCGTGGAGAAATTGAGTTACCGCAGCCATTATTTGAATCGTTGCATCGTTATCCGACACGCCTGTACGCGCCAAGCACAAGACAAAGATACTGGCCTCGGTTTCACACGGCTCGGCGAGGCGAAGAGCGAAGCGCCATGTATTGGCTCTCTCCAATTCCACAAGAGGACTCCCACGTTCCACCTTATAAATTGGTATAACTCCCTTTAACTCTCCATATGGGACTAAAAGGTTTAGCACATGCACATGGGCCTTTGGGATTTTCCAGAATTAATTAGAATTAAAGTTGGGTCTAGCCATATTAAATCCAACAATCCCCACGCATCCCAAGGGCACATGTCAAATTCCTTGATCCACATATTGTTTTAATATATCGTGTTTCGATGGAGACCGGTTAAGGTTGAACATCCATCTAGAAATGGCTACACTTATCCACAATCGCACAATGGACTAAACCTTGAATTGGCGCTTTGTGTGAATAAGTTTCACTTAAGTCCTTAACCGATACTAGGTCATTGGGCATCCCCGCTGGTTGGAGCATATAAGTCATACTCATGTGTACGCACTCACACGCTCGCAGGTATGCAAGCACACGCACACACACACACGCACTACACAAGACGGCACGGCTCTCGGCGAGGCGAGGCTGCGAGCGCAGCGTGTATTGGCTCTTCCAATTCCACAAGAGGACTCTCATGCCCACCTTATAAATTGGTGTAACTCCTCTTTAACTCTCCATATGGGACTAAAAAGGTTTAGCACATGCACATGGGCCTTTGGGATTTTCCAGAATTAATTAGAATTAAAGTTGGGCCTAGCCCATATTAAATCAACGATGGTTGTTGATAGTTAATGGATCGTTGCTCATTAGAGTTGAACAATTTTATAATTGAGCTCATTAGAGTTGAACAGTTTTATAATTGCTAGTCACCGAATTGTTGTTTACGACTACCTAATGTTTGCTGTAATAGCATGTACTTGGATTATTAGATAACAAGCATTTAGTGTATGAGCTCTCGTAATTAAGGACTAAGGTAATTAGTTGGGAGATTCTGGTGTTCAACGTGTTGTTACTACTCTCAATTGACATTATTTTAATATCAACAATTAAGTGGATTACCTTGGACTTTTAGGCTCATGCTTTAGTGGGTTAATTGCGTTCAGCACCAATAATCGAATATCTACTTTGATCTTTCGTTATGTATCAATTTTAGTTTCACTCTCTTAATGACTACATCTTATTAATCAAACTTTATACTTAATCGTTTGATTGCAATTACCTTCCTTCCAATCAATTGTCAATCACCCTCTCTCTCTCTCTCTCTCTACATACTCCCACTGAATATACTCCTTAAATAAATATATTATACTTCTTTATCATTTCAGTGATACTTAAAAACCAATTGTAAGATACTCTAATGCGACTTGATTGAAAAATTTCATTGAGTTCTTTATTTTTGCTATATACCATTTTTCATATATAAAAGAAGTATATACATAGATGTTGCTATAAAAGATGGACTTTAATAAATTTTTTCATGAAACTCATTTTGGGTATCTTATAATTATTATTAAAGTATGTTCAAATTAATAAAGATGTATCATCATACGATTTAAGTGGTATATGAGGAGTGGGAGTACTATACCATTTTCATATATATATATATATATATATATATATATATATATATATATATATATATATATATATATGAAATTTTTCGTGGAACTCACTTTGAGGTATCTTATAATCATTATTGGAGTATGCTCAAATAGATAAAGAGGTATCATCGTATGATTTAAGTGGTATATGAGAGGTGGAGTATCGATGATTCAGGAGTACCATACCATTTATATATATATATATATATATATATATGTAGGAAAATGGTATGGTACATACCTATTTAGTGTTGCATGTATATGGGACATGGGTATACCACCTACCACTCAACAACATACAGGGCCGCACAATCCGTTGTTGAGATAATAACACCTGACCACAAGTATACAATGATATGTGTCCACTATTTTCGTGACACTTGATATGTGAATGATTAAATCGGTGCCGTTGTTGCTTTCTCAATAATTAACGTGAATACCTTATCATTACTCTTGTTTCACCATTCCACATTTCCATTAATACACTTCACAATTTTATTTCTCAAGGTCATTTTCCTTCCTTTATCTTATTATTGTAGTCACACTTGTGTGTGGTCGCCTAGAACACTCACTACCATTTGTTTCCATTACGTTTATTTACCGATCCTATTGTTGGGTATACTTGCTGAGATTATTTTTCAATCTCACATTTGTTCTTTCCTGCTCTGTAAAAAGTCGGTTGAGTAGCTTCCATGTGAGCATTGGGGTCATGGGTGACACGCGTTCTTCCTCAAAGACTATGGCGCTGCGTTAATTATTTCCTTTGCGATTTTAATTAGCTTTGGATCGGTCAATGTGTCAAACTATTTATTTCCATTTAATTCCATTTGTCACATGGTGACATTATTATTGAATTATTTATTCTTGAACAGTTTAGTGATACTAAAGTTTTAAATTTTCTTGGATTTTATAACTTGTGTTATTATTTATTTCTTGTGATGACGTTCCACGAGTATCGCATTTTCAATATGCGGGTGCTACACAGAGTAGTAGCGGTAGCAATAGTTGGAGTTAATGTTTCTATTTGTGTGTGAAAAAAAATTGATATTTATTATACGATTTATGATCTCATCTACTAATATGTATCACTTTCTTTTGAGATTTCATTGTAACGCATTTAACACCCTACTAGTTAGACAAACGAGCGTAAGTTTGTGAGTTTTTAAGGCAAGGCGCGTGGTTTCACGGTCAGATCCGCTCTACTTGCGTCGGGCGAATATTCTTCAGCTTACGTTAGGCCGCGCCGCCGCTCTGTATGCTAGCCTACACTTATGCAGATCAGCCCAATGTTTGGATTGCACATTTCCTGTGCAATCAGAACATTTGCATGTCAGTCCCTTCCTGGATAGACGAATTCATGTGCGGTCCGATTTCTTTTTTTTTTTTTGCAAACTAGTCCTACACGACATCTCTGCAGTCCGCAGTCCGCACCCGCCACCGCACACGGTGTGCCATGGCCTCCGCACTCCGCCGGCGCCGCCAACCCCGTCCTCTCTCCTTACCCAGGAGACGCTGGTGGACAGAGTTGCAGTCCGAGGCGGCAGCAACGCCCCACAGAGGCCGGCCGCCGGCAGCCTAGAGGACAGTACTACATGGTGGGGGCGGGGGTGATGGAAGGCCGGGAGGAGGAAGCTGCCGGCGCCGACTGCCGGTGCGATGTCACTAGGATGCATTTCGCGAGGGCTGCATGCGCACTCCAGCGCGCGGTGCAGGATCTTCCATTGCCTGGCAACGGCTTGTTCCAGGACCTCCTGGTACATATAAGAAAGCCACCAGAGTTTGTTTACCTTGCATTGCTGAAAGCCTAAAAAATCTCCTGAACTTTGCATCAGACTGCATTTTCTGTGATCTTATCATAATTATCTGACAATATCACCAAATTTATAAAAATCATAGAGATGTAGATGCAATGTCTGGGTACCACAAAAATAATGTGCTGAGAAAACGAAAGAATAGAGGAATCAGCTGAAAATTTTCAGCAGCAGCAGTAATTTATACAAAACATTATCAAACAGCTGCGTCGACGCAACATTACAAACACACGATTTGGGGAAACAACTGCAGTCATGATATCACAATCATGTTCAATGGCAACAATCGCAGCACCTTGCGGTTTAAGCTCATGTTTTCAAATAGTTCTGCCCAATGGAACATATGAGGTAGGATAAGCAGCCCT
The DNA here is from genome assembly GCA_036346255.1 of Ampelocalamus luodianensis. Lineage (NCBI taxonomy): Eukaryota > Viridiplantae > Streptophyta > Magnoliopsida > Poales > Poaceae > Ampelocalamus > Ampelocalamus luodianensis. The sequence continues at coordinate 41,821,961 of CM070631.1, forward strand.
CGATGAAACCTAGGGCTGCTGGCTAGAAAACCCTAAAATACCGACAAGATAAGTAACATCATTTCGGGTTGCTTCAACAACCTAACTTGGAAGCTGCAGCGTCTGATTCCTCGTTTTCTCTCGAAACATATAGTTTCACCAATTTAGAGATATACACAACGATAGGAGAAATTGCCTTCACAAGAATGGCGGCATCCTCTGGGAGGAACAGGCTGATAACCATTTCTGGGTGGTTCTGCGGTATCCGCCGCCAGCAGGTCTTCGAGTAAAACTTCCATGTGTATGGTTCTGGATAGGATTGAAGGTGCCCCACCAGTGAGATTCGCTGTCAGCAGGGATCCAGGAAATGGGGCAAAGCCCTCCGACCCCACCCGTATGGTCGGTCAACAGGTCTAGAGACACCTTCACCATCAGGGGTAAGGCTCCTGTTCACAGTTCCAGGGGGAGCAAATCCATGGGGCCCTCCAATCTCAGCTGAGGATGCTGCTGCAATGAAAGATGTAATTGTCAAAGCCCTCGGCCTAACCCTTCTAGTTGTAGGAGGAATGGGCTGCTCTGCATTATGGAGTGCATCGATTGTTGATACATATGTCCCCCCCTTGCAACATGACCATGCCCTCTAGTCTCGGCCATAACAGCTGGCACTGACCCTAATGGTGCCATCAAATTGCTTCCATTGCGAGGTGTGGGCCTGTTGTATTTGAACATGGTAAGAGCTAAGCAAGCAGGAGGTTTAGCATAGAAAAAAGAGGAAACCAAAAATTAGGCATGACTTGCAGCACCTAGCTAGATTCACTTGGCTTTCCATATAGCCTATCAAAAATATCAAGCAGACCAGAACTTCAAGTTTTCAGGGTTTGGAAATGAACACTTTCACATTTATTTAGGTTATTGCAGGCTATTAGACACTACCTATGTGGTGAAGCATCTGTACTTTTGAGCATGAAACGGGAGGTCTATCTAGAAAAAAGAAATGTAGAGTTAAACGATATGGCCCAAATGTAAACCTGCTTAGAGCTAGATTCATGAATTGGCCATTTGGGCATACCTGTGGACTAGGGGATGGTGGTGTACATATGGTCTGGATCTCTGTTGGCTGCTGCTGTCATATCTTGGTAGTCCTATACCAAATGGAGCTACAGAATGATCAGGAATTCCTGATACAGGAAGATTACTCAAATATAGGTGCTCGCTGTCATGATTTCTTGACTCAGTATGGAAAACTTGGGCATTGCTCAATTCAGGAGTTGCATGGCCTTCCAAGGCAATTGGATGTCCATGAAATGAAGCACTTTCAGCAACTGAATTAGAACTAGAAGGCACATGCACGGGATGGAGAAAACCACGCAGTGCAAGATATGGGCAAACAAGTGAACTGCTCGCAGCACTTGAATGATCTCCAACTGTATGATCTTCATAAAGGAAAACAAAATAACAATAAACAAGATTGAAATTTAAGAAGTTCAAAGTTTAGGTCGGCATGCTTACAAGAAGTTGGCTCAGCTTCACCCTCCTGCAAAAAGTGCCAACTAAATTCAGAACTTGAAGGATTAAAAAATATTTTTTAAAAAAACCTGAGGTTCCGAGTACAGTATCACCAAATCACCATGGAGTAAACAAGAGAGATTTTGTAACACAGCAACTCCAGTACTAACAACTAACTGTCACCCAAAAACCAAGGAAAGGGCAATACACAGTGCGTACAAGACAAAAATACCCTGATATTACGTCATCAGCCTCAACTGGCACTTCATTGAAGATTAATTCCAAGAATCTACTGATTGGGAATAAAAAATCTAAACATTTGTTAAACAAGTTGTGCTTAGTGGAGACTGCAAATCCATTAAAGGGCATGTAATTATGACCAGTTTGATGCATTAAACATCATCCCATATCATGCATGACAGCACTGGGTATCATCTTATAGGACCGAACAGATGGCTGTCCCTTCGGGTAGTAGGTTTTGGGAAGATGAGTTAAATTCATCCTGTGATTTTGGCCTTTATATTAGTGCTTTATGACAATTAAGAGGAACAATCAGAGACGTAGTACCACAATCAATTTAAAAAACCGACGTATCTATCTACACGTTTTACGACAACACAGCATATTCTCTTATGAAAATTAGGAAGTGCATATATCCAATTTTGCTAGTAAATCGCTAATCACATGTTCAAAAAAAACATACATACTGAGATAAGAGGAGACATGCTTACTCAAATACAGATGCTAGCTGGGTGAATCCACTAAAGGGGCACCACTGAAATCCAAATGGCTGTGAATCCATCCAACAGAATAATTAGAAACAGGATACAGGTGGAATGATGCCAGACAATGACGACATGCCAAAACTGAAACCTGCCTTTTCTAACGACATCTTGAGTGCAAGTAACTAAAACATAACACAGAAGGCTCATATGACACCTGGTCAAGTGCATATACTATACAATCTAATAAAATATCATTACTTATGAAGCAGCTTGAACAGGAAAACATGTTAATATTTTTTATGCCCTAGATGCATATTCACTCTCAGATGAGCACTTACAAGATCAGATGTGATATCATAGGTTTCACCTGTCACCCAGCCACCTATATCAATATCAGGAGATGGACGATGCCCACTTGCATAAAGCCAGCGACCTTTCTCAATCTTCCGACAGTTAGGGCATTGCATTGCCCCTTTCGCATTAAATGCCGATCCAATGCAGTCTAGCATGAACAAAAATTGTTTAGATCAATAATCTGTGTATGATGCCAGAGTATATTTTTACGCATGTACGGACAGTTGGACATGCACACAGGGAGGAAAGGATATAGACACATACTTGGCAACTACATGGCCCAAAAGGTCATAACGAATACAAAGAACAAGCACACAACACCAATGCAAAACTAAACTAAGCTGTAGGTGGTCTTTCACAAAATATAAATTGCAAGGTTCTTGAAGGAATGTAAAGCTAAAGATGGGTATGAATGTATGACTCAAGCTAGTTTCTTCATGGTACAACAGGCCAATTTATTCACTTTCACTTGCACTACTACATGATGCGGAGTTGTAATTGTTGTTTGAATATAATCAAGTTCATTCCAGAACAATGCATCACTCTGTCTTGCATGCATGCTTTATCTGGGGGGGAAATATGAAATTAGTCACAGAACTTGAAAAAAAATTGTCTGATTTAGTGCCTAAACTCTAAATGCACATCATTATTTTAGTCCCTCAACTCACTATATTATTTTATTGTTCGATCGGTCTTTGCAATGAAATCACTAGTTCACTATGTATGGTAGGTCAGATTATACATTCTAAAATCACACGACCACCATAGGGCATGCACCTATCATTTGCTAAGGTTAATGCATCACACACGACAGTGCAGTTTTTCAAACAGACAAATGGGCCATTTTAAAAATAAATATAAAAGTATCGATGAAACGGTCAATAACAGTTCGACAGTGGTAAAACCCACATGGGCCAATCGTGATTCAAGCAATCACTACGGTAGTTTTCACTTCACAGGAACAAGGTGTAACACCCCAATGATAACCAAAGCACCACATCAAGCCGCGCGAAAGCGGTCAGCAATTAAAGAGGACCTTGTTGTTTACAGACACACTCCACACATAGCACATCGAAGGCATATATCAAATTTGAACAACATGCACCAAAAGCTCAACATCTTTACGACTAAAGCAATGTCACCACATCTCGTATTACCGCTACAAATACTTTTTGTTGGAAGGAAATGCCGCTATAGAGCCAAGTACGCCAAATTGCATCAATTCTCGAGGCAACAAGTAAACAAACCAAATTACCATTAAATCCATGTTTAAAATTACCAATCACTCATGCAAGCCTCATCGATCCAGTTCGGGCGCACAGGCGCAGCACGGTTACTTGACTTACTTCCACATGCAGTTCCATTCCATCGTCATCCAGACATCCACATCTGCAACACTTCGTAATTCAAGTTCAACCACACCGATCATTCACGCCTATCATAACCTTAAATCCACCAACCTAGGTTTCTCCTCTACATCAAATTACAGCCGCAGAGTATAGCTCACGAGACAACGCGTCCATCTCCCACAGATCCGGTTCAAAAGTACAACCTAGCAGAGGCCAGAGATTGCTTTGGGAGGAATCTGACCTAGGTGGAACTCGTGGCCGCATTGCAGCTTGGCGACGGACCTGCCCCGCCGCGGCCGACCACCGGATCCAGGCAGATGGAGCACGCCGCGCCCCGGCCGCCTCCGCCGGCGACACCCTCGGGCGGCGGCGACCTCTCCAGATCCATCGCCTGCCCCTGCGCCCGAGCCCCCGCTCCGCCTGCCTCTCGCGTCGCGCTCGTGAGGGCCGGGAGCTCGCTCGGGAGGGAGAGGAGGGAGGAGAGAGGGGAGGTGGTGGGTTCGTGGGGAGAGAGAGAGAGAGAGAAATGAGGAGGTGTGTCCGAACGGAATGGAATGGAAGGGACAGCGTGGAGTGGAGGAAAGAGAAAATGATGGTAATAAAGAAGTGGATAATAGTGAATCTCCTTTATGCTAGTTGAACTTGTCAATTGTATTTTGGCATATGTTTATTGCCCGTGTTGTTAGTGGTGCCGCTGTATTTGGCCCTCGAATTTGTGTGGTTGTTCAGTATTTAGTAAAAGATGTTTTTAGGGCCTGCGACGAATGTAAATCTGTAGATGTCAAGAGGATTAGGTACAAAGAATATTCCTTCAATGAATGGATTGATGAAAGGTTTCATGTTGTGTTGCCGAGGGGTTTTATTCTAAAAGGACTAGTCGATGCGGACAAAATTTAATCCTTCTTGAAATCGTGAGTGATATAACCATGATATCTCATGTGATAACTAACAAAACATGGATTGTACTTACAAGAATATATGCCAATCAAACATGTTGCGTAACCAAAGATCAACTCATGCATAGTGTTTGATATTGCTTTCATCACTAAATTATCTTTGCTTCAGAGAAACCAATATGACCTAGACAAATACCAACACATAGGGAACCAAATTCGTTGTAAAACCCCTATATCAACAATTATTAAGATAAATTTCATAAGAAAACAATTAAGATAAAAAAATTATGAATTGCATTGAGAGTAGTGCCATATATGCAGGTTACAAAGCAAAACTACATACCACATCAACTTGAGTGTTAATAAAATCGACACATTTTGCTACTAATATAAGTATATCGATTAATCGCCTCACCAAATTAAGTTACTCGGAAAAAGATCACTAAAAGAAAGGATCTAATTAAAACCACACCGGAATTTCGGACAAGAAGAAACAAGCTAATAATGTCGGCTACGCTAACTAAAAGCTCGTGGTTCATCACGCGCGCCTCCCGATGAACATGTCGGCGTCGTGGTCGATCTCCTCTCGATATTGAACTCCACCCCGCCGCCTCTCCGCGCTTCCCGATGACGCCGATCACCGACGGCCATCGCTCAGGCCTCGACGACCTCACGATCACGATGCTCGCCACCGCCTGTCATTGTTCGCCGTCGCCGTTAAATCGAGTGTTCAATGTTCGAGCGGGTACCGCCGCGCAGGCCGTCATCGTCGCCGACTTCTTGGAACAAGTGGCGCCGAGAGACCAACGACGTCACACGGTACCGCCGTCCACGATTTGCACCCGTGCTGGGCCTTACCGCGGTCGCCCACCGACTTCTTCACCTGGCGCACGTGAGCTCGCGGATGTTGTGCGATATCGCGGCGACCATCACCGCACTGCGGCGAGCGAGGCGAGGAAGAGGAGCTTGCCTTGAGCACGCTGGCCTTTCCTCGCCGCCCTCGCCTTTCTTCAAGAACTTGGCGCCTTTGTGATATTCTTCATGTATTGATAAGAACTGGTTGATCCGTTGATGTGAAATGCAACAAAGAAGAGAGAAGAAACAAACAAGTGTCCTCCAAAAAAGGAGAGAGATCGAGCGAGAAATCACCGATGAGTTGTGTTGTTTGTGCCGTTGTTGTATGAGATGTGTATCGAAGTGTATTTGCGTGCATGAGACAAACAGGAGTTGCAGGACATGGGCATTGTCCTAAGGACACAGTGTTTATTTATAGATGAGAGAGAGAGTAGATAAGTGCACATGCAAGTAGCTAATTCAAACTTCAAAGTACCAAAGGAAAAAAGGAAGAAAAAGCATTTGGATTAGGTACTAAGAAATCAACTTGGGAGATAGATGAAGCAAAGGCCCCTGAACAAGAGAGAAGCATGCACTCAATGAACTTATATACAAAAAGCTAGGACACTTGTCTTCAAGATCGCTCAATATCTCTGTTGTTTTTGCATTGATAGTTAACTACGACAACTCAATTGCTAACTGTTGATTTACTTAAAGTCAAAGGAGATTAGGAGACAGATTAAGCAACCCATTTAGTAGCGTGTTTCTCTGAATCGTGCCAAAACAAGCACCTTGAAGCATAGCTTTTGCTCGCTTTGTGATCTTGTGTAGGTTATTGCTTATCTCGTGCACTTCTACTTGCGCACCTATTGCATGTCGTAAATCAACTTTGGGAAGACAGAGAAATAAGGAGGGTGTGTCCGAACTAATGCAAGGGACAAATACTGAGCGGGGAGAGAGAAAATGATAGTAATAAAGAAGTGGATAATAGTGAATTGTGACACCATGTGTCATTACTCTAGAGTTAATCACACTTAGGCATACGGATTACTATTCGTTTGCTCAGAGAACACTGCTTCCAACGAATAGTAAGCCTTTACCAACACACAGCAGAACAATAAGATAGAAATCAGACATCTTTATTTCATAATAGCCACGCAAGGCTATGGTTCTTAATACAAGTATTATACAAACACCCAAAGGAACTTCCCCGCTCTCTTGTCACCCTGGCAATTGCCGCCTATTCGCCCCACGTGTCAAAAAAAGCTCCCAACTCTCGCACTGTCCACCTTAGTCAAAGCCTTCCTCTAGTCATTTGCCAGACTGCAAGTCCTTCATCCCACTCGGGATAGTTCCTACGGACTAGGATCTACAAAGGAGAATACTAACAAGGTTGAGTACACGAATGTACTCAACAAGCATTAATAGCAAAAGATGCACGGATGCACTATCTCTGCTCATTATCACGCTTCTAAATCATCTCACTTGAAAATAGACCACAACAGCTTAGGTGACGGGTTTAGCACAAAACATCGCTAGTCGCTTCGGAGAGACAATAGACCCCGTGGTTCCGTGAGACTCCAACTCTGAGATTGGCATGAATTCATGATTTAGTTTAGCACTCACGCAGCTTTGTACCACTTTACCCATAGCTATTCGAACTCTCGAAACAGGTTCACCGCATTGCCTTTGATGCGATTCGGTGATCGAATACGTAACGTTTTCCGTGTTACGTGAATTAATTTCTCCACCCATCACCTTCCGTCATTGCGAATTAGTCACGGTCTTGACCTCGTATCCACCGAAGTTCGTAATGTTGGTTGAGGCGCTTCTATTCGCACTCAACACTCCACTTTAGCGCTATAGCGTCTTGGATCCCCACTTCCGGACTTCCCCACCGGTCCCGGTTCCTTCATTACACAACTCATAATACTTACCAATTGAGATAGTCACGTAACGGTAGCATTTTTCACGTCAAACGGAAAAATAGTTGGCATGAATTCAAAGATCGACCAAGCAAGAGTTTTGTTGGTCCTTATTGTAACCATATGTAAAAAGAGACCCACCTCTACCTCATCATCATCACTGCCGTCATTTATTCTCTTTGCCCCCTTTACCCACCTAGTAAGTCTCATTTCTTTTCCAATCATCTTCATCTCAATCATTTTCTTAGGTTTTGAGAAACAATTTTGATGCAATAATTATAATAGTGCAAGATAGGGTTTACTTTTAAATTTAACTATATTTATGTTCAAGAGGGTCGCTTGCCTTGTAGTAGAAGTAGGAAAGGTTGGCACCGATGAAATTGCAGTCGATTGCTCCTGCAGTTAGATCTTACGTAGCAAATCGGCAACACGAATAATAATATAAGTAAATACATATTTGATTTGAGTGATAATAGGAATACATAAGTTAGTGGCGACTACAAGTTAGTACATTTTAATTTCTGAAACTTTTGAGACTAAGCTAAGTTAGCACTTCAGAAATAGTCGCCCTACGGTCTACTCACGCTAAGATCGAACACCCTAGGGTCACCCTTAACTCCACAATATTACACGACTAACACCAAAGTAACTAACCATCGCTCCTAAAAATTAGACATTACTCGCAACACTACTCTAGAATCAAATCAAAAATCATAAGACTCTCCCTATACTTAGGGTTCTAAACCTAACTTCTAATTCTACCCTAATCCTTCTTTCTCTCCTCACGCCCGCTCCGGCCCTAACCTCTATTCCCCTAACACGTTGACCCCAAACCCACACACACACACAGCACTCCACTACCCCTCTCCGATTCCCCTTCTTCCTCCCTTCGGCTTCAGGCACCACCACCGCCTCCTCGCGCGAGTCCTAGGCGCCGCTCCCATAAGCTCGGCCGGCTCCGGTCGCCTCCTCATCCGTCGCGCAGAGACCAACGCCGCCACCGCTCGAGTCCTCTCGGTGGCCTTCACGCGCCGCGGCTCGGCCGGTCCAGCCGGCGGCCGACCCCTCGGCTCGGCTCGGCTGGCTCCCCCTCGGTCGTCTCTCCGTGGCGGCCAAAGGCGGTCTTGCGCCTCGCTCCCCTCGACTCGGTCCCGCCAACCGAGGCTGCCTCCGGCCTCCTCCATGCTTCCACTGCGTAGATCCTGCGGCGGGGCTTGGCCGATCGGCTCGGCCTCCCGTGCATGGCGCCATGGCATAGAGGCCCTCCTCTAATCCTTACTCGCATCCTCTACAAATGCACGGCTCAAGCTAAGGGTTGACACTAATGCATGAATGCGGGGCTAGATGGTGGATCTAGGGTGGAGGTAGCTGGAGAAGGAAAAGGCTGCTACAAGGTAGGAGATACTCACTAAAGCTCAAAAATGCCAATGCCTTACGATGGGTGGGCTGAGATGATTTTGGGGTCGATGGTAGGAATGGTGGTGCTTGCTTTGGAGGTGGTGTTGCCAATGATGGGTGTGGGCGTCCTCTGTTGGCCTCGGCGTGGCCGTGCTCCACGCTCCGTGGCTCCTTGCTCCTTCGCTGGATTGGGAAGAATGGAGGGGAATGAATGAGAGAAATTTGAGGAGAGGGGATGAATCGGTGGGGAAAGGATAGGGATGCACTGTTTTTCTTGGTGATCTTGCTGCTTTGTTTAAATGAGAAAAGAAAAAGGGGTGGGGCTTTTGAGACTGAGTGGAAGGTTTGGGGATGAATGGTGTTGCCTAGACATAGATGATGTGTATTTGAATGATACAATGCTTCGGATTGATTGATGTAGAATGCACTCTTGCAAATAATGCGATTGCTGACTTATTTATCTAATGCAAATGGAAATTCATTTTAATTACCGCCTTGATTCTATTGTTGTGCTGAATGATGAGGTTGCATGAATGATACGATATGCTTTAGCTAATTAATTATGAAATGCTTGCGAACGAAACCTAACTAAACCAGCGTCGCGACAACAAATTAGCTACTTACTAACTATCTAACACTATCGTTAACTCACTACTAAGATTAGACTAACCAACTGCTAAACACCTTCATTCATTACGAGTTAAGGCTAACAACGCGGGTCACTACGTGAATCTCCTTTATGCTAGTTGAACTTGTGAATTGTATTTGTGGCACATGTTTATTGCCTCGTGTTGTTAATAGTGTGGCTGTATTTGGCCCGCGAATATGCGATGTTGTTCGTATTTAGCAAAGATGTTTTTTTAGGCACATGTAATGTAAATCTACAGATATCTAGAGGATTAAGTATGTACGAAGAATATTCCTTCAATGAATGGATTGATGAAAGGTTACCGTTGTGTTGCCGACGGGGTTTTATTCTAAAAAGAACTGTCGTATGGATGTATCATAGATAAAATCTCTAATCATTCTTAAATCGTAGTGATATAACCATGATGTCTCATGTGATAACCAACAAGACATGGATTGTACATACAAGAATATATGCCAATCAAACATGTTGCGTAATCAACATCAACTCATGCATAGTGTTTGATATTGCTTTCATCACTAAATTATCTTTGCTTCATAGAAACCAGTGATACCTAGACCAATACCAACACATAGGGAACCAAATTCTTAGTAAAACCCCTATATCAACAATTATTAAGATAAATTTCATAAGAAAACAATTAAGATAAATTCTTTTTATGAATTGCATTAGAGAGTAGTGCCGATGTGCATGTGCTACAAGCAAAGCTACATACCATCAACTTGAGTGTTCATAAAATCGACACATTTTGCTACTAATATAAGTATCTGATTAATCTACCTCGGCCAAATTAAGTTACTCCGGAAAAGATCACTAAAAGAAAGGAGCTAATTAAAACTACCTGGAATTTCGGACATGAAGAAACAAACTAATAATGTCGAAGCGCTAACTAAAAGCTCGGTTGTTCATCCACCGCTAATACCTCCGATGAACATGTCGTCGTCGTGTATCGATCTCCTCCTCGACATTGAACTCCTCTGTCCTCACTCACTGATGACGTCGATCATCGATGGCTCATCGTCCAGCTCTCGGCGACCTCACGATCACGATGCTGCGCCTCGCCGTCGCCATTGTCTTCGTCGCCGCCGCGCGCCGGAACAGGCGAGTGTGTCGATCGGGTAGCGGCCCGCGCGCGCGTTATTGTCGTCGACTTCTTGGAACAAGTGGCGGCCTTGGAGAGACCAACTACGTCGTGCGGCTCGGCGGCGCCACCGCTCGTCCACGCGGCGCCGGCGCCTGGGCCTTACCGTGCGGTCGTCCACCGCCTTCTTCCTGACTTGTCATGACTCATGAGCTCGCGGATGTGGTGCGATATCGCGCCGACCATCACCGTCTGCGGCGGAGCGAGCGAGAAGAGGAGCCTCGCCTGAGCGCGCTGCCTTCCTCAGCCGCCCTCTCGCGCCTTCTTCAAGAACTTGGCGTTCTGCTGATATTCTTCATGTGGTGGGCTGAGAAGCGGTTGATCCGTTGATGTGAAATGCAACAAAGAAGAGAAGAAACAAACAAGTGTCCTCCAAAAAAAGGAGAGAGATCACACGAGAGAAATCACTGATGAGTTGCGTTGTTTGTGCTGTTGTGCATGCATGAGATGTGTCTTGAAAGTGTATTTGTGTGCATGAGATGAGGAGGTTGCGAGGACATGGGCATTGTCCTAAGGACATTGTGTTTATTTATGATGCGATCACCGCATACAAGATGAATATGGAGAGGGTGTTAGTAGGACAAAGTTACCATGAGGTGAGCTAGCAAACACACATTTAAATGTCATATGCAATCCAAATTAATACATAGATTACGAGAAAAGGTTAAAATAGAAAATACATTAAATGTAGTATCTTAATAATGGATAGTAAGCTGAAAATCCAAAAATATACACAAGTAGCAATCTTAATAATAAAAATAAATAGATTTGTGATGTAAATAATTGCAGATGTATTGGGAGAATACCAAAGGTGCAACGAGTAGAGCCGGTGCTCCAGCCCCTTCGCGCCCCTACAGTGGATCCGCTACTGTTTATAGATGAGAGAAAGAGAGTAGATAAGTGCACATGCAAGTAGCTAATTCAAACTTCAAAAAGTACCGAAGGAAAAAAGGAAGAAAAAAGCATTTGGATTAGGTACTAAGAAATCAACTTGGGAGATAGATGAAGCAAATTAAAAGGCTCCCAGAACAAGAGAGAAGCATGCACTCCACTGAACTTAGATACAAAAAGCTAGGACACTTGTCTTCAAGATCTCCCAATATCTCAGCTGTTTTTGCATTGATAGTTAACTACGACAACTCAATTGCTACTGTTGATTTACTTAAAGCCAAAGGAGATTAGGAGACAGATTAAGCAACCCATTTAGTCGCGTGTTTCCCTGTGATTCGTGCCAAAACAAGCACCTTGAAACATAGCGCTTTTCCCTCGCTTTGTGATCTTGTGTAGGTTATTGCTTATCTGTACACTTCTACTTGCTGACCTATTGCATCGTCGTGACATATTCTATACGTTTCGATCAGTCACATATACCTAATTGCTTTACTCATCTGATTCGTGGCATACTTTCTGAAGCACCATCTATGCGAACACAATAATTTGCTCTTCATTCCATTATCAGGAGGAAGCCAAGAAGGCGGCGATGGAGATTGCTTAGTAAGGCATTGATAAAGATGAACAAAGACACCTACCTATATGAGTTGTACACGTTGTGATGTGCTATAAGCGAGGTCCCTTTCAAGTATATCGATCTCTGCATGTAGTTTTGAGGTGTTTAAGTTTTGGATTAAGTTGGCGATAAATCTTCCACTTTGATCCGTTTTACAATGGATGATGGAAAGAGAAGAGTGTCTATGCTTATCGACAAAGAGTGCAATGTATACGCTTGTCGCTTGAGCAGATGGAATACAATAATATACTAGCTACTTCCTTACTAAGTATCACTCTTTACCCAATTATTACACTTGTAACTACACACACTAATATAACTAATAAATGCAGTTATATTGTAATCAATATTTGATTTGGGCATTTCAAACTTTGTTTGGTCAATGTTTAATAAGCCAATTATCACGATATGTCCTTGGTTTTAAGATGTAGTATTTTGGATGGTGAGATTAGTAGTGAACATGTGTGCACTAAAATAAAAGAATAAGTTTTCTACTAATTTTGCGTACATACTCGAAAGTTATCTGTTGTTGTATGACATCTCTAACTTGGCAACTTTGCACTAAATATATATTGATTCTTGACCAAAATGACCGACTTCTACCTTTTGTATCAACTGTCCACTTTCGGTGTTAGCATATATCGTTCTTCCCTGATCTTTGCCTCTTTGGTTTGCATTTATTGAAAGTGCTTGTTAGAATTTGTGCAAGAGACTATAAGACCCTAATCTATCAAAAAAGCATAGGCACTAGGTGTTGGAGTTTATGGGCTTGGCCCACATATGATTTTAATAAATCCTAGAAAAATCACAAAAGCCCACTCGTATATGGTGGAATGTGGGAAGTTTAGTACCATATTACTAGTCTAGATGGAAAGAGATCAATACATAAGGTGGATTTGGTTTACGTAGTTGAAGCAAACAAAGAAGAACACACACGTCGCTCGCTCGTGTCATTGGTTGTGAAGTTGTTGCTTCTTCCGCACATCAAAACCATGCATACAAATTAAAACTGAAAATTTGAATTACATTGTTTCAATAGGGCTTTAATCGCACTTAATAGAGTTGTTGCTTCAAATTTTTTTCTTGTGGTTGATTCTATATGAAGGAGAGACATCTCCTCTCATAATAGAACAGAGAGATATCAATACCGATTGTTTGCCTGTTTCTCGTGCTGCGCAACCTCATCTACTCTATCCCTTCTCGCATGCACCGGCGTGGGAAAGCGGTGTATCCAAAGTCGACGCCTCGCGATCCTGCAGGTTAGGACGAATCGAGTTTTAGGAAGCGTTGCGCATCGCTCACGGCTTCCTCCATCATCCGCTCGCATCATCTTCTTTGTATCATACTCTACGCGACCTTCCAAAGCGATTCTTTGTAAGTCACAGTGATATCATTTGATGTGGCTAGGCCCGCTTCCTAGAAATAAATCATGTGATGATGTTGATGCCTACTCTAATAGTGTTCTTGTTCTAGGCTTTGCCTTATTAGCGCATATATATGATATAGATATATTTGAGTTGATGATTATGCTCTGTTCATAATTCCAAATATGCCTACTATATATGTTGTTAGTGATTCAATTATTGTTTTAGGAATTATAATAATCACGAAAGTGCATATACCTAACAATTCAAGACTTAGTCCATTGAGTAGTTGTGGGTTAGTATAGCTTGAGGTTCTAGGTGGATGTTCAACCTTAATCGGTCTCCATCGAAAAACTGGTATATCAACAACACTTTGGAATTATGAGCAAATTTGTGGTGCTTTTGGGATCGGTGGAGGATTATTGAGTTTATGGGCTAAGCCCACATATAATTCTAATAAATCTTAGAAAAATTCCAAAAATCCACTCATGCATGGTAGAAAGTAGGAAGTTTAGTACCATATTGTTAGTCTAGGTGTGAGAAGACTAATATATAAGGTGGAGTTGGTCTTACCTAGTTGAAGCAAGCAAAGAAGAACACGTCTGCGCTTGCTCGCGCCCACGCCACGCCATCGCCATCGCGCCGCGCGGCACGTGAATGGTCCGCGATTTCGTTCGATTAGCTATGGAGTCTTGCTTCTTTTGCACATAAAAACTATGCATACAATTAGAAAGCGAAAGTTTAAATTACATCGTTTCAATGAGACTTTTATGGCACACTTTACTGCACTTAACTAGAGTTATTGCTTTTATTTTCTTTCTTGTGGTGATCTCTCGAATATAACAAAGAGAGATCGGTACGATTGTTTGCCCTTTCCTCGTACACGCAACCTCGCTACTCCATCCCTTCCTTGGTGGACATCGGCATGGGAGAGCAGGTGCTCCGGCCGATGTCCTCGTGATCTCGCAGGTTGGGCGAATCGGTTTTTAGCAAGCGTTCGCGCGATGCTCATGACTTCCTCCATCATCCGCTACGTCATCTTCTTCGCATCGGACTATACGCGACCTTCGTTGGAGCGATTATCGTAACTCACGGTGATATAATTTGATATGGTTAGGCCTTGCTTCCTAGATATTTGTCATGTGATAATGTTGATGCCTTCTTCATTAGTAGTATTCTTGTTCTAGGTTTTGCCTTGTTAGCACATATATATGAGATATATATATTTGGGTTGATGATCATGGTACTATTTATAGTTCCAAATATGCATAGTATATATTCGTTGTTGATTCAATTATTATTTTAGAAATGATAATAATCACAAAAGTGTGCATATACCTAACACTAGTAACACTAGGAGATGTCCTTTAAATTTACTTTTAACACACTACTACAAAAGGCTAATCTGACGCCTCATCACAAGCGGTTGATCAAACCGCTCAGATATCATGCAATCACAAGCAGTTTTGGTTTAGAGACCGTCATGTCTATGTTGCGCTAAAACCGTCGTGAAGAGGTAATATCACGACGGTTCATATTTAAAACCGTTTGTGAAGTATTACGATGGTTCTTAACACGAACCGCTATGATAATTGTATATTTCACGACGGTTCTAAACACGAACCATCGTGTAGACTTCACGGATGGTTTTTAACTATAACCGTCTGTGATAATATCGCCGCTTCGATGAGTTTCTTCATTCGTCCGCCGCCGCGCGCGTCTCTTTGCTCGCATCAATGCCGCCGGCTCCCGTCGCTCTTCGTCTCATGTGCTTGAATTTATTCCTTTTATAAAAAAAGGATAATCGATCCACCATGATCATCCGGACATCGATCACTCTATACATATAACCTCTTGATCCCATCGCTTCACGATCACGATTGATCATACGTATACGCAGCGATCACGTAAGGAACATGACGGTGAGGACTAAGGCGAGGAGGTCGGTGATTGCCGTCGCTCTTCCTCACGATATCGTCGTCGACATTGTTGGCCACGTGGCGCGAGCTCTCCTTACCCACGGGTGACCTCGGCAACCTACGAGCCACGTATGTATCGTATTTATACCTACAAAAATATGTACTACTATTTATTCTAATGTCTTGAATTGTGTATGTACGTATATTAATTGGAATTGCAAGGCCATGTACAAGGACGTCCAAGGAGGCGCCGTTGGGAGGCGCGTGGCGCTGGAGCGGGAGAAGGCGATGAAGTGGCTGGACAACGGCGCTACTCGCCGCCAACCACCGGCGGCGCCGAACCGGAGGCTCGCTTCATCGTCGGCCTCCGTTTATCTTCGTGCACCAGACATGCAGCGCCTCGTGTGCCTCGGCAGCGGCCGATGCCGCCACAAGGCCGTGGCCTACGTGCCGGCTCCTCCTCTACATCGCGAGGTTTAGGCGAGCCGACCAACGGCGGTGCGAGGCGGCCAAGGGGACCAACCGGGAGTGCAGGCGGTGCCAGAGGCTCGCTGCAGGCGCGGTCCAGGAGGCGATGTGGAAGATGGCAGGGCCGCTGGGCCGAGTGTGGGCGTTGTCGAAAGACGGCAACCAGTGCACGAGCACCGACTGCGGCATGACGGAAGGGTGGGATGACTACGTCGTCTTCTGTAGCGACGACTGTAGGATTAAGCATGCGTATGCCAAGTTCTTTGCACAGGTGTTAAACTACTTGCCGTAAAATTAAATACAATCATATGACGACATTAATTACTGACCGATGAAAATATATGTGTGCACAGAGACAGAAAATATATGTGTGCACAGAGACAGAAATCTTGCTTTTGTCCTTTTCGTTTGAGCAATAATACAAGTCCACTAGCCGATAACCACGGCACTTGTTGCAAGAAAGATACTTTTGACTTTGCTTTTCTCTCTCTCTTTCTTTCCATTTTTTCATGCAGAAGTTTGAATTAAAGTTCAGTAATGGAGTATGTTCTAGTGCAGACTGCAGAGTATGATTCATGCTTTCAGAGGCTATTTAAATGATTTATCAAATTGAATTGGGTGATGGTGTGCCAATGCCTAAGCAGCATCTTGCACCAGTACCAAAGCTTCTTCACTTTCCCTTTCCCTTTCCCTTTCAAAATACACCATCTTTATTTTATGCTCTGTGCTCATGTCTTCAGGAAGGCCAGCAAGTTTGCAGCCTTGTAGCTTATCTTCTATGCCTTTTCCAACTCAGGCTTCTTTCGTCTTTTGTTGCACGCTTGTGAGTTGCAGGTTGCAACTACTCCTCACAATCTTGATGCAAACAGAAGTGACATGTAGCAAAATCTCTATTTTAGTGTTGGTCTAGTCTCTTTCCCCCAATTTCACTAATGAAATGTTCCTACTAATGCTTGCCGATACACACATTAATTAGCGAGGATGAGATGATGAAAAAATTGTGCTAGCATGATTGGAATAGAAAATTTTTGCATGAATTTTGCCGGATACAGTGTAATTCCTATAGAAAATCTTTGCTCCTGATCGCCCAAAAAAAAAAAAAAAAAGCTCCGCAATGAGTCAGTATGGACTATGGAGTCCTATGTTGAATAAGTAAGATATAAGGGGCCCATGTGCGAAAGGGACACCACTGCAGTCTCCAGAACTAGAATCATTCCACTCCTCAGCGAGCAAGTGCTCGCCTTCTTGGGATCCCAAGGTGACATCCTCTCACCACCTCGTGCCCTCGCCTCCTTGCTTCCCGAGGAGCCCTCTCCGCCGCAAACCCTACTCCCCAGGTACGGCCTCGCCGCCTCTCGCCGGCTCGTTTGATCCAGGTCTCCTCTCCTCTCGTGCTGGGATCCGTGAGAAGCGCCTGCGTCTTATTCTTGCAGGTGGTGAAGTGGCCCATTTGGTTCGATTTCGGAATCTTTGAGGTCACGGTGACTTGCTGTTAGTTTCTGCTGCAAAAGTTTGGGTGTTGGTGAGTGCAATGCGGGTGCTTGGGTGAACTGGGGCTTTGGGGGAGTTTGTGCGGGTGGATGGAAGGGAGGATGCAGGGGAAGGCGCAGCTGTCGGATTCCAACCGGCGCATCATGGAGGCCGATGCGCCGCCGCGGCGTGTGTACCAGGCCTGGAAAGGGAGCAATGTAATGACTTCTTGCTTCCTGTTTGGTTTGTGATTCTGCAATACTAGTAGGATCAGGAAATTAGGAACAAAATCCGTGCTTTCTGTAACTCTGTTAACTAGTGTTAATACATAGTGCCATGAGTTGTTGGAATATTAATGTTATCTGATGGATTCTGGGTGTCATAAAGCGTTAAGGTACAGAAGACATTGTAGTGTCAAGTGTTAGCTGATGTGTGCTGTCATGACATACAACTATACAAGACCTTTTTCATGCTTTATGGAGGAGTGTGAAAGATGGCAGGCACATTTATTCAGCTAGTTTATAAACACATCAAGAACGATGAGGTTTTTTATATGATGTTGATTGACTACACAAAATTAGTGAGAGAGATTGAAATGCAGAGGAGTTTTGTGAAATACGTACTATGAAGTTTGCGTTGATGCATAATTTGAAACTCAAAATACTGGCTGTTTGTTACTTAGTTGCACATCTCATATGCTTTCTTTTTGGGGGAATAAACTCGTATATTTTTGTTTTCTTCATGTATCGACAAGTTGTTTCCTTCCAGAAAGAGAGTCTGGAGTTCATCAGTAGTTTATGGGCTAGTTTATTTTGTAAGTTGTTAATTGTTATGTACAACTTCACCATGATTAGAAATGGACTGCCTACTGACCTAATAGTCGAAAGGGAATTTATGTAATAACTTCAGTGTATTATACTCTTCAATTTTTAAATTCGATGACATTTATGGGTACTATCTTCTTATTAAGGTGTTTATAGGAAAAGAAATCATGTGTTCTTTATATGTTCTTGCAGATATTTTCCTTGGAGGAGACTTATTTTTGGGCCTGATGTGAGGTCACTCATACTCACAGTATGTTTAATTGTAATCCCAGTGATTGTCTTTGCCGCCTTGTTTCTCCACAGCTTGCCCATGAGTACCAAAGCCAAATCGGAGGTTGGGTTGCATCTGTAGCTATCATCTTTACAGCATATGTAAGTTTATGAGACATGTACATGCAGTCCGCTATACAACCATTTATGTCTCTCTATTCTGTTTTGGAAATTTATAGCCATCCCTTGGGCCTACCACAGCAATTCTCTGCATGGGTTATCCCATGTTAACTTATACCACAGTTGCGTAGGGAGAATGGTCATATCTATTGTGTTTTTCTGTATCGAAGCAGAACGGCTGTCATGTGTGCACTTTGATAACTGCAGCTTGGCAAGATGACTAATCTACTGTTGTTCTTGTTCTGCAGATTCTTGTTCTTCTACTTCTCACATCTGGCCGGGATCCTGGGATCATTCCTCGAAATGCTCATCCCCCAGAACCTGAAGACATTGGTGAATCCTCCAACTTATCAGATTGGTCAGGTGGTCAACGTGGTTCAGCAGGTTTGCCACTGACCAAGGATGTTCTTGTTAATGGTATCTTAGTCAAGGTCAAATATTGCCATACATGTATGCTTTATCGTCCACCAAGGTGCTCCCATTGCTCAATCTGCAACAACTGTGTTGAATGCTTTGATCATCACTGTCCTTGGGTAGGCCAGTGCATTGGAAAGGTATGTACTATTTTGTGTCAACAAGATCATTGATCAGATAAGGTTCTCCATTATGAAAGAAACATGAATAATAGGTTCTCATTCGCATGTTCATATATTGGAGGTTTTTTTTTATAAGATTCATGTTCCATTCATGCTAAAATCTGAATGATGTAAGGGGAAGTGGACAAAGAAGAATGGGGATATATGCAGCTGATATATATGTCTTCTCCTAGTGTTCAGGGGGATATAGATATGTTAATACATTAACAGCTATGGATTTTACTCATTATGCCTTTGAATTTTCTTGCATTGCAGAGAAACTATCGATTCTTCTTTATGTTTGTGTCTTCAACTACTATGCTATGCATATACGTGTTTGCATTCAGCTGGGCCAACCTCAGGAAAATAATGGACACACATGAATGCAAATTGGGGAGAGCTATAATGAAGTCTCCTATCTCCGGCATTCTCATCCTATACACATTTATTGCTGTGTGGTTTGTCGGAGGGTTGACATCATTCCACCTCTACTTGATTTGTACCAATCAGGTCAGGTTATTTCCCATTAACCGTAGTAATAGTTAGTTTTTATTTGCACTTTATGTGAAAGCTAGTATATGTAATTCTCATCTAAAACAATTATTGCAGACTACTTATGAGAACTTCCGGTACCGCTATGATAGGAAAACAAATCCTTACAACCGTGGATTGGGCCAGAATTTCATCGACATCTTATTTTCAAGAATCCCCAGCTCCAAAAATAATTTCAGGGCTAAAGTTAAGGAAGACTCTTCAGCCTTCACCTCGTCGCTCAGTATGGGACGGGTACCTAGTCCGCCCAAGATGAGCGTGGACCTTGAGATGGGCATGAAAAGGCAGACTGTGGCTGCGGAGGAATTGGAAGACTTACACAGCCAGATCGGCAGTGCTATGGGGCTGGAGCGATCGCACGGAACCCCACATTTTGTCGGTCGAAAGGGCTGCTCTGAAATTGCATCTGACATAGAGGCCTTTGCAGAAGAGTTTGGCATGGAACACGGGTTCACTGAGAGGAAAAAGATCGAGCTGACATACAAATGACAATCCATAGGCACTTCCCTCACAAGTCTCCTCTTAACCCTCGGTCGATCCTTAACTCAAAGGGGTAAAAGCTCGGAAAGAAGAAAGAAAATAGGACAAATGGTAGATCACATATTGGCAATTTTGGCTGAAATTTGGCTGCAATACATGTTGTTTGTAGATTATGTGATTAACAATATAGACATGATGAACCTGCACGGTTTCACTGCCGTCACTTTGATTTGGTTGTACACTTGTACTGCTGGTTCTATGTACTGTTAGTTCATCTATTGTATTGTGTGTGTGGCAGTGCTGTTATGATTTTATTGGAGTTGTAACTTGTAACATTAACCTGGCTAGTGTGTAACATTAACCTGGCTAGTGTGTTTTATGATCAAATTCCCTAAAAGAAAGTGCTTTCATACTGTTTTGATTATATGACATAATATTAGAAAATGCTTCAAATCATCTCCCCAAAAGTGAAAAGCACAATTTTTAAAGCAGATTAAGAGTCCAATTTGCGACAAACCTATTGCGCTGCTAACCGTAGTGCTTTAAGATCTGTGCAATTTGGAGATTTTGCGCTGGATTTTGTTAGAAACGACAACTTGTATGTTGCAGTTAAGGTGCTAAATATTAATACTGAGTTTGCAAGTAGCAACCATGGTCGCAGTCACGCATCGGCATCGGCATCGGCATCGTTGCACAACACGTGCTCGGTAGAATTCCAGAAGACGCCAATGCCGCCGACCCGCGCCGAGGAGGAGAACCGCCTCGCGCGCCTAGCCGCGCGGTGCGCGTCCGCGCGCCAGCTCGATCAGCTCCACGCCCGCGCCGTCCTCCTCGGCCACGCCCGCAACAGCTTCGTCGCCGCCAAGCTCGTCCGCGCCTTCGCGGACCTCGGCCACCTCCGCCGCGCGCGCCGTGGCCGCGGCCCCAGGCGCCGCCGCCAACGCCTTCGTCTGGACCGCGCTGGTGCGCGCGCACTCCCAGTCGGACGCCGCCGCACGCGACGCCGTGGCCCTCTACGCCCAGATGCACCACGGCTGCCGGGGATCAAGCCGCTCACTTTCACCGTTTCCGCGGTACTCAAGGCGGCGGCTCGCCGCAAGATGCTGCAAGAAGGCTCACAGGTGCACGTGCATGTGTTCAAGAATAGTTTTCAAACTGATGAGCGCATCGCGACGACATTGGTGGATTTCTATGCGAAGTGCGGCAGGCTTGAGGATGCCCGCAGAGTGTTCGACAGAATGGTCATTAGGATGCTCAGTTGTGGAACACTATGATCGCTGCGTATATGGAGGTCGGTGAGGTGGAGCGTGCAGAGGAGCTGTTTGAGACAATGCCGGAGAGGAACACATACACGCTTGTGGAGATGATTGGCGGCCATGCTGCACGTGGTGATATGAACTCCGCAAAGCGTGTCTTTGAAATAGCAGTGGCGAATGGAGCAGCAGACATGGTTGTGTGCACCGCCATGATCTCTGGATATGCGAAAACTGGCGACGCTGATGATGCTAGGGCTGTCTTTGATGGAATGAGAGGCGGGATGTTGCAACTTGGAATGTGATGATTGGCGTGTACTCAGGCACTGGTCTGGCTGCAGAGGCAGTGGATCTCTTCAATGTTATGCTGGAAAGTAGAGCAAGACCGAAGGTGGAGCCAAACCACACTACAATCTCTACTGTGGCAGCTGCATGCGCGCAATGTGGGTTTCCGACTCAGGCTTGTTGGATACAAGATTATGTGGATCGTCATCGGACGATGTTTTTGAACAACCATACTGTGGCTGCCCTCATTGATATGCACTCAAAGTGTGGGAATATAGAAAAGGCAAGTGACTTGTTCTGTAGGTGGACACAGAGAGATCTGATCTGTTATAGTTCTATGATCTCTGCATTTGGCATGCACGGCCGTGGAAAGGATGCAATTGCAGTTTTTAACGAGTTGTGTGACAATGGCTTCGACCCTGATGGCATCTGTTTTGTGTCAGTCCTTAATGCTTGCAGTCATACAGGTCTGTTGGATGAGGGGCGCCAATACTTTCAGATGATGAAGGATGGGTATCACATTATTCCTACTGTAGAGCATTACTTGTGCATGGTGGACTTGCTTGGTCGTGCCGGATGCATTGATGAGGCTTACCAAATGATCACACATGAGATGCCAACAGACATCCAACCACATGCTGGCATTTGGGGCGCTCTGTTAAGTGCTTGTAGGACTTACTCAAATGTAGAGATTGGGGAGGTGGCAGCAAGTCACCTATTCAAGTTGGAACCAAATAACATGGGTAATTATGTCCTGCTTTCGAATATATATGCAAAGGCACAGAGATGGGATGGAGTCCAAAAGGTTCGAGCCCTCATGAGGAGACAAGGGATGAGGAAGCCGCCTGGGTGGAGCCAAGTTGATGCTAAAGGCAGTCTTAGAGAGTTTATCACCGGTGAGCTTCATGACAGTGTGTTAGAGGTGGTCTTGGAGCTACTGAATTGGGAGCTCAAGGATCATGGTTACACCCCAATCATAGAAGTTGAATGAAGAATTAAAGATACCCTTTTTTAAGAGTGTGCTGTTCTTAAGTTGGATCGTCTGTGCCATCAAAATCAGTCATTTCTGCATATGAAAAGAATGAATCTGTAACATCATAATTAGTGCGTTTCTCTATCACCACGTAAAATAACTCTGAATTAGTTGTTTGTGGGTGCAATTTTCTCTTATGTAAACGCAATTTATACTAATCATCATCTTGCACTCTCCATGTTGTTTGGTGTAAACTAACAATAGATCCTCATATTTTACAGGGTGCTGTGAAGAAATGGTGAAGCATTCAGCATCACATTTCAGATCACTGGCACGGTGGCACCATATGTCCACTAAGGCACTAATAATGCTCTACAAGATAAGCTAGTGTTCCTTGGTATTGCCCAATAGTCCAAGCTACTAAAGTAGAAGACTCCAGGTGGTGCAACTTGGAAAAAGATGTAGAGGAATATGAACACATCTGTGGTTTCAATAGATGCCTCACCTGGTTCGGGGAATCTATTAGCATCCTTTGTGGCCTATATAAACCCAGGCATTTGCATGGTCTCCTTCCAACTCAAGAAACATGTTGTGTAGAGGAAGAATAGTATTTCTTCAAGGAGTTTTCTCCTCCTCAAAGGCCTCCAAGCGGAGGACTTCGAGCGAGAGGAAGAGGATGCTCATTTGCATCAAAATTCATACAGTTCTGAAAAAGCAGGCGCGTGTTAGAAAGAGCAGCCTACCAAGTTACCCTAAGAAAAAGCAGCCCACTTCCAAACTCCAAAGTCCAAACTCTCTCTTCCTCCTCCTCCGGCAAGGCGGTTCCGCATGACGGCCACGTTCACGCTCACACTCCTTCTCAAGTTCCCATCTCACCTCGCCATGAGCCTACTCCGATCGTGCCACAGCCCGCGAGCGCATCGATACGGTCACGTTTCCTCCCAACTGCCACACCATCTCTCTCGATGTGTTGCTCTTCTCTCCGCTTTAAGCTCCATGGGCCATGGATTCTTCTTTCTTGTAGCTTCCTACTTTCCTTCCCTTCGCGCGGTAGTTAGGATTTTTAGGCTATTGTATTACACCTCAGAATCTATGATTTTGCGTACCTGATTGGTCAAATTAGGGATTTCAAGCCATGTTATGCCGTGTTATTGTAGGGTTAATAAGTAATATGCACTAGTGATTATCTAACTATATGCGTATGCTATGGTCGTCCCAAGTATTATCTCTATGCACCGCGAAACGATTTGAGCAACTGATGAACTGTAAATTTGTTCTGCTGCTTATTGCCAAGGTAGAACATAGGTGCTGCTTACTGCCAAGGTAGAGCATAGGTGACTGAGCATGGCCTTACTAAGCACCACACCAGCACACAACACTCTCCTTGTTTGTTACAAAGCTTTGTAAATACCAAATTGCAGAACTTCTTGCGCATGGAAATTGAAATGCTCGGTCCCGGTAGATAACCGACAAATTTGTGCTCAAGAAAGCATGATCACTTATACCAGGTTCCTTTTCAATGTAGGTTCCAGTGTTGGATGACAGTTTCCTGTATCCTCCAATTGCTTCCCCGGCCCTCAGTGACAGCTCCACTTCATTCCATTTCCCTCTCGTCAACTCTGTTGAGAATCTTGATGTTCTTGTTTTCACAGATAGATACTCTCTGAAACACAGACACTTCAGTTTATTGTCGTATCTGTGTCGGACACCGTGTCCGACACGGATCACATGTGTTGGCAGCGTGTCGGCCAATTAAAAAACGAATTTTGATTTTTAAAATTCCCAACATGTGTCGGATACAATTTGGACATGTATCAAACACGACCTAGCCGGCCCACCCGTGGGCATAACCCTAGCTTCCTCTCCTCTCGATCCTAATCCCCCGACCCTGTTGCTTGCACGCCACCTCAGCCCCATTGCCTCCTTGCGCCCCATCACCCTCGCCGTGCCGCCGGCTCGTGTGCCTCCTCCCTCGCGCGCCTCCTTCCTCTCCGGCAAGCGGCCTCCCTCGCACGCCCTCCTCCCTCTCCGACAGATCCTCTCCCTCACGCACCCTCCTTCCTCTCCGGCAGGCCTGCTCCCCAGTGCGCCTCCTCCATCTCCATTGCAAAGTAAGTTTTGCTCTTCACTGACTCTCTAAATAAATGTCATTCTCATTCACTGATTCACATAGTGATGCGCTGATGCTCTTTGGTCTTCACCATGAGTCAAGTAGTCTGTAGTCAACTAGATGTCTGCAACCGTGATTACTTGTTCTTATGTTTGTGATTGATTGTTCTTCTTCATTCTAGAAAAATGGTATTAATGGAATTCTAAATTTCTAGTAATGGTATTCATATAAACAATTGAACATATCACAAACTGATGAAAGAAGAATGAAGAGGCGAGGCCATCTTTGAGAGGTACATATTCGAGTTTACTTTACAATTTACTTTATTTCAGTTCGACAAGCATGTAGAAAAATAAAAACTAATACATATATGTAATTTATTGTTATTATTTAAATATATATAGATGTGTCGCCGTATCGGCATTTTTGAGAAAATAGTGAATCCGTGTCAGGTGTCGTGTTGTGTCGATGTATCTGTTCGTGCATCATAGCGGATATTCAATGGGAAAACACGACCCTTCTCCAATGTCGAAACTCTTACCCTGGGAATAAATGTGTCCTTTCTGTCCCAATCTCCCGCTCTCCTCTCCTGCCGTCATCTTCCTCCTCTCCATGCAACCGTCTGGTCTTTTCTAGCTACGAGGATCGATGACAATCGAGAGGGCTAATGATTGCAGAATATTTTTGCAAACTAACTCTCTTTCTCCCTACTGTTGATTCCAACGTGCATGCATACAAAACATGCAACAAGAAACTTTGATAGTCTATCTGGCTACTGTTGATTCCGACGTGCATACATACAAAACATGCAACAATCATTTTGCTAGTCTCTCTACTATTCACGTAATACAAAAGAATGTGTTTTGCCACCCAAGCCGACAGCAAGCCTAGCCACCTCAAGCCGCCACCGCTTGCACTCTTTTCTTCTCGAGATTACACACAGCGTCAGAATACCTGTCCGACAACTCCTCGTCGTCCTGGAAGCCGGATGCCTCGGCGCGCCGCCAATCAATCCCTAATCGGATTTGTTAATACCATGAACAAACACGGGAACAAAAGCAACAGCCGCCAAAGCCCACGCCTTCATTAACTCAACTCAAAAGAGTTTCTCTTGTACAAATCGCTCTTGATATTGCTACAGCCGCGTACAGAGAGAAACCAAACAGCCGCCGGCACTACTTTCTTCGAAGCTGCAAACCTAATCTGTGCAGCCGTATCTTTTTATACAGCCGCCCAACCACGTCGGCATCTAGCACCTGGCCCTACAGTCGAGAGCCATTTAATCCAATCCAACGTATACGCGTAAACTGCCACGTAGACCCACTAGACCTAGGACCCAATACGTGAGCTTAAACACCAAGTTACCCAATTCAATCCAATCTAATTTTGGACACCCCAAAATTGTTACGTGTTTTAGTCTCTGAACCGCACCTCCGTAGCTCCAACACACATCATCCATCTTTGATCTCCACGCGCCTCAGCTCGAGCCCGACCGTCTCCTCTAGCATCCATGATCCTCTAGACTATGACTTCGCATCAAGCCATCTCCCAATCATCGCCATAGACAACGATCGCCTCTGACACAAGTTCTTTCCAACTTGACCGACATAAGTCCATACACACGTGTCAAATAACATCAATAAGTAACATTGCCAATTATTCATCATCACAAATATTTTAGACCTATCCACATAGTCTAGCACTACCCCTGTTCACTCTGTCCTTCGGTCATTCTCCTTGGGGCCTATCCCATCTCTCCCTCTCCTTCCTGTCCCTACTAGGCTACTACACCACTTTGGCCACATGGCACTTCATATCTACTCGATCGCTTAACATTGCTCTCTCGTCGGCCGCTCGCATTCCCTCTGTTGTTGTTGGTTCCCAGCTTCATGCCCTTTCTGTGAAACTCGGCTTAGTTTCTGATATTGTTGTCCTTTAATTCCCTTATCAACATGGACTCGTCTTGTAGTTATCCAGCTACTGCAAGGCTGGTTCCCTATTCTGCTCCCCAAGGTCCAAGGAGCATGTGATGCAGTACCTTGGAATACAATATAGTTTCTGGATACATACTAGGTGGGATGTCTACAAGAAAAGCTAGTGTTCCTTGCTATTGTCCGAAAGTCGAAGCTACTGGAGTAAAAGACTCCAGGTGGTGCAACTTGGAAAAAGATATAGAGGAATATGAACACATCTGTAGACCTGGTTCGGGACTATATAAACCCAGGCATTTGCATGGTCTCCTTCCAACTCAAGAACACATGTTGTGTAGAGGAAGAAGAGGAGTTCTTCAACGAGTTTTCTCTCCTTCTCCCTCAAAGGCCTCCAAGCGGAGGACTTTGCTTGGAGGACTTTGAACGAGAGGAAGAGGATGCTCCTTTGCATCAAAATTCATGCAGTTCTGAGTTCGACTCCATAGGATGAAAATAAATTGCAATGTGCTTTTGAGGTTTGTTGAGTAAATTTCTAATGCCATTGTCTCATCAGCAGGCTCTACTTCGTTGTTTGGCCGAGTACTGGCTCTACTGCAACTGGTGCTCTTCTACCGGCCAACCCTGCTGAAGATATCGGGAAAATGGTGAATTTGCTCTCTGAAATTTGCCTTTGAAACTTTCTTGCAAAGTTTGACTAAATTTGATGAATGTTGTAACAAAAAGGGAGAATTGGCTACAGGGCACTGCAGATTGGTCACCTTTGCCAATGGACATCCAAAAATCGTGGCTATGCCAAAACACACTACAAAAATATGTAATTTTGCCACAGGACACTAAGTTGATTATTATATTATTTTGTGGAAGAGAGAGAGAAAGGCAATGAAAAGTCCCTTTACCCTCCATCTTCTTCAATCACGTCAGCTCCTCCTCCTCCTTGGCTCGGTGCCGTGAGTGGCGCCGGCGGAGGAGTGATGGCGGCCAAGATTAGTTAAATGGAATGGCTTAGAGATGGCGAGCCCAAGGACGGTGGTGGCGCAGCTCAAAGGCGGTGGCGGCCGGCGGAGCTAGGCGGCCGCCGTGGGGAGATAAGAGGCATGGCGCTCGGTGTGGGAGGAGAGAGTTAGCGCGCGCATGGGCTCCGGTGGGTGTAGGGAACCCATCGGCGTGGTCGCGCGAAGGAGGGCTGGATGGCTCGGCGACGCCTAGTCCCGGTGGCGACGGTGAGGGCGTCGTGGCGGCGAGGTTGAGGAGAGGAGAGCTTGAATGGATGACGGAGGAGGGTTAGGGAGGCGTGGAGGTGCTCCGCCGGTTTAATTGGGTAGGGCTCACGGATAGGGCACGAGGCGCGGCGGCGAACGGCCGAAACGGCGAAGATGACCGTCAGCGTGCTCGGTGGAGGAAAGTCCCATTTTCTTGGGGGCTTTGCTTGCGAGTCGTGTGGCGCGGCTGCGCTGTCGGCGGCGTGAGCTCGTCGAGCAGCAGGAGACGAGGTGGCGTCGCGACGGCTTGTGCGGCCGAACAGCCGTGCTCTTCCCCTGGGCCTCGGCCCGCCCCGTGCAACTGCTGCCCACCACCACCTCGCCGCGTCGACCCCGTCACCATGCGCCCGACGCCAAGGAGCTCGTCCCTAAAACCGATTTGGTTTTGGTCCACCGCATTGCCCGCATTTTATGTTCTTCTCGCCTCCGCTACTTCCTTCTCCACCACCATTCTCCAGCCACCGTCCCTCCCCGGTCCCCATTCTTGTCCCTATAAGTTCGCCTCCTCAAGCTCCGCCTTGTGCTCACCTTACCCGGTTCAATGCACCGCCGGAGCTCCTATTCACGTAGATCGCGCCGCCGCCTTTCCTCGTCGCGTCGCTCCGGTGAGCCGCCACCGCCACCGCCACCATCGCACCGCCGTGAGCATCTTGTTTTAGTCCTTGATGACCGCCACCGAGCCTCCCTTCGCCGGCGGCGAGCTCATGCCGCAATCACCCGAGACCTCAGGCCGCAATCACCAGACCAAGCCAGTGCATTGAGGGCATTTTGGATATTTTACAACGTTTCTCTCTCCTAATCACTCGGAAATGATAAAATATGGGGCTTAGTGTCCGTGGCAAAATTACATGTTTTTGTAGTGTGTTTTGGTATAGTCACGATTTTTGGATGTCCATTGACAAAGGTGACCAATCTGCAATACCGTAGCCAATTCTCCTAACAAGAAAGAGGGATGAGTTCTGCAACGCTGAGAACACCGATAATATTGATAGCACAAAGCAAATCAAGCAACGCCACTAAAGTATGGCATATATGGACGTCAGCAACACAGTTGAAGAGTTCCTGATTTTGGAGTAGATTTGCAGTACTTTCGTATTGAAGTTTGGATATGTTTATGCAACATGTTTTTGGAGGGTAGTCATGTACAGTCAAAATGTTGAAAAGTGTTCCTTCAAAAAAAAAAATGTTGAAAAGTTGGTAAAATCGTGCTTTATTACATGGCGCGTTATTTTTTTCTTCAAAAATCAATGATATATATGAGTAAGAAAACCAATTGCCCAAAAGAACAAGTGTTATCTACACTGGGCTCTGCTAGAAACACATGAATTTCACATAAAATAATATAATAATTCATACATCACTTAGGGCATCTCCAATAGTGCATTTATTATCGTCTCTTAGCTATACCACGTCAATAAAATCCTACGTAGAGGAAAGAGGAGGAGGAGGAGAGAGAGCACATATCGTCTCTTCCTGAAGAGACTGTCGTGCACACGAAATAAGATATGATACATTAATCTACTCTAGTTGACATGTAGACCCGTTTCAAAGAAAAATTATAAAATATAAATGTCGGAGAATGTGCTAGAGACTATCTATTAGAGATATTGTCTCTAAAGATGATATAACACATGTTAAAGACAATATTATATGTAAGATACCCTTAGTGTAGGAATCACACATAACTATAGCTAAAAAAATTTGAACCTGGTGGGATCTTCGGCCCCAGGTCGATTTAGGCTTTGCTTAGGCGGGCTGCCAAGCTGACACTTGTCCAGTAACGTGCTTAGTAAGTAATCACCGCGATGTGGCCGGGCCTTTGTAACAGGCCTGTGTTAGAAAAAAGCAGCCCACTTCGAAACTCCAAAGTCCAAACTCTCTCCTCCTCCGAAAGCGATTCCTCCGAAAGCCGCCTCACGCTCGCGCTCACGCCCACACGACTTCCCAAGTTCTCTCGATCGCGCCGCAGCCCGCGAGCTCATCGACGAGGGAGAGGTACGGTCACGTTTCCTCCCAACTGCCCCACCGTCTCTCTCGATGTGTTGCTCTTCTCTCCGCTTTAAGCTCCATGGACCATGGATTCTTCTTTCTTGTAGTTTCCTTCCTTCGCGCGGCAGTTAGGATTTTTAGGCTATTGTATCACACCTCAGAATCTTTGATTTTGCGTACCTGATTGGTCAAATTGGGGATTTCGAGCCGTGTTATGCCGTGTTATCTAACTACGTGCGTATGCTATGGTCGTCCCAAGTATTAGGTCTATGCAACGTGAAACGATTTGGGCAACTGATGGTGACTGTAAATTTGTTCTGCTGCTTATTGCCAAGGTGGGATGCCTAATAAGGCGTTGCAGGCTTTTGGCCAAATGACCAAGGAACGAGTTGTGCTAGATGAGGTCACACTGCTGAATGCTCTGGTTGCTATTGCCAGGACGGGCACAGTGAAGGTCGGGGGGCTGTGCCATGCTTTAGTTGTGGTGAATGGGTTTGAGATTAATTGTTATATGGGATCCTCTTTGGTTAGTATGTATGCAAAGTGTGGGCTGGTTGAAGATGCTCGCAAGGTGTTTGATGGAATGCATAAGAGGAATGTGGTTTGCTGGACCTCAATGATTTCTGGGTATACACAATTGGGTAAGTTTAAAGAGGCTGTTGAGCTATTTAGGGGCATGCAAATTGCTGGAGTGAAGGCTGATGACGCGACATTTGCTACAGTTATATCTTCATGCGCACAGATGGGAGCCCTTGACTTGGGACGGTATGTTCATGCTTATTGTGATGTTCATGGTTTAGGAAAGGACCTTGCAGTGAAAATTTTGTTGATTGATATGTACTCAAAGTGTGGGGATATCAAAAAGGCCGACGAGATATTTTCTGGACTGGCCAAGCGGGATGTGTTTTCTTGGACTGTAATGATAATGGGCTTCGCTGTGAATGGTCATTTGTTTGCGCAGATGGAAGGAGAATGTGATGTCACGCCGAATGAGGTGACTTTCTTGGGTGTCCTAACTTGTTGCAGCCATGGAGGGTTAGTGGAACAAGGGTACCGTCACTTTCATCGCATGTCCACAATCTACATTCTTGTGCCTGGGATTGAACACTATGGATGCATGGTCGATCTCTTGGGGCGTGCAAAGCTATTGGCAGAGGCAGAAGAATTCATTAACGAGATGCCTATAAGCCTATTGTTCCTGATGTGGTAGTATGGTGGTCATTGTTGTTTGCCTGCAGAGCTTGTGGACAGGTGGGACTCGAGAGTATGTAGCAGAAAGGATCCAAGAGTTGGAGCCAAAAAGTGTGGAGGGCGTGTTTTACTTTCTCATGTCTATGCTACCACCTCAAGGTGGGTTGATGTGAATAAGGTGCGGACAGGTATGTACAGTAGTAGGATGAGCAAGCAGCCCGGTTGCTCTTTCATTGAAGTGGACGGATGTGTGCATGAGTTCCTTGCAGGAGACGAGTCACATTTTGAGACTGAAGCTATATACAACATTCTCTTTGGGATTAATGAGCTGTTAGTAGCAGAGTCCTTCCTGACGTGAAAACTAAGTTATTTCCATGGAAACTGTACCTGTGATTCTAGGATCTTCAATTTATCAAATGATGAAATGGAAAGTGTGTCAAGATTTTTGCATTTCCTCCGAGGTGGGAAATTCCTTTCCAGATATTTACAGCGTTAGCAACTTAGCATGCGATTAACTGTACACTATTACCCTGATTTTATTGGGAACTATATTTGAAAATGTTTCCTCTTTTATAATGAAGCAGCACAAATGTTGCATCCACACCCTTTTTCTTTTGTGAGTGAGAACTAGAGGTTAGACTCACGAAGGAGCCACAGCAATATTTGTACCTTGCTCTTGTAATGATTTTTTATTTCTTTCCAACTTGGTATTTATCACCTAACTTCCACGGTTTCACCCATGATTGTGTACAGTTCCATCTGGTCTGCTTCTAAGAATATATGCATGATGTGTTGCTCTCGTAACTTACCATTTTTATGTTATTACTGTAGTCTATTTGGTTTTAAATTTACACTCTTAAATGAAACTAGATATTGTAAGAATAACTGTCGGATCACTATTCACTACAATCCAAAACCTCCAGTCCAAACATTTAGCTAACCAGCAAGCCGTCGTCTGAGGATGCATGTTTTAAATGCTGATGAGTGATATAGCTTTAGATGCCTTCACCAAATGAAGAATTTTCCATAATTTATTGATTGCTGAAACAATTTCACCAGTGTGAGTTTGCTTGTTCTGCCAGCTTTTGGAACCTTGCCTTTCAGAACCATTTTCTGTATATGCCTGCTAGTAGATTATACGTATTGGCTGGTGAGATGATACATTTGCCAACATACTGGTTTGGTGAGAAGTATGCTTGTCATTTACTTATGCTTCTGGTATTTGCAAACTGTGGTAGACTGGTAGGTACTGCATAATACCCACAAGTGTTGCTGCTATGCTACTGTGTCAGACATCTAGCTGTCCATTGCATCGCTTATCTGCTCCTTCTCTCGTGTCCTTGTGTAATAGTTATGTTTGATTTAGAACTGACTAATTGAGCTCTGGTTTCTCTGCCTTATCTGATGGCAGGTTATCATGTGCCCACTCGCCTGTAGGACTAAGCAAATCATTCGAACATAAACCAGCAGCAGGTCGTGGTCAGTAAAAGTTTGTGACAGCCTCACAGGTTCCCAAACAAGAGTCTAGCCATTTGCCTGAACTGAGCCATGGATCGGAAGAATCTAACTCCACAGGGTAAAATGCCTATGATTAGTTCTTTCCTGTTCCTCTTAAAGCTGGAAGTTTATGTTTGAATAATTACTTATTCTCATCTCTGATAAAACTTGGGTTGACTTGAAAAAGGTCAAATAGCACAAGTGGTTGTGGAATTTCTAGAGGTAGCTGTCAGCTGCATTGTCTTCCTCAAAGGGTTCTATCCTTCTCGTAAGAATTCCTCTCCTTTTTTCATTTATTTTAAGTTGGTTTGGCTATTTTGCTGTTTGTAAATTTTTTGTTGAACTAAACAAAATGTATGTGTAGGTGCATTTGAGAGGAGAAGGTACATGAATGTAGTGGTCCAGAAAGCAGTGCACCCCCAGCTTGCTAGCTATATCCACTCTGTGACTGCTGGCCTTCTACCTTTCATACAAAAGGTGTGCTTTTATTTCATTGGTTGTTCCTCCTGCTTCAATGAAGTGCACTCTTAGATGAGGCAAGCAGGGATCTCTGTAGTCTCTGAACTGTATGTAGAATAAGTGGATGAACTAGCTATAGAATTACCAGGAGGATGGTGCTATGCTTGTCATCTTGAACATGCGAACATAATGCTTTCTGAGTTCGTTGTTAATTGCTACTTTGCTACCTTGCTTGAACCGGCTTGGGTGTGGGGTGGGGATACAGCGTGGAAGATAGATGACTAGGCACTTTTTTAACAGAATTCGTTACACAGCTATTGCAAGAAATATGAAGCATATTAAATATATCACGTTTGATAGAATTGAGATTTGCCACGTATGAACGTGGTGGTGGTTGATTGTATGACCTTAAGTATCTGACCATCACCCCTCGTTGCTATTGTTTTCTGCGATTTTGTAGTCCAGTCATCTTTCTTCATGGCATGAATAGGGAAACTTGATAGGTTATATAACTTGAATCGGTACTTGAACACTTCTGTTTTGATCCTATGATTGCTGTGAACTTGGTTCTTGTATCATTTAGCACGCCCGAAGGATACTAATGCAACAATTTTGCGCTTATTTCAAACTTGAGCTACCACATTGTGATCTGAGAATCCCTTGGTGTTCTAACGGTGTACATTGTAAAGATATTTCAAGCTGATTCTCTCTTTACAACTAACCATAATTTTCTTACAATCCAGGGCTTGGTTGAGAGGGTTGTGGTCATCTTCTATGACAAAGAGCATATAGCAATCGAGAAGTTTGTGTTCAAGCTTGCAGTCAACCAATCTTATGGTTCCAAGTTAGAGGAGGCCAACCTGGAATTTGCTCTGCGAGCTTTCTTGATCAAACTGACTGTCGCTGAACCTCTTACTAGACCCCTTCCATCAGGTACTGGAAATCATCTCTTTATTTGGAAATCTTAACTATCTCAAGATTTGCTGTAAAGGCCAATCATACCATTAAAATAGATACTGAGCAACATGCTTGCCTTCTGATAGATAGCAGCTGGGAGATCACTGCGTACTTCGATCCCTCCTGCAGATGGCGACAAAGACGCTCAGTTGTGGATCCCTACAGACACCAAGCTGTGGATGCAGCCTCCTCAGATAACCCCCATCAAGTCGATGAGCTGTGATCCTTTGAAGATGCAGCTTTACTTGGAACAACCTAGCCCCACAGAACCCGAGGATCCAGCGACGTAATGTGGAATCTGTCTCCGCTGTATGTATGTATACTCGTAAGCTGAAGACGATGTAGAGTTAGATAAACACAGAAACTTTCCGGTAGTCTGATGCAGTTATGATTATGGGATGGGGTGTTTAATTTGAGCTAACAAGGTCTCTATTCCTCCTAGACCGGATGGAGTGTGAACTGTAAAGAACCACATAGAAGCTTGTTCCATATTACAGACTCGCCTTTGTTATCATCC
This sequence comes from Ampelocalamus luodianensis, assembly GCA_036346255.1. NCBI lineage: Eukaryota > Viridiplantae > Streptophyta > Magnoliopsida > Poales > Poaceae > Ampelocalamus > Ampelocalamus luodianensis. The sequence continues at coordinate 41,856,687 of CM070631.1, forward strand.
TCCGTCCTAGTGGCGGAGCCATATTAGTGCATGGGTACAGTTACACCCTCAAAATTTTTGCATATAAACCCATTACATAGTATATATATTTAGTATAATAGGCTATACAATAAATTATATTGTGTTATTACAGTTAATCATGTTGTCACCAACATAAGCTATATTTTGTGATATCGATATTACTAGAAATATATAATTTGTTCCATTTTAACCTTTACCATGTCATTTAAACTTTTATGTTAGACTACTTCATTTAAGTTAGAATTTATGCACATCAAGTGCAATTTTAGTAGAAATTTTGTAATGTCACGGATTTATTTCCGACCTAGTCTTTCTAGATATGTGCAAAGAGGCGCACTGAGCGTAGTGTGGTGGCATGTGTGCATGTGTCTTCCTTATAATCGAAAAAAGATTTCATCTCTATTGTCAAAATCATCACCCGCCAGCTCCAGTCCTCCTGACAAGATCTTGAAGCTTGCTGTTCTCTTCTAGGCAACAGTAAGCGGCAATCTTCTGAACTCGGTTCCAAGTTTGCTAATGATTGGATTAGGGTCAAAGAAGATTGCACAATAGCTATCAAGAGAATAGAGAGCTTTCTATGTAATGCTGACATAAAGTTTTGGTGATAGATCCTTGCGCTAAAAATCTCCACCATGCACTGAAATGGTTTCTTAGGGTAAACGCCACAAAGTGCACGCACTCGGCTAGATATACACCGCCTAGGGACGCTTCGCGGTGAAGGTAACCAAGAGTGAGGGTGAACTCGGCCGTGGTGGTGGCGGAGATGGGACGCGACACGATCTAGAACGGAGCTCAGACGTGGACGACAATAGAGTTGGCGGTCGAGGATTTGATGCCTTAATGGCACTATCTTCAGATGTAATTGTAAGAGTGGCTCTCTCGTGCAGATTTGCAAATTTGGCACGTGGATGAGCCTCACGCCGACATCGTGCCACCTCGTTTGCCTCAATCATGGCGAGCGCGGCGAATCTAGGATTTTGTCTAAGGGTATGTCATCCAAAAATTTTTATATACAATTCGGTAAATTCATTTTAGTAAATCGGTAATAATTGTAAAATTGACAACATGATTCGTATATATGCCGAATAACACAATAAGGGCTTAAATTCATGGATTAAGTTCAAACCATCCGCTAAGTATACTATAAATAATTCAAAAGCCACACCGATAATTGAAATAAGGCATAAAAGAGAACCAAGACTTACAATGCTATTTTTGTGAATATTTTACTCGCGCTTGAAGGGACATAAATGTCTTGATTATATCATCTTCATCAACTTCAAAACTATAGCTAAAAAAATTGAACCTGGTAGGATCTTCGGCCCCAGGTCGATTTAGGCTTTGCTTAGGCGGGCTGCCAAGCTGACACTTGTCCAGTAACGTGCTTAGTAAGTAATCACCGCGATGTGGCCGGGCCTTTGTTACAGGCCTGTGTTAGAAAAAAGCAGCCCACTTCGAAACTCCAAAGTCCAAACTCTCTCCTCCTCCGAAAGCGATTCCTCCGAAAGCCGCCTCACGCTCGCGCTCACGCCCACACCCGTTCCCAAGTTCTCTCGATCGCGCCGCAGCCCGCGAGCTCATCGACGAGGGAGAGGTACGGTCACGTTTCCTCCCAACTGCCCCACCGTCTCTCTCGATGTGTTGCTCTTCTCTCCGCTTTAAGCTCCATGGACCATGGATTCTTCTTTCTTGTAGTTTCCTTCCCTTCGCGCGGCAGTTAGGATTTTTAGGCTATTGTATCACACCTCAGAATCTTTGATTTTGCGTACCTGATTGGTCAAATTGGGGATTTCGAGCCGTGTTATGCCGTGTTATCTAACTACGTGCGTATGCTATGGTCGTCCCAAGTATTAGGTCTATGCAACGTGAAACGATTTGGGCAACTGATGGTGACTGTAAATTTGTTCTGCTGCTTATTGCCAAGGTGGGATGCCTAATAAGGCGTTGCAGGCTTTTGGCCAAATGACCAAGGAACGAGTTGTGCTAGATGAGGTCACATTGCTGAATGCCCTGGTTGCTATTGCCAGGACGGGCACAGTGAAGGTCGGGGGGCTGTGCCATGCTTTAGTTGTGGTGAATGGGTTTGAGATTAATTGTTATATGGGATCCTCTTTGGTTAGTATGTATGCATAGTGTGGGCTGGTTGAAGATGCTCGCAAGGTGTTTGATGGAATGCATAAGAGGAATGTGGTTTGCTGGACCTCAATGATTTCTGGGTATACACAATTGGGTAAGTTTAAAGAGGCTGTTGAGCTATTTAGGGGCATGCAAATTGCTGGAGTGAAGGCTGATGACGCGACATTTGCTACAGTTATATCTTCATGCGCACAGATGGGAGCCCTTGACTTGGGACGGTATGTTCATGCTTATTGTGATGTTCATGGTTTAGGAAAGGACCTTGCAGTGAAAAATTTGTTGATTGATATGTACTCAAAGTGTGGGGATATCAAAAAGGCCGACGAGATATTTTCTGGACTGGCCAAGCGGGATGTGTTTTCTTGGGATGTGTTTTCTTGGACTGTAATGATAATGGGCTTCGCTGTGAATGGTCATTTGTTTGCGCAGATGGAAGGAGAATGTGATGTCACGCCGAATGAGGTGACTTTCTTGGGTGTCCTAACTTGTTGCAGCCATGGAGGGTTAGTGGAACAAGGGTACCGTCACTTTCATCGCATGTCCACAATCTACAATCTTGTGCCTGGGATTGAACACTATGGATGCATGGTCGAGCTCTTGGGGCGTGCAAAGCTATTGGCAGAGGCAGAAGAATTCATTAACGAGATGCCTATAAGCCTATTGTTCCTGATGTGGTAGTATGGTGGTCATTGTTGTTTGCCTGCAGAGCTTGTGGACAGGTGGGACTCGCAGAGTATGTAGCAGAAAGGATCCAAGAGTTGGAGCCAAAAAAGTGTGGAGGGCGTGTTTTACTTTCTCATGTCTATGCTACCACCTCAAGGTGGGTTGATGTGAATAAGGTGCGGACAGGTATGTACAGTAGTAGGATGAGCAAGCAGCCCGGTTGCTCTTTCATTGAAGTGGACGGATGTGTGCATGAGTTCCTTGCAGGAGACGAGTCACATTTTGAGACTGAAGCTATATACAACATTCTCTTTGGGATTAATGAGCTGTTAGTAGCAGAGTCCTTCCTGACGTGAAAACTAAGTTATTTCCATGGAAACTGTACCTGTGATTCTACGATCTTCAATTTATCAAATGATGAAATGGAAAGTGTGTCAAGATTTTTGCATTTCCCTCCGAGGTGGGAAATTCCCTTTTCCAGATATTTACAGCGTTAGCAACTTAGCATGCGATTAACTGTACACTATTACCCTGATTTTATTGGGAACTATATTTGAAAATGTTTCCTCTTTTATAATGAAGCAGCACAAATGTTGCATCCACACCCTTTTTCTTTTGTGAGTGAGAACTAGAGGTCAGACTCACGAAGGAGCCACAGCAATATTTGTACCTTGCTCTTGTAATGATTTTTTATTTCTTTCCAACTTGGTATTTATCACCTAACTTCCACGGTTTCACCCATGATTGTGTACAGTTCCATCTGGTCTGCTTCTAAGAATATACGCATGATGTGTTGCTCTCGTAACTTACCATTTTTATGTTATTACTGTAGTCTATTTGGTTTTAAATTTACACTCTTAAATGAAACTAGATATTGTAAGAATAACTGTCGGATCACTATTCACTACAATCCAAAACCTCCAGTCCAAACATTTAGCTAACCAGCAAGCCGTCGTCTGAGGATGCATGTTTTAAATGCTGATGAGTGATATAGCTTTAGATGCCTTCACCAAATGAAGAATTTTCCATAATTTATTGATTGCTGAAACAATTTCACCAGTGTGAGTTTGCTTGTTCTGCCAGCTTTTGGAACCTTGCCTTTCAGAACCATTTTCTGTATATGCCTGCTAGTAGATTATACGTATTGGCTGGTGAGATGATACATTTGCCAACATACTGGTTTGGTGAGAAGTATGCTTGTCATTTACTTATGCTTCTGGTATTTGCAAACTGTGGTAGACTGGTAGGTACTGCATAATACCCACAAGTGTTGCTGCTATGCTACTGTGTCAGACATCTAGCTGTCCATTGCATCGCTTATCTGCTCCTTCTCTCGTGTCCTTGTCTAATAGTTATGTTTGATTTAGAACTGACTAATTGAGCTCTGGTTTCTCTGCCTTATCTGATGGCAGGTTATCATGTGCCCACTCGCCTGTAGGACTAAGCAAATCATTCGAACATAAACCAGCAGCAGATCGTGGTCAGTAAAAGTTTGTGACAGCCTCACAGGTTCCCAAACAAGAGTCTAGCCATTTGCCTGAACTGAGCCATGGATCGGAAGAATCTAACTCCACAGGGTAAAATGCCTATGATTAGTTCTTTCCTGTTCCTCTTAAAGCTGGAAGTTTATGTTTGAATAATTACTTATTCTCATCTCTGATAAAACTTGGGTTGACTTGAAAAAGGTCAAATAGCACAAGTGGTTGTGGAATTTCTAGAGGTAGCTGTCAGCTGCATTGTCTTCCTCAAAGGGTTCTATCCTTCTCGTAAGAATTCCTCTCCTTTTTTCATTTATTTTAAGTTGGTTTGGCTATTTTGCTGTTTGTAAATTTTTTGTTGAACTAAACAAAATGTATGTGTAGGTGCATTTGAGAGGAGAAGGTACATGAATGTAGTGGTCCAGAAAGCAGTGCACCCCAGCTTGCTAGCTATATCCACTCTGTGACTGCTGGCCTTCTACCTTTCATACAAAGGTGTGCTTTTATTTCATTGGTTGTTCCTCCTGCTTCAATGAAGTGCACTCTTAGATGAGGCAAGCAGGGATCTCTGTAGTCTCTGAACTGTATGTAGAATAAGTGGATGAACTAGCTATAGAATTACCAGGAGGATGGTGCTATGCTTGTCATCTTGAACATGCGAACATAATGCTTTCTGAGTTCGTTGTTAATTGCTACTTTGCTACCTTGCTTGAACCGGCTTGGGTGTGGGGTGGGGATACAGCGTGGAAGATAGATGACTAGGCACTTTTTTAACAGAATTCGTTACACAGCTATTGCAAGAAATATGAAGCATATTAAATATATCACGTTTGATAGAATTGAGATTTGCCACGTATGAACGTGGTGGTGGTTGATTGTATGACCTTAAGTATCTGACCATCACCCCTCGTTGCTATTGTTTTCTGCGATTTTGTAGTCCAGTCATCTTTCTTCATGGCATGAATAGGGAAACTTGATAGGTTATATAACTTGAATCGGTACTTGAACACTTCTGTTTTGATCCTATGATTGCTGTGAACTTGGTTCTTGTATCATTTAGCACGCCCGAAGGATACTAATGCAACAATTTTGCGCTTATTTCAAACTTGAGCTACCACATTGTGATCTGAGAATCCTTGGTGTTCTAACGGTGTACATTGTAAAGATATTTCAAGCTGATTCTCTCTTTACAACTAACCATAATTTTCTTACAATCCAGGGCTTGGTTGAGAGGGTTGTGGTCATCTTCTATGACAAAGAGCATATAGCAATCGAGAAGTTTGTGTTCAAGCTTGCAGTCAACCAATCTTATGGTTCCAAGTTAGAGGAGGCCAACCTGGAATTTGCTCTGCGAGCTTTCTTGATCAAACTGACTGTCGCTGAACCTCTTACTAGACCCCTTCCATCAGGTACTGGAAATCATCTCTTTATTTGGAAATCTTAACTATCTCAAGATTTGCTGTAAAGGCCAATCATACCATTAAAATAGATACTGAGCAACATGCTTGCCTTCTGATAGATAGCAGCTGGGAGATCACTGCGTACTTCCGATCCCTCCCTGCAGATGGCGACAAAGACGCTCAGTTGTGGATCCCTACAGACACCAAGCTGTGGATGCAGCCTCCTCAGATAACCCCCATCAAGTCGATGAGCTGTGATCCTTTGAAGATGCAGCTTTACTTGGAACAACCTAGCCCCACAGAACCCGAGGATCCAGCGACGTAATGTGGAATCTGTCTCCGCTGTATGTATGTATACTCGTAAGCTGAAGACGATGTAGAGTTAGATAAACACAGAAACTTTCCGGTAGTCTGATGCAGTTATGATTATGGGATGGGGTGTTTAATTTGAGCTAACAAGGTCTCTATTCCTCCTAGACCGGATGGAGTGTGAACTGTAAAGAACCACATAGAAGCTTGTTCCATATTACAGACTCGCCTTTGTTATCATCCTCCGTCCTAGTGGCGGAGCCATATTAGTGCATGGGTACAGTTACACCCTCAAAATTTTTGCATATAAACCCATTACATAGTATATATATTTAGTATAATACGCAGGCTATACAATAAATTATATTGTGTTATTGTCAGCAATCAATAGTCTGCAGCTCACCAACATAAGCTATATTTTGTGATATCGACTGTACTAGAAATATATAATTTGTTCCATTTTAACCTTTACCATGTCATTTAAACTTTTATGTTAGACTACTTCATTTAAGTTCGTAACTTTATGCACATGCGAGTGCAATTTTAGTAGAAATTTTGTAATGTCACGGATTTATTTCCGACCTCTGTCTTTCTAGATATGTGCTAAAGAGGCGCACTCGTGCGTATGTGTGGTGGCATGTGTGCATGTGTCTTCCTTATAATCGAAAAAAAAAGATTTCATCTCTATTGTCAAAATCCTGACCCCGCCACTGCTCCGTCCTCCTGACAAGATCTTGAAGCTTGCTGTTCTCTTCTAGGCAACAGTAAGCGGCAATCTTCTGAACTCGGTTCCAAGTTTGCTAATGATTGGATTAGGGTCAAAGAAGATTGCACAATAGCTATCAAGAAAAGAGAGAAGCTTTCTATGTAATGCTGACATAAAGTTTTTGGTGATAGATCCTTGCGCTAAAAAATCTCCACCATGCACTGAAATGGTTTCTTAGGGTAAACGCCACAAAGTGCACGCACTCGGCTAGATATACACCGCCTAGGGACGCTTCGCGGTGAAGGTAACCAAGAGTGAGGGGTGAACTCGGCCGTGGTGGTGGCGGAGATGGGACGCGACACGATCTAGAACGGAGCTCAGACGTGGACGACAATAGAGTTGGCGGTCGAGGATTTGATGCCTTAATGGCACTATCTTCAGATGTAATTGTAAGAGTGGCTCTCTTCGTACAGTATTTGCAAATTTGGCACTGTGGATGAGCCTCACGCCGACACGTGCCACCTCGTTTGCACAGTGGCAATGCAGACGAGCAGGGGCGAATCTAGGATTTTGTCTAAGGGTATGTCATCCAAAAATTTTTATATACAATTCGGTAAATTCATTTTAGTAAATCGGTAATAATTGTAAAATTGACAACATGATTCGGTATATATGCACTGAATAACACAATAAGGGCTTAAATTCATGGATTAAGTTCAAACCATCCGCTAAGTATACTATAAATAATTCAAAAGCCACACCGATAATTGAAATAAGGCATAAAAGAGAACCGAAGACTTACAATGCTATTTTTGTGAATATTTTACTCGACGCTTTCGAAGGGACATAAATGTCTTGATTATATCATCTTCATCAACTTCAAAGAAAATATCCCGCTCAATGAAAGTGACTAGACAATCATCCAAAAGACTATCTGCCATCTTATTTCTGGTTTTTGTTTTCACAAAAACCATTGCAGAAAATACCCTTTCAACACTTGCCGTTGCCACAGGTAGAAGCAATACCAATTTGAGGAGCTCATAAACCATATCATACACTTTGTGTCTCTTTGTTTCAACAAGCTTAACTGAGAGATCAACAATATTGTCTAGACCTTTGAAGCTATCATCCTGTCTCATGTCATCAATATAATTTTGTAGTCTGTAATTGAGTCCGAGCAAATTATTATTTGAGAACTCCTTTGGGTAGAACTCAGCTAGTTTACGTAGCTTCGTGCATCAAAGAAGCAAATGACCTAGAAGGATTGAAGGCCGACATACAAGACAACAACTCCATATTAATCTCATCAAACCGATTATCAAGTTCTTGACTTATTTGATCAATGACACCAATATATACTTCTCTTCTGAAGTGGTCATCATTGGTTTGCTTTCGGGCACGAGCTTTCCTTGCTGATTTTCCATAAGGAACATAATCACCATCCATAGCAGAACTTGACACCATGTTTATCACAAAATGAAGTGACCTTCTCAAGAAAATTATCCCAACCATCAGACCTCAATTCTTGCATTCTTTTCTTTGCCACATTAACAAGTGATATTGCATTAAGAATATCTTGGTCTCTTCTTTGCAAACACTCAGATAACTCATTTGTATATCCAAGAACAATATACATTAAGTGTGCAAGAAAACAAACTCAAAGTTCTCAAATGCTCCGATCACAAAATCTATTTTGGTCCAATCATCCTTTAATGCAGGATCATCCCCAAGATCAACCAAGACATCATGGATTGCTTCATACATAGTAATGATGTTGCATATAGTTTTATAATGAGATCCCCATCGAGTATCTCGAGCCTAGGCAAACCCATCTCTTGATGTAATCCAGTTCCAGATTCAATTTCACCACAATCAAGTGCTTTCTTCACATTCTCAAGCCTAGCATTTCTAAGCATGTCATGACGCTTACAAGAAACTCCAACAATATTCAACAAGATAGATATTTGATCAAAAAAAGTCTTACAATCGTATTTCCTTTGGCAAACAACAAGAACCAATTGGAGTTGATGAGCAAAACAATGAATATAATAAGCAGAAGGTGATTCTTGCATGATCAATGTTTTCATCCCTTTAATATCTCCTTTCATGTTGCTAGCCCCATCATATCCTTGACCACGGATTTGAGTCATAGTCAAGCCATGACTAACAAGTAAAGCTTCAATTGCATCCTTAAGTGATAAAGAGGTAGTATCATCTACATGAACAACTCCAATAAAACGCTCACATGGCCTTCCCAATTTATCAACATAACGCAAGCAAAGAGCTAGTTGTTCTTTATGTGATATATCACTAGACTCATCAGCTAAAATTGCATAGGGCTCATCACCAAGCTCTTCAATTATTTTCTTTCTAGTTTCTAAGGCACAACAATGAATAATTTGCTTTTGTATGTCCAGGCTAGTTAAGGTACTGATTACGGAGCATTGTCCAAAACATATTTGTTCACTTCTTCACTATTTCCAAGAAGAAATTTCAAAAGTTCAATGAAGTTCCTCTGTTGCTAGATTCTTCACTTTCATCATGTCCACGAAATGCCAACCCTTGATGCAAAAGAAACTTGATACACCTAAGTGAATAAGTCAACCTTTTTGTATAAAGACGAAGATCCTCATCACTCCACTTCTCAATATTATAATCAATTGCTGCCTTGGGATTTATAAAGCCAATGTATCTCTCTTCAGCTGCAATATGTGCCTTAGAACCCATATGCTTGCAGATGCTTTCTCTCCTATATTCCAATTCTTCCAGCCATCAATAGTAAATGTGTCTGACCCAGTACCCTTCTTGAACAAATAGCATATGAAGCAAAACACAGCATCCTTCTTAATACTATACTCAATCCAATCATGATTGTACATCCAACAATAGTTGAATCCCCGATCCCTATCTGAAATCTTTCTTTTTGGAAAATCATGTGCAAAAGGTTTGAATGGACCTTTAGTAATATATGCTCTTCGAATTGCATCTTGATCATTAACAGGATATTTTAGAATAGGACGTCTTTCACCTGGATCATGTGGAAGGCGATTGATGTCATAAACTGGTGGTAGTGAAGACGGTTGTGGCGGCGGCAGCGGCGGCGACATAGGATTTACAATTTCCTCAACTACTTTCTCATGAGTTTGCTCTTCCACCACAGGTTCAACCGGATCAGGGGAACGATTAGAAGTAATAGCAGCTGCTGCTGCCTTCTTCTTTGCTTCATGCTTCTGAAAAAGAGATGCAATGTCCCCGCTTCTCTTCATAACTGCTGAACTGCATAAATATTACAAAGAACACATTGCCAAATAATTAAATAAATTACGCTTGCACGATTGAATCACATATGCGATTATGGATCACTCACATGATACGGAGTGCTGAACAAAAGATCAATCTAGATCGATCGTGATGTTGCGAAAAATCCTCCGCCTCATTGCGTGATAGATGATTCTATAATTTTAGCGTTAAGCAAAGCAATTAGCAATTAAAGTACACACAATTGGCGTAACAAAGAATCGATAAAAAATTAACCTAGATCACGAGGACGAGGACGATCGCTGCGATGGGCGCAACGGTGATCGGCCGGCATGAACGATCACTATTGGCGATTTGGCGCCGGCGTCAGGGAGGGCGAAGACTCGAAGTCGAAGTGTCAGAACCGATGGGCTTCCAGGTTCCTCGATCCGTATTGCCAGGGGCGGATCTAGAACGAAAATGATCGGGGTGTCCTATACATATCACGAGTGTATGACCGCCTCGATTTCACTTGACGGCTTAATCAGAGCGAAAGGACACGATCGAAACCACTCGCAAATGGGAGATGTTGAGACATTGGGTAATCACTAATAACAGAAAACATCTCAGGAGTATCAGTGTATCACAATGTTAACAGAATGATTGCAGAGATATTAGTATACAAATGTTTGTTGTGGTGGTTACTAGCAGGAATGCATGATGCAGACTAACCTCTCAATTCTCAAATCAAATCTTCATTCTCGTTCAAACTCCATGCTGTTTCTTTTAGACTTTTAGTCAAAATATCAAATGGGTGATAAAACTAAATGAATCACCAAGTCACCAACTGGAACTGCACGAAGTAGAACTGTAGAACAACCGTATATTTGAGATTTGTGGAGCAGACTAGAGCAACTCTGAATTTATGGTCAACTAGTGCCTAGTGGTTTATGGTGAATTGATGATTACATAGCAGTAAAATATCTAAATAGTGGTTAATAGGATGCATCATGCATGCATCCAATGCAGCAGCAAGATTGCATGCTAGAAGAATCAAGATTCAACTTTCAAGAATGTACAAAACTACCTCAACCAGTCAACCAGGCGACGAGGCGAACATCATAATCCAGATGGCAGACCGCAGAAGCCTTCGTTGTGCACGGTGCACCGCCCGAACTCCCGAAGGCCGAAGGGACTCGGACCAGCGGCTAGAAATTTCGTCGCTAGAAATTGGTTCTCGACTTCTCGTCTCGGACTCTCGCCTCTCGGTGGTTTCGAGAGTCGAGTTCGACCTCGATGGCTCGTCGGCGCCGGCGGCGGTGGAATTTAGAAGACACTCGCGCTCGCAGACGCCGCTCAGTATCGCGCGCTGCGCTGCCGCTCTGGCGCTCAGCTGCGTGGGCCACGCGCCCTTGCCCTCTGCAGCTCTGCTGTGCCGCTGGGCCGCGCGATTCGCTCGCTGGCTGAGCGCCTGGGCCACGTGATCGCTCGCTCGGCTGGTCCAGTAGTCCTACTGCGTGCCCGGGTGGGAAGCGCCGAAGCGGGCCCACGCGCCAACGCGCACGCGCCTCAGTCCGCCGATCGTTCCGTCCGCCAGTGTCCGCCGGGTGAGCATTTTTTTCTTTCTTTTTTTTTTTAAAAAAAATACGTATATTTTGCAGGGTATGCCGGTGCATACCCGGCATACCTTGTAGCTCCGCCCCTGCAGACGAGGCTCATCCGCACGGTAGTCGTGCAGCATTGCGCACGTGTCGGCATGAGGCTCGTCCGTACGGTTGTCGTGCGGACGAGGTGCCAAATTTGCAAATATTGCGCGAGGAGAGTCACTCTCACAATTATGTCTCGAAATAATGTCATTTATCCCAAAAACTCCAGGTCGAGCATAGTGACATAAGCAAAGTGTAGGCCAGAACGGCGACGGTGGCTCGATGTGCTAGGGTAGGCAGAGTTTTGGCAGTGGAAGGGAACCGTGGATCCCCATCTAGGGGATATGATCGTAATTATTTTTATGGTTCCAGGGTTGTTCTCCAAGCAAAAGTTAGGAGTAAAGTACAATTTATAGAAATGTGAAAATAATATAAATTTTTATCCGTAAGAATGCGCGATGATTCAGCTAGCACATTTAAACTAACCTCGGTTTGACAATACTAGCTAGTAGATTCAGTCCCGAGGGAGATAGTACTGATATGTGAGAAACTGAGAACCGTAAATTCAGACGTAGTAAACACCTGAGAAGTGATGCACTGTAATCTGCACCACACACCGCAGCAGAGCTCCTGTGCTGCAGGTGTGCAGTGGTACGCTCGAGAGGACAAGTAGAGAGACAAGAAGCAGAGCAATAGGACCGGGCCTGTATTTTTTCAGAGGCCAAACTGCGCAAAGGGGGATCCAAGGTGCGTGTGACGATTCGATTTGTTGATCGAATCTACCAGTCCTCGGCAAGGAGGAAGAATCCAAGTCGTTCGCATGCGACGCGACACGAGGCAGGCGGTGACAGGACGCTGCTGCTGCTCGTCGTCAGTACTGACTCCTGCTAGTCGTCTTGCTGCGTGCGCCTAGATAGAGGAGATTCAGCGGCAGAGCTGTTCATGTCAGCACATCGTGCCGTCGTCAGTTTCCACCGGCTGACGAGAGCGAGTCCCGGATCCCGGCGAAAGCGTGTGTGAGACAGAGGGCACGAGCGTCTCATCGTGCCGTGCGTGATCCGGTGACCCCAACCGTTCGTCCGTCGCCGTCGGCACAGCGCCCGACAAAGAAGCGCGGCCGTGCGCGGGCGGCTGCAGGCGGGCCCGCGTCTCGTCTTCCTTCCTTCCTCGGGACGCCGCTGCCATGTGCCCACGAGCCATGTCGTGTGTGTCGAAGACACAAGGACAAGCTTGAAGATCTGCCTAACCTGTCCCTGTTCAATGAGCTCAAAGATGGTAAGCATTATACTACTAGCTGCCCGTAGCTAATCGTCTTGTCGAGTTTTTCTTATTGAAATTCATATAATTTAATTTAATATAGTTTTATTTATAATCGAGTCAAGTCCTTAATTTCAATTGAATCAACTTATTTTAATATTTAATCAATTGAATCAATTTTAAACCGAACGTCCCAGCTTTTTCCCCCACCCTTTATATTGGAAGCACAGCTCATTCTTAGTTTCTTACGAGTGCTTTCCTGTCTGTACAGGTGTTTGTTACCTTCGACGATGACATGCTAGGTCGGTGACCTCCTTTTCTTTTCTGTTTTGAAAATAGTAGTACTCGTAACTTTTTATTTTTACTCATTTGCCCCTGCACAGACTGCAGCCGCGCGCGCACGTGGCTGCGAATCCCGACAGTGACACTACCCACCTGACAGATAGGGCCCACCCTCTGACCCCATCCCTTCACTTCCCAGCTCCCACCCAGATCTCCCGCCATCTCCACACCTCTCCCGCCAAAACCAAGCCGAGCCCCACCCTCGCGTCTCCGCCCCATACCCCACCGCCCAGTGACACAGAAAATCTCATTTTTACCGCGCAAGTCCCCCGCGAAATATAAAAACGCTGCGCTCGCCGCCCAGAAATAAAAACTTTTGGCGCGCATTCCAACCACCAGCCACCGATTCCCTCCCCTCCCCACTGCGCGAGCGCAACCCTAGTGGTGGCCTCCTCGCCTCCCGCCGCCGCCGCCGTTCGCCGGAGATTTCTGAGTCAGTCGGGTTGGGTGGGTTCCAATTCGGTTGCTGGTGTAAGGAGGTATGGGGGGAGCCGCGCCGCCCACGAGCTCGGGGTCGGGGGTGAGTCGGGTGACGGACGGGGGCTCCGGGTCCACGGCCTCGGGGAAAACGGGCGGCGGCGCCGCCATGGAGGAGCGGTTCGCCGATCTGTGCAAGGTACGGGTCCTCATATCCTGCGTCGTTTGTGCTGGGTTAGGGGTTTAATTTGGGTGTTGGATTTTTCACTGTGCAGGTCCTGCTATTTTTATATGGCGATCTGTTTAGCTTCTCGGTGTAGTTTTTCCGTGAAGAAATGATGGGTGGTTTACACCATTTCGCCGATCTTGTGGTTTGGGCTTGATTTTGTGCAATTTTTTCCTCCGATTTTGTGCTGGATTTGGTTCCCACTTGAGGTTTGTCATCTTTTATTTTGGGAAAGTGTGAACTTTCTGATCTTTATGCTCCGATCTTTGGGATTCTGTGCTTTCGTGCAATTGGATTACATTATCTTCACTGATTTTTGGTCCCTTCCGATTCTTCAGGGAGTCTTGTGTGATATTTGGAATTCTGTGTTCTGCCTACCTTTCTGTGCTTTCATTCCTTTGAAATCCTTGGGTGGAATTGCTATTTTAAGATTATCTTTGTGATATGTTCTTTGTAGTTTTGTTTGTGAATGCTCTTTTAGGGATAAATTTTTGTGGTTACTTCTTTCAAATCCTAGAAAAATGGCACTATGTTCCCTTCTTTCTACTATTTATAACTTACTGCGCTTTATTTGTCTGAACATGTGCGATTTTTTTTACCTGCGTAATTGATCTATTCTGGTTGAGCGTTTGCCGTGATTTAGGATAAATGACACGCTTCCATTTGCGTGCTATTTTTATGTCTGATGTTTGTTTTGTCATCTAATTTTTGAACCACGCTGTTTGCTGGCGAACAGAGCAAGTTAGTGCTCGACGAGAGCATGACGAGGCAGGCAATGCAGCTGTTCAAGGAGACCAAGAACACCCTCCTGTCCAGCATGTCGTCCTTGGGCAGCGGATCGGTATAATCTCATTTTCTCCATCTGTAATTTAGTTCCTTCCTCCTTCCAATTTGACACTGTCTTATAGCTAAAATTTGTGCTTCTGGTACCTACTGTGTGTGTATAGCCCGAGGAGATCGAGAGGTTCTGGTCTGCTTTTGTTCTTTATTGCGTGTCGAGGCTCAGCAAAGCGGGAAGGCGAAGGAAGATGGTGGGATCACACTGTGCCAGATCTTGAGGGCATTTAAGTTGAAGTAAGGAGTGCACAACTTATGTTTTGTTGAGTAGCAATCGAGGTCCCAGTTGAACTAAGCTGTGTATTGATGCTGTTGATACCCTGCAGCATTGTGGATTTTTTCAAGGAGATGCCGCAGTTCTGCATAAAGGTTGGATATATTCTAACTGGCCTCTATGGTTCAGATTGGGAGAAGAAGCTTGAGGTATTTATGCAAATTTGGGAGTGTTCTCCCCTGTTTCCTAAATGTTTTCAGAATTGAACACATTTTAGGTGTTTGTCGTGTTACCGACTAATGCATTTCTTTGCTTCATGTTCAGTTGAAGGAATTGCAAGCGAATGTGGTCCATTTAAGCCTGCTAAGCAGGTGAAGTTATACTTTCTGTTGTATCTTTTGTCTGTGATTGTTTCACTTGTGGCAACTCTGTAACCTAAAATGTCCGTATATCAATTATGCTTGCTGTACCTTAGCTCATTTTCTGTTGTGTTTCTCCCTCTTTTGTATTTGCTTAATTTCTTATATTTGAGGAGCATTTATGAACTATTGTGTTAGATAAATGGCAGTGATGTTTTTTGGTTCGTTCAGGTATTACAAACGTGCATACCAAGAGCTATTCTTGTCAGATGATGCCAAGTCTGCAGAAAATTCTTCAGAACCAAATGTGCAACAAGCTTCTGACTATTATCGCTTTGGATGGTTACTCTTCTTAGTTCGAAGAATCCAAACATTCAGCCGATTCAAGGATCTTGTGACATCCACAAATGGACTAGTTTCTGTGTTGGTAAGGACTTATGATATGATCAATTTCACAAGTGTCTTCTTTTCTCATGCAATAGGGTAGTTGATGCATGGTGAGTTAGTCAACTTGTAAGTAATGAATACTGATTATTTTACATGCCTGCAGGCCATACTTACTATTCACATTCCTGTGCGGCTAAGAAACTTCAATATCCAGGATTCATCCTGCTTTGGTAATGACAATCAGCTCTTTATTTTGACAGTTACTGTTTGATTTCCATGCTCTAATTACGGCAGTTATGGCTTGAAGCTGATGGATGATGTTTGTGGATTTGAATCAGCTAAGAAGTCTGAAAAGGGTGTCAATCTTATTGCTTCTCTCTGTGAAAAATATCATACCTCGGAAGATGAGTTGAGCAAAGCACTGGAGACGACAAACACTCTCATAATGGATATTCTAAAAAAGAAACCATGCTCTGCTGCTTCAGAATGTCAAAAGGATCATTTATCTTTTATTGATCCAGGTACGAGTCTTTTATGCAAACAAAAGTTTAAAGTTTTGTACTCAATGCTTGTATTTCTGGAGCCTATTTGCTGCCAGTCTCACAACTACTTTCTTCTTTGGTGCAGAGGGCTTGACATTTTTTGAGAATTTGCTTGAGGGAGACTCATTGAAATCAAGTTTGCTAATCCTGGAAAAGGAATATGAGAATGCCATTAACACAAAAGGAGAGCTAGATGAGCGCATGTTTGCTAATGATGAGGACAGTTTGCTTGGCAGTGGAAGCCTGTCAGGAGGTGCCATTAATTTACCTGGCACAAAGGTAATAAGTTATAAGCCTATACGTGTTCATCCATTGCTTCAAACTCAAAAGCTTTGATTTTTTTTAACACTATCTGTGGTGTTGCAGAGAAAGTATGATGTTATGGCCTCACCTGCAAAATCAATAACAAGTCCAAGTCCAATGTCTCCTCCACGTTTTTGTGCATCACCTAACGGAAATAGCTTCTGCAACACAAAGATGGCTCCTATCACCCCAGTGAGCACAGCCATGACAACTGCCAAGTGGCTTCGGAGTACAATATCTCCCCTTCCTTCAAGACCTTCTGGGGAGTTATTGCGTTTCTTCTCAGCATGTGATAAGGATGTAACAGATGACACTACACCGAGCTGGCATTATACTTGGAGCGATATTCACAAGCAGTTCTTTTGGTGAACGTATATGTACCAGTGTGCGAAGCACAAATAGGATGGATGCTATCTGGACAGAGCAAAGGAAAATGGAAGCTCTTAAGCTGTATTATAGAGTTCTGGAATCAATGTGCAGAGCAGAGTCACAAATCTTGAGTGGGAACAATCTTACATCACTTCTGTCTAATGAGCGATTTCATCGGTGTATGATTGCCTGTTCTGCTGAGTTAGTTCTGGCCACGCACAAGACAGTAACAATGATGTTCCCAGCTGTGTTAGAGAAAACTGGCATAACAGCTTTTGACTTGAGTAAAGTCATAGAGAGTTTTGTCAGGCATGAAGATACACTTCCGCGAGAGTTGAAGCGTCATCTCAATTCACTTGAGGAACGTCTTCTGGAAAGCATGGCATGGGAGAAAGGCTCATCAATGTACAATTCTTTAATTGTTGCTAGGCCAGCACTGTCTGCAGAAATAAACCGGCTTGGTTTACTGGCTGAACCAATGCCATCACTTGATGCTATTGCAGCGCATCATAATATTTCCTTGGGGGGGCTTCCACCTCTAAGCTTCCAAAAGCAAGAACGCTCACCAGGTGGCATTTTTACAAAGCCACTGCTAACATATGCCTGTTACTTCATGTTTCTGAATTTTAGTGTTGCAAAATGAGCAGTATTTCAGTGCCTTTCCACTTTTCAATATCGATGAGTGATTGAACTTCCTATGCCGCAACAATTTTTCCTGTAGATAAAGATGAAGTTAGATCTCCCAAAAGAGCATGCACTGAAAGGAGAAATGTGCTGGTGGACAACAATTCATTTAGATCACGGTCAAGGATGCCATTAAATCAAAGTTACTACCTCCTCTTCAATCAGCATTTGCAAGGTTAATATTCCTTCTCCGATTCCTGTGTAAACTCTTCAGGTCAGCTGGATGCTTAATTGAAACTGTTTTTTCATATTCTTGATTGCAGTCCAACAAGACCTAATCCTGCAGCAGGAGGAGAAACATGCGCAGAGACAGGAATAGGTGTATTCTTGAGCAAGGTGGGTGTTCGTTTTTTATGAACTGTAATGCCATGCATTAAAATGCTTGCTGATCACATATTACACCCTTTTGTCCCCTGCAGATAGCAAAACTTGCAGCTATTAGAATCAGAGGTCTTTGTGAAAGATTGCAACTTTCTCAGCAAGTTTTGGAGCGAGTATACTCCCTTGTCCAACAAATTATTAGCCAACAAACTGCTCTTTTTTTTAACAGGCACATTGACCAGATTATACTGTGCAGCATATATGGAGTTGCAAAGGTATATTTAGCAATTACTGTACTTTCAGAATCCACAGATAAAGATGTTGCTCTGCACATTGATTCTGGCATGGTGAGTTTATTGATCGTCGTTTGCAGATATCTCAACTGGCACTTACATTCAAGGAGATTATTTTTGGCTACAGAAAACAGCCTCAATGCAAGCCACAGGTTTTCCGTAGCGTTTATGTTCATTGGCCATCAAGAAGCCGCAATGGGGTAACACCACCTTGTTTTCATTGTGTCGAGGCCTCGAGGGTTCTTTTTTGTTATTCAAATGGCTGTCATTCTGAAGGAATGTCTTAACAAACTCTTTTGCACCAGAAAACTGGAGAGGAACATGTTGATATTATCACTTTCTACAATGAAGTATTTATTCCTACCGTCAAGCCTTTGTTGGTGGAGCTAGGACCTGGTACTAGTCCAAACAAAAACAATGAGGAAAAAAGTGCTGCTGATGGTATGCATCGATGTACTGAAAATAAGCAAACATTGTTCCACTGCTGGATGTGTAAAGGTTTTTCTGAGGTGCTTTTTGTCATATCAGCAGGTCCATTTCCAGAATCTCCTCGGCTAGCTCGGTTTCCAAACCTTCCTGACATGTCTCCAAAGAAAGTTTCTGCTGCTCATAATGTATATGTCTCACCGCTACGATCATCAAAGGTATGTATCAAGAATAAATTGTCCCCTACCTTGTCAAGTTTTTGTGCGTTTGTATCTTTCTGAACACCTGACTATAAATTGTTATGGTAGTCCTTGATCAATGTTATGACAACATTATCACTGAACATATCAGATGGATAATTTGCTTTCTCCGAGCTCCAAGAGCTATTACGCGTGTGTAGGGGAGAGTACTCACGCATTTCAGAGCCCCTCGAAGGACCTGAAGGCTATCAATAACCGCCTGAACAGGTAAAATTAGAAAGGAAATAGAAAAGGTTTTCTCATTCAGCTACCAAGGAGAAAAGCATACTGATCTCCAGACTATTTGCAATCTGTGCAGTGGGAAGAAGGTTAGCGGAAGACTGAACTTCGATGTTGTCAGCGATCTGGTTGTTGCCAGAAGTCTCAGCGATCAAAATGGCGGGTCTGCAGCAATGGCGGTTGTTGGCACCAAGTCGCCAGTGAAATGCGAGCAGCCAGACTCTTAGCGGCTTCTGTGATACATCACCAATCCGATACGACCTATCAATAAAAATGCTAATCTATTAGGTGTCAGCTTGATGTAGTGTTAGATGTTTAAAAGCCCTTTGTTGTCTGTTTATGCTTCCTGACATGGGGAATTCCTTAGTGAGCAGCTCTACCTTCTGTCATATAGAAAAAAAGGCTGCCCTGAGAGCTCCCCTAACCTGTAGCATTGACTTTTGAGCCTTTTTCTTTGAAAGAGTTGATACTACAGTCATGTTTTTGTAAATGAAAGCTGCTCTTTGTCATGCCGGCGCGCTTGTGGATTGCTTGTTGCTTGTTGCTTGTTTTTTTTTTTGTTTTTTTTTGTCATGATCTGGTACTTATATTTAGAGAAATTTTTAAGTACATACTAGGCTTTTTTTATATTTATAATTTTTTGTGAGGGTATTATGAATGTTTTCGAATATATTACTTTTATGGCATATGAATATATGATCTTTATATGGGCTATTATAATTCTACTTTTTCGAGATTCTAATACTCATACTACTAAGTGTAGTATAATTAAATTATAATTTGCCTGAATTATTGGATCAAACAGAATGATAAATTGAGTGCATCGTAAAAGAACTCTATATTTACATGTAAGCAGTCATGTAGTATATACTACAGCATATACTAGACTTTTTTTTGTATATATAATTTTTTGTGAAGGTATTATGGATGTTTCAACTATGGTTGAATATATTACTCTTATGGCATATGAATATATGATCCTTATATGGGCTATTATAATTCTACTCCTTCGAGAATCTAGTACCCATATTATTAAGTGTAGTATAATTAAATTATAACTAGCCTGAATCATTAAATCAAACAGAATGATAAATTGAGTGCATCGTAAAAGAGCTCTATATTTACATGTAAGCAGTCACGTAGTATATACTATAGCATATACAGTAGAACATTTGTAGGATCGGGAAAAACCATCCGGGATTTTGGATCGCGAACCATTGGTAAGCGGTAACTGTTGTCGGACCGGATTTCGTAATCCGTAATCCTCTGTGAAAATCTGCGCTATTCCTGGATCGATAGATAGCGCTCACGAGTGCATTGCTTGAATCATCTCATACATCGCGTAGACCAAACCATTCATTAATACAAGCATTAGAGTTCAAATAGACCTTGACGGTCGAGTTTACAATAGGGCCGATCGGGCCAAATGAGTTCATTACAAAATCTCGATGCGTTAGCGGAAGCAAGAGGGTAGAGCAAGTCTCTCCACAGCAAGCGGCGGAGTACCATGTGTACGACCGATATTAGCCACGAGCTTGGATAATATAGGATGTACAGAGTACCAACGAGCCAACGGTGAGGCGAGACTCAGACTACAGAACTATGCTACTCTTCTTCATGTCCTTGCTCCTCGGCGTCCTGGTCCTCGTAGTAGACGTAGTCTCCATGGTCCACGGGTTCTGAGGGTTGGGGGAAAGAGCGAGGATGAGCACAACTACCGTGCTCATGAGCCAACACCAAGTATGCAATATTATACATGCAAGGCTTAACAAGGATGGCTCGGGTTTATTTATTTGCACAAAGCAATATTTTGAGTACCAATATTAAAAAGTCCTATCACTTAGCATTTTAACCAAATTGCATTTGTTAAAGAGATTACTTGTGCAATATTTATTAAGATGAGGTTACCTCCACCTCATGCTTATTTTTGATAGAGGTTACATCCGCCACTTGACATCACTAGGGTACATCCACCAGGAAAACCAAAACCAGGTCACAATGACCCACACATTTTATCCCGCCACAAGGTTTTTATAAACAGAACTAACTCTTGTAAGTTCCCATGTCCGCCCTTGATGTAGGCACGGCTATTCGAAGTTCATTACACTCTGAGAGGTTGTACACTTTACCCACAAGAGACAATCATCGACATATACACATGTTTAGTAGACATGTAAGCCAAGGAGATCGTCACAAGGCCTTTACAATGCATCCACCGATTTGTTACACCGCTAGGTTTCACCGAGAAGAGTTACGCTCACATAGACCCGTCAACTCTTTCCCGACCCCTCTTGCGCCACACGCTACGTTCACATAGACCAGTAAGTCGTACACCCCAACCCATAGCCACATAGGCTTATGGCGTAGCGGTCATGCACGGTGCAACTCATACTAACGGATACAAATTATTTGGCAGTCGACACCATTATAGACATGTGGTCGTCTTGTTTTACATTGGGAGGTCATCAGGATTAAGTCCTTAGGGACCATGCAGGCGGTTCATACCACATACCATCCACAAACCAACATTCCTTGGGTGCATTAGCACCCACCAACATACCATCCGCCGGATGTGACAAGCAATTTCTTTAGGGTTTTTAAGAGGTAGGAAAAATACAACATCATAACCATCCGATCATTTACACCCAATGCGCCCAAAATTATGTTCATTTCAAAGATGATGAATGGGGTAGATGATACCGATACTTAAACAAGACTAGCATGGCGCTTAAGTATAGCCTATACTAGTATAGTTACCAAATATTTACTAGGGTGACAATGGTGTGCGGCAATACAATTATCAAAGGATGGTGTATTAAAAATAAAGCATCAACATGGCATTTAACTACCTTAGGTATTTAACATACATTTGCATAAGGGAAATAAAGCATGCAAATTTGATATTTAAAAGAACATAATTTGCATAAAATGTAGGTTCAATATGATCAAAGTGTCGACTACTTTGGTCTACGGCTAGATGATCTTGATATTCTTGAGCTTGATCGAAGTGGGGTCTCAGGCTTCTCCGAATTCTACTGTGAACGATCGTCTGGAAAAGAAATAAACGAGCAATTAAATTAAATAAATAACAAGTCTCATCAAATGAACTCCAAAAGAACCAAACTAGCACCAAAAGAAAGAGCTTGATTTTAGAAATTTTAGAAACAAACTACACCATTTTTGGAGTTAAACGAGGAGAAATAAATATTTGAAAACTCTCTTTTGAAATAAAAGAAAAGGAAAGAAAACCAAAAAAAGAAAAGACAAAGTGGCCGAGCGCTTCTTTCGCCGGCTGACCTGGCCGGAGCCACTGGCCTTGGCTGTGAGCCCAGCGCCAGCGCCAGCGCCGCTCGCGCCGGAGAGGCGAGTCGCGGCTGAGCGAGAAGAGAGGATCGGGCATGGCGGAGAGCGGGCAGCGGCGAGAGGATGAGCGGCGTGCGAGGCTGCACCGCGGCGGTGGCGGCCACGATGCGCGAGTGAGCTCGGCGCGATGGAGAGCTCGGCTCGGGGCGGCGGCGGACGGAGGCGGCATGCGAGGAGCGAGCGGCGAGTGAGTCCTCCAACTTGCTGGTGCTCTTGCATATTCTTTTCTTGCTCGGGAAGGAAGAAGCCAGCGGCTTTATAGCCGGAGGCTTAGATCGAGAGGCGGCCAGAAGGCGCGGGGCTCGGCGATCGGCGGTAGAGGATGGGGCGAGTCTGGCGTGGACGGACGTTGGATGCGGCGCGGGCGAGCATGCGGAGTGACGTAGGAGGGCTAGTTAGGGTTAGGGTGTTAAGCGGAAGAAGCTCGGTGCAATTTTGGAAATCCGATCCTTGAGCAATTTGAAATTTTCGAAGTTTGAGTTCTTGGAAGTTGAAGATTTTGCAAATCCACGATTTTGGATGTTACACCTGTTTTTCCCTGGTACTGATATGTGAGAAACTGAGAACCGTAAATTCAGACGTAGTAAACACCTGAGAAGTGATGCACTGTAATCTGCACCACACACCGCAGCAGAGCTCCTGTGCTGCAGGTGTGCAGTGGTACGCCTGAGAGGACAAGTAGAGAGACAAGAAGCAGAGCAACAGGACCGGGCCTGTATTTTTCAGAGGCCAAACTGCGCAAAGGGGGATCCAAGGTGCGCGTGACGATTCGATTTGTTGATCGAATCTACCAGTCCTCGGCAAGGAGGAAGAATCCAAGTCGTTCGCATGCGACGCGACACGAGGCAGGCGGTGACAGGACGCTGCTGCTGCTCGTCGTCAGTACTGACTCCTGCTAGTCGTCCTGCTGCGTGCGCCTAGATAGAGGAGATTCAGCGGCAGAGCTGTTCATGTCAGCACATCGTGCCGTCGTCAGTTTCCACCGGCTGACGAGAGCGAGTCCCGGATCCCGGCGAAAGCGTGTGTGAGACAGAGAGGCACGAGCGTCTCATCGTGCCGTGCGTGATCCGGTGACCCCAACCGTTCGTCCGTCGCCGTCGGCACAGCGCCCGACAAAGAAGCGCGGCCGTGCGCGGGCGGCTGCAGGCGGCCCGCGTCTCGTCTTCCTTCCTTCCTCGGGACGCCGCTGCCATGTGCCCACGAGCCATGTCGTGTGTGTCGAAGACACAAGGACAAGCTTGAAGATCTGCCTAACCTGTCCCTGTTCAATGAGCTCAAAGATGGTAAGCATTATACTACTAGCTGCCCGTAGCTAATCGTCTTGTCGAGTTTTTCTTATTGAAATTCATATAATTTAATTTAATATAGTTTTATTTATAATCGAGTCAAGTCCTTAATTTCAATTGAATCAACTTATTTTAATATTTAATCAATTGAATCAATTTTAAACCGAACGTCCCAGCTTTTTCCCCCACCCTTTATATTGGAAGCACAGCTCATTCTTAGTTTCTTACGAGTGCTTTCCTGTCTGTACAGGTGTTTGTTACCTTCGACGATGACATGCTAGGTCGGTGACCTCCTTTTCTTTTCTGTTTTGAAAATAGTAGTACTCGTAACTTTTTATTTTTACTCATTTGCCCCTGCACAGACTGCAGCCGCGCGGCGCACGTGGCTGCGAATCCCGACAGTGACACTACCCACCTGACAGATAGGGCCCACCCTCTGACCCCATCCCTTCACTTCCCAGCTCCCACCCAGATCTCCCGCCATCTCCACACCTCTCCCGCCAAAACCAAGCCGAGCCCCACCTCGCGTCTCCGCCCCATACCCCACCGCCCAGTGACACAGAAAATCTCATTTTTACCGCGCAAGTCCCCGCGAAATATAAAACGCTGCGCTCGCCGCCCAGAAATAAAAACTTTTGGCGCGCATTCCAACCACCAGCCACCGATTCCCTCCCCTCCCCACTGCGCGAGCGCAACCCTAGTGGTGGCCTCCTCGCCTCCCGCCGCCGCCGCCGTTCGCCGGAGATTTCTGAGTCAGTCGGGTTGGGTGGGTTCCAATTCCGTTGCTGGTGTAAGGAGGTATGGGGAGCCGCGCCGCCCACGAGCTCGGGGTCGGGGTGAGTCGGGTGACGGACGGGGGCTCGGGTCCACGGCCTCGGGAAAACGGGCGGCGGCGCCGCCATGGAGGAGCGGTTCGCCGATCTGTGCAAGGTACGGGTCCTCATATCCTGCGTCGTTTGTGCTGGGTTAGGGGTTTAATTTGGGTGTTGGATTTTCACTGTGCAGGTCCTGCTATTTTTATATGGCGATCTGTTTAGCTTCTCGGTGTAGTTTTTCCGTGAAGAAATGATGGGTGGTTTACACCATTTCGCCGATCTTGTGGTTTGGGCTTGATTTTGTGCAATTTTTTCCTCCGATTTTGTGCTGGATTTGGTTCCCACTTGAGGTTTGTCATCTTTTATTTTGGGGAAAGTGTGAACTTTCTGATCTTTATGCTCTGATCTTTGGGATTCTGTGCTTTCGTGCAATTGGATTACATTATCTTCACTGATTTTTGGTCCCTTCCGATTCTTCAGGGAGTCTTGTGTGATATTTGGAATTCTGTGTTCTGCCTACCTTTCTGTGCTTTCATTCCTTTGAAATCCTTGGGTGGAATTGCTATTTTAAGATTATCTTTGTGATATGTTCTTTGTAGTTTTGTTTGTGAATGCTCTTTTAGGGATAAATTTTTGTGGTTACTTCTTTCAAATCCTAGAAAAATGGCACTATGTTCCCTTCTTTCTACTATTTATAACTTACTGCGCTTTATTTGTCTGAACATGTGCGATTTTTTTTACCTGCGTAATTGATCTATTCTGGTTGAGCGTTTGCCGTGATTTAGGATAAATGACACGCTTCCATTTGCGTGCTATTTTTATGTCTGATGTTTGTTTTGTCATCTAATTTTGAACCACGCTGTTTGCTGGCGAACAGAGCAAGTTAGTGCTCGACGAGAGCATGACGAGGCAGGCAATGCAGCTGTTCAAGGAGACCAAGAACACCCTCCTGTCCAGCATGTCGTCCTTGGGCAGCGGATCGGTATAATCTCATTTTCTCCATCTGTAATTTAGTTCCTTCCTCCTTCCAATTTGACACTGTCTTATAGCTAAAATTTGTGCTTCTGGTACCTACTGTGTGTGTATAGCCCGAGGAGATCGAGAGGTTCTGGTCTGCTTTTGTTCTTTATTGCGTGTCGAGGCTCAGCAAAGCGGGGAAGGCGAAGGAAGATGGTGGGATCACACTGTGCCAGATCTTGAGGGCATTTAAGTTGAAGTAAGGAGTGCACAACTTATGTTTTGTTGAGTAGCAATCGAGGTCCCAGTTGAACTAAGCTGTGTATTGATGCTGTTGATACCCTGCAGCATTGTGGATTTTTTCAAGGAGATGCCGCAGTTCTGCATAAAGGTTGGATATATTCTAACTGGCCTCTATGGTTCAGATTGGGAGAAGAAGCTTGAGGTATTTATGCAAATTTGGAGTGTTCTCCCCTGTTTCCTAAATGTTTTCAGAATTGAACACATTTTAGGTGTTTGTCGTGTCATCGACTAATGCATTTCTTTGCTTCATGTTCAGTTGAAGGAATTGCAAGCTTAATGTGGTCCATTTAAGCCTGCTAAGCAGGTGAAGTTATACTTTCTGTTGTATCTTTTGTCTGTGATTGTTTCACTTGTGGCAACTCTGTAACCTAAAATGTCCGTATATCAATTATGCTTGCTGTACCTTAGCTCATTTTCTGTTGTGTTTCTCCTCTTTTGTATTTGCTTAATTTCTTATATTTGAGGAGCATTTATGAACTATTGTGTTAGATAAATGGCAGTGATGTTTTTGGTCTGTTCAGGTATTACAAACGTGCATACCAAGAGCTATTCTTGTCAGATGATGCCAAGTCTGCAGAAAATTCTTCAGAACCAAATGTGCAACAAGCTTCTGACTATTATCGCTTTGGATGGTTACTCTTCTTAGTTCAAGAATCCAAACATTCAGCCGATTCAAGGATCTTGTGACATCCACAAATGGACTAGTTTCTGTGTTGGTAAGGACTTATGATATGATCAATTTCACAAGTGTCTTCTTTTCTCATGCAATAGGGTAGTTGATGCATGGTGAGTTAGTCAACTTGTAAGTAATGAATACTGATTATTTTACATGCCTGCAGGCCATACTTACTATTCACATTCCCAAAGTGCTAAGAAACTTCAATATCCAGGATTCATCCTGCTTTGGTAATGACAATCAGCTCTTTATTTTGACAGTTACTGTTTGATTTCCATGCTCTAATTACGTGGCAGTTATGGCTTGAAGCTGATGGATGATGTTTGTGGATTTGAATCAGCTAAGAAGTCTGAAAAGGTGTCAATCTTATTGCTTCTCTCTGTGAAAAATATCATACCTCGGAAGATGAGTTGAGCAAAGCACTGGAGACGACAAACACTCTCATAATGGATATTCTAAAAAGAAACCATGCTCTGCTGCTTCAGAATGTCAAAAGGATCATTTATCTTTTATTGATCCAGGTACAGAGTCTTTATGCAAACAAAAGTTTAAAGTTTTGTACTCAATGCTTGTATTTCTGGAGCCTATTTGCCTGTCTCACAACCACTTTTCTTCTTTGGCAGAGAGGGCTTGACATTTTTGAG
This sequence comes from Ampelocalamus luodianensis, assembly GCA_036346255.1. NCBI lineage: Eukaryota > Viridiplantae > Streptophyta > Magnoliopsida > Poales > Poaceae > Ampelocalamus > Ampelocalamus luodianensis. The sequence goes on from CM070631.1 coordinate 41,883,783, forward strand.
AATTTGCTTGAGGGAGACTCATTGAAATCAAGTTTGCTAATCCTGGAAAAGGAATATGAGAATGCCATTAACACAAAAGGAGAGCTAGATGAGCGCATGTTTGCTAATGATGAGGACAGTTTGCTTGGCAGTGGAAGCCTGTCAGGAGGTGCCATTAATTTACCTGGCACAAAGGTAATAAGTTATAAGCCTATACGTGTTCATCCATTGCTTCAAACTCAAAAGCTTTGATTTTTTTTAACACTATCTGTGGTGTTGCAGAGAAAGTATGATGTTATGGCCTCACCTGCAAAATCAATAACAAGTCCAAGTCCAATGTCTCCTCCACGTTTTTGTGCATCACCTAACGGAAATAGCTTCTGCAACACAAAGATGGCTCCTATCACCCCAGTGAGCACAGCCATGACAACTGCCAAGTGGCTTGGAGTACAACATCTCCCTTCCTTCAAGACCTTCTGAGGATTATTGCGTTTCTTCTCAGCATGTGATAAGGATGTAACAGATGACACTACACCGAGCTGGCATTATACTTGGAGCGATATTCACAAGCAGTTCTTTTGGTGAACGATATACTAGCAAAAGCGTAGCACAAATAGGATGGATGCTATCTGGACAGAGCAAAGGAAAATGGAAGCTCTTAAGCTGTATTATAGAGTTCTGGAATCAATGTGCAGAGCAGAGTCACAAATCTTGAGTGGGAACAATCTTACATCACTTCTGTCTAATGAGCGATTTCATCGGTGTATGATTGCCTGTTCTGCTGAGTTAGTTCTGGCCACGCACAAGACAGTAACAATGATGTTCCCAGCTGTGTTAGAGAAAACTGGCATAACAGCTTTTGACTTGAGTAAAGTCATAGAGAGTTTTGTCAGGCATGAAGATACACTTCGCAGAGTTGAGGCGCCATCTCAATTCACTTGAGGAACGTCTTCTGGAAAGCATGGCATGGGAGAAAGGCTCATCAATGTACAATTCTTTAATTGTTGCTAGGCCAGCACTGTCTGCAGAAATAAACCGGCTTGGTTTACTGGCTGAACCAATGCCATCACTTGATGCTATTGCAGCGCATCATAATATTTCCTTGGGGGGGCTTCCACCTCTAAGCTTCCAAAAGCAAGAACGCTCACCAGGTGGCATTTTTACAAAGCCACTGCTAACATATGCCTGTTACTTCATGTTTCTGAATTTTAGTGTTGCAAAATGAGCAGTATTTCAGTGCCTTTCCACTTTTCAATATACGATGAGTGATTGAACTTCCTATGCATAACAATTTTTCCTGTAGATAAAGATGAAGTTAGATCTCCCAAAAGAGCATGCACTGAAAGGAGAAATGTGCTGGTGGACAACAATTCATTTAGATCACCGGTCAAGGATGCCATTAAATCAAAGTTACTACCTCCTCTTCAATCAGCATTTGCAAGGTTAATATTCCTTCTCCGATTCCTGTGTAAACTCTTCAGGTCAGCTGGATGCTTAATTGAAACTGTTTTTTCATATTCTTGATTGCAGTCCAACAAGACCTAATCCTGCAGCAGGAGGAGAAACATGCGCAGAGACAGGAATAGGTGTATTCTTGAGCAAGGTGGGTGTTCGTTTTTTATGAACTGTAATGCCATGCATTAAAATGCTTGCTGATCACATATTACACCCTTTTGTCCCTGCAGATAGCAAAACTTGCAGCTATTAGAATCAGAGGTCTTTGTGAAAGATTGCAACTTTCTCAGCAAGTTTTGGAGCGAGTATACTCCCTTGTCCAACAAATTATTAGCCAACAAACTGCTCTTTTTTTAACAGGCACATTGACCAGATTATACTGTGCAGCATATATGGAGTTGCAAAGGTATATTTAGCAATTACTGTACTTTCAGAATCCACAGATAAAGATGTTGCTCTGCACATTGATTCTGGCATGGTGAGTTTATTGATCGTCGCTTGCAGATATCTCAACTGGCACTTACATTCAAGGAGATTATTTTTGGCTCAGAAAACAGCCTCAATGCAAGCCACAGGTTTTCCGTAGCGTTTATGTTCATTGGCCATCAAGAAGCAATGGGGTAACACCACCTTGTTTTCATTGTGTCGAGGCCTCGAGGGTTCTTTTTGTTATTCAAATGGCTGTCATTCTGAAGGAATGTCTTAACAAACTCTTTTGCACCAGAAAACTGGAGAGGAACATGTTGATATTATCACTTTCTACAATGAAGTATTTATTCCTACCGTCAAGCCTTTGTTGGTGGAGCTAGGACCTGGTACTAGTCCAAACAAAAACAATGAGGAAAAAAGTGCTGCTGATGGTATGCATCGATGTACTGAAAATAAGCAAACATTGTTCCACTGCTGGATGTGTAAAGGTTTTTCTGAGGTGCTTTTTGTCATATCAGCAGGTCCATTTCCAGAATCTCCTCGGCTAGCTCGGTTTCCAAACCTTCCTGACATGTCTCCAAAGAAAGTTTCTGCTGCTCATAATGTATATGTCTCACCGCTACGATCATCAAAGGTATGTATCAAGAATAAATTGTCCCCTACCTTGTCAAGTTTTTGTGCGTTTGTATCTTTCTGAACACCTGACTATAAATTGTTATGGTAGTCCTTGATCAATGTTATGACAACATTATCACTGAACATATCAGATGGATAATTTGCTTTCTCCGAGCTCCAAGAGCTATTACGCGTGTGTAGGGAGAGTACTCACGCATTTCAGAGCTCTCGAAGGACCTGAAGGCTATCAATAACCGCCTGAACAGGTAAAATTAGAAAGGAAATAGAAAAGGTTTTCTCATTCAGCTACCAAGGAGAAAAGCATACTGATCTCCAGACTATTTGCAATCTGTGCAGTGGGAAGAAGGTTAGCGGAAGACTGAACTTCGATGTTGTCAGCGATCTGATTGTTGCCAGAAGTCTCAGCGATCAAAATGGCGGGTCTGCAGCAATGGCGGTTGTTGGCACCAAGTCGCCAGTGAAATGCGAGCAGCCAGACTCTTAGCGGCTTCTGTGATACATCACCAATCCGATACGACCTATCAATAAAAATGCTAATCTATTAGGTGTCAGCTTGATGTAGTGTTAGATGTTTAAAAGCCCTTTGTTGTCTGTTTATGCTTCCTGACATGGGGAATTCCTTAGTGAGCAGCTCTACCTTCTGTCATATAGAAAAAAGGCTGCCCTGGAGCTCCCCTAACCTGTAGCATTGACTTTTGAGCCTTTTTCTTTGAAAGAGTTGATACTACAGTCATGTTTTTGTAAATGAAAGCTGCTCTTTGTCATGCCGGCGCGCTTGTGGATTGCTTGTTGCTTGTTGCTTGTTTTTTTTTTTTTTTTTGTCATGATCTGGTACTTATATTTAGAGAAATTTTTAAGTACATACTAGGCTTTTTTTATATTTATAATTTTTTGTGAGGGTATTATGAATGTTTTCGAATATATTACTTTTATGGCATATGAATATATGATCTTTATATGGGCTATTATAATTCTACTTTTCGAGATTCTAATACTCATACTACTAAGTGTAGTATAATTAAATTATAATTTGCCGAATTATTGGATCAAACAGAATGATAAATTGAGTGCATCGTAAAAGAACTCTATATTTACATGTATGGTCATGTAGTATATACTACAGCATATACTAGACTTTTTTTGTATATATAATTTTTGTGAAGGTATTATGGATGTTTCAACTATGGTTGAATATATTACTCTTATGGCATATGAATATATGATCCTTATATGGGCTATTATAATTCTACTCCTTCGAGAATCTAGTACCCATATTATTAAGTGTAGTATAATTAAATTATAACTACTTGAATCATTAAATCAAACAGAATGATAAATTGAGTGCATCGTAAAAGAGCTCTATATTTACATGTAAGCAGTCACGTAGTATATACTATAGCATATACAGTAGAACATTTGTAGGATCGTTGATGACAATCAGAGAAAATGTGAATGATTGTGGGAGATTTTTCGCACCCTTCGTCGCTTTTGCCCTAGCCACGTGTCGAATCGCACTGTCTTCGTCACACACGAGGTGCAGCAAAGAGTTGCAGTAGCATGCACAGCCGCCACAAGCACAGTAAGCCCCTCACAGCCGTTTGCACCACCTAGATGTTGTCCAGACCCGGGAACCTCGACGCGAGCGTCCAACTCCGTTGCACCGTCGGCCGAACAGAGCTTCTGCTAGCACAAGTCCTTATCAAGAAACACAAGCCGACAGCTCCATCTTATCACGTACAAAGCAAAAGCAATGGCTACTAGCAATAAACAAATCCAAAAAGAAAACTCAAGCCTCATGCACATAAACAAAACTTCAATCATTCAATGCAAAGAAAAAACCATGTGATGACTAGCACCCTGTCCAGAAACGTGGCCAGCTTTGATTCAATCCCGTACTAGCACCATGTCCAGAGACTTCATCTAGCAAAGCAACAGAGTCAGGCTTCGTATGCCGCCGCCACAGACTAAAACTTTTCATGTACCACACCTTACAGCCGCCGACGCATACACATCCGCCGACGCATGCACATCAGAGAACCCTAGCCCACCACGTGTAGCCACAGCAAGCATACATACACACACACATATATATATATATATATAGCCCTAATGACCTTCAATTTTTACAACTAATTACCTACATAAGGTCTACTAATGTCTTATGGCCCAATACGTGAGATTAATCTCGTGACCCGAATACGCAAATCAGGAGAACGCAACCGAAATAAATTATCCTGACAAGTTTATTGACCCGCAATGCAATTTATGCTTTTAATAGTACAATAATAGATAGATATACTTATTGGGTGGTACATCACCTATGCACATTAAAATGTCAATTCAATCTACTGTTAGGATCGTATCAACGAGTCTTTTTTTTCCCTCACATAGTGTATTGCTAAAACTAACAGGACGTGGAAAACGCGCCCCCTCCCGCGTCCACGTCGGCCGGAAGACAGGAGCCGTCCGATCGCGCGCGTGGCCGTGCGTGCGTCGTCCGCGCCACCGTCCGGGCGTCGGCCGCTCCATCGCGCTGCAGTCCTTGCGCGCTGTCCGATCGCGGGTGCTGGAAGGCTGGGCCGGCTGCGCTGTTTTGTTTTCTCTTTCTAGTACTAGTAATTAAGCGTCTCATCTAACCGCTCCTGTTGGTGATGTAAACACTTAAGACAGCTCAGCTTTAAATGCAGTTGCCTGCCTAGACCTGACCAACCAACCAAAACTGATCCAGCCTATTGTACTATCGGGCTCGGGCTGGGCTTGGGCTTAGCCTGGCCAAACCGGATGCAATTAACTGGCCGAGCCCAATCCCAGCTTAGCCTGGACTTTGCTCAGGTCAGCTTCGAGTTCATAGTATTTTTTCTATGCGTAATCTTGTCAGGTTTAACCTGATAGCTTGCCCTGCTAGCTGATGTAAACGGGAAGAAGCTTCTCCTTGTCATACCTACATGGACGGCTCTTGTGGTCTCCGTCGCCTGAATTGCTTGCTTGCTTGCTTGTGGTTTCCCGGCTATTTTCTGTCACGATTTTGATAGTAATTTCAGTCATTGTCAAGAAGAACAATGCAAAAGGAACACAAGAAGCCTTGTTGGCTGCATGCATGCATGGAATAAGCTTAATTTGACAAAATGGTTCCCATCATATGTGTGCAACTATGCTCATTACAAACATGACAACGCGGCGACAAAGGTAATAGCCCGAGACTTAGGATCAAAAGCTCATAAAACAGTAACAATTCATGTATACATGACAACGCGGCGACAAGGGTAATAGCCCGAGGCTTAAGATCGAAAGCTCATAAAAAATAGTAACAATTCACATATACATATTGTGTTTAGGCAAAAACAACCAGCCCGACCCGAGGCGGACAACGACCGAAGGCAACGTCAAAGCACTTTGGGCCATGGTTGGCTCCACCCCTGTGGCAGCACATGCTGACATACAGTGGATCACTGTACACTGAGTTTGATTTCTTTGCTTTCTTGTGCATGTTTCTGTATTATTCTGTCCTTACATGTGAATTGAGAGCTCGTGAATTCAAGGCTAAGCAGATGAAGGCCAAATGTCAGCACTGTCCTACAATAAGAAAACTCACACCTGCAGACTTTGCCTTTCGATCTCATTGTGTCATACTGTCATGCGTGATGAGATTACATAGGGGGTGACGTTGTGCTTGCAGCCTTAAGATTAAGATTAAAGATTGTGTCTATTGCTTCCACGTTAAGGCTGTGCAGTTTTTTATGTCTGAATGCATGATTGGTTTATGGGCTTCCGAGTTCTGACTAGCTGTCGCTGGCAACAGTGCGCCAGTACTAGTTCATGTACACTGTGCACATAGTATATACTGTTGGAGATTTTGGGTTTGATCTATTCAATAATCTAATTAAATCTTAGAAAAATTCAAAGGTCCACTCATGCATAATAAGAAGTGAAAATTTTAATACTATATTGTTAGTCTAAGTGGAAGGAGAACAATATATAAGGTAAAATTGAACTTATCTAGTTGAAACAAGCAAAAAAAAAGAACATATGCACGCGCTTGCTTGCTTACCTCGCCACGCCACGTTGGTCTTATCTAGTTGAAGCAAGTAAAGAACACATGCGCGCTTGCTCACTCACCTCGCCATACCATTGCCATCTCCACCGCATACGCTGCGACATGCGTGAATGGTCCAACGATTTTATGTCCGGTTGGCTCGAGCCGCAGCTTTCTAACCATGCATACGAATTAGAAACTAGAAAGTGAATACACTATTTCAACGAGGCTTTTATGCGCGCTTTGCTGTGTTTAATATAGAGAACCTCTCCTCTCAAAAGGACAGACAGAGGAAAACATATCAGAAACAGAGATAGAATTAGTACCGCTTTTGTTGCTCTGTTCCTCTGTTGCACAACCTCGACTTCTCACCCCTTTTCGCATACCGGCGCGGAGAGAGCAATGTAGCCGAAGCCAACGTCCCTGTGATCCCGCACGGGTTGGGGCTAAGCGGTTTTTGGGAAGCGTGCACATCGCTCACGCCTTCTCCTTCTCCATCATCCGCATCGTCGCCGCCTTCTTCGTGATCGACTTCACCGCAACCTTCACCGGAGCGATTCTATGTAAGTTGCGGTGGTATTTTTTTTGATATGGCTAGGCCTTGCTTCCTAAAAATAAATTATATGACGATGTTGATGTCTACTTCTGCTAGTAGTGTTATTGTTTTAAGTCTTGCCTTGTTAGCTCATATACATGAGATAGAAATATTTGAATTGGTGATCATGCTACTGTTTATAGTTCCAAATATGCCTAGTATATATGTTCTTTGTATGGCGAATATTATTTTAGAAATTAAACTAACCATAAAAGTGCGTATATACCTAACATATACAAATACAAGTATAGATGTATATCACTGGTACAAGAGATTGTACATCTGGTTCTCACCAGCTTCTGTGATGGACAAATTATTTTGAGACTGATTTCTGCTAATGCACTTATATAACCCAGCTTCATAAGTTCATACACTAGTATTACAAACCATCAAAAATTGATGGTTCATCCAAACGACACAAACTGCAACTCAGTGACCTGCCATAGCTAGAACAAAAACCCAGGCATCTTATAGCTACTGATGATTGATTCAGCTTCGTCAGGCATCACCGTTGCATTGCACTCCATTAGGGATAGATAATACTATTCACATGTTGCTTGACAGCCATGCCGGTAGGCACCCTACATATGCAGAAAAGAGAGCAATAATCGGTTAAAATGTCATGTTCTGGAGGGGGGAAAAGGCTGCATGATGAGTGAAAAGATGGTGAAATTTTAGCACAACTCACATGGAACTGGGAAATTGAAGCACAGAGATGGCTTGGGAGCCGGCTGCTCTTGCTCGGCCACAAGGATGTAGAACAGGCCCATGACGCCGGTGTGCTGCCGGTCGCTGCTGTAGTTGGAGACGACGGTCAGCACCTCGCCGTCGCTGACCTTGACGGATCCCGGCTTCGGGCAGTACGTCGACATGCCGACGATGTAGTTCGCCTCATTCCCTGCCTCCTTCCCCGTGCCGTAAGTCGGAAGCGATGCGCATAGAAGCCGTCCGTCCTGTAGTAAGTTGAGTGTACTTCAGCAGTTAATACTCCCTTTGCCAAGAACATGTTATCTGGTTACCATTGACATAGGTCGTGCAAAGTTTTGGATAGGCAATAGTGAGTGCTAGATAAGCAGATCAGTTAAGAAATTAAACAACAATCACCTGACCATGCAGAGAAGCACCAATTCCACCTGAATGCTGGTGCGAAACACCGAACACGATATCGCCTCCACGCGGTAATACTTCCTTGGTTACCTTAACATCAATGCACTCATTCTTGGCCCGGTTTTCTGGACTGCATTCCTCGACTTGATACTCAACCTGCACAAGCAAACGGCTTAAATCATAAAGGAAAACCATCTAACCTACAAAATGTTTCAGATTGTGCATTTGAAGCAAACAAGGAAGTTCTCCATGTCTGAAATAGTTGACTTCAGACGAAGCTCTATTTGCATACCTTGCAGGCAGGTTCAGATTTTCCTTCGAGCAGAGCCATGTCACTAACGTCAAATATGTAAATCTTGACCGGGATAACAGCATCACTCCAGTCGAGCCACGTCACGGTGTACCGCAAGAACAGCTTCCTCAGCTCGCCATTGAACCCTTCCCTGACCTGACACTGAGTCTGATCATAGCAGCAATACAACCCACCAGTGTAGTCCTTTGGGATTGTGCGCCCATACTCGTCGACTGTCACATTGTAAAGATCGCACTTGCACTCGGTGCAACCTGCTTGTCGGTCACGCCCCTCGTGTCGATGGCGTGAACATTGACAAACCATTTCTCCTCATAACCTTCAGGGGGGCTGTCCGGATTGCCAATCTCAATTCCATAAGGATCAGGGACCCATGTGGCAGTGTGGCGAGTCTCAGAACCGAGCCCGTAGTACTGGCCTAATGTGGTCTTGCACACTCCAGAGTTCCTGGCAGGGATCCTCTTTGGGAGCTTCTGCGCATCAGCGCTATCGCTGTTCTTCAAAGCATAGTATGGTTCCACAAGCCAGTGATGCAGGTAAGTCTCATGGAGAGGGACAGGGACGCCGTTCTCATCGACGACTTCTGCATTAAAGCTCTTGAGCGCAAGGTGGCCTCTGGGGAAATCAACGTCGCGGTAGAACTTGTTTGAGACTGATCCAGGGCCCAGGTAGAATGCCGGAGACAGGAATGTCTTGGATTTCAGCAGATGACCTCTTACATTGAGTGCTTCAGAGGGTAGGGGCGCAATAGCAGATAGGAGTGCAATGAGCAGCACAGGAAACACAGCCATTTTCATCTTGTCACCAGCTGCAAAAATTGACCAACTATCAGTGGCCTGAAGAATTCTTCAATTTAGTTGCAATCATCTTAACCCGATAAATGGGCTGGAAGGACATGTTGTATATCAAGCAAGTTTGGCTTCAAGACAATTCTGAGTTCAGATGTAACTTCTCTTGGAAGAGTATTAAAAGTGGGTGGGCACAATTCTGGTCCTTCTCAGATTGATTCAAGACAACCATGATGCCAATCATACATATATAAGCATAGAAAATGCTTCCCTAGGAAGGAAACTGCACGTATATTTCAGCAAACGAGGAACTGAATCGTTGGTATACAACCAACAACTAGCAGCCACAGCTCCTTCAGAGTAATTACTTCTCTTGACCTGAGTGTAAAAGCACTTATCTCAAGTATATATATTCTAAGATTACAAATCAAGAAAGCAACTAACTGAAACTTTTACTTCAAAACAATTTCAGCAAGACCAGCACCCAATAGGCCACATCTGTACCAACTTGATAACACAAAATCCAAGTGGCTACACAAGGTAAACATAAACAATTACCACCAACTCTGACATGGTTTCTGTAAGCAGAAACATTTCCTCAAAGAAAAGATCGAATCTTTTAAATACCACACCAGAACCAACTCATCTAGAACACAAGGAACAAGGAGGGAATAGCAAATAGATGTAGAACCCCCAAAAAAAACAAGAAGAGAAGAAAACACAGAGGACTAGGACAAGAAGAGATTCCCGGCAAGAAACGGGGAAGCCCGGCGAGGGCAAGAAGAGATCTACAAAAGCAATCTTCTTTTTCCCAGTCAATCAATGAATCAGAGAATACCTGAGCACCGCTAGCCTAAGAGATGCGCAGGAACCAAGACAGAGAAGAAAGGGGAGCAGGGAAGCAGAGGAAGAAGCAAGGAAGTCGCGGAGGAAGAGGACGACGAAACATACCAGGAAGGTCGGGACGAGGAGGATAAGCTGTGGTTCAGTCCGTGTTGCCTCTTTTATAGGGTTGTGGGGTTGTGGTGCGGCCCACGGGCACCACGTGGCAGCGCTTACGACAGTGCTTGCGTTTTGCTAGCATGGTGAGATACGAGACGCGGACGCGGGCTTGCAAGTTGCAAGTTCACACCGGGCTTTCTACTTCTAGAAGGGGTCATGGTTGTGGAGAATTTGGGGTGTCTTTGGTGGATTTTCGCCCCCAAAAAAATCAAGGTGTTTTTCGCATGGCTTCAAGAAAATAATTTGGAATAATAGTTTTTCACCACTTGAATCGTACGGTTAAAATAGTGAGGAGACTTGGTCACCGGCAATACAAAATACTAGATAGGATTGCGCTACATGCGCCATTGAATTTGATCGAGTGCTCAAATGACAAAATATATTTAACAGTATAAAAACATCTTGGCATATATGAATAGATAGATATTGTACTGAAACAAACAACCGACTGACAGAACGATGGGTCACGCATTGTAATTTGAACTGAATACGACCATGGATGGATCGTTCTGCTACAAAGTGTATGCGGAATGAAAAAAGAGGTAGGTACAAAAATAGTTGGCATAGAGAGATCTGCGAGGCATAGATTCTGTTTGAACACTACATTACTGAGGATAGGCTTGATCAGATCGATACGATATCTCTCACAAAAATATATATATTTTCACCATATATACAACAAAAGAATACACATGACTTTCATCCATGATGACACACTTGGTAAGTCTCGCCAACAGAGTATTTGTTGTTCAACTCTGTTGGTCAAAGAAGCTTGAAAGGAATAGCAACCTTGTATGAAAAGCATCGGTGAGATGAAAGGCAACCTCGAGGCATAGAGAGACCTAAAATTCACAACTTCCCCTCTTTTTTTTTCATATCATCTTAGAACCAAAAACAAAAGATGGATCACATAATAGAATTAAGCGCAAAAGCAAAGTAAGTTATGTATTAAATACTTTCGTGGTCTATGCTACGAAAATCTCGTACAATTTGGAAGGAAACCATGCTAGTCAAAGGAAGCCATGTCTAAGAAGTGAGTATATAAACGAGCAGGACAGAAAGAATATTTGTAGAACAATAAATAGTTTTTGGTCAGTCGACAATACCACACTCGCTAGAGGAAACAAAACATTTTATGATAGCTGCGAAGGACAAAAAAATATACCTCATCACGTAGTGGTCCCTAGCTAACACATCGAAATTATAAAGCGGTGATCAAATCATATAAAGTCCCAATCAGTTGAGCTAATAAGGTCAGATCGTATTGCTTGTAGAAATGTCCTCGGTGATAATATAAGCCATGGATCAGAGGCGACTAGAACGATAGTGATGGTTAAATTAGGAGAAAGAACATACGATTAAATTAGGGAAAGAAGCGATAATTGATGTATGTGTGTGTGTGTGTATACATACTTGAATACGCATTGCGTAGAGGTCAAAGCATTAGACAATACAAAGAGACATACAAATTGATTTTTCATAACCTAGGAAGAAGCGATGCGGACCTATATGTGCTTACAAAGCTATCTATCTGAGAGAGAGACAAAACTAATCCTATTTGTGACACGTCTATTTTATCTTCTCATTTGGTAGGTCCATACTAAATCCAAATCAATACTTCTCGAGAAAGGATAACATGCGAGTGCACTCATATAACCAGTAATGTAAGAATAATCATTAAACAGATTCCATGAAGAAAGGTAGTTTGCAACGGGATCGAAGTCGCGCATTGTGACCAAAAGATGGAATTAATGGAGTTGGTTTTTCCAATTATGAGAGCAAACAAATAAGCACATACATTGCAAAGCTGGAATCATCGGCTTTTCAGCAGAACTTAACGCCACATACGCTTCGCTACGCCATAACACCCGTCAACCCGGATCCGATGGCGGAATCGTCATGGACTTGAAACCACAAAGCTTCTATCATCGGACACGGACATAGGATGCGCGCAGATATCATCGTGTGGCAGCAAAGAAGGCCTCCACAAAAACGAAATCATACGGAAATGGCTTTTTGTTGTTCAGATATGACCTAACAGGCCATGCATAAGATAGCTAGGTAATAAACCGATCTGGCGAAATGATTTGGGATGCATTAAGTACAATCTATAGCTATCAAAGTAACGACATTAAGGCCATGCACTCTTATCCGATTAAAGCATCCGGGCATCTCTTCTTCGGTTGGACTAACAAAGGAATTCCAAAGGAGTTAAACAAGGACGTGATCGAATTATCCGGAAGTATGATACACAAATACAGAAACACAAGGCATTGAAAAATAAGTCTCTCCACAATGACAATTTTGGTACATGTCAAGCTATGAAAAAGAAACTGAAAGGCAAGGTATAGCTATATCAGAAGCTAACAAACTGAAATCAGTGCTGCAAATAATTAGTGGACTAAAGGAAAGTAGTGATTCAAATATTTAGAGTGGATTAGAGGAAAAATGTAATAGCCCTAATTTAGGGTTTGTATTTCAAATGTAAAATTTTGAGGAGAAATAAAAACTTTTGTTGTCTCATCAAATCATTTGGAAGATTTCCAAATTTTCCCTAGCAATTTCCAATTTTTAGAATTAAATTCTTGTGAATGAAAATTGTTGTCAGCAAATTCTTAGCTTTCAAACTTGCGATCATCCTCTGAGATTATTTTTCCTATCATCTTGACCATCCTATCTACCTCCCTGAATTATTTCACAATTTTTAGATTTTTATTGCTATTTCATATGGCCTAGTCAAACTAGTTTGAAATCTGGTCAAACTCTTGATCATCAGCTTGTGAATTTTATTGGGAGAAATCTAGTGCATAAAAACTCCTGTAAAAATTACACAAGGTTGTCCTCTGTTCCAGTAAGCTTCCATAAAAATTTCGGAATTTTTGGAGCCCTGGAGCTATCTCTAAAAATTTCCCAAAACTTCTCTGTCTTTTAAATCGAATTCTGAAAACACTGTTTGTCGGGCCCGAACCACACTTGGGCTCGAGTCCGACCGCACCACATGGCTCGGTCGCGCCACCTAGCGGCACCGCCTGAGCCCGATCTCTGTCGACCGTCCGATAAAGATCGTGCGGCCCTCGTGCGTCGAGTCTGTCGACCTGTCCGAATGCTTACACTGATCTCAGCCGTCCATTAGCGATCGAACGGTCAGATCTTTCCGATCGAGTCGAACCGCTTAGTAGGATCGCACCAACTCGCTCGCGCCACTCCGCTTCTTCGGCGTGGGGCCATCCTGCCGGTCATCACCTACCTCGCACCGAGCCGAGTGCCATCGGCGGCATGCATGCGCGCCACCGCCTCGCCGCGTCCATTCTCGGTTTTCTCGCGTTTCACCTCGGCGCATCGCCCTGCTAGCCCATACCCGGTGCGGCATTAATCGCCCGTCATCCGCCTCTCGACTCGCCGCTTTTCCGTGCGTCTGGTGCCGAAGCTCCGCTCTTGTTTCCTTCGCCCTCTTCCCTACTTAAGCTCACCCAAAGCTCCTCTTCCTTCTTTAGACACCATTAAGCCAACTCCTATCACCCATTGCTCCTTCGAGCTCAAATCGTAGTAATGCTCGAGCTCGTGCACGCATCGTGGCACCGCCGCGTGTCATTACCGCAACAGTGAAGATCATCCTTTCCTTTTCGCGCATTTCGTGTTCCGCTCTCAACCGTGCTTTCCTCAACTAATTTGAAGTTTTATTCACAGGAGCCGTTGAATTTCAACTTCCTCTTCCTCGACCGAAAGTTCAAACCTTCGTCCTCTTCTCCGTGAGTTGGTTCATAGAGTAATTGCTCGCGCTAAGCGCCATCTAGTGCACTCACTCGAGCTATCTCCATCTCCTTTTCTCCTGCTTTTGCTCGGTTGTTCCTTCCTGGTGACCCCTTGATCGCCGCAGTTCTCGCCGCCGGCCATCTCGCACCACTTGAGCTCGCGTCATTCCGGTGAGTTACCGAGCCTCACCGATGCCCATGCGCGCTAGTTTTCACCTTATTCTCCTCGCGCAGCTGCCCTTGTCACCCCACCGCGCCGCCGTGCTCGTCGCCGCGCCACCTCGTGCATCTCCGCGCGTGACCACCTTCGACCTGGTGATCCTCGAGCAACCCATTTTGGCCGTCGTCGCGACCTCGCCGCCACTCCTTCACCGCGACGAATCCAGTCCGAGCCGCCGAGCCTCTGTTCTTCTTGTGCTCCTCTGCTGCATGCGCGGTGGGGCCCCCTTCAAAACCAGTTCTTTAGTCTCTAATCATGATTAGGAATGTTCATTAGTTCACTCTCATTGCATGATCAAAAATAGGTATTGGAAGTTTGAAAGTATTTTAGTTCTCTCAGATGCTTGTTGTTGTCGTTTTCATTGTCATGAACCGAAATTGGGTTCATTCTTATGCTATTCATATTTGGTTAGTGCTTGGTGACTCCTTAGAAGTGGTGCTTAGCAAGAAGTTAATTGGATAATCTCTATAGGTTTTAAATCATTAGTTGGCTTTTGATCTATGAAGTCTTATCGAATTTGAGGTTTTGCCTCGTGCTTGTGGTGTATTTTCAGTAAGGTAAGGTTTTGTTGTAGCCGCATGCTGAAAATCGTTAGCATTGCAGTACCTTGGTGTGATGCTTAGGAGTGTGAATAGCTGAGTATCTTTAAAATCCTATCTTAGATAGAAAAGGTTGTTAGCATCTCACAATTGAATACTTGACTAGTTAGTGTTTTCAATAGCTTCTTGTAGGTTCGTGCTCTTCCTGTTAATGGTTGTTTTAGAGTAGCTAATGTTTTGATATACTAACTTGATGATTAAATAATAGATGTGCACACAATCACCATCAAAGTCTGTCCAAAGTTTAAATCATATAAGAGGATTAATTTTGTGGTTAACCTGATAAATAAGTGAGTGGGTAGATCAATCACTTGAAAGCACGTCTTATTGAAGCATCCCTGTAGCTGTTAATTGTTACTCCTTTTGTGTTGGTCTAGCCTCTGTGTATAAATTGGTGTTTGTGTTTGATTATTGAGTTTTGCCGGTGTTATTCGTTCTTATTCGATGTTATTTGTTCAATCGTTAGGCTTCGACATTTGCGGTAACCCCGAGCGATCCTCGCAATGAGTTGAGCATTCGAGCAAAAGACAGCAAGCGTTTGATCATGTTTATCCGGTATTTTAAAGTCTAATATTTTGTTTCAACTGTATGTATGCATCGCTTAATTTGTGTTAAATTGGTTAGTTAATCCTTAGATGCATAACTGTAGGCAAATGATTATCCTCTACTACATGGGCCTAGGTTATTTGCTGTGATTAGAGATCGTGAATGATCTCTTGTCACTTAGTAGATACGATTTCATTGCTTAGACATGCTTAGTATCGGTAGAAATGGGCGGTTATCGACTTAGTCGGTAACCTTGATCACACAAAATTTACTATAGCTTTATGTTTCAAAGATTTCGCTATGTTTAATTGCAAAATTAAAAATGAAAACAAAAATGATTTAGACTTGGACACAATGGTAAGACTGTGTGATCTGTTGGTGTGACGAAAGGTGCCCGAGTCCGTTAAGGACCGAGTTACTTGCGCCACCGATCGAGCATTTTGCGTGCTAACCACACTAGAGTATATGGGACCTCTCTTGACCTAGTACTTTGGCGTGTATTGGCTCCGGTCGCAGGAGGTCGCAGGAGGGATGGAGGTGGGAGCATGGTAGTTGTCCAAAAGCTTTATCCGAGTGGGTAGTTGCCTTTTCGCTTTACCATGTAAGCGTATGGATTTCTATCCATACGAGCGGCTCGTAGTTAATACACAATATTGGAAAAGTCTCGAGGACTTAGCCGTACAAGATACCTTCGAAGTGTGCTTTGGCTTAAAGGCTCAAGTGTGGGTACATTGGTACACCCTGCAGGTTAAAACTATTCGAATAGCCTCGCCCTAGGTTATGGACACGCTCGGATACGCCCCAAGAACTAGACTACAACATTTAAATTAAAATTTGATGGGTGGTACGAATCTGGGATTCGTGCTATTGTTGTGGTGACTATTGGGATAGTCACTTCTAGGATGTTTTATCTCTATTCTTTTGTATTATTATCCTTACCGTTATTTCAACCTTAAAAATGAATTGCAAACTTGCCTTCAAACTGTATTACATTATTGCAAATAAAGTTGGCTTTATGCAAATAAAACATATGGCCTCCACCAAATAAGCTCGCATGTAGTTTATGAATAGGTCCGCTAGTTCACACGTCGGTCTTGGGTACAAAGACAATCTTTGTACTCGGTGCTTTGCTTAATGTTTTTATTGCAGAGGAAGAAGGTGAGCCCAAGGGCCTCACTTACGTGAGTCGTGTTGCCGATTTGTGGACGACTAGACTTGGCGGTCGGCGATGCCTTGTGGGTTGGAGGCACGCGATTGGCTTTGTTTATAGCCATCTTATGGCACTTTTGCTTCATTGTCGTTCTTGTTTATTTGTGTATCTTGGCCATGGCCTTTGTCTGTAATAACTCTACTATTTGTTTATCTTCCGTTTGGTAGTGTGGTGTTTGGACTCTATGTTTGGAATGGAGTTGATGTCTAATTTTGTAACGAGGTGTGTATATGCTCGGAAGTATACATATTCAAGGATCGATTATTTGATTTGTGATGCTAGGACCGGTGGTTGGTTACATTACAAGCCAAATAAATTGGGGTCCTCACAAAAAGTATCGCATAGAGCGGTGCATGTTGTATAGATAGATGTTGAAAAGGATCCCGAATGGCAAATTTGCCCTTTTCGACGTGTAAAAAATGGTAACCAAGAAAACGGCATTGCTCATTTGCTCCTCCCAATGCAATAAAATTGGCAACTACTTTTAAGCCGATCTCGGAGGACTACAATAAGAAGCACCATCATCAATACTACTACCTCTAAGCACAAGGTAAACAATGGATCTGCATAAATAGACCATAAGATTCGAACGCTTAAAAGAAGAATAGGAAGCTACAACTAACAATTCATATTTGGCAAACACTGCAAATCTTTTTAAACCGATGCTACATTTCATCATCCACCGCAAATCTAACACAAATAAATACAGCAAGCATTATCTGTAATCTCCAACTATTGTATGCACCTATTTACAAAGCAGTTCTCCGTACACCCTGGTAACCTGGAACATCGGAAATGACTTGAATAGCTGGGGAAAAAAGGAATAGAGGGTCATTTCGTACATTCTTAGGGTTTGTTACCTACGAAATGGACACGAGACCCATAGCAGAACAGAAGCGATCATCTTCAGGGACGAACTATGCACTATTTATCCAAAGCGTGTTGATACATTATCCAGTTACTCGAGCAACTCAATCATGAATCGCAGTACCTGAGCGCAGAATAGCAGCGAGCAGCTTCAGGCAAGAACTATTCAATCTCCATCCAAAACATGTAGATACATTAGGCAGGGGGAAAAAGCATTTTTATTGAGCAAAACGCAAAGATCTGCAAAGGGAATACCTGCGAAGTGAGAGGGTTGCAGGCTACTACAACGGTTATGGGGAGGGCCCGTAGCAGAACAGCAGCGATGAGCTTCAGGTAAGAACCATGCAATCTCCATCCAAAACATGTCGATACATTAGGAAGTTAATCGAACCGGTCAATCATGGAGCGCGCGAATGAGCAAGAAAAGGCGGTGAAGAAGCATTTTGATTTGAGGCAAATCTAAAGATCTGCAAGTAACACCAGAAGTGGGAGGGTGGCGTCGCAATGCTCTAGGTGCGCAGATATAGATAACGAAAAGGGGATTTACAAGACGCGCGGCGGTCGACACGGCGACGGCAACGACCAACCGGAACACGGCGAGGCGAGGAACCAAGACGATCTGCGCTCGCAACCGGAGCAAGTAGGAGGCGAGAGGATACCAACCGGACTCGGTCGTGCGTGAGGAACCGAGGTGATTCGGCCTCGAGACAAAGAGAAAGCTACTTGCGCAAGTAGGAGGAGAGAGAGGTGAACCCACGAGAAGAAAGAGACGAAGAAAGAAACCGGGCGTAGAGAGGAAGCTGCTGGAGGAAACATGGAGGAAGAGAGCGCGAGAACACGGAGGACAAAGCGGCGACATCTCGGCAGAGGCCGTCGGTCTCTCGTTGCTTGCTCGCGGAACACGTGTCCGTCCGGTCCACGACCGAGGGCGACAAACAGAGCCAACGACACGCGAGACGCAACGCACAAGAGCAAGCCACCGGACAACCGATAACAGGAGACCGCGAAATGCTTTCACCGCAAAGAAGAGGACCGCTAGCACAGCGCGAATACAACGGGAGGACTTAATGTACGGAGTTGCTATGGGCTCGCCATTTCCACCAAGCTTAATACAAGGTAAGATAAGATTGCCGGTTGGATCATGACATGAATGCGCCATTAATAGGTAGCTTAAGGCGTGTTGGAAGTTGTTTTTATTTATAATTTTGCCAAGTTATTGACATGTTTTTCTAAATAACATAATAATACCTATATTATTCCTTGTCAAAATAATACCTATAGTTATGCTATTTTTGTATATGTAGGACCGGAAAGGCGACTAGAGGGGTGAATAGCGCTTTACAAAAATGACATCTTCAAAATCTTTTATCTCAAGATGTAAGGTTCTTTCACTCTAATAGCTATGTGGAGCTATGAAGATCGAGAAAATTACTCAAATAAGAATCATGGCAACAAAAGGATCAAAACTCGCTGAAATCCTCATCGGCGGTCGGACCGGTGAAGCAGTCTGATCGTAATGTGAATGGTCGACGAATAGTGCGGTCAGACCGGTGAGCAGTAAAATCAGCACATAAACATAATTTCAACACGATTTCGAAATCGAAAATTGATCCAACTTTTGATCTACAACTCCAAACTTCATGAAACTTGAAACATACCTTCCTAAGGATATTAGGAACCTATTCCAAGCAACGATTGAGAATATCCACGTCAAAGTTTTGACCTTTATCAGTTTTACCAAAGGAATGTTCAAAACCGAGCAAAAACAAAAACTTAAACCAAATATTTGCTCGTGGGAGATTGATGATCTAGATGATCCTAGATGTATTCCCACACATCACAGCAAGGTAGAAGAGGGCAAGAGATCAACCAAAAATCAAAAGATCAAAGATGGACTCAAAATCACAAAACAAGAAGGAAGAACACAAAGAGATGCATCTTTGGAAAATCATCTATATATTGATTCAAGATATTGCTGGTTACAGCCACTCCCTCAAGGAGGATAAGAGCTTAGTCCCGATCCTTCTCGCCGTTGACCTCCAAGCTACCTGCACAGCAATAGATAGAGAGATCGTCTCCGGGAACAAGCTCTTCACAACTTGACCTACATTAGCTCATATCATGCAATATGCAACTCATATGCAAAGACAAACAAGGATATGACTTATCCCAAAATCAATTAGCCAATCAAATCAACATTCAAGACAAACCGGTCGACCGCCATTGACCGCTCCTAAGCACCGGTCGATCACTCAACTCGACAAAGAATTAAATCTTTGTCGAAAACACGGAAACGACAAGCCAAAAACTCAATTGCCAATTGTAACATCATTCTAAGATCATGCACATATCCTCATGATATCCACAGATGTATAGTGGATTTAAACACGCAGATGGTATTCAGATTAGGTGTAAAAGTACGGAACCGCTCCTTACCACCATAAAACCTAACCAAAATTTAGTTATTGCCTAGAAATCCACCATAAAATCCAACCAAAATTTAGTTATTGCTTAGAAATGGGCACGAACTTGCTCAATTAGCCAACCGCAATGATTCTTTTTCCTTAAAAGAAGAACGAGTGAGACGATCGCATCAGTAGTGGCCTCAAATCTCTTTCTTCATATCATATCTTATCATCCGGATCCTCCGATTATCATCATAATCTCTTTCATATCATCGTGGACAATGCTTTGTGAGTGCGTGAACAACTCCGTAATGGTATCGCCACTACGGACACACCGATTTGCCGAGTGCAAAAGCTTTGCCGAGTGCCAAATAGCGGCACTTGGTAATCGATATTTTGCCGAAAAGCGACACTCGCAAAGAAAAACACTGCAAAGCTCGCTTGCCGAAAGGCCATGCACTCGCAAATATTAACACTCGGTACATTCAACCTTTGCCGAGTGCCGGCACTCGCAAAGTAGGGCACTCGCAAGGCGCATGAGGTAACGGTCCCGCCGACGCCAAATTTTGCCGAGTGCCGCCGCTTGGCACTCGTCAAAATCCATCTTTGCGAGTCCGCGTGGCACTCAGCAGACTCTTTGCCGAGTCGCGCCCGCACTCAAGAAACATTTTTTGCCTCCAATTTTTGCAGCCTTCAGTTACTCTATGTTAGATTTGGCATTTGTGTTTTGTTATACTTAGTTAATTTATTTCATTTACTACATTTTGAAAATGCAAATTTAAGCAGACGCATCGAATAATGGAATTTAATGATTCAAAATGATAGTCATGTTATTGAGTGTAGGTGAGGTCGATGCAGAACGACCAATTTCGAACATCTTGTTGTTTAAACATGACCGTGAACTTGCAGGCAAGTGTTTTAAATTCTATAAAAGCAAACAATGTCCAAAATTATGAAACCCTGGAGATGTCATGATATCATATGTGGAGGCTGTGATAAAAATTTGAGAAGGTTTCGTGTATGTTGTCACGCACGATGCTTTCAAACCAGACATCTCCACATGTGATACTTATATCCGAGTGGAGATGTCCCGGTTTGAAAGCATCGACGTGACAACATGCACGAAACCTTCTCAAAATGTTATCACAGCCTCCACATATGATATCATGACATCTCCACGGTTTCATAATTTTCTGACGTTGTTTGCTTTTATAGAATTTAAAAACACTTGCCTGCAAGTTCACAATCATGTTTCTCAACAAGATGTTCGAATTTCGGTCCGTCTCGCATACGCCTCACACTACACTAAAATAACATGACTATCATTTTTGAATCATTAAATTCCATTATTCGATGCACGCAGCTTCAAATTTGCATTTTCCAAATAATTGTAGTAAATGAAATAAATTAACTAAGTATAACAAAAGCCACAAAATGTACCAAATCCTAACATAGAGTACTGCATCAGAGGAGGGCTGCCAAAAATTTAGAGGCAAAAAAAGTTTGCCGAGTGCCGAGCACGCCACTGCAAGAGGTCTTTGCCGAGTGCCACACGACGCACTCGCAAAGATGGGAGAGGTCCTGTTTTTAAAAAAATTAGAGGGAAAAATTAAAAATCCTTTTGCCGAGTGCCGATGCTGCACTCAAACAAATTTAAAAATTAAAAAACAAAATAAAAAAACATTGCCAAGTGCCGGGCACCCAGACTAGAAAGGGAGATGTCCTGATTTGCAAAAACAAATTTGAGGCAAAAATTAATTTTTTTTAAAAAATACTCTTTGCCGAGTGCCGATCTGCACTCGGCAAAGGCAAAAGTATTTTTTTAAAAATCCTCTTTGCCGAGTGCGATCGCGCACTTGCAAAGAAATCAAAAATAAAAAATAAATTAAAAATTGTTTGCCGAGTGCGATCGCATGCACTCGGCAAACCTTCAACACTTATACTTTTTGCGCACACGCACACCCGCACACACGCACACGCACACCGCCGCGCGTCGCTGCCTCGACGACGCTGCGCGCGCTTCGCCGCTCCCGACGAGGCCGCCGCTGCCGCTGCCGCTGCCCGCGCCGCTCCGCCGCGCCGCCTCGCCGCTCGCGCCGCCGCCGCCGCCTGCCTCGCGCCCGCTCGCCGCCGCCGCGCTTCGCGCCGCGCCACTGCGCCGCCACGCCGGCCACGCGCCGCCCCGCGCACCGCCGCCTGCCGCTGCCCCGCCGCCCACGCCCTCGCCGCCGCCCTCACTGACAGCACGTGATGACTTATGCCATCTTAATTATTATTTTTGGAACAAACCGATGGGTTTTAATTTGAGGGTTGAGGTGACAAAATGGCCTTATGTTGGTTTGCGACAATCTAAGGGACAATTTGTTTTTAGAATATGTAGTGAAGACACAACAGTATAATAATTTGGTGCCATATCTTTGGTCCAAGAAGGGATCAAATTTGTTATGTGTATTGCAAGCTAAGACATTTGAAATCTTTTAGAAAGAATGACCGCCTGTCGTCGATAGATTAATTTCTTCAGTTACTTAATCACTAATTAACTTAAGTTTGATTCTCGGATAAGACATGATCAAGAGTTGTTGAGTTTGCAACATAGTGGCGTAGTGACAACAATCAATGACATTATCAAAACATAATAGGTCGACGTTGTGGTTGTGGTTGTGGTTGTATATATGGTTGTCGCCATCGTCCGTTGTTTTTTGCAGGTTTTGGAAACCTCACCGTGCAGGGGAGGTTCTGCCGAATTTTTTTGTAAATGACAGTATTTTGTTCCATTTTGCAGAGAAGAGCCCGTCGGAGCCGAGTCGGAGTTCCGGCGCGTCGGTCTCCCGCACGCGTCCGCATCGCACCGACCCGCCACGACCCGCTAGCCGACTCCACCGCCACCCTAGGTATAACCCCTCTTTTCGTATCATGGTCGTAGATCACGTAGATGCAATTGATGGTTACATTACTCGCTGATACTTATGTTAGAGGATGGATGACCGTCATTGGATGTACACGGGCGGAGAAGTCAAAGTGATTACACCACGAATGGATGAACAAGACCGATGCTTTCTTGAACTGCATTTGGCAAGGTCAGCTAAAGGACATTGTCTAGTTTTGTGTCCCGCAAGAAATGTGGAAACAGGAGAAGGGTAAACAAGGTGGACATGGGTAAACATCTTTTGAAGAATGGATTTACGCCGACTACACCCGGTGGGTCCACCATGGTGAAGCCCATCGTATGAGAGAGGAGGTGGTGAGACCACGCGTCGAGGCTTATGATGCGATGCCGGTAGCGATATGTTAGATGACTTTCACCAAGGACATTCGATGAGGGACGTGAGAAGGAGGAGATGGAGGCACGACGGCGTTTACGACATGATGGACTCGCACGAAACACCTTCACGATCGGTCAACGGTGTCTCAAGTGGATGCCATTGGATGCTTAATGGGGTTGAAGTCCGAGTTAAACCGGTCGAGAAGGCTTCGATAAGATGTTGACCGTGATTGGCACCGTCCGAGGGCCACATTCGCCAAAGAGCATGTACGAGTCACGAAACTCCTTCGCACTTAAGATGCCGTATGAGCGATACATGCTTGTTCAAGGGTGCGCCCAATTTAGGAAAGAACACAAGGATGCAAAGTTCGTCCAGTGTAAATCCTCCGTGACTGGAGGTAGACTCGTGATGGCGAAGAGGCGCTTACGATCCCGTGAAAATCCTACGGTACATTCCGTTCCACCGAGGATCCAACGGCTATACATGACCGAGGAATCCAAACAGATGACATGGCACAAAAATGGCAACGGTACAATCGACAAGATGGTACATCCATCCGATGGTGAAGCATGGACCCGCTTTGATGACCAACATCGTGAGAAAGCGGATGAGGCTCGCAATGTACTGGTCGCCGGCAAATGGATGGGTTCAACCTTATGGACCGATGGCTGCCCCATACATATGTTGGCCCGTGTTCGTTATCCCCTCAATCTCCCCCGGCCTCCTTTCAACGACATAACGATTCTTGTCGTTGATAATTCCCGACACCGGGAGTAATATGGGTGTGTTCATGGAGCCCGTGTTTGATGAATTGTCCGTGCTTGGGACGAGGGGTATGGACATACGACCGAGCTACAAAGACAAGCTTCAAAATGCACGCTTGGTACCACTACTCCCCATGACTTCCGCGATGGGTTATTCTCACCGTGTGTTCACGGAAGTTCCCATGCCCGATGCAAGGAAGGTGTGAGGTTCCATTGGTTGCACAAGGGTGGCAAGTACTCATCGCTCGCAGACATCGCAATTCCTCCTCTTGACCATCCATTCGGACAAGACATCAAGAACTTTACGAAAGGTGTCGAGTGACAGCACCGCACCGCGGATTATGATCGTGCCGAGGTTCATGCTCACATAGATGCTCGTGCCCAATCAAGAAGGTGGTTTTGTGGGATATGGTGAGCAACATATGTGGACTCATAAGTCGGGCTTGACGAGGCTCCTATTTCGATGACCTTCTTCCGCCACATAACATTGATGTAATGCACATAAAAGAATGTCGCCGAGGCACTTTGGGCAACACTCATGGACACCGAAAATTCTAAGGACAACCCTAAGGCTAGAGTGGATCCGCAACGTTATGCGATAGACCAAATCAAGAGATGCAGCCTTCCTAGTCGCGGCAAGACATGGAGAAGGCCTAAGGCCGATTTGTCTTGAAAAAGGACCAAAGGAGGGAAGTACTTGAATGGATCCAGACGCTAATGTTCCTCGATGGGTATGCAATAACAAGAGGGGAGTGAACTTAGGCACTCGCGAATCAACGGGATGAAGAGTCATGACTACCACATATGGATTGAGCGGCTTCTTCCGCGATGGTTCGAGGCTATGTCCTCGAGCATGTCCGGCAAGTGCCGGCGAGTTGAGCTATTTCTTCCGCCACTTTGTGCCAAGGAGCTATCTCGGACCGTCATTGATGACTTGGAAAAGTGGCACCGTGTTGCTCGTAAGTTGGAGAAGAACTTTCCACCCGCTTTTTCTTGGCGATGCAAAGATTTGATTGTGCACCTCCGTATGAGGCACGTATGGGGGCCGTGCAGGCACGCTGGTGCTATCCAATCGAGAGATGTCAAGACTCTTCGCCAAAATGTAGAAATAAAGCCAAAATTGAGGCTTCCATGGCGAGGCATACATTCGGAGGAGGTGTCAAACTTCACGAGAAATACTACACCGAGAACCTTCCTAGCGCTCATAATCCACCCTCGTTACAATGCGCGAAAATGAATCGAACCTCGACCTTTTCCAAGGGCAACTCGGGAGCGCAAGTGCATCGACCACTAAGCAATTGAAAATGAAGAGTGGCGCAAAGATCATGCTATATGTGTTGACCAACCTTGTCGAGGTGCACTGCTTCATTGGGTAAGTTCTCAACGAACTTGTTTCAATACGCGTCACTCCTTGTTTCTTCGCCCAACCCCTTGTTTTCGTTGGTGCAGAGAATTTCTTCACAATCCGACATGAATCAAGGGATCCTACCGCAGAAACCGATACCCTTCTTTCACGGTGCGGGACCGGGAGCCCCGATTTCATTTCTTGGTTCAAACAGAAGGTACCGCCCAATTTAGCTCGATTTAGTTCGACATTCCAAGTTGATCGTACGCTCAAATAATATAACGATCTATCCCGCTGAGCTTGGTGCCCAAACCGATGCGCCTATAAGTGACGAGTTGAGACAGTTGCAAACGGTGTCGTTAGGGTCAAGTCATTTACCGGCTATGACGTGAATGGATATCGCTTTTCACACGAAGCTACGAGCGTAGTCGGTCCCAATCGAAAACCACAAACGGCGGAGTTTTTACGCCAGACCGATGGCCTCGACTATTATGGAAGAATTGAAGAAATCTACGAACTTCCATTCTATGGTTCCAAACCTCTTAATCTGTCATATTCAAATGTCTTGGTTTCATCCTCGGAGTAACGAGACGAACCCCTAATCTTGGGCTAGTCGAGATTCGACAGATTCCGCTCTATCCAGAAAAGATGTCTACATTGTGGCTCAACAGCCGTCCGTGTTTATTATACGCCATATGCTGCCAAGACAAAGAGCATCTTAAGGGTTGGGCTATTGTGCACAAGGTATCGCCACACGTAAACTACTCGTCCCAAACGATGAAGATTACAACTTCAACCCAAACACATATGATGGAGAGTTCTTTCAAGAAGAGGGGCTACAAGGAGGTTTGAGATAGACTTAACCGGCGATAGGAATGGAAGTAGACAATGAAAGGGTTGATGACGAGGACGCTGGAGACGAGGTGCGAAATGTGAAGGACTTACAAATGCTTGAGCGATTACGTTTAGGCAATGACAATGAAGACAACATTCCTCCTTCTGATAGTGTTGATGATTTGGACAATGTTGATAGTGATGAGACCTATGATCCAACTAATCCCAATCATGAAGATTATTTCTAATACATGTAATACTATGTTTTTGTAATTATGTTTTGTTCATTTTGCATCTATTTCTAATACATGTATTACTATGTTTTTGGAAATTATGTTATGTTCATTTTGCATCTATTTCTAATTACGCTTGCTTATTCTTTTTAATTGCGGTGAGTGAACAAAGATGGCGGGAACCGTCGAACGTGTCCTCGCTTTACCGAGACCACGACCGCGGGAGGAGGCGAGGGGTCGGACAGAGGAGGAGGAAGAGGACCGCCGCCGCAGAGGGCCGCCCTCCCACGCCGCGTGAGGAGGTGCCGAGGAGGAGGTGGCGCCGTGGGACGAGTTGGACGAGGAGCTAGTTCGGCAGACGGCGAGAGGAGGGGCGACGAGGACGACGACGAGGCGGTAGGCACGGGTTCCGCTTCCTCCTCCGCTCTTCGGTGTCTACTTGCAGGTCCCGCGAGCCTCCTCAGTTCCGATCCTCACCGACGCCTGATTCGCCTCAAGGGCAAAAGTAAGTAACTTTAGATGTTGTCACCACTACTTCATATGATATGTTGAAAAAAGAGAAACTAATAATTTTTCTTAATCACTTGTGCAGAACGGGTGGTTGTGTCGGTGGTGGCGCACGCCCCAATGGCATCCCGGGTCTTCGCAGCAACACTACCCCGGCATTGTCACGCACGCCGGAAGGCGAGCCGCCTACTCGCTTGACCACTACGCTGCCGGCCCCGATGCGGAGTACCCCAACAAGCGCGCGGTGAAGGCGGAGTTTTGGGTAAGTCTCCTCGCACAACATTGCTCAATACATCGCATTCATTGGACTTTTCTTGAAATAATGAATGGATACATCGCTTGTATGCGACTTATTTCGATGCGATGAGGATTTGAGGCCGTGGAGGACCGTGGCTACCAAAGTCGTAAAAACTCATCACCGACATGCATCACGAGGTGCGATCAGCCATCGTAAGCTACCACGGTCAAGCTTGGAGAGAAGGTCACCAAGAAAGACGCAAGAAACATGACGACCCGGAGCAGACTTGAGGTAGATGAAGAACATTAATATTGATTCGCTTTGAGATTAAGCACGCTTAATTTGATCTTCTTATATGTCAAATACTTGATGACGTGTAGATGATTCCCTGGTGGTGCCAATCGTATCCCGAGTGCCGGGCGATGATCGTGGACAAGTGGTTCACGGAGGAGTATCTCCGGATGCACGTGATGCCCGACCATCGCTTGATGATGCAAGGTCCAAGACACCATCAAGGCACCGCACCTCTCCGATACAAACAAGCATGGGTACACGAATTCATTTATCTATTGTGACGCCAATTCGCCGATTTCTAATTATCTTGCTGTTTTTCTCGCATGGCGTACATAGTGCCCAAACTTTGCTCGGACTTCCGGCATGGTGTATGGCCCACAAGGGCAAGGCGACGTCCGACGCCTCCTTCAACTCGAGGACCCGCCGAGGCGCTACTAACCCGAGCGCCCACACCGCATCGGTGAGTAGACGCTCGGCGCAAGGTCGGTCCATGGGCCGACCATGATCCGAGCACCCGTGACTTTGATGGAGAGATCGCCATGAGGGTGGGACAAGGCAAGAAGCATGGGCGGTCTCGCTTGGCGACGGCCTCATCGACACGGCCTCTACCCATCTCTCCCGATCCGAGCACGAGCACGAGCGAGCTCGCCATACGCTCACGGGCATCACGACAAGACCGGTCGACGACTCGAGGTTATTCTGCTTAACTCGCCGACATTGATCTTTACACACCTTTATTAGCTTTGTATTATCGAAACATTGGAGTGAAATATTGCGGCCTACCGGAACAAGAAATGAGGCAACGCGAGCCGGAGGCCGAGCAGCAGAGGATGTCGCCACCGAGGCCGACCGCCGAAGCGGCAGAGGATGTCGGCCACCGAGGCCGAGCGGCCGAGCGCAGGCCCGACGCAGAGCTTGGCGACATGATGGAGTTCCTACAAGGTCTTGGGCAACATACGGGCTTCGCGCACCTGGCGTCGCTCAACCTCCGCCACGCGCCCGCACTGCAGCTACTCCCGTGAGTATGAAAGTTATTTGCTTTCGCTTGTGCTTTGCTTGTATGACCTCTACCTTCCTAGATTAGGTATCTAATGTAATCTTGTCTCACATGCAATCTCTTCTCCTTTGTGCACTCAATCGATGTTCGAATAATCCACCTCATGCGCCCGAATGATGGAGCTTTTCCTTCACCACAGATAGGCCACCTTCGAGATGAATGGTAGTTGTATTTTCATTTGTTGTTCACTTGGTGATGGATTGTGATATACTTATGATGCATTTGTCGACTGTGATGAACTTGTGGATTTGTTTGAATGGACTTGAGCACTTATTGTTATATATGTGATGGATGTGATAAATATGTGATGGATGAGATATATATGTGATGGATGTGATATATATGTGATGGATGAGATATATATGTGATGGATATGATATATATGTGATGGATCGATATATGTTTGGATGGATTTGTTTGTCGTGATGGAATGTAAAAACAAATAAAAACGCAGCTTTAGTCACTTTGCCGAGTGCAACACACGGCAAATAGGTCTTTGCCGAGTGCCATGGTCATGGCACTGCAAA
Organism: Ampelocalamus luodianensis; assembly: GCA_036346255.1. NCBI lineage: Eukaryota > Viridiplantae > Streptophyta > Magnoliopsida > Poales > Poaceae > Ampelocalamus > Ampelocalamus luodianensis. The sequence continues at coordinate 41,912,778 of CM070631.1, forward strand.
GCCGGAATGTGGGCACTGAAAATCCCGTTTTCGATGCCATGACTATGGCATTCTAGCAAAGATTTTTTAAAAAATTAAAACTTTGCCGAGTGCCAACCAGCGGCGCTCGGCAAAGAATTTTCAAAAAATTTAAACCTTTGCCGAGTGTCGTCGTTCGACACTCGGCAAAGACATTTTCAAAAAAATCTTTGCTGAGTTGCTGCGGTTGGCACTTCGCAAAGCGGCCGTCAACGGCGCCAGAATCGGTCATTTTCTTTGCGAGTCGACTCGGACTTCACTGCAGCAATAGCGAAGTACTTAATGCAGCGACTTTACTGCAGCGAAGAACACTGTAATTGTTGATCTCGACCTTTGATTTTTTATCGACAATAGAGATCGCTTTTTAATGTCATGTACTGTAGATCCTTTGTATTAAATTCTACACTACAGAGATCCATTTCCATCACATATTCTAAGTGTGGGATGTGAAACGACAGGAAAGGAAAAGGTTCTGTCTGTACTATGAAGGCGTGGAGAGCATGGAAAACGTTCTGTCTGTACTATGCAGGCGTGGAGAGCATGGAAAACGTAGGAGCACCTAGCTACTTTGGGTGGGTGAGAGTCCGTGTGGAACTGGAATTGGATCACCACCGTGCCGCGTACGTACGCGTGGGGTTGCTAGGCAAGCAAGCTGCCCTGCAACGTCTCCATTAGCTAGTCTCCGTGCGATGGAGATGAGAAGAGCTGCTATATGGAGGAGCTATTGTTTATTTGGCTTATTTTTTTGAATGGAATAGCAAATCTAACTCTCTTGTATCTGAATTGGTAAAAATGACACTTCTACCATGCTCCCCGTCCGCATAAACCACCTTCTGTAGTCACCGTGCGCGGCAGGGCACCTACCGCGATTCTGTGGGCGGCAGGTGGTGCCGTCCTCCTAGTTCGCGGCAGAACGTCTATGTGCGCATGTCATCCTGCCGTAGACTAGAAGTACGATAGTTAGCATGCCGCGTATGAGATTGTGATACGGGACACGTGTCAAAAAAATGCTAAACGAGCGGGGAAAAAAGGCTAAAGGAGGGGAAAAAACTCCTCTACGGTGTACCGAAGGCCTGGCGTGCTTCCCCAGGGACGGCGCCGAAATGACTGTACGTACGAGGTTGTCGGCGCGCGTGTGAGGCCCTTCGGTAGTACACTCCTCCTGTGATGTCTGTGTCCTTGCACTGTACGATGGCTCATCGATTGTGGGGCTACCTCATTCTTCACAGGGGCGCCTGCTAGCTTGCTCCCTTGAGAGCACGTGCGTACGTTGCGTGACGACTGACGTGCGTGAGCGTGTATGGTGCATGCATGCGCAATCGGAAATCGACACTAGCTCGATCGTTCACTGCATTCCGGCGTACCTGCGAGCGGGCGGCGCCGCGGCCGAACGAATCGAAAGGGCGCGAGAGCCGGAGCCGCGCAGCAACGGGCGCGCGGACGTGCGTGCGCTCGATCGGCGGCATACGTACGTAGGCGCGCGTGGGAATCGAGCGCGGCGGATGGCCACGGCGTCGGCACGTACGGCGGGCGGCAACGCGCGACCGGGACGACGCGTGGGGATATGTTGGGGCGAGGCGAGAGGCGGACGGGCGGTGGTTTTGGACACCGGCGGGTGCTGTGGTGGGTCGTCAGTTTGGCCGGTCGGCGGGTGCTGCGGGCGGACGGACGTCCTCGATCCGGGCGGCGTTCGCGCGCGCCGCTAGCTGCGGCCGCCCAGGCCACCACAAAGTTTCGGCTAATTCGTTGCGCGCGCACGGAGCGCATGCCGATCGATGTATTCTAGACGGCAAGGACGTACGTTGGGCAACCCTGCCACACCGAGGATCCGACCGATCGAAGCCGTGCATCGCATCGAGGTGACGTGGCGACTGACGAGGACGAAAATGACCCTTCTCGCCCCTTGGCTAGCTAACCCTTTCCGATTAAAGACGCCGAAATTAAGGCATACTCGTTCGGCTAGTTAATCTCGAATATATATCCGTCTACTAATTAACAGTGAAAGCGTGCATGATTTTGGGAGAATCACGCTCACAGTTTTGCATCGATCGTTTAAGAATATATGCATAATAGGAAGGTAAGATTACATGCCAAAGATAAATCGGTTGTAATATGTTGGAGGTGAACCCGGAGACCGGCACCACCATGATCTCCGGGATCGCCTGCTGTGGTCGCCTAGGTCTCCTGAAGCCGTGCGCTAGGTCTCCTGACACCGTACGTGATACGTGCATGAGACATGCACGTATACATCTAACACTCCCCCATAGTCTGACCGGCAGGTAGACAAAGACTGGACCAAAAGTCGAGAAACACCACCGTAGGTAGCCCTTTTGGTGAAGATGTCAACGTATTGAGAGACGGACGAAACCTGAAGTACATGAACATCCCTAACACCACTCACTCAAAGTGTAGATTAATCTCAACATGCTTTGTGTGCTGATGTTGCACGGCGTTAGTTGAGAGATAAACTGCACTAATGTTGTCACAGTAGACAATGGTAGTCTTTTAAAGCGGTCAATGAAGCTAGTGGAGAAGTTGGAGCAACCAGCACGACTCGACAACAAAATTAGTGATGGCACGATATTATACCTCGGCACTGGAACGAGACACCGTGTGTTGCTACTTGGATGACCACGAGATGACTATCACCAAGAAAAACACCATAGCCCGAAGTGGACTTGCGAGTGTCAGGGCACCCCGCCTAGTCGGCGTCGAAGTATGCGGTGAGAACGTTGGGAGAGGTGTGGACCTAAGACCATAATGCAAGGTGCCTTGTAGATAGCGGAGGATCCGCTTTATGATATTAAGATGTGGCTGACGGGGATCGTGCATATGTAGAGAAACTTGTTGTACAACATATGCGATGTCCGGGCACGTTAAAGCAAAATACTGTAGGGCACCGGCAAGACTGCGGTAATATGTAGGAGAGGAGACCGGCTGACCAAAAGCAGAACACAACTTGGAGTTGGTATCAATGGGAGTTGAACAAGTCTTGCAATTGGTCATGCCAGCCCGGTCAAGAACATCGGAGATATACTGACTTTGGGAAAGGAGCATGCCATGAGCGTTGAGTTTGACGGAGATACCAAGAAAATAATGCAGCGGACCTAGGTCCAACATGGCAAACTCACGCTGGAGAGAGGTGATCGTCCAACGAAGAAGGGAAGGAGAGGACACTATGAGAACAATATCGTCAACATAGACAAGTAGATAGACAATATCAGCGCCTCAGCGAAAGATAAAAAGAGAGGTGTCGGCTTTAGAGCCGATGACTCCAATGGAGAGATGATAGGAAGCAAAGTTGCTATACTAAGTACGAGGTGCTTGTTTGAGACCGTAAAGATATTTGTTTAGACGAGAAACATGGTTGGGAAGACGAACGCCCACGAAGCCAGAAGGCTGCTAAGTGCTAACAGTAGACGGTCTCTGTGAGAGTACCATGAAGGAAAGCGTTTTTAACGTGAAGTTGATGAATTGGCCAGTGGTGGGAAAGGGCAAGGGTGAGAACGGTGCGATCAGTGGCCGGCTTTACAACTGGGCTAAATGTCTCGTCATAGTCAATGTCGGGCTGTTGAGAGAAGCCACAGAGTACCCACCGCGCCTTATAGTGCTCAAGAGTGCCATCGGCTTTGTGTTTAGGCCGAAAAATCCATTTACCAAACACAGTGTTGGCGCCGAAAGGGCAAGGGACAAGATCCCATGTCTGTTTGGCATGAAGCGTGGAGATTTCGTCAAGCATGGCATCATGCCAGTTGGGATCTTTTAGTGCACCGCAGTAAAATTTTGGAATGGGAGACAAAGGCGAAGCATGAAGGTTCAAACGATCAGAGGTTGACGAAAGCCTGACTTTCCGTCAAGGATCATAGAATGGTCATTGTCGACTGGTGTGATGGCCACTCGAGGGGAGGAAGGCGGTGGCAGGAAAAAGAGGTGCCGCGGCAGATGTGGCAGGAGTCGAGCCGCCCGCGGCAGGCGGTGTGGCAGGGAGCGCTGCCGCGGCAGGAAGAAAGGAAGACGCGGCAGGTGTGGCAGCACTGCCGCAGTAGCAGGCGCGGTAGGCGCGACAACACTAGGTCCTCACCATGCGCAAGCTCCTTCAATGCCCTACGTTAAACTGGCGACATGGGCTCGATCGCTCTGCTTGACTCCTCCTCTGGCGGTCTGGCCTTACTCCTTTCATTTACTCTCTGCATGATGCGATACTCCATTTCTGTTCTCTTCTGCAGCTTGTACTCATTGTCTGACTCTGTAACACAACATTCTTTGCCTCTTTGGACCTTGGGACGGCGAGCTCGGACTGGCTAGCTGGCGCGGGTTTGAGCGACGGACGGATGGGCCGGTGGCGTTGCCAGCATGTCGGGCGGGGCGGCGGACGGATCATCGGCGCTGCGCGCCAGCGGCGGCAGCCAGGGCGAAGCACCCCAAAAAAAGGGAGAAAAGAAAAGACAAGTAAAAACAATTTGTTGAGAGTGGGATTTGAACCCACGCCCTTTCGGACCAGAACCTTAATCTGGCGCCTTAGACCAACTCGGCCATCTCAACATGTCATGCTAGGTTGGATGGTTATTCTTACTTCAGGAATGCGGCTGTCAAATTCACCATTTCCCGTCAATCAGGCTGATCTAAAACAGGAAAGTCTTCTGCACGACAACCCAAACTTGCCTTTTGCATCCCTGTCATACCAGCTCGATTCGCTTCATCTCTTGGTAGGCTGAAACTTTTTGACTTTCGACGCATTGAAAATATTGGCTATCACTACTTTGAGCAGACAGTCCACGGAGCATCCGAGTATTTTCAACGTCTCAAATCATCTGGAGTGAAGATGAATGACGGTCAAAGACTCTAAACGGATCCTCCGAATATAAATTAATATTATGATCATGTACTAATGCGGTGGTTTGATCGAACATATGTTATTTTATGTATACGCGCACCATTTGTGTATTTTTATATGTTTTTGACTCGAATCCAGCACGTATATGTCATAAGACCGTATCCCGAATAACTTGAATTCGTATCCGTATCTGGGTCTGAATCCGAGAAAAAATATAGGTTAGAATACGAGAAGAGTAATATCCGCATGTATCTGGCCCGTTTTCACCTCTAATGCAGGACACTAAGAGCATCTCCAGCAGGGCCCCTACTTGAGCCCCTAAAACTAAATTTGAGGGTTTGAGGCAAAAACAGAGGTCCAGCAGGGCCCCTACTAGAGCCCTCAAATTTGAGGGCCCTAAAATCCCTCAAGCCCTCATTCCCGGGGCTCTAGACCAAGCCCCAAATCACGGTTTCTGCCGCGCCTGGTCCCGATTCTTCCCGTCGCCTTTTTTCTCCCCACTTTGCTCCTTCCCGCCTAAATTTGATGATTATGTCATTTGATTTGCAGAGATGTTATGAACTATGTTGTGATCGACTATCATTAAATTCGGACCAAATTTGTCTTTGAATTTAAATTTGAATATTTGTATTTTCATTCATAATTTTAAGTATAGTGCTTTAGAGTTATAGTTTAAATAAATTATTATATAATGTGATGTTCTCAAATACATATGCATATAGTGTGTGAGGAAATAGAGGAATTAAGAAGTAGGGGCTGCTTTTGAGGGCTCTCATTGAGTCTGAACCTGAAAACATGCGCTCAAAGTGAGGAGCCCTCAAATTAAAAGTAAGGGCTCTTTTTTGAGGGCTCCACGCTGGAGATGCTCTAATATATACTGAGTAAAAGTTCGCTACAGATTTGGTGGAGATAGGGTACGGGGCATACGGGCTAGGCCGGCCGAAGCCATTGGCCGGTCCAGACGTATTTTTGTTCAGTTTTGGAGATACAAACGTGGTGCGGCAAAACAGCCATGGAGTCAAAAAAAAAAGAGACATGGACTCATGGACCTTCGCTGCATTATTGCACGGCCAATGTCTATAGCCTTATAAAATCTCAGCAGAGGATTGTTGCTGGAACAGAGGCGTAAATCCAATCCATCAGCGACTACTATAGTACTATCCAGTTCTCAACTATCCTTTGGCTTTAGCAGAATACTAGAATTTTGTTGATGTGTCAATTGGGCTAGCGTTTGTAGCATTTGTATCGCTGTCTGTCAGTAACTTTCCCCTCATCTAATTGTCGTCGATCAATGGAATCTGACTTATTTTGAGTTGGATGCTCCGATGCTCGGCTCGGCTCTGTTCCCTTTTCAGTTCGCACTCTAATGAATTTTCCTCCGCTCCACGCAGCAGTAACTAATGGCCAGTTAGTTAATCATCTGTAACTAAGCATAAACATTAAACAGATTGGCCGGACGTTAGTAGGCTGCTGGAGCGATGCCCACCTAATTCTTGTCCATCGGAATCGAGAGGCTGGCCCAAGAAAAACACAACAGCTGGTACCCACGTTGCTATGTAATAAGAAATTAAGAATACTCGTTTGAGCCTTTATTTTCGTTGGTATGCAAAGATGAACATCTTACAGATAACTAAGACACCTCCTGCTGATATACAATACTAGAGTCTCCGAGACACGCACGCAACAAAAGAGGAAGGAAAAAGTAGACACAAAGACACAGAAATTCCAGATCGATTGAAAAAATTGCATGTAGATAGATAGCTAAAATGACGCTGTCACTCCCACCTTGTTGTCCGGCCTTGTAGACAGTGGTAATGAGGCCCAATGTACAGTTCCAAGGGGCAGGTTGCAAGAAAGTCATCTCCCGGACATGAGGTTGACCAAACCTTGGTTCTCGTAGACCTGGTTCATGTCCCAGAATTCACTCGTGGATGAGAGCGTCATCAGCGCAACAACGACGGACCTCATTGTAGGCCTCAGCTTGGGGTCTTCCTCCGTGCATGCCTTTGCGAGGTGTGTCAGCTGGTGCAAAAGACGATAGAGTTTTTAGCCTGCAACATTTTAAGAACCACGCAGAATGCTAGATATGCAATGACATTGCTCTGCCTGTGCATGGTTCTAACCTTGAGGATGGAATCGATGGAGTAATCCTCTCCTAGCCTTGGATCAACCAGCTTCCGAAGGCCTTCCTTTGGATCCGGTGTGGTGAGAGCCTCCTCAAACTGCAGTTTCAAGCATGACAAGCCATCAAGCAGGAAATGACTGAACTACAGCAGGCATCTAAAGCCTGTACGAGGGCTTTGAAAGCATAGTGCTACACATTTGTTTACAGTAACAAAATATGCTCGCTTGTCTAACGGCTAAACAGCCAAGAACACACGACGACAAGTAAGAATTGCAAGATACAAGGTCCGCCTCATAAACAAGAAGCTCAGGACATGAGGGTATTAACAACAGTCAACAGATGATGAGATTAACAGACTTACACAGAGCTCCTGAAACCAATGAATGCAATAAGAACTGATGCATGCAGATTTGACACTGGGAGGCAACAAGTACCCTCATTGTTTTATGAATCACAAGAGCAGAAAGTAACTAGTTGGTTTAGCAGGACAATTACCAGATAAACTAATCCCTTTGAATCACTAGCAGATTCAGTTGATCTGACGATAGCTTCTTTGGCTGAAATAAGTTCATAAAGGACAACGCCAAAGGCATAAACGTCGACCTTAGGAGAAACATCACCATATCGAGCATACCTGCAAACGTCACATTCCATAGATGTTATCATTCATCACAGATGGGGATACTCTGCAGTTTGCGCAAAGATGTAATGACAAATAAATGTTCAGGACACATACTCTGGAGGCATGTAACCGAATGTACCAACAACACGTGTGGGCAGTGATGTACCACCAACTTCTGTGAGCTTTGTTAAACCAAAATCTGCAACCTGGAAGGTAGACAAATTATTATATGAAGGATGGGCAAAACATTAAAAAAAATCCATGAATTATTCCAACCTTTGCCCGGAAGTTCTTGTCTATCAAGATGTTTGCTGATTTAATGTCCCGATGTATGTACACTGGAACAGTATGTTCATGAATGTACTCAAGACCTCTTGCTGAATCTAGTGCAATTTGAACCCTGGCAGCCCAAGACAGAGGTTCATAACCTATAAAAATGCGTACGGAGATTAATTTGCAGGAAGCATCAGAAAAGGCACAGCTAGATAATTTAAGAGGCAACACATTACCAGTTCCACGCAAATGCTGGCTTATGTTGCCATTCTCAATAAATTCATAGACAAGGAACAAAGAATTCTCAATGCAATAACCAATCAAGCGCACCTGCATGACATCCAAAATCAAACTCTGAGAATGGAAGCAAAGAACAAAAAGATTACAGGGAAATTACGAGATTACTCCTACGAAAAATCTATAGTATGTAGGGTAACACGAGAACGGGAGGGGAAAAGTAGGTCAATCCTATCTATTAGGCTTCCTGAAGAGAAATCAATCTAGCTGATGTGAAAGATATTTATATACATAATCTTCATATATAAGGAAGATGCCATCATCAGTAAGTGAGATAATCAGATAACACATGATCTCATCCAGAAATAATGTTGAGTAAATTGGGGACTTGCAATAGTAAAAAAAAAAAGCACTTCACTTAGGCATACAACCCTCAGAGTCACAGTTGTGCTCTTGAGAGTTCTTATGCAAACCTATAATTAGTGCTACCCGACATTAAGATCAAAATTATTATTTTTTCTCATAGGATGTTGATATTCTATTGGCCTACTTAAAACAAACCTAAAGTTAATTCCATTGGAGCTTTTCTCCTACTTTGGGGCGAACGGGATTCAAAGGAGAGTATGGCAATCCAGGCAAGAAAAAAAAGATATATGAGTATGTTGCTGCGTACTACATCAGAATAACATGTATTTGACAGTTGACACTTCCTCTAAAAAGGTTCATGAAATAGCAACTTACTTCTCCAAACATAAATAGTGATTGATTATTTTATTGTGAGAAAGTAAGGCAAAATGTAAAGGTAACTTGTGAGCAAAGATTAATCCAATATGCTTGCCCAGAAAACAAATTAAATCAAAGAATCACTAACCAGATTCAGATGATGAACATGTGTCAAAACCTTTAACTCAGCAAGGAACTCATGAGTAGCCTGCATATCCATTTTTTTTATGGCAGCTTTCTGGATACACAAGAGAAACAATGCAAGTCATTTCAAATGACGAACAGATCATAATGTCACATGATCACAATGCATGACCATCACAGCTTCATGTTCTTTTACTATTTGTATGTGCAAGCACCTATAGTTAGGAACATGTTTGAGGGTTTGTGAAATGCACTTTGCTCTATTTGTTATCCATGCAACTGATAAAAAAGTTGAACTAACCTCGCCCCTGAGCTCAGCATAATAGACAGCGCCAAAACCACCTTGCCCGATTTTATTAACCATGCTAAAGCCCTCTGTAGCATTAAAAAGTTCTTCATACGAGAACTCCACTGATTTGTCAACTGTAATGCCCGCAACTGGTGAAGCGCCATCAGCAGCTTGAGTGGTTGATGGTGTAACTTTATCCATACTAGCTGGAACAAAAATAGTAGTACTTCAGAAATAGTAGAAGCGGCATTCTGTTGTATTTGTCAAGAAGAAAGACTGCTCAAGGAAGAAGCAAAGGGGAAATTGGAATCATTATTCAAGGTTCTCTAACTTTCCCAATGCTCCAAAAGTACATTTATGAGTCCCTCAATCAAACATAGCTATGGGGTTAGACTTAAAGCCACTCAAACATACACATAGGTATCATAAACTCTATTCACTCAACAAGATTTCCAGGTTTCTGAGCAAACAAATAATTGCTTCACGGGGTAGATACCTGAGCATTGAAAGCATCAAAACTTCAAACCACCAAAACCAACATCTATCCTTGTAGGAAAACATATCGATGTGAACAAAGGACACAAATCAACTTGCAACAGTGAAATTAGGACTTATGAATGCTTTTGTACAAAAGAAGTTAAAACGGTAACTTTCTTGTTGCAGGGTAAGAGACATAGAAAGAGAAATCCATAAAAGCTTATCGATACCAAGTTGGGTAGAATCTTCAGATGATGGAAGCAGGGCAGCTCCCTTCGCCATTCTTCGCCTATAAAACATGATATATAACAAGACACCCAGGACTAGTGCAACAACACCAGCCACAACACCTCCTGCTATAGCTCCCACCGAGTTCCATTTCCTGGTCCGAATAGTTGAACATGAGTAAAACATCATAGTTGTCTCACAAGAATCAATCAATCAATGACATCCAATTTTTCTTGCCAATAAGGCAAAACCTTAATGCAGAAGAATAATTAGCTCGTGAAAGGACAGAGGCTGCCTGTACTGCACAAAATGAGGATAATTATCAGCACGACTGCATGGCAATAAATATAACAGAAACAACAGTAATGCAATTCAGTGGACAGGGCCACAAGATAATATAGGAGAACTTACCTGATGATTTTAGAGGACGGTAACTTCCACTGGGATCTGGAAAAGCAAACAACCAGAATAAAGTATTTTAGCAAGATGAGATCAATCATATAGAACGTATAATTTGTGGTAACTGTTTTGTTGAGAGAAAAAAAAAACAGATGCAATCAAATAACTGCAATGAATTGAATTAAGCCCTGTAATATCAGAGTATCAGCAAATTGATTGAGGATTTCACTTGAATTTGTTTCTCCTAATTAGCAATGATGCCAAGATAGTTTCCCCGCAAATATTCCAGGCAATTGTTACTTTCATGCAGAATTGCCATAAAGAAACACATGAAATCAGCAACATGCAGCAAATGTCAATCAATTTGTGGCACTAAAATGGGGAATATTTGTATGTACGGAGTGCCATAACCAGAGTTCGATCAGCTCATTGTATAATCATAAACACAATCAAGATAACTGGAACTACAAATAGTTGCTAAGGCAAGTGCCCCTTCCATCCAAGTAACAAATCCAGACCAATCTAGAACCTAATAACAAACTATGCACAAAACACCTACAGCACTTTACAATTGAGCACTCACAGTTCTGTACAGCAATTACTCCCCAAATCTCCTCCATTTCTTGCTAAAGCAAGCTAAAATTGAACCGAATTCCCCATGATGCACATCAAACAGCAGCAGCAGCGATATCAACAAGTTATAAAACCTCACCTTTGACGGGGATATAGACGATCCCTCTCCCTACGACGCCGTCCATGCCGGGGTTATACTTCTTGAGCAGGTCCATCTGCGACGACGACGAGAAACCATTATTCCTCGCGGCGGAGGTGAGCGTCTCCCCGTCCGTGAGCGGGTAGGTCAGGAACAGCCCGTAGTCCGGCGACACGTTCGCGTCGCCGCAGGAGCAGTTGACGGTCACGTTCACCGTGGCGGTGTCGGGGATGTTGTTGGCCGGGTAGGTGTTGGTTTTCTGCAGCCAGTCGGCGGTGGTGAGGTTGTTGTAGTTGGCCGCGATCTTGCCGTAAGTCTCGCCGCCGGTGACTTTGTGAGGGAACGAGCCGGCGAGGTAGGTGGAGGCAGGCGCGGCGGGGAGCGAGAGGCAGCTGCAGGGAAGGAGACGTTGACGTGATCGCCGGCGAGGATGAAGTCCAGGTTGGGGTTCCTGGGGTTGTACTGGCCGAGCGTGCGGTAGTCGCCGATGCTGAAGAGGCTGGCGATGTAGGTGAAGTTCTGGTTCGGCGAGATGAAGTAGGAGCCCAGCGCGAGGTCGCAGCCCGCGGTGCAGCCGTCGCCCGCCGCCGCCGCCGAGCCCGCCGCGACTGTTAGGAGTAGTAGGAGAGGAGCCGAGGTGCAGCCGCCATGGCGCGGACGCGACGAGGCGGAAACCCTAGACGTGGAAGCTGGGAGCCATCAGATGATTAGGAGAGGAGGACGCTGGGAGTTGCGGGAAGAAGCCGACGAGGACGGCGACAACGCGGCGGGGTTTGACTCGCAGGACGCAGCCTCCCCGTGGGGCCACACGCGGCACTCGGCGGTGTACGCTGACAGGTGGGGCACGGGTTCGTGAGCCACTAGGAGACGGACATGTGGCGTGGTTGCGAGTGGGGCCCACCTCGTGGCGCGGTCGCACTGGGGAGGCCGAGGCGTCGTGTCGACGGCGTTGGAGAAGGGAAGACAACAACTGCGGCGGCTGCGGTCAAAGGAGTCGTGCAAAATTTGGATGGGTGCTTTGGGGTTGGGCACGGGACAACGTCTCGTTCCGGAATGTTCCCGCGGATGATTGCGAGCTTGGCCCACTAATCTCTAGTATTATAAGGTGATTACGTGTCTGTATCTGGATTGTCAGAATGATGTAGCATCAGGTAGTAGATAGGTAAGCATGTTAGGCTGTTTGTTGCCTCGTTGATGATGCAATTATTGTCCTCTATTCAGGGCTGCTATGCCTCTGCTTAGAGCTCTAAAATTAAATAGAGATTGGATATACATTGGTGCGATGGGGCAATGCGTCTGGCCATATTCATCGCGGAAGATGCCCAAGCTGGCACTTATAATGATACCTGTCGATGTCATTTCGAAGACTATACTGGTTTGGCTCTTTAAATGGTATATTCTGATGTCGGTCTATACTGATGTACCGTTTCGAAGTTTAATATAATAATATATATTTATAAATATATATACACTAAATTTTCACTTGTAATATTACTTCAAATACATAGCAGTATGGTCAAATATAACCTTTAATGAGTTCAATAGACAGTATTTTCGATTCCACTAGTATGGCCGATATTGTCCGGTATCGAATCGGTATGACCGGTATCGAGCTGGTACAACACGTATGGCTATTCTGTATCGTTTTAGGTGGAAGAATGGTATATATCGACTATACCGGTCGGTATCGGAACAATATGAATAAGTGTGCTTGTAATTGTATGATGCCTTCTGTCTGGAAGCAAACAACAACCGTCGAAACAAACGCATGCCAAACAAATTTTTGATGGTCGATCTTGGCACTACGATGAGTGCCGTTTGAACTCATGATCTCAACCATGGCACCTAAGTACTTTATTATCATCTAGGTGTCGTCCAACAGTTGGTGTAAGGAAAAAAAAAGCGCATCAGAAATTCACAATTCATGCAAAAGCAATTCAATTCGTAGTCTCATATATCACAAATACTACTGCTCGATCGATCGTCTAACTCGACGCATGAAACGTGCGCAACCTGGGTTAATTGGGGTGGTAGTACGGTAGCACGGTGTACACAGTCTGCACGACGGTGAGGACGAGCAGGAAGACGGCGGCGGCGGCGGACATGCTGGTCCAGGGGTTGCTGAAGTAGTCGTGCGCGAGCAAGGCGCGGTGGCGGTTCCAGCTGCGGCCGCAGTACGCCTTCACGTCGCGGAACAGGTCCGCGTAGTAGTTGTTCACCACGCCCGGCATGGGGCACAGCTCGCCGAGGTGCGCGTAGAACTCCGCCGTCTCCTCGTCCCCCTTCACGAACACCCCCGCGCGCTGCAGGATCTCCACGTCGCGTGCCCCGTCCGCCACCGACGCCATCAGCACCACGTAGCTCATCAGCCGCTGCAGCTCCCACCGCCCCCGGCTCTGCTCGTAGGCCAGCAGATTGGCGAACATGGCGCGGTTGGTGTAGCTCTCCACGGCGGGGATCTCCAGCACGCCGTCGCGGGGGCGGAACGTCACGTCCACCAGACTCCGCGGCGACTTCTTGGTCCGGAACTTGACCCCAGCGTCCTTCAGCTCCGACGCCGACGGCAGCAGCCACGGCATGCGCTCGCCCACCGGCTTCGCCATCCACTCGTCGAACGCTTCGTCCTCGTCCTTGCCTCCGACGGAACGGTCCTCCGGTGGCAAGAACCAGTGGTAGTAGAGGTGCAGCAGGTGGTGGATCTCGCCGTCGGGGGGGCGCGCCTTGGAGGCGTCCTGCGGGGTCTCAACGGTGAGGAACTTGGCGAGGAGGTTGGTGACGAGGTAGTCGCGGCCGAGGCCGCCGGTGGCGATGTCGTAGAAGCGCTCTACGACGAAGAAGGGGAGCTGGTTCTCGAGGAGGAAGAGGTCGCTGTACACGTTCTGCATGGCCCATGCGGTGTCGATGAGCGCGTCGCCGGCGTTGTCCTCGCCCTTGAGGAAGTACTCGACGATGAAGCAGCCGTCGAGGAGGAGCATCTGGGTGAAGTCCCGCGCGGGGAGCGGCACGGGCTCCGCGTACCGGCGGCGCGCACGGCTCGAGCGCCCGCGCGGCGCGGGCGTAGGACGCGAGCGGCGCGTCGCGGTTGCGCGCGAGGAGGTCCCGGAGGTAGCGCCACTTGTGCTCCTCCATGGCGCGGAGGCGGGAGGCGCCGTGGTGGAAGGGCCCGACGGAGACCATCTGCGGCTCGTAGAGGTGGCTGTTGCGGTCGCGCATGGGCCCCGCCACGCGGAAGATGGTGAACGGCTCGCTCTTGTGCGGCTTCCCTGGGAGCGCGTCCAGGCGCCGCTGCATGCGCGCCGCCATCTCGTCGGCCTCGGCCTCGGCCTCACCGCACGCTTCGTCCTCCTCACCAGCTGAGGCGCTGCCGCTTTTCTCGTCCAGCCGGCGCTGCATAGACGCGGACATCTCATCGTCCTCATCCGCGCCCTCGTCGGTGTTGTCATCGGTTGAGTTCTCCTCGGTGTGTTTGCTGGCCACGACGTTGCCGCTCTCGTCGGCGTCAGTGCAGTCCTCCTTGGCATGTGGGTTGGCCACAACGGTGCTGCTCTCATCGGCGATGGCATCGTCGTGCGCCGTGGCTGCCGGAGGCTGGTGTGCGGGGTCCATTTGGGGAGGACACATCGACCGAGCAGCTCAGGCGGGAACGGTGGTGAGGTCCAACGCCGCCCCAGCCACCAGTGGGGTGCGGGGGTTAAACAAGCGCGGCAGCCGAGCAGAATGCGTGGGAAAACCGGAGCCTCCTTATTGGACTAATCAAAACACTACTGGTTAAGCAACGTCTCTCTTCTCTTGAAACTCAATCGTCTTAGATAGGCTTCGTCATGGAAAAATCTTTGACCGTTGACTAGTGATGGCCATGCCCAGCTCGTTTCAAGTTTCAACGGAGTAGGTGCTGACCGCATTTGATTAAGCTTCTAGATTGAAACATTAAAAACTAGCTTTAGGGCAATTACTTACCTTAATCCTTAAGGAAGTGAGAATGGTTTGGTTCTGTCCATTGGATGGACGACAGCACAGACAGGGCAGAGGCAGACTGAATGCAACTGGGACAAGTAGGTGAAATTTCAATTCCCTTTTAGCTTGGTAAGTGAACAATTCTCAGTATGACCTCACAATAATACTTCAGAAGTAACTCAAATGCTAAGTTCTGTATTGGTGAGATGTTGAGAAGGTGGCATTTGAAAGGGCAACAAAAGCGGGGGGGAATATATGGGCGTCCAAGTCACAGCATGTATGTATGACCAATATTGCCTTTACCAGATTATTGCATCAAATACCAGCAACAGCCATCTTTACCCTATTGAATCTTCTGGGCAACTGGAGGATGAAAAGAAGTCCCTGTGCCTTTTGGTGGCATGGCTGGTGATAATGCGAATGGTAACCAGATAATTCACTCCTGATCACCTTGGGGACCAACATGGCTGGGGTACTTGGATGAAACATCGGCCCAGGTGCTTTGGCCTTCTGTCAGCTGCTTCACCACAGACGCCACCTCGTCGATGCCCACCCGGACCTGCTCCTTGCTGTCCCTCTCCCGGACGGTCACGCTTGTTGCAGAATCAACTGTTATCGCAAAGGAACACCGATTTCGTCTGTCCTGCGTACCTCCTCCCAATAGAAATACCTGCAGAAAGTGAAAACATAAATATGAGCTTATGGAGTTTGCAAAGCCCAATATCAGGTATTATGTGGTATGGATTTGTACATGTCCCAATGTCAGGTATTATGTGGTATGGATTTGTACATGTCCCGATATCAGGTATTCAGGCATCATCTTCATCATGAATTTGCACAATATACTTCCCACTGTGGTAAACATTGCTTTAAATTCGTTTAAGATGGTAATATCTTCTTTTTTTTTTTGAAAAGCGGGCAGGAGCTCTGCCATTTAAGATGGTAATTTCATCTGAAAAACAATGGTTGGAGAAACTATTCTGAGGTTATTTAACACGTACCAGCCGTGTCAATAATATGTGAGATGCCTGCAGCTGTTAATGCTTTAGCAATAACTTTGGCAGCATCATCAAACTCTTGATTCTTTACCAGGGGGAACACAGTGCATTTGATAGGAGCCACAAGAGGAGGAAAGCGGAAAACATTAAGCTGTTCCTCTTCTGATTTGCTAGGTCTTGTGTAGAAGGAATGTTCAAACAGACAGTAGATTATCCTCCCTATGCCAAATGAAGGTTCGACGACTGAAGGCGTGAAGACTCGCTGGTGTTCCATCTTCTTTTCCATACTGATCGATACCATTTTCTTGGTAATCACCACATCCTTTCCAAGTGTGCAGACTTGGAAGTTTGCCTCCCCCTTAGATTCTAATGCAGCCTTCATGTCCATTGCTTCCCTCTCACTCATAGCCTGTCAGTCCAAGCATAAAGTCAACAAAACAAAGTTGCCACTTCGGTAGACGAGAAAATTTACAAACAAATATAATAAAGACAAAGCACAAGATGTGTTACCTCCAATGCTTCAACCACCATCTTTTGATTGCCCTTGAAAGCAAGTCCCAGGTCTTTCTTTGAGGGTACAATAACAAGTTTCTGCAATTAAACATATCAGCAACAGTAAGCATATAAGCACATGTAAAAACAGACATATTAATGCTAGAACTGATTGACTTTATCTTAAGAGTACAAAGACAAGGTCTATCTAGTATGTCATAAAAAATGGTTCTTGATCAAAACACATAATATACTTCAAGGGCCAAAATAAACATAACTACTAGCACACATTATCAAATACATTATTAATGACTCACTCTACAAAAGAATAATGAAGAATCAAATACAATAGATAACTCACCTCAACCTCTCTAGGCTTGGAGAATTTTTCATGGGCAACAAGTGGAACACCGCTTTTCTCCTGTGAAATAGCAACCAGGCAAGCACGATCAACATTAGTTGCACACTCCAACAAAACACAGTGGACACTAAATATAATATGCTGTTAGTATGTGCAGTTAACACATGAAATGATCAACTTGAATTCAAATTGCAACATATCCGAAGGACTAAAATTAATATCTGCAAAATTATTCAAGAGATGCTGTAGGCTTACAGAATGAGCTCGTAAATCATATGCAGATCTATCAGCAATGCCCACGCACTCTATCCATCCGTAAGAGCACTCAATCTCTGCATCCCAACAGTCAGCAGCATAGTGGGCCATCTCATTAGGTAGGTGCTGCCGGAAGCGCAGTCGGTCCTTATCAATTCCCAAATATGTCAGGAAAAGATAGACCCTCCCAATAAAGTAACCAAGTGTCTCATTATTAACAGTTCCCTGTAAGGAACACAAGATACAAGTTTTAAAATTGAGCTCAGATAAGAACCACCTCTAACCCAAAAAGACAGGCAAAAAGGACCAATTCAACAAGAGAGAAAATTAGCCAGCAAGTCCAAACCTTTGAAACTGCTTCCCCAAGCTTCATTAACTTGGCTGACTCCCCTGAGAGTTGAAGCTCTCTCGGAAACATCAAAAACTCCAAATCAGCAACATCAGCAAATTTTGGATGTGATTTATCCTCAGGATCTACAAAGTGCTCAATCTCTGCCAATGTAAATTCACGCACTCGTAGAAGACCTTGGCGCGGAGAGATCTGATTGCCAAGATGTAGACATAGTGAGCAGATTTTTTTAAAAAAGAAAACAACGGAGCATCATCTAAACCACTGTTACATAGTCAATCAACTGCTCTTGGAAAGCGTCTTTAACTTTGTAGTAAGTGCCAAACGTATGGTTAGCTATGAGCCTACGTCTGTTAGCAAATTTAAATTTCTCAAGCATATACGTCTTAATGCAATACAAGGTTCTATACAGATGGATCAGCACCACATTTTTTTAATCAAGTTATGTCCTCACAGTTACTCAAATCTATCGCATGAAGTGCAAAGAAAGTACAGAGCACTGCACTTCATTTTTTGCAACACGAAGGGCATCCATCATTCATTCAAAATCATGCTGCATTATACGTTTTTAACAAAACAAAACTAGTATAGATGTCATAATACATTTTTAATAAAAAAACGAGATTGACCATTTGATTAAATTCAAGAACCAAACACTATGCCTTGAAGCATCAAGCATGACTAGTTACTGAACCACACTACAGATGTTAACATGTAAATTATGTAACAAGTGAAACAGCACGTTGAGAAGGCACATCCAGCCAATGCATTTAAAGAAATATATGAAAACACAGACCTCATTCCTGAAGGCTTGCCCGATCTGGGCTGCTGCAAATGGAAGTTTTTGGCCATTGTAATAGTACAAGTCCTTGAAGTTGACAAAAATACCCTGTGCAGTCTCTGGTCTCATATACCTATTTGTCCACACAACAATCGATGATGATTGGTCAGTCAACACAAAACAGCATTATTATGCACTGAATGTTAATCTTCTTACCCCAGGCTAAGACCAGTAGGGCCAATAGATGTCTGGAACATGAGATTAAATGGGTAGGGATCAGAGAGGGTGTTTTTTGTATCAGGGGCAACAATGCCATAATCCTTAAGCTTTGCACCGAGTTCCTCTGGTGAGAGATCATCCAATATGGCCAGAACATGCTTAAACTCCGCAGCCTTCTCCGGGGACAAGGTGAGGTCCTTCTCAAGCTTCTCCTTGCAGAAATCTTTTAATAAGTGGTCAGCACGGTAGCATGTACCTGTCTTCTCATCCTTAACCATGAGGTCGGTAAACTTCTCGACATGCCCTGATGCCTTCAAGACAATCTCAGGTGTCACACAGGGGCAGTCAACCTCCAACATGTTCTCTTCCAAAACAAAATGCTGCAAGCATTAAGGTAATCAAAATCTTATCAAAACAAAAATGGAAAAAAAGATATCAAAGATACAACACCAATATGAAACACACAAAGAACTAAAACTGTTGTCACCCTTCCACAGCAGAGTAGCAAATCACATCCAAGGGTAAACCCCTAATCTACAACCAGTGTTCCCCTAGGTGCTAGGCACTAGTCAGGCGGCAGACCAGCGTCTAGCGCCTAATCGCCGCCTAGGCGGGGCTAGGCGAGAGGGCTGAGCCTAGCGCCTAGGCGGGCGCCTAGGGGAACACTGTCTACAACACACTCTGCATGAAGCAAGGTAAAATAATTTTGCTTCTCCATTCCACAATTCGCCGATTAGTACTCGTTAACTGACATAAGAAACTTTTTGTCACAAATAAATCGTCAGATCTCTAGTGTAGAGTGCTAGAGCGACAGACAATGGCACCTACTCTCATCAGCTCTTAGAAATTAGTAAATTACACATGCATAACTGACAAAACAAACACTTTATTCTACCACCACATCCAGATGCAAGCTGTCTGTAAAAACAACCTGTTTCAATGCTCCTAGAAGCATGTCATCGTCAGAGCACTGATGAATTTCATTAGTGAAACAGGGGCGGCTAAGCCATGTGCTCCATATATAGATTCCAGACGCAAGTTCTATATCGAATCACCAGCACCCGGTACAACGTAAATCTAAAAAAACGCATCCGTTCCTTAAAACATATGCAATTTCCTACACATGAACCGATAAAAGGAGGGAGCCATCATTCTTCATGCGAATGCCACATAAACCACAATGCAAAAGCAGTAAATCAGCACTATAACTGGGGTATAAAAACTTTCTTAGATGGCTCGAGGCCTCACCTGCCGCCAGAAGGCGAGGACGTTGGCCTTGACGGCGCAGCCAGGCGGCCCGTAGTCGTAGAGCCCCGCGACGCCGCGGTAGATCTTGAAGGAGGGGATGTAGAAGAGCTTCCTCTCCAGGGTGTTCACCACCGCCTGCCGCATCTCCTCCCGTGCGGCGCCGCCGCCGGACCCGACGGCCGCCTGAAGCCGGCGCGCGGCGGCGCCAGCCTCCACCTTGAGCGCCTTCAGCGCCTCGACCGCCGCGTCGACATCGGCCTTGGGCGCGCCGGCGCCGGCGGCCTTCAGCGCCCGCACGGCCTCGGCCTGCGCGTCCACGGCGGCCTGCCTCTCAGCGAGCGCCCGGCGGAACGCGTCCTCCGACGGTGCGGCGGCCATGGAGGGGACGGTGGCGGTGTGGCGGCGGCGCGCGGCGAGGGGTGGTGGGGCTAGGGTTGCGGGTGGGGTTCTGGGTTTAGGGGATCGGAAGAACGAGGAAGCGATAAGTTGGGGGCGGAATCGCATAAAGACCATCGATGCGGCCACCTCGAGGAAAGCGAGACGCGCAAAGATCGTGGCGATTGTGCACTTGTACCCTCGTGTTTTAGCTTTATTACTGTGATTTGTGAAGACATGTAATACTTGGTTACTTAAGGCCCTGTTTGGGATGGTTTATGGGCTGGCTTTTGACGGGAGTCTTATGGACCGGGCTTTTAGCACAGAGCTAAACGGTGTCTCGTATGAGAGATAGATCAAACATAAGTATGTAGCTAGTCTCATGTTTAAGCGGTGACACTATTTTGTAGTGTAGTAATTTTGCCTATGCATTACCATCCATTTAAACAATCTGTCCCTTTTTATTCCCCAAAGTATTTGATGGTAGATACCTTCTCAATCTTAGTCATTTTCAATGTTTATGCCATGTCAAAAGTCAAAATGCATCCTGTAAAAATATGAAAGAATAGAGTAAATATATTTGGGTACGATAGAAACAATATCAAACACAAAGTTACATATAAAAATTTCCTCAAAGGTAGCTCTAGTCTATGGTCAAATGAATGAACGTGGGGAGATACGAGAGTTGGTTTAACTGCCCTAACTATGGCAGAATATTTTCGAGATCTTAATAAGAACGACGTGCTTCTATTCATCGATAATATCTTTCGTTTTGTTCAAGCGGGATCGGACTCCACAGTGTGTTACCAACCTATTCTTTACACGCGAGCGAACATAATCCTGATAAAGATATTTGTGCCTTATATTCTCTTTAAACACGAACAGATCTTTTTAGCGCATATATCCTTGCGGAATTAGAGCACAGGATGATCTAGTTAATTTCCATCTCCTGTTAGGGTTTTGTAGGGGCTTTCTGGTTGGAGTTGGCTGTAGTTTTCTGGGTATTCGAGGGCTGTTCCCGAAAGAGCGGCAGTGTGTTGTGGGGTGATCCGGGCCGTTTGGGCCGTGGGATTGGACGGTGAGGATTTGGAGCCGAGGAAAGTAGATACATGGGGTCGCCGTCGCCGGGAATAAGAATGGACGCGAGTGGTGCGCAATTCCGATCTGATCCGATCCAATCCGATTCGACGGCTTTCCCCCCTCTTGGTGGCCGTGATCAATGCAGCTAAACTAGGTGTGGAAAAAAGAAGTTGGAAACCTGGCTACTAGAACTTGCGTTATATGTAAGTCAAGTCATGTTGATATTTCTGCTCGTTATCTTAACGAGCCAAATTCGAATCAGCTCGTGAGCAACTCGTTAAGCTTGTTTAATTTGTTTATATTTGAATCCAACCCAACAAACCTAATAGCCCAACTAGAACAAGACTAACCTAAGACTACCAACTCGGCTCAGTAAGCCGCAATCCTATCCTATCCACATAGCGTCCGACCTCCACCCGGCGCCCTCTCCTTTCGCGTTCGGCCCGACACCATCTCGCGGTCCAGAGCCAAACAAGCTAAACGAGTCAACTTGCAAATTCATAACGAGTCGAGTCGAGCCGAGCCAAACAGACATTTTTACTCGTTTGCTTAACAAGCCGAGCCAAACCCAAGCTCAATTCCTTAACGAGCTCAACCGAACCGAGCCAAGCCGGCTCGTTAGCAACCCCTAAGCTCAACATCTATCTCTGGTGCCTTGGACCATCCATGTATGATTCCTTTTGATTACTTTGGATTAGCAGGTTAATTTGGTTCGGATCTAGTTCCCATCTAAAATAAATTATAGGCAAATCGTGAGTTTACAACGCATAGACGGTCTCGTCATTCGTCAGTGACGTGTTTATATGCAGATACTACTGCCATCTGATCTGATATTTCGTTCAATTCAATGGTCGACTCGAGCGAACATCGAAAATTCGTTCCGTAGTACTAGTGCTTCGTTGTAAGAGTGTCTGTGGTTGGTCTGCGTTGTACTGGTATCACTGTACTAACCGCTAGCTCTTCCAGTCAAGGAAGACGAGACAACCTGGTACTAGCACTAGCTGCCGTACGTACGAGCTTGATGGTGCAAACAGTTGGTTCGTCAGGACAGAGACGGCCACAAATTAAAAGCCGGACCAATAGCTGCAGCGGTGCTACAGCGTTCATAAACAGCGTTAAGATTACGACCTACAGTATTAAAAGTCAAACCAATAGCTGCAGCGGTTCTACCGAGTTCATAAGGAGAGTTTAGTTTTTTTTTTATCTACAGTATTTTCTACAGTATTCCATCACGTATTATGATACTGTAGCGCTGATGTCGAGAGGATGCGTGTCCGATGTCATGGCAGAGAGAGCATGTGGAACACGGATTGAACTGTTTAATTTCCCTGTTCCAAGCGGGCCTTAGCTTTAGCTTTGTACACTCGTATCTGGCTAAATTAAATCTACAACTGCTAGTACTCGTATTATTATTACTACTACCAATTAGTAAGATTGATACGACTATATTCTATAAAATTTGACGACTGGTATGTAAAAACTATATCAAAAGTGCATTCTTTTGAGAGGAATCTAAAAAGAACTTTCACAGTATTGTACTAACTTTAGTTTGGTCGAAATCGTGCCCCGGATACTGTAAAAGATCGATAACATAATAAAAAAAAGATTTAATAAGATCTTCGATGGAATAAAACACGAAAAAAAAGAAAAGTTCGATCGGATCCATCACTTAGCTAGGTACTACTCCCACGGTGTGTTCCCGATATGGTACTAACTCCATTCTTTTTTATCTTATCGTTTTGAACATCAATACGATCTGTAATACACATATTTGACTATTACTTTTTCTAATCATATATAGATACAAACGATTAAAATATAATGATATAAAAGTATTTTTTATAACAAATCTAGTAATATCATTTCAACCTGACAAATCCAAATGCTTTTATTTATATTAACAATTAAAGTTTTAAAAGGTCAATTGCACGTATTAAAAAACAACAATAAAAAAAGAATCGAGAGAGTAATTCCATTCGACGTGTGTGCTTACCTGTTACCATAATTCCCTATGAGGTCGATGCACGCAAACTTCGACACGTGTCCATGATACGGTGGATATGTTGTGCAGCTACGCACTGTACAAAGCCAAACTACCAGTGCGCGTCATCAAGACATGTACAATAGTTTGCCGCTTAGGGTTATCTCTAAAGACAACCTCTATCTTCAGCAATTTATCTATAAAATTATTCATTTTCACCACAACTTCTCCTCCTACACACTCACCATTTGCGATGATTTGCGTGCCAAGTTTATCTCTTATATAAGAGATGACACATTCTTTATCTTCACATCCTCTCTCCTTTAACTAAAATTTTGAGTGATACAATAGGTAAGAGACAACCACTACTGCAGAAAATATCATCACAGACAGTTTTATCTACAAACCATCTGTGATACATCAGCTATCACAGACAGTTCTGAGTTAATAACTATCTGTGATGACCTCATGTCATTACTGACCTCAGGAAATGTTGTTTGATCTTAAGGAATCGTCTGTGATATTGATAAATCTATTTCTGTTTATTGGTTTGTCTCAGGAAATGCTAGCCAATAAACAGAAATAGATAGAAACAATTCCCAAAGAGACGATGACGGTTTGATCTTTCAACGATTTATTGGGAAAGATTCTAACAAAATTTTATCCGTTGGACTTCCGTTTAACTTTGCCACAGGTCGATAGCCTATAAATAACCATCGGAAGCACAGACTTTTCATCTTTCCTATTTCCACTTCGTTTTAAAGTTCTTATCTCAAAATTGACTTTAGAGTTCTTCCACTATGGGTAAGATCGTGGAAAAGATACATTTCACGAAACAAATTGACTTTTCGACCACCATGAAAAAGATGGAATCTATGGATCATGACTTCAAGATGGTCAAAAAGTCAATTTAACCTATGGATTGAAGTTTTCAAAAAATTGGTAGAAGAAAAAAAAATCTAGAGGCATCAATAATTAATTTTCACACACACAAGCATCAAGATTTACATGGTCAAAACCCTAGCAATCCATCAATTTCGTAATTTTAGGTCAAAGCATTAAGAAAAGAGAGGGGAAGGAATCGGATGGGGGATATCACCAGCAATGAAGGAGAGACGACGACAGTGTCACTGCACAAGACACTCTTACGACAAGAGTGTATTCTATAGTGAACCATGACGTCGCAATCGGAGACAGAGGAACTCACGGCAGTAGCCGGTGTCGTCGGGGGGACCTGGGAGCTTCGATTGGTTTGGGGGAGACGGCGAAATCGATCTGGAGTAGTTGGGCGCATGCAGGCGGTATATATGGCGTGCCGACAGAAGTCGCAGCGCCGCTTCGGTTTGAAAGTTTGATTAAAGGGAGCGGCCAAATCTAGAGTGATATAAGACGCGGTGAAATATCACAGACAGTTTTTAATACAAACCGTTTGTGATGAGCTAATTATCACAGACGGTTTATATTAAACACAGTTTGTGATACTTTACAGATGGTTTGTTAACATGAATCATCTGTGATATTATCTCTTCACAGACGATTTTTAGCGCAATCAGTAATACAAACGGTCGCTAAACCAAATTCGTCTGTAATTATATTTAATACTGACGGTTTTGATCAACCGTCTATGATGAGATGCACAGTATTAGATTTTTTTTAGTAGTAGGCTAAGATAATCACTATTGAAGATACCATCGAGATGTGCCTATCTTAAATTCAGGTCCAGCTAGCTAGCACGCAGGTGCACACACGGCTGAGATCGATGGTGATCGAGTTGTTGGATGAAGAAGATAAGACATAAACACGCGCGCACAAGCTGGTGGCCTGCAGATAGCTTTAAGACGGAGTTGCAGATAGGTCTCTCCGATCCTGCGCTGGAGAGATAAGGATCGATGCATTCTCAAGCTTATCTTGATTGTATATCCACAGGCCATTAAACTTGCATCGCTAATTTGAGCAGGCATGATTAGCCTCAAATTTGACCCTATTTAAATATTCTTCCGGGTTAGATGGTCTACGGTCCTGGAATACCAACCCGATTCGAATCATTACTTCTTAAATACATTGTACGGGGAAAGAAGTCTTATCCTTCCGTACCAACATATTATAATTATGCTGACATACTGTAGCTAACTAGCTGCACATTAATTTGTATAGCTACCTTAGAAAGTTTATTTTGGTCTACAATTACAGATGCTGGCCATTTTGGTTTTTCGATGTAATGTTTTCCACCGAACGCCCATTGATAAGTGTGGGGATGCAAGCTATCATATGTACGTGTACAATTAATAATGATAAACCTATATAAAATCTAAAACAATACCCAGTACTGTATATAATTTCTTCTTCGTATGGCTAAAACGGCAAATAATTAGGCATTCGTTCAGGTCGTATACATATCAAGCTAGTGGAGAAACGGTTAATCCATCTAACTTGACGATGCAGACTCCCAACCTGACATGTACACACGACGTGCATGCTAGCTGCACAGTATTCTGTCTATTCATTTGGCAAGGGAAAAAAAATGTCTCCCTGCCACGCCGATCACGAGCTCGCCGCTAGCAGGTAGGGCCTGCGCCTCCTGTCTCGCCATGTCGATCCTCCGATGGCGGCGGCCCCTCGGCGCGCCCGCGCGCAGTCGACGTTGACGTTGACGTAGACAACCGCCCGGACGTTAACCCGCCAGCAACGGCCTGCAGGTCCACGTCGCCGCTCTGCAGTATGTGCGCGTACTGGCGGAGGTCCGGGAACTCCTCCTGGGCGGCTGCCGCCGGCGTGGTGCTCTGCGGATGGGCGGCGGCGCGCGGTCGTCGTTGCGGCGGCGTCGACGACGTCGCGGCCGGCTGATGATGGAGCAGTTGTTGGATGTTGCGGGCGTCGTCGGGGAAGTTGAGCTTGGCCTTGGAGCCCTTGAAGCGGAGCGCGGCGGCGTCGTAGGCGCGGGCGGCGGCATCGGCGGTGTCGAACGTGCCGAGCCACACGCGCGCCGCCTTCACGGGGTCCCGGATCTCCGCCGCCCACTTTCCCCACGGCCGCTGCCGCACGCCGCGGTACCGCGGCCGCTCGTCGACTCGCTGCTGCTCCAACGTCGCCGTCGCCGCCATCGCCGGAGAAACGCTTTGCTGGTGCATCACTGAATCCATCGTTCATGCATGCATGTTATACACGACGTAAGATAATTTCAGAATGAATATATACTAATAGTTTTGTAAGCTTTCATACAGGAGCGGAGCTAGCCGTGGCTAAGCCTCGGGCTGGGCAGCTGGTTTGGTGTCAGATTCAGATGTTTAGTGAGATATTTAGTGATTTATTTTTAAAAAATATCTATTCAGATATTTAGTGATTTTTTTTTAAAAAATAGTTTTTTAACATCATAAGATTTTCAGACATCAGGCTACAGCACACCTAACCTAAAGTCTGGATCCGTCCCTGCTTACATAGGACCGATTTCGTTTAGTAAGGGAGGGGTTATATCGATCGCAACTGCCGTGTTCTTTCTATTTTCTTTCCATTTTTGTGTTGCCTTATCTAGGCAGAGTCACACACAGAGAAGAGAAAGGTAGCTAGGTCGAATTTTCTAGAGAACATAGAGATTCCAAGAGAGGAAAAAAAAGTGTACTCCTATGTAGCACCACACCGACACAGGCCTTTCATACCTTGTTGCCCCGACAAGGTTGCCACGGCCCCTGGCTGCGGCGCACCTACGCCCACCGCCGCCGGCCCGGGCCGCGCCGTCGTCGAGCTGATGACGTGCGTGAGCGCCGCCACGATGACGGCGAGCTCGTCCTCCGGGTGCACCGCTGGCTGGAAGCCGAACACGCCGCCGCCGCCGCCTCCTTGCGCTTCATCCTCCGGCTCCGGCACGTCGTGATCCTGAGGAGATGAAGCCCTCTTGCGACGACGATGCTGCCCTGGAGCGCCCTGAGTAGCAGCAGTATCTCCCGGACGATCCACCCTTGTTCCCCTTGTGCAGCACCAGCCCAAGCATAGGCGAAGCCCGTACGCCTGTGTGTCGTCCTGTTAGCCGTGTGCCTAAAGCCTGAGGTGAAGTGCAGAGGACTAGAGGTGAAGTGATAAGGATGGGACTGAGCCGAGTGATCAGTGGGGTATTTCGAGAAACTACTACTGCCCTTCATATATAGCCATCCACCTCGTGGCAATGGTTGTGACTAGTGAGCTAGTCGTATTGTACTTATGGCTAGCTTCCAGAATTCAACTTTACCCGTTAATTTCTTGTTCTTTTTTACTTGACTGGGTAGAATCCGTGCAAACTTATCATTAGATTTAAAGTTGTCTAGATTTTTATATGAAAAATATTATATTGTTAGATTTATCGCTAAAAACACTTTCATAATTATAATTTTATTAGTACATCTTAATATAAAGTTATAAAATATAATGATCAAAATCGCATCTCGAAAATCGTAAAAATCAAAAAATATAAGTGAAAAGAACGGAGAGAGAGTAGTACAGAACGATGATCCCATGAAAGTATTTTTAAATACAAATATAACAACACCACTATATGTTGTTGCGTTAACCGTTGGTCAAAACGCTACAAAGTTGAATTGGTCAAAAGGCTACAGAGTTGAATCTCGAAATGCGTTTGCGTCTACAAACCAAAGGAGTGAAAGAAATAAGGAGGCACACGGATTCATCTCCTTGAATTGCAATGGAGTAGATCGTGCTCGAGTCTATAAATACGTGTATATATATGTAGTCGGTTTGTGCGGATGCAATGTATGTACACGTTCCATGGGGATGGGTTTGGCGCCATTCAAAACACTTAATTATACGTATGGACCATCCTTACGTACAAGTATGGCAGGTACACCAAAATATCCGTGTGCCTACCCTACATTTCCTATATTTCCACTTGCTTAATTTCCTTTGTTTCTGTGTGCGTTTGTGTATATATATAGAGAGAGATAGATACCATACGTTTGTACATTATACATTGTACTTAAAGTTTTAAAAATCGGTAACCGGTACTCGACTGGTCACCCACGTGGTAGTGATTATATGACATAATCGGTCTGATTATGCGACATAACCAGCAATTACACGGTAACAAATAAGACATCCGTTACTTGTATACAGTGGAGTATACAGCCTAGTAGGCCCATTTTTGGAATACTGGTTGTACTACCCAGAAACAGTATACACTGAAAAAAAAAGGAATTTGCTTTTTCTTGACACCAGGCAGGCTTGGCCCGTAGCTAGCCAACGCGCCTAAGTCGACCTCTTGATTTCCTTCACAGAAAAAAAAATCGTCAATTTGCACAACTTACACTCAATGAATCACATCAAAACCTCTTATTTCCTTGTTAATGTTTTCTGATTGGAGGGGAGGTAAGATTTCGTACGACTAATTAATTAAACAAACCCAGCAGAGCTATGGTGAAGTTTCTGCACGATTTCTCAGGATTAAGTCATTGACTTGAAAGTCCTACATGTTCACACGAGGTCAAAGTATTTAATGAATTGCTTTTCTCTAAAGCTTTTGAGATGTATACATCTCAAAAGGAAATGGATTCAGTAACGCTCCTCTCAAAGAAAGGAAAGAAAAGAAAGAAAAGGATTGAACACTGTGCCTGCTGCTTGAATTGCCTCACTGAATGAGAGAATGGTCATTGGTCATCTTCCCTTCAGTAGAGTGGCAGTCTAAATCCCACATATGCTCAGGTACTGACCAATTGATCTTCCAATTAATCTAAGCCTACTGACCATGATGGAAAACGGGGGACAACCGCTAGCCCCATAGATTAATAGTGTCTTGCATAAACATGTTGTAATGACGAATCTGACCCATGCGGTTGGAGGTCTTGTTTAATGTTTTCACAGCCCGTGGATTGTTGATGCACACAACTCATTGGAATGGTATGCATCATGCGTACCTTTGGGAGTGTCTTGTTAAACATAAATCTCATTGACTTGAATCGGTAGCTGTTGGAATCTGATTCTCCTTCTAGAAACCAAAATGACTTGGGCTTGGGCATCAAGAACCAAACTACTCCCTCCCTAGTTAAGAAATAACAAACGAAGCTCCCCTAACCAACAGACAACAGTTGATAAAAAAGCACATGGGCATCGTAGTATAGAATAAGCATCCAGCCTTCTTTCAGTTCCGGACCCAGCTCCTCAACCAAACCAGTTAATGTAATGTAACGCCTAGCGGCAGATGAGCTCAATCACGAGTCACTACTTCATCACTGATCACCAGTTGCTACTTCCTGAAAACTGCTGAATATTTCCAGCATTGTACATATACCCCTGAATTTTTCTCCTCTATTGTTGGTTAACTAGGAATCATAAATTCAACCTATATACACCCCTCAAGGCCTCAACTGTTAACATTCTGGGTATATTCAATTGCAAAATGACATTTCAGAATGATTATGTAGGTCAGTAAATTTAACATATGATCGCAATGAGAGTAAATTGAAAGTGTACATGTACATGTCTGTGCTACTATTTGAACTTACCGAAGACGGTATTCAGGACAAGCAGAAGGCCAGGCCACGATGTATGTCTGTACGAGTGCCAGCTGACCTCCTTTGAACATCCCACACAGCTGCTGTGCAGTTCATGAAAGCCCATCTGATCAAAAGTTTCTTCTGAGGCCTGAGCATTACTCTCATTGCAGAAACAACTCATCCATATTTACACATTCGTGGTGACATACGATATTGACCAAAATATGGCAGTGAATAACATTCGTGTCCCATGAGCTCATCTGTGCTACAATTTGAACTCACAGAAGCAGTGCTCAGGCAGAGCCGATCCCCTCCCCATGATATATTCCTCTCGATGGGCATCCCACATAGCCTTAGACAGTTGGCCTCCTGCCAGTCCAGCAGCGGTGTAGTTCGCAAAAGCCCTCCTACTCAAAACTAGTGTCTTCTGGAGCCCTTGCATTGTTCTCATCGCAGTTACCATCTTATCCATATTTCCAAAGAACGTGGCAACATAAGCATCACTGTTGACTGAAACATAATAGTCGAGAGCAGCTTTTGTGTTTCCATGCATCCTCTCAAAATCTTCATGAGTCAGGAGAGACGACTTGGTGTATATATTTATGTAAACGGAAGTAAAGCCCTCAAGTTCCATTAGCCCATCGCCAGCAGCTAAATAAATGTTTGTGTTTGTAGGAATGCCTAATGCTTGGAAAATAAATGCTGTTTCACTCGGTGTTAGAGGGCACTTGCCACGGTTCCTCCACAGACGAGCAGCATCACCAGTCAATGCCTTCCTATCCTCCCCACGCGCAGCTTCAATTGCGTCCAGCGATTTGGAAGCAAGGCCAGCATATACACATCGACTGTAGGCAACCATATCTGGTTCAAATCTCAAGTGAAGGGATAAGAAAGGTTTTGGTATGGCTTGGAGAAGCGCATTAGCTTTGACTTCCACTTTCTTATTCAACCGGAGTGCATTGTAGCAACCTTGGCAATAAGAAGCTTTGGCATATGAAGGATTTCTGAAAAATACAGACATATACATCAGTATGGCACAGAGGCAGCCCCAAAAATGAATAATTACGATAACAAATAGTTTGGAATCAATAACATATCAAATTGTCTGGAAAGGATCATTGGCACAATTATGAAGAATAGAAGAGTCAACCATGCATACAAGTTTTAGATATGTACATAAAGTGAAACTATAGGATCATTGTCACAATCAGGAAGAGCTAACCACATGTGAACTAACACTAACTAGGATTATACTACTAGTTATCTTAATGCCTTTGTCTCACTAAAAAAAATCTTGGATAGATGACAATCTTTATGGGCAGAACTAAACATAAATTTACCAGTAGGTCAGCATATCACAACGCATACAAAGGAAATAAGATTAGGTAAGTTGAAGTGGTTGCTGTGATGTAAAGAAGTCATGTAACCACCAAATCACGGGCATGCAAATTCTTGCATTACATGGATAGGCATAATAATTAAACAAAGTTTATCTTGCTATTGAAGTGGTTGCTGTTATGTAACGATGTCATGTAACCACCAAATCACGGGCACACAAATTCTTGCATTACATGGATAGACATAATAATTAAACAAAGTTTAATAATTGAGATCAGGATCACTGCAAAGGGGGACTCAAAGATATGGAGAGCACTACTTTGTTTGACATCACTTTGTGCAACTGGGGAAAGCAAGCCAACATGCCAACTTCGAAGGTTGATAAATATGCTCACTGCTAGTGTTTGTTAGAAGTCAGAAGACTATATCCCAAGCAATGAAAGCAACAAAGAGCTGTATCCATAAAAAGCATTGATTGACATGGTCACATCGCATCAGACACCAACATCTAAACATACATAATAGGGCCAATACATATGATTTTCAACACTGCTTGATGGTACTAAGCCTCGCATATGCCACTTAGGAATGCAGTCATTGACACCATGAATCTACTTAACAATGAGCTCTTACTACTGCAATATATCTACTTATATGTTATAATGCATGGCTTACAATGATACTGGAATTTTGGTCCTATGGTACTTCATCGCCAGCCTTATTCTATCCATCCATTACAATACACTAAAAGCATCAATAGCAGATATGATTAAAGGCATCTTGCATGAACACTGAACAACATAACTTGGGGTCGGGGAGCAAACTACTTGGAAGCATGATCAAGAGAATTGGCATTATGGAAATGGACATCACATTTCAGGGATATACTAGATGATTGAGCAATACCTATCTCTTCTTTGGCTCATGGCAGGTGTCAGTGAAATATAGTGGTGCTCCAAGAGAGCCGGAAGCACCGTTTCCACATAATCAAAATGTCCTTTCCGTTTGCTGCAGTCAACCTTAAATGGTTCTTTCGACGCTATCTCATCAGGAATGTCCTTCATAACTTTCACATAACCTCTAGTCTGCTCAATGAAGTAATCAACATCAAAAACATCTGCAAAACCACTGACAAAGCATTCCAATAAGCACTGAAGTACTTTCTGAACAGAAATGAACTACAAAACTACAACTAGCACAAGCCTTCGTTTCCTCGAGTGATTCCCATACCTAGACTCGTTCCAATAGGCCGCAGCCTCAAACTTGGGCAGAACCATTGTTGCGTTCAGAAGACGAGCAACCCTAATTCCATCGCATAGCTGCAGAACCATCACACTGACACTATTACTCTATTAGCCTACTCGTTGTGCATGACCAAATGATATCACTACAGGAAGGAGGAAACTCTAACAGAGATCGCTTAACGTACATCACGTCGCAGCTGGTTGAGCCCGCCGTAGCAATCTATCCGGATGTACCCATTCGTCCTCGCCGGAGCTGCAGAAGAAGATGGGATAAGAAACAATCATTAACAGTTCACCACATCTCAAGCAAAGGTCCACTACCCTAACCCTAAACCAAAACCGCGAAGCACGCGAGGCCTCACCGGGCATTGCCGTCCGCCACCAGCCGCACGGTCGCCACTCCACCGCCCGCCGCTGCGCCCATATGACCCGCGACCCTGATCGCGACTCCTCCTGGAGGAAACCCAATGCGAGGATCAGAAGTTCTGGAACATTCTAGAAGAATCTGGGATAGATGGTGGGGTGCAGGGCGCGTACCTGGAGGCGGGGAGGGCGAAGAAGGGCGGGGAGGAGGGGGGAGAGAGGAGGAAGAAGAGGGCGGGGGCGAGGAAGAGGACCGGGAGAAGGAGGCGGAGGCGGTGGGCCCACCACGCCGGCGCAGCCAACGACATGGCCGCCGCCGCGAGCTGGGAGAAGCACTAGATCAGATCGGCGGCGCCGTTGGGAAAAATTGCCGCGAGTACACCGGAGCCACTTTGCCTGCGCGAGCGGTTATGGAAGTGGGGAATTCAGGTGTGTTAGTCAGAGTTTGGGTCCCTCCAGTATGTGGGCCCCACATGTCATTGATACTTATCCAGATCGAGCGGTGGCGTGCAGAGATGGTAGGGGGTTGGCCAATAGGGACAACGCGTTACCGCTGCCCTTCAGCTCTTCACCATGACATGTGGGCCCTTATATGTGACACCCCACATGTCAGGCTCACCTGAAGATGTCCTTTTCGAGGAGTTAAACATAAAAATTGATTAAATCAAGGGCTTATCTGCAAAGTAACACACATTTATTTCCGCTGCGCCGAGATCTCGGAAGGAAGAAGAAACACACACCGCACCGCAGAAGCGAAGCGAAATTCCACCCGAATCGAAGCCGCCGTCTCGAACTCCGGAGCCCGCACCCACACGCGAAGCTGGCGCGGGAGGCGGCTGACGCGAGCGCCCGCAAGCGCAAGGCGGCGGACGGCGGCGAGGCCGGCGCCGGCGCCGGCGCCGACGCGGACGCCGCGGTCCCGGTCCCCGAGGAGGCGGTTATGGGCGACGCCCCTCGGCCCCCGCGCTGCACGTCTGGGGAGGAGGAGGCGAACCCTAACCCTAACCCGAGCGGCGGCGGTGGTTCGGACTCCGTGTCGGTGGAGCTCTCGATGGGCGGCGACTACTACCGCGCGTGCTGCGGCGACGCCGACCTCGATCTCCCTGCCCCCGAGGGGCCCAAGGTGCCGTACGTCGGTGACAAGGTGAGGCATCTCCATCTCCCCCTCCCCTACGCAACCGCTGTAGATTTGTTCATGTGGTAGATGGGTCTAAATCACACTTTGGGAGTTAGTCTTGCAGCGCTCAGTGTTGCTAATCCGGCGTCCTGCTAGTTGTGGCCTTCAGCCTTTGGCTGTGGCAAGTGATCGACCCCGTTGACCCAGTAGGATGCGAATATTGGTAGTGGTAACAGTTGCACTGAAGTTTAGTTTCGTTGGTTAATTGACATTTGAGATGCCCAAGGTAGAATAAGGGATTGGAATTTAGACAAACAGGGAGAAATTACTCCTTATCGCGCTCTATTCTAGGATAAAAGGGGTTATCAGATGCTCCTACTTAATATCCTCGTCTAGAGTGATAGTGATAATTGGCGAACAAGTTTGTTCCAACTTGTGGATGTAGAATAGCCTATGAGAAGCTAGGGGCAACGCAGCACATAAACTGGAGCACCATTTTTGTGTGTGCTCAATTGAGGTGAAATTTATCCCAGAAGTTGGGTTAGTCTGCACCAGAGTTTGTACTAAAATGTGCTGTTCTGTTTGATGTTAAAAAATGACAAGATAGAAATCCATCTGCGGAGTTGGAGAGCGACATCCTAACAGTTTCATATCGAATGAAAGCACATATTGAGATTGAACTATGATTTAGGTCAATTAGTTGGATATCTCAAGTGCCGTACTGGTGAATTTCAAGCATCCTTTCTCAATGGAAAACAATAATACACTGTTATGATTATCTGTATGTTTGTAGAGTTGTTTTAGATTAATCTGTAGCTTTGTTGTCCTGCTTTCATTTTGCCTTTCATACTAATTACTGTTGTGTCTATCAACTGATGTATGTGACTGATATCTTCTTAATCTTGCAGGAGCCTCTCTCCACTTTAGCAGCTGAGTTTCAGTCTGGCAGCCCCATTTTACAGGAGAAAATAAAGGTCCTTATGGATTTGGCAATTCTAATATGTAATAACTGTGTTTAATGTTTATCTAGTGTATCAATGTCTGGTGCTTCAGTTTGTTCTTATAGTTTCTTGCTTGACCTGCAGTTGCTTGGTGAACAATATGATGCTTTGAGACGGACTCGAGGAGATGGAAACTGCTTTTATCGAAGCTTCATGTTTTCCTACCTGGTAGTATTTGACTATTTGTGGTGTTTTTTTCATGCAAATTATAACTGTGCATAGTTTGACGATCTTATGGTTTGCTGTTAGGAACATATCCTAGAGACACAAGACAAAGCTGAGGTTGAGCGCATTCTAAAAAAAATTGAGCAATGCAAGAATACACTTCAAGCTCTTGGATACATTGAGTTTACTTTTGAAGACTTCTTCTCTGTAAGTCTATACAATGGTTATTTTTGCATCTATCCTGAGTTACCCTGTTCCACATCACTGTTATCCCAATTTATCCGCTGGGTCTCCTCTGAATAGTTTGTAGATTTGTCTGCTTCTATCTGTGCACGCTTGTTTGCGATTTCTTTCTAGATCTTTCTGGGATATTTGCCTAGATGAGTCAGTGACACTGACAATCAGGAGCTTGTGAGTTTTCCTGTAATGAAATAAAGTAAATGCCTGCATCTAACCCCTGTCCATTGTTAATAACTGTGAAAATGATTTATCTAGGTGATTATATTGCATGCTTGCCAATTCTTTGATGAAATGCATGATTTGTTGCCCTTTATGAGGAAAGCATCTGAGATATATAGAGTTATTTTTAGCCAGGAATATTAACCAGATCGTCTTTCTGAAGGTGTGTTAAATACTATCGACACAAAATTTGTCACACAAAATTTGCTTCTGTAGTGGAGTGGTCCAGCTAGACGCTTTTCACTCTATTCTCTGGTGGTGTTGGGAGTTCTGTGGTTGGTGTTGATGTGCAGCAGTTGAAATGTGGGTAGTTGAGATGCTTGTTCACAATAACTTGAACCTTGCTAACTGATCTATACCTGAAAAGGAGTCCATTCTACACCTTGGAACTTTGTAAAATGTCCACATAATCCCTTGAACTACAAAACCAGGTATTTAACACCCTGAACTTACAAAACTAGGTCAACTTACACCCTAAGGCGGTTTTGGAGGGCGAGTTTGTTGATGGGGATCCAACTCAGGGTGGTATTTGACATGTCGGCAGCCATGTCATCGGTTTTTGTTGACGGGGATCCAGATGATAGGAGGGAGAATGACATGAAGAAGAAAGGGAATGGGGGGAGAGAGAGAGAGAGAGAGAGAGAGAGAGAGAGAGGTCAATGATGTAGATGTGAACATCCTTGAGTTGGATCCTCATCAGCAAAACTTGATCACATGGCTGCCAATATGGCAAAAACCACCTTGAGTGAGATCCACGCCATCAAAACCACCTTTTGTAAGTTTGGGGGGTTAAAGACCAGGTTTTGTAGTTGAGGGTGTTCATTGGACTTTTTGCAAAGTTTGGGAGTGTAAAATGGAGACTTATTGTCACCAGAATATACAAGGATGTTTTTTTTAAAAAAAATGAATTTGAATGTAGTCTCTTTGTAATACTCCCTGGGGCTGTCATAACATGCCTCCTTACTGATTTGTCCTCCCTGGTTTTCCTCAGATATTTATTGAGCAACTGGAAAGTGTTCTGCAGGGACAGGAAACTTCTATAGGGTAAGTATCACCGAGTTGTATTTGTCTCCTATTCTCCTTAATTCATATGAACAATAATAGAAAAGAAGTGTTGACCTGTTGGTGAGAAAGGAATTCTTTTTAGCTCTTTACGAAGTATGGTATACCCATGATCTATGTTTTGCTTTTGTAGTGAATCTATTTTGTTTTCCTGTATCTTTAGGCCTGAAGAACTTCTAGAAAGAACCAGGGATCAAATGATTTCTGACTATGGTTTGTACAACCAGATATTTGTACTGTCTTTCTCAACTATGTTATCATTGTTATCTAATCGTGTCTTCCTTAGTTGTAATGTTCTTTAGGTTTGTCACCTCTGGCGAAATTCAAAGGAGGGCTGAGTTCTTTGAACCATTCATCTCTGGCTTGACAAATTCGACTGTGGCTCAGGTTAGCTTCAATGCTTCATAGTTTTGTTGTTATATGTAACACAGGAAGTAGACACTATACCAGTAGCCATGTATTTACATCAAGTGTTGGGATGTTAACTGGTGATTTTATTTGTTTCTTCCTAGTAAATAGTATTCCTTCCTTTTTGTAATATAAGTCCATTTTATTGGGAATTGTCGTTTCACAATGCAAGTCATTTGAGGAAATCAAGAGTGTTGTTTTTGCAATATTTTCAGTCTCTACCCCTGCTTTAAATGCTGTAAAATAGGTTAAACGACTGTCGTATGCCATTTAATAGGGGTATTTAACTTTTTTTAATATATATTTGGTGCCTCCTTGGTTTGTGGGCATGGTGGGCTTGGACATATATTGCGAAATGGTGGGAATAATTATAGTCGTTAGATGTTAGTTTGTATAGGGTGCTTGTTGCATATTTACCTACACTGTAATTTGTATATTTGGCCTTTTGGCCCATTGGAATAGATTAAGCCTCATTCCAACATGGTATCGAGCCATGAAACCCTAGCCCTTGACCACTGAGACACCATCGCTGACCGCCGTTGTCCCCGCGCCGAATAGACTTTCCGCTTCGCTGTTTTTCTTTTTCTTCCTTTTCCGCCTCCTCTACTTTTCTTAACGCACACCGTCGAGCCTTCTTCTGCCGGAGCTAGCGCCACCGCCGCCGGATCCCGCACTCAGTCAGCAGATTTCTCCACCAAGACACACTAGAGTTCAGCATAATTTCCATCTCTCCAAACTCAGTGTTATTAATCCACCATGAGTTTGAGGGGGTGTTAGATGTTAGTTTGTATAGGATGCTTGTTGTATATTTACCTACACTGTAACTTGTATGTTTGGCCTTTTGACTCATTGGAATAGATTAAGCCTCATTCCAACAATAGTGATTGATGTTTTTGGCACATGTCATTCTGGAGCGTGAGTGTGTGACAGCCAATACTCCCACAAGACCAATTTCCCTTAAGAAAGATTTGGTAAAGCTAAGACTAGATGTCATGGGAGTATCACAAAGAAGCAGCTCTATAAGCAATGAGTATTTTTCAACGGATAAGTTTATTCCAGCTAACCATGTCAGGACAAGAGATAATTCATTTACCTGTCTTCCGTTGGGAGCAAATAATACATGCTTTAACTTCAAAACTTGTTCAAGTTGCCCAGTGTTATTTCCATCCTAGATTTTGTGCACCCTATTTCCATTAATATGCAGCTGAGGGGCTGATCCTGATTTGGAATTCACTTTGCAGTTCTGCAAGGCTTCTGTGGAGCCAATGGGTGAGGAAAGTGATCATGTGCACATTACTGCCCTATCAGATGCGTTAGGTGTGCCAATCCGTGTGATGTACCTGGACCGAAGCTCTTGCGATCCTGGCAATGTAAGTGTGAACCACCACGATTTCGTCCCTGCGGCCGATTCTTCTGAAGGTGATGCTGCAATGACGTCAACTCCTGCTGATGAGAAACCTTACATTACTCTGCTCTACCGGCCTGGTCACTATGATATTCTCTACCCAAAGTGAACAAGGTTTGTTTTTTCATGGCTAGTTTCGTGAATTTGGGTTGATAAAGCACTGTCTAGAACTCTGTAGTTATGTTGCTCCTGCAACCTGCATGCTGCCAAAGGTGGCCTTACAAGAGGGAACTTGTGTTCTTGGGAGGCAATGAGACATGCTTTACTTGCCACTGCCCTCAATCTCAAATTATTAGTTTTTCCTTGCTGCGAGTCTACTCTGGTACAATGATTTAACATTGTGTTGACTGATGAGAAGATTCTGTGGATATCACTACTAATCGTGTTCTCTTTCCTTAATTATTCACATTTCTGCATCGTAATGCTTCATCATAGCAATCAGTTTCGTTTGTTTAGAACCTGTTGCGCCATGCTTCAGGTTGATGTGGTGAATTACCCTGCTCCTTTACCCTGATGCCTGAATGGTATAGCAGAGTCGTCAAAATTTTCACTGCCATGTGGGTAAGCACGTCTCATCTTGCTCAGGAAATTTCGCTAGCTTTCTGGCTTTGTCAGTACTATCTGTTCCTACTCGGGGAATATTTGGGGATTGCGAGATTTCCTGATGCAATGGATGATGTACGGATGGTATGGAGCTTGGCAGATTTACCCCCATCGTTTTCTTTTCTTTTGACAAGGTTGATGCGATTTTACAACAGTTTGGTTGTACATTGTACACTGGGGCAGCTATATGAAGGATTGAGAATAATCCTTGTCATCAAAAGGGCCCTTGAATCCTACCTGGTTGGGTTCAGTCTTTCGGTTACATCATGCCTATAGAATCCTTGTCATCAAACGGGCCTGAGAAGCGAGCATAGCTCGTTTGGTCGGCTGGCGCTGAGGCTAGCGACAGGTCGGGGTTCGACCCTGATTTCTCACGGTAGCTGGAGAATAAATTCTCGGATTAAAAAAAAGCAAAAAAAAAATTAATAAAAAAAAAATCTAGTTCCTTCTAGGTATTATTGAAAAAAACAAACGGGCCCTTGAATCATACCTGGTTGGGTTCTGTCTTTCGGTTACTTCATGCCTACTTCGTAACGACTTCTAGTATGCATGTGGGAAGGCTGTGGCTTCATTTTGTTGCTGTTTGAAACGCAGCCACAGCCTTCTGTTTACGCTCGTGTTCTCGAAATATGAATTCTGTGTCGGTTGGAATTTTGCCCAACTTCCACTGTTTTGGGTGTTGTTTTTTTTTGCCTGGCTTCAGTTCCGGCTCTTACCAGTGCAGCCGACCTGCTTAGTCAGTTTAATTAGTGACCAAACTAGGCCCCGATTCGATGCAAATTGCGGGTTAGCCTAAATTTTGTGTCACTTTGGGGTTAGCATTTCATGTGTATGAATGAGCTACGATGCATTTGGAGCTTGGGTGTGGGTAGCGATGCAGCAGTCCGTACATATCATAATGAAATGCAGTGACAGCATGTACGTGAAGCACTAACAAATAGGCTGGACTTGAAGTGACACAAAGTTATGGTAAAGAAATGAAGAAAGTGGGAAGAGATATGCATTTTCAAATAGTGACCTTTGAACCAATCAATTGAAGGCAAGGCATGCTGCGATTGGAGAGGAAAAGGTTGACAAGCCACGAAAGTTGACTCCTAGAGCTGTGGAAGTGTGATCAGAAGCTAGCTAGCTCATTAGAAGGAAAAAAAACTTTTTCCCGGAGAAATTTAGGTACAATGTACCGGTGATATATGGTTGTAGTATAAATTAAATCTGATTATTGATTTTTTAATGATGTAATAGATTTTTCTTTGTATTTATAATTTTTTTGTGAAGGTATTATAGATTTTTTTAACTAGAATTTAAAATATTACTCTTATGTCATATGATCTCCACATGAGCAATTATAATTATACTACTTTTAGGATTCTACTACATATACTACCGACTGTAGTATAATTAAATCATAACTAATCTGAAATCATTGGATCAAAACAAATAGACAACCCGTATTAAATCAAGTACAGTAAAAAAGCTTTTTTTTCCAACCCTCCATTTGTCGCTGCTTTCTTGCTACAATAATTAAACCCTCGCTTGGTAAAGTTTCCATTTTGTCTCGAGCACGGAATCAACATGAAAAATTCCCCAAAAAAAATCCGAGGGGGGACATCGTGTTAGGGGATTTGGAGTATCTACCTCCACTGCTTGGCATGAAGATGATGCTTCGTGAGGGTCACAATCCTTGGCCAAGCAGGAGTGCTTACTGCAGCGATAGAGACACGAACGGGATGTGTCTCAGGACACACCACTGTCACCCAATCGCTTTCAGTTCCTCACACCTGAAAAAAAATATCGTCTTCTCCATTTGCT
The DNA here is from genome assembly GCA_036346255.1 of Ampelocalamus luodianensis. Lineage (NCBI taxonomy): Eukaryota > Viridiplantae > Streptophyta > Magnoliopsida > Poales > Poaceae > Ampelocalamus > Ampelocalamus luodianensis. The sequence continues at coordinate 41,953,399 of CM070631.1, forward strand.
GGCTCCATCTTTCTGTTCCATGTATGGGCCTATTGTTTCTTCGCCCTGGCTACTTGCCGGCTTCCTGTGTCATCTAGCTTACAAGAAGACAATCAATCATATGCAGTCTCATCAGTCAGAGAGAGAGAGAGATGCATTATTTTTTGGACGAGACAAAGTTCATGAAAAGGAAGCGATCAATCCTCCAGAAATTAAGAAACCGTCTTGCTTGCAGATTTTCATTTCGATGAATGTTGCAGCATATGACAAATAAATAACCAGTCGGTTCCAAATGCTTCTTAATTTTGTTGTACTGCTAGAAGGCTTGATGGATAAGTCTCTGTGTCGGCTTTCTGTGTCGGCTTTTTGCTTTTGTAAAAGACAACATCCCCCTCATGGTTGTTAGCAATCTGTGACAAAGATCTCGACTTCAAAGATCTGGACGGGTTGTTAGCATCTTTATGCACACAAAGATCTGAGACAGGTTGTTAGCATCTTAGACTAGATCTTGGATATGCTTACCGAAGTAGTACTTATAATATGTATACCCAACCTCAGTTGGTATAGCATTGTGTGAGAAATAAACCAAGAAAAATTTGCCCCATCTCCAAGTGTCATCCTCTCCATGAGAGTAAGGATCTTCTATCACCAAGAGCAAGAGTCCATGACTAACAAGTGGTATCGAGCTATACTATCCTGTAGCCCGAGCATCTCCCGCTCATCTCCTTCTCCGGCCTGCAGCAGCGGCCAGCCGCAGTGCAGCAGCCTCTATGCACTCGCCACTCATCTCCGGAGACGAGCGACTCATCGAAGCGCCTCTCTCCACGCAACAACCCCGCAGCGCGCCATGTCCGCGGCGGTCTCGGGCTTCGGTCGCCTCGAGCACGCGGCGTCGTGACGGCGACGGCTTCGCCGCGCGGCAGCAGCCGCGAGCGAGCGGCGGCAGAGACGGCCGCATGCAAAGCGAAAAAGCGTCGGAGGCGGCCAGCGAGTCGCGAGCGGCAGAAGCGGCAGAGTGGAAGCAACGGCGGCGCAGATGCAAATCAGGCGTCAACAATGAGGTCGAGGCTTCGCGCGGCGGCGTCAGTGCTCCATTTCGCCGACGATAGCGTCGATGCAAACCTCGACCACGGGCGAGAGCCACAGGAGAGCGGGCGCGCGATGGCGCCGCGCGACGCCCACGAGCTTGGCGGCGATCCAGACAGCGCGGTCGCGGCTGGTGGCGCCTCGGAGGAGGCGCGCACGGCGGTGGCGCCCGGAGGAGGCACGCTCGACGGTGGCGCCCCGGAAGAGGCGCGCACGACAACGGCGGCAGACGGTCGATAGAGCGCGCGCCTTCACAGCGCGGCGTGACTCTCTCCCGGACCGCACGCGTGGTTACCGCGGGTTCCGTGTCGTTGTCGTGGACGCCGCCCGGCGGTGGTGACCTACCTCACCAAGGCCAACTACGCCGAGCGGGCGCGGTGATGAAGGCGAGGCTCGAGTGCGGCACATGTGGGATGCGACCGCACGACGACGCCGACTACAACGAGATCGACGGCGTTGGATGCTCATCGCCGCAGCCCCGCCCGAGATGCGCTTCGCTCTCCAACAAGCGGATCGCCAGAGGCTTGGGACGCCATCGCCGCCACGCATCGGCAGCGATCGCGCCGCAAGTCCACACTACGTGCACCGCGACGGGTGGGAGAACCGGCTTTCAAGCGGTGAGGACGCCGATGACTTTTGTGAATATCATGGGGATATGCTCATGATCTTAGGATGATGTGTCAATTGGCAATGACGTTGAAGGTTTGCGAAACATGAGTTTTCGCAAAGTTCGATTCTGTCGGTCTTAGGCGGCCGATCGCGTACGGTGGCGATCGGACCGCCCATGCCTCGTGTTCTCGGTCGGCGTCCGACCGCCGGTCGGTGGTCCGACCGATTTGGTAGCTGTCCGACCGGCCGGCGTCTGAGCTGATCGGACCGGCAAGTTGAGTGACTTTGAGTTTGAGGTGGGCCAAAAATAGAGGTGTAGGCAAGTGAGGAGATTCACCGCACTTGGTCCCATAATTTTGGTGCTTCAGTCAAAAGTTCTATTCGTTTTAAATTTCGAGAGGTTGCGGATTTCAGCGTTGAAATTTTGGCTAAGTCCTTTGTGGCGGTCCGACCGCCTTCATTGGCGATCGGGCCGGTGGTGGCGATCGACCGCCAAGGTCGGCGGTCCGACCGGTTTTCACTTAAGTCGCCGCGTGTGGCGGCGATGATTGCTTGTTAGGTCAAGTTCGTGGATTTCATGGCATATGTGTTGCATGATGCATGTTTTGACTAACGTGGGTCAAGTTGTGAAGAACTTGTTCCGAATTCGATTTGCTTGTCTATTGTTGTGCGAGTTGCTTGGTGGTCAACGACGGTCAACGGCGAGGATTATCGGACTAGGCTTGGAGAGCCGAGGTTCAAAACGATCGACGATGCGGGTGAAGTCATTGGACTCAAGCATGGTGCAAGATGGACAAAGGTGACCGAACAGGCGCGGTCGCGACCGTTGAATCAAGCGGCGGGGTGGTGCAAGTGCCATGGTGGTTTCGGTGGAGCCGGATGGGAGAGACTTGCCGACATGATGAGAGCCGTTGGATCAACCTACACGTGGCGAACAGCGAGTGCTTCGCACAATATGAACACGGCGCTTTAAAATGCGTGCGTGTGTCACCCGCTTGTTTTGGGCCTTAACGGAGCCCATTAGGAGACTCTATTAGAAACCCTAAGCCTCCACTATAAATAGAGGAGGAGGTGGTTGCACCTTCCCCGACCTTCGGACGTTTCATTGTTTAGAAACCCTAATTTGCTTAGGAGAGGAGGAGAGGAGGTTAGGGTTCTAGAGAGTTGGATTTGATTTCGTGCTCATGTATTGAGTCTTTGTCATCCATTGATGGAGTGGTCAGAAACTGCATCAAATCAATCCAAAGAAAGTTTCTTCAAAAGTGAGTTCATGTGCTTTCTTTCTCTTTTGATGAATTGAGTCTTTGCTTGATCCGCGAGTTATTGCTTAGTTTCTTGACGTGATTTAGCTTGCTGTGACGTGTGAGAATACATCTAGGATCATCAAGATCATCAATCACCCACGTGCAAGTCTTAAGATCATATTTTCGTTTTGACTCGGTTTTTGACCTAACTTCGCTCAAACGGTAAAAGGTCTGAACCTGAGCAAGAATTATCACAATTGTTGCTTGGAATAGGTTTCCTGACATCCTTAGGAAGTTGTGTGTCAAGTTTCACGAAGTTTGGACTCACGAATCAAAAGTTTGATCAATTTGCGTTTCGGTTTGTCGGGCGTTTTCTCGCTCATCGAACGAGGTCCGACCTCCGTGAAATCGGTCCGACCGCCGAGGAACGGTCGACCACTGGCTCGTCTCGATCGCCACCGACCGGCCCGACCGCCCGTGAGAGGTCAGACCGTCAGTGTCTTCGTGTTTTGGTTTTGTGTTGATTTTACTTTGGGGTTTTTGAGTTGATTCAATACAAGTCTTCCGCTGTGCATGATTGATTGATCTTCATAGCTTTCATAGCTATTGGAGTGAGATTCGTATTGAATTGATTTTGGGAGAAAAGAGATCGTGCTCTATTCACCCCTCTAGTCGCCTTTTCGGTCCAACAAGTGGTATCGAGCCCGGTTAGTTCAATCTTGATCTTAACCGGTCACCGAACTTTGGCGATGGATAAGTACTCTTCTAAACCGCATATCTTCGATGGGCACGACTATGCCTTTTGGAAGAACCGCATGCGTGTCTTTCTTGAGAGCGAACCACGAGGTATTTGGGAGGTCGCTCGAAGTCCGCTTATCTTGCTCGAGGTTGCTACGCCACTTCAAGCTCTTTTGGCTAATGACCGTAAGGCAAAGAATTTTCTCAGTATGGTGGACTTGGTAGACAGAATATGATAGGATTTGCAATCTCGAGATCGCACATGAGATTTGGAAGACTCTCAAACCTATCATGAGGTTCTTCCCAAATCAAACAAGTGCGTCCAAGAGGTGTATAAAAGAGAATATAACAAATTCGAGATGCGTCTGGTGAGAGCATCGATGACATTTTCGATCGCTTCAACACGTTGATAAATCGGATGAAGTCCGTTGGTATTGAATTTACTCACCAAAATGCCATCCATCTCCCGCCGCAATCAACACCGTGGAGTGGGAGATAAAGGCTACCGCCATTCAGAAAATGTCAACTTCTCTCGATCGACTTTGGAGCCGCTCATAGCAAGCTCAAGACTCATGAGATCCGTAGTCACCATTCTAAGAAGGGCAACATGGCTTTGTAGCGCACCGCTCAAGAGAGCCTCTGATGGGTCGTTTGAGTCCTCTTCAGGTTTTTCACTTGCTTCTTTATCTGCAATCCAAGAAGAGGATCTTGAGAGTATTCCTGAGCCTGAGATGACGCTTTTGATTAAGAAGTTCACACGGGCCTACAACAATATGAGAAATAAAAAGAGAGGCGGCCCTGTGACTTGTTATGAGTGTGGAGAGCTTAATCACATCCGGACAAATTGCCCCAAGTGAAAGGTAAGAGCAACCACAAGGATGAAAAGCCACTTGGAAGAAGGCTCGAGGCGCAAGTCCAGTTTGATGATGCCAAGCTCGTGAAGGCTCGCTCACTGGTTCTTGCCGCTCTTGGAGATCGATCCTTGAGTGATGTGGACTCCGGGAGCGAGGAGGACAAGGAGGAGGAGCTCCCTCAAGACAAGAAGGGGAAGGCCAAGGACTTCACCGGCATGTGCTTCATGGCTGACTCCGACGACATCAATGACAACAATGAGGTATCTCCTTCTTATGATGTTCTCTTTGCTAGATGTGAAACTGCACTATGAGCAAATGCTAGGTCGGATAAAGCTTTAAAGTTCATCATGACTAAGAATGAGGAGTTAGAGTCACAAGTAAAGAAACTCACATTAGAACTTGTGAATGCTAAGAGTCTTGAATCGATGAATGTTCATCTGCTATGCTTTACATTCGAATTTGCTAAACCGCAATCGCTCATGATATTGCTTTGCAACAACTTGAAAATGCTAGAACCGAGCTAATTGAAGGTAATCTGCTCCCTGCGAAAAATGCTTAAAGTCTAGCATGTTGGTTGTTTCGATGTGGTTGAATCTAGCTCTTGCTCATGCGCTTAGAACGTGAACGTGAATTACATGATGTTGTAGAAGCGACTAGAGCTAAATATGTCAAGCTTAAGGACGATATAATTCGCTACTTGTGCTTCATGTGAAGCTCTTAAGCTTGAAGTTGCTCTTTATAAGAAGAGGTTTGATGCTAAAACGTGTGATTCATGTGTTAACCTTAGAAAAGAAATTGCTTACCTTAATGACACATTAGAAAGATTTTCTAAAGGTAAGAAAAGATTAAACATGATTCTTGACAAGTCAAAACTCCTTATAAGAAGCAAGGGTTAGGATACAATTTTGTCCAGATAAATCTAATGACATTCAAATTTTGAAAAATGGCTTAGTTGAATTTGATACCCAACCCGCAAAGATCACTTTCAAATCTGCAGGTTTTGCCCAACCATCTGCTCGGTCAAAGGTGCTTCTCCCGGTGGTAGCAAGTACCATTGCACCTATTGCAAGAAGGATGAGCATTTGGTTGAGTTCATGGCGTAGGTTGAAAAATGCTAAGAAAATCTTGCTAGAATGTCATCTAATCAACCTAGAGCTTTTATGAGACATGGTAATTTAGAAAGGAAGAAACCTGGTCTAGGATTTATTTCACATGCTAATGATGCTCATGCTCCTAGACAAGATAACTCTCATGTTAGAGTAACCATTGCTCACAATGCAATTTCAAATAGAATCAAAGATAGCACTTCGCTTTGCATACTACTGCAGACATGTGTCTCAAGATCGGGTTCCCAAGTCATGTATAACTAACTTGAGATTGAGACACATCGTTCTTTTGTGCCTTGATTTTCGGGATCACCGCGAAGGAAGGACACATGGTTCGCCGACTCGGTATTCACGCCACATGACCGGAGACTCAAAATGGTTCACCTCCTTCACGCGGTCGATAGGTGATGTCCTCATCACCTTTGGAGACAATACTCAAGGGCGGATTGAAGGAACAGGAACAATCAGGGTGAACGACAATTTCATCCTAAAGGATGTCGCCCTTGTGGACAAGCTTAGGAGACATGCAATGTCACTTTTGATGAGACTAGCCCTGGAGCTAGATCCGACATTTCAGGTGATACACAGGTGACAGAAAGCATTTTTGTGGAGGAAGATGATGACGAAGCTGATATTTGTCCTCCACCTGCTGCTGCTGAGTCTCCTGTCCAAGTTCCAGAACCTGCTACGTCTGCTTCACCTCCAATTGAGGCTCCTGCTGCATCTTCTTCATCAGCAGTACCTGCGGAGGTTGAGGAGATATTGTCTCCCCCGGGCGCTCCACTTCATATTCAGAGGCATCATCCTCCGGATCAGATGATTGGTAATCTTAATGAGCGAGTCACTCGCTCCAGGTATCACGATCCAAGTCTCTACTCTCATTCTGCATTTGTTGCTTCTTTCGAACCCCGCGATATATCACATGCGTTATCTGATTCTAGCTGGGTTAATGCCATGCATGAGGAGTTAGAGAATTTTGAGAGGAATAAGGTCTGGAATCTAGTAGAACCTCCTAGTGGTCATAATGTGATAGGAACCCGTTGGGTGTTCAAAAATAAACAAAATGAGGATGGTTCGTGGTTAGAAACAAGGCTAGATTGGTAGCTGTGGTTTTAGCCAAGTTGAGGGGTTAGACTTTGATGAGACATTTGCTCTCTGTTGCTAGATTGGAAGCCATTTGCATTCTCGCTTGCATTTGTCGCTTCTAAGGGCTTTAGATTATATCGATGGATGTTAAGAGTGCTTTTTTGAATGGTTTTATAGAGGAGGAAGTGTATGTTAGACAACCCCCAGGCTTTGAGAATCCCAAGCATCCACATCATGTTTTCAAGCTATCCAAAGCCTTGTATGGTCTTAAGCAAGCCCATAGAGCCTGGTATGATAGACTTAAGACCTTTCTGCTTAAGAATGATTTTGAGATGGGTAAGGTAGATAAGACCCTGTTCATCCTTAGGCGTGGCAATGACTTCCTGCTTTCTCAGATTTATGTAGATGATATTATCTTTGGTGGTTCTTCTCATGCTCTTGTTTTCACTTTTTCGAGACCATGTCTAGGGAATTTGAGATGAGCATGATGGGAGAACTCAACTATTTTCTGGGGCTTCAAATCAAGCAATGCAAGGAAGGGATCTTCATTCATCAGATGAAGTACACCAAGGATCTCCTCAAGCGCTTCGAGATGAGTGACTGCAAGCCGATCGCCACTCCCATGGCGACTTCGACTGTTTTGGATCCAGATGAGGAAGGAGAAGCCGTGGATCAACACGAGTACCGCAGCATGATCGGTTCACTGCACTGACGGCCTCAAGACCGGACATCCACTTCACTGGCCCCTCATGCGAGGTTTCAGCGTCTCGAGGACTTCCATCGCTAAACCGTTAAGCGCATCTTCGTATTTACACTCTACCCTCCAAGATGGCATTTGGTATTCTTGCTCTTCGTCCCTGTCCCTTCGGGGGTTTTCAGATTCTGATTTTGCGGGCTGTCGGCTAGATAGGAAGAGTACCTCAGACACTTGTCACTTCCTAGGCACTTCTCTTGTCTCTTGGTCTTCTAGGAAGCAATCTTCTTGCACAATCCACTGAAGTCGAATATGTAGGCCGCTAGTTGTCAGAGTCGATTTTGTGGATGGTGTCCACTCTTAAGGATTTTGGGTTGGCTTTTGATAGTGTTCCCCTTTCGCGATAACACTTCGCGATTAACATTGCTAAAAACCCTGTACAACACTCTAGGACCAAGCACATAGACATTCGCTATCACTTTCTTAGAGATCATGTCGAGAAGGGTGATATTGTCTTCGCATTTCGTGGAGTCCGAGGCTCGGTTGGTCGATATCCTCACCAAGCCTTTAGATCCAACTAGGTTTGCCACCTTGAGAAGTGAGTTAGGGTAATTTATCCCTACGGTTTGGTTTGAGGGGAGTTTGATCTTTTCGATCTTACCTTGTTCATTTGATCTTTCTTGATCTTCTTTTGATCTTTTGATCTTTTTAGGTTTTTTTAAGTTTGTGTGCATCTCATTGTTTCATACTACATTCATATGAAAACCAAAAGATGCATTGTAATATAAGCTTTTCTGCTTGTCTTTTAAAATTGATGAAGCTTTGCTTATTACCCTTTTTGAGCTTTTAGTATTTCAATTCTGCTCAATGCCATGTTTAGTTCTTTGACTTGCTAGAAGTATCATGATTGCACATGTGTAGCTAAGTCTTTGCTGAATGAGCTAGAACTTTAAGACAACTTGAACTAAAAACTGCAATTTGTGGATGTTTTAGCTAGTTGCGCAATTAGTGCTCCTTTTATGACATTGGCCCTGTCAAAATTGCGGTGTTATCTCTTGAATCTAGTGTTGATCATTACTTGAGTTTCTTGTTCTTTTAAGAATCTAAATCTGCTCTTGTGAAGAAAAAAAAAGGGAGGTCTCTTTCGTGCGAAAAAACTGATCTCACCAATTCTTTCTCATGAGACGGCTTGCCATTGCACTAGGCATGAACTCAGGGGGAGTTTTGGATGATCTAGACCATTCTTTTAAGCCTTTTGTGCTTAAGATGGTCGCGGCAAGGCTTGAGATCTAGCACGTGGATAAGAAAATGAATTATCAAATGGGTAGAAGCTTAGGAAGAGTTTGTGGATGGCTCCTAGTCCAGGATCTTCTTCACTAAGATATACCTTTCATCAACTTTAATATTCCTTTGCAAATGAAAATCTGTTGAAAAATGGGCGTTTGAGACAATTTGAGCAAAATGATTCAATTCAGGACTTGTTTGTCTCTTAATGTGGTCATTGTTAGCGTCTTGGTCTCACATTGACATTTTGACATGGCCAGTATCATTTTAGGATCTCTGTTGATGAACTTGCTAGATTTGAAGCTTTGCTTAAAATGCTAAAATTTATTACTTTACATTGAGCCTTCTTGCTTTAGCTTTGTTATATATGTCTTATCATGATCTTGCTAGCGCATTCAGGCTGATATGGTGTTTATGCAAAATTTGAAATGCTAGCTTGTTCTTTTGGGTAATCTCCAAAGCTTCTTGTAATCCAAAATTGAAAAATACAAAAATATGAAGCCACTTCATTACATTTCATGCATGCTCCTTCTTATGTTTTTTTCTCCTCGTTCTGCATTTGTTATCTCTGGATGAGAGGAAGGCGTGATTCCTTGATGACTCCATTGTCAAAGGGGGAGAAGATATTTCAAGATGTGTAAAAGGGAAAAATATTAAAAAGAGAGAGAAAATTGGAGATTCAAATTTGAGGATCATAGTGTGGGAGTTTCTTATTTGCATCTTAGTTGCATTCTTATGGTTTTATTGCATTCTTATGGTTTTATTGCTCTTCTGAACTTGAATTGCAATTCTTGATCTTCACCATGATCAAAGGTCATTTGAACAATTGTTCTTTCATATGGACCTTGAGTGAGATTTTTGACTCTTATTTGGAAATTGAAGCTTTCTTGCTTTCTTTTGTCTTATCTCACTTGCCGATGCTATTCGAAGCGGCTTGGTCATTTCCATTGCTTTCTTGCATTTGGACCAAGTTGTGTCTTTGCAAAACGTTGAGTTTTTACTTTTCAAACCTCAAAACTTGCATTTGTTGGGAATTGCCAATGTGTTCATCAAGGGGAGATTGTGGATATCATGGGGATATGCTCATGATCTTAGGGTGATGTGTCAATTGGCAATGACGTTGAAGGTTTCTTAAACATGAGTTTTCGGCAAAGTTCGGTTCTGTCAGTCTTAGGCGGACCGCCCCGGTGGCGGTCGGACCGCCCATGCTCAGTGTTACGTCAGGTGGCGGTCCGACCGCCAGGTCGGCGGTCCGACCGATTTGTAGCGGTCCTGGGCGTCGATGAGCGATCGGACCGGCAAGTTGAGTGACTTTGGAGTTTGAGGTGGGCCAAAAATAGAGGTGTAGGCAAGTGAGAGATTCTCCGCACTTGGTCCCATAATTTTGGAGCTTCGGTCAAAAGTTCTATTCGCTTTAAATTTCGAGAGGTTGCGGATTTCAGCGTTGAAATTTTGGCTAAGTCCTTTTGTGGCGGTCACCGGCCTTCGTTGGCGGTCGGGCCGGCGGTGGCGATCGAGGCAAGCCAAGGTGGCGATGCGACCGGTTTTCACTTAAGTCGCCGCGTGTGGTGGCGATGATTGCTTGTTAGGTCAAGTTCGTGGATTTCATGGCATATGTGTTGCATGATGCATGTTTTGACTAACGTGGGTCAAGTTGTGAAGAACTTGTTCCGAATTCGATTTGCTTGTCTATTGTTGTGCAGTTGCTTGGTGGTCAACGACGGTCAACGGCGAGGATGATCGGGACTAGGCTTGGAGAGCGAGGTTCAAAACGATCGGCGATGCGGGTGAAGTCATTGACTCAAGCATGGTGCAAGATGGACAAAGGTGACCGAACCAGGCGATGCGCGATCGGGGTTGAATCAGCGGCGCGCGGGCGGTGCAAGTGCCATGGTGGTTTCGGTGGGAGCGGATGGGAGAGACTTGCCGACATGATGAGAGCCGTTGGATCAACCTACACGTGGCATGAGCAGCGAGTGCCGCACAATATGAACACGACGCTTTAAAATACGTGCGTGTGTCACCCGTTTGTTTTGGGCCTTAACGGAGCCCATTAGGGAGACTCTATTAGAAACCCTAAGCCTCCACTATAAATAGAGGAGGAGGTGGTGCACCTCCCCGACCTTCGACGTTTCATTGTTTAGAAACCCTAATTTGCTTAGGAGAGGAGGAGAGGAGGTTAGGGTTCTAGAGAGTTGGATTTGATTTCGTGCTCATGTATTGAGTCTTTGTCATCCATTGATGGAGTGGTGTAAACTGATCAAATCAATCCAAAGAAAGTTTCTTCAAAAGTGAGTTCATGTGCTTTCTTTTCTCTTTTGATGAATTGAGTCTTTGCTTGATCCGCGAGTTATTGCTTAGTTTCTTGACGTGATTTAGCTTGCTGTGACGTGTGAGAATACATCTAGGATCATCAAGATCATCAATCACCCGTGCAAGTCTTAAGATCATATTTTCGTTTTGACTCGGTTTTGACCTAACTTCGCTCAAACGGTAAAAGGTCCGAACTCGAGCAAGAATTATCACAATTGTTGCTTGGAATAGGTTCGACATCCTTAGGAAGTTGTGTGTCAAGTTTCACGAAGTTTGGACTCACGAATCAAAAGTTTGATCAATTTGCGTTTGGTTTGTGGCTTTTTTCTCGTTCATCGAGCGAGAGGTCCGACCTCCGTGAAATCGGTCGACCGCCCGAGGAACGGTCGGCCGCTGGATCGGTCGATCGCCGGTGACCGGATCGACCGCCCGTGAGAGGTCAGACCGTCAGTGTCTTCGTGTTTTGGTTTTGTGTTGATTTTACTTTGGGATTTTTGAGTTGATTCAATACAAGTCTTCCGCTGTGCATGATTGATTGATCTTCATAGCTTTCATAGCTATTGGAGTGAGATTCGTATTGAATTGATTTTGGGAGAAAAAGAGATCGTGCTCCTATTCACCCCCCCTCTAGTCGCCTTTTCGGTCCAACAACTTTGCTCTCCGTCTCAACACTCTATTGCAGAAGCTGGTGCAGTTCGGCGATGACACCTACGGCGAGGAGAGAGAGCTGTGGAGAAGCTCTTTCGCTGCGTCCCCGAGAAGTACAAGTAGATGGCTCGCTCGATCCAGTCTCTGCTGGACCTCTCCACGATGTCGTTTGAGGAGGCGATAGGTCGCCTCAAGGTCGTCGACAGTGATGAGCCACAGCTCCTCTCGGGACCCGTCACCATTGGCGGGAAGCTCATCCTCACTCAGGAGCAGTGGGCTGCCGGCCAGGGTGACAGAAGAAGGGGAGCCTTCTTCCACGACAGTGGCCACAAGCGTGGCAGCGCAAGCAGCGCAAAGACGCCTGAGCATGGGCGCGAGGACGTGCCGAGGTGGCGACCGTGAGGCACCCAGGTGGCGCGCGCAAGCAAGCAAGAGCGCCGACGAGGCGACTCTTGCTACAATCGCGCAAACTCGTCATCGGGCCAAGGATTGTCGATACCACGACACGCGTGCCCACGTCGCGCGAGCGGAGGAGGAGGAGCGGCCGGCTGTTCATTGCTCGGCGAGCATCGAACTACTCCGCGGCCGCACCGCCGCAACCGCTCTCCTCCACCTTGAGCGAGCCAAAAGCACACGCCTCCGGCGAAAGTTCCGGCACAAAGAAGACCGACGGTGGTGCTCGACACCGGCGACACCCACCACATGACCGGCGGCGGAGTTCTTCTCGAGCGTGACTCAGCGCTCGAGTTACATCCAAGTTGAGGGGCGCCCCGCGTGGAAATCAAGGACGACGCTCGCTCTAGGATCGGGATGGCTCAGATTCCTCAAGAGACACACAAGACTTAGGGGAGAATGATGGATAAGTCTCTGTGTCGGCTTTCTGTGTCGGCTTTTTTGTGTCGGCTTTTTGCTTTTGTAAAGGACAACATCCTTGACTGGTTGTTAGCATCTCTAGAACAGCATCTTGACCAGCATGTAGGACAGGTTGTTAGCATCTTAGAGGACACAACATCTAGGACAGGTTGTTAGCATCTTAGACTAGCATCTAGGACAGGTTGTTAGCATCTTAGACTAGCATCTTGACATATGCTTGGTTGAGTAGCAGCCTATAAATATGTATACCCAATCCCTCAGGTTGGTATGACATTGTGTGAGAAATAAACCAAGAAAAATTTACCACATCTCCAAATGTTATCCTCTCCATGAGAGTAAGGATCTTGCTAGTCCAGCGTGTAACAAGACTAAGGCGTCTTACAGATTTCATGACAAGGAATCATCATTCATCAATCCTCCGGAAATTAAGAAGGCGTCTTACTTACAGATTTCATTTCAGAAATTGTGTATGGCAAGAAAAAAAATTAAATCAGTGCGATATGCTTCTTAATTTTGTTGTGAATTAGTACTAGTAGTACTAGCTGTAGCTGGTACCAGCAACAGCAGGCAGATAGTGGCATCATGAACAGCATTTGACAAAACACTAATGGTGATGTGAGGAGGGGAGGCCGGTGGGAGTGGGGATGGCCAGCCATCGATCCATCAAGCACAGCGGGCCGTAGAATATTTGAACGGGCCGGCGGGGCCCACGGGGCGGCACCCGATAAAACCAAAACTCAAGGGGGAGCATAGCTGGGCCCGCTCTCTCTCTCTTCCCTCTCACTCGGATATGCGCCGTATCGCTCTTTCCATGTTCTAACGTATATTTTTTACTCTGAGTCGGACACGAATACAAATACGAATTTTTTAGATACGGATATGAGACATATGTGGATCAGATTCAAATTGATCATAGATAACGTGATAAATAGTGTATACGTAAAGAAAAGATATAATTTCATCAACAAAAGTGTCAAATTATACTACCTATTAGAGAATTATTTATCTTACTTAACAACATAAACATAATCAAATATAAGTTCATATTATATATTAGTTAATGACTAGAAAACCATAGCGAATATTTAAGGATATTGATGTTTATCGGATATCCTATAAAATACAGATACAGATCGGATATTGCTATTTCCACGTCCTAACTCATATCCCATAAGTTTTTCGGAAAATATCGGATGAGGAACGAGACTAAAAAATAGTACTTTGGATATTTTTTTTTCTGATACAACATCGGACCAGGCAGAAATTATCTGTGTCGTTTTCTCTCCCTAATCTCCCTTTTTTTTTCTCGCCTAGTTTCTTCGTCTTTGATAATCATTTTCAGCTAGATAGATTCGATGGAGTGCTTCCGTGCTGGTGTCATAATCACTGTCGCATTAGTGGGCACGACCAGTCTCCACTGAGAGTACAGTTTGCAGCAGCTTTGCCTTAAAAGAAAGCCATACTAGCTGCCTAGCTGTTGGTGCTTAAGGTCTCATCTGATCTAATAGTGGATGTTCCAATCATCTGGAGGTAATAAACACAATGCTTTGTCTAAAAAAAACCCATATTAGCTAGCCAGTGGTGTTTAAGATCTCACGTGGATTTTGCAGGAATCAGCACGATTCCTTCAAATTCTTTGTAGAATTGCTGCGTTTCAAACATGTCCTTGGTGACCTGCGTAAAACACAGGTAACCTCACGAAAATGTGAAGAGTTCAAGTGTCATTAACGAGAGGAGATTTAGCACTGTGGCAACACAACCATACAGTGCGCCATGCTTCTTTGACCAACACGACAATGGCGGATCTAGGATTTTCAGGATAGATGATGTTCAAAGTTAACTAAATATTGTTCAATGAAAAAAGTAAAGATTCACAGTAGAAAAAAAATCAAAGTACAAATTGTTTGTGTCAACATCTCAAATAATTTAGAGTAATCATAAAATAATTATGAAAATTTTATTGAATTAGGAATTTAGAATTTGTGATCAAAGAATTCACAAATAGGGATGCACATGTTCTACTATTTACATATACGATCTACCTCATCGGCCCCCGTAGCGCGGCTGTAGCTTCACAGTCTCTTCTGCGTCTCCCACATGGCCCGGCCAGCTCTGCTCGGCGCACGCCACTGCCCGTTTTTCTTGGCAGTTGCTACTTTGCCGTTCACGTGTTGCCACCGAGGTCAAGCTAGAGCCCTGGAGCCATCCTCGCCTGCTCGCCTCACGCAACGTCTGGTTGCTCGATGGATTCGTGCGGGAGTGCTACCTGACGACCCGAGAGATACATGTGTTGGGTTAGACCTATCGGGCTCTTGGATTGGCCAACACTACTTGAGACGAATTGCAAAATAGGAGTTGTAAGAGTGGTCTGAAATCTACTGGATATAAATGTGAAGTATTTATTCTAATTATCAACATATATATCTAATATACCTACTACATACGTTGTATTTTGCACTTTTTTCTATTTAGCTGAACACCGATGACTGGGTTCGCCCCTGCAACACGAGAATCAGATACGGAAGATCAGGCAGGCCCCTTGGAGAAGATCAGACGTGTACCGTGCATCCATCGCTACTAATTACTAGCAGAGTACTAATATCTGCATCAATTGTAAACAACTGTTTAACATTCCCTAGTCAAACATAGCAGTTAATTGACACGACAGAGGCTTCAATTCTGAACAGAAACGACGCTCAGCTACCCCCTCCCACATACAGACATAAACATACCATGACGAGTTGGATTACCAAACGAGGTGTCCATAAGCCATGCTGCCCAACAAACATTGACACCGAGAACACTCGCTAAAAATAAATAAAAAGAGTAGTAGCATCGAGAGTAAAACTGAAAAAAAATAATATGTGATAGAACAAGGAGAAGTAGAAGAGGATAGTTTAAAGCCCTATCTGAAAGTAGGAAATTTTCGAAAATTATGTAAATATTAAAGAGCAGTAGCATCGAGAGTAAAACTGGAAAAAAAATATATGATAGAACAAGGAAAAGTAGGAGAGGATAGTTTGAAGCCCTATCTCAAAGTAAGAAATTTTCAAAAATTCATGTAAATATTAATTAGTCAGTTGCTATGAAGTCTGTTCAAAATTCATATGTTCCAAACAGCGTGTAAAATATCATGTAACACTTATCATATAACACCTTCCTACTATTGGCGTGTAACCCCACATTCCACGTTGCTAAGCTTTTACCTCAGCCCATAGTTATATTATATACCCATTATAATTTTTTATATTACAATTATTAAGAATTTATCATTATAAGATATATCACTGAGACATCTAGAAGTAAATCCTCGTATACATATATCTTATAGTGATAAATTCTAAAAATCCCTTTTTATATTAACTCGCAAGTCCCCCTCTCTCTCCCATAGAAAAGGAAATTGAAAATTAAAAAATAATACGAAAAGCGCACCGTTATTTCCATTCCATTCCTTCGCACGCTCCACTCCCTCCCTATTCCCTCCACTCCTCCCTCCCTCTCTCCCCCCTTCTCGCCGAGCCACACGACCAATTCCCTTCCCCTTGCTCTCCCCCCCCCCCCCCCCAGATCGCCGCCATTTCGCCAACTCCGGCGAGTATCTCGGCGCGGACACGCCCCCCTCCCCTGCGCGACACGCACCCCGGCGGTGGCGGCCGGAGGAGGCCAGGCGGACGGTTGCGGCGGCGAGGCGGTGACGTACACGCGAGGCGGAGCTCCGGAGGGGCTAGGGTTTGAGGCGGCGGCATTGGCGGTGTGGATGAGGAGGTAGGAGGTGGCGGGAAAGCGGTGCCGTGGACCTGGTGGTGGCAGCGACGGTGGCAGGCTGGCAGCCATGTTTTTCGCCAAGCTCGATGACTCGCCCATGTTCCGGACGCAGGTGAGCGCGACGGATCTCGGTTCCTAGGGTTACGTGATTAGGGTGGTGGTGTAAGCTTCGTGGTTCGGCTCTCTCTCAGGGTGTAACTTTCGGCTGTAAAACTTAGTGGCTTTTGGATTCGGTCACGGTGTGCTGGTTTGATCCGAGCGTGTTTGTTTCTGGGAGTTTTTGGGTTGTGTTGGTGGAAACTTGGCATTGTTGCGAATGGGTGGGGATTGGGGAATGCTTGCTCAGTTGCTCCTGGTCTAGGTATGGTGTTTGGGTTGCATTGCTAAATTGGCGCGGGTTATCGTGTTCAGAGTTTTTATTTCTGTTTTTATTTCTTCATATTTTGCGAATGCTCGAGGAAAGGTTGCCCCTTGTGATTTGGTTTCCGCTGGCGCAGGTCCGTATTAGGTGTTTCTGTATTGTCGTATGTTACTGATTTTACTAGGTGTGCCTCTGTGTGGCTTAAGATAATTTCATGGGGACATGGTTCTAAAAATGCATTATTCTGATGGCATGGACAAGTAAATTTGCTTCTGTAGATGAATTTTGGATTGAATTATAAGGTTGGTGTGTGTTCTGATCTCCTATTTTCTTTTTTTGGGGAACTTTTCATTGTCAACACTCATCAAGTGTTTTTTCCTGTAATAAATGGTTTGGAATTACCTTGTTTTATTTATTTATAGAAAATGATGCTCTTTTTATTGAGGGGCGTCAGGAATTAATGCTGCACGGTGCAGTGACTGCAGGTGCATCTGTGTTCGGTACAGATGTTTTTTGGTATGGCCTATGGATGGCTCTATTTTGATATGGAGTGTGAACCGCTGTAAATAACGTGAGCTCTAAGGCAGTTAATTTATTTTCTTAAGTTGGTTTCGAGGTCCAGTGCAATCTGAATTTACTGAAATTTAGGTCAAACAAATAGGTTTCTTGCAAGCAGCTATAGTGGACAAGAGTGAATTTACTGGATGGAGTTGTTTCTTGGATCTACATCACTCTTTAAGTCGTCGCATAATTACTTAGCTGGTTAAACGTTTGGTGGAGCTAGACATGGTGATTTTGTTGGCGGAGCTGCGTCTTTTATGCAGACAAATAACTATCATAATTTGGTCTCATCACTTAAGATTGGCATGAATTGTAAGATTCTTCTTTATTTGTTTCCCCGGTGTGCAGTTTATGCCAGCCTGAAAAGTTTGCTAGTTAGACACATACCACTTCCTATAGCACAATCGTTATTTGTTTCTAAGTCATTTGAAGAATAAACATGTCTCCCATTTAGTTAATGAATTAAGGAACATCCAAAACACGTTTGAATATATTGCTGAACATAAAAACAAAAGCTTTGCTTCTTCAAAGAGATGCGATGATTTGACTATCGTCCAATTCAGGAGACATTTGTAGCACAGTAGCAGGAACTGCCTATATCTTTTCCATTCAAGTCCAAGTGATAAATACAGAAGATAGGATGCCTCAATGCCCTAATGGTTGTTTTATTGGTTGCATTCGGTGCATGAAACCTTCTTTTCTTTTCAACCTCCTCTGATTCATGACCAACTGTCTGCATTTCTCTTGGACTTTCGAAAAACAGATACAATCACTTGAAGAAAGTGCTGAATTGCTCAGAGAGAGATGTTTGAAGTTTCATAAAGGTTGCCGCAAGTATACGTGAGTGATCATTTGCAGCTCATTTATTTATTTTTTGCTCACTCTATCTGACAAAGTATAGGGCTGAACTGCAATTCACCATTTTACACACTGCTATTTAAACCCACCCCCCAGTATGCACCTGCTTGCTGCTAGCTAGGATACAGTAATATATACATCTGCCTTTTGTTTCAGTGAAGGACTAGGGGAAGCATATGATGGAGATATTGCATTTGCAAGCTCACTTGAAACATTTGGAGGAGGCCACAATGACCCAATCAGTGTTGCTTTTGGTGGTCAGTCATGTTATTCTCTCATATATTTTTCATCGTCGCATTTATTTTGTTTAAATTTTTCATATGACTATGCAGGACGATCTTTCCATTTTTCATGTTTGCTCAGTTCTGGAAGATATGTTTTATGCATAAAAAATCTTTATTAGCAGTTTTCACTCAACTAGCTTATTTAGCTTATTTGTCATTCCTTAATTACATTTTTCCTCACATAGGAATTGGTGGAGCTGAGTTTGGTCACTTCCTTTACTAAGCATACTGAATTCATCTCCTTTCCAGGACCTGTTATGACCAAATTTACAATTGCCTTGAGAGAAATAGGAACATATAAGGAAGTCCTGCGCTCCCAGGTAGTACATTTTTTTTATAAATATTATATGTGCATTGTTTCAGGTTTTCAGCCAAATTATTATGTTCCCTCTTCATGCAGTGTTATCAAATTGGCTAGGATTTGAATTGATTGAAATTTGCTGCTTTGTTGGTGTGTTGTTACATTGCTATCCTTTTGTTTTTCTCCAATACTTGAGACGTTTTCATCAGTGAACAGCATGAACTACATTTTTAAGATTGTAGCTGAGCAGTATTTTGTGATCCTGACCTTCACTTTAGTTGTGGTATTCTGGTTGGACTTACTGCAACACCATAGGAACAATTGGCCAACATCTACCTTGTTGCCATTTAGGCTTACTGTCTGGTTGCCAGTTACTAGATGATGTTAATGGACAAGAAGTTACTGGAATGCGGATGTGTATTCTTTGAAGTTACTGGAATGCAGATGTGTATTCTTTCTTGTTCCTTTTGCTTGTCTTACGTGCACTTGAAGTTAGAACTTGGTCTCCCAAGCATCATCTCAAGCTGCAACTGTAAAATCCTTTTTTGGAAGGCCATGCCAAATTTGATACTTCAATCACTGAAAATCCAACTTTTCTCATTTCATGGTGCAATTTACTTTTGGTACTTATGTGTCATAATTTCTGATTCAGTTTTCTGGCAGGCTGAGCATATGCTAAATGACAGATTGCTGAATTTTGTGGACATTGATTTGCATGATGTTAAGGTACCAGTACCATTTGTTATAAACATTGAATCTTGAAAATTCATACCGAGAATAATTCTATGAAAAAGTTCCTGCTTCATACATTTACTCAGGATGCCCGGAAGCGTTTTGACAAGGCTAGCCTCTTGTATGACCAGGCAAGTCAAGTAATGTATTATTGATTAAAAATATGCAATGAAAAAAGGGAAAAGGAAAATGTGGGTTTCTAAAGCTAATGTTGAAATCATCTCTCTTTTTTAATTTTTTTACAGTGCCTCCATATTTGTAACACAATTCTCAAAAGGACTTCCCTTTTGTTTTCTTGAGAGTTGGGACTTTATTTCACCTGTCAATATTTGTGCTGGGATCTGATTAGTTCCCAGTTTCCACCAGCCAATAATATCTGCCTGCTATTTCTATTTTGTCTGTTTAGCACTTGATATTGAAGTGATCGGTTCTAGTCAGTTACTTGAGGTTGGAATGATTCTATATCTGCTCTTCTCTTAGCTAATTCTAATGTTATTTTACTGCCAAATTTTCATTTTTCCCTTGAATTTTTTTTGCCATACTTGCACGGTTGCACCTTTGTAGTAGTTTGCTACTTATTCAATATTTTGGAGAGAGTATGTTATTGACTTGTTAGCTGCCTTGTCTGGTCATAGGTTCGCGAGAAATACCTATCATTGAAGAAAGGTACTAGGGCGGACATAACAACTGCCATCGAAGATGTAAAAACTTTTTCGTTTCTTAATCAACCTTTTACAAATAAAATGTTAGACAGCTTTCTCCCCAAACTGACTTACACTTGGCCCTAACCAGGAGCTCCACAGTGCTAGATCTTCATTTGAGCAAGCTCGTTTCAACCTGGTATGTGAATTGTTGGCCCTAACTTTACTCTTGTAGTTTCTTACTGTGTGTTGGTAAACATATTATGCCATTGTTTGCTATACCTGTTTTAATTTTCAGGTCACTGCACTTTCCCATGTTGAGGCAAAGAAGAGATTTGAATTTTTGGAGGCTGTTAGTGCGACGATGGATTCACATCTTCGATATTTCAAACAAGTAGCACCTTGTATATTTTGCCACTTGGTGATGTTATATTATGCACAGAATGAGATTAATCTTATCTGTTGCTATTCATTCAGGGATATGAACTATTGCATCAGATGGAACCATATATTAATCAGGTAAGTCTTAAACCATTGTCTTTTCTTAATATAATTTTCCTAGTTTTTGGTATATGAATAGTTTGTGGCCGTAGTTACATAATCCTGACATGCAAACAGTACTGTCCTGAAATTCTGCTTTTGATTCACCTGATTGAGACTGGACCTATTTAGTAGTCAATCAATATGCCAATAAGTTTTGAGATCGATGCATTATTCACTACCGTTCTGCTCTATATAGAGCATAGGTGGCCGTCGCATCCATCTTGGGATGTAATATTGCAGTCCAGTTCTTTTGTGCTCTGTGCACCTTTTTAGTAGCTTATCTAGACTGTTATTGTTCTTGGTTATGAGAAAACACATTCAGATGATCAAATTATTGAATCTAAGTCGGTTCTGTCCTGAACAGTTCAGAATTGCCATTTTTTGTTTAGGAGAACTTTCTTTGAACACTAGAAACAATTCTTTTTTACCTGGATCAATGTTATAATAAAAAGCTCTGTAGAGCTAGGTTTATGCTTGTGTTATCTAATAGGCTTATCAGGCCTACAGCCTACTTAATTGGTAACTCTTTTTTTTTTTTTGCTTTTCCCTGTTATATTTACTGTTTTTGTATTATCATCATCGTAGTCATAGTCATTCTTGAAAGGTGAGCCTGTGCCTTTTTACTTTGTTATATTAATTAGTCACGCTGACTGGCAAAGTGAGAATTTCATTCTATCGTAGATTTTTTTTTTTCTGTTTTGATTCGTTAAGATGCATCAGTCTGTTTACTTGATTCTTCAATGCTGCTTTTACAAACTGATCATATTATGAAATTGACAGAGAATTTCATCCTTAACTTGCTGTCGGATTGTCCTTGCAGGTTCTTGCCTATGCACAGCAATCAAGAGAAAGGGCAAACAAGGAGCAAGCTTCTCTTGTAGAGAGGATGCATGAGTACAAAAAGCAGATAGACCGGGAAAGTCGGTCGTCTACAAATGGTTTGAATGATTCGCATAATGGTGATGGAATACAAACGATCGGTAGAAGTTCACATAAAATGATTGAGGCAGTGATGCAGTCAGCCTCAAAAGGCAAGGTAACACTTTCTGATTGATTGGAAATTGAAGCTTAATGCATACACGCAGGTCCTATAATTCCAAGAGAATATTTATATTCTGATGTACTATGTTCAGGTTCAGACCATCCGCCAAGGTTACCTCTCAAAGAGATCTTCAAACTTGAGAGGCGACTGGAAAAGAAGGTTCTTTGTCCTTGATAGTCGAGGAATGTTGTACTATTATCGCAAGCAAATTACTAGGCCACCTGTAGGTCCCCCCCAAAACATTTTACATTAAAATACTCATACAGCTGCCATGATTTTGTTCATACATGTATTATGTATGATATACTTAAGTTTGTATCCTTTCCTCAATCTTTCACTTTTGGTCTTCTAGGGTGGTTGTTCCAACCAAAGAACCAACAACCCCCATGAACATGGTTCTGGGTTGCTGAGCAGATTGTTCTCTTCTCATTACCATGGAATAGTACATGATGAGAAATCTGTTGCACGACATACTGTAAATTTGCTGACATCAACCATTAAAGCTGATGCGGAACAATCAGATCTGCGGTTCTGCTTCAGAATTATTTCACCCACAAAGATCTACACATTGCAGGTAGAAGAACAGGATTGCAGACTATTGTCTTCATGTTGAATATAATTCAGAGTTTCCTGCTTTAGTGACATCATCTGGTATTTATACAGGCAGAGAGTGCTATAGATCAGATGGATTGGATTGAAAAGATTACTGGTGTCATTGCCTCTTTGCTGAGCTCACAATCCCCAGAACAGGTTAGTAATGGTCTAGTGGATGACTCGGTTGGATTATTTATGTATTTGAATTCGATTTACAAAATTGTGATGTTCTGTTTCAGTGTCTTTTGTTAAGCCCTAAGGGCAGTGGCCATGATTGGAGTGCCAGTGAGAGTAGCTCCTTTACTAGTTCAGTGGAACTTGAACCTTCCATAAGCGAAAATTTAACACTGGAAAAGAACACTGGAAATGGGCAAAATGATGTCAGAGGCACACAGCATCACAGGACCAGCATCAAACCTGAAAAACCAATTGACTTGCTTAGGAGAGTTGATGGTAATAGTATTTGTGCTGATTGTGGAGCTTCGGAACCTGATTGGGCATCGTTAAATCTTGGTGCTCTTCTGTGCATAGAGTGTTCTGGGGTACACCGAAATCTTGGAGTGCATATATCAAAGGTAATTAAGAAAATTTATTTGTAATTCATGCTTATAGAAGGCCCCTGTCTCTTGATCGAACATTGCACATACATTGGTTGCTGCATCTGCATTTAGAACTTTTAAGTCCAGAACAGCATTCCTGCCTGTACATGATCCGACTTCTCACATGCTTTGGGGTTTGGGCACATGTTCTTACAGCTACAACTGTTAAATGTTTGCTATTTGGTGCTGAGCCCTGATTGTGCTTTTGGCCCTATAAGATGGTTAAAACAATAAAAAGACTCTAAAATGTAAACCCAAAGTCCAAAACAATTAACTCCAAACACTTAGAATCTATAAAGCCTTTACTTGTGTGATTTTTTCAATGGCTATTTCAAAAATATATGTGTTAGGGACGTGGGCCAGGGGGAGCCATGCCCCGGGGAGCTGCAGCCACAACTGCGTCATAGGCTTGGAGATTACTTTGCTTGCAAGATAGGGTTAATTAAGATAAGATCCTTAAGATCAATTAGTTGGATCCTTAAGACCCTATTAGTTTCCTTTGTTAGGGATTAGATTGATTTGGTTAGTTTGAACAGGGATCGGCTAACCGTTACCGGGATGTTTCCCGCTGGCTGGTCGGGAACGGTAACCGGCCGGTTATCGGAAATCCCGTTTTTTTTTCGGCTGAAATTCGATCGAATTCGCTTAAAATTCGTCCAAAATTCGAAATTTGAATTTTGAAGTTGCTAAACCGGATGTTGTAGTTCCAGTTTTGGTCTTTCCGGAGGGGGTTCGGTAGCCGGTAACCGGCCGAGAATTTTATCCCTGAGTTTGAAAGCTTAGTCAAGATAAGGTGGTGAGCACATGTCGTTTGTTCACTGCTAGCCTCCTTGTTCGTCGGGAAGAGTCCCGCCGAGCTTGGAGGGCGATCCCTCGCCTCCCTGGCTAATCAGGCCTCAGAGCCTCGCTACCTCGACAGGAAAGAGCTCTGTTGGCGGTTAGATGAGGGCGAGCGCCTACCTCTGGTCTTGGACCCGTACCCAACGATTACCACAACATTTGATATCAGAGCCACTCACCATGGCTTTCGGTGCCACACTATCTCTCTTGAGAAATTGAAGGCTAATAGTAAAGAGCGAGAAGATCTTACTCGACAGCATGACTGTTGTCTATTGGAGTTTCGTTGATCCTCATCCACGTGAAGCGACATCGTCATCGTTCCTTCTCATCAACACGGGCCACCAAGGACTTCAATCGTGGCCACCACCGCAGCTCGAGGACGAGCCGCCTCGGCTGTGAGGGTGTAATGTTATGGTCCAATAACAGGAAAAATCGTAGTGCGGTGCATCTGTAGCACCGCGTGTCTTTAGCAAACACGTATTAGCGAGTTTGCTATTTAGGAATCTATTTGTTAGGTGTTTGGTAGTATCTATTAGTTAGGCAAGTTATTATTAGATTGGATTGTTAGAGATAAGTTTCCTTATAGATTATTTCTTAGGGGCCAAGTTGTCATAGGCTAGGGTACTGTTTACGTGCATGAACAGTACCATGGGTACTGTAGCACGGGAATAGGAAGGGTCCCAGATAAGAATATCTATTTCCATAAATAGTTAATTAGTTTCCTTGTATAGGGATTAGGTAATTGGAAAGATTATCTATTAGTTCGGAAGGTTATCTATTAGTTAGGAAAGTCATCTTTTAGATTGATCCTATCCATAATTGTTAGAAGATCCCTCTATATAAGGAGGTATATTGTAATCGTTGGAGTAAGCAATGAGAATACAATAGTCTAAGTCTCAATCCTTTTCGTCTCCCTAATCTATAGTCTTCCCTCTCCCCTAGCAGCCGACGCCACCCGGCTATCTTCTCGGTGATGTTTACCCTATGATCTAAGGATCATAACAACTTGTATCGAGCCAACACCATGGTTTCACGCCGAGAATTTCAAGGCCATGAGGGTCACCTCAACGAGATGAGTGCTGGCGTAGATGACATGAAAGCCATCTTGGCAGACATGGCGATTATGGTGGCCAAGCTGATTGAAAAGGAGGAGGAGAAGGAGGAGGCACGGGCAGCAGTTGCTGCGCGATCTGCGCTGCCAGAGGCATCTCTGATTTCGCCCGTGACTTCTGCATCGTCGACCTCCCTGCCTGTGGTTGCCCAAACGGTGCCCTCGCCGAGGAAGAAGGCCGCTGCCCAACGACTGTCTTCTCCACACGACCGGCCGACATCTATTGGAGCATTGCAGACTATCTTCCATGCAATGTTCCGCTGGCGCCACGACCTCTCATCAACATGGGGTCTCCTAGGGCTTCAACCATGGCCGTCACCACAGCTCGAGGACGAGCTATCGCGAAAGGAGGGGAGTAGTGTCATGGGCCAGGGTACTGTTCACGTGCATGAACAGTACGATGGGTACTGTAGCACGGGAATAGGAAGGGTCCCAGATAAGAATATCTATTTCCATAAATAGTTAATTAGTTTCCTTGTATAGGGATTAAGTAATTGGAAATGTTATCTATTAGTTCGGAAGGTTATCTATTAGTTAGGAAAGTCATCTTTTAGATTGATCCTATCCATAATTGTTAGAAAAACCCTCTATATAAGGAGGCATATTGTAATCGTTGGAGTAAGCAATGAGAATACAATAGTCTAAGTCTCAATCCTTTTCGTCTCACCAATCTATAGTCTTCCCTCTCCCCTAGCAGCCGACGCCACCTGGCTATCCTCTCGGTGATGTTTACCCCTATGATCTAAGGATCATAACAAGTTTCCTTGGTTAGGGATTAGATTGATTTGGTTAGTTTAGAAGCTTATCTTCAGTTAATTTATTTCTATAATTTAGAGATTTGTTTCTTAGGGGTCAAGTCAAGTTATCCCTATAAAAGGGATGACGTTGTATCTTCTTTGATCAAGCAAGAAAGAAATAGAAATATCATTCCCTGTCTTAGTCTCCCCTCCCCAGCTACGCTGACACCGCCCGGCCGTCCTCCCAGCGGTGTTTACCCCGTTATGATCTAAGGGTCATAACAATATGGATTAACTGTGACGCTGAATAATTCATATGCAATTTTGATCATGGTTATTAAGGCGGTAGGGCGAGGCGAGGCGACCAACCCCCCTCACACCTTTTAAGCGGTAAGGCGTGAGGCGAGACGACTCCTTAGGAATCTAAGGCGGTGGTCTGTGCAGTCGCCAGCGCTTGAACAGAGCACAGAAAGAAGAAAAGAGAAGGAAGAAAGAAAAGAGAAAAAAAAATGAAAATAGTAACATGGACCATCCAAACCAATCGACTAATCGAGCCAGCGCCCAACACCGCCAGCGCTTTATCCATTCTCTCACTCGCCCACCTCTCTCGCGCTCTCCGCCTCGCTCACGCCTCTCCCATCCCGCCGCCGCGCGCCCAACCCTCTGTCGCGCTCTCCGCCTCTCTCACGCCTTTCCTATCCCGCCACCGCGCGCCCAACCCTCTCTCGCGCTCTCGGCCTCGCTCATGCCTTCCCATCCCGGCATCTCGCCGCGCGCGAAGCAGATTCGGGGAGGAGGCGGCGCTGCAAGGGATGTAGGCGCACGAAGGGATCCAGGAGGAGCGCGCGCAGCGATCCGCCGAGCCGAGGCTGGAGCTGCAAGGATGGAGGCGCACGGCGGGATCCGAGAGAGGCGGCGCGCAGCGCATCCGTCGTAGCGAGCCGCAAGGATGGAGGCGCCGCGCTAGGGTTCTAGGGTGAGTCTTCGCCTCTCCTCTTCTTCCCTCTCTCTGGCCGAAGCCCGCACGCGCCGCCCTCCTGACCCTTCGCGCGCCGCCTCGATCCTCCTCGCGCGGCCCGCGCCTCCTCCGGTCCTCCCTCAACGGCAGAGCCGGCTCGCGTCGCGCCGCCTCCTCTCCCCCTCTTCCTCTCCGGCCTTAGCGACGCCTTAGGCCTAAGGCGGGGGCGACGCCTTGCCCCCCGGCAGCTCCTTACCGCTTAGGCGTCGCCTTATGGACGCCTTAATAACCATGATTTTGATTTAGTAAATGTTGCAGCTTACCATTCCTATCTGGATATAGTTTTGCAGTATTTATATGATAGTAAATGTAATAGAATCTTTTTTTCTTAAAAAAATTTGAACCATGCCATAAGATAGCTTCCACAATCCGTCATATCTTTTTTCTGCGCAGCATTGATACTATACCTTGCCTGCATCATCCTTTCTAGGAGACTTGCTGAAACTCAGCCTTAGGGTACATTCATTTTCCTTGCTGATGATAAACATTTTTTTTTTCTCATGGGCATCCATTTATATGCGTACATTGCCAATTAGATTTCTACAAGTGTCTGCAGTCTGGCTATTTCAAAGGATATATTCAGTCAATTTTGGTTGCATATGTAGCAATTTGCGGTTGACGCTATCAGTGGCATCACTAATGACTAACGAAGTGAGCATAACTTAAATACGTACATCATATTGGCAGGTAAGATCTCTGACACTTGACGTCAGAGTCTGGGAGCCATCGGTAATCAATCTCTTTCAATCATTAGGCAACAAGTTTGTCAACAATATTTGGGAAGAAATGTTAACTTCATCAAGTAATGGTGATTCTGGTTATAATACAAGGTAATGTTACCACTGTTTCAAATTTCTTTATAAAATCTTTACTGTCTTTTTTTTTATTGTTTTCTAGTAAACTAACTTGCAACATCATTGTTTTGCAGTACTGATGGATTAGATTCAGCAAAATACCTTACTGTGAGCAAGCCTAAACACTCAGATCCTTTCTCCGCCAAAGAGAAGTTTATTCATGCCAAGGTGCTTGCTACTTAACCTTTTGCAATTGCTTCTCTGCTTTGTCCCATTAACAAATAAATATTGATAACTAAGTGGTCTCCAATGATCTCCATGGAAAACTGATTGAATAAACATGATTCATGCTAATTTACTACTCAGGGCACTTCTTAGTCTAAACACGAACATCGTCCATCAGGATTTTCTGTCCACTAGAACTTTGTGGATCTCTGATGATCAATCCTCTGTTGATTCAAGCCCTTGGCATATATTTAAAATATTTTAGTTGTTTCATACAGTTGCATCCTCACAATTTTAGAAAAAACTCTATGTTTCTTCCAGAATCTTGGAAGTGGTTTCCATTGCATGAAGATTAGCAAGCAAGGAAACTCTCTGCTATCAGCACCTTTTCACGTATCATGAGAATACCTCACCACACGACCTATTACATGGTCTTTGTGTATGCACACGCATGAGAGAGAGAGAGAGAGAGAGAGAGAGAGAGAGAGAGAGAGGGAGGGAGAGGGAGAGGGAGAGGGAGAGAGAGAGAACCTACTTGGCTACTCCATGATTTTTTTGAAGTCGATGAAAAGAGAAATGATGGATGTTAAGTTTGATGCTAACTTAGTCTAATGGAGAGACCACATACCCCTACAGCTTTAGTTCTTAAAATTACCTGTGGATTGGAACCATTTACAAAGTTGCTTCAAGTGGTTTTATTTATTTTCCGTGGTCTATATACTGCATCTCTCTTTCCTAGTTCTGTAAACTCACTTCATGCAGTTCTTTCTATATTACATATTTACATATGCTATATGTGAACTACCTAAGTTGTTTTCTGTGATGCTATCCTTGTAGAATAGTTTATAATAATAATGGATAAGGGGGAAAAAAAATCTCATCCTGCAAGGTTCTTGCATTTGTGTACTCATTAGTATTTTTCTGGGTATATGGATTCATATATGCTTGGGCAGTAAATTTGTAGTTTCATAAACTGCGAATCTGCGAGTAAGTTTCTTTAGGCACTATTAGTTCATTGTCATTGATCTTAGGTTTGAGATGCCCATGAAACTAGCTGAAGATTACAGTGCATGAACCAGAATCTATATAGCTTATCAGGTGGTTTAGAATGTATTTTATAGCCCTATTTTAAGCCAAGAGCTTAGAGAGATCCCTCAATTTCATATATCCTACTGTAGTATATTGATTTTTTTATGGTGTAAATGTTCCAGTATGCTGACAAGGATTTTGTACGGATGCGTAGCATCGATGAGATTCAGCTAGCTCAGCAGATGTGGGACAGTGTAACTGCCAACGACAAGAAAGCTGCATACAGTCTCATCGTGGGATCACATGGCAATGTAAATTTAATTTATGGACAGATGCCTTCTAGTTCGTGTTTGACTCTTGGAAAAGCACTTCTGCAAGAGCAACCAGCCTCACCATCTGATGGGAGCCCTAGATTTTTCGATTGCAGCTCACATGACAAGGTTTCTCCTAGAGAGCCCCTTTCTCCTGCCAGCATAAGTTCACGCGGAGATGACTTGGAGGATAGATACGAAGGTTTCTCCTTGCTTCATCTTGCATGCTGTGTTGCAGATGTCGGGATGGTTGAATTACTTTTACAGTATGGTGCTAATGTAAATGTGACCGATTCAAGTGGTCGTACAACCCTTCATCACTGTATTTTGAAAGGAAGACATCTGCATGCTAAGCTTCTGCTCTCCAGGTATGGAAATGCCTATAACTTAAAGCATTTTATCTTGCTCCATATGTTTGTTTTGTCAACATGGGCGGGAAAACCTGGTTTCTCGGTGAGGTCCAGGATATAGTTTGTGGGAACTGGGAACTGAGTTTGCACCAAGTTTTTTTGTGTGGAGAAAATAACAGGAGAGCTGCTAATTGCATTTCATAGAATAAGGGTATTTGACTGAGTAAGGCTGAGTTATGGACGAGTTATGACCAATTCTGAAGAATAAGGGCATATTCTATCTTCTTTTCAAGACGCGTCCTGTTTGCTAGTTTTATTTTTGTATTTAATACTGACCTGTACCTTGGTTCACACCGTTGTTGTTGGACTATAGTATGGGCACAATCAGGGTTTTAAAAACCTCTACCAGACTAAGTACTGATCCCTCTGTTTTACCGGAAGGTATTTTTCTGGCGGCAAGTATCTGTTTTCTAAGCCTTTGTGCAATCTCTAAGCTTTAATACGCCTATTCTGGAGGGAATACCCTGAAAGAGAAATTCAAATACCAGTATGCTGACCACTTTTACCATTATTTCATAATATGTAATATAACTTCGCCACTAGTCTGCTCTATCCCCTTTTTCGTGTGTCATTGGGAATTTGTGAGCTGCAAAAGCGCAAATATATACATGTCTCACCTTTTCCTTTTCACTCCATTTCTATGCAGGGGGGCTAACTCACAAGCCACCGACCGCGATGGTAGAACAGCATTGCAGTATGCAATCGACGGTGGAACAAGCGACGGAGAGATTCTTGTTTTATTAGAGGACCACAGGAGATAATCCTGCAGGCACGCCTTGACTTCAAGAAGTATTTTTGTGACAAATCATGTCGTGGTGCGGCCGACTAACACAGCTCCAGGCTCTCAAAGTCCCAGCTTGTCTTGTTGATAGTCCAAGTTGTGGCATGATTACAGCCTATATATTCTTCTGGAGCTTCTGCAACATGATGTGCCTGCACGGTTTCTTTTTTCCCTACTTCTTTTCTTCTGTTGTTTTAGCGTAAGTCGACCTTATTTATTCATCTCGCAAACGGTTTGGTTATGTTTGCAGATGGTGCATAGTAAGTTTGTATATCTGAGTTGCTTCTCTTTATTCTCATCATTTTTCGATCCGAGGCCGGAGCTGCCCTTAGTTGTGATTAAAGATGATTGTACATATGGAGATTGTGTCATTGCGATTTATGAAATTTGAAACATTAGCTTGTTGAAAAGTACGTGTATATCCAATATCTGGATCTCATTGTTCCAATGGACCAGCTAAGCAATACTGCTGTGGTAGTACTATAATAACTAGCAAATTTACTTGAGAAGCTCTTGTCAGGCGTGATCTCTGCTACTGTCATTTGTAGTCGTAGATGATGAATTGTGTGAGCATGAAGGCATTGAATGACCACTGCGGATTGGCTTTAAGCCAGCAGCTAGCGCATCTTCATCAACATTCGATTATTTGATGGGATCCCCAAGGACGAAACGATTGATTTGTAGTCCGATCTGTCAATTACGTCGTATCTATCACGGATGGGTACATCAGACTGGGAAGGACACACTGCGTTCGTATTTTTTCGCATGAGTATAAATGGGGGATCTGGCTCAAATATGGATTAAGTACTAGACTGTTTTTTTTATTTTTGGTTTTAGCCATAACTTTTGATTCACAACTTCGATTCATGAACAATTTATTATGTTATTGCAAAGGAATTACCGCGACCTCTTTGTGTGCTTATTGCCCATCTATCGCACATTAACTATAACCTTATAATGTTTACTTCATCACTAAAAGAGATTTTACTATGACTTTCTTGTTCGTTTACTGCAACTTTACAAGACCTCTTAGTGTTTACTGCATCACTAAAAGAGATTTACTGCGACTTCCTTGTGCTTTTATTGCAATAGTGTAAGAGATTTACTTCGATCTTCTTGTTCGTTTACTGCACCTTTACAAGATAGACACTATCACGCTTATTATTACTTCACTCCTTATGCCTTTGTTGCGTCTTTATTGGAGATTTACTATCACGCTGAGCGCAGAGGGGGCGGGTGGAGAGAGAGAAGCGAGGGTTAATTGCAAACTTTGAATGACAATATCTCCTAAACCATATATCTCATTTACAATTCGTTTGAAGTGTTTTGCTGCGAAAAATATGCTTAACAAAAAGAGATCCATAATGAATATGTTTTAACGCTGTAAAAGATTATTACTGCACCGAAAGTTATTCTACGCCCTACCACCTTCCGAGGGTCAAAACCTACATCTCACATTGGTCAAATGCTGGTCGAAGAAAACCCACCACCTCTCACATCCGTCAACCCCTATGTCCCTCTCCACCCACCTTTTCTGTGCTCATATGATGCGGTAATTGACTGGCTTAGGTACAGTAAATGCAAATTTTCGGTGCAGTAATGGTTTTTTACACCGTTAAAACATACTCATCATGGATCACTTCTTGTAAGC
The DNA here is from genome assembly GCA_036346255.1 of Ampelocalamus luodianensis. Taxonomy (NCBI): domain Eukaryota; kingdom Viridiplantae; phylum Streptophyta; class Magnoliopsida; order Poales; family Poaceae; genus Ampelocalamus; species Ampelocalamus luodianensis. The sequence goes on from CM070631.1 coordinate 41,985,101, forward strand.
ACATTTTTTCCAGCAAAACATTTCAAATGGATTGTAAATATGATAAATGGTTTAGGAGATATTGTTATTCAAAGTTTGCAATCAACCCACGCTTCTCTCTGCCGCCTCTCGCACTCGATGAGGCAATAAATTTCTTGTAGTCTTTGCAACAAAAGGCACAATGAGTCGTGATAAAATATCTTGTAGTCCGAGGCCGTTGTAAATTTCTTGTAGTCTTTGTCATAAAAGGTACAATGAGATTGTGGTAAATATCTTGTAGTCGCAAAGTAAAAGGCACAATGAGGTCGTAGTAAATCTATTGTAGTGCTGTAGTAAAAGACATAATGAGGCCGTATTAAATCTCTTATAGTGTTGCACTAGGGGGGAGGCTCGGAAGGGGGCGACATAAGAGGGGGTGGTGGATTGAGGGGCGCACACGATTTTATGGTCGGTTGGTTGGGGGGATGGCTGGTGCGTATGTACATATGCTGAATAGCTATATATATATATATATATATATATATATATATATATTATTCTGTAGCTGAGCGTAGAACAACCTGTTATACGCCCCAGCCAGCCCACCACGCTAGGCCGAGCGCCCCTCCGGCGAGCCGCACAACCCAAAACCAACAATTGTGGGCCATGAACCCACGACCCCCACGCGCGATGTCACATGGACAAGGTGTGCTTTGGCGGGATGTGGTAGTAAAGTCTAACGAGACGTCCAGTAAATTCGTGATTACAGTAAAACTAGCTTCAACTAACAGTAAATTGTAATGTATGTAAAAGTAAATGTGATACCCATTTTTTACTGCCACACATATCACGACGGTTTCAAATTTTTTACGTTTTTAGGAATCGCAATACGAGGAGGAGGGAAATAGCATATTTGCAGCGATGCTTGGGTATATATTCCTCTTTCTCCGTGGTCAATCGCAACATTTTGTGGGCCACGACCCCATAATGACCAAAATTCATGAATCGCAAAAATATGGGATTTTAAAACTTTTTATGCGATACCTTGTGTTGTTCTTCTTGATTGCATTTTGAGAGTTGTTTGAGTACATTTTCTCTTTTGTTAGCACAAGTCCAATTAGAAACATCTAACAGATGCCAGATTTATATCTGTCATCGCATTAGAATTCCCTCGAATAAATATATGAATTTTAGCAAGTCTAAAATTCGGTTAATCTGTCTCTTCACAAATTTTCCTAGGCCTTCTTTCTCCCTTCTGTCCTTTGGGCTTAGCATTGTAGGTCTAGTTTAGGTCCGATGCGACCAGACTCCCATATCCCTTTCCATCTTATCCAAGCGGGCCATCCTTATCCCCGGGTTCTGTTCATCCGACCAGGTACCGGGATCAGCGGCAGTGGGCCGGTCTCTTTTCCCCCGCCCGACATCAAGACTACGTAACGGTGCTTGGCGGATCGTCACTCGACCATTAAGAGCCGTTGCTCAACCCATCATGTTATCCGCACTATGCGTGACCTAGTTGAAATTACACGTCGCTCCCCTTTTGAACCTTCTTTGAATGCATCGCGGGCTCTCGGATGAATCTACCCATTGCTTTTAGTATATCAGCATTGGACCTTTCCTCGCCTTCTCCGCCACACCAGTACAAGTTCTTCTTTTCCCTCAAGCGAGTTTGAGCTCCAGTTAAGGCTCGAGCGCTCGCTTCGGCCAAGCGCCACCGCAGCGTCGCCATCGCTGGTGACCTCTCTCCCCATCAGTAAGGCCCTTCTTCCCTGTACAAGTTTAGCTTATCTCTCTTAATGTGAGACTTTTCCCTCAATTGGTTTTGCACCTTGCTCTCAGGAACCACCGCCGATCTTGTTCTTCCTCCCCTTTGGCCAAGTTAGCCAAGGAGTCGAGTCGACCTCGCTGGAGTGGTGCACCCCAAGTCAGTTCCCCGGAGCTATCCCCCTTCTTCCCTGAAGCCGTCCTGAAGATTGAAGACTACTCTCTTCCCTTGGGCCCTCACTACCGTGTAGAGCCCCACTCGCCCTCACGGTCCACCATCGCCAGCCCAGCTCTGGCTAGCTCATCCCCTCAGCCCTATACCGGTACGTTCCTAATGGATTGGATGCTCCTCGTTCGAGCTACCCTGTTTTTCTTCAATTCTTTCTCTGGATCTTTCTTCGGTTCTTTTCCTGGTTCTTCCTCTGGATCTTTCGTCGATTCTTTCGACCACTGTGGAGTATTCGAATCCTTCTTTCTTTCGACCACTGTGGAGTATTAAAATCCTTCTTCCTTTTGACCACTGTGGAGTATTCAATTCCTCTCCTTTCGACCATTGTGGAGTATTGAATCCTTCTCCTTTTGACCACTGTGGAGTATTCGAATCATTCTTCCTTTCGTCACTGTGGAGTATTAGAATCCTTCTTTCCTTCGACCCCTGTTAAGTAGTCGGGTCCCGGCATTCTTCTGACCACGTAATGGAAACTCCTTTCACTACGACCAACCAAATCCTCTACGACCATGTAGTCAAAACTCCTTTGACTACGACCAGCCAAAAACTTCTATGACCACGTAGTCGAAACTCCTTCGACTACGATCAGCCAAATCCTCTACGACCACGTAGTCGAACCTCATTCGACTACACACCATCGAACCTTCCATGACCAAGTAGTCAAAACTCTTTTGATTACGCCCAGCCGAGTCTCCTACGACCACATAGTCGAAACTCAGTTGACCACGTGCAACCGGACCTTCCATGACCACGTAGTCGAAACTCTTTCGACTACTCCCGTCCGAATCTCCTACAACCATGTAGTCGAAAATCCTTCGACTACGCCCAGTAGAATCTTCTATGACCACGTACTCAAAACCTCCTCGACTACATAGTCGTATCACCCCCGAATACAGGTAGTAGTGTCTTCTTCGACTACACTCAGTCGTATCTTCCTCAACTGCAACCAGTCGCACCTTCTACGACCACCCCTAGTCATGTCACCCCCCGACTACGTCAAGTCGTATCCCCTCCGACCACGTCGAGTAGTCGTATCTGTCCTTAGACCTGGTAGTCCCCTTTCCGACTAGTTGGTCATATCCCTTTCGATTACACTTAGTCAAACTTCCTTTGACTACGCATAGTGAACCTCCGGTGTGCGTAAAACCCTTCCAACTAGGTACTCGAAATGATACACATCACTCGAAACCCCTTCCGAGCAGGTAGTCGAATTTCCCTTCGACCACTGAGTTTCGATCACTCAGCTTCGACCATTGAGTCCCGACCACACAATTACGTCCACTATAGTGCCACAACCACTCTAGCACCACGAATACTGTAGCGCTACGACCACTCGGGCACTACGTCCACACAACCGCTACGAGTACTGTAACATCTACGAGTACTGTAGCGCTATGACCACACGGGCGCTACGACCACACAACTTCTACGAGTACTGTAATATCTACGAGTACTGTAGCGCTACGACAACAGCTCGTTTTCGACAAGAGTTTCGACCACTTTGTTTGACCACGGTGTTTCAACCACTGTGTTTCGACCGCCGTGTTTCGACCACTGTGTCTCGACCATTGTGTTTCGACCACACTGTTTTGACCGCTTTGTTTCGACCATGGTGTTTCGACCACTCAGCTTCGACCATTGAGTTTCGATTACTCAGTCTCGACCACGCAGTTCGTCGACCACTCCATTTGGAGTTCATTTGAGTTTTTGAATGCAATTTGAAGTCATATGTGCTTATTTGAACTTTGGGTTGTCTTTGCGTATATAGAATTTGAAGCTCCCGAGGACCCTCGAGTAGACCCAGAACAAGAACAACAGTACCTCGACCAAGGCGAGTCAACACTTTAATCATATTGCACACTCTTTGCAAATTATGTTGCTTTAAATTATGAAATTGCATTGCTATGATTTATGCAACTATATTTGACCTAGTCGTAACTAATGCCTTAACCATAACTGTGTATAAATTTCTAATCCTTGAACTTGGACACTATCCTTTGTTACCTTAGACTTAATGGGTTACATACTAGTTAATAAGTTTGTATCTAAGTGTCATGTTTAGCCTTGCTTAGATACATTGTCATCCGGCATTAAATTGCCCGACAACACTCTTTAAACATGAAAAATGGATTTGGACGATCGAGACGGGAGCCCGGCTGGTATGTGGATGAAATGATTATTTTCAAAACAAAATAAAACCCAAAAACATATTGTGACTCGGGTGGCTAGAAAGAGTGGTTGGTGCGTAGGGCATAAGAGGATGTGGTTATGTGGATGTACCGCCCGAGTCAATTAAGGATCGAATCTTGTGATGACCTCTCATGTAAAAATAGTGCGGCCACAAGTCTATAATAGGTACGACCTGGCTAACTAATTTGCTCACCTCGGCGTGGCTTCGCTGTTGGGTTGAATGCAGGTGGGTTGTCGGGGGAGAACAAAGCCACAGAAACCGCATGGTGCAAGACGGGGCCTCCTGGGAGCATGGCTCAGGGCGGTGGAAAACTTAGCGTAGCGGATGGGGTGCGTTGAGGTTGAGTATTGTAAAGGCCTTGTGGTAATCTCCCCTTAATTCACATGTCTAAGGAAACGTGTGTATATATCAAGACGATTATCTCTTGTGGGTAAAGCGTGCAAACTCTGTAGAGTAAGAAAACTATCTGGATAGACGTGCTCACAGTCAAGAGCGGTGCTGAGAACTTGCTGGATATAGTTTTCCTTTTTATAAAAACCGATTTGTTGATGGAATGGAAAGATGGGGTGGGACCCCATGGATTTGGAAAAGCCTGGTTTGGAACTAGTGGTAATTATGGGATAGCCTGAGCATTGAGTGGTTGGTGCGCTCAATGGTTTAGGAGGTTGGACCTCCACTAGTACATTTCAACAAGAACTTAGTTTATAAAACATGTTGTTTAAAATGCTAAGTCTCAGGTTTTGTTACTACTTACATATTCCAAATTGGTGGCTTTATGCAAACAAAAGAACCACAAGCCATGCCTTGGTTTAGCCCTGCATTTATAACAATTGTATTGTGTGTCGGCTTATGAGTACGGTTGTGTACTTAGGCTCGTCCAATATAATCTTTCAGAGCCGCTTGATCAAGACCCCTATGACTACTTTGTGGCCGCGAAACCAGACGGTGGTGAAGCTTAGGCTAGGACCCCCTCAAAGCCGAAAGCCCTCTACGGTCACCTAGCCAAAACTTACGACCAGGTGTGGTCACAAGCCTTTGACCCGTCGTGGTCGAACCTCTTTGTTCGACCACGAAGTCGAAGTCTTTTACGACTACCTAGTCGCACCTTTCGACCAGTGTGGGGTCAGACGAGTAGCTTAGGTCGGACCTCCATCACTCGCTTTCAGGCGAAGTGAATGGATCCACTGCTACGTCTTTTGCTTTCGCTTTTATTCTCTACTATGTACTCTGAACTATGTAATGTTTTGGCCTTAGTGCCCCATTTGTAAAGCAAGTGGGCCGCATGGTCGGTCAGGTAATCTGCCAAACTGATGTATGTGAATGATCCAAGATTATACCTATGTATGTGCTATCTACTGATCTAGAGAATGGCACAGATCGACACAGCAGGTCCCAAGTTTGCAGATTTGGGGGCTCACGGCGACCGTGTCTTTGATCGGATCCTTGACCAGGTCTACGACCAGGCCTTGGCCAGAAGTTGAGTTCCAAAGTTGCAAATTTGGGGTCCGACACCCCACCCCCGCATGATGACGTCACAAGGCCAGTATGTGAATGGCTGGAGGCGCCAGTAAACTCCAACGAGGAGTCAAGTAAAATTTTTGGAATGTATACGAAAGTAAATATTATATCCACCTCACAACCATTTTTATTTTTATTTTCGGTTTTTTTCCAAAAATCGCTAGTGGGGGAAGTTGCATATATTACGGGGATAGGTCGCAACATTCGGGTTCTCCGCTACTATTGCTAATTTAGAATCTCTCTCTGGCGGTGCTACAACCCTAAAAAAATCGACGGTGAAATAGTAGGCTCTACGGCAATCTCCACCGCCCCCATTCTTGCCAGGATAAGCGGTGGTGTTCGGCTCCACCCCCACCCTATTTTGCACGACAATGTTTTTACTTTGGGAACTTTTGTACTTAATCGCAACACAACACGCAGTAAAATGTCAAAGTAAATGCAATAAATATCATATAGTTCGACAGTAAAACATCGAATCATAGTAACTATGAGAGGACAACCAGCAAATGACAACCCTCAATGCAGTAAAACCTTGCAATACATTTTAGTAGCAAAGTGCGAGTAATATTATGTGCCATTTACAAATTCACTCCACGAGACATTATTTTATTTGTCCGTCCATCAAACATAGAGGTTGTGGTTGGATACCTAGTAAAAGTCAATTCGCAATGCAGTAAAACTTTGCCATATGGACAGATAATTCCCAACAAACAAGCATCGATAATATTATGTGCCATTTACGGTAAGAGATTGTAATATCCGTTTTCATTAAATTAGAAAAGGGATTATATTTTAGATTAGGAAATTAAGAGGAAGGAGTGGGGAGAGAGGGTGGGCGGTCGAGGTCCAAGGCCCAAGCCCTCAAGACGAGTCCAGGAGGACTCAACAAGGTAGGGGCTTGGCCCTTTAAGAAGGCAGGGGAGGGGCCGCCACGCTAGCCTAGCCATCGCCGTGCCCCTACCGCCCCAGCGTCGCCTCTGCTCCTTGCACGCCACCCCTCTGCCCTGCCACACCTCGGCCACCGGTGCTGGTGCTGGTGCTGGAATCGCCAGCTAGAAGCAAGGAGGAGAGCACAAGTTCTAGAAGGAAGGAGAAGAGAAGAAAATTAGGGCTTCACAATCTACCTGTGTTAGTCGTCCAAATTTGTGGGGTTAAGATCCGGAAAAACTCACTTTGATCTTAGATTGTTGTTTATTCAAGGTTTGGAGTAGATTGATCGCAGGAATCGGGTAATTGTAATGCTCTAGTTCGATTAGATGTACTCTGAGAACCTCATGGGATTTTTGTGGTATCTCCATCATATTCATGACTTTTCCTTGTTAAGAACATTGTAGATAATTTCTTAAGATTTTCAGAGAGTACAAGATCATTATATTTGGATAAATGGTTGAAAATTTATGGCCTTGGGAGTCTTGCTTTCTAGAACTCCATCGCCTAGTTAACAAAGAATGTAGATTGCTTTATTATGTGCAATATATGGTAGAATTAAATTGTGGTCATAACTAGGTTTAGCTATATAATGTTTGTAGTTTCAGTAGTGGTATGGTTTGCTATTTTTCATGTTGTAGAAAAATAGTTATAGAATTGGGAATTTAGTTGTTTTGTGAAGTTCAGTTAATCTCCGGTTCAAAGCAGGGAACTAGATGGCATAATCAGAGAATTTGCATAGCTAGAAAATTGTAGTAAATTTTGTGTAGGTTCCATAAAAATATAGAGTTTTCTATATTTACAGTCCAGAAGTAAAAGCTATCAGTGTTTGATCACCGGGATAGTGGGTATGTTGACTGGTGAAAGTGGGTTTAATTGTGCCGGGTTTGCGCGTAGGAGCGATGTTGAGTTGGTTGATGTTTGTGTACTATTGTGGCATGTTTTGAGATGTATTATTGATCTTTGTTCAGGGAGTGTCGCTTCGCGTTTGGTGTCGCCTTTGCATCATTATGACTTTCGTGGCTAAAAGGCAAGTGCATGGTAGAGCGGTAGACATCGGTTTGTCGGCCCTTGTCATCACAATTGAATTGATATGAAATTTACTTATGCATATTTAAATGCTATGATATAATGTTGATGATAATTTAATCGGGTTATTTTTTGTGATATGCCCTAGAGACAATCACAGAAATGATTGTATCACATCTATATTTATGAGCTATATAATAAATATTATTATGTTCATTGGATGAATTACCATTTATAAAAATTAATAAACATGTGACTTGTTGATGAAGCTCTTTAACTTATATGATGTCATTCTAAATGTATCTCTGGTTGGATGTCACTGGTCGGGACACTAGTGACTTATCGATTAGCACATGTATTGATTGATGACCATATTTCACCGGGCATGGATATGGGATATCGAATCAATAATGTGAACATATGTTAGAGAACATAGTACTGAATTGACTCACCTTGAGACACTATGAGATTGTTACGATTTTATGTGTCATCAGTTGGTCTCAAGCAATGATGATGTATAATCTTTAGACCTGAGATCAATATGATTTCCTACATGTGTAATAGTACACTTAGGGGTTGCCAAACACTACTTCATAACTGGGTAGTTATAAAGATGTTTCCTATATGTGTAATAGTACACTTATGGGTTTCCTACATGTTATGGTCGAAGCGTAGAATAACATATTCCACGCTCAGGCATTGAATAGCGCCATATATATACATACATACTCTCACTTATAATATATCACTTAAACAATCGTATTATATTTCTTTATCACTTTAAGTATACTTAAATACCAATTATAAGATACTCCAATGTGACCTGATTGAAAAGTTTTCATTGGAGCCCTTTATTTTTGCTGTATACCCTTTTTCATACGGGAAAAGCTAAAAAACGCTATAGCGTTTCCATGCAAAACAATGGGATACCCATCCGTCGTTGGATTTGGTCGCTACACATGCGCATCCTAAAACAATGGTTATCGTTGCTCCTCTTATCTTCTATCGCACCTCTCATCCACCCAATCCATCTGCAATTCCTCACCTCTCTCTCTCTCTCTCTCTCTCTCTCTCTCTCTCTCTCTCTCCTCTCAGATCCAAGCAAAGAGGGCAGGCATGTGGCCATGTGGGTGCTACGAGTGGCAGCAGCCAGTGCCACCCAATTCATTGGGGATAGTGGTAGATCTCGTTGTGGGGGCAACCCGGATTTGGCAAGTTGTGGCCGCAATGGCTCATGCATGCGAGCTTGAAGTGCGGTGGTCGGGCGTGCAAACTCCATGACGACGGCGGGCGACCGATCACAAGCAACACGCAGGCTTCGTGTAGATGGCAGTGGTGATTTTGTGTGCTCAAGATGCAAGCGAGCGCGTGGGCTCAATGCTAGTGACGGTGACGAACGAGCAGGAGCGTGGGCCTAGCAACAACGATGATTGAGGTGGGCATGCAGCCCCGATAACTCGTGTGAGATTTCAACAAGTTTCATGTAAGTTTGATCAAGTCCCATGTAAGTTTTGTGTAAGTTTGATCAAGTTCCATGCAAGTTTTATCAAGTTCCACGAAGTTCCACAGAGAGAGGAGGCCAAGCTTCATTCTTTTTGAACTTTGAATACTTGTCAAGCTTGCTTGAAACTCAGAAGTTTTATCCTGTCTCGTTCAGATGATTGAAACTTCTTTGAATCCTTTTTTTAAAACTTCTTGAAACTTACATTTTTTTTATGAAACTTACTTGAAACCTTTCTCAAACTTCATGAAAAGCACCGAAAGTATTTTGAAACCATTGAAACTTGATATCATCTTTGAAATTTAAAGTTCTGGATTTGAAACTTGAAACACGTTTGAAACTTTAAGCTTCATTCTTTTCGAACTTTGAATACTTGTGAAGCTTCCTTGAAACTCGAAAGTTTCATCCTGTCTCGTTCAGATGATTGAAACTTCATTGAAACATTTTAAAAAAAAAACTTGCAATTTTTTTTATGAAACTTACTTGAAACCTTTCTCAAACTTCACGAAAAGCGCCGAAAGCATTTTGAAACTTGCACAAAAACACACTGAAACATGCTTGAAACATCAAACTCGTAACCTAAAACATTTTTGAAACTTTTCATGGAACGTGTTGAAACCTAGTCGAAATTTCAAACTTGAAATATGAAACTTTTAAGCAACTGAAACTTTACGAAACTGCATGAAACTGCTATACCGTTGGAAATGTATTTCAACGGTATAGCGTGGGCTAGTCATTCCATTTTCATATATAAAAGAAGTATATAGAAAAAATTACTGTAAAAAGTGGATTTTCATGAAATTTTTCATGGAACTTACTTTGAAGTATCTTATAATCATTATTGGAGTACACTCAAATACATAAAAAGATATCACCATACGATTTAAGTGGTATATATATTGATGATACCTCTTTATGTATTTGAGTATACTCTAATAGTGATTATAAGATATCCCAAAGTGAGTTCTATAAAAAAAATCATTAAAGTCCACCTTTTATTGCAATATTTGTGTATATACTTTTTTTATATATGAAAAAGGGTATATAGCAAAAATAAAGTGCTCCAATAAAAAAAAATTCAATCAACTCGCGTTGAAGTATATTATAATTGGTATTTAAGTACACTGAGAGTGATAAAAAAGGTATAATATATTTGTTTAAGTGATATATTCAAAGTGGGAGTATATACTCCTGAGAGTACGAAATGGGTGTCATATATATATATATACCCACCTCATGAACAATCCAATATATGCGTATGATGATGCAAATTTTAGAGTTAAGTTATGAAAATATATTCCGGAGCTTCTGCAACGTGATGTGCCTACATTTTTTTTTTTCCTTTTCTCCTTCTGTTGTTTTTAGCGTCAGTCGATCAGCCTTATTTATTCATCTCGCAAACGGCATGGTTATGTTTGGAGGTGGTGCGCAGTAATTGTACCTATATGGACGTGCCGTTGTGTTCTATGCAAATATGAAATATTAGCTTGTCGGATTTTTTTTTTGAAAAGGACGTACTATTATATCTGGATTTGATTGTTCCAACTTCCATGGACCAGTTAAACAATATTGATGTGTGGTAGTACTATAATAACTAACAAATTTACTCCGGAGGCTCTTGTCATACGTGATCTCTGCTGCTGTCTAGTGTCATTTGTAGTACGTCGATGATGGGACTGTATGAGCATAAAGGCATTGAATGACCACTGCAAATCATCAACATTCGATTCGATTGGTTTGCAGTGCCATCTGCCAATTACATCGTATCCATCACGGACGGATAAAGAGAGGAGTACGAAACAAATCCTCTCACATTAAGCAACAATAGCATTGTACCATTATCACTGTGGATCATTGGATTAGAAAATAACGTGCGAGATCCATGTTATGCTGTAGCAAATACTGTACCACTGTAGTTGAGTTACATTTGTATTATTGTCTAACACCGAAAGACTTTGATTAGTGATGTTGTGGGTGATATGAATAGCGCTTGTATTCAATATGAGACCAATGGGCCAGTATATATACACAGGTACATGCGGTGAATATGCAAAGAACCCCTTATAACAATGGGGAATAACAAACTATACATATATATATCTAACACCCCCCTTAAACTCATGGTGGATCAACAACACTGAGTTTGGAGAGGTAGAAAGCGTGGCTTTGCGCGAGTCAGGCCTTCAGAAGAAATCCGCTATCTAAAGCTCAAGGCACATATGAAGAGCAATCACTGGTCATGCACACAAGACCGCATGAAGGAAGCAACAACACCAATATGCTTGGTAAGCTCATGCTTCACAGTGGTCTCGCACATCCGATAGCACTGCATTATCGGACAAGAGAGGAGTCGGTGTAGTGACAGAAACACCAAAATCCTCAAGTAACCACCGTAGCCAAGTAATCTCTGCTATCAAAAGAGTCATAGCGCGCAACTCAGCCTCTGCACTCGAACGGGACACTGCAGTATGTTTCTTCGTCTTCCAGGCAATGAGAGAACCACCAAGAAAAATACAGTAAGCAAAGATAGACCGACGATCAGAGGGATCGTTGGCCCAAGTAGCATCCGAATAAGCTTGAAGCTGTAACGAGCTGGAGTTTGGAAAGAAAAGACGGCGAGAGATAGTTCCACGAAGGTATCGCAGAACTCGAAGAAGGTGGCTGTAGTGGACCTGAGTGGGAGCAGATACTGAACCGACTCGAATGTGGGTGGATAAGTGATATCCGACGAGTAAATGCCAAGATAGACAAGACTCCCAACAAGATGATGATAGCGAGTTGGATCGTAAAGAGGCTCGCCATCGAGGGTTTGAGGTGAACATTGAGCTCCATGGGAGTCTCAACGAGACGTGATCGAGAGAGGCGCGATCAAGAAGATCTCGAATATACTTCCTTGGGACATAAAGAAACCATCCGGAGTGGAAGTAACCTCAATCCCAAGGAAGTAACGAAGAGGACCAAGATCCGACATAAGAAACTGCTCACTAAGACGAGCCTTGACAAAGGCAATGTACTAAGAGGGCCAGAACCAACCAGAGCTCCCGTGCGGCGGTTCTGAACACAACAAGAGTCAGAGTCGAGAATGACCCGACAACCAAGATCAGTAATCTGCCCAGCAGAAAGAAGCTGCATGGTAAGGCGAGAAACATAAACAACAGAAGGAACATGAAAAGATGAGTTGCTAAGAGGGCCTCAATCAGAGACAAAAAGAGATGTACCATCAGAAGTAAGAACACTGACAGGAGAATCAAGGGGTGTAATGAAAGACAGAGTGGAAGGATCAGGAGTCATGTGAAAAGATGCTCCAGAATCAAGAATCCACGGGGAGGTACCTGATTGTGTAGAAGGTGGTTTCTCGGTTCAAGAGTCGAGCGAGCTGCAGAACTGCCGAGGAGAACTCAAGCGTGCAGCGCCGAAGTCGGCTATCACCTCGGAGAGAAATCACAAGAAATCGATGCAAGCGTCGATGTAGAAGCACCAGTGCCAGTGCTAGTGCTAGTAGAAGAACGGCGAGAAAGATGCCGCTGCTTCTTATAGCACTGGGACTCAATGTGGCCGACCTTATTGCAGAGGAAGAGGTGAGGACGACCACCCCGGATGGAGGGCGCCACCACCACCGTGGCGACCGCCGAGGAGGCGGTGTCGACGCGTGGAGCCGTAGTGTAGCAGTGGGCGGGCGAGCACGGAGGGGAGTGGTAGCAGCCGCACCACTCGAGCAAGTCTCTCCGCACGTATCTCAAGAAGAGCCTCTAGGAGAGTGACACGAGGTGGCGTGCAAGGAGCCGGGCACGCCACGCCGAACTCAGGACGGCGAGTAAGGAACTCGTATATCCGCTGAAACCTGTGTCGGCCACGACACCAGCAACAGGACAGGAGCGACATCCAAAGAAGGCGAAGGAGTCCGGTGACGCCAAACAAGCAGAGCTCTAAGCATAAAAACGTCAACAGTAGCATCATCCTGCTGAAGAGAGTGCTCTGGCGGACCACGAAGAGGTGCAGGCATCACGGAGGGCTCATAGCGCGGCGAAGATGAGTCCACATCCGAAAGCCGAGTCCCACAACCTCGTAAGAAAACCGAGGTTGATATCGGCGATGAAGGCAGCAGCTCGAGCATCATCATCGCACTCACCGAGTGTAGGCGGTCAAAGCGATCCTTGTAGGAATCCGAGCCTCACGGCAGGCGAGACGCCTCATCATCGGCAAGGCGGCGGTCTCAAAGAACAGCTTTGTTTCATTGTTGGGGGCGGCGCAACAGCGAGGCTCCGTCGAGGTGTAGGGCAAGGCGCGCATGACATCGCCAAAGAGGACGCCCGAGACGAAGACCACGCATGTGGATGCGCATGTGAGACACGGCGGTGTAGTTAACACCATCAAGATCACCGCAACGAGGAGGGAACGGTACCCATTGGTAGGCGCGCCGACGGGCGGCGTGACGACAAGACAACGGTCTAACAGCGGCACCAACGGCGCGCGATTAGAACGACGTTTTTCTTCTTCTGGGCACGAGACGGCCCAAAACCGCATGCACGAGAGGTAGCTAGGTTTCCTCCCTCGCGGCGGCGGCTCTCGGGCGGCAGTGGAAGCCTCCCAAGGCCGAGGTCCCCACGCGGCGCTTCCTCCTCGCGGCGGCGGCTCTCGGCGCGGTGGAAGCCTCCCAAAGCCGAGGCCCCGCGCGCCTCCACCCAGCGGTCGCTCCCCGCGGTGGGCTCCCAGCGGCGCTTCGCATGGCGCTCCCTCGCTCGGCGCTTCCGACGCGGCACGACAGCGGCGGTGGAGCGTCTCCGCGGCGCGGGCGGTTCGGGAGAGGAGAGAGGCGAGCCGGCGGGGCGGCGAGGAGGCCGGGAGGCGGCGGTCGATGAGGGCGGCGACACGGGACCGAGAGGAGGCGGCCGCGGATCGGGATGACGACGGCGGGTGACGGCCGGAAGGAGCGACGAGCGGCGGCGCCGACTCTCGCTCGGAGACGTCAAGATGACGTCAAGGCGACGACCACCGGATCCGAGGACGGCGCGCACGCGATAAGCGGAGCGATGGAAACCCTAGGTTTGCTCGATACCATGATATGAATAGCGCTTGTATTCAATATGAGGCCAATGGGCCAGTATATATACACAGGTACATGCGGTGAATATGCTAAGAACCCCTTATAACAATAGGGAATAATAAACTATACATATATATCTCTAACAGTGGGATCCGTTATCGCTCGATGAGAGGAGTACGAAACAAATCCTTGGACTGCTGGTTTTTGTCATGTCCTGGATGGAATTCATGGACGCAAGTAGAACTGTAAAAATAGGATCACAGTACATGCATGACGCATGACGTGGGTAGAGGACACACGTCCTCTGCCTTGGCTCTGAAAAGGCAGAGATGCACGGTCCAAACAGTAAGAAACAAGAGAGAAGAACGGCAGAGCTGTAGCGACCGCAGTAGAACAATACTGTAACGAACACTGCAGACTGATACAGTAACAAAACACTGTAGCCGTAATGTTCTGTAGCGATCTAACGATCCAGATTTGCCCTGCATCGTAACTATGCCTGCAAAGGCAGAGGATACCCTTCCCATGAGGTGAAGTTCTAGGAGCACTACTTACCTCCAATCTCTTTCGCTTGTTGGCTCAGGTGTTGACACCGTCTCAGATATACACCTATGAATATTTTTTTTAATAATTACATAGTATTTGAAACTAAAAACATAGAAGCAGTATTTGTGGTATGTGTCGCCAGAATCATTTGGCTTTAGATTGGGTGGTCTGAGATCATGGTGGCTTCAACCTATTTGTGGTATGTGTCTCTAGAAAGCATATGTACGAAGGCAGATTCAGGGCAAGAATTAACTGGCTGAAGGCAAAAGCTGAAACAACTAGAGGAACAGATGAAACCATATATGGACTTACGTTTGAGAAGCTTTGAGAATTTGTAGTGCAATTTTTTGCCTAGTAGCGATAGGTTGTAAGTGCCATGAACTTTGTACAAAATACACATGTATTGTCAGTTCGGTGAGGATTTCAGGCTTGGAGTTGCGCATGTAAGTGGCGCATGCAAAACAATTGCTGAATATAACTGAAGCAAATAGTACTTGAGTAAAGCACAAGAATGTCACTCTTTATTGACAATCATTCATTGGTTTCTGCCTTTCTGGTAGTATTACTAACCCGAGAATTTCTAATGTAGCAGCCCCTGTAGTGGAAAGAGCAAACAAGAGCAAAACCAGTTTTTGTTTGACATGCATATTTACATCTTCAGAGCTGCAGGTTTCTGAACTGAAGAATTATCTGAACCATTGTTATATTCCATTCCAACCAGATTTTTGGCATCTAGAACTCCTGGCAGGCGGACCCGATGTCGACGTTGTCCTTGTCGGCATTCTTGGGCAGAAGCGTCTGGTGGATGTTGGGCAGCACCCCGCCGGCGGGGATGGTGACGGCGCCCAGCAGCCGGCTCATCTCCTCGTCGGCGCCCAGCAACAATTATTTGTTGTCTAGTTGCGATAGGATGTAAGTGCCATGAACTTTGTACAAAATACGCATGTATTGTCAGTTTGGTGAGGACATACTCACAGACGTACACGCTATATATTGTCCAAAAATTCTGAATTTTTATCTCCAGATGCACTCTGTGTGCTTTTTTGTGTGACAATAATTGTTGGTTTATGGCATCTGAATGGAATGGTAATGGACCAAAGTAAACATCCAAATATTTCTTGTTTGACAAGAACATGCAAATAGTTCGTAACTGACATAAATATCCAAATATTTCTTGGCTGACATGAAATGCAAATAGTTCGTAACTGACATAATCATCCAAAAGATCTTAGCTCCCTAACATAATGAGTTACATGAAAATCTTATCACAATGTACTAAATGGCTGCCAGATTTAGTGTGGGACTTGCTTGACTGTTCATGGCCTAATGAATTTGACTAAATCTGCGCGGTAGCATTTCCACCTCTTATATTAATTGTTGCTTTTGCAGACGAAGCACTGTTCGTGGTGTGTGTCTCCAAAACCACAGATGCATGCCCTCCTGCAGTTGCGCTGGCTGATGCATTTGCTGTGGACCATGCTTTTGAGATAGACGCCAGTCTTTTCTTCTTCCCGTGCTGTAATGTAACATCCAAAATCATGGATTTGCAAAATCTTCAACGTTCAAGAACCCAACTTCGAAGTTTTCCCCTTTTGTTCAAGATTCGGTTCTTCCCCGAAAGCCCCGAGCCCTTCTTCCCCAAACCGCCCCTAACCCTAACCCTAGCCCGCCGCCATGCCATGCCCTCGCCGCCGCCGCTGCCGTGTTAACGCCCGAAAGCCGCGCCTCTCTCGTGCGCGCCGCCGCCGCGCGCTGGGCGTCAACGCCCGCCGCCGCGCTCGACCTGGCCCCATCCTCGCGCTCGCGCGCCTCGCTACCCCGGATCCAAAGCTTCTCGCTCGGCCTTTAAAACCCTGGCGCCTCGCTCCTCTCCACCTTCACCCCTTCTTCCTCCTTCCCGAGCAAGAAAGCGTGCAAAGGAGTCCGAGGGACTTACCTTTGAAGCCGCCGCCACCGCCGCACCGTCTTCCCGAGCTCCTCCTTCCACGCGCCGCCGCTTCTTCTCGATCGCCGTGTGCCGCTCGCTTCCCCTTCGCCGCCGCCGCTTGTCGCCGTCGCCGCCGCACCATCTCCCGAGCCCTCCTTCTTCCGGTCAGGCGCCGCGCCCGCCTCCTCCCCACCTCCGCCCTAGCACTCCTCTCGCGCGAGCGTCGGCCCGAGACCTCGCCTCTTCTTGCTTCGCGCACTGGCCGCGCGCTTTGGGCCGCTGCGCCGAAGCAGCGCGCGCGCCGCCATGGCCGGGCAGTCACAGCAGCGTCACAGACGCGCCACACGGTTCGCCCACGCAGGTGGTGGGCGGAAAGAAGGTGGGCCATTTTCCTTTTTTTTTTGTTGAATTTCGTTTCTTTTCTATTTTATTTCAAAAGTGAGTTTTGTAAACTTAATAACTCCCATTTTAACTCCAAAAATTATGTAGTTTGTTTCTAAAATTTCTAAAATCAAGCTCTTTCTTTTGGTGCTAGTTTGGTTCTTTTGGAGTTCATTTGATGAGACTTGTTATTTATTTAATTTAATTGCTCGCTTATTTCTTTCCTGCACGATCGATCGCGAGAGTTCGGAGAAGCCGAGACCCCCTTCGATCAAGCTCAAGAATATCAAGATCATCTAGCCGTGAGACCCAAAGTAGTCGATTACATTGATCATATTGAACCTACATTTTATGCAAATTATGTTCTTTTAAATATCAAATTGCATGCTTTATTTCCTTATGCAAATGTATGTTAAATACCCTAAGGTAGTTAAATGCCATGTTGATGCTTTATTATTAATACACCATCCTTTGATAATTGAATTGCCGTACACCATTGTCACCCTAGTAAATATTTGGTAACTATACTAGTCTAGGCTATACTTGCCGCCATGCTAGTCTTGCTTAAGTATCGGGTATTATCTACCCCATTCATCATCTTTTGAAATGAACATGATTTTGGGCATCATTGGGTGTAAATGACCGAGATGGTTATGATGTTGTATTTTTCCTACCTCTTAAAACCCTAAAGAAATTGCTTGTCACATCCAGGCGATGGTATGATGGATGGTATGTTGGTGGGTGCTAATGCAGCCCAAGGAATGTTGGTTTGTGGATGGTATGTGGTATGAACCGCCGAGATGGTCCCTAAGGACTTAATCTCGTGATGACCTCCCAATGTAAAACAAAGACGACCACATGTCTATAATGGTGTCGACACTGCTAAATAATTTGTATCCGTTAGTATGAGTTGCACTGTGCAGATGACCCGCTACGCCATAAGCCTATGTGGCTATGGGTTAGGGTGTCGACTTACTGGTCTATGTGAGCGTAAGTCGTGTGGCGCAAGAGGGGTCCGGGAAAGAGTTGACGGGTCTATGTGAGCGTAACTCTTCTCGTGAAACCTCAGCGGGTGTAACAAAATCGATGGATGCATTGTAAAGGCCTTGTGACGATCTCTTGACTCACATGTCTACTAAACATGTGTATATGTCGATGATTGTCTCTTGTGGGTAAAGTGTACAACCTCCGCAGAGTGTAATAAATCATTCAATAGCCGTGCCTACTGGTCAAGGGGACATGGGAACTTACAAGAGTTAGTTCTGCTTATAAAACATTGTGGCGGGATAAAATGTGATGGGTCATTTGTGACCCTGGTTTTGGTTTTTCCCGGTGGATGTACCTGCTGATGTCTAGTGGTGGATGTAACCGCTATCAAAAATAAGCATGAGTGGAGGTAACCTCATCATATAAATATTGCACAAGTAATCTCTTCAACAAAATGCAATTTGGTTAAAATGCTAAGTGATAGGCCTTTTAATATTGGTGCTTTAAATATTGCTTTGTGCAAATAAATGAACCCGAGCCATCCTTGTTAAGCCTTGCATGTATAATATTGCATCTTGTGTGTTGGCTCGCGAGCACGGTAGTTGTGCTCATCCTCGCTCTTTCCCAACCCCGTAACCCGCAGATCATGGAGACTACGTCTACTACGAGGACCGGGACGCCGAGGAGCAAGGACATGAAGAGGAGTAGCATAGTTCAGTAGTCGAGTCTCGCCTCGATCCGTTGGCTCTGCTGGTACTCGTGTACATCCTATATTATTCAAGCTCGTGGCTAATATCGGTCGTACACATGGTACTCGATCGCTTGTTCGTGGAGAGACTTACTCTACCCCTTTGCTTCCGCTAACGCACTCGAGATTTTGTAATGAACTCATTTGGCCCGATCGGCCTTTTGTAAACTCGACCTGCGGGCTATTTGAACTCTAATGCTTGTATTAATGCATGATTTGGTCTACGCGATGTATGAGATGATTCAAGAATGTGTACTGTGAGCGCTATCTACCGATCCAGGAATAGCGCAAGATTTTCACAGAGGATTCGGATTACGAAACCGGTCCGACAGAGCTGTATCGAGCATACGATCGTAGGAGCCTTGGTTAGTTTGGTCGTTGCCTAAGGTCTTGAGTCTTATTTTCAAAACCTAAGAAAAGCTTTGGCAAAATATAGTGTATTTATGCTCTTACTTGTCATTCCTAGTTCTCAGACTTATCCTACTTCACTTTGATTTATTCTCATCGACTTCCTCTTGTTTTCAAAATTTTAGATGGTCGCTCAGTCGTCGGCGGCTCTTGGGACTTTTTCTCTCACGAGAAGACCTCTGAGGCTTCGTGGGGATTTTTCGCCACCGATGCAGATTCTGGTTACTACCATCCGCCTATCTTCATGGGCCTGGATGACTGTGTTCTGGACTGAGAGACTTGGAGCATGGAGGTTTTCTCTATGCTAGGAGGGTGAGTTCAATACTCACACCTTCAAGGCCGAGCACCCCAGAGCCGTGCTTTGGATGTCGTCCAGATGTGGCACGACTTGCCGCGCCTCGCTGTGCGATGCATGGAGACCTTCTGCGAGCTCGCCTTCTACTTCCATCCGACTCTCCGGGAGGAGAGCTTTACCGGTGATCCGCCACGCCCGGCAGATGACCCGCACTGTCACATCGCCCACCACGCAGCTTTGCCGATTTCTCGCCAACGCCGTTGGCGAGATCGGACGCTTCGATTTCTCCTCACGAGCACTCGACACCTCCGCGACAACATGTTCAGAGATGATGAGGCTCACCGCGAGGTAGAGCGGGAGAGACGCCGCTGCGTAGCCGCCCGCCTTAGAGCCGCCACCGCACCGCCGCCTGCCTCCTGCGCCGCCCGCCTCCCGCTGCACCCGCCGCCGTTCCGCAACCCGGTGCGGTAGCCGACGCTTCCACCTGAGGACCCGCACTCGCCACGGCACGCAAGAAAGTGCGTCCCCGCCGACCGACCGCAGCCTTTGAGAGTCCAGTAGGACGCAGCCCACCCGCCGCTCGATTCGACGAGTTCGACCGCGGCGCCACTCGGCCGTTTCGCCGCCACCATCGATCGCGGCCGTTTCGATCCCCGTAATCGTACCACTGCGGTGGTAAGCACCCATGAGAGGAGTAGTCGATAGCTAGGTTAACTAGCGTTGCTTGCTAGGTAGTCTTCGGGTTGCAAGCACTTTCTTTATCTACCTTTGTAGGCGTTGTGTTTGTATCTTGTGTCATGGCTTTGCATGGCCTATATGTCGTGTCCTAGAGTCATGTAACACTTACCCCTAATATTAATGAATTGCGACCATTCGGCTTTGTATCGCAATTGTGTTGTTCTGCTCAATTTGATTTCTTTCTTCATGTGTGCTTTAGAGGCTAGTGAACCTCATATACCCCTCTCTAGTTCGAGCTTTAGCTTTTCTCGAGATGGCACCAAGGAGAGCCGCCGCGATCAGTGGTGCTTGCTGCAGCAGCCGTGGAAGAGGCGTGGCTATGGCCGTGGTCGTGGACAAGACCTACCTCCCCACCGCCAGAGCATCCAACAATGGCACAAGTTATGCAGCAACAAGCCCAAATCCTTCAAGCCTTGCTCGCTAATCAACAAGCGAGAGCGACCGATGCGTCACTCTAAGCCGCAGATTTCCTCGAGACAAGACCTCTTACCTTTGCCTCGTGCAGATGAACCCGGAAGCGTAAGATTGGCTCAGTGGATATCGAGAAGAAGCTCCGCCAGCCCGATGCTCGAGGAAGACAAGGTGGACTTTGCCACTCACCGATTGAAAGGAGCGCGGCTGCGTGGTGGGAAAACTACCTCACGCTCAAGGTGGTGAAAGCCCAGAGAGTGGAGAAGAAGAGCGGCAAAGAAGATCCGCCATCGAGATCAGCGAGGATCCCGCCATCGTTGAAGCAATTGTGAAGTACACCGACGAGCCCGCACCGCATGGCACCCAATCTCTCGAACGAAGTTCAAGGCGCTTTAGGACTAACTTTGTACCGCCGTACAATGAGGCTAAAGAAGAATGAGTTTAGAACTCTCAAGCAAGGTCAAATGACACCAATGAATATCTAACCAAGTTTAACTACTTGCTCGCTACGCTCCCCGTGGACGAGTCGATGAAGAAGAGAAGATAGACCGCTTTGTGGAAGGAATGCGTGGAGACATGAGAAGCCGACTTATCCTCCATGATTTCTAGCTTCCACCACTTGATCAACAAAGCCCTCGTGGCCGAAAACGAGAAGAAGATTGCGGAAGTAAGCCGCAAGAGAAAGATGGTATTCCGAAGCCGCAAGGTGGCTTTCTCGTAAGTCAACATTCCCCGCAACTCATCTTTTAAGCCACCAGAGTTTCTCCACAAGGAACTCAAGCCCCACCCTGTACCAATGGGAATGGTTTCCGCATCCTTCGTCCCCACGGACGACTGCAACAACCAACCCAGACTCATCTCCATTGTTTCCACGTGGAGTGAGAGGACACTTTGCCAACCGATGCCCTCAACGCCGTAACACTCTGCCAAGTTCAACTCAGAGCCACACCACCAAGGTCAAACATCAGCTCCAAGCAGAACCATCAGCCCCGCCAAGCACCTAGAACTACTCGACACCAAACCGCGCCATGTGAACCATGTCACACCGAGGAGGCTCGTGAAGCTACAGGAGTTCTAATGGGTGCGTTCTCTGTTAAATCAGCATCAGCACAAGTTTTGTTTGATTCTGAGCTTAGCATTCTTTTATATCAAGAAAATTTGTTGAAAGGCTTAAGTTGCCAACCTTTAAGCTAAAGAAACCCGTGGTACTTAGTTCACCGGGGACCCTTGACTACCATCTTAGTAAGTCCCGAGTAGAGATTGCTATGGAAAATTCCGATTCCTAGCAACCTCTTAGTGCTTGATCCCAAACTCGGATATCATCCTAGGATGGATTGGTTGGCCCGATACCAAGGAATGATAGATCGTACAACAGAAAGTGGTACTCACCAAAACCCGGGTACCACAATCGGGGTTAATATAGACCGCCTCGTGTTTGGATCGTACCATCCATAACCTCGAGAAGGTGACTCTGGAAACAACACTGTAGTTCAAGATTACCGGAAGTTTTTCCAAGAATTGCTCGCATGCCACTGCATCGAGACATAGAATTCGTGATAAACCTAAAGCCGAGAACAGCCCCAATTGCCAAGAGGCCATATAGGATGGCGGTTGATGAGTGGAAGAGCTTAAGGTACAAATGGAAGAATTACAGAAAAGGATTTATTAGACCTAGCTCATCCCACGGGTTCGCCAAGATTTTTGTAAAGAAAAGGATGGCACCGCCAGATTGTGTGTGGATTACCGAGCCCTCAATGAGGTGACCATCAAGAACAAGTACCCTTGCCCCGCATTGACGATCTATTCGACCAACCGTCGAGGAGCAGCAGGTGTTCTCAAGATAGACCTAAGGTCGATATCATCAGTTAAGATCGAGTGAGGACATCCCTAAAAGCGACTTTTACCACCCGGTATGGCTTGTATGAGTTCACGCTATGTCGCTTGGCTTGACAAATGCGCCAAACTTACTTCATGAACCTTATGAACAAAGTATTCATGGAATACCGGATAAGTTTGTTGTCGTGTTCATAGACGACATCTTAATCTACTCCAGACTAATGAGGAACATCTTTGAACATCCGCATTTGGTCCCGGAGAAGCTTAAAGAACATCACCGTATGCCAAGTACAGCAAGTGTGAATTTTGGCTTCAAGAGATCGATTTCTGACATATCGTATCCATTGGAGGAGTCGCAGATTGACCCATCCAAAGTAGAAACCGTGTTGGGATGGAAACAACCAACCTCGATGACCGGCGCGTAGTTTTCTGAATGGTCGGATACTACGGACGCTTCATTGAAGGATTCTCCAAACTATCCGCACCAATGACCCACCCGCTCAAGAAGGAAAAGAAGTACGAATGGAATGAAGCTTGTGAAAAGAGTTTCCAAGAGTTGAAGAAGAAGTTAACTCATCGCACAGTGTTAGTCTTGCGACATACACAAGGACTTTGAAGTCTATTGTGATGCTTCGCGCTAAGGTCTTGGTCACAGATTTATGCAAGGAGGAAACGTCAGAGCATATGCATCCGCACAACTCGCCCACATGAAGACAACTATCCAACTCATGATTTGGAGTTAGCAGTAGTAGTGCATGCCCTAAAGATTTGGCGGCATTACTTGATTGGAAATCATTGTAATATCTATACGGACCACAAGAGTCTTAAATATATTTTCACCTGCATGCACCTCAACCTCCGACAAAGGAGATGGTTAGAACCGATTAAGGATTACGACTTGATGTTCATTACCATCCCGGGAAGGCTAATGTAGTGGCCGATGCATTAAGCCGTAAGTCCCATCTGCAAAAATGTTATGGTTCAAGAGTATCAACTTTGAGCTTTGCAAGGAATTAGAGGCACTTAACCTCGAGTTAGTAGAACAAGGCACCTTAGCAGCTATGGAAGTTCAACCAACCTTGGA
This sequence comes from Ampelocalamus luodianensis, assembly GCA_036346255.1. Lineage (NCBI taxonomy): Eukaryota > Viridiplantae > Streptophyta > Magnoliopsida > Poales > Poaceae > Ampelocalamus > Ampelocalamus luodianensis. The sequence continues at coordinate 42,008,623 of CM070631.1, forward strand.
AGAACAGGTCAAGGCCGCTCAGAAAGGACACCCCGGAGTTCATAAATTTAAACACCTCATGGCCAAAGGAAAGGCCTCAAAGATGGTGGAAGACCAACAAGGAATCTATGGTATGGGAAACGCCTATTTGTTCCCCACCAAAAGGAGCTCAAAGAATTGATTCTAAAAGAAGCCCATAGCTCAGCATACAACCATACACCCAGGCAGCACCAAGATGTATCAAGATATGAAGATTCTATATTGGTGGCCGCGAATGAAAAGAGACATCGCCGAGTTCGTAGCTTGTTGCGATGTGTGCCAACGGATCAAAGCAGAACATCAGAGACCCGCAGGATTGCTGCAACCACTGCAAATCCCTCAGTGGAAGTGGGAAGAAATTGGAATGGATTTCATTACGTGTCCGCGAGAACCAAGACCGATATGATTCCGTATGGGTCATAATCGATGATTAACCAAAGTTGCCCATTTCATCCCTGTGAAGACCACCTACAAGGGAGATAAATTAGCCGAGAGTTATACATGGCTCGTACAGTATGTCCGCATGGAGTACCCAAGAGGATAGTCTCGGATCGAGGTTCTCGCCACTCGCATTTACAGGCTAGTCTACATGATGCACTTGGAACTCACTTAAACTTCAAGATAAAGATATCATCCTCGATCGATGGACGACAGAAAGGGTAAATCATTCTTGAAGACATGCTTCGGGCTTGTGCTTTAGAGTTTACAGTAGGACCGAGAGGTGTCTACCATATGCAATTTGCCTACAACAACAACTACCAATCCAGTTTGAAGATGTCCCCGCTTGAAGCACTCTATGGGAGAAAATGCGAACTCCCTTGCATTGGTCGAATCGGAGAAGGTTATATCTTGGACCGGATACTCTCAAGCAAGCGTAAGAGAAAGTCGGATTGATCGAGATCGCCTACAAGCCGCCGATCCGACAGAAAAGTTATGCCGACAACCGCCGAGAGAGTTAACTTTCGGGTTGGAGATCATGTATACCTCAAAGTGTCACCCCTTCGAGGAATGCGAAGGTTTAAAGTGAAAGGCAAGCTTGCGCCAAGATACATAGGCCCGTTCCCAATCACCGCCAAGCGTGGAGAGGTAGCATACCAACTGGAATTACCAGAAAATTTGTCAGATGTCCATAATGTGTTCCACGTCTCTCAGCTCAAGAAATGCCTCAGAGTACCAGAAGAGCAAGCTCCGATTGAAACCATTGCACTCCAGAAAGACTTGTCGTACCCAGAACATCCGATCAAGATTCTCGATGTCGTGGAGAAGCAAACAAGGCGTCAGATCATCCGCTTATGCAAAGTGCAATGGAGCAACCACTCGGAGAGAGAAGCCACTTGGGAACGCGAGGATCAGCTGAAGTTGGATTACCCCTACCTGTTCTCTGAGGAGCTCGAATCTCGGGGTCGAGATTCTTTTTAAGGTGGGTAGGTTTTGTAACATCCAAAATCATGGATTTGCAAAATCTTCAACGTTCAAGAACCCAACTTCGAAGTTTTCCCCTTTTGTTCAAGATTCGGTTCTTCCCCGAAAGCCCCGAGCCCTTCTTCCCCAAACCGCCCCTAACCCTAACCTAGCCCGCCGCCATGCCTGCGTCGCGCCCTCGCCGGCCGTGCTAACGCCCGAAGCCGCCTCTCTCGTGCGCCCGCCTGGCCGCGCCGCGTCAACGCCTCCCGCCGCGCCCGACCCGCCCCATCCTCGCCGCCCGCCGCGCCTCGCTACCCGGATCCAAAGCTTCCTCGCTCGGCCTTTAAAACCGGCGCTCCGCTCCCTCCACCTTCACCCCTTCTTCCTCCCCTTCCCGAGCAAGAAAGCGTGCAAAGGAGTCCGAGGGACTTACCTTTGAAGCCGCGTCGCCACCGCCGCACCGCCTTCCCCGAGCTCCTCCTTCTTCCACGGCGCCGCGCTCTTCTCGATCGCGCCGCTGCACAGCTCCCCCCTTCGCCGCCGCCACCGCACCATCTCCCCGAGCCCTCCTTCTTCGGTCGCGCGCGCGCCGCCCGCTCCCTCCCCCACCCCGCCGCCTAGCACCTCCCCTCTCGCGAGCGGTCGGCCGAGACCCTCTCGCTTCTTCTTCGCCCACTGGCCCGCGCCTTGGGCAGCCGCGTCGGCCGGCCGCGCTGCCTCATGTTGGTTGGGCGCGCGCAGCAAGCGCGCACGCGCCTCGCGCCGGTTCGCCCATGGCCAGGGCGGGCGAAAGAAGGCCGTGGGCCATTTTCCTTTTTCTTTCTTTGTTGAATTTCGTTTCTTTTCTATTTTATTTCAAAAGTGAGTTTTGTAAACTTAATAACTCCCCCATTTTAACTCCAAAAATTGTGTAGTTTGTTTCTAAAAATTTCTAAAATCAAGCTCTTTCTTTTGGTGCTAGTTTGGTTCTTTTTGGAGTTCATTTGATGAGACTTGTTATTTATTTAATTTAATTGCTCGTTTATTTCTTTCGATGACGATCGATCGCGTAGAGTTCGGAGAAGCCGGAGACCCCCACTTCGATCAAGCTCAAGAATATCAAGATCATCTAGCCGTAGACCCAAGCGAGTCGACACATTGATCATATTGAACCTACATTTTATGCAAATTATGTTCTTTTAAATATCAAATTGCATGCTTTATTTCCCTTATGCAAATGTATGTTAAATACCCTAAGGTAGTTAAATGCCATGTTGATGCTTTATTATTAATACACCATCCTTTGATAATTGAATTGCCGTACACCATTGTCACCCTAGTAAATATTTGGTAACTATACTAGTCTAGGCTATACTTAAGCGTCATGCTAGTCTTGCTTAAGTATCGGGGTATTATCTACCCCATTCATCATCTTTGAAATGAACATGATTTTGGGCATCATTGGGTGTAAATGATCGAGATGGTTATGATGTTGTATTTTTCCTACCTCTTAAAAACCCTAAAGAAATTGCTTGTCACATCTGGGCGGATGGTATGATGGATGGTATGTTGGTGGGTGCTAATGCAGCCCAAGGAATGTTGGTTTGTGGATGGTATGTGGTATGAACCGCCGGATGGTCCCTAAGGACTTAATCTGTGATGACCTCCCAATGTAAAACGATGCGACCACATGTCTATAATGGTGTCGACTGGCTAAATAATTTGTATCCGTTAGTATGAGTTGCACAGAGCGAGATGACCCGCTACGCCATAAGCCTATGTGGCTATGGGTTGGGGTGTACGACTTACTGGTCTATGTGAGCGTAAGTCGTGTGGCGCAAGAGAAGTCAGGGAAAGAGTTGACGGGTCTATGTGGCGTAACTCTTCTCGGTGAAACCTTAGCGGGTGTAACAAATACGATGGATGCATTGTAAAGGCCTTGTGACGATCTCCTTGACTCACATGTCTCACGAAACATGTGTATATGTCGAGGATGATTGTCTCTTGTGGGTAAAGTGTACAACCTCTGCGAGTGTAATAAAGCTGTTCGAATAGCCGTGCCTACGGTCAAGAGCGGACATGGGAACTTACAAGAGTTAGTTCATTTATAAAACATTGTGGGCGGGATAAAATGTGATGGGTCATTGTGACCTCGGTTTTGGTTTTTCTGGTGGATGTACCCAGCTGATGTCTAGTGGTGGATGTAACGCTATCAAAAATAAGCATGAGGTGGAGGTAACCTCTACTGTTATAAATATTGCACAAGTAATCTCTTCAACAAAATGCAATTTGGTTAAAATGCTAAGTGATAGGCCTTTTTAATATTGGTGCTTTAAATATTGCTTTGTGCAAATAAATGAACCCGAGCCATCCTTGTTAAGCCTTGCATGTATAATATTGCATACTGTGTGTTGGCTCGCGAGCACGGTAGTTGTGCTCATCCTCGCTCTTTCCCCCCAACCCCCAGAACCCGCAGATCATGGAGACTACGTCTACTACGAGGACCAGGACGCCGAGGAGCAAGGACATGAAGAGGAGTAGCATAGTTCCGTAGTCTGAGTCTCGCCTCAGTCTGGTTGGCTCCGTTGGTACTCGTGTACATCCTATATTATTCAAGCCTGTGGCTAATATCGGTCGTACACATGGTACTCCAGTCGCTTGCCTGTGGAGAGACTTACTCTACCCCTTTTGCTTCCGCTAACGTACTCGAGATTTTGTAATGAACTCATTTGGCCTGATCGGCCCTTTTGTAAACTCGACCCGACGTGGGCTATTTGAACTCTAATGCTTGTATTAATGCATGATTTGGTCTACGCGATGTATGAGATGATTCAGCAATGTGTACTGTGAGCGCTATCTACTGATCCAGGGAATAGCGCAGTATTTTCACAGAGGATTCTGGATTACGAAATCCGGGTCCGACATGTAAATTGAGTAGAGTTTGAGAATAGTTCAGATGAGTTTGAGAAAAGTTGAAAAAAAAAAGAATCGATGACATTTGAACTTACACTAAGGAAGGCAGCACCGGTTTCACTACAGAATAACCCATAGTCCTCAGACATTTTCCTTTTGCTTGTCTTGCTAGAGGTAGAAGTTGTTGGCTGCTTTTCAAGCTTCTTGCTAATGGAAGGAGCGGGTTTTATTGCAAGAGGAGTGTTTCCAGCCTGCTGTGACGTCTTCTCAAGTCAATAAATTGCACAAGGAGATACTACTACAAAAATTAGTGGTACACTTACTGATCTTTGAGAAGATGATGCACTCCGTAATTGCGCATATGGAGCAGAGGTGGATTGCTACATGCTGATAAACTGAGCTCCAGACGAAGGTTGAGCTGCAGAATTCTGTTGAGTTGAATGAGAGGTGGGTTGCTGCATGTTCAAATGCAAAGTGAATAATCTGATTAGAAGAGTGGATATGCACCAAAAGTACTTAATACTTTACCTCCTTTAAGGCACATTTTCTGGAATTGTGCCATGTCTCCTTGCAAAACCCACATCTGATCTTGCCACCTTGCCTTGAGGCCTTACTGCTTGAAGAAGTTGGTTCTGAAGGATCTCCTCCTCTTCGTCTTTGGTCTGCCAGGCATTTTCTTTACTCTAGGGGTAAGTGGTTTAGGATTAGGAGAAACAGGCCATGCTGCCTCGTGCTCAACTGGTTGCAGTACATGCTGACAGGTCTTTTTGAATTTATCAACACTGAAACACCTATTTATGTAGTTGTTGGGTTCTTCTGACATCTGGAACACAGTTGCACAAGCATGCTGGCAAGGTGTCCCAGATACTTGCCAATATCTGCACGAGCATGTCTTGCTGGTAAGATCCATTGTAAATCTCCAGTCCTTTTCTTTAACCTCAAAACCAGATCCACCATTCCATATCACATGGCAAAATTGTGTGGCATGTCTGATCTTGTTGACTTTCTTAAGAATATTGGGACATATTCCCATAGTCCACCTCTCACATTTACTCTCTGTTCTCCTGTATCCTCCTCGTGACCATTTGCCGTATGTCCTCAAGCATTGTGAGTATAGACTTGTGCCTGCTTCTATATATGATCCAGTTGCTGAATGATTCACATACATTGTTGTCAACTGAGTCACAATTTGAGCCAAGATTGAACCAAGCCCTACACCAATGTACTGCATTGGTGTTGTCCAGACTCCAGATTGCTACACCTTTGGGGGTATTCTTGGCTAACCTCATGTGGTGCTTGTACAGCATCACATTGGATGACCTTGCATCCTTCCAAAATGTTTTCTGATACTCCCATTCGCCAACTCAGCAAACCTAATTCGATGATGTGTCAGTAGGTCGAGTTGGCATGCCAAGTGGGCAGACGTCCTTCATTGGCCTGGATTGAAAAACTGAGGGCCGATTTGAAAGGTGAGGGACCAAAGTGGCCATTTCGTGAAAGTTTAGGAACCAATTTGGCTATTCACTCTTTAACTTTTAGAAAGACCTCCTTGCCTTGTAAATATAGGGGCAAGGACTGACAATCTGTGCATCCAATTCTGATATATCAATAGAGGGAAAAAAATGTATTGACTACTTCTTTTGTCTACTTCATATTTTGTGAGCTCAAGTGTTTGATCGTTAGCAACGCGGGTACATTTTTTTGGGCGAATAAATCAGTTACCAACTAGCTAGTTGATAGCGTGGTGAATACGTCAGCATATTAATCTTTATGAACTCGGGGTGCTTTGATTAGTGTTAATTTATCTTAAATTAATTAGTTGAAACTGGAAATTAAGAAACCAACCGTGCACTTGGCATATTAATCTCAAGCTTGCATCACTGCTGGTACTCCCGCGCGCGCGTGCTCGTGTATACATTTCGCGTCGAGGTAGGAGTCAACGACGACCAGTTGGAATATGTACAATATATATAGGACTTTGTCATCCAATGAAAAGGCTAGCGAGAAATAGTCGTACGTACAGTGATCGATGATAGGAGTATTAAGGTGTTGCTGCGATGGAACTCGCCGTTTGTTTTTGCAGAAAGCTAGCTAGGTCCACGCCGCGTGTACTACGCAAGAATTAAAGGCCGATCAAGTTCGGTGCAAGGAGGAGAAGAAACTCGCTTGCTAGGTCCCCATCCATCCCGGCCTCCAGGAACGAAGCGTATCAGGTTCTGAAAATCGGTAGAAAATCGGCCGAAAATTGGTCTTACCGGTAAAAGTTCAAAATCTGCCGACATTACTGTTATCGATTGAATTTTGCTTAAATTTTATCCTTTCTATTTTAACTTCAAAAAATATCAAATATTAATTTGAAAATTTTGGTCGAATTTGGGTCACTTCGGTGCTACCGGTGAACCCGATGGAAATTAAAACCGGTAATCGAAACCTGCGTAGCAGTAGTAGCTAGGCTCCTCGATCTCGATCAACGCGCCAAATTCAAGCAGAGCTAGCGCGTGGTGCATACGCGCGCTGTTGGAATTTTCTCTTGTCTCGATGGTTCGCTCTGTTGCTCAAACGCTTCGCTCGGTCACTGCTCCGTCCAGGGATCGCTCGGATCTTTTCTTCGTGGGACCAGCGACGTGGAGCAGCGTTGCCTTGTGCTTTTCTTCCTGGTGGAGACAAGACAACACACGTAGTCCCTCCTGCAACTCACGTTTAGCGACACAAAATCGATGCGGGATTTTGGTAACTGTTGCATGACTAAGGGCCTTTTAAAGGCTGAGTAGACGACTAATAAGACGGACTCGTATATGTACTTACTCTAGACTTGTATACGGACACTAATACGGCAAGCTGACTTGGCAAATTCTACGTATCCTATCCGAACTCAATCTTTCCTACCAAAAACTCTCGCGCAATTACCAAAAATAAACTTTCCTAATCTTGTATTCCCTCCATTTTTTTTATTGGAAGAAGTTCATTCTACCCCTTAAGTATTGACATGTGGACAAGTGACCCCCTGTATTAAAAAAATGGGCCCTTTGACACCCGTAAGTTTCAAAACCGGGCAAACAACCACCTCGGGCTGTTTCATACGGCGGTTTTGCCCACGTGGCGTGCGGACGGCCCGGTTTTGCCACGTCGGACGCTGCGTGGGCAATGGCTTAGCTTCTACCCTCTTTCTTCCTCAGTCTCTCTCCCACTTATCCATCCATTTCAATCGGCCGAGAGACTTCCACGGCCCCTCTCCTTTCCCCTACGCCCCTCGCTGGCTCGCTGGCCCGTCGCCTACTCTTGGTAACATCAAGACTTGAATCAAGCAACTTGAGTAACTAAAATCATCAGAGAAAGAAAGAGAGGCAGGGGGCACGAGGCTGAGCAGGGACCGAGCCGGGGCGGAACAACGCCGTGGGAAGACCCAGGGGGAGAGAGAGGGAGCTTGCGGCGGAGGCGACCGGCAGGGAGTCAGCGACGGCCAAGGGAAACACGGGAAAGGAGGTGCACACAGGGGAGGCACGCGCACCCGGGCGTTGGTGGAGGCGACGACGACGGGCCAGAAGGCCAGAAGCGGTGGCGGGAGACCAAGCGCCGGTGGCGGCGCCAAGGGGAGAGCAGGCCGGAGGCGGCACCGGCGACCAAACCGACGACCGGAGGAGAGCGCCCTGGGAGGGAGCTCAGGCCAGGCACGCGGGTGGCGGTGCAGACCGGGCCGGACCGGGGTAGACGCGCATGCGCGGGCACGGGGCCAAGTGGCGGTGCTGGCTACCAGGCCGCGCCGAGGAACCGAAGGGCGGACCAAGGCGGCGGGCCGACAACTGAGAGCCGGGCAGGCGCATTGAAGGCGGTGCGCGGGCATAGAGGGCGGCGGTGGTAGCAACCGGAGGCCGAGCTGCACACGGAGCAGAGGAGGAGCATAGGCCGGAGAAATGAGGAGAGGTGGGTGGGGAAAAGAAATGGCAAGAAGATGGGATCGGGAGGCGGTGCCTGGGCGGGATGGGCGTGAGTGCGGAGCTGCCGGCGACGGGCTCAAGGATGGTGGATCCGGCAGCCGCGGAGTGGCACGAGGAGGGAGCCGGCGGCAGAGGTGGCGCGGGTGGGGGCGGTGCAGCGTAGGAGCCCGGAGGAGAGGGCGGCGCCGTGGGGAGACCCAGAGAGAGAGAGAGGCGCCGGGCCAAGGAGGGAGCCAGCGGCGGCGGAGGGGCGACACCCTGAGGGGAGGCCGGCTGGAGGGAGAAGAGGCCAAGGGAGCAAGCCCCATAGAAAAGCAACGGGTGAGGAGAAAACATTGAGGAAGATGGAAGCAATGAGGAAGAGAATAAATTGAGAGAAACGCCACATCAGCAGCTGATCAGGCAAAACCAGGCTGATCGGATGCCACATCAGCAAAATCACTGGACGAAACAGCCTCAGGGGGTAGGTTGTCCGGTTTTGCAAGTTTGGGGTGTCAAAGGGTCGATTTTTTAATACAGAGGATTAAGTGTCTGCATGTCGATACTTGAGGGGTAGAATGGACTTCTTCCTTTTACATTTGATATCTCAAAAAGATGTTTTTAGGTGGAACTTGAAGAAGTCTGGTCTTTTTTCAGTTCAGTCTTTCTATGCGGCACTAATTGGTAGTGCTCAAGTCCCACTCAGGAACTTTTTTTGGACAATTAAAATTTCATTAAAAGTGAAAATATTCCTATGGTATCTAAAAAGAGGGGTAGTTTTAACTAAAGATAATCTGATCAAAAGAAATTAGAGGGGAAACAAAATGTGTTGCTTCTGTATTAATGAAGAATCAATTCAGCATCTTTTTATTGAATGTCCCTTTGCATGTCTTGCGTGGTGGGCCGTTCAATGTACTTTTAATTTATCTCATCCTAAGAGTATAACGAACATGTTTGGGAATTGGTTAGCTGGTATTCCAATAATTGTAAAGTCAAAAATCCTAATAGGAGCGAGTGCCTTATGTTGGTCTATCTGGCTATGTCGGAATGAAGTTATTTTTGACAAAAAGATTATAACTAATCCCTTGCAGATTATCTTTTCGAGTGTGCACTGGCTAAAGGCTTGGGCCGTCTGCGAAACCGGCTCAGAAGGAGTCTCTGTTGGCCGGAAGCGACAGGGTGGAGGAAGTGGCGAAGCACATTTTAAGCATTCATGGGTGGCGATTTAGTCACAGAATTTGTAATGATTGAGTTCAATTTTCAATCGTCTTTTGCTTGTAAGGCTTCATGTCACTTTTACCAGCTTTGGTTACTCAGGTTTTAATTACTTTTTAATAAATTGGGCTGTGTGCATCTTTGATGCAGAGGCCGGGAGAGTTTTCTCTTCCATTATCTAAAAAAGTTAACGTCAATTATTTGCAAACAGAGGAAGTACGAGATTAAAATCCCATCACGCGCGTAGCCGCGTACGCAGAACAAGTCGTCGCGCGATGCGGTGCACCCTCCGATCGCTCGAGTCCTATATATATGCATGCATCTACAGGATGTCGATGCAACTTTGCTAGCCATGGGGGGTTATCTTTCCGTCCCCGCGCGCTGCCACTTCGCCCATCCCATCGCCGAGCACCGCCTCACGCGCGTCGACCGCAACGACAGCTCCCCGGCGCAGTGCGGGATGTGCCGGCGCGACGTCGCGCTCGGCGACGTGGCCTACCGCTGCGTGAAGTCGCCGTGCTTGTTCGTCCTCCACAACGCCTGCCACAGATACCCAAAGAAGATTGGTGACTTCTCACGCCACCGCCTCACCCTCGCCGCCGCCGCCGACCGGAGCCGCAACCTCTCGTGCGGCGTCTGCGGCCAGCGCTTCGACGGGAAGCAGGGCGTCTTCGTGTACAGCTGCGACCAGCAGGCCGACCAGTGCCACGGCTTCCACGCGCACCCGCGCTGCTGCAACCTCCCTGGTAAGATCAGCTCGCCGCTGCACCCGCACAGGCAGCTCATCCTGCGCCCGCCGAATGGGCGCCGCAGATGCCTCAACAGTAATTGCGGGAGCACTTGGCAGTCGGCAGCGTGGTCGTACCAGTGCCCGGCGTGCAACGACGTAGAGCTCTGCCTCGCGTGCCAGCTCCCCGACCGAGCCATGCCGTGCTGTTGCGACGACCAGTGCGGGTGCGGCGTCGGCGTCATCGCAATCGCCGGGCAAATGGTCGGAGTTTTCCTCGGGGCGGTTGTGACGGGATGCACTGGACTCAAATTCGACTGTCTAAAGACGGGGGCTGCATCGTAATTAATTATTATTAGCGGTATATATACAGTAAGAAAAACTGCATGCGCGCTAGCAAGCTAGCTAGCCGTCTGTTTATGCTAATTTTTGTTTCCTATTATTCTTTAAATGGAAATATATCGGCATTTCCTACACGGCAGCCTCTTACGTACACATGTTTCGAGCAAGGAGTCAACGGCCATGTCTCTTACACACACACACGAGTCAACAACCAGGACTCTCAACTTGTCTAATGAAAACTCTAGCTAGCAAGTACAAAAATTAATGGGAGAGAAGGATCTTCGATGCATAGAATCTACGGTGCAAAGGTATTACGAACGATTTTCACCATCCAATCAAAAATCAAATATCTGCACCAATCGATACAACACTTTTGTTACAGTAAAATTGCTACAGTATAAAATATTCGGTTGCTACAACATTTTTTGCTCCTTCACACTGTAGACTACCGTGCCTCCTCACGGAATACTGTTTATGCATTGGACCTTATAGTAATACAGGGGATCCGGATCCGTCACAAGAAATGGACCCTCTATACGGAAGCAGTCAATGCAAATACTGTTTATGCAGTTGATCTCTACACTAATACAGATGATCCGGATCCCCGCGTTACTAGAAGTCACTAGAATTAGTCATTTGTACAGTAGTACTGTATATAGGACTGCTTCTTAGTGATGCATGCATGCCGCAAAGCTTCCGTGCATACGTAATATATACTATTACTACGCATACGTAGTGCTGGTCGCGATCGGTCATGGGCTCATGGCCGGTCCAGCGAGTCTCCGCCTCCGTGCCCCGTCCCGCGCGCGAGCGCATGCAGCCACTTCGCCGGCCGGCCATTAACCCGAGCTCAAGCGCGCGGGGCGCGGCAATGCGCGACTACTCTCGGACACCCCCCCCCCCCCCCTTCACGGCAAAGCGGGCTCTCGCCACCGTAAACCAAAGTAGCCGGCCGATTCGAGCAGCTAGCATGGATGTGTATATAATATGGCTATACGCTAGAATAATATAATTAATCCACACACTCCGATCGAGATCGATCGAGTTAGAAAAGTTCATCGTGGACGCCATGCATCGATCTAGCACTCCTTAAAAAAGAGGCTATATTAGACATCTCGTTGCATACGGTTCCTCAGAAACTATTAGTGTTATAATTATCACAGATGGTTTTACAATCGCGACCGCGACCATCTATGTTACTAGTGTTGGATAGGATCGTCTGTGATAATTCTCAGATGGTTCTTAACAAAAACCGTCTGTGATTATTGCAGACGTCACATACGGTTTTTATTGCAGACGTCACAGACGATTTTTAAATATAACTGTCTATGATAATTCATAGACAGTTCTTAACAAGAACCGTATTTGATAATTTTGTATCACAAATGGTTTGTGGTTGGGAGTGTCTGTGATATTTTCAATGCCACTTCGGCTCCCGCGCAATGCGTCTCTTCATCTCGCGCGCTGACGTTATGATGCTTCTATATCTAGTAGTAATTAAGCGAGTTCTTGCTACAGAAGAGCAGCAATTAATACATGCACGCACGGTATTAAATACGTACGCAACTAGCTAGTATCGTCGCGCGCTATGGTGAGCACGCGGAGCATGATGGCGAGGACCAAGGCGAGGAGGTCAGCGATCGCCGTCGCTCTTCCTCACGACGTCGTCGTCGACATCATCGGCCTCTTAGCCGCGAGCTCTCCTCAACCCATGACTGAACTCTGTAGCCTACAAACCACGTATGTATTTATAAACATACAAAAATACGTACTACTATTTGTGGCGGCAACCAATCTAAGCATGCATATATGTTACTATTTTTTATATTATTTTTTAGAGAAACATATCACTAATCTGACTAGCAACAACACTCTTAATTTGGCCTTTTAATTTTCTCTTATGGAGTAATTCGTGTATTAAGATTCTGACGTCCTGAATTGTGTACGTATATTGGAGTTGGAAGGCCATGTACAAGGCGGCGCGCTGTGGGGAGGCGAGTGACGCTGGAGCGGGAGAAGGCGATGAAGTGGCTGGACAATGAGCGCTACCTCACCGTCGTCAACCACCTGGCCAGCACTGGCAGCCTGGAGGCCTGCTTCATCGTCGGCCTTACGCTCGTCTTCGCGTACCAGGACATGCAGCACAAACCTCGTGTGCCTCGACTAGGCAGTCGTCACCGACCACAAGACCGACCTACATGCTCGGCCTCTACCTCTACATGGCCGGCGAGATGCATGACGTTGGGAAGCACTACATATGCCAGGTCGAGGGCGAGACGGCCGGCAGCGGGTGCGAGACGGCCAAGATGACCAACCGGAAGTGCAGGTGATGCTAGAGGCTCGCTGCAGACGCAGTCCGGGACGCGACATGGAAGAAGATGGCCGAGTCGCAGGGATAGGTGCTGGCGCTGCCGGAGGACGCCCACCAGTGCACGAGCACCAGCTGCGACGTGACGGAAGGGTAGGGCGACTACGCCGTCTTCTGCAGCAACGGCTGTAGGATTAGGCATGAGTACGCCAAGTTATTTGTACATGTGTTGAACTACTTGTCATAAAATTCGTTGTTTTAGCAAATATTCATATATAATTTCAGCAGTAATAATCATAGTTAAAACATATTGTCGTAAAATTAGCCTTTCGGCAAACATAATCAGAACCACCGATTAGAATCGGGCAAGGCACGCGAAATGCGCTATCTCATAAAACCAATCGCTCCACTGTGCTGCGAATACCAGACGAGGTTGGCATATTTTAAAACATAACCGTCCGTGATATGGTCGCATATCACATATATTATGGAATCGTCTACGATACTTAACACAGACTGTTTTTAAAATAGAACCGTTTGTGATATGAGACCATATCACGGACGGAGATATTATAGAACCGTCTGTAATATCCCTTTATTAGTAGGGCTCCGCTAGGGTTTCTGCCCTTACTCCTCACTTATTACCCTCGACCTTACTCCTCCCCACCCGAGCACCCCCGACCTCGACGCCATCGCCCCTCACCTCTTCCCCGCGTCGGCGTCCTCCCTCTCTGGCACTACTACAAAACAGTCATATGGGCGCCTCATCATGAGCGGTTCCAAAGGAGTCGTCAGATTGAATTTCTCTGACGGTTCCCTTTAGAACCGTGCGTGATAGTGCCTCATCACGAGCGGTTCTTATTACCAACGTCGTGATACTTCCTGACGGTTGGTAATAAGAAATGCGTGATAGTGCCTCATCACGGCGCTCCTTCTACCAACCGTCGTGAAGTATCACGACGGTTGGTAGAAGGAGCCGCTCGTGATGAGGACACCTCATCGCGCATTTGTTAGTATAACGAATCGTCTATGATACTTCGCTGACGGTTCGTGATACCAACCGTCGGTGATAACTACCTCATCCTGCACGGTTGGGATTAACAATCAGTATGTGATTTTGATTTACTATAGCTTAAAATTCCAAGTCATGGTAAAATCGAGAGTAAGAAAATTCAAGTCATGGTAAAATCGAGAGTAAGGAAAATTTTAAGTCATGGTAAAATCAGAGAGTAAGTCATGGTAAAATCGAGAGTAAGAAAAATTCCAAGCCATGGTAAATCCAAATCACGCAGCGGCTCTTAATACCAACCGAAATGCGTGATGAGAGTGCTATCACGAGCGGTTCGTATTAAGAACAAATGCGTGATGAGTTACTATCACAAATGGTTCGTGATACGAACCGCTCGTGATGAAGTACTTATCACGCAGCAGTTCGTATTAAGAACCGCGCGATGAGTTACTTATCACAAATGGTTCGTGATCTGAACCGTCAGGATTTGTCATCACAGACGGTTTTGTATGAAACTGTCTCGTGATTCGCGTGCAAGGAATTTGAAAATTTTGAGCAGCGTGCGCGGGAGGCAAAATATGTCCTTATATATTATGGCCGACCTCCTGCAGGCGCTCGGCCTCGACTCCCACAGCCCCGGTCCTCCTCAGGCTCGGTCCTCCTTGCTCGCAGTCCTCCTCCGAGCTCCGGTGTGGCTGCTCCTCGGTCCTCCTGGCTCCTCGGCCCCGCTACACCTCCGAGCTCTGGTCCTCCTTGCCCCGCAGATCCCCAACCTTCGACATGGACTTCCTCCCCAACGCTTGAGAGTCGACGCCGACACCAACGCCGACCTCCTCTAGTCCTCTGAGGCCGACGCCGAGCTCCTCCAGTCCTCCTCCGACGTCGATGTCTGTTGGTACTTTTGTATATGAGGTTCTATTAGATTCAGATCCAGATTTGTATGTATGAGCTTGTGGTACTTGTGTTAGATTCATATCCAGATTTCTGTTAGATTTTCCTCCAAATTCTACTTCTGTTGGTACTTGTGTATGATCGAGTGTATGAGTGTATCCATGAATCCATGGCTTGAGAAATTTATTGGGAGGCTTAGGAGTTGGGAATCTATATATGTGTATCAATGAATCCATGTTTGGGAGGCTTCGGAAATAGCAGTGTATGTGTATGAGTGTATCCATGAAAAATGGTAATATTTTTTTTTTGCAATAAAAAAAGCTATCACAGACGGTTTGGAACAAGAGCCGTCTGTGAAAACAGGTATCACAGACGGTTGAACAAGAACCGCTCTGTGATAATTGATTATCACGCAGCGGTTCTTGTTCGAACCGTGCATCGGATTTGCCTGACGGCTCTTGTTTGAACCGCTCGTGATAGCTTTATCACGCACGGCTCAAAAACGCTCGTGATAACCGCCTGTTATCACAGACGTACTTTTACACAGACGGTTCAAAACCGTCTGTGATGACGGTTCCGAACCGTCTGTGATGAGGTTTTCTGTAGTAGTGTGGTCTCCTTCCCGTGTCGTCCTCTTCCTCGCGCCATCCTCCTCCCCGTGCCAGCGTCCTCCCTCTATCGACCTCCTTCCCACAAAGTCCTCTTCCCCGCCTTCTCCTCCTCCTCCCTGCACTGGCGTCCTCCCTGTGCCGACCTCCTTCCCGTGATGTCCTCTTCCCCGTGCCGTCCTCCTCCCCTGCGTCGGCCTCCTCCCTGTGCCCCCTACTCCATCCACTGTGAAGGTAATAACCTATCCTCTGCTCCCTTGACTTTGTGATTGTATCTTTAGAGCAATAGCAATGTGTATGTATATATATTTGCTTAAATATTGGTTGACATTTGTGTTTGAGATTTTTATCGGCTTGGCTTCAGATGTTTTGTGACTGCGGAACAATATTTATTTGTATGTATATGTGCTCAAATATTGGTTGTCTGGTTGTTTGCTTAGTCGAGTATAGTGATTTTAGGTATCGATTTTATTCTGCTTCGTTGTGCCCTAATGCAGTTCTAATCTAATTGTGATATGTTGTACTAGTTGAAATATGAAATTGTGATTAATTGGTTTGATACTAGTACTAGGAGATATTGCTTAGTGATACTGTGGGCTCGATTTAAATGCTGGATGAGGATAATCGTCATATACTAAAATTGGATTGATAGCGAGTTTAGATTTGAGCTCTAATTGTGATGCTTACTACTATCATTTCATCTCTAGCAATTCTGTTATTTTCGATGGTGCCTAACTTAAATTGATCAGCTTGTATTGTGATCCTACTTGTTCTTCTGTTAGCCGAAAGGCTTTAGTACTGAACCTTGTGATCTCCTTTCACTGTGAGTTTATTAGTGCTCTGTTGGCTTAAAAATTGAAGTGTTGAATTCTATGATTATTTTGCATTGATGATCTTCTGTTGGCCAAAAGTATAAGTTGTTGTCTAATTAAATCTGAGTATTATGCTGATTATATATATATATATGTTTCCAAGTCCTATCTTTTGAGCATATTATCTTAGAAATAATTATGAGGATAGTTAGCCGAGGTGTTCTATTAAATAACTTTCCATCTCTTCCTCCATCCTTTTTTTAACTCTCTTTCTTATGAGAATTCAATTACACGGCCTTAAGGCTCAAAATAATTATATGAATATATACATTTTTTGTTGGTATTGCAAGTAGGTGAGATGGCGCCCGCACAGTCTTCACCGCCATTGCCGAATGCATCTAGCACTCCGAAGAAAGGGACCACTAAGCGAGATGGCAGAGGAATATCGAAAAGGCCTGAGGGCCGAATGACCATCACAGAGGTCACTCCCGTTGGGGTCCCTATGCATCCCAAGAAAGTAGCGGCACCATTCTGGACCATCTGCGGGACAGTTGGAAAGGAACGAGTTTCCATCACCACACCAAACTGAAAGTCTCTGACGGACGAAGAGAAAGAGCAGTTGTGGGCTAAAATTTCAAGCTCGTTCGAGATCCCAGTAGAAGTCCAGGCACAAGTGCAACGGCAGGCATACATGTGTAGGTGGTACTGGATTCTAATTGTCATTGTATCAAAGTGGAACAAGGTAATATGCCTTGAATCCCTAAACTAGAGCAAGCACGACTTCACACCTGTGCAACAATTAATCGATAGGTAAACTTATTTCATCCATAAATAAATCTATGTACACTTCGTGAGCAATGATTGAGGCTAACTTTTTTTAATCATATAGGTCGTTTGTCGTGTATATTGCCAAAGGAGGGAGCCACGTGTAAGGGAACACACACTAAAACATGTGACGCAATTTTCAATACCTGCTAGTACACAATAATCCTATATTACATTTTGTAATGATGCCTCTCAAGCTGAAAAAGCCTATGTATGTAATTCTATTTCTGCAGTGCCACCAGTAGCTACAGGGCAACGTATGTTGATTCTATGTTTGTCGCCATATGCAAGAAATCATGAGTGGTACCTAGAGGACAACCAAGGATCCAGAGGTTTGTAAATCTTAATAATTATTTCCTACTTATCAATTAATATATATAAGCCTTACGACTTTACTCTTCCTAGTAACAGGGCATCAACATTAATGGTTCAAGTACAGTCACAATGAGTGAACTCTTCGAAATTCGAGGACGGCTTGCCACCTTCTTAAAGACGGAGGTCATTGACCCAAAAGGAGAGTTTCACTCTGCCAACTGAATAAAAGTTTGAGTAAATATCACTAAACCCTAGGTTTTGGGGCAATTGTAACTCAAAACCCCAGGTTTTGATATTTGTATCAGAAAACCCCATCCTTTCGGGCAAACAACACACATAACCCCACTTTTGATGTTTTTCGTTGAGCACTCAAGCCTTGGCCGTCTCGCGTGCGTGCGCGCCGCCTGCATTGCCTCCCCGCCTGCGCCTCCTCCAGCTCTGGCTTGTACTCCTCCTTGCGCCTCCGGTCAGGTCTTGGGCCACGGCACCACCCCTCCGCCGCTGGCTCACCCTCTCTCTCTCTTCACACTCCACCTCTCCCACTCTGCCCGCTCCTACACCGCAGTTCTTGCCATCCTCGTCGCCCACTCCCACCTTCCCCTCACCCGCTCCCTGCTCGTCGACATGTCGCGCCACACCGCCTTCATCGTCCTCGTTTCTGTTAGCTCCCGCGCCACCTCGCCTCGATCGCCTTCAATGCAAGCACGCAGCCCCACTGCCACCTCGCCGCCGGTCTCCCTGTTTTGCTGGTGCCATCCACGCACGGCACATGGCCATCGCCTCTCCCAGCTATAAAAGCCCCCAAATACCGAGCCCTAAGCATCGCAACACACCCACAAACTCAACCCCCACTTCCCTTCGTCCCCAACGCTGGCCAATTGCTCAGATTTTCGCCGCCCTCCTCTTCTTCCCCGAAGAGCAAAAGGTGAAATTCGCCGCCCCCTTGCCTCCCCTTCCCTCCCAACCCTGGTGCCAGCTCCCTCTCGCCACCCCGCTCTTTTCCCCCACCTTTCCCACCCCTACCCTCGTAGGAGCCTCACCGGCACCGTGCATGTCCCCACTGTGCTGCCCACGGTGCACGTGGACAGAGCGCCTCAGGGCACCTCCAACCTCACCACCGCCACCTCTGAACTCCCCTTCGGTTACTGAAGCTCTAGCCATGACCATCTTCACCGGAGCAAGCGTGTAGTGCCGCCACTTCCTTCCCTTGCTCCAGCGTTGCGCCATCATCGCCGCGCACCTTTTTTCGAACCTCCTCCCTCCTAGTGAAAACCCAAAATGGAATCCCCACGCCTCCTTGGTGCTTTCCGCACCATCCGGCCTCGCTGGTGCTTCCCAGACCACCCGAAGGAGGCGCAGGCGAGGAGGCGACGCAGGCGACACGCACGCACGCACGCAAGACAGCAAGCGCTCAACGGGAAAACATCAAAAGTGGGGTTGTGCATGCTGTTTGACTGAAAGGATGGGGTTTTCTGATACAAATACCAAAACCTGGGATTTTGAGTTACAATTACCCCAAAACCTAGGGTTTAGTGATATTTACTCTAAAAGTTTTAGTAACAAACAATGTTTTCTTACTGTATCTGTAAATATGTTGTAAAAATATTATGATAATTCATCTATAATCAATATGTAAATTTGTTTATCTGTGATGTATATGTGTATCTCTAATTGATATATGTGTATCTGTGTATTTGCTTGTATCTGTTATCTACATATTGTTTTCAGAGGGCATGGCTAATATTTCCTGAGGCTAGCTAGAAAACAAAAAATATATATATACAGAGGGAACTATCACAGATAGCATTCGTAGCTAGGCTCCTCGATCTCGATCAACGCGCCAGATTCGAGCAGAGCTAGCAAGTGGTGCATACGCGCGTACGCAGAACAAGTCGTCGCGCGATGCGGTGCACCCTCCTCCGATCGCTCGAGCCCTATATATGGATGCATCTACAGGATGTCGATGCCACTTCGCTAGCCATGGGGGTTTCTCTCTCCGTCCCCGTGCGCTGCCACTTCGCCCATCCCATCGCCGAGCACCGCCTCAAGCGCGTCGACCGCAACGACAGCTCCCCGGCGCAGTGCGGGATGTGCCGGCGCGACGTCGAGCTCGGCGACGTGGCCTACCGGTGCGTGAAGTCGCCGTGCATGTTCGTCCTCCACAACGCCTGCCACCGATACCCAAAGAAGATCGGTGACTTCTCACGCCACCGCCTCACCCTCGCCGCCGCCGCCGACCGGAGCCGTAACCTCTCGTGCGGCGTCTGCGGCCAGCGCTTCGACTGGAAGCAGGGCGTCTTCGTGTACAGCTGCGACCAGAAGGCCGACCAGTGCCACGGCTTCCACGCGCACCCGCGCTGCTGCAACCTCCCGGGTAAGATCAGCTCGCCGCTGCACCCGCACAGGCAGCTCATCCTGCGCCCGCCGAATGGGCGCCGCAGATGCCTCAACAGTAATTGCGGGAGCACTAGGCAGTCGGCGGCGTGGTCGTACCAGTGCCCGGCGTGCGACGACGTAGAGCTCTGCCTCGCGTGCCAGCTCCGCGACCGAGCCGTGCCGTGCTGTTGCGACGACCAGTGCGGGTGCGGCGTCGGCGTCATCGCAATCGCCGGGCAAATGGTCGGAGTTTTCCTCGGGGCGGTTGTGACGGGATGCACTGGACTCAAATTCGACTGTGTAAACACGGGGGCTGCATCATAATTAATTATTATTAGACGTATATACACAGTAAGAAAAACTGCATGCGCGCTAGCAAGCTAGCTAGCCGTGTCTGTGTGTGTACTTTGTGAAACCCAACAACATCTTCTTTCATATTTCATACCTACAAATTGATAGACATTGGTAGCGTTAATTGGTTGTGTGCGTAGTGGTGTAATCTTACCATCTGTTTATGCTAATTTTTGTTTCCTATTATTCTTTAAATGGAAATAAATCGGCATTTCATGCACGGCAGCCTCTTACGTACACATATTTCGAGCAAGGAATCAACGGCCATGTCTCTTCCACACACACACGAGTCAACAACCAGGACTCTCAACTTGTCTAAGACGTCTTCCTCTAATGAAAACTCTAGCAAGTACAAATTAATGGGAGAGAAAGGACCTTCGATGCATAGAATCTACGGTGCATTGGTATTACGAGCGATCTCCACCGTCCGATCGAAAATCAAAGATTTGCACCAATCGATACAACACTTTTGTTACAGTAAAATCGCTACAATATAAAATATCCTCTTGCTACAACATTTTTTGCTCCATTATTGTGCCTCCTCACAGAACATTGTTTATGCAGTAGACTGTCGACGATCAAAACGTCGATCTTACGAAAAGAAAATGAGAAGTGACGTGAAAATTCTGGGGAGATAATGGGACTACTCTTATATTAATATGAACTGGAATTTATAGGGAATGCCTTCTGACTAGATGGTGAACTACTCCTGTTTACACTGAGAACACTGCTTGCTATGCTACAATGTCACACTTAAAACACAAATCTAATATCTATGCTTTTGTCTTATCCGAGACCCCCTTTGCTCCGTCCATGCTCCATCTTTAAATAGCTCTCGAATGGATGGCAGTTACTTCTGGAGAAGATGTCTGTTGTGAAGCGTCGCGACTGGTTGGAGCGGGATGACGGTTGATGGAGAATCAACCGTTCGACGGTTGTATGATTGTGAGATACTTAACCATATGGTTGTTGTTCATCAGTGTTTCAAGATAAGAAACATCGTGTGGCATGGAGTATACGCACGTGTTCCACTCATCACACGGTAGAGAATATACCTGAAATCAGTTCCAAATATCAGTTCGTACCTTTTACGAGCAGTTCCCTAGTCGGAGGCTAGGCACAGGACCTCGTCCGACCAGGGTACCCATTGTATAACCTCTGGAATCTCTACGTCCAGTGAGGTCGTGAACCTCAGGTGTTACGACCATGAAGACGTATGATCTTTTATGTATTAAAAATAATACATAGAGATTTTAATCCTTGTCATGGACCTTGTAGTAATGTAGAGGATTCGGATCCGTCACGAGAAATGGATCCTCTTTATTGAAGCAGTCAATGCATATACTATTTATGCAGTGGATCTCTACACTAATGCAGAGGATCTGGATCCCCGCGTTACTAGAAGTCACTAGAATTAGTCATTCGTACAGTAG
This sequence comes from Ampelocalamus luodianensis, assembly GCA_036346255.1. NCBI lineage: Eukaryota > Viridiplantae > Streptophyta > Magnoliopsida > Poales > Poaceae > Ampelocalamus > Ampelocalamus luodianensis. The sequence continues at coordinate 42,030,063 of CM070631.1, forward strand.
TACTGTATATAGGACTGCTTCTTAGTGATCCATGCATGCCGCAAAGCTTCGGTGCATACGTAATAATAGGGAGAAGAAATTAAAGCAGGATTAGATACATGTTAGTTGAAATCTTGAATCCATACGTAATATGGATTCAAGATTTCAACTAACATGTATTTAACCCTGTTTTAATTTCTGGTGGAATGCTGACTTGGCAAGCTTAATGGCTGCTACTAAAACGTGGCACGTGCTCCTCCTCTTTCCTGGTGGAATGCTGACTTGGCAAGCGCTAGTACAGTGAAGCACCAAAGCATATCTGTACTTCTGTTTCGGTCGACTCTCTCTCTGAAATTTTCGGTATGTGATTAACCAGACCCTTTTGGGTACATTTGTCGTAAGGTTAACAATTGGATATGTATATATACAGGCAGAAGTATTGCATAATGACATGCAGTTATTTTCACTTTAGTGATGAGAATGGCATGATCGACATAGTTGCTTAGTGCAGTTTTTGCAGTTGCGGAGCAAGCTTTGGCTTGTTCTTCTTAAATATGAGCCTAAATGTAAATTGGAAACCAACTTCCAAACCGCACTGGTTGTATCAGAAGTGCTCGCAGGAATGACAAGTCAATGGGGAAATAGACGTCGCAACTAATTAACAGGCTAGCTTCACCTAATAGTTACTAATAAACAAATACAACTCAATCGCTTAAACTAACCAAGAATTTTATTGTTGACAAGTTGGCTGTGCAGTGCAGGGATCGGCGGACGGATTCCATCATTGTGTCTCTGCCTTAGTTGGCTTTACATGATGGATTTGGTTATAGGTGAAACGTACGTTCGTCATGACCATACGTAATATCTTGCGCCTGAACAAATAATCGACTGATGCGCCGGACGCTCAGCGTAAACGTGTGCCGTTGGGAGATGATATGCATATCAATAAGATTATTGCCTGTCGCCTGTGCTGCTGTGCTGCGTGCTTCAGCATGTTCTCCGTACGAAACAGTTTTCTGCGAGCTGTTAAAAACAATCACTGACAAATGGGATGGGTCTGGATGTAAGCCGTACTCGTCGGGGTAAAGCTTAATGCTTGACAAGTTGTGAAAAAGGAAATGCAAAAGCTTACTGTACTTTAGGAGCCTTTGTTAGCCGCCGAATGAATTGCACATCGCCCTAGTGGCCTAGTGCTGCTCTGAGCAAAAGGCACGGCCACTTGCAGCAGTGTGATGATTCAACGTGCGGCATGCGCGCGGAGGTTTAAATTTAATTTTAAAGTTAATCTCAGACGTATTTTATTTCTAATTCTGACCATTTTGATCACGCCATCATCCGTGGTATGACAAAATAACACTATCACGTCAGCCTGTTTCTGGCCAAACTCTTGTCACGCCATAGGTGATTGCGTGACAGTGTTGTTTGGTCACACCACTGGACAAAAAGTGTGTTTTGCAGATTTATCCTATGACGTGACAATATTGTTTTATCACGCTATGGATGGTGGCGTGACCAAATGACTTAGAATTGGAAATAAAGTACGTCGGAGGTTAACTTTAAAATTAAATTTGAAAAAAGATTAATTAATAAAAAAAATCTTGTTTGGAGCGGGCACTAGCTAGAGAGTTTTTTTTTTTTTTTAATAACACAAGCGGCCAATTTTGACGTTGCTTACCACTACACAATAAAGTTCTCGGATTAAACAAACGGCCCACGTAATTGCTTGGACTATGTATGCTGTGGTCCTCGTTTGCAGTTTCTTTTCACGTTGTATGCTCTACATAAATAAATAAAAAATCGTTTTTCCCATTTGGTCCAAAAGTTGTTCAAAAAGACGGAGGAGGAGAGCAAAACATGTCTAGCCCTGTCTTGTTTTTTTTTTTCTCCGGCGCCATTAGCCTATCAGTACTCACCGGTAACACCACTATGAACTTGGATTTTGGAGGCGATCGAGCTAGTGACTGACCCCTGACTCCCTGACAGGGCAAACGATGACAGGCAACGGTTTACTAATACCACAACAACAGCTTGCCAATATTCTAAGCTAAGGCCATTTAGAACGTAAAAATTTGACATGAATTTTGTAAGAATTTAACGTAGAACGGTTCAATTTTTACGAAAAGTTAGAAAAGGTAAATCTTGTGTTTCAAACGGAGACCTTATTTTGCGAAATAAAAGATAAAATGATTGACAAACACTCGTCACAATATGTATCATCGTTAGAGAAGTACTCTAACTGAAAGGCATGAAGCCATGATGTGTACCTTCAAAGAACTTCAGGAAAATGCCAAGACAAAGAGACGAGACGAGAGATGAAGGCAGAATTAACGTAGCGCGGCTCAACACCACTGACATTGAATTCAAGCTTCTTTGCTTCTAACTATTGTCAAATTCCAGAATAACTGTAGTAATTAAGTCATCACCTAGTACTTAAGTGCTTATATAATATAAAGGGGGAATTAGCTCAGTGACATCGTGTTAGAGCGTAATCGGAGAAACAACACTTCATTCGTTACGCACTAGAAAATAACATCGTGAACACCAAAAAATTAGACGAATGATATCGCCGTTAGTTACTTTCGTTTTCAGAATTTTTTAAATATAGAAACTTAGCTAAAAAAATTATCAAATCTTTTTTTTGACTCCAGATATAGTTTATTTGCTTACAAAAAAAAACTAGCAGCAGTACGGGATGTGCCGGCGCGACGTCGAGCTCGGCGACGTGGCCTACCGCTGCGTGAAATCGCCGTGCATGTTCGTCCTCCACGACGCCTGCCACAGATACCCGCAGACGGTCGGTGACTTCTCACGCCACCGCCTCACCCTCGCTGCCGCCGCCGACCGGAGCCGCAACCTCTCGTGCGGCGTCTGCGGCCGGCGCTTCGACGGGGGGCAGGGCGTCTTCGTGTACAGCTGCGACCAGAGGGCCGACCAGTGCCACGGCTTCCACGCGCACCCGCGCTGCTGCAACCTCCCGGGTAAGATCAGCTCGCCGCTGCACCCGCACGGGCAGCTCATCCTGCGCCCGCCGAATGGGCGCCGCAGATGCCTCAACAGTAATTGCGGGAGCACTTGGCAGTCGGCGGCGTGGTCGTACCAGTGCCCGGCGTGCGACGACGTAGAGCTCTGCCTCGCGTGCCAGCTCCCCGACCGAGCCATGCCGCGCTGTTGCGGCGTCGGCGTCATCGCAATCGCCGGGCAAATGGTCGGAGTTTTCCTCGGGGCGGTTGTGACGGGATGCACTGGACTCAAATTCGACTGTGTAAACACGGGGGCTGCATCGTAATTAATTATTATTAGCGGTATATATACAATAAGTAAAACTGCATGCGCGCTAGCAAGCTAGCTAGCTGTGTGTGTACTTTGTGAAACCCAACAACATCTTCTTATATATTTCATACCTAGAAATTAATAGACATTGGTAGCGTTAATTGGTTATGTGCGTAGTGCTGTAATCTTACCATTTGTTTATGCTAATTTTTGTTTCCTATTATTCTTTAAATGAAAATATATCGAGCATTTCATGCATGGCACGTACACATATTTCGAGCAAGGAGTCAACGGCCATGTCTATTCCACACACGAGTCAACAACCAGGACTCTCAACTTGTCTAAGACGTCTTCCTCCAAGAAAACTCTACCTAGCAAATACAAATTAATGGGAGAGAAAGGGATCTTCAATGCTTAGAATCTACATTGCATTGGAATCACGAAGAGATCTCCACTGAATCCCCTGCATCGAAGAAGTCAATGCAGACACGGTTCCTGCAGAGGATTCCATCCCTGCATTACTAGAAGTCACTAGAATTAGTCATTCGTAGAGTTGTATTGTATACAGGACTGCGTCTTGGTGCATGCATGCAAGCCGCAAAGCTTCGGTGCATACGTAATATATACTATTAGTACTACGCATACGCAGTACTGATCGCGATCGGTCATGGGCTCATGGCCGGTTCAGCGAGTCTCCGTCTCCGTGCCCCGGCCCGCGCGCGAGCGCATGCAGCCACTTCGCCGGCCGGCCATTAACCCGAGCTCAAGCGCGCGGGCCGCGGCAATGCCCGACTCGGACTCTCCCCTCCCCGGCAAAGCGGCTTCTCGCCACCGTAAACGAAAGTTCCGGGCCGGTTCGAGCAGCCAGCATGGATGTGTATATGGCTATACGCTAGAATAATATAATTAATCCACACACTCCGATCGAGATCGATCGAGCTAGAAAAGTTCATCGTGGACGTACGTCATGCATCGATCTAGAAAACAACCGGCCATTAGATAGCTAGGTCCCGGTTTTCCAGACTCACTCCAATCTAACTAATGAACGCATGCAAGTGCAGATTAACTTAGATAAGTTACCATCAGTTACTAGTAGTTGATCGCTAGGGTTAAAGTATAAGTGAATTATCCATTTTTCTTTATCAGCTCAAGTTTTTGAGTGAATTGGTTGGTACATGCAACTCAATATGGTATCGAAGTTGAGAGGTCTTAGTTAACTCGGTTGAGTCAATTAAATAATAATAATTGCAACCCACTTCTATTCCATATCTTAAGACTGAGGGAGTCTACACACGAGGAGAAGTGTTGAAGTATAAGTAAATTATCCGTCTTTACTCATGAGTTTAAGCTTTTGAGTGAATTAGTTGGTGCATGCACTAGCTTGATCGGTGTAAATTCAGCTATATATGCTAGCTTATGCGCGTTGGTGGTCAATTTATCAAAAATGTTATATATCCGATCTCGCTATATGTATAGATCACGTCATGTGTACGTTGAAACTAAATTGAAGAAACCAACAGTACTTAATTATCTTCGATTACGTACTGTATATTTATATGTTCGATAGATCTTGTCGTCCAATAATACATTCGGTTGTACTACGCTCCCAAGTAAACGCGGAGTTGATCTTCCTCGAAATAGCTACCAATATATGGCAACTTGGTACTATATACATATATACTGCTGTTGCTACTTGCTACGGGCACTATAGTAGTGTCTAGTTCTTTAATTTTGCAGGCAGGTCGAATGATCAATCGATTTCGAGTTGACAAGTTCTCTCCATCGACGCGTAAGATGGCATAGGTTGCTGCAGGTTGTCGATCGATTCTCGACACGCCAAATTTATACCAAGGTCGATTGGGTTGGCTTTGGTGGCCTGTTTTGGTAGCCCAGTAAAGGCATGCAGCCCAGCTCATTTTTAAGCAAAGTAGAGCTCACTCCCTATGGCGGCCGAGCAGAAAAAAGGCAGAGGCGGGGGGAGGGATTTCACCAGCGGTGGTGGCAAGCAGCACTGTGTAGTGCGACAAGCGCTCCCAAGGTGTAGGTAACCCATTTTGGGGCTTTTCATCGGCGGAGGATGCTCGACGAAGAAAGCGGCGGTGGCGCGCACGACCAAACAGGCATCGCTGCCGGCAGTTTCCAGTGGTGCTCCGGCCAAATTAGCCAGGGCTTGAGCATCAGTGGGCAAAGGGGAGCTCGGGGGTGGCATTGGTGTGGCTGAGGAGGGTTATGGCGGCTTGGTGACGGCGGTCGTGAGTGGCGTAGTCGTGGAGCTTGGCGCCGGCGAGCTCGTGGTGGAGAGGAGGTGGAAGGTGGTGGGGTTTGGGTTTGGGTTTGGGGGGTGGAGACGGTTCCGGTGACAGGGTTGGGACGGTAAGTGTGAGGACCCCAATTTATTTGGCTTGTAATGCTTAACCAACCACCTGGTCCTAGCATCACAAATCAAATAAATTGATCTCGAGATATGTATACTTCCCAGAAAGCAGTATACACACCCCGTTACAAAATTAGACATCAACTCCATTCCAAACATAGAGTCCAAACACCACACTACAAAACGGAAGATAAACAAATAGTAGAGTTATTACAGACAAAGGCCGGCGAGCCACAAGATACAAAAATAAACAAGAACGACAATGAAGCAAAAGTGTCATAAGATGGCTATAAACAAAGCCAATCAGTGTGCCTCCAACCCACAAGGCATCCGACCGACCGCCAAGTCTAGTCGCCCACGAAACGGCAACACACTCACGTATGAGGCCCTTGGGGCTTACCTTCTTCCTCCGCAACAAAACATTAAGCAAAGCACCGAGTACAAAGATTGTCTTTGTACCCGCAAGACCGACGTGTGAACTAACAGCACTGCTCATATGCTACATGCAAAGCTTATTTAGTGGAGGCCATATGTTTCATTTGCATAAAGCCGATTTTCATTTGCAATAAGGTAATACAGCTTTTAAAGGCAAGTTTGCAATTCATTTTAAGATTGAAATAACAAGAGAGATAATAATAACAAAAGCGAAAGATAAACAACCTAGAAGTGACTATCCCAATAGTCACCACAACAATAACACTAATCCCGATTCGCACCACCCATCAAGTTTTAATTTAAATGTTGTAGTCTAACTCTTGAAAAGCTTACCCAAGCGTGTCCATCACCTAGGACGAGGCTATACGAATAGTTTTTAACCTCGCAGGGTGTACCACTGCACTCACACTTCGCATCGCCTTTAAGCCAAAGCACACTTCCAAGGTATCTTTGCACACTAAGTCCTACGAGACTTTTTCCAATATTGTATATTAACTACGAGCCGCTCGTATGGATAGAAATCCATACGCTTACATGGTAAAGCCGAAAAGACAACTACCCACTCAGATAAAGCTTTTCTGACAACTACCATGCTCCCACCTCCATCCTCCCGCGACCTCCTCGCGACCTGAGCCAATACACGCCAAAGTACTAGGTCAAGAGAGGTCCCATATACTCTAGTGTGGTTAGCACGCCAAATGCTCGGATAAAAATTCACTCACAAGATGTTCGGTCCTTAACTGACCGGCACCTTTCCATCACACCCAAATGATCACACCAATCTTACCATTGTGCCCGTCTAAATCATTTTTGTTTTCGCTTTAGTTTTGCAATTAACATAGCACGAAATGGAATATAAGAACAAGAATAATTTTTATGTGATCAAGATCATCGACTAAGTCGATGATCGCCCAAGTCTACCGGAAACTAAGCATGGCTAAGCAACCGAACTCGCATCTACTAAGTGATAAGAGTTCATCCAACGAACTCTAATCACAGCTAGTAACCTAGGCTCGTAGTAGAGATCAACATTTCACCTACAGGATATGCAAATACGGTTTTAACTAAACATTTTAACACAAATTAAGCGATGCATACATACAGTTGAAACAAAATATTAGACTTTAAAATACGGGATAAACATGATCAAACCGCTTGTTCGCATCTGCCGTTGCTCAATTTGTTGCGAGGATCGCTCGTGGTTGCCGCAAATATCGAAGCCTAACGATTGAACAAATAACAGCGAATAAGAACGAATAACACCGACAAAAACTCAAAAATCAAAAGCAAACACCAATTTACACAGAGGCTAGACCATCACAAAAAGGAGTAACAAAATAGCAGCTACAGAGACCCACTCACTTATTTGTCAGGTTAACCACAAAATCACTCTTCTTATATGATTTAAACTTTGGACAGACTTTGATGGTGATTGTGTGCACATCTATTATTTAATCATCAAGTTAGCACATCAAAAACAACTATTATTAGTTGAGTTCACAGAACCTACAAGAAGCTATTAACAACAATAACTAGTCAAGTATCCAACTATGAGATGCTAAACAAAATTCTAATTGAATTTAGGCTAGAATAAAATTCAGCTACTAACACACCTAAGTATCACATCATCATAAGAAAGGTTATCACAATTCAGATGCTACTACACCAAATCTTAATGTACTGATAAAGCAAAAGTACAGAGACAATAAAATGAACAGCTAACTATCCCTTATGATCAAACATGGCAACAGGAGTTTTGAAATCTAGAATTACTAACTAACATAATCCCTTGCCAAACGCTACTTCCTAAGGAAATCTTCAAGTCTAACAAGACCTAATTAGCAAGTATGAACCAATTTTCAGTTTACTGACAACAGCTAAAACTGACAACAGAGAAAAGCTAAAGGGAAACTTGCACTAAAATACCTTCAAACCTCAATTACTAACTTTGATCATGCATGAGAGTGAACTAATGAACAATCATAAACATGATAAGCAGCTAACTGCAAACCCTCAGGGAGGTGGGTCCCACCGTCACCACAAAGACAGGAACACAAGGAAGAACATAGAGGCTCGACTGGATTCGACGCCGATGAAGGAGTGGCGGCGCGGCCGTGCGACGCCAAAATGGGTCGCCTGTTGTTGAAGCTAAGGGTGGTCGCGGTTCACGGAGAAGCACGGCATGGCGGCGCGACGAGCACGCGCGGCGGCATGGGGTGACAAGGTGCGATCGCACTAGAGAGGAAGACAATGAAATTTAGCGCGCGCATGAGCATCAGTGAGGCTTTAGGAACTCACCGGAATGACGCGGAGCTCAAGAGGCTGCCGGAGATGGCCCGGCGACGAGAGCCCACGGCGGCGCAAGGTGGTCAACGACGACCGGAGCCTGAGGCGACCGAGAGGACAAGTGAGAGAGTGGAGAAGAAAGGTGGAGTCCAGGTGATGCTCACCGAGCAAGGAATCGAGTTGGAGCTCACCAGAGAGGATGCGGTGGCGGAAGAGGCGGTTTCGGCCGGACTTGGAGAAGAAAGGCCACGCGCCGCTCCACAGACGATGAAACCCGAAATTCCTTGAGGGGTTTACTTCCTGAGGAGTTGAAACACGCCGACGCGGCCGGCCGTGCTCGGGATCACCGAGCAGCAGAACGCCGAGGCGTCGCAGGCGCGCCACGGCTCCGGAGCTCGGTGGAGAAGAAATGCAATGGAGACGAAACGAGGTAGGAAAACCTCGAGGGCTTTTGTAGGAGCGACGAGGCGCGAGGTGAGGCGTGGGCGGTGAAAAGACCGTGAGGCGAGGTGGCGCTGCATGCATGCAGCGGCGAGCGGCGAGAGCGCGCGGCGAAGCGTTGCGCCGAGCCGGCGGCGACGTGGCGGAAACAACTGCAGTGGGACCGCCTGCCGCCGATCGCCGGCGGTGCGAACCGGTGGTTTGACTTGATCGAAATGCACCACCGCCGGATCCGAAATGAACGGCCGAGATTGGTGTATGCATTCGACAGTCGGTTGCGCGACGCGACGTGGATCGCTCGATCTTCATCGGACGGTCACGATTGATTGGACTCGGCGGTGCGATTAGTTGACGCGACCGAGTCCATTAGTGCGGCTCGGACTCGAGCCCAAGTGCGGTTCGGGCCCGACAAACAAGTGTTTTCTAATCGATTTAAAAGACAGAGAGGTTTCGGGAAATTTTTAGAGATAGCTCCAGGGCTCCAAAAATTGAAATTTTTATGGAAGCTAACTGGAACAGAGGACCACCTTGTGAAATTTTTCCAGGAGTTTTCATGCACTAGATTTCTCCCAATAAAATTCACAAGCTGCTGAACAGAAGTTTGACCAGATTTCAAACTAGGTTGACTTGGCCATTTGAAATAGCAAATAAAATCTAAAAATTGTGAAATAATTCAGGAGGTAGATAGGATGATCAAGATGACAGGAAAAATATTCCTAGGGATGATCACAAGTTTGAAGGCTAAGAATGTTGACAACAATTTCCATTCACAAGAATTTAATTCTAGAAAATGGAAATTGCTAGGGAAAATGTAGAAACTTTCAAATGATTTGAAGAGACAACAAAAGTTTTTATTTCTCCTCAAAATTTTACATTTGAAATACAAACCCTAAGTTAGGTCATTCTGAGAAGGGTGTGGAGTTTGGTGGGATTGGAGAAGAAGGAGGTGACCGTGGGGTGGTGGGGAGGTTGATGAAGATGGTAATGCAGCCGGGGGAGGGGTGCTTTTAGCTGGCAAAGGCAGTGGCGCCAGTGCCAAAGCCAGGCTGGCGTGGTGCGTGGCGGCGGAGGAGAGAAATCGGGCCGCGCTAGGTAAGGTGGCGGCGTGGTGGCGTTGCGAGATGGTTGGCATCTCAATGGAGCACGGCGCGAGTTGGCGGCGGCTGTGGTACGACGAGCAGGTGGCGGGCGGCGCGTGGCGTGGTTTGAGCGAATGCCCGAGGCCGAGCGGTGCTAGCACGGGCAATTAATGCTGCGGCAAGGTGGCTGTGTTGTGGCTGTTTGGCGCAAGCGGTGGCGAAGTGAGACGGTGTGCAGGCAGCGAACGGTGGTGTGCCGTGTGGGAGGAAGGAGCAGGGGAGAAAAGGCTCGGAGAAAGACACCTTCGGGCTGAAGAAAACGTGAAGACGAAAAAGCAAAGCGGGAATAGCTTAAGATTTTCTGATTTGGGAAAGAATTCAACCTCAAGTCAAAACAACTCAAAAACCTCAAATTTTTCAGAAATTTGGGTTATTTCAACCGCCTCACACCTCGCCCGCGTGGACCGGAGCGCCGACCTGTCGTGTTTCCTCTGCACCGAGCGCTTCGCCGCGCCGGGCGTCTTCCTGTACGGGTGCTATCAGACGGACAAGTGCAACGGTTTCTACGCGCACCCGCGCTTCTGTAAGCTCCCGCAGCATCTGCCGAAGCCGTCGAACCTGCACACCAGCTCACGCTGCTCCCGCCACCGAAACCGCGGAGCGGCGGGGGCAGCTGCGGAGTGTTCCTCCATGAACTCGCGTGTGGATGCATTGGAATTCCAAGGCCGACGGTGACACCATAGCAGTAGTAACGTAGTATTCTCGATTCAAAAATTACTTTCGTCCAGAATAACGTATGACAAAACTATTGAAATACTATGATTTTATTACGTCAATTAGTTTGGCTTATGTTTTAGAGATTGTATCAATATCCAAAACAGCCATATTTATATTTTTATCGTTAAAGGCCAACAAACTTGGTCCAGCTAGACTGGAGGCTTGAACAGGTCTGATAATTAAGAGGCATTGTGCCGCAATGTACCAAAGGCCACAACTTGCCGCAACCCCTTTCCCTGCTCATGTTGAAGATTAGCTGCGCAGTTCCAAGCCTCTAACTAACTGATAAATTAAGATGTTTAATCATTCCTGGAGACAGGGTTGACTATAAAATTTACTCAGATGCACGCCACATTCAGTTTTTTTTTTTAAAAAAAAAACTCAATTTTTATTAACATGACAAAAAATTACAAAAATAATACTTTATCGCCGATTCATTTGACGAAAGGGCTCTATCGCCAAATGAATATGTCAGACATGATGGGACCCACTTAACGTGTTTGACGAAAGTACCCCCGAAGCAAGCTAGGCCCCGAGGGCAATGATGCAACTGCAGATATCCCCCTTCCACTCTATAAATAGAACCCCTCGTAAATAGAGAGGAGAGGGTCACATGTAACTTCTACCATACGACCCACTTTTGTGTGATTCTCGTTAAGCTCCTCCCTCGCATTTTTGGTGGTCAACTTATCCGACTAGGGGTACTTACAAGTTCACTATCCGATCTTATATCTACGACAATATGTATTACCGATTTTACTTTGCCACAGCACAGTGCATCTCTAATTGTAATGTCACATAGGATTCCCTCCGGTTGGGATTAATTAGTTGGTCACATCAGTACCTTGAATTGCAGTAATGTTGTTCTTTTAGTAATTTAGTCTGACAATACTGTTGTTTTTGTACTGCAGGATACTGGAAGATACTGCTGCTCATCTCATTTTCAATGCTGCATTATTTCCCAAAGGACAAACGGTTTGGCTAGCCACAATTCAAGCTGGAAAGTAAATACTGACACGTACAAATGGGACAAATTACCACAACACATATGATATATCCAACTCAGCACACACGCAAAACCAAATAGCTAGAGTGATCAAATTAAAGGTTTAAATCAGATCCATCACGAAGGGAGTAATTAGTCAGTTATAGATAGTCCACGAGAACAACTGAGCACAAACATAATTTAAGGATTGTCTCTGTGTAAGTTACCTGAAAATTTATTATTTTTCAGTCACTTGTTCCTACATTTAGATTTTCATCTAACGGTCTGACAAGAATGTTACAAGAAAAATACAAAAAAAAAAATCTAAACTAGATAAAAGTAAATATAGGTGAACCCTACAAATACAAAAACAAATAGAAATAAAAGTTATAGTAGAGTTGTGCTAAAATTGCACATCACTTGGTACTGTAATTTTAGACTTAGTACTGTATAATTATAGGTGACTGATGGATAAGAAAATTTCATGCAACTGAAAATTAGTAAATCCGATTAAGTTTTTACTAATTACTACGTACATTAATTAATTCTCTCTACTGGCTTAATTACTAGCTAGTCAATGGATGTATGAACTGGTTGGTGATGGATCGAGTGTGCTGTGATGGAGGCCATGGCCCGTACGTGCGAAGAAATGGGATCACGGTAAATGAAGCTGCTAGCGCTAGCTTCTAGCTGCACGCGTGAAGGAGGCGCACGTACCGGGCGAGGACGATCGATGCATGGTATACATCGATACGTACGTACATACGGCGGAGTGCTTCAAGAGAGGCGTAAATTAATTCCTGCGTTGTCAGGGATCAATTCGATCCATCGCCGATGGAGCGAGCGAACCAGTTTCTTCCGTTCGTTCCTCTCGACCTTAATGTCCACGCGTACGTTGCATGTACGAGATCAGAGTTGATGATGCATGGAGAAGAAGATCGTCGATTGCAACGCATGACTACCAGAATTCGAATCTTTAGTGACGGCCAAAAATTGTCAGGAAAAAAAGAAAACCCATGAGGAAAATTATCCGTGACGGCAACCCGTCAGGCAATACGTCTCGGGCATAACTCGGCGGCGAAATTAAATTTGCCTAACGGAACCCCTCAGGAAAATTATTCGCGACAGCCATCCTTGTCGGCTGGCTATCAAGAAAATTCTTCGACGTCAGGTTTGCTATACAGTTTTTCTGACACATTCCCGTTAGAAAAACACCGTCAAAAAACTATTGAAAATGTCCTGATGGTCGTCAGCCGTCAGGTAATACACATAACTTCCTTGTAAGATCGCGGATAAGTAATGGATTTTTTTCTCCCTCTGCATGATTGCAAGATGCATGCAGTTGGTCCCACTAGATGCCTGTGCGCGCCTTGGCACATGGGAGGATCAAATGCACGATTGCAGAATGTTGCGTGTGTGGTTACAGGCATGTAAATGGTTCAGTACAGCATTAGACTGGTTACTATCAATCAAGAGGAAGCAGGACAGAAACTATGCGGTAGTCTGCATGGGGTTTTTGGGGCAAAATCCATAGGCACATCAATATGTTGTAGAGGTATAATGTAGGATCTGTATGGGTTATTTGAGTAGTAGCACATAAGCTAATCTTAAAGTAGAGACAAATCTGATGGTAACAGTGGCATGGCTATGTGGCCATATGTGAGCAGAGGTAGAAAGTCAGAAAAATATATGCATAGCTGGAAGAGTAACTACTACAAAAAGGCTAATACTGGACACCTCATCACAGACGGTTGACTAAAACCGCCTGTATTACATGCAATCATAGACGGTTTTGATTTAGAGATCGTCTGTGTTACTGGCTGCGCTAAAAACCGTCTGTGAAGAGGTAATATCACAGACAGGTCATATTGAAAATCGTCTGTGAAGTATCACATACGGTTCTAAACACGAACCATCTGTGATAATTGTATACTTCACAGATGATTCATATTAAAAATCGTCTGTGATATTTGTTCGCCGCCTGATGAGTTTCTTCGTCGCTTCAATGCCGCTTCGGTTCCCCGCTGCGTCTTTTCGTCTCACGCACCGATTTTATTCCTTCTTTTATAAAAAGGATCATCCACACATATAACTCTACTGTATATACTTCTAAAGCATAAATATATGGCTCCATCTTCTGTTTCCTTGTCGCCGGCATTGATGGTCTACTGGTCATCTTGCACGCAGCACCTCGCTGGCCGTACATTGGCGGATGCGGCGGAAAGACACTGTTCCAACACTGTCCTCCCTCCTCCGTCCGAGGATTTGCCAGAGCAGGTAGCGGCCACCTTCCGCCGTTTTGACATCCTCCTCCGCCGTGTCTTTCGAGTGATCTTCCACTTCCGACGAGTTTACAGCGTCATCGACGTGATCCTCCACAACGACGTTGCATGTCTCCAAGAGACTCACCGTCACTTTGACTGCTTAATCGAGGCGGCAGGCGACCGAGCAGACCATGCCGAGACCCCTCAAGCAAGCGAAGAGCGCCTATGGGCACAATTCTTCTTGATTCAACAGTTCGAGGGTCTTCGGGAGATACTCGAACGAGCGCGTCAGCGGGTGGACATATTTTGGGCTGATGGCCATGAACCGTCCCATGCCGACACCGTCGCCTACGATGTTTTGAAGACAGAGATAGCAGCCTACCTCCGCCACTAGAAAAACTTTGTTTATTTAGATTTCTACTTTTTTTAATCTTTGTAAGAAGTGACTGACCACACTGTTTGGCCATATATATATGTAAATTCCAAAAAAAAAATCTAGTTTGGAGGTGATCGAATTACTATATTATATGTTGAAACGTCATGATATTCCTTTATTAATAACAGCTCGCGCTAGTCTTTGTGACCAAAACCATCGTATTACATGCAATCATAGACGCGTTTTGGTTTACTGCACCGTCGATGTTCGCTACGCTAAAAACCGCTGTGAAGAGGTAATATCGCCGCACGTTCATATTAAGAACCGTCAGTGAAGTATCACGCGCATTCGCTCAACACGTAACCGTCTGTGATATTTAGAACTATCACGACGGTTTTAACAAACAACCGTCTATGATAATCGTTCGGCTCCCGCGCGATGTGTCTCTTCGTCTCCTGCGCCGATAGGCGATATGATGTGTCTCTTTGTCTCGCGCGCCGATGTTACGTACGATGCGTCTCTTCGACGTTTTATAAGAATGATCATCGCGTGCCATGGTGATCAGCACGCATATGGTACATATTGAATATATTATACGTACGTACATACACGATGGTGAGCACGCGGAGCATGACTGCTAGGACCAAGCTGGTGAGGAGGTCGGCGATCACCATCCTAGCTCTTTCCGACGATGTCGTCGTCCACATCGTCGGCCCGTGGCGCGAGCTCTCCCCAATCCATGGCTGACCTATGCAACCTACGAGCCACGTACGATCTGAACTGAATTTGACTAGCAACAACGACATTAATTTGGCCTTTTAATTTTCTCTTATAGAGTAATTAATTATTTTATTAAGATTTTATCATGCATCTTGAATTTTAGTTGCAAGGCCATGTACAAGACGTCCAAGAAGCGCGTCGTAGGGAGGTTCGTGGCATTGGAGCGGGAGGAGGCGATGAAGTGGCGGGACAACGAGCGCTAACTCACCATTGTTAACCACCGCGCAGACCGCAACCCGGATGCTCGCTTCATCGCCGACCTCGCGCTTATCTTTGCGCCCCAAGACATGCGCGTGGGGCTCGTGTTCCTTGAACGGCGCGCCGCCGCAGACAAGACCGCGGCCTATGTGCTCGCGCTCCTCTACACTACACGGCGAGACGCACGACATTGGGAAGCACTACATCAGCAAGTCGAGGCGAGCCGGCCGGCGGCCGTGCGAGATGGCCAAGAGGACCAACCGGAGTGCAGCGGTGCGAGGCTTGTCGCGACATGATCCGGCGGCGGCATGGGGAAGATGGTCGGGCATTGGGCGGTGTGGGTCTTGTCGAGGCGCCACCGGTGCACGAGCACCGCCGCGCGTGGAAGGGTGGGATGACTACGCTGTCTTCTGCAACGATGACTGTAGGATTAGGCATGGGTATGTCAATTTCTTTGTAGATGTGTTAAACTACTTGCCATAAAATTTCTTTATCCTCCAGGTGACTGAAATTTCTTTATCTGTCATTAACATTTTCTCACTGTTAGATCAATATTCTATGGCCCAGATTGTCTCTTTCTAAAATAGACAAAAGTATTACAAGAAAAATACAAAAAAAATATCACAGACAGTTCCATAATAGAACCATCCGTGATATGTACAATATCACGGACGGTTCTTTTATGGAACCATCTGTGATATTGTACATATCACGGACGGTTCTTTTATGGAACCGTCTGTGAGAAGTATCACCGATGGTTCCATAATAGAACTGTTTGTGATATTCGTTTATTAATAACAGATCGCGTCCTAGGGTTTGTGCCCTTACTCTTGCCCGTTCCCCTCTCCATCGCGCGCTAGGGTTCGGGACTTTGGGCTCCCGCATCGTGCCTCCCCCGGCCGCCGATTCGAGCTCACCGCGGCCAAATCAAGCTTGCCCCACCATCTCCCCCACCGAATCGAGCTCGCCCCGCCATCTACGCTGCCAAATCGAGGTACGCCGCTCCCCTCTGCTCCCCCTCCCATGCCGCTGCCCTCCCCTCTCTGCTCCCCCTCCCGCGCCGCAGCTCCCCCTCCTCTGACTAATTTATGAATTTTAAACTAATGAACTGAATACTATGGTGGCTTGCTAATCTGCTTTGTGCTTTGTGATTTGTGATCAATCGATGAATCTGAATCGATTTGCTTGTTGATCTCGTTGTGTCTAATGCCTACATTTGTTGATGAATTGAATACTTATTGATGAACCGAATCTTGAATAAGTGAATATTGAACTATTGAATCGAATCAATATATCGCTTACTAAATATGAACATTGAAGTATTCTTTGAATCATCGAATATTGAATATACTCCTCGACGATATGGATGAGCCATTTCCCTTCCCTTGCTCGATGATAAATCTTGAGAGCTATCGACTATGCTTCGTGTTGTGCCCCGAGGCTAATGTTTTGTGATTTTGGGGATGATGATATGGTTGTGGGTTATGTGATGAGTGAGCTCTCTGTGAAATATCTAGTTCATGTGGCGGTCCATTTTGAACAAGAAAAAAATGGAGGAAAGGGCATGAGTAGGGTTAATCTTGTGCGGTTCACCTTTGCCAGGTACGTCCTACCATTTCATTCCTGATCTTTTCTCTATAGAGTTTATAAGAAGTGGCTGCTTGTGCTTTTAAAACCGGTATCATATCATATTATATATATATATATATATATAGGAAGTCTTTTTTTCTACTCCCAAGAGTAGTTACTCCCTATTTCGTATCTCATATATCTCACAACGTAGAGAGTATCTTGCGCAACCGAGAGTATGTATGTGTAGTATACGAGTATATAAGACCATATATGTGGTATTTACATATTTTCAAAGGTGGTATGTATAATTTTTAGATATACTCCTTTTTATGTGCAAATATGAAGGTATTTACAAAATATGCTAAAAACTATGGGCTCTCTTGTAAATTTTTCGTGTGGTTCACATTGGAGTATCTTATAATTAGTATATGAGTATACCCAAAGTGATAATGGAGTATATACTCCAGTAAAGGGCTCCAATGAAAATTCTCCGATCAAGTCACATTAGAGTATCTTATAATTGGTATTTAAGTATACTGGAAGTGATAAAGAAGTATAATATATTCGTTTAAGTGGTATATTAGAAGTGGGAGTACATACTCCGGGAGTACGAAACGGGTGTCATATATATATATATAGGAAAAATACTTTCTACTCCCGGGTGTAGTTACTCCCACTTTTGATATACCACCTAAAAGAACTTGACATACTCCTTTATCATTTTGGGTATACTCATATACTAATTATAAGATACTCCAATGTGAACCACACAAAAAAATTGCAAAAAAGTCTATAGTTTTTAGCATATTTTGTAAATACCTTTATATTCGCACATAAAAAGGAGTATGTCACATAAAAAGGAGTATTTCTAAAAAATTGTACATACCACCCCTGAAAAGGTGTGAATACCACCTAGGTGGTCTTATATACTCGTATACTACACATAAATACTCTCGGTTGCGCAAGATACTTCCTACGTTGTGAGATACAGAATAGGGAGTAACTACACCCGGGAGTAGGAAAAAGGCTTCCTATATATATATATATATATTTTGATCGAAAGAAGTAGGAGCAACATGTATGGCAAACTTTGAACCCTCTCTCTCTAGCGAGCTTGGTGCGTTGGGTGTCAAAGGCATACAGTATCCTATAGCTGGCCTAGACTGCTAGCTGAAACACCCTTTTCTCCGACGACTACAATGACTCTGCAGCGCCATAAAGATGGCCAGAAATTCCCAAGAACTAGAGTAGCTAGCTAAGCGACGGGGATTGAACCCTTCTGCGTACACGTACTGACATAGACATACCCATCCCTGTCCAATCTGAAACATGCATGGTACATGCAAAACTCCAAGAGGACAACACTATATATATGACTGCTACTTCAAATACCATGCCAGCTCCGGTTAAAAAAAACAAGCCATCTTGGGATACATGCAAGCAAATTTTGGAGACTAAAACAAGTCGTTTTGGGATACGTGCAAGTAAATTTTGGAGACTTTGGTTTATCGGTATTTTTTTAAATATTTAGATTAGATACATAAAAATTATATGTTTAGATTCGTCTCGAAAAATACTTTTATAATATTATAATTTTATCAGGTTTTACAAATATATATTACAATAATAATTAGTTATCAAAGTTATATTTTAGAGACCGTTTCGATATCTGTGCATATCTTCTCAAGGTGTGCCTATTTTTTCTTACAAATATAATAGCATATTTGGCGGGATTATGTTCTGAATGTGCCAACGGTATCTCACTGGACATCACGAGTATCTTTTACAACCGTTGTGCCCCTAAAGCACAGCACAACGTTGCGCCGCAATCCCAAACGGATCCTGACCAGGGGCGGATCTACAGTACAATGGTTGGGTCCGATGACCCAGTGACTTCTAACAAATTCTGAAGAGAAGCTCTTACTTACTGTAAGTTCTCGAGTGTAAACTATGAAGGTATCCTTATAATGACCCCGATGACTATTTTTTTCTGGATCCGCTTCTGATCGTGGTGGAGAACCGATAATGCATTTGTATAGACGGCCCCTACCTAACTGGGCTAGCCTATACATACACAGCTTGAACTGTTCCATTGCTGTGGCCAAACCTAGACGAAAATATATCGATCAAACTTTTCACTCCATCCATCCATGCATCGGCCTGCACGCCACATGCGTGTCATGCCTCCGGCCGACTGAGACATGGTTTGAGTGGCCAATTCCATGCGATATATACAAGCTAGCCACGCGATGCTACCCCAGCTAGCAACCACCAAAGGCCAAAGCCAGAGAGTGCTAGCTGCATGCTGATCCAGCGGCCTCCGTGCATGTGCGTACGGCTAGCTGCATCTCTGCTCTGGCCTGGACATGACTAGCTAGCTAGCTTGGCCGGAAGCAGCAGCTATCATCGATCGTACGACAAGACCTTACACTGATGGATCGTCCATCCATGAGAGAGAGAGAGAGAGAGAGAGAGAGAGGAGCTGGAGATTTGGTCACTGTCGTCGTGCAAATTTTAACTGAGCAATTCAGTTGCTGTAGTTTTTGCTGCCGACACATATATCGACTAACGGTACAGGAAATTTAGGTGGGTTCCAGGATTCATAGAATCGATCGATTTTGGTGATTATGGGGTGCTATTTCAAAGGAACTCAAGTGCTAATATATTTTAGAGATAAGGCAAATTTTCGTCCAAAAGATTAGCACCAACGACTGCACAACACACATCTCTAATAAGTACATCAAACGGCCATAACATTTGACTTACTTGCAAAAGTATATTAGGTGAGTAGAAATTAGAAAAACAAAAGGATTACATAAGAAAGTTGAGTCTTACATCAACTAGCTAGTTGCCAATGTTAGTATTGGCCGATTCCCAGCATCCCAGGATCTAGGTTGACTGTTAATTTGCCTTGAAATCATTGGCGAATCCAATATAGAAGTATTGAGGTCAAAGTGACCCCAACGCTAGATTCTGCCAGCAAAGACGAAGCCTTTTTTTTTTTTGACATGGGAGGCACCAGCTTCCTTTATAGAAACCGAAATAAGTGTTAAAAATGAGGGCAATATTTTAATTCCAGATTTTATTAGAAGGCAAATATTGCAAAAGACTAATGATGCATAAAACAAGATCGATAATAGACAACTCATTGTACTTCACAATATATGAAAACCAGGATGTAAACAAGTCTATCAATCACACAGAGACTTACGGATGGGTCGATGAAGAGCAGAAGCGGCCGCAGACTTGATGCGATGCGTAAACGTAGATGTCGCGGTCAGACAAGCGGTCGCGCGAATGCGCTGCCGAAACCTTATTGCCGCCCGTGCAGGTCTTCACGAGCAAGAACGGCTCGGAGATACCGCTTCCCTTCTTCACGGTGCACGCGAGAAGAAAAGTCGGCGAGGTTCAGGACGGCCACGGTGCACGCCAAGAAGAAGAGTGGCGAGGTTCGACGGCGCAAAGATGCAACGATAGATTAGAAGGAAGAAGGAATGGAGGCTATTCTTCTACTCTATGCACTGACGCCTCTCATATATATATATATATATATATATATATATATATATATATATATATATATATATATATATATATATATATATATGCAGATGTAATCACACACTTAATCGACTATTTACCCACTAGTAGCTTGTCATCATCACCCAATAAAACCTCAAATTCAAACATTTGAATCTCATTCAAACAGAGATAGAGAGGTCGCAAGTCACAAGTCACACGATTTTTTACGTGAAAATACGCGAACGCGCGCGTGCGTGCGCGCGTGTAATTAGCCAAAGCCCTCCTCCTGCCATCCTCATCCATGTGTTACATGTTTCAAGGAGTGGCAAGGACTCCACTTTATATGTTGGTCACCTTCACCTTGCCTTAGCAATATGGTATTAACCCATAAATACTTTGGAATTATAGAAAATGAGCCTCACTCATATGGGTCAATTTCTAACAATAAGTTGTCTTACATCAACTATTTGCCAAATTGCCAACGTTAGTCTAGGCTCACGGAGCGCATGTCTGATGACCCCAATGACTTTTTTCTCTGTATCCGCCGCTCCTTGGAATCCGAAACTGTATATAAACCCAACCATCAAACTTAGCATGAAACGCAACGCATGCATGTGCCACTCTACGAACATATATGCAGGTGGTGGGAGATCAAAAGCATCGGAAGCGGCGCCTTTTTCTCTCGCAGCCGGTCAGCATGCAGCGTCTATACCGCGTGCGTACACGCGCAGCCTTGAATTCGATCGTGGGTTCGAGGCCTTTCGGTGAAAACTAGACAGATAGATTCTACTCCTACTACTGTATATTCGTACTACTTACATATACTACGGCGTAGTAGTAGCTAGTGATCGAACAGTAGCATGCATGCATCTTGACTTACACGACATTACATTACCTTACCTCATGATCTCGATATGATCTCTAGCTAGCTGTAGCCAGCTCTGACAGTTCTAGGAACGATAGTATAGTAAGGTTGCAGTCTAGCTCCTTCCTTCGATCAATTCCTAGTTATGTACGTACTCTGATCTCTCTCCCTCTCTTACATCTCTCTCTATATATATTGACAATGGAGTTTCTGCATACTGCGGAGGGAATTGAAAATGAGAAAGCTGCATTCTATGAGAGAGGTCAGATAGCAAGAATATAGATAAAATTTTGTGAATCACAGACAGCATACACACAGATGAGTAGATGCTGCTACTAGATAGAGAGATATGACCATCGATATGTATAGCTGCCAGTCCATGGTTGGATAGTGAGGCGTGGAAGGTTACTATTGATTCACTCTTACAATCTAGCTAGAGATGTTGCTGCTGGTGAGTGGTGGTACTGGTGTCTAAGTCTATGAGAGCTGGCTGCTTCGATACTCCAAAATGGAATCTACACGCGTTAATTAGAACGAACACTTCTGGCTGGCTGTGGATTAATGACGCTAATTGCTAACTAAGTCTACCTGCTTGGCCTAATGACCTCATCAACGACCTCATTAATTTGCTTTTAGAATTTGTGTGATTAACTCTCTTCTTGGTGGTGTCTAAGTCTATGAGAGCTAGCTTCTGGTTATATATATATATACCCTTTTTCCTACTTCTGGGAGTAGTTACTTTCTATTCTGTATCTTACATATCTCACAACGTAGAGAGTATCTTGCGTAACCGAGAGTATGTATGTGTAGTATACGAGTATATAAGACCATATAGGTGGTATTTACACATTTTCAGATGTGGTATGTACAATTTTTAGATATACTCCTTTTTATGTGCGTATATGAAGGTATTTACAAAACATGCTAAAAACTTGGACTCTCTTGCAAATTTTTCGCGTGGTTCACATTGGAGTATCTTATAATTAGTATATGAGTATACCCAAAATGATAATGGAGTATGTCAAGTTCTTTTAGGTGGTATATTAAAGGTGGGAGTAACTACTCCCGGGAGTAGAAAGTATTTTTCATATATACACACACACACACACACACACACACACACACACACATATACATATGTATGTATGTATATCTATGGAGGGCATATCTCATGCCTATGGATGCATTGGTGAACATATGAACATGGTACATCCGGATCGTCCAACACGAAATAGAGGGCCCAGATCCAGTGAGCCAAATCCCACCTCCTACTTAAGTGCCCCGGGGGGAGGGGGTTCGCAAAACCGGTGTGGGGGGGGGGGTTGCAAAACCGCGTTAAATGGGAGGTGGGATTTGGTTCTTTGGATGCGGGTCGTCCATTTCGTGTTGGATGGTCCGGATATGCCATGTCCATATGTTCACCAATACACCCAGGTGCATGAGATATGCCCTCGTATATATGTATCTATGTATATGTGTGTGTGTGTATATATATATATACATGTATGTATGTATGTAATTGTAGACTAGCTAGTCGTGTAGAAACCATGGTTGATTATCCTTGTCCTGTAAATGGGCCCTTGAATGGCCAATTCAATTGGCACAGTTAGCAAATCCATATATGTTTTTTTTTAGAAACTAGCAGGGTGGCACGTGCATTTGCGTGGCTAGATTTATTTCAAAGTTTGTATAAATGTTCGAAAATATATTTACGTATCTGGTAGGCTATTTAGATATTTAAGATATCCTAAACATTGACAATGACAATAGAAGCTTGAAGAAATTCATAACCTGATGAACGTAATTGAAGTATGAGCTTTGATGAAACAAAATCATTAAGCATAATAAGTTGTTGGGATTCTTAGAAACTAACCACTCTCCGTCATGCATAGATCATATAATTGCATGCCCCTGTTCTTATGCTATTAGTTTTTTTTTCAAATTGTATGCATGCATATGTACCTCTATTTAATTTCAAGCAACACATTGATTATGTATGCGACAAATTATCCATATATGCTTTTATTTTTTGAGAAACTAGCAGGGTGGCCCGTGCATTTACGCGGCAAGATTTGTTTCGAAGTTTGTATAAACACTCGAGAATATATTTACGTATCTTATAGGCTATTTAAATATTTAAGATATCCTAAATATTGAAAATGGTATTAGAAGCTTGAAGAAAATTACAACCTGATGAACGTAATTGAAGTACGAGCTTTGATGAAACAAAATCATTGAGCATAATAAGTTGTTGGGATTCTTAGAAACTAACCACTCTCCATCATGTATAGATCATATAGTTGTATGCCCCTATTCTTACACTATTAGTTTTTTTTTCTAAATTGTATGCATGCACATGTACCTCTATTTAATCTCAAGCAATACGTTGATTATGTGTGTGGCAAATTAACTTATTAGTTTACATTGTATTAAAGACCTTGCTCATGCATACAACGATGCACCATGGGCGACCCATCTTGAACTTATCTTTCTCACAAGCCGTCTGCTCCACCAAACTGTGTCTCTTCTATCTCTTCTCACTGTTACAGTTTTTTTACTTCAACCTCCAACAGTAAGCTCAAATCTTGATCAATCTCTCTCAACTGCTATCCCTTCCAATGTAATATTTTACCACATAGTTATATTCTATTTCTCCCCAATTATTGCTTCATACTAACTATTGTGATATCAACACGCATATACATGCAACTGTCACCGATACCAGCTGGGGACATGTGGCACGCTCTCTCTAGTGACCCCGAGCATATCTCTACGACTGCGTTATCTCTACTATAAGCTTTTTGCCCCTCTGTCTCTGTACACCTGTGTTTCTATTTGTACGGATGAATGCATGTACATACGCATGCATGATGTTTTACATACTCGATGTCCTCTTCTTTCGTGTCGATCGCTCCTCTTATTCAATGTTGGATAACTCAACGCTGTGGCTTCCTCACTAACCGCAGCTACCTCTCATCTTCACTGATGTCGATATGTCTGTTTTAGTAATTGTCTAACGATATGGAGAATTTTTTCGCTATCGTCGGCGACGACGTGCCCCTCACCAGTGATGGCACGCTCCTAACTACCTAATGGCCACATATCTTCCACAATTTGTCTACAACGCAAAGCGTCATCTCCTCTCTGCTAGGGCTTCCCCATCTTCGAGCTTTTTTTATCACTAACTTCTTCAATAACATTGATGCTCACAACTTGTCATAGCGGCTCTTGGCTCCTTTAATATTGAACTTTCTCTTCAACTGCTCCGGCGAGCAACATCGTATTGTCCTTATTGAATCGCTATAGGCGGAAGACGACATTGTCCTCATCTCCATAAATCACCGCCTCGACTCTTCGCTCCCGTGCCGTAATGTCTTCTTGAAGGCCATATCGATGCAATTGCACTCTTTCGTGATCTCCTCGACACCATTCATACTATCCTTATTATAACTTGTATTTTTTTATTAAAAATTTTAGTTATTTTTTATTTTTATTCCATAGAAAAAGAAATAATAGAAACACGTGACCTTAAGAGTGAATGTGGTAACTTCTTTGTATCTCCTCCGACACCATTCATGTCATCCTCGTTATAACTTTTAAAAATTACATTGTGGGTCCTCAACTTACATTTTACTTTCTTAGTCTCTGAACTTGCGATGTTGTGCCATATAGTTTCCTGAACTTGTATTTTACTTTATCAGCCCCTGAACTTGTGAGGTTATGTCATTTAGCTATCTGAACTTGCGTTGAAGTGAAGTTCGTCGGATGCGATGCCGGTGACTTCGTCTCCTCCGAGTTCGGTGGACTCGTCGCCGCCCTATTCTGGTCGTGTTCATCGTCCCCGTCACCTCACGCGGACAAAAACAGATTCTTCGAGCCAAGAAACAAAATATGCTTGCATCTTAGCCAGAGCCTCACTGTCGCAGCTTGCCACCGTCCTCGTCTTTATATCCTCTGAGTCGACCGTAAGAGAGAGTGAATTACATTCCCTCGATCTTGTTCTTTTTACAAAAACGACATACAACTTGATCCTATCCAGCTAGCTCCAGGCTCCGTGCATGGTTAGTTTGTGGCTTGCTGGTGGGGAAGTTATTGATTAGGTGAGTACATTGGCTCCCAGCCTACCACATTGGTGGTACATGTACAGTTGCTAATGTCTCGAAGTCTTGTGTGCACTGTGCTCCACCCTTTTCAATTAAAGACAATATCTTAAATTCAGAGAAATTTTACGGTACATTCTACTAGTAGTATATGGTATATGACGGTAGTATAAATTAAATCTGACCATTGATTTGTTAAGGGTATAATAGATTTTTTTTGTATTTATAATTTTTTTGGTGAGGGTATTATGAATATTTTCAACTAGGGTTGAAAATATTACTCTTGTGGCATGTAATTCTCGCACGGGTAATTACAATTCTACACTACGAGATTGTACTACTCATACTACCAGGTATAGTATAATAAATCATAACTAATATGAACCATTGGATTAAATAGAATGAACGACCCGTATTAAATTGAGTGTACTGTAAAATAGCTCTAAATTTAATTTATATACCATGCATGCATGCTGAATTCATTCCTGTGTACACACTGTTGTACAGTTACTAGAAATGTGATTACAGATTAGACCAGTCTCGAAGCCTCGCTAACTTAAGCACTGAGGAAGTATACATGGTTCAGACTTCAGACTTCAGAAGGCTAGCTGTTGGATCTGGGCATCTGTTTGGTTCTCTCACACTACTAATCATTAGTGATTGTAATTACACTTCAGGATCTACTCACTTGTACTTCAGAAAATGCAGTGCTAAATTATAGTTGACTAATCATATCATGATCTTCCTTGCCCTACACTGGAACAGAAACCGTCCCACAGGCTGACATGCCTGGCCTGCAACCACAGGAGGCCCCTTTTTCCTGTCGTTGAGAGCACTGACAAGAAATTTGTTGACATTAGGATACAAGTTATTATCCACTGTCAGAAGGCCTTAATTTGCGGTTAATGATGCAGAGGATTTACGGAAAATGCCTCAGAACATGTATGTGCCTGACCCAAAACAAAAAAGGCCGTCCTTTTACCCTTGGTTATGTTTTTCTTTTACTGTTGTGTCTAGCTACCCGTGCTCCGCGTACTCAAACCTTCTTACAAAATCGGTACGGGCAGTCACTGACAAGCGCGCATGGGTATGGGGCCCCATGCATCAGTGACTGTTCATAACGACCTCGTAATATACAAGTTGTTCGTACGTACAGTAGCGCTGCCAGTGCCCAAGGGCTCAGCTGCCCTGTCTACCTGGTCTCACTACGGCCTTCTCCTTTAAGTATTTAACTTCTCTTCACTGGGAGGTAGTAACTATACTACCATTGTTTCAAACCATTTGGAAAAGGAATTTGCATTAATGCATGCAACCATCCTTGAGAAAATTCCAAATTATACCGTGCAGTGATTCAGTGGGAGTGTAACTGCTCCACGTGGTATACTTGCTGTGAAATAAACGGTCTCGAGAGGGGATGTACTGTGGCAGCGCCATTTTTCCGGTGGTACTGGTGCTACCCCACAGAAATTTTTGCTCCCGGGTCTTCAAGGTTCAGTTAATGCGTGCCCTAGATGGAGATTTTCTCCTGTTACATTGCAGTGCTGTAATTTACTGATCCAAGGAAGATGAAGTTGTATATGCATAAAAAGTTATCCTTGCAGCATGCATTGATGAGTTGGTAAATATTTTGCTGCATTCTGTGTTTATGTGATGTCTCTGACCATGATCCATGCATGGTGGTGAAAATTTTCAGGTATTACCTTTGTAATTTTCAGTATGTTGAGAAGTGTGTCTTAATGAAGACCATGGATGACAATATTACTCATGTGCATGGTTGCTAACTAATTCCAGTGAAAATTTGCAAATTGAAAATTATTACCACAAGCAGGCCCTGGACACAGGGGCCCTCTCTTAACACTGCTCACTGCCAGCGCTTATCCATCAATAGAGATTAATGATTTGATCTTATCATCCCCCCCCCCCCCCCTCCCTCTCCCCTCCCTCTCCTGGCCGCCTCAGCTTTTATATAAGCCAACATGAGCATCACCAAGGAGGCAAGGAGCCAACTTTCTACTCCACTCTCTGCCAAGTAGTAGTCCTCTCCTCTAAAGAAACCAAGCTTTCAATCAAACACAACAAAAGATTTCAGCTTTCAGGCACGGAGTTCAACAATGGCAGACTTCTCATCCCACCACTCTCTCCTCCTCAAGATGCCAGCAGCCTTCACCAATGACTCCTACCCTGACATCTCAAGCTTCTTGCTCTACAACCAAAGCCATGTCCGGGCTCATGTATCTACAACTGCAAATGCAAATGCATCAGAAGGGGCAGCCACGGTAGAGGATGCCTCATTGGAGAGCTCCTCTGCAGTTCTTGACACCTCTCCACAGGGCAGTGCATCTGTGGACAGGAAGAGGAAGGCCACAGAAGACAGTGCCACACTTAGTTCTGCTCACTCCAAGGTAGCAACTAGAAACTAACATAACCAGCATTGCCATTTTGTTCGTAACTTTTCAAGAACTTTGTTTTATGTGGTGCGCATTTGTATGGTTTTCCTTTGGGTAACTAGGACTGCAAGGATGGCAAGAACAGGAGAGGGAAGAGGCCCAGCAAGGAGATGGAGGAGAGGAGCACCACTGAGGAGGAGGCTCCCAGGGGGTACATCCATGTGAGGGCAAGGAGAGGGCAAGCAACAGATAACCACAGCCTTGCAGAGAGGGTACACACCACTTTTATCCTTGTAGCCTTTGTCTTCACTTAGTGTGTGTGTGTGTGTGTGTGTGTGTGTGTGTGTGTGTGTGTGTGTGTGTGTGTGTGTGTGTGTGTGTGTGTGTGTGTGTGTGTGTTTTGAAGGAATAGCAGGAGCTCTGCTATTTCTTTCTTTAAGTAAGGATGTGTGGTGTTGTTTGGCTCACAGTTTCTGCCCTTGCTCCTGACCTCTTCTTGGTGGCATTTTTCTTTAGGTGAGGAGGGAAAGGATCAGTGAGAGGATGAGGATGCTGCAAGCTCTGGTCCCTGGGTGTGACAAGGTCAAATCAGTTGGTTACTGCTTGAGTTACTTGTAATTTCTTGCTTAATGCATGCATGGACCTAACTTGGAGGAGAAACAAATGTGCTTTTGTGCAGGTTACTGGGAAGGCCCTCGTTCTGGATGAGATCATCAATTATGTGCAGTCCCTGCAGAACCAAGTTGAGGTAAACCAAAAGGAAACAATAAACAAATCAAGAAGCGGTGATGCTTAATTGTGACACTTCTGAGAGTTTTTTACTATATATAATGACAAGTTCCTTGTTCTACCTGTGGTGCAGTTCCTTTCCATGAGGATTGCTTCCATGAGCCCAGTGTTATATGGCTTTGGACTGAACAGTGATGGCCTCCATGACCAGGCACAAGT
The DNA here is from genome assembly GCA_036346255.1 of Ampelocalamus luodianensis. NCBI lineage: Eukaryota > Viridiplantae > Streptophyta > Magnoliopsida > Poales > Poaceae > Ampelocalamus > Ampelocalamus luodianensis. The sequence goes on from CM070631.1 coordinate 42,058,701, forward strand.
ATGGGACAACTAAAATCATTTGCACTAACTATATTAATTTCTACCTTGATCTTAAGGTGTTTAAAAATGTCTTGTGTAAAATGTTGCTTCTTCAGAAGATTGGAGGCATGTTCCAAGAAGCCCTTGCAATGCCTGCTCCAGTGCTGAACCAAGCTAGCCCAGCTCCATCTCAAGCCATCATGGACACCTCTACCAGATCCTACTCACTGCAAGGCCAGGGGGGCATCTCTCTCTCTCAGGTTGGCATGTTCTTCCTTCTTTGGTTAAATCATGCATGCAAAGCCCCAAATTAGCATGGCCTCAAGTAATCCAACAATTTTACCCACCTGAGGTCACTCTGTGTGAATCCTTTCCAGGACAACGGCAGTTACCTGATGCAAACAGTGGGGGAGCCAAGACAGGAGCTGCTCAATCAATTGGTGTTCAACAACATGTGCTCTTTCTAGTAGGGGAAGAGAGAAAGCAAGAAAAGGACCCCACATTGACAATAGGTGCAGCAAGCAAAGTTTATTAATTAGGAGGCCTATTAAAGTTGCCTCTGGCTTGTCTAATCTAATATCTGAAAATTACGTTTTAAAAAAGTTTTCAAAATATATCTGAAAATGAGACTGTACCTATTTCAATTTAAATTTAATCATTTCTTCTAATATTTTATTTACTTTTGGTACCTGAACAGCAGGAAATAATGCTGCAAGATTGGTAGGAGCACCAGACGAGTTTGAGATGTTGGATCTAGTCCATCCCCTTGTCTGGAGGCAGTCTACAGTGTAGGAGGATTTTGGAGGGAAGAGCAACAAAGTTTGCTACACATTTTCAGAGATCTGTAATATTTGTAGCTCCTTATTTAGGCATTGTCCATGAAGATTTCCTCAATGGCTGCACGGCCATCACCATTGTAGTCGACTTTGAGAGATCAGTTGTTATTATAAAAGAGAGCTATTTTTACTGTTCCCAACAGTGATTGTTTCAGTATCAAGATTTGCAAATCTTTGCAATGTGAGAACGCGGATTCTTCTAGTGTTGCAGTTCAATAATTTCAAAAACCAAAGAGTAGTGGCAGTTTAAATGTATGCTTCGTTGGTTCCCTTGCTCTCCTGCATCAGTTATGGGCAGAGCACTGAGAGCAGGTCATGAACAACCTGTGGATTGACCATATGTCCTTCGGCTCTCTTTTGACTAGTTCCCCAGTTGGATATGGTCTTTAGACTCTTCGCAATTCCAAAGGCACTTAATATGCATGATAAACTGTACTATAACTTCTTGATACAATTTTTCTCGTATGTCATGCATCATCAAATTCAGAATTCCGCAGATCACTTCTCGATCATCGGCATTCATAATTTTTAGATATTTTTAACAAGAGGGTTACTGATTGTAGCTTCCACTCAGTTTTTCCAGATATTTTTCTAACTTCTCACTCAGAATACAGTGGAACAAAATTAAAGGAAAAAAATAATGTCCCAAGTAAGCTAATTCTCATGAACTAATGATTGTGATTTTTTTAATGGTTTAGTATCAAAACTCTTCGTGTTATTAGTCGGTGGACCCTGCACATTAAGTAGGTCATGATCCCTCTTCAGATTTGTTTTGTACCATGGAAACAGCTTGTTTCCTCCTAAATTCCTAGACATAGACACCTCTCATTCTGATATACCAATCGGGTGGTTCTTGGCGTCATTGAATGAGCTTGTCCGCAAAAGCGAACGCACCAACCATCACGTTGGTTACACCTGCCAATTGCCAAACTGTACTTCAGGAACATCCATCCATATGCAAAGATGTCTACTGTCCAAAGTCTGAATCTTAAGTAATGAGAGATACAATCATACACTACGTATTCCAATTAACCTGAAAAGAAAGAAATGTGAGATATATGATATCTTCCAATCAACCAATCTTGTTGCGAAAGATCGACGATGAAGAGGACATGCATGAATTGAAGTAGTGGGGACGAACTGAGGACCGAGGCTATAACTGTTTTGCTCTTCCAACATACATCTGTGGTCCTTGGTGATGATAAGATTACGCATGTTAGGTTTCCTCTAGATCCAAGTTACCTATAACCACCATGTGCCTTGTTGAGCATTGCTGCGCCTGCCCTGGGAAACATTGTTACTTCTGAAACCTGATCATTATATACCTAGCTACTAGCTAGTACCAGACTACTAGTACCACAGATAGGACTCATCCTATCTTGTCGATGTTCTAATGGATTCTACCTTTGTATCTGAGATCAAAGATACATTGGTGTAGCTCGCAGTACTGCGATCTAGCACTGTATCTGTTGATATGTGATATGAATTCTAAAGAGGCCAAGGTTTGGAGACGCGGAGTGTCGCGTCGACGCGAGTCAGTTTGGGAAGCACTGTGTATCTGTTGATATGTGATCCGAATTCTTCCTCTTTTTTGGATTTGTTTCCGTCTTCGACTCGAGTCAGTTTTATGCTACTATATATACCCCTCGTAAGCCGTATGGAAAGGGTCGACGACTCATTTAAACATCGGACCATACAAGACAACTTCCTTTATGTGCAAAACACCGTCCAAAGCTACCATCGGTCTAGGACACCAATGCTTTTGCTAAAACTCGATATTGCCAAAGCTTTTGACTCCATCTCGTGGCCTTTTTTACTAGACATGTTGCAATACAGGGGGTTTGGAAGCCGGTGGAGGGCATGGATTGCAATGATGTTGGGCACGTCAACATCGAGGATTGTACTAAATTGCGTGCAGGGACCAAACATAAGGCATCAATGCGGTGTGCAGCAAGGGGATTGCCTCTCTCCCTATCTATTTATCCTCGCAATTGACTCGCTTCATTGCATCCTCCACATAGCAGACCAGCAGACATGGCTATCGCCGCTTGGTGGGGCAGAAATGAAGGAGCGATTGTCGATGTATGCTGATGATGCAATGATCTTCCTGTCGCCAGTCAAGGAAGATGTAAATAACCTTAAAGAGATCTTGCGGGTATTCGGAGAGGTAACGGGGCTCACCATAAATATCTCCAAAAGCGCGATCATACCAATCCAATGCCAATCACTAGATCTAGATGTTATACTGGAAAACTTCCCGATCACACGTATGCAACTACCATGCAAATACCTGGGATTACCACTCTCTCGCAAAAAACCGGGGAAGGCGTTGTTCCAACCCCTTCTGAATATGGTAGAAACTAGATTGAGCGGTTATAAAAGGAATATGTTGTCTCGAGTAGGGGGACTTGTGGTGTTGAATGCGGTCATCACAGCCATACCTACATACCACCTTACAGCCACGGAACTTCCTGCATGGGTGTTAAAGCGGATTGACAAGCGTCGAAGCGCGTGGTTTTGGGCCGGAAATGACATCTGCAATGGGGGGGAAGTGTTGGGTGAACTGGAGCTTAGCGTGTCACCCAAAAAAGTTCGGCGAACTAGGGGTTTTGGGTTTAGTGCCTTTCAGCTACGCACTCCGCCTCCGATGGCTGTGGTACCAATGGAAAACCCCGAAAAAACAATGGAATGAGATGCCATTGACGATTTCGGAGACGGATCATGCCTTATTTCAAGCGTCCATGACGATAGCCGTTGGAAATGGGGAAAAATTGAATTCCTAGAAAGACAGGTGGCTGGGGGGGAAGACCACTGAAAGAACTTGCTCCAGAACTTTTCCGTATTGCAGCAAGAAAAAACCGAATGGTACGGGAGGCAATGCATGGAGGCAAATGAATAGCCGACCTGAGGCAGAAAATTACAATTCATTTATTGCAGGATTTTGTTAAAGTTTATAACATGGTTCGTCAGGTCACTCTCACTCAAAAATGTGTCAGACGATATAACCTGGAAGTGGACAACCTCAGGCAGCTACTCAGCCAAGTCTGCTTATGAGATACAGTTTTTAGGAGCTTTGGAGACCCCTTTCCAAAAACTGTTTTGGAACATATAGGCACCACAAAAATGCAAAATTTTCTCGTGGCTGCTAGCTCAACATCGATTACCGACAGCGGATGTAATGACTCGTCGGCATATGCAAAACAATCACCGGTGTCCCCTATGTATAAACACTCCAGAAACTGCTACGCACCTCTTCGTGGAATGCTCCTATGCCGCACAAATTTGGTCCTTAGTTGCTACCTGGGTCCAACGAGATAATCTAAACCCTGCGCATTGGACAACTCGACCGAAGATGGTTGATTGGTGGATTGACATCTTCCACTCCGGGGAAGGAAATGACAAAAAAAAGCCATGCATCGTTAATTGTTCTGACCCTGTGGAACATATGGAAAGAAAGAAATAAAATGATTTTTCAACACCTTGGGCAGGTGCCAACAGGGTTGTTGTCCATCATCAAAGAAGAAGCTGAGGTTTGGACGCTAAGCGAGGCGACCAAACTCCAGACTTGCATACATAGCGTCGGCGACGGACGTAAAGGGACAGCCGTAGAAAGGGCTGGGAAGGATCATCTCTGGCTCATGGAGAGAGGGGTCCGGGTCTTGAAAAAATCTAACCGTACTGGGCTGGGTGTGCTGCGGGCTCTTTTTTTCTTTTTTTTCTTGTGTTTTTTTTTTATCTTTTCTGCTGTTTGTACCTGATTGTTTTTTCTTCTTCTATCTTTAATGCAATATCGGCAATCTGCCCGTTTCCTCTAAAATTAAAATCACTGTGTTTTGTAAATACTTTTTTTTTGATATAGTGAAGATTGCCGTCGTGCGCTCATGGTTTTTTCCCGAAAAGGTTTTTTCACGTAAAAATCGGTGTCTCCCTGTTATTGATCCACTTTGTTATTTGCCTGTCGATTTCTAACCGTATCTGAAATGCAATGTGGAGCTTGTCAGAAAAGACCACTCCTTATATTAGCATGGCAGCATGGCTTTAAACAACTTCCTCGTTTTATCGTCCTGTTTTACGAAAGCGGTAGATCGATCAAAGTGAGATGCCTAATTAATTAGATACATGCATCGAGCATACGTGCGGATTTGTGATGCAATGTAGCTTTCAGAGGTTAGTTCTGCCCCCCATTCAGATGAGATGTAGAACATGCATGAACATAAACTGAACTCCAAAGGGGCAAAGGGCACTGGTCAATGACCAAGAGAAGTCTAATGTACACAGTAGTAGATAGGCTGGTGATTCTGCTGCTGGTGCTGGTGCTAGAGATGAATTGTGATCGTTTGCTATAGGAATAGAAGGAGAGAAAAAGACTTCTGAAAGAACAAGTAATGCACCGAAAAAAATAACATGGTGGCAAGATATGAAATCACTGTAATCCACATGACTTGGGATTTTGTCACGTGTACTCTTGTTCATGCATTTCGCTGATCTGCGTATCTAGGACAACAAGCAAATGTCTACGGGTAGGCATGGAAAAATACTGTGTGATGAAGCTAACGGGCGTCTCTTCGCGGCGGCCACTTCAATTACGATAGGCAATGGGAAAAAAAGCTAAGTTGTGGATCTCACCTTGGCTAATGGTACAACCCTCAAAGATTTTGCTCCGAAGATTTTCCGTTTATCCATACGGAAAAATAGAACAGTAAATGCGGCGCTCTAGGATAATCGCTGGATACAGGATATCAACATACCGGGGGCAATAATAGATCGGCTAGTCCACCAATTCCTTGGTCTCTAGGGAAGATGAAACCAAATCACTTTGAACACAACCGCCACGGATGAGATCACCTGGAAGCTAACCTCACGATGGGAATATACAATGAAATTTGCTTATGAAGCACAATTCATTGGCTCAATGACAACCCATTACAAAAGGCTAATCTAGAGAACTTCAGCACCCCTAAAATGCAAGTTATTCGCGTGGCTCGCCATCCAAAACAAGCTTTGGACCTCCGATGCATCGCAAGTGTGGGGTGGTGAATCGGGCACTTGCCCACTTTGCAGACAAGCTCCAGAAATTGCATTGCATCTCTTTTCGGAGTGCAAGTATTCTCAACGAGTTCGGAATTCCACAGCAGAATGGTTGGGTTGTGCACCGCTCAAGCCATCCCATTAGGCCTCTAGCCAAAGCATCGGGGACTGGTGGCCGAAAACTTGTAAATTGGATCACTTGCTAGGGAGGGCGACGACCACAGTGATCATTCTAACCACCTGGGAGATTTGGAAGGAACGCAATACCAGAATTTTTAACGACAGGTTTTCCTCGCCTCTCAATCTGTTTGCAAAGATTAGGAAAGAAGGAAGAGCTTGAACCCTAACAGGGGAAAATACTTGGAGCAAATAATTCACGTGTAATTAAACCTTAGCCTGTGCTAGGCCTTTGGGTCTTTTGCCTTTTGTTTCTTGCTTCTACTTTATTAATATAATAGGCAGCTCTACTGTCTGTTTCTTTTAAAAAAAAACAAATGCCTAATTCAGTATTATTTTTGACGTGCAGGATATGTAACTAATAAAATAAGCATCCGATGACGATGTGAGATGTATCTACTAGCTTCACGACTAAGGCAACGGGCGAGAGGTCCCGAGTTTAAGTCCCTGCCGGAGCGGGCGGTGAGTTAGCAGGTTTCCTCAAGCAAGCGAGCGAGCTGCCCACAGCTCCGGTTGTCTAGCTCGATACATATTCTAAAAGAGAAACCTACGCGCTTTTTCGACATAAGAACAAAGAACATGTCGTCAGTACAAGCACATTAAGAAAAACCGTGCAAGCCCCGCAGGCGTTGCAACGAATCGGCCGATCGAACGATCAATACATTCAATCATTGAACGAATCATGCCTTGGAACTGGACCGGATCAGTAAAAGGTGCGCGTTCGCTAGCCAACGAACACGAAAAGCCATCAAGGCATGCACCATGCAAGAGGCATATATGGCTGCCCGTGACATGGCGTGCATGGATGGCCGCATCCGGGTGGTGTAGGGCCGGCCGGCCGACAGCGCGCCGGAGCCCGGTAGTGGAGGGGCAGGGCTGCACGGGGCATGGTGTGCCCATGTCTAGGTGTGGGTTAATCAGGGCCTTAACACATAGTGGGGCTGAAGCCTCAACAAGTGAGCAATGATTAATAATGTCAGTGTTCTTTCTTTAAGTGTGTTCAATGGCTGATCATATTGGTGCGCTCTCTCTCTCTCTCTGCATCTTGGTATAGCTCCCTCTGATAGATGTCTCTGTTTCTCCCTCCTACCGAGCCTGGTCATGTGTTGCTCACATGTTGGTGGCTGCTGGTGTCTCGCCTTCTTGTAGCATGGCCTTTCTTTCTCATGAATGAATGAGTGAATGACTGACTGAACAAATGGATGGAGGGAATTAAAATAAGAGTTAGCTGGAGGAGGTCTGAAGCTACTTTATTTCACAATAAAAGAGACTGGAATGATGACGATGATGATGATGGTTAATCTCCTCGGACCCTCTAGCTCCCTCATGAATGAGTTGTCTGAATTCTAGATCAAGATGGCAATGATGCTGAGTGAGTGCTTTTGTTGTGTACTTCTTAAGACTCTGAGCAGAGAATAATTAGGTTTCGGAGCATCTATGATCATGTATATGAGGTATTGGAATCTGTACGTAGTACTAGATGTTTTTTTTCTCTTAACGAAACCATATTTGTTTTAATTAACTCCTATCGTGTTCCCCATCTCTTGTAATGAACAGAAGTTATAGCAACTTTTCAACTAATCTTCCAGGGAAGTCTATACTCTATACATTGATACTACAGCTAGCAGAGTAGCAGGCCATGTCTGCACTTCACTTCATCTTTTTCCATGAATGGATCCCTCTGTGTATATGTCTTTAAATAAGGCCAAGTTTCTTCTTTCTGGCAAGTACACGCCCTCTCCATCAATCATTTTCATACAGATAAGACCAGCCATTGTTTTTCCTGGAAAGCTCCATTCATTGCCATTGGCCACCTGCATTCCCAAAGTCTCGCTCGCTAACAAAGATGCTGCTCAACTAATTATAAATGAAATCCACCATGCTGACAGATACAGACATACAGTGGCATAGTGACAGCTTCAAGAACCAAGGCTGAAGTCGCCTTTTGAACACTACTGAAGTTGCATTGCCTGCACTGCTACTAGCACAGTAACCTGAATAGATCCAGAGGCATATTTATATGAAAGCTGTGAAGCACTCATTAGCCATCAACCTCCTCACCTCACCTCACCTCACCTTGGGAGTAGAGAGAGGCTGAGTCAGATTCAAAAATTTAATGTGAGAAAGGAGATATATGCTACAACAGCTAGTGGTAGTAGTAGCAGTAGCAGCAGCAGCAGCTAGATAGATTGATATGGTAGATAGATGTGCCAATGCCTCTGCCTCTTCAGTCTTCAGCTGACAATGTTGCAATTAGCAAATCATTGGACTGTGACCAGCTGATGCGACCATCTTCCCATGATAGATGGATGCACTGCAAACTTAATCAGAATATATGAAGCCGCAGTTTGTGCTAATCACACGCCTAATGATCTCCTCCTTTTGGTCTTGCTTGCCATTGCGATGCCAAATCTCTTCAGTCAGGTCCCACAGCCTTTCCATTGTGCAGGATCAAGACACTGATGGGAGGAAGCAAGCCCAGCTGCTGTATGTAGGCTTTTAATTCAGAAAAGCTCCTGCATTGCAACCATAGCATGGCATCTTCACTCCACTGCATGCCTCTCTCTCTCTCTCTCTCTCTCTCTCTCAGCAGTGCAGCCACACACGCACGTACCAAAACAGGTTGAGCTTTGTGCTTCTCTCTCCCATGCATGAATACCTACACTGCGTTTGGCACAAAGGAGAGGGTTTCAAGTTGCTCCATAAATCAAGGAGGAATGGAGGGGGGGAGATCTCGCAGCTGACCACGGCGTCCATTTCCGGTGGGGCTCGCCCTGCCGGAGACATGCCGGCCGGGGCCCAGCTGCAGCGGCCGTTTGTGCGCCGGACGGAGGGCAAGGCCTCCGGTGCTGCGCTGCTGGCCCATCTTGGCAGAAAAGGAAAAGGAAAACGTGGGGAGCGGAGGTAGGTCCAATCTGCCACCGCCACATCGGCGCCGAGATTCGCGCCCACTTACATGGTGTGAGGGTACGTGTTGACAAGAGAGCCACTATATATGCCAAGTAGTAAGTACTAGTACTACCACTGGTCACTGACGTGTACACAGCTAGTGAGCCCTATGAGCCCAATTAACGGGGCAGCTGAAGCTCGCTTAGATGAGCTTCGTGCACCGACCGACCAGTAAACTCATCTGAAATTATCCAACCGAAAGTGCATTCTGTTGGAGAAAGACGGTCAATTTAGTCCTACTTTTCGTGCGGGATGCACGAGCCGGAGCGCACGGGGCGCACCGCGAGAGGCGCAACGGTGACCGACCTGGTCGGGCCCGGCGAGCCGGCGGCCGTCAACGTTTTGACCGGAGCCAAGGCAGAGAGCAGAGAGAGAGAGAGAGAGAGGGGCGGGGCCATGGCTGCCTGCGCCGAAGGCACGGGCAGCGCATTCATGCCTCTGGCCACGGCTGCAAACACACACACGGTCAGTCACCGAGACACGGCCATGAGTAGTAGTAGGCCATGGCGTGGCGTCGGGACCAGTCCACCGAGTTTTAGGTTTTGAATCAAAATAGTAAAAATAGTTTTTAAAATATAAAATAGTAAAAATAACACCTTACTGTATTCACGTAACGGTAAGAGGTCTATCACGCTCCACGAAGCGGCAGCCAGCCTGCCGTGTTCTCATAGGCGTCGATTGCTTGCCCACACCATCTGTCACCGTGGGGCGCGGCAAGCCGTTGACGCCAGTGCGTGGTAAGCTCCGTGCTGTGCGTTATTTTACCGATTAGTTCGCGGAGACTATTTTTATTATTTCGTTGTGAATCGGTGCAATTTTAGACAAATACTCCCAAATACGGTCAATACATAAAAACACACGCAATACATACAGCGCAATGCATGTACACGCGCAGCGGCAGAGAGGCGTACGTACGGGCGCGCGGCGCGTGGTCCGGCCGGCCGGTGGGGGCATCCACGAGCGCGTCACATGAGCCGGGTCAGAGGCGCCGGCGGGCTGCGCGGCACAGGCGGGCCACCGTCTACATGTGCCACGCCGGCCGTATGGTAGATCACACCCCTCCCTAGCTCGCTGCTCCCTAGTCCCTAGTAGCTAGCTATGATCTCCATGATTCAGGAGGCCGGGTCACTGGTCCCTCGGGCCCCACACGCTCCTCCTCCTCCTGGTCCGACTGATAATAACCAGATGCATGGCAAATTAAGCCTCCTTGTGGACACACTCAGCAATCAGCATGCATGCAACTAATTCCTTACTTGTTCATGAATCTGCCTGCGTTCCAAGTTGATGTCTAGGTAGCTAGAGATGTGCCAACTGGATCTCTGAACTTCTGGTACAAGAAAGGGACTTGACTGGCTTACCTGAAAGATCGATATATATGCTACTGGAGCCTGATGCAGCCTGCCTGATGGTGTTTTCAGAGTTAATCGGTGTTGGAAAAGTCTGGCCGGCATCTGTTTGGTTCACATCAGTGTTTCTCCTCCAATGGGATCAACCTACAAGATCTGGGCTCCAAGATCACTCCAAGATCACTCCAAGATCTGGGTCTGTTCATGACTGCGAGGTACAGCAGATGAGCAGAGATTATTGTCATGCAAACAGTTACAGAATGGCCTTGTCCAAGAACAGCTTTATCAAACAAGGCGCACCACAGCGTAGCGCAGCAGCACGGCCATACAAGGGCTATCAGTAACAATCGGTAGAAAGATGCGTAGAGAGAAGGTCGGCACTTGATCAGGCTGTATTGGATTGGAGCCTTGAGTACAATTCATGGGCCATCGTCAAATCCTGTCCTCCAAACTGACACCAGATCTTAGCAGCAGGTCAACCATCTATATTTTCCCCCATGCATGATTCCCATGATGTTCTTGTTCACGCAACAGTACCTTGTCTTGAACAGCATTCCGCTTTCGCCGTTGCTGCAAATAGACAGTAACAATGTGCCTCAGATTGTGAAATGTGAACTCACTGAAACAGTCTTCAAAAAGAACAAAATTCACTGGAACAGATCATACGTGTATGCGACGGACAGAGAACAGTTTCTTCAGCTTTAATGCTTGTCAGGCATTCTGCTAAGGTACAAGGCAAATCAAATTGAAATTGAGCAGCACTCTGAGAAGCTTACTGTCAACCTTCTGATGAAATATCATCACACATCATTGTTTTTGTCACATATGAACCATGTGTATAGTACTATGCCGATTTGTTTCTGGCAACCTTTCATCAAACATGAGAAGCCTAGGCTAAGCTCTGGCAATCTGGCTCCGGCCCCGGGTCCCTTGTCATTGTTGTGCGTGTAACCTAGACTGATAAGACTGCTAGACTGGTCCTTAAACAGCTATGTGGACAGCTAAACTAACACGGCTTCTCCTTAATCTGATGAACAATTTCCTCTTGGATGGTCTTCTGATAGCGACCTTCTTCCAAACAAGATAAGGTTCTACTGCCTTCAGGCAATACTGAAATCAAATGCACATTTCAACTAAACCTAGTAAAACTCGTTGCATATTGCAATTCTTCAAGCCATCCCGATATAATTCATAATCTGATAGCAATGTTGAAGGACAAAGTGTGCATTGCTAACCATATAAGGGAGATGGTATATTGACCCAAAAAGAATCGGCATTGCTGAGGGAGGACGCAGATGCTTTTATTGCGATGGCACTCCTGCACTCCTGCAATCGCACCTGACATCCATCTAAAAATGTCCAGTGGTCATATACTATGTAATGCAAGAAGCAAATTAAATGACAAAGGAGGTGGGCAGCGGCAGGCGATTGTGACGTGCAATGCATCGGAGTACTAGAAGTACAGTACTAGAGAGCCTCAATTAACGACCAGGAAGATGGCCATGGGCTAGTAACTGCTGCCCAACGAGTTGTTCAACTTCAAACAACTATTAGCAGATACTGAAACAATACCTTGTGCAAAACTATGTGCCAAGCTTGTGCATTGCCATGTGTCACTGCCAACTAGTCCACCAGCATCACAATGATATCAGCAGCATCTCTTCCTGAAGAACAAGAGCTTCCATACTTGCTCCGAGCCCTGGGAATCATAAAAACCATGTAAGACGAGTGAACAATAGGAACAAAAGTCGTACGGTTTACAGTTGGTAGGAATTGTCAAAAACTTAAATTACTTTTAACTCTGGCGACAACTATTCTTCGGAGTATAGACGATGCCAAAAAAAATTTGTTGCCATACGCTCTTCTTGAGATTATTCAACTTCTGCATAGGCCTGAAACTGTATTGAGCAAAACAGATGAAGACATTCTGGCTGGAAATTATGCGCACAAATTATTGCAATTTCGAAATATAAAACACATCTATCACCTTAGTCCTTTAGTGTTCAATGGCATTGATTTGGTTAATTCTAGCTGTTGAAAAATAGAGTGACAATAAAACACGAATTTTACGTTGAAAAACCTTACGGGAAAAACCATGAATGCACAAAGACTTAATTCACTATATGAGAAAAAATTACTAGCACGAGGAACTTCGGCGCATCTAATCGTACGACTACATGGGTACATATATACGCTAAGGAAAAAGAGTTCCTAACGGAGAAGAAAACCTAGTCAGAGTTGGTTGCGCCACTCGACGTCACGTCTGGCGCCAATCGACACATGTGCCCCGTCCGGCACAGACACGGTGACAAAATTGGATCATACTTTAACAATTTCCACCTTGAGACAAATTCACTCCTGTAGCCAAAATATCGAAATATCATCCAAATAATTCTCCATCAACAAACCTTGTGCCTCGAAAGTCCATAGGTCTGATCTCAACGAGTAAGACTGGAACAATCTTATTCAAACGCTTCTCATCAAGGCAAAAATTAAGCAAACCACAAGTAGGTCTAAGCATACATCTATCAACAAAACAAACAAATAAATTTGGGTCTTTAACAATTCATAACCCTAACAAAGTCAGAGTATCTGCAACTGATCTCCTGAAACAAATGCTCAATCATCAAACGACATAAACCAAAACATCACATGTGGCACTGGATAAACATCACATATTTAGCATGCTCCAACTGGAACACAACTCGGCAAACAATACTCGCTGAAAGAGCAACATGCACGTGTGGCCATCATACGCATCAAACCACCTACTTTAAAGGTAATTGGAATCCATGATATAGTCAAAACTGCTCCTGTAAAATTGCTCGGATGAAAGGAACTTTTGTGCTGTCAATGGAGTAGAAACTGTATTAGACTTCTCATATCGAGATATGACAACTGGACAAATGTTGTAGTATCCATGCAAAAGATGAACTCCTTGCACGCGATCCTTCATCTCAAACTGAAATTGAAGCAAAACCTTCACTTTCAAACAAAACCCCTGAGAGTATTATGCTACCTACCATTAGGGTGTCATCAAACGGTGAATGAATCATCAGTCAGTTGTCCCCTCAACTGAATCCAAACATGTATGAATTGCATAACTTCCAAATTTGGAAAGATTTGTTGTTGTCTTTTTTTTGGCCTAAAAATCAAGTCGATCAAAGGTATCCAAAATGGAAGTGAGCGTAGCTCACTTGGTTTGTGGTAGCAGGTCGCCTGACCCACTGAGTTCGAGTCCGGGACTCTGCAGATCAGTCCGGCTTCGATTCGGGGAAATCCGGAACAAAAAAATATTCTTAAGAGAAAAAAAATGGCTAGTTCCTCCTAGACATTTCTCAAAAAAAAAAGGTAGCCAAAATTAACTCACACAAAACTGCACTTGTACATCGATAAAAATTTCATGCTGAAAAGAATCTGCAACTCCACCTTGGACTCCACGTGTGCTGATCTTGCCGCAATAACTCGTAGAAGACGATAGGTCATCATAGAAATCGCCAGTGACTGTTGACGAAACGAACCGGCACTCGAGTTGAGGATGCTGAAATCTCCTGGTACGATTCTTTCTGTGCACGTAGCAAATCTGCCTTCTTCGGGTGCACGTAGCAAAAGTAGGCAAGTGCACTTCTGTCCTGTTGAAATACGAAACAATGACCGAGGCGTCGACAGGTCTGACACAAGTAAGGAACAACACTTTTTCTAGAGTGAGACCGTGAGCTTTCATTTAACCAACATTTGGATTACAATTAGCATGCAATACGGGACAAATAACCGAGGACAAGAAGATCGCCACTCTTGCGGTTCCATCTGGAAAAAAAAAACTTTGCACACCAGTGAGCCGCTCCATTCGCATCTCTACGGGCAAATTGAACAGAAGATTCAGAGAAAAAAGAAGTGACCTCTCTAGCTTCAGCTGATCTATCCGCATCTTCCATCTTCCATAGCTTCACCAAATCTTGACGGTCGGTCTCCAGGATCACTCGAGATAAACCACAACAACGAGCCAACTTGACCGCGTCTCTACAGGTCAATGCTTCCGCCGATAAATGGTCATAAATCCCTAGGTATTGCTTACAGCAGGCAGCAACAAAGCCTCCATTGTGATCTCGTAAAACAACACCCACACTGGCAGATTTCAATGCAGTGTTCAAAGCAGCATCACAATTGACTTTTGCCCATCCATTTAACTGCTGACAAATACGTCGAGTAGCCGACTTGATAGGTACGGCTCGGCTTCGGATGAATCTCCTTGTTGTCCGATTTCGCTGACTCGAATTTGCGCCGAATCAAAATCTCGAGCACGCGATGAATAGAAAGATATGTGCATGGAATTTCCGTGGCGTTGCCTCCTCGGTGGGTGTCAACGAAATTTCTAGACGCTGTGCACGCCGCGCAGGTGCTGCCTGTGATGTTGTCTTCGATGCCATGCCCTGATGCTGTGCAGTTACGCTGCGCGATGGCCCGTCCGCGGGAGTTAAGATTGCTCCTCCCGGGACAGCGATTAGGATTTCAAATCCAGTCCTCTGATACCTATTTGAGGGGAAATTACAAGCGCAGGAAACTTCAACGTATCTAACGGTACGACTACAGATAGTACATATATAAACTAAGGAATAAGATACCCTAACGGAGAAGGAAACCGAGTCAGAATCGGTTGCGCCACTTGACGCCACGTCTGGTACCAGTAGGCACATGTTCCGTGTCCGGCACAGACGCGATGACAAAATCGAATCATACTTTAACACTAGCAATTTAGCAGTTGCCCTTGCCCTGATGATTTCTGCTAACTTATTGTGGAATGCTGGAGAGGAAATATGAGTCAAGATGCTGATAAAACTTCAGTTTATAAAGATTAAAAAACTGTTGTCAGTACCATTTCAGAGTTAGCTAAACTATAGCACCTAAACTGGAGTAGAGGCGAACCGAGCTCAGCTCGGTTGGTAAAGCGCTCCTGCTGTGGAGGCACCTGCCTGGGCTCGAACCCGCAGCGTGCACTCTCCTTCTTAAAGCCAACGGCGGTAGCCGTCTGCTCCGCTCGTCCAAAAAAAAGAAAAGAAACTGGAGTAGAGATCACATGGAGTACCTACACGGTGCAATAAATTATCTTTATGAAAATATTGGCAAGAGAATCCTTATTCGAGTTAAGTGCAGCAGGAAATGGTCCAATTCCAATCCTGGTCCAACTGTCAAAATATTACGCACTCACTGAATCTTTCATCTGCAAAATTTCATTAAATTTTCCGCGTTGATAAGCGGCTTCATTGCGTACTGGCTCACTTGTATGAAAGTCTGATGCAGTTTTCGAGTTGGAACACGGAGTAATAAGGTTCAAAATCAACACCTTCAAGATCTATTGTAAGAACATGCAGAAATTTTCAGCACCAATAATGGGTAGATGTACATTACTAACAACTGCGAGATTATCGATGATGCAAAAGATAGTAAGAAACAAAACGCGCGATTAAAAAGGACCTTAATGGAACCAAGAGTAATGTTAATCTGCAAACAATGTGGCTGTGTTGTAAATCATTACGTATAAGCATGGACGCGAACAGGAAACGAGGCTGTTCTTTCCTTCATTCCTTCCACGGTTGGCATCCGCGCCGCGCGCGTTCGAGCCGGCCGCGGACGCAGACGAGACGCGACGCGCCCCGCACAGTCTGCCACCGCCGCATCAGGCACCCGGGCGGCGAACTTCCTGTGCTGTTGGCGCCGTGCACCTCAGCCGTTTTCGTCCTGGGTAGGTGTGCAAACGGCGCAGATAACTCTCGTTTGACCAACTGACTGAAACTTGCAGAGTGAAGATGGAAGGCATAAATGGGTATTCGGTGTTACCTGTGTTCGACTCCAACTAGTTGAGGAAAAAATGCGGAATAGAATACGGGATGAGTGAAATCTGTTTATATTTGTCCGTTATGATTTCACTTAGAACAGAATGACAGATATGTGGGTTGGTGCATCTGAGCTGCCAGGGGATACTAAGTATTTTTTCTTCGACATCTCGGTGACATTAGATAGTAGGGGTGCAAAAGAAGTGGATAATCTTTGTCCGACCGACCGAAAGCTCGTGGAGCGAATACAGGATAAAGAAATAGGTATCCAATACTATCAGTGTCCGACTCTGATTCTGAGGAAAAAAATACGAAATATGAAATGATATTCATCCGTATTCGCACTGATCGAGTTAGCCATCCGCACTGCATGTGGATGGATGGAGCGGGGCGAACCGATGCAGAGCCCGTCCGATCGAGCACCCCATCAGGTTGCAAGGAGGATTGCGATCCAACCAATCCTCGGTAGGGGTGAAAATGGATCAGATAGTTTCCGACCGATCCGGATGGAAACGGATTCAGGTTGTCTCGGGTCGGACTTTCCTCAGATAATTCTCGGATTGGGGATGATTTTTTTTTTTTTTTGCAGAAACGAATACGAATACAATAGCTCTGGTATCCATCAAATACGAATGCGAATACATATTATTTGGATAGTACGAAGGCGGATATCCGGATACCATTCAACAGCAACCTTCGGACGTTCGTTCTCCTCGTACAAACTCCGATTCTGCCGATTCTTGTTTCTAAATTCATCTAAATTTAGTACATTTCTTTTGGTTCTAATTTGATAATTTTTTGATTTTATTTAGAATTGTTGCATTTATTTACCTTCTTTCGCGCGTATAGATTGCGGCGTTTCCGAAGAATTCTTGGATCCGTCCGCCAAAACAACTCAAACCTTCAACGAAGGCAAGTCGTAGATATTTGATCATGCCGTACCCATTTTATAAAAAAATATATATTATTTTTATATTAACATGCATTGCTAATTCTATAATAACTGCTATCGGGAATAGTTAAAGTCTTATTTGACATTACATCACGTTGAATAATTGCTATTGACATATATCCTTAAACACCATAGGTTGGTTAATTTTAGTTAGACATATTTTATTTCTAACATGAGTATCGTATTATGCTTAGCCATTTATGAATGTTTGCATCAAATAAACTAGTTAGATGTTTTCGTTGATTTCTGGCATATGATTTAAGGATTTTTCATGTTCCAAAAAATATCCGTGATCATATTCGTTTCGATTCATATTTATTATGTATTCGTATTCGATATTATTTGTATCCGAAAAAAATATAAAAATAAATATAATATAACCATTATCTATCTGTATCCGATCCGTTTTCGCCCCCCTAACCCTCGGCACGGCATTGGATGTCCATCACAATGATGACTTTCAATTTGCAAAGAAACGAGGAAATGAAAAAAAAAAACAAAAAACAGAAGGACGATTGGCTTCGCCCGGGTTCGAACCGGAGACCTTCAGTGTGTTAGACTGACGTGATAACCAACTACACCACGAAACCATCTTGCACGCACTGATGCTATGATTCAAGATAAACACTCGGTTCATTTTTCTTGGGGGAGTAAAGACGGCACCAACGCGAACACATTGCGACGACAGAAGCAACCAAAAACATCATGGAGCATCTCGACTGTTCTCCGATTGATTACTTCTCCTGGAGACAAAATACCCGAGGCCTGAAAATACCCGAGGCCTGAAGCAAGCACACACATTTATTTTCTTAGACAACAGCACACGCATACACAGCTACAGAAGGCGTGCCGTCGCTATCCGGTGGTAACAATATGCTGCAAGTTCATGAACACTCTCCACCGAATATCATATCGAATTACACGCACAATCAATATTTTATATGTTCCAGAATGCTAGAAACAATAGTCCGCTATGGACTACGGAGTAGTGATAGCTTAGAAGCAGCATTCCTCCAGCAGGCAGCAGCAGCAAAGAGCGGCCAAGCTGCAAATAGGACAGAAAAGATCAACTTATTATGCCTCACAACATGAGACCTGATATTATGCCAGCAAACGAAGAGCGATTCGTGAAAAAGTGCGACTGAAATACTGATGACATGTTTGATTTTATCAAAGTCTTAGTTCTCAGTGCTATTTTGAACCTAACTCTTGACTACCATGCCATAAGCCAGTACAAGCTTCGATTTCCGATAGGTCATAAATCTATGTCCAAATCCTAAGTCCTCTTGTTGCCTTATCCTTCACTGTCACTAAAAATTGAATCTGACTATGTTGCATATTTCATCCACATGTCGGTACCACAGTAACAGTACCGCTGCTTATCCTTCACGGTCATTAAAAATTGAATCTGACTGTGAAGTGAGAGCTAAAAACATCCTACATCACACAAAAAGTTACATTTAGGTATGTGTGGCTTCTTTCAGTTGCCTTACTTTTCATCATTTCTTGAATTCTGCAGACATAGCAACACTTGTTCTTGATTAAAGTATAAATGTAACTTGTAACTTATCGTACAACACTTTATAGATTGAAATATGCCAACTATGTAACAGGGAACAAGATCCTCTGCCAAGCATAAAAAAGCTAACTTGAGACCAGATTTAGCAATACCAGACGAACTCTCCATCAGCTCTATATCCCAACTCATGAAAATTGCAGGCATAAACTAAAGAATCAGTAGTGACCGCTAAGACTTCAAGCAAAGATCATCTAGAATGAACAGACTAGAAGTATGTATCCCAGGACTCAAATATACCGAATCCTACCTTAATCCTAGGAACAATTCGACAATTCTACTTAGTACAGTACAGTACACACATCCAAAACTACCAGAGCATAACCGCATAAGAAAGGACAAGCAACAGTGATCTGCAATCTGTCTTACCATCCTTTGAGGAATCCAGAGCAACCGCCCTCATCACCATGGTGGTGTTGGTCATGTCTACCATACGGCGGCGGAGGTGGCGGTGGCGGCGGCGGGTAGTAAGGGTGCTGACCCTCATTGAAGTAGCCCTGGTACCCTGGTGGAGGCTGGTGAGGTGCGGGGTAAGGCCCCTGTGGTGGAGGGTACACACCATGCGGGGGTGGATGACCCTGAGGAGGAGGGTACACACCATGGGGGGGTGGGTGACCCTGAGGAGGAGGGTACACACCAGATGGAGGTGGGTATGGGTATGGCTGAGATTGAGAATACCCTGCAGTGGAACACAGAAAAACAGATCAAGCATCAATTTGGCAGAAATCTATGGCTTCAAGCCTTCAACCTCCGCAATCCAGAGAAAATCCTGTTTTTATTTTCGAGAATACAGAGAGATTTCTGTTCATGGCAGAACGTCTTCCCAATCTTGAAGCACTGCTCAGGAAAGAAACTTGCCAAGATCAAGAGCACAAGAACAAGAATAACAAGATGATCGGGCTAAGCTTGGCTAGCTGTGGGATTCAGCAAGAGACCTCTAACAAACAAGAATGGTTGGCTACTTGTTGCTTAAGTGGAACCAATCCAGCAAATTCGATACAAAATTAACAGAGAATAGTAGTAAGATTTAAGAAGAAGAGATGAAGAATTTGCCTGGTGGAGGGTAGGGTTCCTCGGGAGGGACTCTCTGGTAACTCATCTCTCTTCCCCGCTTTCTTCCTTCCTTCTCCTTGCCTGATCACTAACCTTTTTCCTTCTTGGAGATATTTTGTGTGCTGGGCTGCTGGCTGTTTCTTCAGACTTTTAAAACCGGACAGGTAAATCCTTTTAATGCGTGATATATACAGGAGTATTTATTTTCCCTTCTCAGAAAAAAAATAGTTTTATAAAAAAATAAAGGAAAAGAAAAGAGTAACAGTTAGCATCTCACACGTTTAGGGGCCGAAAAAAAGGAAAAGATAAAACAGTGCACAACCACACTATCATATTGGGTTGAATGCAATATCCAGTTTATTCAAAAGCTTTAAGTTGACCAGAAAAGACGACTAATTCACTTATACTTCAACACTTTTTTTCACGTGTAGGCTTCATCAGTCCTAAGATATGGAATAGAAGTAGATTACAATTATTTTTCTTTAATTACAATAACCGGATCTTGAACTTAAGATCTATTGGCTCTGACACCATGTGAAAAGATCAGGAGAATGACCACTTATACTTCAACACTATGAAAGCTAAGCTAAGAGCTGCAGTATTGGAAGCCAAACCAATAAATCACGTCACTCCTCTTTGCGTGATATGATTTAGTCCAAAAACAGACACGTGTTGGCTTTGAGGGCTATCGTGCCAAGTTTGGCCACTCCGCAGTCGGTGGCGTGACAGCACAGTTTGATCACAACGGGTTATGATGTGACCAAAGCAGTCAGAATTGAAAATAAAGTTAGAAAAATGTTATTTTTAAAATATATATTTTTTTTAAGAGCTCTCCCAGAACGAAACAAAACAAAACAAACCTTTCAAGCTAAACAGCAGCAACCAAACCTTCTCTCCTTCTGAACCGGGCCAGTCGATCGAGGAAACGGCAGCCCGCGCAGCTCGATTTTCCCCGACCCAAGCGCCTCGCACGGGCCGATAGCCCATTAGCGCCGTACGGCCCATGTTTCTGCAGCGCGGAGGCAGCCCAGGCCCAGGGCGAGATAAGTGGAGCGTGTCCGCACCACCAGAACCGGGCCATGCACGACGCAGCCCAATATATTGTGGACTGGGCGGGCGGAGCCAGCACGGCCCAACGGCAACCAGCGCGCGCGGCCCACTAGGATGGATGAACTAGGAAGGAATTTAGGATCACTGCAAATACTCGGATAATTATTTTTCTAGAAACAGAGGGCGTTTCCACCCCCGGCTCCATTTTGTTAATGCAACGTACTCAGATAATTGTTTACTTGCAATATGCTCTCCTGACCGAATTCCAGCACTTCATGCGTGAGTGCGTGCAATGGATCTTGTACTGAGAAAACACTTAGTCAACGTGAAGTGCTAGTACAGTTCTTCCTTTGTACTACCTCTAACAGAGAAACCGTACTGCATGCAAAACTGGGCATTGAGGAATCGATCAGCCGGTCAGAGCTAGTATTTTATGCTGATGGTGTTTTTGTAAAGCTAGATGTCATTTCATGTCACTGAAGAATATATAATCCACACACTGAAACACGACTATGACAAAGCATGGGAGGAGTTTTTAGCTGAAATGGTACTGTTGATGCTGTGATTAACAAATCTGATCTCTTCCCAAAAACAATAGCAAAAATGGCACCGTACAGCTAGCGACACTCGACATCCGAATCCGGTCTCTAAGAGGCCAGACCTCGCTCGCCTGTGCCCTAGAAATCCGAACTCCACTCGTTCGTTCATCAGGAGTCAGACACCCCTTCTTCACGCCATGTAGCTCGTCCGTACCCGGAGGATTAGACCTAGCTCGTCTGTGCCGGCACGGACTGCGTGCGCCGAGGGGAGGGCCGTGAATATTGCAAAAGCAGTATGGGTGTTATCTGCTCAAACGTGGCAGCACCGTGCCGTAAATATTGCAAAAGCAGAGAGTGGGGGTCTTATAAAGCGCCAGTTGTTTTCGTTGACAGTACCAAAGGCACTTGTTACATACTTTTACCACCGGTCCCAAACTGCAACCTTTTCATGTTTCAAGCTTTCATCAGCCATATCTTCCTTTGCTAACTAATTTCTTTAATCTTATCATGGTTGAGGAGGAGAAGACATTTTTGCCACAATTAGATGGTCACCCAAGTTGATGTATGACAATGGACAGTTTTCTGTCGATATTCCTTTTCGGTTTCCGCAATATGTGAACCCTTTGCCAAAAATATTCATGAAAAGGGAGAAAATTCAGTTGACTGTGAATAGTGGTGTGAGTAAATAGGTTTTATTGTGTCGGATCCGGATTTTCTAATCCCGAACCCTCTGTGAAAACATTGTGCTATTCTCTGGATTAGTAGATAACACTCACAGGTACATTGCTGAATCATTCATACATAGCGTGAACTAAAGTACCAAATTTATTACAACCAACAGAGTGACATAGACCACGTCGGGTCGAGTTTTACAAAAGGGGCCGATCAGACCAAATTGATTACATTACATAAAAACAACGTAAACTATAGCGGAAGCAAAAGGGATAGAGTTCAACTCTCCACAGGCAAGCGACTGGGGCAATCTGTGTACGACTGATATTAACCAAGGATTTGGGTAATATCTGTTGTACGCAAGTACCAACAAGTCCACTAGACTGGGACGAGGCCTAGACTACATAACTAGACTACTCTTCATCATTTCCTTGCTCGTTGACATCTGGATCCTCATAGTATGCATAGTCTCCTCCATCCATGTTATCTGAAGGGTTTGGGTGGGGAGCGAGAATGAGCACAACTTTTGTGCTCGCAAGCCAATACACAATGCAATAATATACATGCAAGGCTTGACAAGAATGGCTCAGTTCTTTTATTTGCGAAAGCAATATTTTCAATTATCATAATTACAAATTCCTATTACTTAGCATTTTTAACCAAATTGTATTTTGTTAAAGAGAGTAATTGTGCAAAATTTAATATCAGCAGAGGTTCCCTCTACCTTATGCTTAATTTGATTGGGGTTACCCCCACATATTAACATCACTGAGTACGACGACCGAGGAAAAAAATCCAAACTCAGGGCTAGGTGAGCCCGCCACAATTTTCATACCACCCACAAAGGAATTTTTGAAAAAGAACTAACTCAAGTTAAGTTCCTATGTCCACCTTTGATCGTAGGCACGACTGTTTAAACAGTTTATAACTCTGCAGAGATTGTACACTTTACCCACAAGAGACGATTAACTCGTTGTCCTACATGATTCCTTGGTCATATAGTCGAGAGGTCGTCACAATAACCTTTCTAAATATCTCGCCCCTTCCGTCATTTCACCCATATGGGGTTGCGCCCATACGTTGCACGGGATGCCCACCTCAGCGACTGGCGTAGCATGGCTACACCTCGGCGACTGGCGAACTTACCTTTGACTCGGTGTCCCATCAAGCCCGACATACCCAGAGCTTGTGCCCCTTTATTCCTCAAGTGAGATGACTTTCAGGATTTGATAAATTTATTAAGCCAAGTCGTAGTTTGTTGCAGACTTGTAGTTGTACTTGTTATACACAGGAGGTCGTGACAAGATTAAATCCTTAAGGTTATTTGGGCGGTTCTTCCACATACCATCCACAAAATGACATTCCTTGGCTAAGCTATCCACAAAATGACATCCACATACCACCACATACCATCCACATAGCACCCATTGTCATACCATCCACCTCACCATCCGCCCAGACAGGGCAATAGCAATTTAGGGTTTTTGGAGAAGTGAAATACAACAATTCAACCATCTCAGTCATTTACCCGCAATGATTGCCCAAATCATTTTATGTTTGAAAAGATGATGATTGAGACAGTTTAATGTCTCAGCACTTAAGCAAGTCTAGCATATCGCTTAAGTACAACCTATAGCTAGTACTACCATATAGTTACTAGGGTGACAAAGATTAAGGGATTCAATTTGACAAGGATGGTCTAATAATTAATTAATCATCAAATGGGTATTTAACTATCTTAAGCTTTGACATATATTTGATTGAAGAATTAAAACATGTAATTTGTTATTTTGAAAGAACATAATTTGCATAAAATGTAGGCTCAATATGATCAAAGTATTGACACGCCTTGGTTGTAGGGAACAGAGTCCAGGTAGTCTTGTTCTTGATCAACCTGGAGGTCTTCGACGTCATCGAACTCTACACGGGCGAAGTACCGAAAAAATAAACAACAAGCAACAAGAGCAATTAAATACACAAGAATACCCAAATAAACTCCCAATTGAACAAGACTTATGCCATTAGCAAGATCTTGATTTTTTTTTTACAAATTTTTACAAATTTATTTTATAATTTTTGGAGTAAAAATGGGGGAGATACAAAATTTTAAAGCCTCACTTTTGAATTAAAATAGAAAAAGGAAAAAAAATAAAATCAAAGGAAAAAAGAAAAACAACAGCGCCCCAAAGACAAGAAATCGTCCCGGCCCAAAACTCGGGCCAAAACCGGTGCACGCAGACGCGAGCGCGGCGCAAAAAAAGGGGGGATGGGTTTGGCTCGGGCCAAAAGAGTGGAGGAGAAATGGGGGCGGCGGCGCGCGGGGAGAGGAGGAGCGGGAGACTCGGGGGGGCGGCGGTGGCAGAGAGAGGGCTCGGGCGCGGCGGCGACGGCGTGCGAGGGGGTGGCGCCGGCGAGGAGCGGGAGTGGCGGCGGCGATGGAGGTAAGTGCTCCTTCGACTTCTTACTTTTCTTCCTCATCGAGTTCTCTTCTTGCTCGGGAAGGAGGGGGATGAAGTGGGGAGGTGAGATGGGGGACGGGGCCGAAGGGGGAAGCTTTTTATAGCCGGAGGGGGAGGGAGAGGGGAAGCTTTTTATAGCCAGAGGCGGAGCCAGGGAAGCCGGGATGAGACGCGCGACGAGCGACAGCCGTTGACGCGGGGAGTGCGGGATGAGACGCGCACTGGCGAGGGGGAGCAGGTGGGGAGGAGACGGCGCGGCAGAGGCGATCGCGGCGGGAGGCACGACGCTGGAGCGACACGAGCGGTAAGGACGCGCACTAGCGAGTGGGTCCCAGCGAGGACGAGAAGATGGGGGAGGCGACGGCGCCACATGGTGTGGTCGGCGTCGGCGTCAACGCTGACTGGGGGGAGAGAAGGGGGAAAGAGAGGGTGTTACATATTGCAGGGGACAAGCCATCCCTTGAAGGTAATCAACTATTTGTTGCTTTTGTAAGTACCATTTGGAGACTCTTTGCAATATAATGATTATCGCGAGATTTTCTTTTGCATTTTCGGGGGTAGGCAAGGTGAGAAATTGTCTTTCTTGCATGAAGCAGTTGTTGAGAAATGGTAAAACAAAGATTTTACCTTCGCGTATAGCGTAAGTTATTCTCCGATAGTTTTTATTCTGATTAATTGTACCTTGTCTCCAATGTTTCTAAACATCTTATCGTACTCTTTGTCTTTGTCGCCCAACATATGTTAGAATGTCGAAAGCAACATGGGTGTTATCTGCTCAAACGTGGCAGCACTGTGCCCCAGAGCAACAGCAAAGGCAACACCGTGCCTCAGGGGTACAAACAAGCTAGCTCCGGCCCTTAGGGGCACGGACTTGCTACGTGGCGTGAGAAGGGGGCGTCCGGCCCCCTAATGAATGGACGAGGGGAGTCCGGACAGTTGGGACACAGACGAGCGAAGTCCGGTCCCTTAGGGACCGGACTCGGCGACGTGTCGAGCGCTGCTAGCTCCACGGTGTCATTTTTGCTATTACTTTTCGGAGGATGTTGGATTTGTTAATCACGACATAAAGATGTCATTTCGGCCAAAAACTCTATGATAAGAAGATCATGCAGGTATATGACGACCTAGCTTAATATATTATTATGTCATTTGGAATATGAACATCGTTCAATCGATTTGCTTAATTTCATAAATTGAAAGAGATGCAGTTAACCCTAGCATGAGCAATAAGAACCACTCAGGCTTAGCCAAGGAGACTGCCATGAACCAATCCAAGGCTCATTCACTGCTGACCCTTTCACAAGGACCAGGCGAGTCATCCTTGGCTATCAGAGATAAGTCCCTTATCACCATGCAAGGCTTGTCCGCTAAGCTAGCTGCTTATCCCTGAACTTGTGGTGTAAAACCTACGGAAGATGGTAGAAACAAGAGACATGAATTTTACGTAGAAAACCTTACAGGAAAAAATCATAGATGTATGAAGATGATATTCACTATACGAGGAGAAATTACAAGCATAGGACTATTCGGCGTATCTGAACCGTCCGACTACAGGAGTACATATATACACTAGAGAATAAGAGTCCTATAAGAATACAAAATTAAGTTGTACTTGTTGTGCGGGCCGACGTTACGTCTAGCTAGAGGTGACCAAATGGGTCATGCCTACTGGACCGGCCCGAAGCACGGTACTGTTGGCCTAGCCCAGGCACTGCACGACACAGCCCGACAACTAAACGGGCAGGGCAGGCACGACCCGACATTGCAGTGTTGTGCTTGGGTCGTGACCCTAGCCCAGCTACCCGACCAGGCCCAGGCACACCACGATTAGGCCTGTTTAGCACCTTTAGGCATGGTAACAATCGAAGTTTTGATTTTTTTTAGTGGTTTTAGCCATTGGAGAGCTTAAAAAATTGAAACAAATTTAAAAATTATCAATTTGTTTATATAAATAGGCAGCACACCCCCCTCTTATTTAGCCACTATCCAACCTTCACTCTCTTCTCTGAATTTTGTTGTGAAAATTCAAATCCCTTTTGTGATAATATGATAAAATTTGGAATATTTTTGCCAAATATTTGAAAATTAGAAATCCAAGCTATGATCGGAAAAGAGGTACAATGTTGTTTTTTGTAGTTTAAAGAGGTTGGAACCGTATATTAAAGCTTTCCAATGTGGTATTCCTAAATCATTCTAACCAAAGAATAGCAACATATAAGAACTTTTGCATTGCAATGAATGTACGTTTAAAATTTTTTGGTTTGGATATGCTAGTAAGATGGAACTCTACTTCATGATGCTTAAGAACCTTTACCATATAAGAGCATATTTTTTTGTATTTATTCACATGAACTATCAAAGCCATGACGGTAATACAATATTGTCTGAGCAGCATTGGCTTCTTGCTGAGAAGTTACTATCAGTTTTAGAATTTTTTTTAAAATTATTCCACTGTTGCTTTATCCACCGTGTATCAATATCATCCAACATCTCCTTTAATTATGCATGATATTCTTGAAATTGCTAGTCACTTGAAGACTCATTAAAATAAAATAGTGTTACAATAGGCTATAGTTGCTATGAAAACTAAATATTTGAAATATTGGAAAGAAATCTTATTCCTATATGCATTTGCATTTATTTTAGATCCCAGAGCTAAACTTCGAGGATTTGCTAATGTTCTCCAACTTCTGAGTGATGCTACATGTATAGATTATTCTAACTATTTTTCGTATGTTTGTACCAAATTTTTTGAAGTTTATAAAAAGGACAAACTAAAGTTTCAAGGAGTTCGCTTGCAACGACCTCCAATATCACTCACCACAGGTAAGAAGACAACTGTGTAGGGCAAATTATGGGGTACAAGTTCTTCCTCCAGGAGTTTAGGTTCTACAACGTCAAGTTCAAAAGCAAGACACAACGCCCACCATAGCAGTGGGGAACTACTCACCTATCTGGACAGTGATATCGTGGATTACCAGGAAGAACACTTCGAAATTTTTCAATGGTCGTATGACCATAAGGCAACATATCTAGTGCTATTCATATTAGCACATGATGTGCTAACTATTCCTGTCTCCATGGTTTCTTCCGAGACTGCTTTCAGTTTTTCTGGAAAAATATTGGAGGAGAGAAGAACAAGTCTCACGAGTGAGATGGTGAAAATACTTCTAACTGTGAAAAACTAGGAACAAGCTGATACACGAGATCAACACTATAAAAAATCCAAAGTTGGCGGACACATTCAAAAATCTTTACCTAAACAACGATATTTAAAACATCGATGTACGCTATAGGATGTACTATTTTTCCTTTACCAAAGTTTTCTCATGTTGAGTTTTACTTGGCAAAGTTTTTAACGAGACAACCATCTAAACATTAATAAAGGTCATTATTTTATTTTTAATATATTTATCTCTTTTTATGGGTATAAAACTCATTTTTTTCAAATTTTAATTTGTATTTTTGAATTCTATATATTTTTCTTTATTTTTTTGTAAATTTTAAAAATTTCGAGTTTAGATGGGCTAAATGGACCAACCTTAGCCTATGGTCCTGATGGGTTAATCGTGCCTGGACTGGCACGGCACGACACGGCCCGTAAACTTGTCGTGCTGTGCCTGGGTTGGTGGTAGAACCCTTGGACCGGCACAGCATGCCCCCGTTTAACTAGCCGGGCCAGCCGGATCGTGCCTAGACGAGCCCGTGTCGGACTGCCCATTTGGACAGGTCTGCTAGAACTTCTTCACTTGATTTGCGTTAGATATATAGTTCCCTTGCAGAAGAGGACTGATGAGCATACAGCAACTAAACGAGTTTCAAAAATAGTATGTCGCACTCGATCGGCGACTCAGACTCGCATATATGGCAATGCTAACTAGTAATCAACTGATTACTACCCTAAACATGGAGGGAGTCGATCGTGATATGACTCGGCTTGAGACGTTGGGCTGGAGATGGAAGAAGATTGGATCGTGAGTCGGAGTTGGAACATAGTGGGTATGGGAAATGATGAAGTTCGCCCTCGTGCACGTGGTGGGACTTGTTCCCGGTTAGTGCCGTGAGGCTTTGAACTGCATGGCAAAGGGGAAGACTAATTGATTATTACTTAACCTTTTGAGTACAATTATGTGTCCTTTCATAGGGAAGACTAACCACCTTAAAGGGACACCTTACAATCTCAAAGATCCATAAGGAATACTACCTAATATATCTAATATCCAATCCTTTTTTTTAGATAATGGAAGAGAAAATCTCTCTCGGCCTCTACATCAATGATGTACACAACCTAATTTATTAATAAGATAAAGCACCAGAATTTTTTGCCGATACGGTCATTTTTTGAAGCGTAATTACATGTATGACAACTTTCAAAACGTATTTACAAAAATAGCACGTCGGGCGCACGGTGAGCCCGCGCCCGTTTTCAGCGTGTGACACGTGCGCCGTGGGCGCAGGCTCACTCCGCGCCCGCGCACTGTTGACGCCAGGTCACTCCCGCGCCCCGCCACCTCACCGCCTCCCGCCACGTCGGCGCGCCCCGCCCGCCTCCACGTGCGCCCGGCGCCGCACCGCGCCGCTTGCTCCGGCGCGAGCTCACCTACTCCGGCTCCTCCACGTGCCGCCACTCCCGCCGCTCCCCGGGTCGCCCAGCCTCGCCGCCCACCACGTGCCGCTCCCCTGCGTCGAGCCCGCGCCGACCCTCCCCCGTGCGGACACGCCGCCGCCTCAGCATGCCGGGCGCGGGGTGAGCTGCGCCGCCATCGCTCCCGGCGCGGGGTGAGCTGCGCCGCCCTCCACGTGTCGGTTCGGTTTGGTTAGGTTAGAGAAGAGGTTAGGTTAGAGAAGTTAATTAGGGCTAGGGATAATTAGGGTTAGGAAAAATTTGTGGTAATTTTAAAATATAAAAATGAGTTAAAAAAATTATGAATTTTTTTTAGTCTACTGAAATTTTATTTGTTTGTATAAATTTTGTATAATTTTATTTGTTTAAATTTTTAATTGCTAATCCATATGATTGTGTCATTCTAATATGTGTTGATAGCAAAGATTTGAATCAGTACCCTTCATTTGCAGCAGGCCCTTCCTCCCTCCATTTGCAGCAGGCCCTCCATCCCTCTATTTGAGAGAGGTGTTGATTGTTCATATATTTGAACCATTTGCAGAAGGCCCTCTCTCCCTCCATTTGCAATAGGTGTTGATTGTTCACACATTTGAACTAGGCCCTGGCCATGTGTTGATTATTAAAAGATGCAAAGGAGGCCCTCACTTCTGTAATTTCCACGAAAGCATCCATCCGTCACCTCTTATCTCTTGTGTCAAATTGTGCTTGAAATTTATGGCTTAATTTTGCTGGGGTAACGATTCTCTTTAAAAGCAGTGGAGGAGAGAGCTAGCGGGACTGCATTCGTTCTTTTAGTAGTTCACTTCATATCGCACTGAGCTCGTGCAGAGAAGAGAGAAGCCAACCAGAGAGAAGTTGAAATCATCTGAGCACCTAGAAAAGGTAAGTGTCATTCGCATTCGGCTATAGTTTTAGGTAGGTTTAGCAATGTGATTAGAATGTGATTAGATGAATTGTAGTTTGTTATTGTAGAAACTAAGTAGTTATAGTTATGTAGTCGATGTATTTTGACTTAGTGTTCGAACATAAAATTGGAAGATTTAGTGTGATTAGCACGTAATTAGAATACTTAGTAGTTAGCAACGCGATTAGCCCGTAATTAGTTGACTTAGCAGACTTATTGTTGTTAGTGTTGTAAATTTTAACTCGGTGATTTACATAGTGTGAGAGCTTCTGATTGTAAAATATTAAAATATTTGGAGGTCGTTAAACAAAATTGAAATAGAGTGTTAGCAGACTTAGAATTGAAGCGAAACTGAGGAGGCAGAGTGTTAGCAGACTTAGCAAAGCCTTGTCTTTTCAATTAGTCTACTTAGCAGACTTATTGTTGTTAGGGTTAGTGTTAGTATGAGGAACCTGATCGTAAAATTTTAAAATTTTAACTCGGTGTTAGCAGAACATGCACTATGGCTTAGAATTGTGTTGGTTTCCTTTTTTATTGTACTTTAGCAGAACATGCACTATAGTTTACAACATGCACTATGGCTTAGAACATGCACTCGGTGTTAGCAGAACATGCACTATGGCTAAGAACATGCACAAGGTTTGAAACTTGTTACTACCATAAAATTTTTTGGAATTGGAATTAATTTACAATCATTTATGTTCATTAGCCATATTCTGACTAATGTTCTCTATGCATGTGTTGCCAGGCATGTCTGTACCGGAGCTACTGGAACCATTCTACGATGAGGACCACCGGTGCAAGTTGTGGCTCTCGCCCGACGCGGATGGCCTGCGCCCTGGCGCCGGACGAGAGGGGCGGTGGACGCTGGACGATCGTTACGTCCCGATCCTCCGGCAGACGGGCTTGTTGCCCTTTGCGAGGATGGTCTCTATCGGACGCGGGTTCACCCTCGACGGTAGCCTGCTGTCCGCACTTGTCGATAGGTGGAGGCCGGAGACGCACACCTTCCACTTTCGGTGGGGTGAGATGACGGTCACCCTACAGGATGTGTCGTTCCTGACTGGTCTCCCGATCCGAGGTGTGCCGCTTGTTCCTGGCCCTCCGAGTGCGGACTGGAAGGCCAGGCTGGAGCAACGCTTTGGCCAATCTATCCCGGAGGGTGCACGTGGCATCCCCCGGACTTGGCTGAGGCATTTCAGGAAATGCCCGAAGGGTGCACCTGACGAGGTCGTTAGGACGTACCTCGTTGCTTACATTCTCTGACTCTTTGGTTGGGTCATGTTTCTAACATCAAGGGGATGTTTTGAACCCGACTTCATACCCATCGCCGAGTCTTTGGTTGACGAGGATCGGGCGATGCCTCGGTATAGGCGGGGATCACCGTCCTTTGCGCCACATACTGGGGTTGTGTGACGCCGCGCGCGTAGCGCTACTACCAACTGGCCGTCTGCTACGTGCTCTGCATTTGTGGAGTTGGGAGCACTTCCTATTGGCGGCCGACCATAGAGAAATCGGTGCACCGTGCCCTTTAGTCGGACCCCCACATGACGCCAGTAGACGCGCCCACCATGGGCTTACGGTGGATCGGTGCCGTCTGCGCCGAGCAGCGCAAGACCGGCGAGTGCTACTCGTTGTACCACAGCGAGTTTGAGTCGTTACGAGGCGACATCATCGGTGTGTATGGCATCACGGTTTCACCGCCGACGTAGCGCCGCGACGGCCGTTCGTGCAATGCGTCCGGGGCGTCTTCTTTGTGTAGAACGACACGCCATCGGTCTTCACATATGGTGGAACCTTACGCGTGGCGGCGCGAATCGACGATTTAGTGCATGCGATCCGTGCCCCGGACGGCGAGCTCTGGAGCGAAACATACACTGTGAGTCAAACTTTATCCGAGTAATATTCGCGATCCTTACATCTTCTTTTCTAACATTAATCTTTCCGAAATGCGAGCAAGCGAGGTGGGGTGGGCGGTCGGGGCGGCAAATGCATCAGGAGAAGTGGACTATGACATGGATGAACACGGCGCACGTGGATATCTGGCATGAGCAGCGTCCGTACGACCATGAGTCGTATGGTGCGTATATGGAGTGGTACGTGCCACGAACGCGCGCAAGACTGACTATTCCTCCTCCGGAGCGCCCAGAGGAGGTGACACAGCCGACACACCACGAGGAGAGCCTCCGCCGCACGCACGACCGTCACATCGCTTCCCGACTTGACAACGCCGTACGGCACTTACGACCTCTGGTTCGCAGTTTCATTGACGACATTCGTACCTTTTGTTAATGAACCTGTTACGTATGTCACTGCAGTTGGAGCGGGCGCTGCACGTCCAGAGCGTATCGGACGACGCCCTCAGCAGCCCAGATAGAACCCCAGCGGGGTATAAAAAAGTTTTGAAGCACATCTCGGCGGAGATGAAGAAAATAGTAAAGAACTTGAGCTGCGGTCGTTTGAGGGACGACACCCTGCGCATCGGGCTCGAAGTGGGGGGGTCGTGCTCACCCGCTAGGTCTTCAGCACGACCTAGCGAGTCCGGCAGGCATCGTAGCGTTTCCCGTCGGTCATCCGCGGGACAGGTCGCCGCGGGGGTAAGTCGCTATGTGCAAATTTACGTTCTGTTTTTTGGTTTATGCCATACATGCCGCTAACATCATGCCGTTCTCTCGCGGTAGGTTCGTCGGGATGAATCACTCATCGTCGGACCGGTATATGGACTGGCGCTCTGCCTCAGTTATCTGCAGTGCATATCCGGGATGTACGAGGTTGTTACTTTACATCCAGAGTGCTTACTTGTACTAACATCGTTCCGTCTTGCAGCCTTCAGTTGCCCGTGGGGGGACGGCCAGTTCACGTCGATTGATGGCGAGGATACGGGCCTCCCGGCTCGTGTGAGGAAGCGATACGGCGCTAGGGAACGATCAATGGCAGCCGTGGTTTCTAGCGTACTCGAGGCGAGCTCCTCGGGTTCGGTGCCCCACGATGCGTTCGAGCGAGCTCCTGCGGGTTCGGTGCCCCGATGCGTTCAAGGCCGAGCTCCTCGGTGCACGGGAACCCAGACGTCGAAGGCTTGACTTCATCCGCAACAACGGAGCTGCAGGCATCGCAACCCCAGAGTGGTTTAATAGCCTCCGTTGTGGATGAATTCCTCGGAGTTGTCCTCCAGGTCGGCATGGCTGATCACGACGACATGTACGCCTACCAGGCACTGCTCCAGAGTCAGCCTACTGGTCCACCTCCGCCTCAACGGTCTCCCTACCCCCTCGCACCGACACGCGCTCTCGGACCGGTGGGCGTACTCCTGAGTCATGCTCGGCGCAAAACAAGGCGCGACGCGAACGCAGCCGCAGCGAGCAGAGTAGTGACTCAGAAGAGTGAGCCGTGTAGTATCGCGTGTTATGCGATTTTATTTTACTATATTTGTACACGTATTTTGGTTGTTACGTGTGTACTTGGGATGTTACAGAGTTGTCACATCTTGCTTTGCAGAGTCTTGTCTTTTCGGTCTGAAAAGCTGAGGAGGCAGAGTGTTGTCACGTCTTACTTTGCGAGGAGTGTCATGTCCTACTTTGCAGAGTCTTGTCTTTTCGATTTGAAAATTTTTCAAAGGCAGAGTGTTGTCACGTCTTACGTTGCAGGGAGCTGTCATGTCCTACTTTGCAGAGTCTTGTCTTTTCGATCTGAAAATTTTTCAAAGCGAGTGTTGTCACGTCTTACTTTAGGACGGTCTCATCATCTACAAGCCTCACCCATGGGCTAAAATGCACGCCCCGCGCAAAGTAGGACCACTCGACCCTCTAAACCGTAGAAAAAAAAACCTTCTCCATCTTGCAGTAACATACCATGGCAGACAAAACAATGGGACCATTCCAACCGGGGTCGCCAAAGCAAGACCTTCCCCTTCAAAGGAGGGAGGACTTTGGGCCTAACTACCTGTTGATGCCGAACAAGCGTGCTCAACCGGTATGGCGAAATGCGGACACTGAGCGGGGCATTTGTTGTGCGAGTCTTGGGCGGCCCTTTCGATGGCGGATGACGTTTCTTCCGATGCCCACACTCTCGGGTACAATTAGTAAGTTGTTTCCTTTACGTTACTGCTAATAGAGTCTCCTTGTTAACCCTCCTTTCCAGCAGATGGTGAAATGCGACTTTGTCCGCTAGATCGATCCTCCCCATGAGCGACATGTTGCGATGTATGTGGATAGATTGTGGGCTGAATCTTTGAGTTGGAGGCGCGGATTGGCGATCTCAACGAGGAAAGCGATGACCTCCGCCAGCAGATGCTGCGCGAGAGGGCAACGCAACGAGGAGGTCGTAAACATAGGAAGTTCCTATGATCCCACATGCTGCTGCGCGAACCCTAGCTGCATATGTGCGTGCCACTACAATGACGACAATCCACGTCTGAGGTGGCCCCGTGAACAACACTCTATGTGGGTAGCGCGAGACACCATCTACCATTAGGCACGACCAGAGAAGCTTGTACCTCCGTACTCGTCCCCTTATTCACGCAATTATGTTCAATCTCGTGAACCATGTAACTTAATGGTCGATGCATCATTGTGGTTGCCTTTTATCAGTGGATTGCTTCATGTCATTATTGTTGCCTTTTATCGAGTGGATCGCTTAATGGATGCGTCGCGTGCATTGCATGTCGACATCTCCAATGGACTTGCAATTTAGCATTTTTATACATTCAAAGTAAGGAAAGTATAGCATATTTGGAACCATGAAACCTAATATCCAAAACCTAAAATCCAAATATCGAGACATAACAAGGAAGAGAGAAAAACTTGAAATTACGACATCGAATAACGACGGACGAGCTAGGTCTATTGGGACAATCCTTCATTGAGTGCCGGGGTCTTGCATATCACGCACTTGATTGTGCGGCAAATCGCTCGTTGACTAGCATCCATGTCATTCAGGCGCGCGTCTGCCGTCGCCCCTTCCCTATTCTCTTCAAGTCCTTGTTGGGACCCCATTGCACCATGTCCGGCCAAAGATCCTTATAGTTCATTTCCAAGCCGTACGAGTGAAACTCTCCACTCCATGTACCGAATAGGTGCTGCATGTCGTAGTACTCAGAGATGTATGGTGTAGCCATCTGCGCATTGTGCACATGCCTTGTGCGTGCGAGCATGGCTTGTGGAGGAGCCGGCTTGTTGCGAGTGCATGTCGCCACATCACCCGGTGCATGCTGTTTTCTTTCCCCCTTGCATGACTGTTGATGTATTTCTGTCGAAGCTTGGTCTCGTACTTTCGCCTGAGGCCGTCGATCACCCGGATGTCGTGCATTCGGGCCTTCTCCATCTTCCGGTCCATGTGTCTCTGCATGTTCTCGGACCACCGCTTGCCTTCGTCCATTCTGTCGCTTGGCTGCGGTGGCTCTATTGACGAAATAACCAACGATGCGAGTCCATGTCTCTTGAATGATCGCGGTGATAGGGAGGCGCGCACACCTTTGAGGCGCTATTGTAGACCTCGGACATGTTGGTCGTCATAATCCCGTATCTCGCACCGCCTCGTGTCATAGAGGAGGACCATTTCTCCAATTCGGGGCGTGGCCGTTAATCCACTCGGAGAAGCTTATGGCGCTCATCGGGTTGGACCCCTCCGAGTGGACTCCCTTGTATGCCTCGTAGTCCGGTGTTGAGGTCTCTCCAAATAGACTCAAACTTCCGTCTCGGTTACTGCAGACACAATGCTTTGAACGTCTTCATGAGTTCTGATCTGCGAAACGCGTGAACAAGTTAGATGCAAGATGCCTCATGCACCACCTAGATTGCATGTCGTTCCACTGGTGAGATGGATCCGTCGAACATCGCATGGTGTTGATTGCCGCCAACAACCCGATGTGCGGTGCATGATTAGCGGGCGTTGGGCGGTCTCCCACCACCGCCATCTTCACGTTCTTCAAGAACCACCGGTGGATGTGTTCTCTCTCTCCACAATGGCAAATGCCATCGAGAGAAGTGGTCATTCGCATCGTTGCCACGCGGTGAGGATGGTGCCCTTGTACCTCCCGTAAGAAAGTGCCATCCATGGTTAGCACGGACGGCAGAACTTGAAGCCCCGATGGCACGGCGAAGCCCGAACACCCGGTCGGTATGAAGCGGTTCGGCCCTTTGCCGGCATCTTCACGGTCAAGCTTGTTTATGTACGTGTCGGGGTTTGATTCGGCAATCTGGTGAAGCAATCTCGGCACAAGGTTGTACGCCTCTTCGTATGTCCCGTACATAGTCTCGATAACCTTCTGCTTGGCTCGTCGGACCTTTTCGTAGCTAAGCGGATAGCCAACCTTATTGGTGACTTCCGACATCAACGGCTTGGGGAGATAGACACGTCGCCTCAACTAGGTGCGTGATGAGGTTTGCAATATATGCGGAAGTCACGTTCGATCTTTGCGCGAGGCTCACGGCTTCGCAAGCGTGGTCGATCAACTCCTTGATCGTGAAGATCGAGCGAAGATCTTTGCTCGGCGAAGCGCCGACTTCGCCAGGCAGCCTTCTACTACGCACTTCGCTGCGTACTTTCTCGGTTGGACGGTGCACTCGGTATACACGGTGATGGACGGGGCATACCGTGCTATAGCTTGTTGAGCGATCCCTTGTCGAGGAAGCGCCAACTAAGAGGGTGTCGGCTTCAAACCCCACGGAGCCTTCTTCTTGTGGTAGTGCGGCGAGCACCGCGATATCATCAAGTCTTGATGCCACGTAAGGACCACCGGCTTCGTGTGCGTCCTCGTCGGTACCATCCGAGCTTGGGTCGGTGTCCTCGTCGGACTCCAACCCGAGAGGCTCGTCCGGTAGATACTCGTGGCAGTCGATGCGGGCCGACCACCATGTTTCCGCCCCCTCGTTTGGCACAAAATTAGGCAAGGGACTTCCCTCCGAGGCAGCACATTCCGTGCTGCCATCTTCAGGCTCGGACTGCGCTTGCCGGCTTGTAGAGGCCTCGGCATCATCAGGGTTTCCCGATGCCCTATGTACGAAATTTACGTACACCATAGGCTTCCCGTGAATGGACGCCTCGGGCTGAGAGACAATCTCCATGTACTGCCTCCATGCTATGCTTCCATTCACCTTTACGAGCTCCCACACATAATTCGTGCAGGTGATCGCCTCGATCATAACTTTCTTCGTCGTTGGCTCGTGGACGAACTCCTGCGGATGCGACCGCGACTCGTGAATATTCATCGTGTGGAGCCCTCCGCCGGACCACCTTATGCGGCATTTCGATAGGTCTAACCCATCGTGTCGGCCCGTCTGAGCCCATCGCCGTAAAACACCAACAAATCTTGCATGTTGAAAATACCTAAAGCCACAACAATCACTAAATAATTATGACTAATTAATTACATCTAAACTAACTACTTATGATTGATTAATTACCACTACAAAATTTATTTTATTTGTACTTACTTACTATTGTAATGATGACTACTAAACTAATTACGACTAAACTAATTCATTACTAGTGAACTAACTAATTACGACTAATTAATTACCTCTAAACTAACTAATTACGACTGGTTAATTACCACTAAAAAAATATCAGTACTTCATTTTCACTTACTTAATACGCTGTAATGATGACTACTAAACTAATTACGACTAATTAATTAGCACTAAACTAATTTATTACTAGTCAACTAACTAATTACGACTAATTAATTACCCTTAAATTATCTCATTACAACTAGCTGATTGAGAAATGGCAAAAGCATAACACAAATTACCTGCCCTTCGGAGGAAGTAATCAATTAGCCCTTTGGGAAGTAATAAATCAGCAGCAGAAGCGACGGCGATGAGAAGAAGGAAAGCGGTTAATCTCTCAATAAAATTAATTATGTTACGTTCTCGAGTTCTCAGCGACGAGCGCAATAACGAGAATCGAAACGCAATTGATATGAGCGAAGAGCGAGTGCTAGAGTTCGGTATTTATAGTCGAGCGGAGAAGGAGTCGCGGCGTTGGCGCGGAATTCGTAAACATTGGCGCGAAATTTACGGATGAGGCGACGGATGTGAGAGGAGAGAGGAGGGACGGTGGAAAAGTTGGTCACTATGAGGTTTTTTAATTCTCCGCATAACAGTCCAGCAAATCTCAAATACATTCCAAGTCCGGCAAATCTCAAATACATTTTAAGTCACATGAAATTATGAAACCTTAATCTCCGAAACAAGCGAGTACACGGATAGCAATTCATACGAAGTAGCGATAATAATTCTGAATGGATAAAATTACGAAAAATTTACACAAACAAGTACAAGGTGTCATCAGGCTACACAAAAAATTTCATAATTTTTAAAACTCATTTACTATATTTTAAAATTCTTTTAAATTTCATACTCTAACTATCTAATTAACCTAACCTAATTACTAAACCTAACCTAACCCTAAACAAACCTAATTACTAAACCTAACCTAACCCTAAACAACCCTAAACCGGCTAACCTAGGCAATATTATTTTCTTTTTTGTCGCGCAGGTCGGCTGCGCCGGGTCGCCGGCGTGGCGGGGCGGTGCGCCGGTCGCCGGCGTGGCGGGCGGCGAGGTGGCGGCGCGAGTCGAGGTGGCGGGCGGGCGCGGGTGAGCTGCGCCCATGGCGGCGTGGTGGCGGGCGCGAGGTGAGCTGCGCCACGCCCACGTCGCTCCTCAACACGGCGCGGTGGCCGTCGGCGCCTACCGCTAGTTTTGCAAATACGAATTGAAATCGGTTATTACTGTAAATACGGTTTGAAAAGTGACCGTATCGGCCAAAAACTCAAAGCACCATAGTAGCCAAACTGTTAAAAATGGCATGAAGCCTTACAAGCAAATGATGACTGAAATTTAAACTCAATCATTACAAATTCTGTGACTAAACCACCACTCATGAGCACATAAATTTGCTTCACCACAACCTCCAGACGGCCGCTCCCAGCCAGCATGGACTCCTTCTAGTCCGATCTCAGCAGATTTGTCCAAGCCCTCAGCCATTGCCCGATCAAAAAGATAACCTGCAATGGATTAGTAACAATCTTTTTATTAAAAACGGCATCATTCCAGCATAACCAGATAGACCAACATAAGACACTAGCTCCCACCAAGAGTTGTGACTTTAAATTGTTGGAATTCCGGCTAACCAATTCCCGAACATATTTGCTATGCTCACAGGGGGGATAAATTAAACGCACAGCGGACAACCCACTAAGTGAGACGCGCAAATGGGCAATCAATAAAAAGATGTTGAATTGTTTCCTCTTTAATACAGAAACAACACTGCTTGCTTCCCCTCAAATTTCTTTTAAGGAGGTTATCTTTAGTTAAAACTACCCCTCTTTTGAGATACTAAAGGAAAATTTGTACTTTTAAGGGAATTTTAATTACCCAAAATAAATTCCTAATAGGGACTCGACAATTGCTAATTAGAATCCTGTAGAAAGATTTGACCGTAAACAGGCCAGATTTATTTAAATTCTATTTAAAGATATCCTTTTGAGAGCTTAACTGTAAATTAGCAATTCTCATAATTAAATCATTCCAAGCATGTAACTTGGGACCAATAATAGGTCTTCGAAAGAAAATATTTAAAGGTGTCAATATCATAATAGCTGCCACAGTATCCTCCTTTCTCCTTATCACATTATAAAGAATAGGGTATTGTCTTTTCAACGGAGAATCTCCTAACCAAACATCTTTGCAAAATCTAGTTTGCCTTCCATTTTGAACCTGGAATGACCCAAACCGAAGAAATTGATCTTTAATTTTCATAAGACCCAACCAAAAATGAGAAGTCTCAAGCTTATTAACCACCTACCAAAGACTTTTATCACCGAAATACTTCCTCGTTAGCAACGATTGCCGAACACCTTCTTCATTCAGCAGTCTAAATAACTATTTCCCAAGCAAGCTTTTATTTTTAACGTCTAAGTTTGGAACGCCTAGTCCGCCATACTCTTTGGGCGAACAAACTACACTCCATTTAGCGAGTCTGTATTTACGTTTATGATTGTCACTCTGCCAATAGAATCTAGATTGATAAAAGTCTAGACGTTTGAGGACTTGTCTAGGAACTTCAAAAAAAGAAAATATAAACATAAGCAGACTACTTAGTATCGAGTTAATAAGTACTAATCGCCCCTCCACAGACATATTTTTTCCTTTTCAACTACTAAGTTTTTTCTCAATTCTATCCTCTACCCCTTTCCAATCACTATTCCTTAACTTTTTAAAGTGGTTAGGAATGTCTAAGTACCTCAAAGGAAAAACACCCACTTCACAACCAAATAAATGTGTAAATTGTAGTTCAACAGCTTTGGCATAACCAAAACAAAAATCTCACTCTTATGAAAATTAATTTTTAAACCTGATAATTGTTCAAAGATACAAATAATAAGCTTGAGATTTTTAGCTTGATCCAAATCATTATTCAAAAAGAGGATCGTGTCGTCAGCATATTGTAAAATTGACAAACCATCCTCAATCAAGTGAGGAACTATGCTTGATAAAAAGGCCTGGTTATTTAGCATGAGATATAAAAATGGCAAGCATGTCCCCTACAATGTTAAAAAGAATAGGAGACATAGGATCACCTTACCTAAGACCCTTATGAGTTTGGAAAAAGGAGCCAAGATCATCATTAACTTTTATTTCAACATTCCGTCCCTTAACTATACTTTCCACCCAGGAACACCATTTAGCAGAGAATCATTTCATCCTTAAAGTTTGAATTAAAAACGACCATTTAACCTTGTCATAAGCTTTCTCAAAATCTATCTTGAAAACTATTCTATCCAAATTCTTTTTATGCAATTCATGAATGGTTTCGTGGAGAATAACAACTCCATCTAGAATAAATCTCCCCTGCAAAAAAGCCGACTAGGAAGGTGTAACCACCTTTTGAGCTACCCCCATAAGCCTATTAGTAACAATTTTAGTAAAAATTTTAAAACTAACAATTAAAAGACAGATCGATCTGTATTGTTGTATTTGTTTAGCGTCCGCTTTTTTGGGAAGCAATGTAATTATCCCAAAATTCAAGCTATAAAGAGGAAGCGAACACTTATGAAAATCCTGGAACATAGCTAACAAGAATCCTGGAACATAGCTAACAAGTCATATTTAATGATATCCCAAAACACCTAATAGAACTCGGCAGGGAAGCCATCTGGCCCAGGTGCTTTGTTATGGTCCATTTGAAAAATTGCTTCCTTCACCTCTTTTCAGTGAATGATTCTGTAAGAAAATTATTTTCCACCTCAGAAACTTGAGGTATATCATTCACAACAGAATCCACCATAGATAGATGATTATTTTCGGAAGGTCCAAACAAAACTTTATAATAATTAGTGATATACGTTTTAAATTGTACATCACCCCGAATTATTCCTTCCTCCTGTTCGAGCTTGAAAATTCTTTGATGTCTATGCTTCCTATTCGCAATCAAATGGTAATAGTGCGTATTTCTATCCCCCTCCAAAAGAAATTTTGCTTTAGACCTCTGATACCACTTAATTTCTTCTTCTCTCAGAAGATGTGTCAATCTCTCATTAGCAACCCTTTTAAGATTAAGCTCATGATCAGACAATCTCACAACCTCAGCTTTTTTTTTATCAAACTCATCAATTAATAAACTAAGCTCAACTTTTTCCTTTTTATACTTTCTACTGGTATTTTTAGCCCAACCACGAAGAAAGCTTCTGAGAGATCTAATCTTACACTGCCAAATTTGTAAGGCAGAATGACCCCTAGTATTTGATTTCCACACATCAGCCACCAACTCCCTAAAACCCTCTCTACCCAACCAACCTAATTCAAATTTAAATAACGGTTGTCTTTCTCTAAAAGAAGCCGCTCTCTTATTTAATAGCAAGGGCGTGTGATCAGATAAAGACCTTTCAAGCGCATTAACTGTGACCAAAGAAAATTTATACTCCCAATCTATATTGATTAAGACTCTATCCAGCTTTTCAAATGTTGGATTATCTAAAGAATTGGCCCAAGTATATTGTCTACTTGATAAAACTATTTCTCTTAAATCCAAGTTATTAATCACAGCATTAAACAAGAAAGACCACCTATACTCAAACTTATCATTATTTTTTTCATTTGAATGCCTGATGATGTTAAAATCACCCCAATTAAAATAGGAAGCGATTCTTTCCTACATGCATGAACTAGTTTAGTAAGAAACTTTTCCTTGAATTGAGTTTGAACTGCACCGTAAACAGCCACAAGAACCCATTGAAAGTCATCATCTCTGTTTTTTAGATGAAACTTAACATAAAAATCACCAGCATCAATAGAACCAATATCGAAAACCTGAGGGTCCACTCCTTAAAGGATACCCCCCCGATCGACCTTGGGGGGGGATGGCACAAAAAATCCCGCCCACCAC
Source organism: Ampelocalamus luodianensis (assembly GCA_036346255.1). NCBI lineage: Eukaryota > Viridiplantae > Streptophyta > Magnoliopsida > Poales > Poaceae > Ampelocalamus > Ampelocalamus luodianensis. Next base: position 42,101,063 of record CM070631.1, read on the forward strand.
AAAGATGGTTAAGACTAGCCAGTGAAAAGTCTTTTTTACCAGTTTCTAGAATTGCCACAAAATCTAGATGTTGTTCCTTAACCAAATCACAAATGTAACGATGCTTAGCCAAGTCTCTCAGACTTTTTCTATTCCAAAAAAGATATTTTATTTTAACTTTAATTTAATTAGACTATTATGAAAATTCTTCTTTTTGGATCTCTTTTTATACTTCACTAATGTGAAATTAGATTGGTCATCCTCCAAATTACCATCTAAATCATTGCATAAGTGACTACAGGCAGATAAATCATTGTACACTAGAGTTTCATCCTCTAAGTCTTCTACTTCGACAATATCTTTATTTTTTAATCTTCCTAGTTCAATTGTCTTAAGATTGTTAATTGAGCTACCAATCTCAGTACTATCAACTCCTAATGAAATGCCAATAATAGCAAAAATTTTTTAACAATTTGCTCATTGAAAAAAGACACAATTTTTTTTTTATTACCAGACTTATGGATTGCTTGAGTCAATCTCCATGTTTCGCACTTTCGCACGCCGTATCGCCTTTTGAACCGAGTCGCCATCTCCGGACTACTGCTTCTTAATGCGCTCACTTTGCCTAATCCAATCCTAATCCTCCTTTTCTGATTCGCTACTGTGCGCCTTGCTCTTCGAGTTCCAGCCGGCTAGACTTGCCGTGCGTCAGGACTCCGAGTCCTAGTCGGCTACGCTGGCTAGTTTGCCAGATGAGGCATAGTAGTATTCGGCGATGTTTTATTCCGACGCGAATACTTCGTACCAAAGAACGAATCCGTAACAGATTGAAACTCGAAACCAACATATGTGTGTGATATAATTAAGATGGAATTAGAGACTGACGCCTAGCATGGCGTAACAGATTGAAACTCGAAACCAATATATGATTGAAACTCGAAACCAATATATGTGTGTGATGTAATTAAGATGGAATTAGAGACTGACGCCTAGCATGGAGGATAAGAGCCACCCAGGCTAGCCAAGGAGACTGCCTGTGAGATCGATCGATCTCATGCCTGCCTGCCTGACTCCAAAGCGAGGCCACAGGCAAGTCATCCTTGGCTATCAGGGCCAACTCTTATCACCATGTAAGGCGTCTCCTCTTCCTCTGCAGACTTCAGCACATTATTCTCGGTGTGCTACTACTAGATAGCTTGTGTTCTGCAATACATTGCGCTGCCCATGGCCACCTATTTATAGTTTTGACACACCATCTGAAAATGAAGGACACGCAAGCTGACCTTATTTAGTTGCGCTGATCATACTACTATCGTCGTCCCCTCCTCTTTCTCCTCCTTTGCCTCTGAAACGTACATACAGAATATGTTCTTTGTAATGATTCGAGGCCAACTTTTTGGCATTTGTGGTTGCAAAGTTTGGAATATTTCCTGCTTATCGTAGCAGCAGCGAGCGAGAGCTAGACACATACGTTGACATTGGCCAGAGAATCCACCTGGATATCTTCTAATCGATCATATATAGATGCATGCATGGTGTAACGGCCCAAATTTGGTCCAATTTAAAATTATCATGAATTTTAAAGTTTACAATTTAAAATGAATTTCAATTGTAAGCTAGGTCGTAAATTTCTATTGGCCTAAAATTAACGTAGAGGTCGAGGGTCGATATTCTTGATCTGTAAAATTGTAAATAATATCCATTGCCGCCAACCAAATATATGCGTGATTGATTTGGCCATGACGGGCTTCCTGCTTATCTTGGCAAAAGAAAAGAAAGGAAAAGGCGGCAGCACTGACCTTGAAAAAGTAAGGTTGATCGATGGATATCGTATACATGAGAAGCATATGCATTGGATTGCCCAAGCTCTAGGGCCAAGGGCCATGTACATCGTCAGTAGTTCAGTACATGTCCATGGTACAGGTCGACAGTACTGACCTTTTTTTGGGTTTTTCTTGAAGCTAATTAAGAAAACTCCGATACTATAAGCAGCACAAATTAATTCAATCTTTTCAATTATACGTATGCATGAGGCATCATATATACTGACGGGGCTGTTCAAACAGCTACCGTAAAGTACACTTTCTTTAGTAGACGAATATGGGTGCTACTAATTTTCTTTCATTCTTGCGAGCCTAAGGGTCAGTTTGCGGTTGCTAGTTAGTCAGGAGAATATTGACTAATTTCAGTAAGATTTTACTGCTATGGCTAAAAAAACTACTTTCAACTAATTGTGGCATCAAAAACTAAATAAATAAGTTCATTTGATGACAAATATACAAATATAAGTTTTTTTGTGGGACAAATCCATTGTTTTTGTATTTTAGTGGTCGATTCAAATATTGGCCGCCGCATTTTCTATCGACGAGTAAAAAAGAATGGGCGTAGTACGTACTTATTATCGCTGTAAATCTGAGGCAGAATTCTGCATTTGTCACGAGCTTGGATTAAGTTGCAGAGCTTAATCTTGCCCTGTTAAAGCCTATGGATACTGATCGATCGAATTAAGTTGATGCTGCCAGATCGATCCTCTTTTATGAGTGCGAGGGATGATTCGAGTGGAAAAAAATCTTATAGGATCTAGTCCACAATTCTATCAATATAGACCAACTTCACCATATGACATGTGTCTTTTCACGAATATCAAAACGTGATATGCTAGTTTTCAGTATTCAATTCGTGAAAATTCACATCAGTGATTTATGAGGCTGTACGCTTTGAGATTCGTGAAAAGATATGTGTCACGCGGTTAAGTTGGTTTATATTAATAGAATTATGGACCAGTTTCTATAGGCTTATATGGTGTCTGCACGGTGACTAATGCATGGGCTCGAGATCTCCTCGAGATCTCCGTGCATGCATGCCCACGCCGCCGTCTTCGTCAAATAACCCGGCCGATTCTCTTATCCATCCAATCCGCGGCAGCTAGCCACGATGAGTTGTCTCTTCGAGCGATCCCTGCTTGTATCCGCGCCGCCACGACGACTCGTACGTGCAGCGAGGCTGGCAAATTTTGGGCCGGAATATCTGATCTATATGGATGGCTACTTGGCTAGCCAATTAGATGCGCCTGAATGATTTATTTGTTGGCGTTATTGCAGCTAGGATTGGATCGTATCAGGCTTAGCCGCTTTTTTCCGTGATTGCAAGGAATACGGACGCACCACACACGAGTGCGTCTTCTTAGTACACGTTTAAACAGACAGAGACCGATGATAAATCCGCGAACCTCACAAAATTCCTACTGAAACGCACTCACGTATACATAAAGGTAGACATCAGGATTTAAATCCTGATAGGTGAAGTCATACACATAATAATTTGTTCTCTCTACATGCTGCATCCACTCATGCAATGCATGGTGTGGCGCTATTTGTCGGCGGCCAGGTGAAAAATAATAACCCATTTAAGTATCTGATATTGATCTGTACTTCGTATTACTGGGTGTTTTGAAGAAAAAAAAAGTACTTGCGTGTCCTTTGTCTTCCCTCCTAATTAAGCAAGACCTATTTTTTATATATATAAAAAATAGAGCTGACAGATGAACTATCATGGGGTCACTCTTATCAGCCTTCTGAGCTGGGGTCATTACCTATTTACAAAGAGTTAATCGTTGTTCGCAAGGAAGAATTTACTGGATTTGGACTAAGCAAGAAAGCACTGGGGTCAGGACCCCAATTGTTGAATACTGGACTAATCAAGAAATCATTAATATTAGATGCTAGTTAAAATTGCTACAGCTAGCTTATCAGAGTTGGTGATATATACATGACTATTATATACGAGGCACCGAGGACGCCGAGCAAGCCACCTGTGTGTCTCCTTAAGCAAGCCGGCGACACGTGGAGAGGCAGAGCCCGTGCGTGTCGTAGTGGCATCCGACGGCCGAGGAAAAAATGTGCCCCATTTTAGCCTCCTTTTGTAAAGAAGGATGTCCTAAAAAAAACATCGAGTATAAAGATATGTACAATAATTTATCTCTTAGGGTTATCTATAAAAGTTTCAATTTATCTACAGACAACCTTAGAGACAACATCTTTAACAATTTATTTATAAAATTATCATTTCCAATACAACTTCTCTCATTATTTACTGATCATCATTTGCGTTGGTTTGTGTGCTCAGCTTGTCTCTTATATAAGAGATAACGTATTCTCTCTCTTCACATCCCCTCTCTCCCGACTAGACTTTTTAGTGATATGACATGTAAGAGACGGCTGAGGTGGTCACTATTGAAGATGCCTTAACAAGCTTTTAAAATTGCTACAGCAATTAAACAACAATGCATATATAGTGTTGATCATTGCTGAGTTCAAACAAGCTGGTAACCACAACATACTCCACTAATTAAGATCGACATTACACAAGTACAGTGTAGCTGCTGAAAACACAAAAGGCTGGTAATTAAACCAACGTTCGCGCATGCATGGCATATATCATTAGAACTTTGCAAATGTTTCTACACAGACATGTAAACGTACGTACAGCAGTAGACATGCATGTACGTACGTACCGGTCATGTGCGTGTTTTTTTTTTTTTTTGGAGAAAGGTTAGTCATGTACATGTATAATGATATATACTAATGTTTACATTACTCATTCGGCCAGCCTAATTTTGCTACAACTAATACCCTTTTTTTTGTTTTGAAAGGATTACTAACACGTATTCAGGATCTGCAAAAGAGACGTGGCAAAACAAGGTACGCAGAATATATAAAAGAATCTCTATCTAGCTGAATTATTTTGGGAAATGCATAGTATCTTGGTGTGCAGTAGTAGTGCTTTAATTTGCGGCCCATGCATGCATGTTGGCCAGCATGCAGCTTTATTTGGCATATGGAAAGGAATACTTATCTTATCTATTCACATGTAGTCCTCTATCTAACTTTTCCGCCCTTTCTAATTTCTCCCTTTGAATTATAGATTAAGATACGCAGAAATGCATGGATTATATTAATCTCCCTATATAATGAGGGAAAATTAACATATACATATGCCGAGACAATCAATGTCCAATTACTATCTGAATTTTACGGGGCCGTATCCATATCCAATCCTTCAGTTAACAACTGGGGCCAAGATGCATAACCGGATGATATGGAAACCGGCATGCTGCATACATGTACGCACTTCTTTGAGAGCTCTCTTCCATGATGTGATTTTTGATGACCTGCTGTGCTGAACTATCTCTCTTAGAGATATGGAACCTGTTGCATCACACACTATGCAGTTCGCCCACCTGCAGGTTAAGTGTAAATTGTGAGGATGCCGCAGCAGGGAGATATATACATATGTATATCCTCTTACATAGCTTATTAAATAGATATAATGCGACTGCATCTGCATGCACACATGTGTAGATGTTGCAGAAATTAACATGCATGCGCCGATCGATGTGACCTGTATATATGATCGCCAGCTTGAAGCTAGCTAACCAGAAGCAAGCTAGCAAGCTGACGTTTTTTCTCATTCAGAAAATGCATGCACAGATAAATCAAGAGATTCAAGCCTAGCATGAGTGATAAGAGTCACTCAGGCTAGCCAAGGAGACTGCCCATGAACCACACAAAGGCTCATAGACGCATTGCTAAGCCTTCAGGGAGGACACAGGCAAGTCATCCTTGGCTACCAGAGCTAGACCCTTATCACCATGTAAGGCTTGCTCTCTTCTCTTCTCTTCTCCTCCTATTGTTGCGCGTGGCTAGCTTAGCTCATTGTTGCCTGCTGGTGCGATCGCCAATTCCAGAGCTATTTGTAGGCTGCTCGCATATGAGGTGGGCTCATCTTTTGCATCCAACAAGAACCTTTCATCACAATCTTTATGCAGAGAACATATTCTAGATAATGTCAACCCATGCATGCATATAGATATACTCCATATAGCTAGCCTCAATTCTCATCCCTAGTGGCACAGCTGGATAAGCACAAGCAATGCAAAAGATGCATAGATCACGTAGTAGAAAAACTTCTGCATACTTTTCTGCTGTCTGCTGGGCATTCAGACTAGAGGAGCAATGCAAACTTTTGCATAAATTACGTAGTAGAAAACAAAATGGCAGATTTAATTTCCTCAACTTTATCTCGTTGGGACTTAGCAGCCATGCTCACAGTCCAAAAGCAATGTTCACACGGTGAGACAGAAATTCAGAGAGTATCTCCCTTTAATTTGTTCGGCCTCACTTGTAATTAACGGGCTGAAAAATGGGCTTCCATGGTAGGTTATACATGGGCCATACATTATCTGCCAATCTGATCCAAGTCCGAACCAGGACCAAGCCCAAAAAATGCATGTGCCAATGTGTTATAACCTCTCTCTCTCTCCCCCCTCTCTCTGTCAAGTCTGAACATTTTTGCTTCACCTTGAGAGTTGGAGACATGGCATGCGACAGTAGAGCTTTATTTCCGGTAAGATTCAGAGGCCAATATACAACTCTAATCCGTAGACCAAACAGACGCTTCTGGGCTCCGACGCAACTGTCACGGCATATTTAACTAGTTAATTCCGTAGACCAAACAGACGCTTCTGGGCTCCGACGCAACTGTCACGGCATCTTTAACTAGTTAATTAATCAAGAAAATTAATTAACTAATATGAAGTACTAGTTAATTAAGATTCATTCTATCCCTATCATCCTCATAGCGCATACAAGCTAATGCATACCTCCTGTAGCATCTCCATCCCCATAGCATGTCGGCAACAAGAGCTTCCTTTACGCCACCGCTACTCAACGTCGTCAAGCCACTCTGGTCATCCCGACGCTGTCAAAGATTTTGATGAGCTTTTAGTAGCTCCCTAGAGCTTTTGCGCGTATTAGATCGGAGGATTAGCTGACGTAGCATGTACTTCGCAGTCCCTGAGCCAATGTAATTCTTTCAGCCAATATAATATGTTCTCTATGATCTAATTTTCGGTCACGGTTATACATATTTGTTAATAGTATATTGAGTTTGAGGGTCTATTACCTCTTGTCCAGCAACGTTATATTTGTTAATAGTATATTGAGTTTGAGGATCTATTACCTCTTGTCCAGCAACGTTGGACTTGATTTGTATAAATATGTATGATTAGAATAGCAAGATTTTTATTTTGAGCTTATTGAGTTTGAGGATCTATTACCTCTTGTCCAGCAACGTTAGACTTGATGATTTGTATAAATATGTATGATTAGAATAGCAAGATTTTTATTTTGAGCTCAATGTCTAATCTATTTCAAACTAATTATCATATTCAATTTGTGATTAAACTTTATGAGGGCCAAGATTTCATCTTGTGCAACTCAACATCTGAGAGCATATAAACAAACATTTAAATCCGAGTATTACGCTGATTTTGTATGTTTTCAAGTTCTATCTTTTAAAGATATTATCTTGTTTATTTAACAGGAAGAAATTAAATATGTTATTTATATGTTGCTGAAAATATGTTCTTAATTATGTTTATTGCTGCAGGAATTGTCTGATTTTTTTAGATAATAGAAGAGAAAAACTCTCCCGGCCTCTACATCAAGGATGCACATAGCCTATTTTATTAATATGTTTAAAGTACCGAAGACCAAAGCTGTTAAAAGTGGCTTGGAACCTTACAAGCAAACGATGACTGAAAATTAACCTCAATCATTATAAATCCTGTGACTAAACTGCCACCCATAGGAGCTTAAAACGCTACCTGCAACGCCAATATGTACTCCCTCTGAGCTGGTTTCTGCAAATTTGTGCAAGCCCTCTGAGCTGATTTCTGCAAATTTACTCAAACCCTCAACTAGTGTCCACTCAAAAAAGATAATCTGCAGGAATTGTCTGATAAAACTGCTATTTTTACAACACGTGCAACGCGCGAGCGGCGAGCCCATTTCGCTCATTCGGGGTAGGAGGCTCCGGCGCCGGCGCCGGACGCTACCGGCCTGAGCAAGCGGCCGCGGAGGAAGCCGGCGTACCACCGCGCCGATCGCCGGGCGTACCTCGTCCGCTCCTCGGCGCCGAAGTCGACGCCGTACAAGCCGAAGCGGAAACTGTAGCCGAAGATGTACTCGAAGACGTCCAGGAACGACCACACGAAGTAGCCATGGACGTTCGATCCGTTCCTGTACGCACGCACGTGCTCAGAGCCAGAAATTAACAAGAAGATTGTATGGTAATCGTGGCGTAAATATATTATAGGAACTTAGATTGATCTCTTGGTCAATCATCTTGTACCTGATAGAAAGGAGAGTTGCTTCGATGTAAACCTGCAAAAAATGTGACCTGAACTCGTCGTCGTACAGCAATGCACCTGATGGGTCTGGCTCATGACCAGCTCCTGGGACAACAGTGACACACATATCAACTTAGGCTATGCACGCGCAGCAAAATTATGTTACTTACTTGGGAAATTAACGAGATCACCCTACCGTTTTCGTAGATGAAAACAGGAGGATTCCCGTACTTGATCTGCAGGAGCTCCAGCATTTTTCTCAGAGCCCACGGCGCCTCATGATTCCCCAGACCGACGAGTCCACGCTGTTTAGCTATCATGGTTTCCCACATTTCTGCATAAATGTTCAGGGAAAAAGAAGTTGAAGTTATGAACGTTCATCTGGCTGGCCTTTTGAAATGAGTATAATTGAAACGAGAAAATTGTAAGTGCAAAATCCATAGCTTACGGGTGATATATTTTATAGCTGCGTCGCCTTCATAATCTCTCAGCTTCCGTTGTAGCTGGCTCAGATCTGCTTCAACATAGACAGCGCCGTAGTGGTTGATCCCCACGAAATCAAACGACCCACGCACACTCGCCGACTCTTCGGCCGTAAACCGCGGCAGCCTGGACCCGGCGTTCCTCCTCATCACCGGTGGGTAGTCTCCGTACACCAACGGATGCATGAACCTATTTACATTGACCAAACACATCAGTTCAGTTTTTAACCCATAAGATTCACTCACATGTAGTTAGGCAATCGATGAAACGAGTAGCTGAAATTAACCATCCGACTGTGAAATCGTTCATCCTAGCAGCTGCTGCTACATCCTCCGGTTTCCGCGTCGCCGCCTCGTACCACAATGCCAGCAATGCGATCCCAATGCGCCCTCCTTGCTCAGCCTGGACAGTACGAAATGAAACAAAACAACTGATATCTAGGAGCAACAATTTGTGATGGAAATCAAGGGAAGTGGCCATGCATGTACAAGACACCAATGACAATGAGTTAACCTGGTACTTGTCTCTGTAGAGGGACACAGCCGAGGCGTGCGCGAGCAGGTGGTGGTGAGCGACGACGTACGGCTCCGTCGTGGAGTTTCCTTCGGAGCAGGTAACGCCGTTGAGTCCAAACGGGAAGGAGCACCGCCGCGGCGGGAGGAAGCCTGTATCGTACCCGCCGAGCGGCTCTGCATTGGGTTCGTTGACGGTGGTCCAGTGCTTCACCCTGTCGCCGAAGCTCCTGAAGCACACCTCCGCGTACGCCGTGAAATCCTCGCTGCATCGCGTCACACGGTCGCGAGCCATGCATAATTCAGACGCAACTAACTGTGTAAGGCTAGGCTGTCGCGATCAAGTGATAGATTGTTGCAGTTCAGTAGCAAAAGAACTAGTACATGAATCTAGGACTGAGCAAGCCATTGTATTCGTCTTGAAGAGCCTGAGGAAGATCGAAATGATAGATTGTTGCGTGAGGCTGTATTCCTGCGATCACGGACTCAAACAATGCACTTTTAACATCTCAGAATCATGAAAGTAGTACTAGCTAGCATGGAACACAAACTTTGTACATAGGCAGTTCAGATCGTTAAAACAAAATCAACCAAATCACCATATCTTAGGAGTTCATCTATTAGATTGTTGTAGTACTCCAACCCCTTTGGGTTGACAGCTCCTCGCCCATCTACAACACAACCAAATACAAGAAAGGCTATAAACGTACTACTCCAAAAGAAATAGAAAAGGAGATGTGATTCCTATGTATGTGTACCTGGAATTAGCCTTGGCCAGGCAATTGAGAATCTGTACGCATCCAAGCCCATCTCATGCATTAGCTTCACATCTTCCTGCGATCAATCGACCATAAGCACATACATGGAGTAAAAAACATCTTCCAGCTGATCTACAAATTAAAATATATTTAGCATCGGGTCGTTGTTTCAGAAATTAACATGCCTTGTACTTGTGGTACTGATCTGCAGCGACATCTCCAGTCGCATTGTCAAAAGAATAGCCTTCAAAAACACAAAAAACTCTTGTTAGAAACAGAATTAGTCGATGCTTGACCGAAATGCATAGGCGAACTGGCGAGGCTAACCCTGGTGCGTGTATGTGTCCCAGATGCTCGGTTTCTTTCCGTCCTCTGCCCACGCGCCTTCAACCTGCGCAAGATTGATGATTTCAGCAACACCATCGTACGATCAGTATTCAGTAAGACATCACTAACATCATCAGATGCTAACACTAGAGGCTACAGGCAATGCACGAACAAAGAGCTATAGTTCAGAATCATTTCTGCGCTCTAGTAGTATCATGCGTTCGTCCTACACTGCAGAGGCTAGCACTATACTGCAACAGAACTGAACAGACCGGAACAGTTGAGTAGTGTTTACTAGTACCTGATAAGCCGATGATCCGGCGCCGAAGACGAACCCATCCGGAAAGTCATCCCGGGTGATCGCCGCCGCCGCCGCGAACAGGACGGCAAGAGGCAGAGAAACCCTGAGCACACGCAGGCATGAACTGCCACGGCTCTCCTTCATCACCGTACCTCTTCTTAATCCTCTATCTGCTTCTGCCCAATAAACAGAAAGCAGAAACCACACACCGCACTAGTGCAATGCAGTGCAGCGCAGCGCAGTGCAGGCTAATGTATGTAGCAGCGATGGGCATGCGCGGCTCTGCTTGGACCGTTGGACGAGACAAGGTGCACGCTCTCTCCAGCATCTCCATCTTTTCGGCGGCGATGAGGTCAGACGCGACGCGTGTGCGAGAGAGAGCTCCTGGGCCGACACGTCTCATCCTCACGTCGCCGTGTCACCCTTTTTTGGCACTGTTAACAACAACGAAAAGAACGCCTCTCGAGACCGTTACAGAACAACACGAAGCGTTTCCGGGGATAGTCCTTCTGTCGAACTGCGATTTTGTTGGTGTTATTGTAGCTGGAATTGGATCGAATCAGGCTTAGCCGCTTTTTCCGCGATTACAAGGAAGACGTACATATGCACACATTAAATACGAGTACGTCTTCTTAGCATAAGTTTAAATAGATAGAGGTCGAAGATAAATCCGTGAACCCTACAAAATTCCTACAGCCACTGCATCCACTCATGCATGGTGCGGCGCTATTTGTCGGCCAGGTGAAAAATAATAATCTATTTAAGTATCTCATATTGATCTGTACTTTAGATTAAAAGTACTTGCATGTACTTTGTCTTCCCTCCTAATTAAGTAAGACCTATTTTTTAAAAAAAATAAAATAAAATATAGCTGACAGATGAAATATCACGGGTTCACTCTTCTTAGCCCTCTGAGCTGGGGTCATTGCCTATTTACAGAGAGTTAATCGTTGTTCGCAAGGAAGAACTTACTGGATTTGGACTAAGAAGGAAGCACTGGGGTCAGCACCCCAATTGTTGAATACTGGACTAATTAATCAAGAAATCATAAATATTAGATGCTAGTTAAAATTGCTACAGCTAGCTTATCAGAGTTGGTGATATATACGCCGAGCAAGCCACCTGCGCGTCTCCTCAAGCGAGCCGGCGACACGTGGAGAGGCGGAGGCCGTGCGTGTGCAACTGTGCACCCAATGCGGACAGCGAACACGAGCGTAGCCTATTTTAGCCCCTTTTAATTATAAAGAAGGATGTCCTAAAGGAAAAACATCAACGGTCCATGCATGTTGGCCAGCATGCAGCTTTATTTGGCATATGGAAAGGAATACTTATCTTATCTATTCACATGCAGCTTTATAAAAGAGGTTGGACCATGAGCGTGCTGTCTTGCATGATTAAGGTCTTGCACGTTGAGCGTGCTGGCTGGAGAGTAAAAAACGAGATAGATGACGTGTGGGAAGAAAGTGTGGAGATGTACTGTAGCTGAGTACTGTGGAGTGGTGCTATAGCCGTGTACTGTAGCTATATACTGTAAAAGATACTATTGCTGGTTTCAATAATTGAAATCGGGGGAGATAAACACCCCTCTAATAAAAAAAAAAAAAAATTAGTCCCTCTAATAACTGGCATGCTGCATACATGTATGCACTTTCTTTGAGAGCTTTCTTCCATGATGTGATTTTTGATGACCTGCTGTGCTGAACACTCTCTCCTGGAGATATGGAGCCTGTTGCATCACACACTATGCAGTTCGCCCACCTGCAGGTTAAGTGTAAATTGTGAGGATGCCGCAGCAGGGAGATATATACATATGTATATCCTCTTACATAGCTTATTAAATAGATATAATGCGACTGCATCTGCATGCACACATGTGTAGATGTTGCAGAAATTAACATGCATGCGCCGATCGATGTAACCTGTATATATGATCGCCAGCTTGAAGATAGCTAACCAGAAGCAAGCTAGCTGACGTTTTTTCTCATTCAGGAAATGCATGCACAGATAAATCAAGAGATTCAAGCCTAGCATGAGTGATAAGAGTCACTCAGGCTAGCCAAGGAGACTGCCCATGAACCACACAAAGGCTCATAGATGCATTGCTAAGCCTTCAGGGAGGACACAGGCAAGTCATCCTTGGCTACCAGAGCTAGATCCTTATCACCATGTAAGGCTTGCTCTCTGCTCTTCTCTTCTCCTATTGTTGCGCATGGCTAGCTTAGCTCATTGTTGCCTGCTGTGCGATCGCCAATTCCTGAGCTATTTATAGGCTGCCCGCATATGAGGTGGGCTCATCTTTTGCATCCAACAAGAACCTTTCATCACAATCTTTATGCAGAGAACATATTCTAGATAATGTCAACCCATGCATGCATGTAGATATACTCCATATAGCTAGCCTCAATTCTCATCCCTAGTGGCACAGCTGGATAAAGCACAAGCAATGCAAAAGATGCATAGATCACGTAGTAGAAAAGCTTCTGCATACTTTTCTGCTGTGTGCTGGGCATTCAGACAATCAGACTAGAGGAGCAATGCAAACTTTTGCATAAATTACGTAGTAGAAAAAAGATGGCAGATTCAATTTCCTCAACTTTATCTCGTTGGGACTGAGCAGCCATTCTCACAGTCCAAAAGCGTGTTCACACGGTGAGACAGAAATTCAGATAGTATCTCCCTTTAATTTGCTGGGCTCACTTGTAATTAACGGGCTGAAAAATGGGCTTCCATGGTAGGTTATACATGGGCCATACATTATCTGCCAATCTGATCCAAGTCCGAACCAGGCCCAAGCCCAAAGTATGCATATGCCAATGTGTTATAAGCCTACAACCTCTCGGGGACCGAGCGTAGCTCGGTGGCAAGCGACACCGTTGAGCATGCTGCCCAGCTGGGTTTAAACCCAGTTTACCTAACTATTTTGTTGGATTTACTCTGAAGTCTGAACTTTTTTTTGCTTCACCTTGAGAGTTGGAGACATGGCATGCGACAGTAGAGCTTTATATCCGGTAAGATTCAGAGGCCAATATACAACTCTAATCCGTAGACCAAACAGACGCTTCTGGACTCCGACGCAACTGTCACGGCATCTTTAACTAGTTAATTAATCAAGCAAATTAATTAACTAATATACTCTTACTAGGAGTACCACCCTACTACTACCAAAAGAAGAAGCTAAGCTAGTAGCTAGCAACATAGAATACACGCTAATCATGGCCCTCCACTAGCCCAACCGGGCTTAGTTTAATGGTCACTTGCTAAATCCAGCAGCGCGCAGGCCCACGTGGCAGCCCCGGATTTGTCCGTGCAGGATCTCGCGACGATTTGTTATTCACGTTGTAAGCCTAAATGGCGTCACGGGTGACCTCAATTCCAAAAGTTGCAGCAGTAGTATACTGCACGTACCGTATTTATTTATTTTTGGCTAAAACATTTTGATTTGCTACTGGTACTAAAATTAGCAGTGTGATCCATGTCCAGCTTAAATTAAAACTCGTGTAATTCACGTTGGTTTCGCCGCGCGTACGAACAAAACCGCTTATTTGCATGCGTCTCAGCGTCGCTGCATGAGCCGAACCGAAACGGTGATATTTCGGTTCGGCCCCACTTGCAGCGACAGTTATGAAATTAGACTGCTACATCTGCATCTGCATGTGGACTCTAGGGGTGATTAGTTGGTGTGCCCACCAATATAATGGAATGATTATGTCAATCTTTAAGGGGCTATGGATGTACAATTTTGTATGGATAGGCTGTCTCTTTGTCCAGAGAAGAAAAGATAAAATAGGGGGGGCGGTGTACGGACTCTTGCTGCGGAGACTCCAGATGCGTCCAGAGGGTACGTATCAGATCAGCTCAGTAAGACAGCAAAGCTTTATCACGTCGAACAGATAAAGTGTTTATTTTGTAACATCCATGTTTCATTAGATACTGATGTTTAAAATGTATTTATGTATATAACTATATATAATTAATAGATAATACAATCGTCTAATCACCTACAATATAAAACAGATGTTTACATTAGAAGAAATAACTTTTACATAAATACTTGATGATGTGACTATATTTTCTTTCTTTAAGCACTCGTATATTAAGGATCGCGTATTGATGACTACGGCTACTGCTGCTGCTATTGTACTTATTAATTTCTTATGCTACAGTGCTACTACAACGAAAGACTAGCCGGAATACTATACATTTTTGGAAACTTGTACTCCTATAGCAGCATGCTATTTTGGTCTATTGCAAATTTGGAAGTCAGTGAAATTGGCGGTCAAAGTAAAAAAAAAATCGCGTAGAGTTAGTAGGCAAGTAGTGGCTTTTCGTGTGAAAAATCATGTAGGTAATAAATACTAGCTAATAGTTCTACGGATTCATTGGCGATCTCAACTGATAGGGAGGTTTCATGGAGGGATACAATCTGAAAGACTTTCTTGTGAGCCATGTTAATTATGTCGTAGAAAAGATAATTCCGTACATACGGTAGTACCTCCCAATTAGCACACCAAACTTTGTACTTAAGGAAGTTTGTACTTAATTTGCACCCTTCACTGGACGGCAACACTGTTGACTATGAGCTTTTTCTATCGCAATGGTGATTTCTCTAACTAATGGAAATTATTTGCTAGCTCAAAGACTGACAAGATAGATGCATGCACCAAAGAGTGAGGTCCTTTTCTTTTTCTTCTTCTTCTTTCTTTTTAAAAGAGAGAGAGAGAGTAAAGATCGATGATTTTTCATTTGAGAGAGAGAGAGAACCAAGGGACCATGCTTTGTTATGGCCCTATCTTCTTGGATATGGCCTTGTGCAGGGATAAGAGATCTGGTGCCATATCGATTGGTGCTTCAAAAAAATGTCATCTTTGTGACAGCGAAAGCGTCCAATCGCCAACCTCCGGAATTCGACAAGCACGGCTGGCTTAAGTTCGAGTGAGAACCCAATCAATTAAAAGCACATGATCGAAATGTACAGATATAGATAGAAGCTAAGCTAGCATTTCTCCATGTGTCGGTGACTATTCGTATATGGTTTCTCAAGCGATTAGTACCTAAAATGTTTGTTCGCACGTGCAGAGGCGGAGCTGGTCACGAGCTAAGCCTCGGGCTAGCACAACTGCTTTTGGTTTAAAGTCGTATTTTACTGATTTTTCAAGAAAAATTCATTATCCTAAGTATTATATCATTACCCCAAAGACCTGATGCCTAACTCTGCGCCCCTGCCCACGTGTAGCGGCACTCTTACTACGGCATATATAGCGAATTTGCTATTTATGCCGTCTGTCTTGTTCAGAATGTACATTACCACGGAAATCACGAGTAGTACTAGCAAGCTCCCGTAGGGCGTTGGACGATATGATATTGATAGTGTCGACAGTGATATATGGCACCATCATGCCCCATAAGCTGCTTGTCGGCATCACATGATGATGATCCAAAGGAACTTAACAGTAATATTAATTCTGTTAGCTAGACCAAATGTTTAACCTCTAGGTTTGCAAAAGGTAAAAGCAAAGTACTTGATTAGTGAAGGTAGCAAGCCGAAGGAGAGATGCAAAACTTAGCAAGTACCCCATCTTCATAGAATCGTACATATATATGCTTTGCGGCAAGAAAAAGTCTTCCCCGATTGACCATTAATTGGACCAGGCAATGTTCGTTTCAGATTTAATCGAGAGAGATGCTTCATTTTGGACAAATTCTGAACTGGTTTGCAACTTATAAATTACTTGCTTCAACTATCAGAAATAAATTTCTACACCCTTGAACATATATATTCCTATCAAAATTTGAATTCAAATTAACTATGTGCATATGCATGGATGGGTTTTGTTTCTTTGTACTTCAGGTGTGATGTGAATACCTCTCAGATTTTCATTTGATGAAGTCAACTCGTAGAGACGTAGGTAATTAGCTAGCTAGCTAGGCTAATAGTGCATCAACATCACAATAAATGTGGAATGATCACTTGCATCATACTGGAACATGTGCTCCTGCATGTTCCTTTCCCATTGCCTATCTTTTGAGATCTTTTTGCTATCGTCTAATCTTCAGGACCTTGATGCTGAGTCATGACACATGACCAGCATCATATCTGGTAGCAACTCTCCTGGTAGGGCATGGCATATGTATTCGTCAAGAGCACTCATTCTACAGTCCCAAAATGCAAATGTTCATGCACCTAATTAGTTTAATCTAGATGCAAATGTTCATGCACTTAGCTTACATACAAGCTGGTACTTTATATGTATACCAAACCGATTTAAGCCTACTTACATGCATCTAGCTGCTTAACCTGTTAGCTCATGTCTTCGTCGGTATTGTCATGTCAAAGGACTAATTATCTAAAGTGGTTATGTACCATTGTACCCCACAAGCTGGATCAATTGTTATGGTTTGTAACAACGCACGAGCCCTGGTTCATTGCATCTTAGTTACGTACCAAGTTACACTACTACACACAGCCTCATCACGAGCGGTTCGAGCAGTCATCGCAGGCGGTTCGAACAAATCACGTGTTTATACGTCTGTGATAAGCTGCGGTTATCACAGACGGTTAAACATCCGTCTGTGATAAGTCACAACATAGACGGTTCTAATTATAAAACCGTCTGTGATATCTAATTATCACAGACGGCTCTATTCAAGAACAAATCGTTATAGGCGCATATCCTGAGCGGCTCTATTTACGAACTTGGCGATTGACGTACTCAAAACCGTGAGACGAAGAGCGATGGGAGGAGTTTAATCTTCGGTGATTATTCCGTCTTATATCAAGAATTAGGAGTAAGCGCACGTGAGGCGAAGAGACGCATGTATCGTCGGCGTGCGAGGCGAAGAGACGGTTGTGCGATGGTGAAGAGACACATCGCGCGGGAGGCGGATATCACGAGCGGCTCTATATGGGAACCGTGCGTGATAATAATATCACCGACGGTTATTTAATAGAGCCGTCGTGATACTAGTATATTACGAGCGATTCTCAAATTGAACCGCTGCGTGATATTTCACTGACAGTTTTATTTCAAACCGCTGCGCGATAAGCGTCCTCATCACAGAGCGGTTCATATTACCAACCGTCGTGATACTTCATGACGGTTGGTAATATGAACCGTCGGTGATATGTCCTCATCGCGAGCGGATCATATTACGAACCGTCGCGAAGTATCACAAACGGTTGGTAATAAGAACGCGTCGTGATGAGGACATATCACGAGCGGTTCGACGTTCCAAAGGGAACCGTCAGTATAAGATTCAACACGAGCGGCTCCTTTGGAACCGCTCGCGATGAGTATCGCTATTGCCTGTTTTGTAGTAGTGTTATATCTTTATCAAGACCCCAAAAGGTAAAATGTCATGGAAGAAGGAGAATTCGAGAAGCTTCAATCTCTCCGGTGTTTCAACCACAGCCGCTGGTTTTCAGTCCCTGAAAGCACATGATCAGCAACAATCACGTCAGAATCTTCTATTGGATATATAACAATATTCAGTTTTCACTTAATCCGTCTCCTCATTTTATCTCCTCCACCTTAGCTAAAATCGAAGGTAACAAGGATTTAAGCATGACCGAGGCGTAACATCAGAGATGTTTGGAATCGATGATCTATTGTCGCCCATGCTGTTAATATTAAGTATATATATATATATATATGATCTAATAACATATCTGTATTCACTGTCTACCGATCTAGTTAATAGTGTGGAATACACGGGGAGAGTTCCGGGCCGTAAATCCAGGTCCGACAGCAACCCGGAATACTCTGAAAGAAAAGAAGGCAGAGATTTCCTTTTGCCCAATACGGAGCTGCTCGTGCATGTTATCACCCGCGCGGCGCACCCACGTTGACCCCGCCATCGCGCATGCCCCACCGTGTCAGCGTCCGAGCCCCCCTCCCACTCAGCGCGCCAGCTGAGCGAATGCCGCGAGATATTTTCCGACATCCCACGCCCGCTGCGCAGAGGGGCCCACGGGCGCGGCCCCGCCACCTCGACGCAACGGGTGAGCGCCACGTGGAAAAGAAGAAGCGTGCCGTGGTGTTCGTCGTCGCGCAGCGGATCGGCGCCTTCTCCTATACCCTCCTCGGCTCCACCTCGCTCGCTCCCTCGATACAGAATACTGATCGCCTCGCTTCGCATGAGCCGAATAAAGTCGTGAAGCCTCTCGCTCGCTCTGACGCTCACTCCATTTGGTTTCTTCCTCGCCTCCGCTTTTTCTTCCTGTGGTCTCGTGATCCGCACGTGCGTGGAGTACTTCTCGTTGGTGTGTGGTTGGGTGGCGTGGCGGCGCGGGAGATGAAGGACGGCGCCGGAGGGGGAGGGGGGAGGCAGCAGTGGCCGTGCGACTACTGCGGGGAGGCGGCGGCGGCGCTGCACTGCCGGGCGGACGCGGCGCGGCTCTGCGTGGCGTGCGACCGCCACGTGCACGCCGCCAACGCGCTCTCGCGGAAGCACGTGCGGGCGCCGCTCTGCGCGGGGTGCGCGTCGCGGCCCGCCGCCGCGCGCGTCGCGGCCGGGGAAGGCGAGCCGGCGTTCCTCTGCGCGGACTGCGACGGCGGGTGCGACGGCGCGGCGCGCGTGCCCGTCGAGGGGTTCTCCGGGTGCCCCGCGGCGGCCGAGCTCGCCGCGTCCTGGGGGTTCGACCTCCCCGGCGGCGGCAGTGGCGGCGAGAACGAGGAGGAGGACGCCTTCTTCTCGGCGCTCGACTACTCCATGCTGGCGGTTGACCCCGATCTGCGCGATCTCTACGTGCCGTGCGACCCGCCGGAGGTGGTCGCCTCGGGCGGCGGCGGCGGCCAGCGGCTCAAGGGGGAGGCGCTGTGCCACCAGCTCGCGGAAATGGCGCGGAGGGAAGCGGAGACGGCGCATCCGCAGCAGCAATCGGATCTGAGCCCCCGCACGCCTCGCCGGACCTCCGCCGCCGCCAGCGGGCGCTTGCCGGAAAAGCAGGCGCCGCCTCTGTTGCCTTCTCCTGCTCCGACGGCTCCGGAGGCGCCGTTGCCGTACACGTCCCTGCTCATGATGGCGCCGGCCAACTGCGCCGAGCTCATTGGCAGCGACCGCCTCGGCGATGATGACGAACAACTTCTATGGGAGTGCACCGCGCCCTCAGTGCCACCCACCCAGGTAAAAGTGAGTATGAAAAGGCGACTTTTTTTTACTTCTTTGAATTCAGTCGATTTACATTGCAATTGTAGTGAATCTTTCATCTTTATGAGTGAGTAATATTAGTTGCATACTTGCATTGTCTTAATTAGCCGCGCTGTCGTAGCCTAACACGCATTAAGATCACATGGTGGTGACAAATGTTAGGATATTGTATCTCACTGCTAACAATTGAAATCGATCTGTTCCGTAGAATGTTCATCACTTCTTGTAGTTCGTGGTCAATTCCACTGCTCAATCAGATTGCGAAATGCTGTCATGATCTCTCTGGTAGGTTAGGGGATTGATAAAAAAACGATTGGTTTCGTGATGAATACTAAGGTGCCAGTTCTGAAACCATCGAAGTTTTTGCACTTCTGTGCCTTTGCACATGACCAGATGGTTTCCTGTGGTTCTACTGGCCTAGTATGCAGTTCTAGTTTCCTAGGTTTTATCAGCCAGAACATAATGGTTTGATTAGCTTTGAGTAGAGATGAATTTAACCTTTTTGCGCTCACCATTTATGACTCGGTTCTTTCAAAGAAGGGTAGCTTGCAGTTGCAATAAATGTTCACGGACCTGTTTTAGGGACATTGAATGTGCAAATTGGGCCGATGATGAAATGTGTATTTTCCTTTAAACAATAATGCAAACTAGACTGAACGTTCTGAGGAGGCGCTGCTATCACAATATGGAAAAGTGCATCGTATGTGATTTTGCATGTTACTGCATTCTTCAGAGTATTTGACTTTTCGGATATGGAATAGATCCTATGATCTGCGCAAATCGGATCATGAATCATGATGCCCTGATTGCAACAATATTTATTTGAACTTTTGACTACACATTGCATTGCTATCCCTACAGTTTTAATTTGCCTGAAAAAAAAAGTGATACAGTATTCGAGAGGCCTATATATGCTTGTAAAGTTGGCATTGACAAAAGGATATTATTCGACAAATCACATCCTTGCTATTGCAGATGCTTCAATATCTTCTAATTTTTCTTCAATTTTACTCCGGAATGTGCTGTTTGTCAAGGAAAAAAATGACAGCTCACTACTTGCTATCTGCATGACAGATATGGGATTTTAATTTAGGAAGATCAAGGGATCACAATGAGAACTCTGCACTTGAAGTTGGATTTGGTTCAAATAATGGAGGCTTTGTGATCAAGAATTATAATGACATGCTCAAGGATATTTCTTCTGGGACAACGAAAGATCTGGAAGATATTTATGACTCAAGATACTGTGCAGCTGCCGAAGATATCATGTCAACTAATATCTGTCAATTGTCATCCAAAAATGTAAGTCATCGTCCCCTTTTTTCCAACGTAAATAGACACTTGCTGTGCCTATCCAGCGCATTTGGCACCTAATTCACCGAGCATAATAGTATCAAGCATTGTATTCTCATATTGGTCCTGACCTGTGCTGGAAAAAGGAGTGTTATTAGTCCATGCATGTGATGGCAATATTTCACATTCTTCATGATATTTTATGTTTTCTGCATAGTACTATAACTCCAACACCAAGGAGCAAAGTGAAAACATGATTGCTCTGGTAAAATATGCCTTATTTATAGATACACCGAATCCTCTAGTTTGCTTAAATGGCTTTTACCCCCCTAGTAAGCTTCTACGATAAAGGCATGTGCATTGAGTACTCTAGACAATTGGTTAAAGCATATTTTTAGGAACGGTTGATCAAAGCTTCAGGATTAACAAAATACTGAAAAGGAGCTGTTTGAAGATGTACCTGAACTTGCTTAAAATGTGCATGTTCATAGGGACACCGATATTCCATCTTGTGCGCAGCGTGGTCATTCCTCTAGCTATTAACTTTCCAGTTGACCACATAACAGAGCTTTTGCTGATGTTGATGTGCCACTTACTGTTCAATGGGTTTGGGCTTCCTAATTCAATCTTATCTTTAAGTAGCTATTCTTGTAAAAGTAGGCTCCAATGCTCCATGGTCCCACATGGTGTGAAGTGTGAACAGTTTTAGCTGTGTTCGCTCACCGGGATAGTTATGGACCACCATACATATCCTTGTTTCGTCCTCCTTTGGTCCACCAAGTCATGGAGGCACCTCGTTTCTTTATGAAACATTAAAGGCCAATTTTGTCAGCACTACAAACTCGCTATAGAAAGCCCCACCACGTGTTCTTCGTTTTGCATCATTGTAGAGAAGTACCAAGTCTCTATCTGGGACTCCGGTAAAATCTTCTGTATCAGCTCTTACAGTACTCCTAACTCGTAGTATATGCTCGAGTTACTCGTCTTTGTGCTGATTTTTTTCTTTGCAGCTGAGCACTGGGAGCAACAAACGGAAGATGAGCTCATTCACCTCGACAATCAACGGACCAACAACCTCTGGGAACCATGTACCTGCTTCAGAACCCATGGGGAGCTCTTCTCATGACAGAGGAGCAGCTCTCACCAGGGAGATCTCCTTTGGTGATCAAACCATCGTCCCGACTGGAGCTGAGAGACCAGCCACAAAGATCGACAGCGAGGCGCTAGCGCAGAACAGGGACAGCGCGATGCAGCGGTACAGAGAGAAGAGGAAGAATCGCAGGCATGGATGAACTGTGTGACCCTGACCTCTCACCTGTCTGCTGCTGACCAGCAACTTCTCCAATTTTCTCACAGTAGTTTTCGGTACTTTCTGTAGGTATGACAAGCACATCCGGTATGAGTCGAGGAAGCTGAGGGCGGACACGAGGAAGCGAGTGAAAGGCCGCTTCGTCAAGTCGAACGAAGCACTGAACGCCGGTAATGACGGGTGAGCCCTCTCGTCTGTGAATAGCTAGCTGCATGTGGCCTGGTTTTTCACGCGTAGCAGATGGGGCTATATATATGTGGAAGCTCATATGCGAGTTATCGGCTCATTTGGTCTCTTTTTAGAATGAAATAGCAAATCTAGCTCCCTCGCATTCGAAATGACAAAAATAGTATCCCTACTGCGCTTCTAGTGCGCAACACTCCCTACTGCGCCCCCCCTGCCGCGCACTGGAACCGCATCCCCCTGCCGCATACGACATGGCATGCTACCGCGGGTAGGCGCGCTCCTTCCGTGGACAGGGGGCTGCTCCGGAGCGCAGCCGGTTGCCTACCACGGACAGGGATCATGGAAGGTGGCTTCCGCGGAAGGAGAGTGCGGTAGGGGATATATGTTGACTGTCTTACCTATCGTGGTGCCATTTTTTGTTATTTCGATTGTGGGGGTTACATTTGCTATTTTGTTTAAAAAAAGGCTAAATGATAAGGAAAAAAAAAACTCTTGATATGCTGCGCTGCGCCTATGCATGATGCTGTAGGTCTTGTTCAGCTAAACTTTGCGCCGTTTAAGCATCGTGATAAATTTATACCTGAGATTATATTGCGGTGTGTTTTGTAAGACTCCCCTTCCTGCTCGTCAGAATTCAGAAATAGATAATTTACAATATGATATGAGCTATATGTGCTGCCTCATGCATATGCTTGCAGTAAATCATTTGGATATGATCCTGATTGCCCTGATGGCCATACGCAATTTGGAGATGAGTCTACCAATATAAGCTCCAAAACTAGTAGAGATATCAATTAGACAAGGAAATATAGCATGTGAGGATGCGAGCACAACTAGTACACACTTCACAAATCTTTTCTACGATTATGCTAGACTAGAATCAGTTCAGTACCAATATGTAAGTCTGAACAATGGCTGGCTGGTACATGCATGCGTAGCATTACTGAACAAGAAGACCAACCGAGTTAACACAAGACTGACGCACTTCTGAACTCTGACGCAGCAAAACTGAACATCCTCTTGAGCGAGCGAGCTGTTGCTCTGTCTAAATACTGTATAGCTAGCTAGTATCTGGCTGGAGTCCTCGGGTATCGCGAGAGGGTGCAGGCGACGCCGAGGGAGAGGAAGGCGACGAAGGACAGCGCGAGGGCGACCGCGCCGACGTTGCAGTACCGGTGGTACATGCGGCACACGGCGTACCACCCGCTGGGCTTGTTCCCCCACATGGCGATGGACCCGACCGCCCCTGCACCCGCCGTCGCCGCCGCCTGAAGGTTCACCATGAACTGCAAAGGAACGTCGTCAGTGAAAGAGGAAGAATTGATCAACCGCATATCTTCATTGATCTCAGGGTGTACATTTTATACAGATACAGTACAACGTTAGTCTAACTAACTGTGCAGCGATCCTGCGGCATGGCGAGCGCTGCGCCGAGAGACTGGGTCCATCCCTTGCATTACGGCATGCAGAGACTGGTTCTCTAACACCCCCCCCCCCACCTCAGTCCCAGCTGTAGGCTTGCCAACACAGAGACTGGCTCGGAATTCATCGAACAAGGCTGACGTCAGTCCCTTCGTGAAGATGTCCGCGAACTGGCGTGCGCTTGGTATATGCAGAATGCGTAGTTCGCCGAGCGCCACCTTTTCTCGAACGAAGTGGACGTCGAGCTCGATGTGTTTCGTCCACCGATGATGTACAGGGCTGCGCGCCATGTAGACCGAAGACACGTTGTTGCAGTACGCAATCGTGGCACCCTGGACAGTGCAGCTCGCCAAGAAGCCGTCGGAGCCATGAGCATTCTGCGACGGCGTTCGCCACGCCTCGGTATTCAGCCTCCGCGCTGGACCGAGACTCGGTCGTCTGCCGTTTGGAGCTCCAGGACACGAGCGATTCTCCGATGAACACCGCGAACCCGGACGTCGATCGCCGCGTGTCCGAGCAACCTGCCCAGTCCGCGTCGGTGTACGCCGTGAGTCCGTGCGTCGCGTTCCGGTGAAGACGAAGCCTGAGGCTGGTTGTTCCCTTGATGTAGCGCAGGATCCTTTTTAGCATGGTCAGATGAACATCGCGTGGCGCGTGCATGTGCAAGCACACTTGATGGACGGCGTACGCTATATCTGGCCGAGTAAGGGTCAAGTACTGGAGCGCCCCCGCCATACTCCTGTACCAAGATGGGTCGGAGATGAGCTTGCCGTCGTTGCCAGACGCCTTTGGTCGAACGTCAGCCGGCATGCCAACAGCCTTGCAGTTGCTCATTCCGGCACGTTTGAGGACTTCCTTGGCATATTTCCCTTGTGACAGAAAGAAGCCACCATCGTCACGTTGAACGTCGATGCCGAGGAAGAACCGGAGGGGCCCCATATCCTTGATGGCGAAGGCGAGCTTCAGCTTGTTGACAATGGTTTGAAGAAGTCGTGAAGACGAGGCTGACAAGATCATGTCGTCGACGTAGAGGAGGAGGTACGCGGCGTCGGTGCCTTGACGAAGCACGAAGAGGGAGGTGTCGGCGCGAGACTGGACGAAGCCGAGGCTGGTGACGTACGCGACGAAGCGGAGGAACCACTGTCGTGGTGCTTGACAAAGGCTGTAGAGCGATCGGGAGAGTAGGCACACGGCGTCGGGGCGCTCAGGATGTTCGAAGCCAGTCGGCTGGCTGCAGAACACCATCTCGTTCAGGTTCCCGTGCAAGAATGCATTGGAGACGTCGAGTTGATGTGCCGGCCACCGCTTGGACGCCACCAGGGTGAGTACCGTCCTGATGGTGGCTGGTTTGACGATCGGCGAAAACATTTCGCCGAAGTCGATCCCGGGGCGTTGGTTGAAGCCGCGCACCACCCACCTGGCCTTGTACCTGCAAGGGTTCCACTTGTGGCGGAACACCCACTTGCCTGTGATGATCCGAGTGCCGCGCGGCCGCTCCTGGAGCGTCCTGGTGTTGTTGGCTTGCAGGGCGTCGAACTCGAGTTGCATCGCAGTCCGCCAGTTTGGGTCTTTGAGTGCCGCGCGAACCGACGAGGGGATGGGCGACACCATGGATGTAGGCATTGTTGATGAGGCAGTTGCCGTCTGAAGAGCATATTTGGGATTGGGCTTGTAGATGCCTGCCTTGCCCCGGGTCACCATGTGATGGACGGGCGCCGAAGCAGCTTGTGGCGCCACGGTTGGAGTGGATCGTGAAGGGGATCCCGGCGTTGTGACAGCAGGTAATGGCGACGCGGACGGCTCGAGGACGACTGACTGTGACACTGTCGCCGCGGGGTGGGCGACGTCGAGGGGTCCTTGGTGCAGCTGTACGTCATCGATCGGTGTCGTAGCCGGTGGCGTTGTCGTGGGGGAATGACTCGCAGTCGTGGGCGCTGACTGATGTGGCGCCAGACGAGCCGTGCGCGCGCGCGTCGGATGAGGAGGGAGGCTGGCGGCGAGCTGCAGTGTCGTCGGTGCTGGAGGTGTCGCGGCGCGCGCACGGCGTGGAAGAGGGCGGGGTGGAGGATCGTCATGCGCCGTAGGATGTCGTGGCGCCGTGGCAGCATCGGTTGGCTCGCGGAAGGGAAACACTTGTTCGTCGAAGACAACGTGTCGCGAAGTGATCACCCGACGCGTCGCGGTGTCGCAGCAACGGTAGCCGCGGTGATCCGCGGGGTAGCCGATGAAGACGCGTGGCGTGGAGCGGGCGGCGAGCTTGTGACTCGTGGTGGCCGTGAGGTTGGGAAAGCAGTGGCACCCGAACACACGTAGCTTGTCGTAGGTTGGTGCCACACCGAAGAGGAGTTCAAACGGTGTAGTTGTACCGGTGGCACGGCAGGGTCGTCTGTTGACGAGGTAAGTTGCCGTGGACAGAGCCTCGGCCCAGAACGCCAGCGGAGCTGTACTGTGAAGAAGCATAGTACGAATACAGTCGTTAAGTGTGCGGAGCACACGTTCAGCCTTCCCGTTCTGTTGAGAGGTATAAGGACAGGAGAGGCGAAATTGAATGCCATGTTCAGCGAGGAAGAGACGGAGGGCGGTAGAATCAAATTCTTTCCCATTATCTGTTTGGAGAGCAAGAATGGGTAGCCTGAACTGAGTTTGGACGTATGCCTGAAAGGCACGCAGAGTAGGCAGTACCTCGGATTTCTGCCGTAGAGGGAAGGTCCAGAGGTAGTGCGTAGAATCATCGAGCACAACTACATAGTATTTGTAACCTGAATGACTCAGCACAGGAGAGGTCCAAACATCTGAATGTATTAATTGAAAAGGAAAATAAGTCTTTGTGGTAGAATCACTGAAAGGCAAACGAACATGTTTTCCCATGCGGCAAGAAGAACATGTATGTGCTACTGATTTATTACAGGTGAAATCAAAACTAGCAAGAACTTGAGAAAGAACATTATTTCCTGGATGTCCAAGGCGTTGGTGCCACAAAGAAATTGCTGATGACGATGAGGCTGTGAGTGCTTGGTGCGGCTGGAACCGAAGTGGATAAAGATCCCCGCTGCTTTCACATCGGAGCATCTCCACCCGCGTTGGAAGATCCTTGATTGAGAAACCAGTGGGGTCAAATTCGATTGAAATATTGTTATCACGAGTAAGCCGCCGGACAGAAATTAAGTTCTTAATCAAAGAAGGAGCAACAAGAACATTCTTGAGCTGAAGGTCTGGTGAGAGACGGGCAATCGGGCACCATTGCCGACTGTGATCACCGAGGAGGAAGGTGTGAGGTGGGTGATGGGGAAGTTAACAGGGGATGAAGCCATATGAGTAGTTGCGCTGGTATCGAGGTACCATTCGACGGCGCTCGGAGGCTGGTTGGGCACGCCGACAGTGGACAGCGCCGTGTAGAGAGACGATGGATCCCAGGCCCCTGTTGATTCGCTGGGAGGGGTGGGAGCCTGAGCCTGATAGGCCATCATGGCCTGCTGCTGCTGAAGAGGCGGGCGAGGGCCATCATGGTATCAGTGACTGACGGATCCTCCTTCAATCCGTTCGCCACAGCTTCCGCACCCATGGCGTCTTCCCCTTCCCACTCCGACGCCTCCTTCGACTCTGACCTCATTCCACCAGAACCCGCTGCTGCTGCTTTTCTCCAAACCGTCAACATCCGCTCCCACGTCCCTGTCACGCTCGACCTCGACGACGGCAACTACTCCCAATGGCGATGCTTCTTCGACTCCGTTCTTGGCAAGTTCGGTCTCACGGCGCACGTCCGGTCGCCGACGCCGACGGCGGAGCGCATCGGCAAGTGGCATCTCATCGACCCCTGCATTGTCAATTGGATCCTCAACACCGTCTCCAAGTCCGTCTTCGACATCGTCCACAAGCCACATCTCACCGCCTACTCCTTGTGGTCCGCCGTCGAAGGGCTCTTCCTCGACAACGAACTGCAATGCGCCGTCTACCTCGAGGCCGAGCTGCGCAACCTGCATCAAGGTGACATGTCCATCAACGACTACTGCACCAAGCTCAAACGCCTCGCCGATCAACTTCACGACATCGGCCACCCCGTCTCCGAGCCGAGCCAGGTTCTCAACCTGCTCCGGGGCCTCAGCCCACGTTACCGTCATCTCAAGCCGGTGATTACTGCCAAGTTCCCGCCCCACACCTTCATGAGCGCCCGATCGTTCCTGCTCCTGGAGGAGCTCAGCGAGAAACACGACGCCAAAGCCGAGGTTGGGCAGGCTCTCACCGCCGGGCATAGATCCGGCCGCAGCAACGCCTCCGGCGACACGACCCGTGCTGCCGGGTCCGCTGACGGCAGCTCCAGTTCGGGTGGCTACGGCAACCGTCCCCAGAAGTACAAGAGGCGCGGGCGCGGCGGCGGCGGCGGCCATCGCCCGGTCATCCTACGGCGCATGGGTTTGGCCATCCTACGACGGTCATCCTACGGTCATCCACGACATCCTACGGCGCATGATGATCCTCCACCCCGGGGGCCCGAAAGGGGGTGGGCCAGGCCTGCACGTAGCCGGTCCATGGGTTGTAACCCGCGGTCCAGGGTCCCGTGGGGGCCGGGGGGCGATGGCCACCGCCGTCGCCGCCGCGCCCGCGCCTCTTGTACTTCTGGGGACGGTTGTCGTAGCCACCCGAACTGGAGCCGCCGTCAGCGGACCCGGCAGCACAGGTCGTGTCGCCGGAGGCGTTGCTGCGGCCGGATCTATGCCCGGCGGTGAGAGCCTGCCCAGCCTCGGCTTTGGCGTCGTGTTTCTCGCTGAGCTCCTCCAGGATTAGGAACGATCGGGCGCTCATGAAGGTGTGGGGCGGGAACTTGGCGGTAATCACCAGCTTGAGATGACGGTAACGTGGG
This sequence comes from Ampelocalamus luodianensis, assembly GCA_036346255.1. Lineage (NCBI taxonomy): Eukaryota > Viridiplantae > Streptophyta > Magnoliopsida > Poales > Poaceae > Ampelocalamus > Ampelocalamus luodianensis. The sequence goes on from CM070631.1 coordinate 42,129,829, forward strand.
CTGAGGCCTCGGAGCAGGTTGAGAACCTGGCTCGGCTCGGAGACAGGGTGGCCGATGTCGCGAAGTTGATCGGCGAGGCATTTGAGCTTGGTGCAGTAGTCGTTGATGGACATGTCACCTTGATGTAGGTTGCGCAGCTCGGCCTCGAGGTAGACGGCGCGTTGCAGTTCGTTGTCGAGGAAGAGCCCTTCGACGGCGGACCACAAGGAGTAGGCGGTGAGATGTGGCTTGTGGACGATGTCGAAGACGGACTTGGAGACGGTGTTGAGGATCCAATTGACAATGCAGGGGTCGATGAGATGCCACTTGCCGGTGCGCTCCGCCGTCGGCGTCGCCGACCGGACGTGCGCCGTGAGACCGAACTTGCCAAGAACGGAGTCGAAGAAGCATCGCCATTGGGAGTAGTTGCTGTCGTCGAGGTCGAGCGTGACAGGGACGTGGGAGCGGATGTTGACGGTTTGGAGAACAGCAGCAGCAGCAGCGGGTTCTGGTGGAATGAGGTCAGAGTCGAAGGAGGCGTCGGAGTGGGAAGGGGAAGACGCCATGGGTGCGGAAGCTGTGGCGAACGGATTGAAGGAGGATCCGTCGGTCACTGATACCATGAAAGAGGAAGAATTGATCAACCGCATATCTTCATTGATCTCAGGGTGTACATTTTATACAGATACAGTACAACGTTAGTCTAACTAACCGTGCAGCGATCCTGCGGCATGGCGAGCGCTGCGCCGAGAGACTGGGTCCATCCCTTGCATTACGGCATGCAGAGACTGCTTCTCTAACAGTCAGGTCAGGTGTTGGTTACAGCTTCAGATCAGCACATACGCTGCTTCCTTGATACACATATTGGCATGAGATTAATAACCGCGACGCCTCCCAGCAAGTTCGCCATTGACGTGAGAGAAATAAAATCTCGTGATTCTCCGGATCAATAGAATATAATGCTACGCATGTGACGGGTATCTCTTCTGAGTAAACTAATCAAACCTCTAACCTAAAGTAAGAAACCGACAAAGTGACAGAGATTCTGCCGTACCTGATCAAGATGATGCAGCCAGCGCTTGCCGATGAGCTTCTTCACCAAGAGCGCCGTCAGCGCCGAGTAGGCAGCGCAGGCAAAGTTGGTAGCCACGAAAGCCCTGATCATCAACATTGCAGAATGAAATCTCAATCACGCGTACACACGTACGAACGCACATAGATAGACTAATTACTAGACGAAAGAAGATAGATCGGACAGAGTAAACATGTCGGTTTACGTACTCCCACACATCGAACATGGTGAAGTTAACTTCGATGCCCCACCGGTCTTGTCTACCGGTGACGACGAGGACGGCGGCGACAAAGGATGCGGCGAGGGCCACGCCCCGTAGTGCGACGGTGGTCGCGACATAGGCGGCGGAGGCGACTCCCACCGCCGTGATCTCCTGCTGCGACTCCAGCTCCGCCATAGTTAATCTGCCCATGCAAGTGCGACGAGACGTGGAGGCCATTGGACAAACAGTTTAGGGCAGCAGAGCAGTTTGCTGGCTAACGAAGCTATCATCTATATGGGAAAAGCGCACGTACGTACGTGGAACACTTTAAAATTGGCGGGACTCCTCTATATGTATCTTTAACCTCCTTTGACGCGTGACTATTCCGGGTTAACTAAACGGATTTACTAATTTTTAGTTGTTTGAAATTTTCTTATCCTTCGGTCATCTACAATTAAACAATACTAAACTTAAAATTACATTATTAAGTGATGTGCAATTTTAGCATAGTTTTACTGTAACTTATATTTTTTTGTATTTGTAGGGTTCATCTAGATTAGTTTTATTTTATTTTTTGTTTTAACACAGTTTTACTGTAACTTTTAGTTCTATTTGTTTTTGTATTTGTATGGTTCAATTTTTTTGTCTTTCTATTTTGTAGGATATCACAGCATAACACAGAAACTTATAGTATCCATTGAATCAAAATTCTACAGCCAAGAAAGACGACTGAAATTCAATAGACCGTCCCTATTCTGGGTTTGCTGTACTATGTGGAACAGCCATATGTTTCCATTATTTTTCTCTTCAATATATTGGCGTGGTGCGTGGAAATGGAACGCTCCTTCTCCACCTCCCTCCTCCTGCATGGCTCTCTGAATGCTCTAGGAGCTCCTGTTTTTTAAACATGCAAAAGCTTTGCATGTCATTTTAATCAAGATAGAAGAAAAAGACCTGATACAACGCAAAGCGAAGAGGAGCATCCGCCAAAGAAAAGAAAAACAGGAAACAAGAAAAGAAAAGAAAAACAACAGCTAGACCACCAAGGAACTACAGAAATATGGAAACCAACTACGGAGACAAACAGCTCCTGCCGTGCACCATAATAAACCTTCATGCCGCACCACTCCCAACAACTATGACAAGGTCGTCATGGCGGACCCAAAACTAAAAATGAGGGGGTGCTCACATGAATAATATTCTTCTATCTCTAGACCCGATGACCCTCTATAGATAGATGCCGGTGCTAAAGGGATATCCACAGTCCCACTAATGGTAAGGTGGGCTCTAGTCCCAACGGACCCACCGTCGGGACCGTCTCTACATCACGAGATCGATCGGGGTGGTTGTGTCACCGGAATATCAGCCCGGTCGTGATTCGTGAGACATGCCATGCCTACATATGGGCAGAACTTGAAAAGAGGAGGCATGCTATCTTCGGTGCTTTAAACTTCAAGCCACTTTTAACAGTTTTGGCTACTTCGGTGCTTTAAACTTATTAATAAATAGGTTGTGTGTATCCTTGATGCAGAGTCGGAAGATATTTTTCTCTTCTATTTTCTAAAAAAAATCTTGTTTGATGCCTACATTTTGATTGAAGATAATAGTGGGGTTAATTCTGAACTAATTTGATGTTCAAGCAGCAAAATTAGAGATGATCGTGAGCTATCTATGGCTATCATCTGGGAGCTTCGTGCCTTCATGCACCCGTGTAGACTTGGGCGCATATGTTACTGTGATTGATTGATATTCAGTGGCACGCATCTTGTTTGATGCCTTCATTTTGATTGATTGATTTTTGGAAGGACTCCAAATAATTTTTTTTCTCATTCAAAAAAGACTTTTTAATACATTCCACTTTAATGGGAATGGTCCATCTATTCTGATGAAAGGGTCCGTCGAACATGGTCACCTATTAAGTCACCCATGACTATCAAATCGGCATTAATGCCATGTTTATTTGGACGGTTAGTTAGCCTACGAAAAAATTTCAGACAACTTAAAAATAGTAAATCATATTATGAAGCTATTAGATACTAAATAATTTATAAATGTATTTTCGTAATTATGAATTATCATGGTTTGTTAAAAATGAAACCATTTCCTCCTAATCATGTGGAACAAACTAGTTTGTTGCATGAAACGATATTGTTGCGTTGAAAGAAAAAACAAGTAATGGAATAAATTATATGGAATTTTGTAAAATTTGATAGATTAATAGCGTATTAATATTACCAAGCATTTGTTTGTTGGAGATATGTCTTAGAGGCAATCATATTGATGATGATATTTCGTTGTATCCATGATTTAATAAATGTTCCTTGAATATTACCTTTGTGTTGATTAACAAGTATGTGACTTGTTTGTGAAACTCTTTACTTGTATGGTTATTCTAAAGTTGTCCCTAGTCGGAGTTCATGTGAGGACACACGTGAATGATGGATTAGCACATGTATCGGTTGATGACCATGTTTCACAGGTCATAGACATGGAGATGTCAAACCAATAATGTGGACACATGTTTAGAACATGGGGTTGGACCGACCCAACATGAGACATAGTAATTATTCTTATGGTTCTCTCTACAGAATGTGTACGCTTTGTCCTTAGACCTGAGATTGTCGCATGTACTTGAGATGTGAATCGACCTACTTAGGGGCTATCAAACGCTACTCAGAATCGGGTAGTTATAAAGGTAACTTTCGGGTTTGTCATGAAGCATGCTGCGAGGCATTGTCAGTCGAGATGAGATTTGCCCTTCTCTACCTGAGAGAGATATCTCTGGGCCCCTTGAGTGATCGGATCCAGAAATGCATGACCATGCTACTTAAGGTTAAGAGTTAACCTAGTAAGGGATTCCGGATCACAGGATCGAGAAAGAGTGGTCAGCTTGGAGCTCGACCGAATATCGTGAGGCAAAGGGATTGGCATGTACATAACGTTGTGATGGTTCGTCCGATATGATCTTTATGTGTGTTTAGGAGTTGACACGTCTTGCTAGAGGCCACTACCAACTATTGACCAAGTATGTGTACTTGCGTCATGTCTAAACATACGTGAACCATAGGTCACACACTTAGGGTGAAGCCTAATTCGGATTGGATCCGAATTAGACTGGGCATTGAGTCCTAATGGGTCTCTATTCGTAGAAGCCCATTATAAGGACGTCTATAAAAGGAGGGCAGGGGCGCACTAGTTAAGGGTTGAGTTTTTCGTGACATCCTCAAACCCTGGCCGCCACCCCTCCCACGCCCTAGTCACTCGCGCGGATCTAGTAGTCCGGCGGCGCCGCTTCCTCCCGCACGTGGATACCTTTGAAGGCGCCGCATCGTGGCGTTGGAACGAACCGCAAGAAAGGAGTTGTACGGGACGCCACGACGAGGACGAGGAAGTAGTACGACTACTCTGCCCCGACGTACTGCATCAACTGAGTACGACTACACTGCCCCGACGTGCTGCATCAACTTCCGCACCTGCGCGTCTAGTGGTAAGACCGTGATCTATAACTGCAGTGATCTTGGTTTACGGGTAGAATTTTTTAATTTGCGCTAGTGTAGCCTACCCGTTTCCCATCATTGTTCTATTTGAAACAGTTATACACATATTTTGAATTTGCAACTTTAAGTAGTTTATCATTTGAACTCCGAGCCTATTTGCATTCATATATAAAATCGATTATCAAAATACATCTAACCTATACTTCTGGATTTTATTTTGAGTAGTAACACTAACTGAAATTATTACGTGGATCACTTGATGCAACAAAAAAACAAAAAGAAGATTGAATAGAGGAAGCCCATCGACCTATGCATATCGAACATGCTGAAGTTCACTTTGATGCCGCACTGATATGGTGGCGGCGAGCTAGCGATCGATGCGGCGAAGGTCACGCTCCGCAGTGCGACGGTGGTCGCGATGTGGGCGGTGGAGGCGACCTTCACCGTCGTGATCTCCTCCGGCGACTCAAGATCCACCATGGTCAGTCTGTCCATTGAAGTGCAATGAGCCGACATGGAGACCACATACAATGTGCTTGCTGTGGGTGGACAGGACAGGACAGCATCGCCGACGAACAAGGCTATTTATATATTTGGATTGCTTTGGAAAGATCGGTCCTCTACCTCTTAATTCTTTTTTTTTTTATCTTTGTAACACGTGAATGCCTCTCGCCACCATTGCTATACACGAAGACTTGTGCGAAATCTATACGACCATGAATGCACGTGAATACGTGATCATCGATCGAAGGTCTTCCTTGATCTTCTCATGATAGAACCTCTATCATGAATTCACTTTCATATTAACTTGGGACTCAGACTAATCTGAGGCCAAATCCAAGACTAGTGAACTAAATTGAACACGAAGATATTCATGATTAAAGACTTTCTCTCTTACTTTACTTCTTTAATTCCAACCATGATCTTGTTCATTTGTTCCCAACTAAGTTTGCTTGCCCACCATGCATGACGCCGGCCAACTTACATGCTCCGATCCGCCGGATGTATGGAAGATAGGGGGCGCTTTCGTGAAATAGATGTGCTTCATAAACAAATAAAACTAAAAATTGCAGTAAAATTCTAAAATAGCAAATTAATTTTTTTTGTTGAGAATCGCAATCGCATATTACCTAGCACTGCAATTTTAAACTAATTACTGTGTAATTTTAGATGACCAAGAGATAAAAAAATTATGTTGACCGAATATTAGCAAAACGTTAATTTTTTTTTAAAAAAAAACGTAAACATGGCAGCACATACATCATCCAAGTAGCATAGCTACTTCCCAAATACGGCAACACCGCAAAACCCTAGTTACAGATCAAGTTAAGCCTCCAAAATTAAAGCAAGTAATTAGCCCAACTTCATTAGAACAGTAAACACGATGAAACGCCCGATCGATCGAGCCAGCTGGTCACAGGTGGAGGTGGAGGTGGAGGTCGAGCTCGCCGCACGCAGCCTGTCGGCGGAGCCGTGCAGCTGGAGGGCGTGGGGGCGGGGCCCTACGCCTGTGCCCAGGCGAGGCGGTAGTAGGGGCAAGTGGCGCTGCGCTCGCGGCGGTGCGTGTTCTGGTGGTCACCGAGCGCCTGCGGGGAGGTGAAGTGGCGCGTGCAGTAGGGGCAGCGGAACAGCTTCGTCGGCGCGGGCGCAGGAACAATGCAACGGATGTAAAAGGTGGAGGGAGCGAGCGACGGCGAGAGAAAATCGAATGGATCGGTGGCGGTGGTGGCCATGATAGGTTCTCGGTGTTAGGGTTTTAGGGATGGAGACCAGGTGGCTTACTTATGGGAATTCTTTTTATTATTTAATTCTTTTTTAAAAGTTATTTTAAAGATAGTATTTTACAAACTTTACTTTCAATATATTCTGACTCCTTTAGTCACGCCATGACCGTGACGTGATCAAACTGTGTTGCCACGCCGTCGACCGCGGCGTGATCAAACTGTGTTGCCACGCCACTCCTCTTGGCGTGACAGGATTTAGCCCAAAAACAGACACGTCCAAAGGGGTCGATGGCGTGACAGAACAGTTTAGTCACACCACGGTCGGTGGCGTGACAGTATAGTTTGATCATGTTATGGGTTATGACGTGACCAAAGGGATGAATTAAAAATAAAGTTAAAAGAGAATCTTTTAAAAAGGTGTGAGTACTATTACCTGCAGAGATTGCAGGTGGCTTGTTAGTTTCAAAGACGGACTATCTTTAAAATAAATTGTGTATCGATGTTTGCTTTTATTAAAGAAAAAGAACGGGGATTTGAACCTATACCTTAACCACTACAAACATGTGCTCTACCATTAGGCTTCGTGGATTCGTTTGCATTATGGTTTCAGTTAGACGGATTAATTTAATTTGTTGCGGAATGCATGTAAGGATGTCATTAACTGATTGTCAACAGGCCTTGTCTTAATCAAACAAGTATCCGTATTTACTTCCTACGCCTTCGCTCTGAAATTCAACTGTATAGGAGATATGCGAGGGTGAGAACTGAGCTTAGCTCAATTGGTACGGGGCTTCTAGGCCCCCTGTCCGTCCGTGTTCGATGTTGGTTTAGCATGCGTGTCTTGTCACTTTTCTTTAGAGTATGTACAATGGTACAAACAACTGCTGTCTATAGGATTTCTTTATATCACATGTAGACAGTATTAAAGACAACTCATACAATAGTTATGGTGATACAGACGACTGCAGGATTATAGACAACACACAATGTATTAATGTTTTTCTTGTTTCTGGTGCTACAGTCGACTACATGATTGTAGACAACATCTTTCTTTCTCTTTATTTTCTTTCATCCACATCAACAAAAATCCTATGTGACAGAAGGCTATAGACAGCTGACATAAACCTATTATACATACTATTATAGATACTCTTAATGCAGCCCAGGCAAGACCTGGCTGCTAAAAAAAGTGATGTGCGAGGGTAAAACCGTCCTACTGGACTGAAGAAACACTAATAACAGAGAGCGACCGGCCCAGCGGTAAGCCGTGAGGCGATCTCCTGCGAGGGAGCGATCTCATCCGTACGATCAGGATCCGGCGGCCTGGAGAAACTCTCCGTCCTCGGCTCCTGCTCCTGCCTGTCACGCGTGTCCACTCCTATGCCCGACTGGCATGTGGGGCCTGAGTCCGGGCCCACCCGCCAGTGAGAGTATATGTTAGGGAAAGGCATGGAGCAGCTGTGTTACGGAGCTGGCCGTGGATTCTGTTTCCTTTGTGTTGCGGAGCAGACGAGTGAACAACGAGTCGCCTGCAGTTCTGAGCTTTTCCAAGGATCGAGTCAGTTCCAACTCTAAATTTTGCTACATGCGCACACTGCGCGGACGCCAGAACAAGACTCGGACTAATCTGAGGCCAAATCCAAGACTAGTGAACTAAATTGAACACGAAGCTCCATGATTAAAGGCATACAGAAGAAAGTACAACTAAATGAGGCATTTTATTGGACGATTAAACCTGTACAGTTTGCTGACGAATGATAAACACAGGGGCCTGATGATGAGTTAGTGACGGTAAAATATTTACAGATTTTTTTTTTCATGCGCAGCAGCGCAAGCTACATGAGAGCACAAGCGAATTTTTAGTTGCTTATGTCGAAGTACTTGGGATCAGCAGGGAAGTCATGTTCCACCCGCAGCTGCAACAGAAATGAAACCAGCTCATTAAATTTATGAATTTAACAGATCAAGAGACAAGAAAGCAATAACGCTAGATAAAGCTGAGGCGCTGCATAACCGCACAAGGAACAGTTAATTTCAGGATTTGGCTGCTGTGGGAAACTTAAATGAGGCAGAACGACTTAAGGATGGTTTAAAATAGGCAAAATAAGATATTATTTTAAACTATCTTAAGCTATCTCCATTCTGGGTAAGCTGACCAACCAACTATATTATAGATCTGCCCAATTACAAACTGATGCTCGAAGAAAGAAACCGGAAGAAAGTTATACAGTAGAGAACCTTCCCAGAATATCAGGATGGATGCATACCTCGCCTTCGTCTACATCTGAGTGCCTTTGAGGAAATACAATTCTAATATCATTATAGAGATAGAATTTATGCTCCTCCTCGGTCACTGCATTGCTATTGAATGGTACTGATGATGGATCGGATTTGCATCGTAGCATTGATTTTGAGGATTTCTTGGGGGAGGGGCATAGGAAGCGCATGTGCAAAGCATAGCGAAGCACACCTCCACCTGAACTATCGTTGACCTTAGAAGATGCACAAAAAGATTCCTTTTCACCTAAGTGAAAGTTATCCATCTGGCAGCAACAATCATCAGAATCAGTATTGTTTTTCTTATTCTCAGGAGAGCTAGATTTATTTGATCCCTTCATGTCACTGTCCAATGAACAACATTTTGTGTTTGCACCTCTCTTCTCTGATTCATTAGTTGAGCCTGCAAAGACAAAAGAATTCATTAGTGACTTGAAATATATAGTTTGGATTTAGCTATTATTCGTATCAGACTATCAGCTCCATTACATTCTGAAGTTCCTCGTTCTGTAAGTTCACTTCCACATGAGACAAGCTGAGCTTTCGGGTCAATATTAATGTCACTGGCCTTGCTTCCCTCTTTCATTTGATTAGAGGGAGAAAGAGTGGGGGACAGAGTGACCTTTTGCCGCATGAAAGTCTGCCTCATTATACAACAAGATAAATAAGATGAGAAAAGGGGATGGAGACAACAAAAACAGGTCACTATGATTGGATAAAGGCAGGCTTCAGGTATCTGATAACCCTTCTAAAAAATGGAAAACATGCCCATTGGTTATAACAATACTTTCAAGTTCAGATATGCACTAAATGATGAATTACCTGTACTGTGTCCAAATTTCAAAATTAGATTTTGTACTGCAAATACTCAACAGTAAACCACCTGTTGGCTGTCGGATGAATGAGTAAAAATAATATAGGGTTAATGCTGACCCATTATGTACGTGATCACCTTAGCCTAAGCCTATGCGAAAAGATCGAAGCTTGCAAGCATCGACAAACGGGTTTAATTTTATCTTGGCTCAGCCGATCAAAATAGTAAAGCACATACATATTTTGCCACCAAGTCAACATGAATTAACGTAATCATATGACAATAACCTCCAGTTCTCTTCAGTATGTACAAAAAATAGTCAATTAGTGATAATTTCTCATACCTTGGTTCCAGAAGGCATGTCAGTCAAGTCGTAGTTGCAGAAGAACGTATGGAGCGGAGTCTTCTCGGGGTTGCTCACAACCTGTTGAAGTTAATTGTTTGGTTCAACTATGTGGTTGTACAAATATAAAGGTCAATAGAACTTAAAATGTAGAGCAAGAATGCAGAGAAATACACCAGGTTTCAGGAAAATTTTAAAATAACTATCAAAAGTGTGATGTTCTAAAACAGCACGTTGAAACAGATGCACAAACTAGAAAACAATGGCGCTTCATAATTGCTTGATATCTTTTCATGCTATAAAGCATTAGCGCTGAAGTGAAGTTAACAACATGCACCAGCATGTCTACAGAAGTAGAAACTACTCCAAACATGCACATGTGGAACAATTTCAAAGTTGCCAAACATAAGCATTACAAAGAGAATGTTATCTGCGAAAATATCAAGGCAGAAGTGCCTAATACAGCAAGGTGCAGAAGGCTACAGGGTTTAAATAGTTTTACTTAACATATACAATTGTGAGATGATCAGCTGATGTAGCAAATTATTCACAAGAGGAAATCAATTCAAGTAAATAAACAACAATTGTTGGCCGCAGAAATTTCATGAAGCACTAAAGGTAAACAATGCAATAGTTCTATGGTCAGCTCTCAGCTGTAACCATTCTATCAAAGAAAAGGCAGATAGTTCCATTGACAAGAAAAATTGTGATGACAATAGGGCTTGTCAAATGAGATACCTCATACAGGTGTTTGCATTATTATCAAGTACAGCTAGAGAAAAAACAGATGCAGTGTGTAATATAGAACAAGTATTTCACCAAAAGCAATCTGGTCAAAAACATCCTTGATTGTGAGGTGAGGATCAAACAATTCAGTACCAGTTGTATCCGCCCCTTAATAGGGACGCGTACACGACTTTTTGCTGATCGTGAATCGTTGTTACTAAGGCTTCTTTGGAGTTTTGGGCTTTTACTGTTAGTTGCAGGCAACCTCCCAGCAAGATTAATAGAAGAATAGTACAATAAAGAGCTATCCTCATCGATGCTTGTTACTGCAAATGGAAGTTTCCGAGTTGGGGGAGAGAAGCTACCACCAGTAACATTTAGAACAGCTAAGAAACCATCAATTATCTGCATTCGAAGACAAAATTGGAATCAAAATCAACAGTCAATAACCCGGCATTCTAGGACATTCTAGCAGGTGAACAGCAAATTAGAGACCTGATTGTCTTTTCCATAAGAAAGCCGGCCAGATAAAAGGGACTCCTCAAAGGAGCCAACTAGTGACCTCCTTACAAAGAGACTCAAACCCCGAACATAACCAACTCGGGGAGACGTCGGGGCAGATTCAGGGCCCCGGTTTTGATATCTTCTACATGAACTTTTTTTAGGGGTCATGACATCAAATTCATCATGTAATATGTCAATTTCTTCCAACACATCCAGCATCCTAATTCCATTAGATCCTCCCTTTTCCTTCAAATCTATAAAATCATTTTCAATATCTTTCATTATGTGCCTTTGAGCTCCTGTAATCTTAATTTTGTGCATACATTTAGGGCTGAGAGGTGACTGAGAAAGCGGAGTGTGTGCTAACTTTGCACTAGCTGCTAGATGACCATAACAGGATAAGGACTCCTTGCTCCCAAGTAAAGGACCATCAGTGAATAAATTAGAATTAATCCTATTGATATCCCATTCTGGACTCCAATTGGAGCATCTAGAGGTTGGCCAGGCCTGTGACTCAAAATAATTGAGGCTTCCAGCGTTTGCTTTTTTACTATCTTGGAAGCCAGTACTGTAAAGTTTCCTGGCTTCATCAGAATGCTGAAATCTAGCATCACCAGAAGCAATATTCAGCATATCACCGTGGAACTTTCTAGGGACCACATTTTTCAATGGAGAGAGCAGTCTTTTTCTTGCCTGAAGTTCATGCTGATCAAATGGTGAATGACAATTATCAATGGCCACAGATGGATGGATTGAATCTATCTCTGTCATATCAGAACCTCCAGCAGAACCTGATTCAAAGCCCATAACCCTCGTTGTGGGCATATAAATAGCAGGCTCCGGTTTATGAGAAGATCTAGAATTTGCATCTCTTGAATCGAGTCGAAGTCCTCGGAGGCCTGCAGGTCCATCGAAGGCATGGCTATCTCTAAAATACCCATTTGATTCATCCGGAACATCTAACAAAGTCTGTCTATTGAAATCACCAATAGACAGGTATCGAAATACCCTGCTAGTTGAGCTTCCTCCAGGAAGCCCATCCAAATCACAGGCACCAACACCCACAAAATGCGGAGGGCTTGACACAGGTGTCCTCGATCCTGTAGGCACATCCTCCTTGGCTGGAGGATCTTGAGGTAAACCCATAGCAACCAATCTATGCTACTTGGCGAAAAGGAAGACCACCAGTTTGGATTTGCTCCTACACTGTACTTATCCAATGCCTTTTGATGGCCTCCTTCAAAATCTTGTTTTTTCAGTCTCCAATACACCAAACTGATGCTCAGAGAGATCATCAATTGAAACCGATCAACACTAAAATATTAAAACTACACTCCAACACCCGACTCAAACCCATCAGAAGCAAGGGTATCATCTTGCCACGACTAGCCATGTCCCCATAGCTACGGCGGCAACTGGAGATGAAGCACAACTTGGAGCCTGAGCAAGCAACCACGAACCTTGGATGAACCATGCCATGGGATCACATCACAGTCCTGCAGAAGCAAAGCAAAAGGGCATTACTTCACTACACTGATGAACAGAAGCTCAATTAATCCAATGTACTATGATTACTATATTTAGCTCAGGAAAGAAAGCTGTCAACTTCTGAAGCTTCTGCTTGATGCATCAGAAATAGCAAGTGAACTGGCAATTAATGATTGCATCAGCAGTAGCCCGTCCATTACTACACATAAATCAAGACTAGAGTTCCATTAAATAAATATATCATCACTCAGCAAACAAATATATATGGACTAAACCTCAAAATTAGACTACCAAACCCCTATCTATTGGAAGAAGGAGCTCGGCAACAACCAAATTTAAGAAAAAATGAAGCAGAAAAAATTTGGGAAAGATACAGAATCGACCGAAAGCCGACACCGTATTAATGATCGGAACAAACAACCCAAATTATCACTAATAACTCAGCAGAACCCAACAGAACAACGGAAATCGCAGAAATCCAAAACAGAAACAACTGAACCGATAAAGAAACCAGCCTACCCGCGGAACCAAACCGAGAAACCAACCACATGGCCACCAACTCGAATTGGGTCTTCCGCGATTGCGCTGCCTTGATCTGATCACCAGAAATTCACCCGAGAAATTCGTGCGTGTTCTGGCGAGAAAGGTTGGGCGATTTCTGTCGGGTTCTCCCTTCCTCTCTCTCCCAAGCTCCCCCTCCCCCTCCCCCTCCCCCTCTCCCCTCCCTTCGTTGTGTTCTTGGCTACTACTCTCCCTTTCTCCAATGGCTATATAACTCTGCAAGTAACCACGGGTCCTTAATTAGGGCTCTACTGAGATATTTTTAAGGGGGGAAACGTCGGGTTAGTCGTACTAGCAACATCTGGTTTTTTCCAACCCGGTTGGCTGTTTTGGTTTTGGTTTTGGTTTTGTTCTTGTTCGGTTGTTCATTCTTCCCCCATAGATAAAAATTTCTCGTGTTGTTTCCGAGGCGTCCATTTTTGCGTAAACGTCCCTCGTGTCCTACAATTTTCCGAGGAGTGATGTGGCGGTTGGTCAGCGGTGGTAATCTAACCGCTAGTAATCGAATGTTGTTGTGGTGACAACAAGTGGTTTAACGTCTTTATTTGTGTAAAACTTTTGTTTTGACATTTGATTACTAATAGGAAAAATTAGTCCAGTGACATCGCGGTGGGACGTAATCGGAGGAATGACACTTCATTCGTGACGCACTGGAAAATAACATCGTGAATACCAAAAAATTATGTCGAATGACATCGCCGTAAGTTACTCCTGTTTGCATATTTTTTTAAATATAGAAACTTAACCTAACAAATTATCAAATTTTTTGTGGAGCCTCCCGACATAGTTTAATTACTTGTGTGTTTTTATCAAAATTTTATACGTTCTAATTTTGTCTCTAAAATTTATTTAAATATATTGTTTGTAGGAATTTTCTAATATAGAAAATGCGGTCCAAATATTATGATTTTTTTTTCAAACTCCTTACACAGTGGACTTGATTATGTATTTTTTACAAAACTAATTAATGCAATTTCATAATGTCCACGATGTAAGGAGTCTAATATTTCATAATGTAAAGATATTATGAAATTGTCTTAATTATTTTTGTAAAAATTCTATAAAAATTACACAATCAAGTCCACTGTGTAAAGAGTCTGAAAAAATTCATAATATTTGGACCTCATTTTCGATATTAGAAAATTCCTACAAACAATATACTTAAATGAATTTTAGAGACAAAATCAGAACGTATAAATTTTTTTAAAAAAATACATAAGCAATTAAACTATGTCGGGAGGCTCCACAAAAAAAAAAAAATTGATGAGCTCAGTTTCTATATTTAAAAAATTCTGCAAACGGAAGTAACTAACGGTGATGTCATTCAACATAATTTTTAGTGTTCGCGACAAACAAAGTATCGTTCATTCGATTACGTCATAACGCGATGTCACTGAGCTAATTACCCCTTACTAATATTGTTGTGATGAGCACAAACCAACAACTGGATTACAAAGACGAAATTGAGATTTGGAGAGTTAACTTGCATGATTGATGATTTTGAAATAAAAGCAATAATAGCTAGAGGCTTCAATCTCCTTCCTTGTCATGTTATGTCATTGTTACAAGCACTAACCTCCCATACCACCATCAAATGGTCTGTGAGCATCAACCTCTTTTGTTAAGAGCATGAAATTGTACACTTACAACTCTTGGTGTTACTCTCTCCTTTTTTTTGTTACCTCATATAGCTAGTGTAGAGACAAGAGGAAAACAAGCTGAACACACAAACACACAAAAAAAAAGATAAAGATGGGATAAAGCAGGACAAATTAGTTGAAGAAGCTATAGGGTTAGGAGATGGACCAAAGGCAAGAGCATTTGTACTTTTTATTGGTGTGCTTTGGCTTTATGCTTTTATATTGTTCCCTATTTTTTTCTAATTTTCTTCTATAATTTATCCAACATCTATCATATGATTTTACTGCATTTAAAATAATTAGTTTGTCATTTTACGTCGCTTATGTTGTGTATTACTTTTACTATGTTCCAATGGCAGTCATCACAACCATATCTTTATAGGGATAGATAAGATTAATCAATATCTGCTTTGTCTCAATCAACCTACTCTTCTAATGTTTACCATGTCAGTTTGTTTGGTTGGAGGGAATTGGTGGGAGTGAATGAAAATTTAAAGGGTACTGATTCTAATTTTTTTGTTTGGTTACTGCAGGGGCAGCGGGCCGGTCTAGCCACTTTTGGTCCAAAGTTAAATTTTTTTTTTTTTTCAAAGACTTTTCACATGGCATTTTGACCCTGGGCCTCGGGCCATTGCCCCAAAGGCCGGAGGCCCGAGGCCCAGCTCCACCCCTGGGTTAGTGGACATGAGACAGAGGTGGCCAAACGGGCGGGCCGACCCGGTTAGGCATGACCCATTTCGACCCGATTACTATTCGTGCCATGCTGGGCCGACCCACAGGCCTGGGTGACAGCCCAAGCATAGCCCATCGGGCATTCGTGCCGTGCTGGGCCGACCCGAGCCCATTTAGCCCGTCGGGCCAAGTGTGGCCCATTTAGCCCGTCATGATGAAAAAAATCCAGAAAAATTAGAAAAATATGTAGAATTCAGAAGTAGACATGAACATTGAAAAAATGAGACAATCATATTGAAAATGTAATAAAGAGCTTTATTAATGTCCAACTAGCTGCCTCGTTAAAACCTTTGTCAAGTAAAAACTCAAAATGAGAAAACCTTGGCAAAGGAAAAAGAGTACAGCCTATAGTTCTACAATTCTACATATATGATACATCCTTGTTCTATGTGTCAGTGTCACTGTCTAAGTACAGATTTTCGAACATCTCCGACAACTTTGGATTTTTCACAGAGTGTTGTGTTCGTGAATTGGCTTGTTCCCAGTCCTTCACAGTTAAAAGGATCTCCACCATCTCACTTGTGAGACTTGTTCTTCTCTCCTCCAATATTCTTCTAGAAAGACTAAAAGTAGACTCGGAGGAAACCGTAGAGACAGGAACAGTACCGTCTAGATACCGTACCGTCGGGGTTGTATTGCAGCTGTGTCTACCTCATCGCTAATCCTTGCTTGGTTCGACATCTTGTAGCATGTCTAAACAAGTACTCCATTCCACCTGTAGACTTTGTAGATAATTCATAACGACAAATTTTACAAATAGCATATGGTACCTCGTTTCCAGCTGCGTCTTGCTTGGTTGTCCTGTCGAAATTCTCCCACACTCCCGATGTAGACGGTCTCGACCTCTTTGCTCCGGTTGCCGTGGAGCCTGATGCTGCCGTGGAGCCTGATGACGGAACTCCACCTTGCACTTCTTCCGGTGAAACCTCCGGTTGGCTTGAGGCAGCCGCAGTCGCCTCCATTGATGCAATTTCCTCCGTTAAAAGTTCGTAATCACCAATAGGAAAGCTGTCCATAACGAAAATTGCAAAATTGAAACTAACACTATTACTACTTTCATCTTAGCATAACAAAAACTAATAATAAAAGTATTACAAAAATACTATTGTGCCTCTTTCGCTGACTTGCGGTTAAAAACTGAAATTTCCAAATTTTGGCATAATTTTTTTGAATTTTGCCAAATTAGCTCAACACGGATTTGAATTTGCATAACACAATTACAAAGAGAGAATGAAGGTGTACTGAATGATGGGGGGTATGGTGGCTATTTATAGAAAAAAAAGGATTTTTTGAATTTTTTGTTATTTTTTAAGACCCTAACGATCAAAAACGATAAAAACGGCTAAAATCACCCCAACAATCGGATTTTTGGGCTGTGTCGTATCTAGGCACGCCCACCACCACCGCTCGCGGCCGGCCGCCTATCGCCGCCTACCGCCTGTTGCTCGCCCCTTCTTCTCCCCTTGTTGTGCCCGCCTGTGTCGCGTGAGGCACTAGGTAGTGCCGCACGCGCTCGCCTCGCCTCGCCGACCCGCCGCCTCCTCCTCGCGACCGCACCCCGCCGACCGCCGACCGCCCTCCTCCTAGCGACCACCACCTCCTCGCCTCCTGCGCGCCTCGTTGCCGCCGCCGACGGCCCGCCGCCTCCTTGCCTCCCGCGACGACCGCGCCTCGCCGACGCCTCGACGCGGCCGTCGCCTCGTTGACCTCGCCTCGACGCCCCGCCACCTCTCGACGCCTCGCCTGACGCGCCCGTCGCCTCCTCGACGACCAATCCGGCAGCGCAGCTCGCGCCGCCGCCGCTCGCCCGCCTCTCCTCCTGGCCGCGCGACACGTGACCACGCAGCCTCGGTAACGCTCCTCCTCCTCCTCCGCTCCGCGGACCGACAAGGCGGCGTGTCGCTGCGCCTCCGCCCCGCCTCCCTCGTCGTGCCTCCCGGGCCATATGGGTCATGCCGGGCCGGCTCACTGTGCCGAGGTGGCAGCCTAGGCACGGCCCATGAACAGTGCGGGTCGTGCCGTGCTTGGATCGGACCTACAGTCTCGTGCCTCGTGCCGACCGATAGGCCCAGCCTATTTGGCCAGCTCTAACATGAGAGCATAGGTGGGATGAAGATTGGAAGTTTGAACCCAACTCCTATAGTTTTAAACCCAAGAAGGGTGGTAATCGGAGGGAATTGCTCATTTATAGAAAGTAAATGCATCTCAGCACTTCATCCTGACTTATTCTTATGACTTGCAAGCTAGAAATTAATTCGCTACTATTTCTTGTCCATGTTGCCAAATAGGAGATTAGTACTAAAAACAAACTCTTATAGGATCCCTCTACAAATTCCCTCCTCTAAACTCCCATTCCCCTCGTGGCTCCCAAACAGGCCATGAATGTACTTTGTCGGGGAGAACAGGTGCTACAAAGAGAAAATAGGACACATAAAATCTTTCTTTTTGAGGGATCTCTATGTAAAATGTGGCGAGAAAATGAGAAAAGAATTGAAGCGCGTGGGCCCACTGCCGGTGCGGCTCAGATCCGTACTTCTCTACTTTTGCATCAAACCTAGAGGGTGATAATAATTGGGTCCGGTCCATTTCTTCCCAACGCTCCTGGTTACCTCTCCTGCCCATCCTTTCTCCTTTTTCTTGCTCCTTTTTCTAAGAATTGCAAGCTAATGCTTTATTAGGTGAAATACTCATTGGTTGATTGCTCAAGATGCTTATAGATATTGAAAAGTTCATTGATTTTGAGCAAAATTAAGCATGTTGTATAAAACTCTCACATTTTTTTCTGCATAAACAGCAAGCCATCGAAAGGTGGCCCAGATTATGATGAAAAACTATTGCCGTTTGAGATCTGACCCGTGGTAGAGGGCTGCCCACTATTGCGAAACAGCGGCCGAAAGGTGGAGATGGAAGAACTATCCACCTGTGGATCAGGCATGTGAAGAAGAGAGAGAAAGAGGAGAGAGACAGGTGCTCAGGCACTGCCTGATCCACAACACCGCCCACCAATGATAGGCTAGGAACGATAAACTCTAGAAGTTAGAGAGAGAAGGGGGGATCCCTCTCTCACAAGTGTGGCCAAATTTGGTGTTTTTCAATGGAAGAATCATGGTCCAGGAAGAGAGGCCAACCCCACAGAATGCAAGTTGCGATTACATGTGTAGCTCTCCCGGGTTCCATCTGTTACTTTCTCTGGATATACTATATCTATACCAGATCGAATCCTCTCCCTCTCTCTCTACCTGTCACCTCAATTTCAGAGCACTTGGACGTATTGCTGAGCGACGGCTGGACCCAGGGGGTACGGCGGCCAAACGTGTCATCTTCAGACACCAAACTCCTTGATGTCTCTCGGTGAAGAATAGGTACACCTAGGGGTGGATAAGCCAGATTCTTGTTTTACCCAGTTTTTTTTTTAAAATCAATGTAGTTTGGTTTATTACCATTGTATTTATAGTTTGAAATTGTATTTATAGTTTGAAATTGTATTTATAGTTTGAAAGTATTTTTAGAACCGAGCTACAAGCTAGAGCAAAATTCAAATTCATTTGGAATTGATTTATTTTAATATTTAACTAATTAACAAGTATAATTAAAGTAATTTTAAATCAAACCAACGAGCCACAGCAACGAGATTTTTTTTGCACCCCTGGGTACACCACACGCCTTCACTCTTGGAACATTTCGTAACTCCAGCCTTCGAGGACCATGAGCTTCTAGCACCGGCACCCTCGTCACGCAATCGCTTCGGAGGCATGCGGACGGCGAGATTACACTCGTGACACTCGTAAGATATAACACGAACAAAGTCGCGAAAGGCGCAACAAAAGGTTTGAGAACTTCCGGAGCTCCATTACATCCATGTTATTGACATCATTTTTGGTCATGTAAATCTCCAGAAGCTGCATGATTCAAGTGTCCGAGTTGAACCATGAACAAATGCAGCCACCCGACTGCGACAAAAGGAGCGGAAATAGACACCGCATGGCGGATCTACAAAATTAGCACACGCAAGTGGAGTTGGGAGGATACCATTATGCGATACATCTTTCTGGCCATATAGGAAAAGGAGAAGATCGAGAAACAAAGGGGTTTTTGAATTAGGCTGTTGCTGCCATTGGTACAGCTCTGTAGCAAGCTCGCTTTGCTGCACGGACAATGTCCTCGACCTGCAAGTGTGGCACCAACATCAGTAAAAAGAGAAGACACACATGATTAATTGCATTAGCCTACTTTTAATATGACTGACTGAATCTGTAGAGTATAAGTTTTCCTCGGATAATTCAACATACTATACATAGCAAGACTGACTGAATCTGTAATCATACATTTTCCTCGGATGATTGAACATACTATAGCAACACCTCTTTTCTCTGCCAACCTCACTACCTATATCCCCAGAAGGATTTCCTGAATCAAAAATATTCTAGTCTTAAATGCCAACAATCTCCAGTGGTGAAGATGCAGCGTGCCTATGAGAGAGATTATGGGTAGGTCCTATCTTGAAAATCTATTGTCTGCTGCCCAACATTCGGTTTTCTCGAACGCCTCGGATGTTACCAGCTAGGCAGCTATCAACTCCCATGCGGTTGACACTTGACACACCTAGGTTCCTGTCTGACGCTGTGGCTATAAGATAACAGTTTGCTTCCTTATTGCTGTCTCACTCATTACCAACTACTCAACTAGGCAAACTCCCAGTTTGACAGTGCATATAATTCAGTAAATTCCTAATTATAGCGAAGCAAGCTGAAAATGAAACCGAAATGCAGCATTGCAAAAGAAGATATCCACCAACAGATTTTATCCCCCACTTCATCAAAGATTGCCACAACCAACCAATGCTATGGGATGCAGACTAAAATAGATGGATGAAAGCAAGAAAACTAATAACTCAGTGGTAAAACTGTGCTATTTCCAAAGTTACTCATGAAAACACTAGGTCATTATCGAATAGAAAGAGTTATTCAACCAGGCTTATGCGAAATGGAATCCCTATAATTTTGGATCAAAGCAAAAGGAGCAGCAATGAGACCTGTGGAACAGCCATCCTCTCAAGGTTTGCAGCATAGGGCATGGGCACATCAGCTCCAGCAATCCTCTCAACTGGTGAATCAAGATACTCAAAGCTGTCCTCTACAACAGACATGCTGCAAAGAAGATGCATCTCAGAACCCCGTGTGTGTGTGTGTGTGTGTGTGTGTGTGGAGAGAGAGAGAGAGAGAGAGAGAGAGAGAGGGAGATGGACCATATTTCAGCGCCAATCCCATGTTGCGGGAAGCCTTCTTCAACGGTTACCAATCTATTGGTTTTCCTAACAGATGCATTGATAGCAGCTCTATCCAATGGTCTAATTGACCGAAGATTGATCACCTGTAAGCACATATTACTAGATAATAAGGAAACAGTAATGGCATGTAAGCAAAAACAGGTTTAGTTGCATAACTGTACTATAAAATATATTTTGCAACAGGGAACTACCTCAGCACTGATTCCCTCCTTAGACAGTATCTCTGCAGCCTGAAAATTGACTGGGCATGAGAATGTAACCAGAGCTATTGATCGAGTATTGCATATATAGTGAACACAAATTGACATAGATGCTACTTAGACAAATCCACTCAAATAAATAAATAAACCACGCTCAACAAGATCAATTTCTCAAAAGTCTTCATTTTTTGGCCAAGTCTGCAACAGATCAAGCTAGCATCGAAGAAGGGAATGGCTCAGTACAGAGGTTCCAGGTGTGCAATTTTGTCCGGATTTTTTCCGGAAAATCCGGTTACCGGCCGGTTTTTTTTTTCTGGGCAGTGAACGGGATTTCCCCCGGGAACGGGTTTTTGATCCCTGGGTGGCACTATATATTATGTATAGTCTCCATTTTTTCCAGAAAAAAACATCTTTAATAAATAAACCAGTCTTTGCTAATAGTACTATTACTCTATTTGGTCAAATTTCATCAATAGATATAAAACTTAAATACCTGATGGGCAACAATGTAAGTAAGCACAGCTATTAGCACTTTATTCTTTGTTCTGCTTAAGAAGTATGGTATTCACACACCTGAAGAGCATACCCAACCATCTTGGAGAATGCAGTAATTGTAACATCTTTTCCTTCTCGTTCTACCTGCAGACGCAAAAAAAAAAAAGGAAACCAACAAAAATAAGCCCTTCCTGGAAATCCATAAAATAAATACTTGATAAAACTAAACTATTTCCCACCACTTCATGAATACAAGAACATACCTTAGCCTTGCCGATTGGAAGACAGAAGCTAGAATCAAGTACTTCGGCAGAAACAGGAAATGATTCGCCATAACTATAGAAAAATACGTGATACAATGAAATAGCAACTCGAATGTAGAGAAATTAACTGAGTGGGGCAAGATATTGCATACAGCAGTTCATTTTCCAGGAAAACAACAGGATCTGGATCCCTGATTGCTGCTTTTAACAAGCCTCGAGCATCTTCGGCGGAATAAGGAGTTAGGACCTTCAATCCTGGAACATGCGCATACCAACCTGCATAGCACTGCATAGCAAGTCACTTAGTAACTCCATCAAAGTAAAATTATAGTTCCATCCATAAATTGCTAAATAAATAACTAAAGAACGACCAGAAGATGCTATGCATCTTAGGACTTTCAAGCACACTAAAGCTTACACCTCTTAGCTCAATACATTCTTATAGATAATGGGATAAACAACTTGTGTAATGAACAATTTCGTCCATCAATATAATCTTATACATGGTAAATTTTTATGTCTCAGCGCAAAGTGTTCAAACACAAATAGATGATCTGCTGGACTTTTTTGTCCTCTAAAGAGAAGTAATAAAATAAGTACGGCGAAGGACACAAAGATAAATATGGATAAGTTTCTGTCACAAACCTGCGAGTGTTGAGCTCCAACTCCAGCAGCAGCACCATTTGGTCCTCTGAAAACAATAGGAACATTTATCTGACCAGCTGACATGTAGTTCGACTTGGCAGCTGAATTTATGATGTGATCAATTGCCTGAATGTGCAAAACAGTGCTATTAGGGGAACTTTTGATGGTATATATATATATACAAAATTACAAATGAACATTTATGCACGAAGGCATTTGACCAACAAATACAAACTCCAAAGTGCTAGCAGATGGAGAAAAGTAACCAGGAAAGATATACTAGGCATTACCAGCACTTTTCAAAATCAGGAGCAAGGATTTAATCAATGATCATAAGTCGTAACTAACACGGATCATTTCGATTTTTAACCATTAAGAGGAAT
Source organism: Ampelocalamus luodianensis (assembly GCA_036346255.1). NCBI lineage: Eukaryota > Viridiplantae > Streptophyta > Magnoliopsida > Poales > Poaceae > Ampelocalamus > Ampelocalamus luodianensis. Next base: position 42,152,661 of record CM070631.1, read on the forward strand.
ATGTGATTATGCAGACCAAAAGGAAGACCAGTGTCTTACAACAGGAAGTTCTGAAATGTCTAATAGACAGCCTGCGAAACAAACCATGAGTGGGAGCTTTTTACCAAACTTGCACTTACAGCAAAACTTAAATTATATTGTGGAAATCAGATTCTGAATTATGTTTAAAATTTTAAGCTGCCAACGAGAGGGAAAGATCGCACATAGTTAATAGGGAATTGAAATCATCAAATTTTTATAAGGATGCTATTTTATATGACATTTTAGTCCTTCCCCATATCAGATTCTAGTAATCAAATTACTGTGAAGTTAAAATTAACAACTACCAACAATATTCCCCCCAAAAATAGCATGATATAGAACAAATCAAGGCTGGACTACATTGCAAGGGAAAATCACCTGAGTTTAGAATTAACAGTTTAACAAATTTAGCCATTGCATGATTTTTAATACAATCATAGCACATGAATTGCATGTACTTGTGTACCTCTGGTTTCAAACAAAAGGATGTCTTGTAACAATTCAACATGATGACCACTTGACTAACTACACATAGGTAATTTACACAATAAACGCTGCTTAGAAAACTAGCAGCGAGAAAAAACAAACATAAGCATATAATAAGGTTCTGCAACAAATGGGTGTTTCCTGGATTTTGAAAATCAAATGAGCAGAGCAACAAAAATAACTGCTTAAACCCCAAGGAAAAGGCATATTTGAAATCAAACAGATAAATTAAATTGATGTCAGTAAATGACTCACCTGCATCGAGAAGTTAAATGTCATGAATTCCACTATAGGTCGAAGACCTTGGTAGGCGGCACCAACGCCAATGCCAGTAAAACCAGCCTGAACAGAACAAAAGCAGATAGTTACTTTGAATATGATCACATCAATCTGATAACTTACAAATGGACACCAATGAATACTTTGAATATTTAAGACTGTAACCTCTGTGATTGGTGTATCAAGAACCCTATCAGGGCCATACTTGTCTAACAAACCCTTTGATATCTGCAAAGAACAATGAATATAAGCTCAATGCTAATAGTATTCACAAACCGATTTTTGGGTGCCACAAGGTGCTAAAGACAGAATTAATATTTAATAAAATTTACTCACCTTGTATGCACCTTGGTACTCTCCAACCTGCCATAGAAATGACAAGTATTAGAAAAAGAAAACAAAGGAATTAAAAACAAACAACTTCTCTTCCAGATGGTACCTCTTCTCCCATCAAGAAAACAGAAGGATCCGCAGACATCTCCTCATCAAGGGCAGAATTCAGGGCTTCACGCACAGTCATCTAATAAGCAAAAGAAGATAAGTTGCATAAACATGTCTGCCAAATCGCAGCGTATGCAGAACAGAGAATTACTTCTCATGAGAAACACACCATTTCCTTCATTCAACAAGCAAGAGCACTAAGAACCTAACAGGAGATAACACTATACCAGCTGCCCCGAGATCTGCAGACTTAAGGATCCAACTCTATATTGAGTTATTTCGACCTTTTGGAAGCGGAAACCACACTGAATACCTCTGCAGCTGTTCCAACACCCGCTTAGACGCCACTAACCATTTCTCAGAACATCTACTATTCAATTCATCAAACTCAAAACCACGTACCAACACGAAGTTCCTCCCACCTAGAGATGCTCACAGCAAAAACAACTGATTCTCATGACTGACCAACCATTTCCAGAATTGAGCTGCCACGCCCCAAACTAGGTACCACAAATCAACCAATGCCTTCTATCGGCCCAACGACTAGCCCATCTGCAACCACCCAGCCACAGGTTCAAGCGTCCTCCGAAAACTACCAACCAAGTAGTAGCACCATTCATCACCCAAACACAAACAACCAGCCAAACAGTAGATTAATCACACCGGCGACGCGTGCCCGCCGATCGCAGCACCGACGCAACGGACCGAATCGAACGAGCTAGCTAGCGTTCGGCGAAACAAGCGCTCACCTCCTTCGCGGCGGCGGAGTAGCTCCTCGCCGACGCGGCCGCCGCCGGGCGGATGCTCTGCATCAGCTGCCCCAGCACCTGAACCGACCGAAACGCACGGATCAAGGTCAAACCAACATGCTACGGGAGAATTCAAGTATTCAACAATCTCAGGGAGCAAGCGGAAGCTGACATACGCATCCGGATCCGAGCCGCCTCCTCGCGATGCCGAGCATCGTCGACGCGATCGACCTGCGGAGAGTCACGGGTAGGGATTGGGACGGGAGGTTTGGTTCTCCGGGAAAGGTGGGGGATTTCGTTGGGTTTGGTGGTGGGTTTGGGTTGAGAATTGCGTTGCGTTGAGGTGGCGGAGAGAGAGAGAGAGAGGCGGAATGGAAGGAGGGGTGGGACGCCGCAATCGCCGCGACGCCCTGGAACGGAGAGTCGTTGTGCGTGCGTGCGTGCGGGCGGGCGGGCGACCCGTCTGCGTGGGTTACCGGGTCGGGCTGAACAAATGTATATATAATGGTGTGACGTTAACTATCTGTAAAGTCTCGACACGTAGAACACGATATGATGTGGAGGAGAGATGGTAAGCATAGAGAATTAGATCATCTATTATGCAGTAGTCGATAGCACGAGAAACAAAACATATTGTATATGGATAAGTTGTCTATATAGACATATAAAAAAGATAATACATTGTAGAAACTGTTTTTAGTGATGTCTACAAATGACATAGAAAGATACTATAAACAACAGTTGTCTATACTATTGTGCATACCCTTATAATCATGAGATGATAATTGATTAAAACAGGTAGAACGGTGGGAGGAGCTTGTGCTCACCATGTCCCACATTGCCGAGCGAGCTCATCTTCGATTCTGCTAAAACTTCGTTGTACAAGACTGGCCTGCAGGAGTTTTTCCTTCCAAGATGATAAAGTTTCATCGTTGCTCTTTTGGTCCGACCATAAGTCTGTAATGCCAATACTATCGACCAAAAAAATTATCACGTCTGTTGTCTGGATCCTGACAATCCTGCTCACGAGCATCGTGTGGGTTCGTATAAGGAAATATTCCTCCCATCGTGAATGCAAAATAATACATACGTTGTGGTCTTGTGGAATAAGGAGCGAAAAGGTGGAGGCATTAGGCTCCATTTGAAATACAGTAATTCCATGAGAATGTTGAGTGAAAATCGGTGTTTATATTAGGAAAAACAATGCCTTGCAATCTGGGCGCAAAAAAGATGGGTCCAAAAACTCAGCTACAAGGAGCGAGCTTTGCTCGCTTGGTCAGCTTGCGTTGAGGCAAGCGCCTGGTCGGGGATTCCACCCTGAGCCTTATGTGGACTATGCAGAGGCACAATTGAGATGAGGATTGTAAGGTCATAGTATTATAGGGGAAATTTAGGCTCTCCGTTTGTTATAATTTGAACGTTGTTTTTGTAAACATCTCGCAGAGTTAGGATACTTCTTCTCAAGGAGGAGAAAAATCCGAAACATCGAAAAAACTGAGCTGCAGCCCGCTTGCCTTGCTTTCCGTGCAGATGGCAGTGATTGATTGATTGGTGGGTCGGACGCGAGAGCACGCGAGAACGAAATGACGGAGGAAACGATGCCAGCCCGTTCGCCCGTCCGTGCACGATCCATCCATCCGTGACAGGACACCTGCAGCGTTCACGCAAAAGATGAATGATATGATATCACGAGAGGAATGTTCATGCGGACCGGTTGCTACTTGCTAGCTAGCGGTTAATGGGTGGTGGGGTTTAGCATCTGGCCAACCGCAAACCGGCCTCGCCGTCCCGTCCGTTGGAGCCTGCAGGGGCCATATTTCCCACGCTGCATCGGTTCGGCCGCACACGACACGAGCGAGCACTGCTAGCGAATCCGCTTTTAAAATTTTGACCGCTAATATAGACATAAGTATTTAAATTTGTCATATAAAAATATAGTAATGTTATATGTCCTATGTCTGGTGTATCGGACATCTCACTCTACCAAACCAACTATATCCTAAAAAAGATACGAGCTCACTGGATTTTCCCATCCGCTAGAGCATTCATTTTCTATCCTCTCCCGAAAATTTCTCTCCCAAATCGCCTCCGTGCTCGCCCGCCAGCTGCCTCGCCTCCACACCCCGGCCCCTTCCGTAGCGCCCCGGCCTCACTCAGTCCCTCGCCGCCTCGCCTCTGTGTCCAGCCTCCTCCGCCACGCCGCGTCCGCACTCGCCATCGTGCGCCCAGCCTCCCTGCGTCCAGGCCTCCCCTCGCCCGGCCGCTCCTGCGCCTCGGTGTTCCCACGCCCGGCCGCCTCTTCTGTCGCGGTTGTCGTGCTGTCTGGAGCTTAAGACCGAGCGCGTCAGCGTCGGTGTTGAGGGCGAGACCGGTGAGTTGGTTGTTTGTTGTTGTTATAGGGTTTTCTTGTTGCAACAGGTGATTTGAGGTGTTGGTGACTGTATTTTTTAATGTTGTAGTAATAAATTATTGAAGATGAGTTTTTCATTTTTTTTTAATGTTGCATTTTGTCTGCTGGTTGTTGCACAAATGAAATCAAAATATTTCATAAGGTAGCCTCAAATGTTGGGCCTCTTGAGACATCTGATACATGAACTTTGTTGTAAGGGTTCTAATAATTTGTTGCATGTGTGCCCTCAAAATGTTACAAAGGTTTTAGCATCATCGATTAAGGGTTTTTCAAACTTTTGTGCTAATTTTTCATGTATATGTATGTATGCTAACGAGATATTTAATTCTTTTAAATGAATTTATCAAGAATATAGATCTCCCTCTCCATTTTTCGAGATTCAAGTACCTTTGTTGCATATGGTAAAAAATTTTGTTGCATGTATGTAGAGCATGTTGCGCAGGTGGAGTCGAGCGTACGATGGAAACCTTCCCATTGTACGTTAGAGTGCTAGTTGCGTCCATGAAAATGATATCATTTGATTGGTCATCAAAAATATTATTCATATTATTATATTTTTAATAATTTTTACTAACACATAATTAGAAAAGTAACGGTCAAAGGTGTGTATTGGAGACCATGTTGATATCTAAAATGACAAGTAAAAGGAACGAATGCAGTAGTTTAGTTGCTCGACGCACTCTGGACGGTCCGAGTAATACTAATCGAGTCTTTTGATACAAGTTGCATCCCAAAGCACACAGGGCATATACTCGATGGAGGGGTGGCCTAAACAAACATAGACCAATCCTTGGTTAATAATTACTCCATCCGTTCTTTTTAAATTGACGTTTCTGGCTTTTCACTGTCTTTGAGGTGTGAATTTGATTCTTACTTTTTATAACTTTACATTAAGATATATTAATATAATTATAATATCAGGAAAGTAATTTTAAAGACAAATCTAATAATATAATTTTTATATAGCTAATATAATTACAAAAAATTGACGGTACAAATTCTAGCACGTCGGTAAAAAAACAGAGGGAGTGCTCGCTAGTTAGATGCTGGCCTGGCTGGCGCTAATTAGCTCTGGTACGTAGCAATCGAACTCCGCCTTGTCTTCCTAATAATGGGTACTCGAACCTGCCTTGCTTACTCGATTATTGTTCTGTTTCGTCGCTTATGAATTATGATCAGATCAGCTCGGCTCAACATGACGCGAGCACGCATGAAAGTGGGCAAATACGAGTTCTCGCTAGCGCTATGCGTTGTTTTTCTTTAAAAAATAAAATGGGATGCTACTTGGTGAACATAGCCACTGGATATATAAATTGAATAATTGAGTTTTGTCATGGTCGCTTGGTCAGGGTGGCAGCTTTTATAAAATGTTGTACGCATGTTTTGATGGGTGATCGAGCAACATTTGGTAATGGTCTGGCGCTCTATGGCTCTATGCTTTTTTTTAATGCGTTTTTACTTCTATTCAGCTTCTTTGATTCTTTTAAACAAGAATCTAATAAGCCATAACTGCCCACTCTCCGTTCACACGGTTATCAAAGCGGAGGAAGGGCGGGCAGTACCACGAGCCCTCTGTCCCACACATCTTAACTAATAAAAAGAGTTTATTCTCATGCAGCGAAAGGATCATCCCACCCTTACATACATAAAAAGAGAAAACCCAACAATATCCCCGCGCGTATTTAGACCACCGTGTCAGCCACAACGTGTCCCTAACGTGGCCGCTTCTCGCATCTGCACCACAACTGTCATGCACTTCTTCCTCCGATTCCCGACCCCGCTCCACCTTGCACCCACATCAGCGCCGGTGTCCTTGATTTGCGCACCTTCGACCTCGCCGTTGCCAGAACCACCCTCACCATCGGCTGTCCGCATGCGTCCCTCGGCGCTTGTAGAGTCACACACGTTATATTCCCCTTCTTCCTCCCGCTCTCGCCCTAGGCTTTGTCGTCGCCACTCCACTCACTCCTCTGTCCCCATCTCCTTCCTCACTCTTCCATCTCATGCAAAGTTTATGTTTACATTGCAACACTCGGATACTCTGCTAGTCTATCAAGAAGCAAGTGTAGTTTATCGGTTCCACCGAATGCTCCTGTCTCTCGGCAAAGTTTGGGAAAGAGGAAAAGGTGGGGAAAGCCGGTGATACACTGGAAGTCTTTTTCCCATGGCAGCACAGCGTGATTGCTGTTGAGGAACCGTCGCTGGCGAGTCCAGTCCGAGCGATTACCTTGTAGACAAACTCAGAATCGTAAGAACAATGCATGAACACAAGAATGTAATAAGAGATTGAACACGAGAGATGTAGGGGACGATTGCTTCTCTTTATTCCTTCATCCATCGATCCATCAATTACAATGAATAGCACCCCTATTTATAGGCTACGCCCGCTAGGGTTTGGGATGAGGAGCCCACCTTGGGCCAGACTCCGGCCCCGGCCCGGTTTCTAACACTCCCTTGGGCACTCATCCTTCATGCACATGTCTCGTCAAAACTCCATAAAACCCAAGTGGGAAAAATTGGAGAAAGAGTACATGATACACATTCTCATTGTGATGCACGAATTGCCTCATTAAAAACCTTAGCCGAGAAACTTCAGAAAACTCGTCAAGGGAAAAGAGTACAATCCACCCAATTTCATTTAATCTCCGGATTTATTCTTTGGGTACTCGATCTTCATGATCAAGCTTTAATAATGAGTTCGTGAAGGTTCTCCCCGACTCGTGACTTCTCTAAGTCTCATCATTCCATTCACGATGCATCTTTCAAAGATAGATCTTTAAAGTGACTTAGTGAATAAATCTGCAAGATTCTCACATGACTTAATATGCAGTACTTTGATTTCGTCCATCTTTTGCATTTCATGAGCATAGAAGAACTTGGGGTTGATATGCTTTGTGAGAGGATTCTTCACATAACCCATCCGCATTTGTGCAACACAAGTCGCATTATCTTCATAGATAACAGTGGGGTTTGTGCGGTATTCAATCCACACGACTGCTGGATGTGGTGAATCATCTGCTGAAGCCAAGCACATTCTCGTGAGGCCTCATACAGTGCTATCATTTCCGAGTGGTTCGTCGAGGTCGGTACAAGACTCGCTTAGACGATTTCTATGGAATTGCGTTCCACCACATAGGAATACATAACATGTTCGCTATTTATCGTATGCGGGTCCTACAAGTACCAGTTATTTGCATTGCCATTCATAGTTAGGTCTTGGTTCTTTCTATAGAATGCACCAAGTTCTTTGCTTCCTTGGAGGTATCTAAGATGTCCTTCATTCCTGCCAATGCCTTTGGTAGGTTCAGACTATACCTTGCTAATAGGTTCACGGCAAATGCAATACCTGTTTCTAGTACAGCTTTGTTCAATACATGAGTGTTTCTATCACACTTAAATATGGGAATTCGGTCCCGTGACTTCCTCCCCCTCTTTTCTAGGTCTATACTGTCTTTGTCTTGTCGCAAAGATCTCCACCATTGGCACTTTCAAAGGGTATGCCTTCGCAAAGTCGAACCTTTCTAACACCTTCTCGAGTGTAGGTCGATCGATGCACTAATATCCCTTCAGTGGGCATGCTCAAGCCGCAAGCCTAAGCAATATTTGGTTTTACCCAAACCTTTCATTTCGGCCCGACTCGTGTAAGAGCTTGCTTTCTTAATATCCTTCGTGGTTCCGATGATATTCGATCATCTTCATACACCGAGATCATACTAAATCCATTCGGGATCGTCGATAAATACACGAGATTATTCTCATTGTTCGTGTAGCCTTTCTTGCATAGAAAGTCGCCTGCGATTATACCACATTCACTGATTGCTTAAGTTCGATAATGACTTTCTCGAGTTTCACACTGTACATATTTCTATTTACTCGCTTTGGTTCGACGTTGATACATTCGTATCTTCATATAAATGTCCGAATCCAATATTTCATAAAGGTATTTGGTACCCCATCCATCAATTTCACTTCTAACTTCAAGTTCACCGCCATTGAGATAAATATTAAAAGGGAGTTCCGCCATGACCGGAATAGGTTTCTTCATAAACATCTTCCGACGTGCGGTGAAACCTTATGCAACAAGCCTTGCTACTTTTAATTTCTCTTTTGAACAAATACCCACTTATACACTGCTGGTGCACAAGAGGAGGCGTATGCTTATGTGCCCAAACGTCTTTCTTTTATTCTGAGAGAATAATTCAATTTCTATTGCCTTCTTCCAATCTGATCTTTTCTTTCATTTATCGAGCGATGCGAGCTCGGATCAAGATTGATGATTGTGGCAAGTTTCTTTGCAAAGTAAATGTCGACATTGGTCGTTGTCATATTCAAATATTCTCCTAAGGTCATAAAGCTTATAGCTATTTCTTCAAGGGGCGATTCTTTTAATGCTTCTACTTGTTCACCATTGCTTCCAATTGCGGGCAAGTCCTTTAGTTTTCCAAATTGATGTGTGCGCACACATCCATGCGATGTCTCCCTTCATGGGGATGTTCACCTCGTATGCCTTTTTCAAGGTTCCATACCGATGCCGTGTCTCAACGGCTACCCTTCCGTTCGGGCACTTGGTGATCTACTGTGTCAAGTCCTTCTTATCCTTTTCCACCAGCGTCCCGGTTACTTTGGATTCGAGGCGGAGTTCTCGCCCTTCGAGGCCTTAGGACGGATTAGGATACCTTCATCGGTATTTCAACCCTCTCCGGTGCATTGCATGCAGCACATGCTACTTGGTCACGCTTCAAATCACTAAAGTTGTTAGGCGCTTGATTCGCTAATACTTGCAAATCGATTATCTTCTAGACTTCAATTGTCTTCTAGACTTCAATTCAATTATCTTCTGGATCGCAATTATCTTTCAATTTTTCTATTTGCTTCACTAGTGCGCTGGTCATATGCATATATTTCAATTATCTTCGACTTCAAATGTCTTCTAGACTTCAATTATTTCCGACATTATTATCAAGGGTTGATTTCTCCCTAATGACGGAAACTAATCTCATCTATTGTACTTTCAAATAATCGAGTATTATACAAATCTCCAGTCATAGGGTCCAAATACTTGATTATGGATGCTGTCTCATAACCAACGTATATCCCAGACTTTCGGAGAAGACCCATTTCAGTTCGCTGCGGTGGTGGTATATGTATATAACCCTTGCAACCAAACCTGCGAAGATGAGGAGTTTTCAGTGCTGACCCTTGCACTAGTTGCATAGTTGGATGGATGTTATAGGCCGATGGTCTAAAAATGATGAGAGCTGCTACGAGCAGGACTGCGTGTCCCCAACATATAGTTGGTAAATTACAATTCTTCAAAATTCTGCTAGTCCATTCTGGGTGTGGATATGCGGTACAGAATGCTCAAATTTTAATTCCCATTTTCATGCAATAATCATCAAATGCTTTCAAAGTAAATTCTCCGGCGTTGTCCATTTAGGTGGACTTCATATGATGATCGGGGAAAATATTTCTAATTTAATTATCTGCGAGATTGGCTTTGCAAAAGCATGGTTTCTCGTAGACAATAAACATACGTGCGACCATTCCGAGGAAGCATCGATGAGCACCATAAAATACCTAATTGACCCTTACAGGGGTTGTATAGGACCGCAAAAGTCTCCCTGGATACGATCCAGGAATGCAGGGACTTCATCCTTCGCTTTCAGAGCAAAAGGTCTAATAATTAATTTCCCAATGGCACATGCGGGGCACAAAATCTTCCAGATTCGGGAAATTCTTTATATTCATATTATGTCCCTGTGAATTGTAAATTATATCTCTCATTATCCTAAGACCTAGGCGGCATAATCTATCATGCCAGAGATAGATAAGTTCAGAGCTTCTAAATACGGTTTTCAAGGCAGTATAGGCTGCAGGTGCCTTAATATTAGTGTAGTATAGCCCAGTTTCATATGAAGGAAGACATTCTAATGCTATTTTTCACTTTCTTCACGCTTTGTAATGAGCATGTATTATGTACCATACTCTTCTTCGCCTCTACACTAAACTGTAGCGCAAATATCCTTGAGAGTTCTAGTCGATTCTGGGTACAACAAGTCTTCTTCAATTACCCAAGTTGTGCCCATTGGGAGTATAATTGTGGCCCTTCCTGAGCCTATTATACAAGTATCGCTGCCTGCGATTGTCGTAAGACTACCAGCATTCTTGCTGATCGACTGGAAAAATTTCCATTTCTCTTAGGATGGTTTTCATTGTGCCGCTACATGCTAAGCACACTTCCTCCATAGGGCACCACACGCGTTCTAATATAATATACTTTATTAATATGTAGCAGAAAGCAAGCAACACATAAATAAAATACTTCAGATATCAGAACGTAACTTGCTATTATAAAGACGGGAAAATAAGTCTTGCAGGACTCATAATAAGAATTTAATGCTTTGCTCTCCTAGAGCTTGCAACCATTATTCAATAATTCAAAATTCTGCTTCAATTGCAAACTGCAAGTTTCTATAAAAGGTCCGAGTGCAATGCGCTTTGGATCTAATAGCGTAAGTATTTTGAACTTCGCCTAAATCGGCTCCATGCGCGATCTTCTCCTCTTGGGCAGCTACGGTTGTGGCCGTTGTGATGTCCAAAGGAGGGATGATGGGGCTGTTACTAGGCTGTTCACATTCATAAGTGCAGCTAATGGATGTGGATTTTCTGTGTCTGCAATGGCGAGGTATGTCTCATGCTATCATTTGCCCTTCTTCTTAGACTGTAAAGCATCAATAATGTGCGACGCACGACCTTACCCTTTTTGCTCCACTCATTTGTGAGAGGCTTCATCACCTTGTAGCTGCTAGCAGTGGCTTCATGGCCAACATTGCTACTAGATGGCTGCAAGATGAAGTTCTTTCCTAGAACATCACCTTGAGCTTCCGCAACTTGCATGATGTCAATTAATTCGGCATACTTCATGTAGCCGCTTTGACGATAGTTGCGCGCGATTATACCGCGCTTGGGTGAAAGGTAGAGAGTCTTCGATCTTCGCTCATCCGTGATTACATTACCACGTAATTGAAGATTGATACAAATTTTATACAACCGCCATCTTGGTCGCTTCTTCGAATTCTCGATTCGTGATGCCACCATCTTCATATTCGTGTTAAAGTTCAAAGGATTATCGCTAGTAACTGCATAAAATGGTTGCAAAAATTCTCACAATGCTCTTCAACTCCGTGTTCGTGTTTCGTATTTTTCTATGCATTTTTCATGATTTATCGCTATTTTCAAGTGATTAAAAGTAATATATAAAATCACAGATAATCAAAAACAGAAATACAATACATAAATTGCATAGAAATAATAATAATAACAAATTTAAACATGCTTCAAATGCAAAAATATGCAAAAATTTGATTCCTGGCCATTTTTTTGGAAAATGACTTTCTGCAAATTCGCAACTTCGTGGTTAACACGCAAATTTAGTACGAGAAAATTTTATGCGCAATTTTTGATTCAAGTTATTCTGCAAGAATGTCTTCATTCGCGAAAATTTATCGTAATTTCGTAATTACAAGGGCCATTTTGCAAAAGTTCCTTTCTTTTTCCTTTTCAAAACAAATTGGGTCCGCCACCATGGGCCGATTTCTGGCCCATTGCGCCAAGCAAAGAAAGAAGGGTCACCCGTAGGGTTTCTGCGCGCGCTGCTCAAGATGGCGGCGGCGCTTGTTTACGCGACGGCCGCATTGCCGCGGCGAGGCGGTGGCGTGGCGCCGCTCGTGGCGAGGCGCGGTCGGTGCTCATGCACGGCTCGCGCGGAGGGAGGCGGCGCTGCGGCGCACGCGCGCGAGGCGGCGCGCGGTTTGGGCGGCGCAGACGCGCACGGCACGCCAGCGCGACCATCGGCGACACGCACGGCGCGCGCCAGCGGGCGAAGCGGGCACGGCGCGCGCGCGGCGGCGGCGCGGCACGGCGCCGGGTTAGGCACCGCGCCACCACCTCTTTTTTTTTTTGTTTGCTTTGGGCGGCCGGCGGCGTGTGCGTTCGGCAGCGATTCCATGGCGGCGGCGGCTCCCTCCGCCTTTTTTTCTTTCTTTGTTGCCATGGCCGCGGCAGACGCGCGCGGCACGCTTGGCGGCCGCGCCGGCGAGGGGCGCCGAGCGAGGTGGCGCCATGCGCGGGGCTTGGTTACCTGGCGCCGCGCGCCGCGGAGGTCCGGCTGCGGCCGGCCGCGCCATGTAGGAGGCGCCGTGGCGAGCTCGTGCGGCGCGCAGCGGTGGAGATGCGCTAGGCAATTCGGTGACACGGCCCAAGCGCGGTCGGCGCCGCACAGCGACGAGGAGTGCCGCGGCGGCCGGGCCGAGGTGACGCCCATCTCTTCAAGGTGCCGCCGCCGTTTTCTTCAAGGCCGCTCGTCGAGCGCGATACGGGCGGTGGTGGCGTGTCGCCACATGCGGTGGCAGTTCGATCAGACGCAGCAGCCGCACGGTCGCTTGTTGTTTTTTTTTTTTTTAATTATCGCTCATGTATGCGATGCGATGCACATCAGACATGCAATTTCTGTTTATGCGATGATCTACGTGCAATCAACATCCGCTCTTTCATGCAATCCATCGATCGGCATTGTGTCGCGACTCCAAGTCGGCCGCGACAGATTAGAGCAAATTTGCAACCGTAGAAAACCAATCTAGAAAGCAAATTTGCGTAATTGAATGCGATCTAGAAAACGATTCAATCCACGAGTGTCGCTCATCGACGGTTACCTTTTCGATGCGAGGAGAGTCGATCGTGCTGGATAACGTGTTGAGGAACCGTCCTTGGCGAGTCCAGTCCGAGCGATTACCTTGTAGACAAACTCAGAATCGTAAGAACAATGCATGAACACAAGAACAGAATAAGAGATTGAACACAGAGATGTAGGGGGACGCATTGCTTCTCTTTATTCCTTCATCCATCGATCCATCAATTACAATGAATAGCACCCCCTATTTATAGGCTACGCCCTGCTAGGGTTTGGGATGAGGAGCCCACCTTGGGCCAGGACTCCCGGTCCTGGGCCCGGTTTCCTAACAATTGCGACGACACTAGGCCGCTCATCGTTCTCTAGAGTCTCCTTAGATTTTTGACATCGTCCGGACATTACATCGATCGTGTCAGGTGGTTATATTGCCCACTACTGAATGCTGAGACATGGGCCAGATAAGCAGAATCTCTACTCCAGCTATAGAATTTAGGCCGGGCCTCCACGAGAGAAGTAGATTGGTGTTTGTGTTCCCTCCCGCAAACCCGTTTCTATTTTTATGGCAACCTGCGGTTTCTTTTGTCGTTCAGGCCCATGAAATGAGCAAATGGCTTGGAATTGCCGAGCCAGGGCCGAGGCAAGGGCTACCGCTACGGAGAGCGCCGCGTTGAATAATTGATGTTGATGTCGCAGCTGGGAGAGAATCAATTCAATCAACGTAAAGAGAGACGTAAAGTATAGAGAAAACTCGGTGATTTTTATTCATCTATCTATTATCATATGTACATAGAGTTTCTTATATTTATAGACTAAAATCCACCTGATAGTTTCGTATTATATCCGTCGACCTTTAAACCAGGATTTCTTAACGAGCAGCAGTTTCTGAAGAATCCCGTGAGTAAGGCGTGCTTCGAGTGTGTGTGTTCGCCTCTCGCATGAACATGATGGAATGCCTTTTCTTCTCTTACGCTCTGGCGAGGTTCGCCCACCGATCGAGGCATGCGGGGCTTCTCATCGCCCACGCGATCATGCACAGCCGTACGTCGTCGCCGGAATCGTCGTAACCTCCGGCCGGCAACGTCTGTTACCACCTGACTCGTCACTCCGCGCGTGAGGGCAGTAGGGCGTGCAGTCCCACATCCCCGTACCGGACGACGACTCGCGCCGGCGCCGGCCGGCCGGCATTGATCCGGCCCCAATTAACAGGTCAGAATAATCCATATTAAGTAGCTGGTCGACGCAATTAACGCGACGCATTAATTAGTAATTAATTGTTAGGCTTGTACTGTAGCGATCGATCGTACCTACGTATCAGCATTTGTTGCCGCGCGCCCAGGTCCAGGGAGATCTGAAATCTGATCGACCGCTATCCATCCGTCTGATTTGCTGCTGCATATATATATATATATATATATATATATATATGTATATATATGTATATATATATATATATGTATATATATGTATATATATATATATATATGCGTAGTTGCATGCATGGATGATACTGCACGTACAGCGCAGTCTAGCTCAACGGCGGATCAGAACGAAAATGATCGGGGGTCCTTACTCCCTATACATATCTTGGATTATGTTGGGTTGTGACTTAGGGTATACTCTTATCTTGGGTTAGAGCAGGGGCGGAACTAGAACGAAAATGACCGGAGTTCACTGGTTCACCATACATATAACAACATATATAATTTTTAACCAATATGATACTAACTAGTAATGTATTCGCAACTTTTAGCATCAATAATTCAATGTAACCAATGACATGTACAATGATAAAGGAGTAGCGATCAAAATGCTTACCAAGATAAAGAAACCCACTTGTAATATTGGTTAATTGTAGAAAAGTGAAGCAACTAAAGGTGAAATCATGAACAAAAGATAGTCGGTATTGGCAAAATACATCATCCGACCTAAATGACCAATAAAAAAAGAACAAAATGAATTAAAATTATAAGTTATAACCCTAACACAATCAAATTTGGAACCCTACATTTCAAGTTTATAAGTTATAACCCTAACATAGTAACATTTGATGAAGAAAACAACAATCATCATTCATCGAGTTGAAAATCTCCATTTCTTGAAAGAATCGGGGGAAATTAGGATAAGAATTAATACCTGACTCATCTTTCCAAATTCCAATTCCTTGGCTGGTGATCGTTGTTTCGCTGCCTCTCCACAACTAATCTCGCGTGTGCATATATATGCACAACTAAATAACTAATGGTAGCAGTAGTACCACTAGTACGCTTAGTTCCTCCATAGTACCATATAATCTATTAATCTTTGCGTACTAATGGTAGTGCCTAGTGGCTAGTGTGTACACCATATATACATGATGATTCATGATTGGATGGAGATTTTATGGAGCTACAAGCCTACAAGCCTATAATAGGAAGAAGCCACAAGATTACCACTTACCAGAAGAAGCTCCGGTGGCCGACAAGGTCTTCGATCAGCGGCAGTGTGTCTGCCGAGTGTCGGCATGGCCCGTGGGCTAAGAGGTGGGCGGTGGCTTTTCAGATCTCGTTTGCCTCGCAGCACCGCATCATCGGCTAATGAGTAATGCCATCGTCCCATCGAGCCACGAGCAATCAGCCGCGTGGGCTCGCGGCCGCGCCATCGGGCATGCGCTCGCTGAGGCCGTGCTCTTTGGCCGGCTAGCGACATAGCGCTCGCATCGTCGGCGCGTGTGCAGTAATCGGCCGAGCGGGCGCGCGTGGCGCGGACGCCCACGCGTGGAGGTCGCTGGGCGCGACACGCACGCGGGCGGAAGTCCCGTGCCATGTAATTTTGCTTGGGGGTGCACACATTATACTAAAGTGTTAATCTCCACTAATTTTTTTGTTGGACCCGGTGTCCTGTGACACCGGGTGGGCTTACTGGGCTCCGCCCCTGGGTTAGAGGTGTCCATACTATATTTACATAGCTATATATAAAGAAAAATGATTTTTTAACCCGGTGTCCTGTGCACCCCTGTAGCATACTGTAGATCCGCCCCTGGTCTAGCTGGCGCATGACAGGTGGCGTTAGATGGATGGCCAGCTGTGGGAAGCTAGCTCAAAATGAGCATATATAGGAGTGAGCGAACCAAGCGATTTTAATGGCGTGATCACCGGATGGGTGATTAACATATGTTAAGCGATTTTAGTATGGATTAAGGTAGAATAAGCTTCACTAAACTAGAAGTAATATGTGTTAGTATATATAAGTAGCTATGAGAATTGCACGGTAGACGGTATAAGCAACACACACTTGCCATAATGCAATGGCGCATACGCATGCATGCATACACCAACAACACAAGATCCTCCACTGAATGCACAATTTGAGAAATGAAGGAGCCAAATCGAATAATAAAACGGTTTTGCTAAATCATAGTCGCCTGATTTTTTTTTCTCAATCGATTTTTTGACCATCGGATCTTGTGTTAAGATGCGTGTGCTAGCTATTCCGGATTAAGGGCCTACATTGCTATAGGGTTGTTTCGTTCAAACCCCGACCCGTTATCCTTTAGGACAACAGCTCAGCTCATTCGTTGTCTGATGGTTTCCTCTTCCTTGTCCAAACCAGAGAGAGCGAGATAGGGCGGAGAGAACAAGGCACTGACCGGCGATTCACGGCTGACGGACGCTCTCGGCGACCATGGGTGTAACAGCCCTAACTTAGGGTTTGTAATTCAAATGTAAAATTTTGAGGAGAAATAAAAACTTTTGTTGTCTCTTCAAATCATTTGGAAGTTTTCCAAATTTTCCCTAGCAATTTCCAATTTTCTAGAAGTTAATTCTTGTGATTGAAAATTGTTGTCAGCACATTCTTAGCCTTCAAACTTGTGATCATCCCCTAGGAATATTTTTCCTGTCATCTTGATCATCCTATCTACCTCCCTGAATTATTTCACAATTTTTAGATTTTATTTGCTAATTCATATGGCCAAGTCAACCTAGTTTGAAATCTGGTCAAACTTCTGTTCAGCAGCTTGTGAATTTTAGTGGGAAAAATCTAGTGCATGAAAACCCCTGGAAAAATTTCACAAGGTTGTCCTCTGTCCCTAGTAGCTACCATAAAAATTTCGAAATTTTTGGAGCTCTGGAGCTACCTCTAAAAATTTCCCAAACCTTCTCTGTCTTTTAAATCAAAAACTAAAATCACTGTTCCTCGGGCTCGGACCCAAGCTCAGCTCGAGTCCGACTCGCACCGCTGGCTCGGTCGAACCAACTAGTTGCACCGCGCGCCGATGGTCGTCACCGTCCGATGCAGATCGAACGATCCACGCGGCGCGCATGCAACCGACTGTCCGAATGCATACATCAATCTCGACCGCCCATCTCGCATCCAACGGCCGAGTGAAATGGTCGAGTCAAACCACCGTTTGCGCCGCGACTTGACTCGGGCTCGCGCCATTTTGTTTCGCCGCCGACGGCGGGCCCTCTTGTCGTCGTCACCTACCTTCCGCATGAGTGCTAAGTGCCGGCGACATCGCGCATGATCGCCACCTCGCCTCATTGTTCGTCACCGCTTCCGGTTTCACGCGCATCACCTCGGCCGCATCTTCGCCGAGAGGCCATGCCTGCGCAAAGATTAATCGCCCACCGTTCCTTTCACAAGCTTGTCGGCACCGTTCTTGAGCTCCTCGGTGCCGAAAGCGCCGCCGCTTCGCTTTCCTCCGCCTCATCCCTACTTAAGCTCACCCAAAGCTCCTCTTCCTCCTTTAGATACCATTAAGCAATCCCTATCAACCATTGCTCCTTCCGAGCTCAATTTATAGTTGTGCTCGAGCTGCGGCACGCATGCGCCGCCACCGCCGTGTCAACACCACAACCATGAAGCTCATCTTCTCCTTTCGCGCCGATCGTGTTCCGCACTCCTATCATGTCTTCCCCTCAACTAATTTGAAGTTTTATTCGCAGAGGGCCGTTGAATTTTGGTGTCCCTCTTCTTGGCCGAAAGTTGGGTCCTTCGTCCTCTTCTCCGGTGAGTTAGTTCCTAGAGCAATTGCTCGCGCTAGCACCATCTAGTGCACTCACCGAGCTACCTCCATCTCTCTTTTCCTCTATTTTTGCTCAAAGTTGCTCCTCCTCGGTGACCCCTTGATCGCCGCCGGCTCGCCGCGGGCCATCTCCGCAACATCTTGAGCTCGCGTCATTCCGGTGAGTTCTGGTAACTCATCGATGCCCATGCGCGCGCTAATTCTTGTTGTTGCGCCTCTCAGTGCGGCGCGCATCTATCACCTCCATCGCCGCCGCCGCGGCCGCGCGCCGCCTCGGTGCTTCTCCGCCAACCCGCGACCACCATCGCCTTCGGTGGTCCTCTAGCAACCCATTTTGGCGTCGCACGCCGCGCCGCCACTCCTTCGCCGTGGCGAGCCAGTCCAGAGCGGCCGATCCTCTCTTCTTTTCGTTGTGTTCTCTCTGTTTGTCCGGCAGTGGGGCCCACTTCTTCAAAACCAGTTCTTTAGTCTCTTATCATGTTTATGATTGTTCATTAGTTCACTTTCATTGCATGATCAAAATTGGGTGTTGGAGGTTTGAAAGCATTTTAGTTCTAGTTCTCTGTTTGTTCCCTGTTGTCGTTTTTCGTTGTCAGAAACGAAAATTGGTTTCATGCTTATGCTATTTAGGTCCTGTTAGACTTGATAAATTGCTTAAGAAATAGTGTTTGTAAGGAATTATGTCGTTAGTGATTCAAGATTTTAAAACCCTTGTTGGCATGAGTGATCTAAGAAGTTGTTATTGGAACTAGTGGTTTGTCTCTGACTTATTTTTCCTACTTTCACCGGTGTGGTAAGGCCTTGTAGTGATAGCATCTTGTTATGGTTAACCTTCCAATATGTTGGCATGTTGCTTAGGTGTATTAGTAGCTGAATTTTATTAAAGCCCAAACTTAATTAGAATTTTGTAGCATCTCATAATTGGATACTTGACTAGTTATGCTTTCAATAGCTTCTTGTAGATTCTGTGCTCTCACCTGTCAATAGTGGTTTTAGAATAGCTATTTGTTTTGATGTGTTAACTTGATGATTAAATAATAGATGTGCACACAATCACCATCAAAGTCTGTCCAAAGTTTAAAATATATAAGAGAATTGATTTTGTGGTTAACCTGATAAATAAGTGAGTGGGTCTCTGTAGCTGCTATTTTGTTACTCCTTTTTGTGATGGTCTAGCCTCTGTGTAAATTGGTGATCGCATTTGATTTTTGAGTCTTTGTCGGTGTTATTCGTTCTTATTCGCTGTTATTTGTGCAATCGTTAGGCTTCGATATTTGCGGCAACCCTGAGAACGATCCTCCGCAACAAATTGAGCAACAGCAGCCAGGCAAGCAGTTTGATCATGTTAATCCCAGTATTTCAAAGTCTAATATTTTGTTTCAACTGTATGTATGCATCGCTTAATTTGTGTTAAATTGGTTAGATAATCCTTTAGATGCATAATCTGTAGGCAAATAGTATTTCCTCTACTACCTGAGCCTATGTTATTTGCTGTGATTAGAGATCGCTGGATGATCTCTTGTCACTTAGTAGATCCGGGTCAACTTGCTTAGACATGCTTAGTATCGGTAGAAATGGGCGGTTATCGACTTAGTCGGTAACCTTGATCACTCAAAACCTACTATAACTTTATATTTCAGCTTTTCTGCTATGTTTTAATTGCAAAACTAAAAATGAAAAACAAAAATGATTTAGACGCGGGCACAATGGTAAGATTGGTGTGATCTATTGGGTGTGACTGGAAAGGTGCCCGGGTCAATTAAGGACCGAACATCTTGTGAGTTTCGTTATCCAGCATTCGGCGTGCTAACCACACTAGAGGGTATGGGACCTCTCTTGACCTAGTACTTTGGCGTGTATTGGCTCTGGGTCGCAGGGGGTCGCAGGAGGGATGGAGGTGGGAGCATGGTAGTTGTCCGAAAAGCTTTATCCTGAGTGGGTAGTTGCCTTTTCGGCTTTACCATGTAAGCGTATGGATTTCTATCCATACGAGCGGCTCGTAGTTAATACACAATATTGGAAAAAGTCTCGTAGGACTTAGTGTGTCATGCATACCTTCTAAGTGTGCTTTGGCTTAAAGGCGGTGCGAGGTGTGGGTGCATGGTACACCCTGCAGGTTTGAAACTATTCGAATAGCCTCGCCCTAGGTGATGGACACGCTTGGGTAAGCTTATCGAGAGTTAGACTACAACATTTAAATTAAAACTTGATGGGTGGTACGAATGGGATTCGTGCTATTGTTGTGGTGACTATTGGGATAGTCACTTCTAGGTTGTTTACCTTTATTCTTTTATTATTATTTATCCTTCATGTTATTTCAACATTAAAAATGAATTGCAAACCTGCCTTCAATGTATTATATTATTGCAAATGAAAATTGGCTTTATGCAAATAAAACATATGGCCTCCACCAAATAAGCCCGCATGTAGCATATGAATAGTGCGCTAGTTCACACGCTGTCTTGCGGGTACAAAGACAATCTTTGTACTCGTGTGCTTTGCTTAATGTTTTTGTTGCGAGAGGAAGAAGGTGAGCCCCAAGGGCCTCACTTCGTGAGTCGTGTTGCCGCTTTCGTGGACGACTAGACTTGGCGGTCGGGCCGATGCCTTGTGGGTTGGAGGCACACCGATTGGCTTTGTTTATAGCCATCTTATGGCACTTTGCTTCACTGTCGTTCTTGTTTATTTGTGTATCTTGGCACATCGGCCTTTGTCCGTAATAACCCTACTATTTGTTTATCTTCCGCTTGGTAGTGTGGTGTTTGGACTCTATGTTTGGAATGAAGTTGATGTCTAATTTGTAAGGGTGTGTATATCTTTCTGAAGTATACATATCTCGAGGTTCAATTTATTTGATTTGTGATGCTAGGACCGGTGGTTGGTTAAGCATTACAAGCCAAATAAATTGGGGTCCTCACAAAGTTGGTATCGAGCCATTCGACAAAGAGCAACCCAAGCTTAGTCGTCTTTAGGATATTTTGAAAAAGCTTAATTTCAAAGTATGAAAAGGGTTTATGAAAACCTAGGCAGATTCTCAGATTTTACTCCTTACCTATCTTAGCCTTCTACTCTCATCTTACTCTAATTTGAGTTTAAAACTTGGTTTCTCTCTTTTCTTTCAAAAGATAGTGCTACTGGAGAATCAGTCTTTGGGAGAACCATAGAGAATTAGTTTAATTAAAATTTGTGGGGGGGCATAAGGGTAAGATATGTATGAGTTTGCTAAGTGTCTGATTTTTGTCAATTGGTTTTGTAACTTAAAAGTCTTGTGTTTGTTTTGTGCCATAGTAAGTTATTTGCAGTGAGTTATCGACCGTGTTTTCCGCTATTGTTAACTTGTCTTAGTGAAACAGGATGGCGGGAGAACGCGTGGCGTCAGCCAGTGGTCATGATGAGGAGCTTCCTCCTCCGACCATGGTTTGAGGTGCTCGCTCGGATCGAGCGAAACCGCATGGACCAGACGAGCATCTTGGAGGTTATTGCTAGGAATACCTCCTCTCGCCGGTGGTGGCGCCACCGGACTCGCGGGGACTTGCAGAGTTCCTCCGCACGCAGCCACCGACTTTCTCCCTCTCGAGGACCTCTCGATGCGGATGATTGGTCGCGCATGGTTGAGCGAAAGCTCAACATAGCTGATGCCGTGCACAGATAAGCCACTCTTCGCGCCCCACCGCCTTGAGGCGCGCACTCTCATGGTGGGAGAACTATCTCGCCATGCACCGCAGGCCATGTGGTCGCGTGGGAGGAGTTCAGTCGACTTTTCGTCGGGCCCACATCCCGGATGGCACGATGAAGCTGAAAAGAAAGAATTCCTCGCTCAAGCAAGGGCGCAAATCGTGACTGAGTACTTGTGCGAGTTCAATCATCCGCCTGTTATGCTCGGGAGAGGTGGCCTCGGATGAGGCTAAGCAGAGAAGTTTATGGATGGCTTGTCCGAGGAGCCGCAGGACAAGCTATCTATTGTGGACTTCCCCGACTTTCAGGCCTTGGTAGATAAGGCCATCGTTGCGGAGCATAAGGCAAAGGCGTTGGGCGAGTCCCGCAAGCGCAAATGGGAGGCACATCAGTCTACTCACACCAGCCTCACTCGTCCTCGGCCGGGCGGCACTGGGTGGCCGTTCTTTTGCTCCACCGCCGAGGCCATCCGCACGGCCTCCCGCCCACGCGCAGCCGTGTTTCACCACGTGCGCCGCGATCCGGCAGGCGGCGGCCTCGCAATCCGGCGGCGAGGTTACTTGTTTTCGCTGCCACAACAAGGGCCATTATGCGAATGCCCGCCTCGAGTGGAAGCAGCCTCGCCCTAATGGAGGACGCGGTAGGGAGTGGTCATCCACCGACCGTAAGATGATCCGAAGCCCTGTGGTGCGAGCAATGGTCGAGTCAACCACCTTTCGGTTGAGGAGGCTCGGGAGGCACCGGATGTCGTGATTGGTACACTTCTTGTTAATTCTCGCCCTGCCAGATATTCGATTCTGGAGCATCGCATTCTTTTATTTCAAGATCATTTGCTGCTGTTAGTGGTCTTCACTGTGTTCCTTTGGGAGTTCCTTTGCTCATCCGCTCTCTGGGGTCGGAAATGAGAGCTGATCTACAGTGTCGGGATGTTCCTATCATAGTCAAAGGAGTGGAGTTTTTGGCAAACCTTATTCTGCTCGGTTCAGCGAGTCTGGATGTGATTCTTGGCATGGATTGGTTGTCCCAACACCTGGGGCAAATCGATTGTGCCAGGAAGATTGTCTATCTCACCAGCCCTTCAGGCGAGCAGGTCAGTTTTTCCCCGCAGCTGCAAGGGTTGCACCTTTGTGCACTTGAAGCGAAGCCAGCCTTGCAAATTCAGGATGTTCCTATAGTATCTGACTTTGTGGATGTCTTTCCAAGACTTGCTCGGGATGCCTCCGGTTCGGGATCCGAGTTTGTTATCGAGTTGTCGCCTGCATCGCCCGATTTCGTGGCGCCGTGTCGAATGCCTCCCAATGAGCTAGAAGAATTGAAGAAGCAGCTTGGTGAGCTCCAAGCAAAGGGTTTCATCCGTCCCAGTTCATCTCCTTGGGGTTGTCCGGTGATCTTTGTGAAGAAGAAGGACAAGACTTTGCGCATGTGTGTTGATTACCGTCCTCTCAATGAGGTGACGGTGAAGAACAAATATCCTCGCCCGCATTGATGATCTGTTTGATCGCTTGATCGGAGCCTGTGTGTTCTCAAAGATTGATTTGAGAATGGGGTATCATCAGTCGGGATCGGATCCGAGGATATTCCAAGCGGCGGCCACTACTCGTTATGGGTCATGCGAGTACACCGTCATGTCCTTTGGCTTAACCAATGCTCCGACTTTGTTCATGAACTTAATGAATTCAGCATTCATGGAGTTTTTGGACAGATTTGTGGTGGTCTTCATTGATGATATTCTTATTTATTCCAAGACTGAAGAAGATCATGTTGAGCATCTGAAGATTGTTTTGGGCAAATTGCGGGAACACCAGCTATACGCGAAGTTCAGCAAATGCGAGTTCTGGTTGCGGGAAGTGGCATTCTTGGGCCATGTTCTTTCAGCTGGAGGTGTAGCTGTGGATCCCAGCAAGGTCAGCGATGTTCTATCTTGGGGTCAGCCCAAGTCGATCCATCGATGTACTGAGTTTTCTCGGTTTAGCGGGCTACTACCGCCGCTTTATCGAGAATTTCTCCAAGATCGCTGGCCGATGACCGAATTGCTCAAGAAGGACAAGAAGTTTGTGTGGTCCTCGCTTGTGATGAGAGCTTTCAGAGCTCAAACAGCGATTGACTTCACTTGATCCTTACTCTTCCCGATATCCACAAGAGCTTCGATATTTATTGCGATGCCTCTCGTCGAGGACTTGGGTGTGTCCTTATGCGGAAGGCAAAGCGATTGCCTATGCATCCAGCGATTAAGACCTCACGAGCTCAATTATCCCACCCATGATTTAGAGTTATCTTTGGTGCATGCACTCAATATTTGGCGGCATTATTTGATCTGAAACATTGTGAGGTGTATTCGATCACAAGAGCTTGAAATACTTGTTCACCCAACCGATCCGAACCTCAAAGTGAGGAGGTGGTGGAATTGATCAAAGATTATGACATGGGTATTCAAGATCATCTCGGCAAGGCCAACGTGGTTGCCGATGCACTTAGCCGAAAGGTGTATTGCAATACTGATGATCCAAGAGCAAAGAACCAAGCACTTCTTGCAGAATTTCATGCGTCTCAACTTGGGTTTGGTTGAGCATGGTTCCTTGTCGCTTGGTTGTGCAACCAACCTTGGTGGATCAAATCAAGGAAGCACAACAATCGATGATGGTGTGGGTAAAATCAAGCGTAATATCAAGGATGGATCACCAAGTGTTTCACGAGAAGATGAGCACGGTGTTGTATGGTTTGGGCGGCTTGTGGTCCCAAAGGTCCCGAGTTGCGGGATTTGATTCTTCAGAGGCCCATGATTCGCCTTTGTCCATCCATCCCGGCCACCAAAATGTACCAAGATCTACGCCGAGATTCGGTGGACTCGCATGAGCGCGAGATTGCGTGTTCGTTGCGGATGCGACGTATGTTGTCGTGTCAAGGCCGAGCATCGGCGTCAGTCTTCTTCGACCCTTGCCCATACGCAGTGGAAGTGGGATTCGTTGGTATGGACTTCATCACCGGTTTGCCGTGCTTCTTCGTGAAAGGATGCTATCCGGTGGTTATTGACCGATTGACAAAGTAGCACATTTTCGCGGTATGTACCGCCCTCTCACGCAGAAATTGGCGCACTCTACATATCCCGCATTGTGAGTTTGCATGGTGTGCCACGAACGATGGTGTCGATCGTGGTTCTCTTTTCACCTCCCGACTTTGGCACGGTCTACGAGAAGCCATGGGGACCGTCTTTCGTTCAATTTCACCTATCATCCTCGGGATCGATGGTCGACGGAGCGCGTCAATCAGTGCTTGAAGATATGCTCCGTGCTTGTGTTCTTTCCTATGGGAAGAATTGGGAGAAGTGCCTACCACTTGCCGAAGTTCTCCTACAACAACGACTTCCGGCCGTCTCGGTATGGCACCATTTGAGGCCTTGTATGGACGGCGCCGCAGAACACCGTTGAACCGGTCAAACCGTGAAAGGCGGTTCTTTGGCGGATTCGATCAATGAGGCGGAAAGTCAAGTGCGCTTGATTCGTGAGCACTTGCGCATAGCTCACCCGTGCGAAGAGCTATGCGATCGTCGCCGCCGCGAAATGAGTTTCACCAATGACTTTGTGTATCTCAAAGTCTCGCCTCGAAGGACATCGTCGTTTGGTGTCAAGGGCAATCGCTCCTCGATATGTCGCCATATCGCATCATCAAGAGAGTGGGAGCTGTTGCATACAAGTTGAGTTGCCGGCTACACTTGAAGGGTGCATGATGTTTTCCATGTGTCACAATTGAAGAAGTGCCTCGTATTCCAGTTGAGGAAACGCCATTGGAAAATATCGATGTGCGGAAGACTGTCTTATCGTGAGCGTCCGCTCGTATCCTCGATGAAGCTGAACGCAACGAGGAACCGTGTGATCAAGTTCCTTAAAGTTCATGGTCAAACCACTCCGAGGATGAAGCCACTTGGGAGCGGGAAGATCGCCTCCAGCAGATTACCTATCATTCTTCTCCCAGGTGATCGAATCTCTGGCGAGATTCTGTAAGGGGGAGATTTGTAATGACCCTAACTTAGGGTTTGTAATTCAAATGTAAAATTTTGAGGAGAAATAAAACTTTTGTTGTCTCTTCAAATCATTTGGAAGTTTTCCAAATTTTCCTAGCAATTTCCAATTTTCTAGAAGTTAATTCTTGTGATTGGAAATTGTTGTCAAGACATTCTTAGCCTTCAAACTTGTGATCATCCCCAGGAATATTTTTCCTGTCATCTTGATCATCCTATCTACCTCCTGAATTATTTCACAATTTTTAGATTTTATTTGCTAATTCATATGGCCAAGTCAACCTAGTTTGAAATCGGTCAAACTGCTCAAAGAAGAAGCTCGGGCTCGAGTCCAGACCGCACCGCTTGGCTCGGTCGAACCAACTAGTTGCACCGCTGGCGCTCGATGGTCGTCACCGTCCGATGCATCGAACGATCCACGTGCGCGCATGCAACCGACTGTCCGAATGCATACATCAATCTCGACCGTCCATCTCGGATCCAACGGTCGGGTGAAAATGGTCGAGTCAAACCACCGTTTGCGCCGCGACTTGACTCGGGCTCGCGCCATTTTGTTTCTACCGACGTGGCGGGCCTCTTGTCGTCGTCACCTACCTTCCGCATGAGTGCTAAGTGCGCGGCGACATCGCGCATGATCGCCACCTCGCCTCATTGTTCCGTCACCGCTTCGGTTTTCGGCGGCGCATCACCTCGGCCGCATCTTCCGCCGAGAGGCCATGCCTGCGCAGCATTAATCGCCCACCGTTCCTTTCACAAGCTTGTCGGCACCGTTCTTGAGCTCCCGGTGCCGAAAGCGCCGCCGTTTTCCTCCGCCTCATCCCTACTTAAGCTCACCCAAAGCTCCTCTTCCTCCTTTAGACACCATTAAGCAATCCCTATCAACCATTGCTCCTTCGAGCTCAATTTATAGTTGTGCTCGAGCTCGGTGCACGATCCGTGTCGCCACCGCCGTGTCAACACCACAACCGAGTGAAGCTCATCTTCTCCTTTTCGCGTCGGATCGTGTTCGGACTCTATCATGTCTTCCCTCAACTAATTTGAAGTTTTATTCGCAGGGGCCGTTGAATTTTGGTGTCCCTCTTCTTCTACGAAAGTTGGGTCCTTCGTCCTCTTCTCGGTGAGTTAGTTCCTAGAGCAATTGCTCGCGCTTAGCACCATCTAGTGCACTCACTCGAGCTACCTCCATCTCTCTTTTCCTCTATTTTTGCTCGGGTTGCTCCTCCTCGGTGACCCTTGATCGCTGGGCGGCTCGTCGCGGGCCATCTCCGGCAACCTCTTGAGCTCGCGTCATTCGGTGAGTTCTCGTAACTCATCGATGCCCATGCGCGCTAATTCTTGTTGTGTGCCTCTGTGCGGCAAGACTTATCACCTCCATCGCCGCCGCTGTCGCCGCCGCCTCGGTGCTTCTCGCCAACCAACGCGACCACCATCGGCTTCGGTGGTCCTCTAGCAACCCATTTTGGCCGCCGCACGCCCGCGCCGCCACTCCTTCGCGGCGATTTCGAGTCGAGCATCCGATCCTCTGTTCTTCGTTGTGTTCCTATCTGCTTGTCCGACGTGGGGCCCACTCCTTCAAAACCAGTTCTTTAGTCTCTTATCATGTTTATGATTGTTCATTAGTTCACTTTCATTGCATGATCAAAATTGGGTGTTGGAGGTTTGAAAGCATTTTAGTTCTAGTTCTCTGTTTGTTCCTCGTTGTCGCTTTTTCGTTGTCGATGAACGAAAATTGGTTTCATGCTTATGCTATTTAGGTCTGTTAGACTTGATAAATTGCTTAAGAAATAGTGTTTGTAAGGAATTATGTCGATTAGTGATTATAGATTTTAAAACCCTTGTTGGCATGAGTGATCTAAGAAGTTGTCATTGGAACTAGTGGTTTGTCTCTGCACTTATTTTTCCTACTTTCTTTGGTGTGGTAAGGCCTTGTAGTGATAGCATTTGTTATGGTTAACCTTCCAATATGTTGGCATGTTGCTTAGGTGTATTAGTAGCTGAATTTTATTAAAGCCCAAACTTAATTAGAATTTTTGTAGCATCTCATAATTGGATACTTGACTAGTTATGCTTTCAATAGCTTCTTGTAGATTCTGTGCTCTCACCTGTCAATAGTGGTTTTAGAATAGCTAGCTGTTTTTTATGTGTTAACTTGATGATTAAATAATAGATGTGCACACAATCACCATCAAAGTCTGTCCAAAGTTTAAAATATATAAGAGAATTGATTTTGTGGTTAACCTGATAAATAAGTGAGTGGGTCTCTGTAGCTGCTATTTTGTTACTCCTTTTTGTGATGGTCTAGCCTCTGTGTAAATTGGTGATCGCATTTGATTTTTGAGTCTTTGTCGGTGTTATTCGTTCTTATTCACGTTATTTGTGCAATCGTTAGCTTCGATATTTGCGGCAACCACGAACGATCCTCCGCAACAAATTGAGCACAGCTGAACAGCAAGCGTTTGATCATGTTAATCCCAGATTTCAAAGTCTAATATTTTGTTTCAACTGTATGTATGCATCGCTTAATTTGTGTTAAATTGGTTAGATAATCCTTTAGATGCATAATCGTGAGGCAAATAGTATTTCCTCTACTACCGAGCCTATGTTATTTGGTCGTGATTAGAGATCATTGGATGATCTCTTGTCACTTAGTAGATCCGGTCAACTTGCTTAGACATGCTTAGTATCGGTAGAAATGGGCGGTTATCGACTTAGTCGGTAACCTTGATCACTCAAAACCTACTATAACTTTATATTTCACTTTTTCTGCTATGTTTTAATTGCAAAACTAAAAATGAAAAACAAAAATGATTTAGACGCGGCACAATGGTAAGATTGGTGTGATCTATTGGGTGTGACCGAAAGGTGCCGGGTCATTAAGGACCGAACATCTTGTGAGTTTCATTATCAGCATTTCGGCGTGCTAACCACACTAGAGGGTATGGGACCTCTCTTGACCTAGTACTTTGGCGTGTATTGGCTGCGGGTCGCAGGGGTCGCAGAGGGATGGAGGTGGGAGCATGGTAGTTGTCCAAAAGCTTTATCCTGAGTGGGTAGTTGCCTTTTCGGCTTTACCATGTAGCGTATGGATTTCTATCCATACGAGCGGCTCGTAGTTAATACACAATATTGGAAAAAGTCTCGTAGGACTTAGTCAGGGTGCATACCTACCTTGGAAGTGTGCTTTGGCTTAAAGGCGATCCGAGGTGTGGGTATGATGGTACACCTCGCAGGTTTGAAACTATTCGAATAGCCTCGTCTAGGTGATGGACACGCTTGGGTAAGCTTATCGAGAGTTAGACTACAACATTTAAATTAAAACTTGATGGGTGGTAACGAATGGGATTCGTGCTATTGTTGTGGTGACTATTGGGATAGTCACTTCTAGGTTGTTTACCTTTATTCTTTTATTATTATTTATCCTCATCGTTATTTCAACATTAAAATGAATTGCAAACCGCCTTCAATCAGTATTATATTATTGCAAATGAAAATTGGCTTTATGCAAATAAAACATATGGCCTCCACCAAATAAGCTGCATGTAGCATATGAATAGGTCGCTAGTTCACACGTCGGTCTTGCGGTACAAAGACAATCTTTGTACTCGTGTGCTTTGCTTAATGTTTTTGTTGCGAGAGGAAGAAGGTGAGCCCCAAGGCCTCACTACGTGAGTGTGTTGCCGTTTCGTGGACGACTAGACTTGGCGGTCCTCCGATGCCTTGTGGGTTGGAGGCACACCGATTGGCTTTGTTTATAGCCATCTTATGGCACTTTGCTTCACTGTCGTTCTTGTTTATTTGTGTATCTTGGCACTGTCGGCCTTTGTCCGTAATAACCCTACTATTTGTTTATCTTCCGTTTGGTAGTGTGGTGTTTGGACTCTATGTTTGGAATGAAGTTGATGTCTAATTTTGTAACGGGGTGTGTATACTACTTTCTGGGAAGTATACATATCTCGAGGATCAATTTATTTGATTTGTGATGCTAGGACCAGGTGGTTGGTTAAGCATTACAAGCCAAATAAATTGGGGTCCTCACAATGGGCTTCTTGGCGGTGAGCGCTGCAAATCTGTGCTTTGTGGTTGCTGTTTTTGTTATTGTCGCTCACGTTAGGGGTACATGAGCAGTGAAGGATTGAATACTTGATTGGCAGCGAGTGGCAGCATTGGGAAGCTAGATGGCCTAGTTGGACGTGTTCATCGGCATCTCCTCCGGCTGTTAGGGTCCTTTTTCAAGTTATTTTTTCTTCTTATGTTTCTAGGGTTGTGTGTGTGTGTGTGTTCATTTGGGGTGTTTCGGTCTTATTTTTTTAGATCAGTTGTGCAATTAAAGTAAGAATGCTAGGGTTCTCGAGCGACCTTTATCAAGTAATTTTACAGAATTTACAACCATCAAAATTAGTACATGAGTGTGTATAGTTTGCCAGGTTTTGTCCTCCTAGCTGTTGTTCCTAGTCCCTACAATTCTTTCAAAATTATTTTGGAGATTATGCGTGAGCTTGTTGTTTCCTTGTGCGATTGACGCTTAATTTCTACCAAGTCAGTGACTTGCACCCTCCTATTTCCTAGGTTTGGGCATATCGCTGGCCACATTGATTATGTTCACCAGTGGGTGGAGACCTTGGCTTTTTGTCTGTTTGCTTCGGGTACTGTTCATTGGTTGTTTTGTTCAAACGACAAAGTTTTCTCTTAATTTTACTTGGAACTGACTCCAAATGAGTGTATGTTGTGTCCAGGGGTTGTTCACATGTTACATTTAATTGCCTTATGACGACTTTACACCACTTAGTGATGAATCAATGCCATTATTTTAATTTAGAACATGTTCTTCATTACTCATGGACACATGTGACAGAATATCTCTCAAGATGGAGAAAGTGTCTTAGATTGCCCAAAGTTGTGGAAAGGGGGGATCTATCTCTATAAATAGGAAGAAGCCTGGGGGGTTTCAACTTGATGAAAAGCACAACATGGAATCCTAGTTTCTTCACTGTAAAAGGTACAATAATTCTTCGAGATCTCTACATGATAGCTTGGACTGGAGCTGAACCGCTTTGGTGATATTTGCAGGTGTTTCGGATAACATGGAGCTTTCTGTGCTTACTCTCTAGCAAGTGAAGGCAAATGGGAGGCCCAGCCAGCTCAATAGCTGGTGCTACTATTTCCCCATTATGCCAGTTCGGAGGTTCTGTACCATTTTTTATTTATTTTTCTTACTATGAACTAGTACACTAAACACCCAGTAATTGTTGATTGAAAACTTGGTCAGAAGAATCCATTTGACATGCATAGGTGGACATCTGCAAAATTTGAAATAATTTGTTATTATCAAAATAATTGCAGACCATACATATTAATGTTGCATCTGTAATGGGTGCACAATTTTATAGTAATGGGAGTGCAGCTTTTATAAATTTTTGCGTGCATTAGGATATATGTGGAAACACCATATGTTCCTCTGAAATATTGCTGACATACAAACTAACATTCATGCTTTCTACTCTTTTGAGGTTTGCTAGTTCGCCAGGTTTGATATCCTTGTTGGTCTTCTATATTTTAAATTTTGCAAATAAGGTAATGTCATAAAAACACCTTAGGTTATCTAATTGAAATTGTGTGTTTGCATGGTGCAAAACAAATTGTATGTACTATGTTACAAATATTTCTTATCCCTTGTGTTTGCCAAATTTGGATTCCTTTTTTTTCCTGATCAATGAACGCAACATTTAGTTGTAAGTTGACCATGCATATGATATTTTAACAACCACTTGTAGATAACCTTTGTTTAAATTGTGTTAGTTTATAGCTTGCATACCATTCGAAATAAAATTTCAATGTAATGTAATGTGCAATTTTAGGAAATTTTTAGTGCAATTATATTTCTGCCCTTTTTCTTTTGTAATTTAGTCTCAAGTGCCGACTTTATTGATTTAGTGTTGTTGTCATACTTCTATTTTCTGCATATGCTTCTCCTAGGTCAGTAATTTAGTGGCTTCTGTTTAGGTTCACATGGTCAGAAAAATTATGTGCTTCTTAGAAAATTTCATTGTTACTTGTTTTATCTTTGTATTTATAGTTATAATTTTGTAAGTGTGTATGCTACAGATGTCATGTTTGGCCAAATCAAATATGTGTTTACGTCTTGTCTAAAATTTTGTGTAATCCATTTTAACAGATGTTACAATGGGATCAATGCCATCATGGTGTTTTCATGGTCATCATTCACTTGCCAATTCACTATGCAATTAACATATGAACAACATATGTCAGTCTCAAGTGCCGACTTTATTGATTTAGTGTTGTTGTCATACTTCTATTTTCTGCATATGCTTCTCCTAGGTCAGTAATTTAGTGGCTTCTGTTTAGGTTCACATGGTCAGAAAAATTATGTGCTTCTTAGAAAATTTCATTGTTACTTGTTTTATCTTTGTATTTATAGTTATAATTTTGTAAGTGTGTATGCTACAGATGTCATGTTTGGCCAAATCAAATATGTGTTTCCGTCTTGTCTAAATTTTGTGTAATCCATTTTAACAGATGTTACAATGGGATCAATGCCATCATGGTGTTTTCATGGTCATCATTCACTTGCCAATTCACTATGCAATTAACATATGAACAACATATGTCAGATTACAAGTTGCTTACCGTTTCAACTAAACTTACAATCCCATGTAATGCAATTTTAGTCCTGGTACAATGCAATTTAAGTTCTGGTACAATGCAATTTCCATGACCTTTCTTTCATTTTTATAATGAATTATGTTTTTCATTTTTTTTTCTATTTTATGTTAGGGTCCACCTGGTCAGGATCTTCCTGTCATTGATAGAATAATTTCTATTTCTTAAAAAAAGATCTATTTTATGTTATGGTTCACTTGGGTGAGGACATTTCTGTCCTTGGTAGAATAATTTCTGTTTTTTTTTGAAAATATTTTATGTTAGGGTTCACCTAGGCCTTGGATTATGACCTTCCTGCCGTTGGTAGAATAATTTTTGTTTCTTTAGTTTTTATTTATTTTGTCCTACGTTAGGGCACTTAATTTTTAATATGGTAGGGTAATTAAGTTATTCAGAATAAGTCGAGACATGTTGTCATCCTCTCATGAGTAAGTGAGTTACTCCAACACCAGAGATGGCATCCACGTGCATGTGGTAATATTTCTTTATGTGAATTCATGACCTGATCTGAAAGCAAACATATGTAACGTTGGTCAATGTTTTTCTCATTTTTGTTGTTGAATTTGTTAAGAAGAATGATAGGAATATCGGATGTCATTTAGTGGGTTGCATTGGTGGACGCGAAGCAAATGATTACTGCACGACATCTACTACATTACATCAGTAGAGAAGAAGCAAACAGATATTGGATGTCATCTACTTCATCAAGTTGGTAGAGAAGAAGCAAGCAAGGCAGTCTATGGATTTCAAAGAATGAATTCAGCGGCATAACACTCATCTGGGGCTTCTTGTTCATGTTTCTGAGATCCACACATACAGGCCAACTCCTATTTGATTCTTTAATTTCTTCCCTTCGTTCTCTTGTTCTTCTGGCATGTTTCTTCTCTGGTAGCCTGGTTCTTCTCTCTTCTTTTCTTCGGTGATGGGTGAACTTCTTTGGGCTTTGTATTTAATTATGGGATGAGGTTATTA
Source organism: Ampelocalamus luodianensis (assembly GCA_036346255.1). Classification (NCBI taxonomy): domain Eukaryota; kingdom Viridiplantae; phylum Streptophyta; class Magnoliopsida; order Poales; family Poaceae; genus Ampelocalamus; species Ampelocalamus luodianensis. The sequence goes on from CM070631.1 coordinate 42,186,081, forward strand.
CGCTTTATGTTGTTTTGTAGGTCTCGAGCTCGAAGCCCAGACCGAATGGGCTGGTCCATGATGGAGTAAACTATTAATGGGTCATGTTTTGGGAATTTTAGGCCCGTTAAAGGTCCAGAAAGGCTAGCCCATGGAAATCGACTAAAACATAAATAGACAAGGAAAAAAAACAGAGGGCTACAAGATGAGGATCTAAGGGCGGTGAGAATCGACTGAAACATTAATATGAATAGAAGGCCCCGTAATAAAATAGCTAACTTGAATGTGATCTTGATGCGCATGTGAGTGCAAATGCGGATATATATGTCGGTGCGTATGAATGAGCGACACTCACCGGCCGGACAGGCTCTTAAATCCATTGGGTAGCTGTTTTAATGCATGGGGTGTGTGTATATATAGAGAGAGAGGACATATATACGACATCATCATGGAGGCGTTCAATACTAGTACCTCTTCACCATGGGATCGATCTTGCAGGAACCACAACCATGCATGCATGCATGCATGCCTTATAATCAAGAAAACATGTACATACAATACATGACTGAATCTTAACACCCCAAACACACACAAAATATGTGTTGTATCTGAATTCTGAATAAAAGCTTTAGGAAAATGTTTCATGTATGACGACCTGGCCGTGTGCCCGCCGCCCGCCCGGCCGCCACGTCTCCGCCCGGCCGAGCAGCGCCGCCACTGGCCGCTCATGCCCCACGCAGCCTTCGCCCGCGCCCCTCCTCCTCCTCCAACTCCGACCGGCTCATGCAGGGGTGGAGCCAGCCCCGGCCCAGTGTGTTTCGGCCCAAATTCCTATTGCAGCTGTCATTTTACGTTTCTCTTTTTGATTTTTCCCTAACATTTTTCGCTGGGCCTCGGGCCATTGCCCAGGCCCAAGGCCCAGCTCATGCCCCGACCTTGGCCGCCCGCCCAGCAGCCCACGAGCGCCTCCACCGTGTGCTGCCTCTCTCCTCCACGCCTCCACCTGTGCCTCCCTCCTCCGCCCGCCTGGCCGTCCCCTCCTCCTCTGACTCCCACCGGCCCACGTGTCTGCCCCGGCCGCCTGCCTGCACCTCCGCCCAACCGCGGCCTTGCGCACGGTGCCCGCTCGGCCGCCACGTGCGTCATACGTGCGTACCACGATAAAATCTTCGTGTGTATTGCACTGCCGTTAGCTTTAAGAACATGCATGCACAGATCATCGATATACAAGTCTTAATTAATATGTTCCATGCATGATATTCATATCGCTACAATTAATTAATTAAGCAGAGCTGAGCTGTACCGAAAGCAAGTCTCACCCGCCGGCAGTCTTGGACTCAGGACTCGTCACAGTACAGCAGCACAAGCTAATGAATTAATCAGTGAATTTGACTTGAAATTAAGTGTCAAATCAGGTACGAGAGGGCAAAGTACGTACGCGATAAGAGTTTTACATTTAGAAGCCTGTCTGCCCTGCTGTGGCCCAAGAAGTTACCGAGACACCCGGCAACCAAGCACGGATGCCGGTAAATGCATGCGTTCTTTGATTCTTTCTGCTACAGGACCAACATATCGATCCAATTGCATTCAATTAGCTGAAAGCAACCCATGACCAGAGAGAGAGAGAGATGCCGACGCAGCTGGAGTGGGAGACTGAAACACCTCCTACCTTCATGTTGGAATCTAGCTAGCTGGAAGAATCGATCAGGAGCAGGCAATATAGCTCGCCTGTGGTGACTGGTGACTGTATTTCTGCAGAAATTCCACAGGCCGCAATCATCTCCATCGAATAGCAAACTAACTTTCATTCATCAGTAATTAATCTTGTAACGAATTCAACTGCACACGGCGATCGAATCAATACGCAATTAGGGCATTGCGCACACAAGTCGACGGCTGCAACATCAGACTGAAAGCAACAGATGCCACACAAAGACTTGGGAGCTCATGAACAACTCAGATATGCATGATACATAATACGTATACATTACTGTACCAGAACTTACACATGGAGGCCGGAGCAGAGATAGCTATAGGAGAGACAGTAACACGCACCTCACTCGCTGCTGGAATCTATGGACCCAAGGAATTTGAGAGAGAGAGAGAGAGGGAGAGAGAGAGAGGCGTCAAGTTGGATCCTGCGGATCGATTGCATTTGCATGCATCGCCATCATGCATGCTTGGTCAGTCCTGGCTAATTGTTCCCCGGCCGGTTGGCTAGCTTGCAGCTCCATCCTTCCTCCCCACTTGGTTGCCATGTCGCATTCAGGAGAATTCAGCCCTGATCCCTCCCGATTCCTAACCTGCAGCTGTAAACATCCATCCATGGATCGATCGATCAGTACGTACAGTAGTACTCGCCTAGTCGCCTGCGCTGCGCAAGTGGTCGCGCAAACGCTAACCTTTTCTTGCACCGGATGGAGAGACGAGATCTCCGTCGTCGTATAAGACGCTGTCTGAAAAATATACCTCATCAGGATGTATACAGTAGCTTGGTGCGTATGAACAGTACGTTTGCGCTGTCCTTGTACATGAGTTCAGAGAGCGCAAGCAACGTACAGGATAGTAGTACTATAATTAGCCTGTCACACTCGCATGAGTACATGGCCACATCCGCTAGCTGCAGGCCATGCAAATCCATTTCATCAGCGACTGGAAGATGCATTCTGAGGATTCAGGGAACCGAGGAGCAACCATATGTTTGTCCATCTGAAAGAAAAAAAACAATCAGTTCAGAAAGCGACCGGTTCTGTTCCCACGCGAAAACCTGAATATTCTGTGGAAATTGTTTCAGAAATATGAATAATATACTGTTGCACATATCATATTTGCATGATGATTAGCTGATGGTCTGATTCAAGAAAAAAGAAAGACAAAAAGGTCATGAAAGAGCAACTGGCTATTTGCCTTAATGGATTTGAGCCTACCCAATAAATAGCTAGGAGAAATAGCAAATCTCACCATGTTAGTGCCCTGTGGTCACTGCGTTCTGAATCTCCTGATGTGATCTACAGCCTTTATTATTCAAAGCCAAATCTAGAGTGGATTCGCTTGGCTAAGGCAGTGCCTGTCGCTCGCCCCACAGGCCCACACACACTCCCACCACACTGAATCACCAAGCTATAGCCTCTCTCTCTCTCTCTCTCTCATGTTTTGCACATTGGACAGCATCTCTTCCACAAACCATTCGTTTCTTGCAACCCTTATCCTATTATGCGTCTGTTTTTCTCCTCTAGATATAGCGCGCTGTAGCTTCGTTAAGCCCGGAGATTTTTTTTTTAATTTGGCACCATACTACCATCTTAATCGCAAAAATAGGCTACTTGACATCAAAATTGCAAAACGGACTCCCTACCGAGCGCGGAAGAATAGAGGCTGACACGTGGAACTTCCCACGCTGGGAGGCGCGGAACGGTGGCGCACAGCGCGAAAGCCGGGCGGGCGCGGGAACCAAGCGCGCGGCACGGAACATCGCGGGCCCGGGCGGCTTCCGCGCCACCAGAGCGCGGCAGGGAAACGACAACATTCCATGGTAGGAAGGTGCCAGTAAAAAATTGCCATGTAAAGGAAACGAGGTGCTGTGTGGGGGTGACGCCCATTAATTGTCATGTAAAGGCAGTGCCGACTTTGTTTGTCCTGCACATGATCTAGGAGAGAGAGAAAAGATAAACGAAAGCAAGAAAAAAACAAGAGAGAGAGAAAGGCAGGCAAGCAAGCAGCTAGATTTTTTTTACGACACCTCCCCACCGCGGAATGCCGCCATTTCCCTGCTATGCTCCAGTGGTGTGGAAGCCGCTCGGGCCACGTCGCGCCCCTGGTTCCTACGCCTGCCAGGCTTCCACGCTGTGCGCTGCATTCCGCGCCCCCTAACGCAGGAAGTTCCACGCTTTAGCCTCCAGTTCTTTTGCGCTCGGCAGATGGCCAGTTTTACAATTTTGATGTTAAGAGGTCTATTTTTGCAATTAAGGTGATAGCACATGGCCATTTTTTTTTAAAAAAATCAAGCCCTGAAGCCGCGTAAATAATTAAATAGCTAGCTATAGTTGTCCTATAGCTTTTTTGGATCTTGCTGTGAATATCGCGATTTAAAACATTGCCTGTCAATCATTGCTCAATCGTCTGGATCTGTGTTTAATTATGCAGAGAGTCCCTTAATTAGCTCCTGGGTAATTATCTCTTTTTTATTTCTATATATTTTGCACAACTATAAGATTAGTAATTTAGTATGTCGTCGTGCGCTAATCCTGGTCTGGAAATGGAATTGCTTACATATAGAGAGTTTCACAGAGCAAATGAGGAACCTTTCTTTTTTTAAAAAAAATATCTATCCTAAGGAATTAGTACCTGCAGGTGACACGTGGCACTAGGTATTCTGTAGATCTGTAGATTAATTCTTGATAAAATAGCGTCTGCCTCAATTTGCACATGCATGATAGCAACCCTTTTTTCCCAAGAGTTTTAGTTCTTATGTAAAATATTTGTCTTAATTAGAACCACAGATCCTTTGGAAAAAAGGTGAACTTTTAAGCAACTGAACTCTTTTCAGAAGCACTTTTATCATTTCCTTGTAAGATCAATTTATATTAATCTGATATACATTTTCACTAATTTCCATATAATTTTTTTCTAATTTATCTTCAGAAGAAGTTATACGATCTTAGTTGGTGATTAGAGGTTCAGAGTTAGCAAAACATGAGACTGAAAATATGACACAAGATGAGAAAGGCCGAACTGTAGCAATTGCTGTTACGGCTTTCATATTTCTCTTTCCTTCAAGAAATATTACAAGGACAACTTGCAAGTTACAAATTGATCATCATGCAGAATTCACTGCTGCATCTGCTATATATTACATATATGGCTCCTGAACCTTAGAAGCTTCCTTAACCTGGAGGAGTCTTTGTTTGTTAATTAATTCAGTGACTGCTTCTGGTTATATTACACTGCATTACATTACACGGAGAGGGACAAAAAATAAAGGAAAATCAAATATTGGAGCAAGAAAAGGAAGCATCATTTTCCTGGTTAGCCTAGCTAGGCTAATCAAGCCTCTCTTTGAGAGGCAGCAGCTTCAGCTGCATCCTGCTGGCGGCCGCTGCTGACCTCTTCCAGGTCCGAACTGCTTGTGACGCAGCTGGAAGAAGACGACGCCGACAGCGACGGCGGTATCATCGTGGGTTGCGCGACGGTGGCGTGGCCGCCCGGCACTCGCCTCTCGTCATGATCTGGCCTCCTCGGCGGCCTGTTCCTCTGAAAAATCCGGCACACTACCCATTCTTCAGCCTGAGCCAAGCAACCCTGCAAGTAGTTGTCGGTTCCCACGTCACCAAACTGTCAGCATCTAAGCACATTCCAGCAACAGCAATGGCACACATGCAAGCGGTAGTGATGTTGCAGAAAACGTACTAGTGCTAGTACTACTGCTGCACTATTCAAGCTATTACGACTTGCCAATCAAACAGCCAGTGAAGTGTCCCAATTTGAGCTCTTGCAGCTAGAGAGGTCAATCGAGTACTAAGGTACTTCAATAGCAGGCAAGATTCTCTCGTCGACATGAACATCAATGAGCCATATTGTGCAGATCTAGTGAATAGAACAGCAAGATTGGAAGCTGCAGGAGAGCTGATCGGTTGGAGCAGTTCTCTGGACATCTCTTGCAACAGTGGCCATGGAACCGAGGCACTGAGCACAGGTCATAGCTAGCTTCACTGTTACCAGTAAACTCAACGAACTAATCGGTGATGGTGTACACCACGTGCGACCGACAGGTACACACTACACAGTATTAAACACGCCGCAACTTGTTCAGATACTGGTACTAGTAGTATGTATTTGCAGGCTAATTAAGGCTTAAGAGCGAGCAATTAATTTAAATCCCGACAACAAGATATAATTGTCGGAGTGTTTGTTATTTTAGATGTTGCTGGGTTGGTTGGTAGGCATTGCAGGGAGATCGAAGAGAGCAAGTGATCAGTACTGGCTGCGCAAATTGTTGAGACGATTCGATCTAAATTTTGAGCAGATAGAGAGCATCTAGTACTAGTATTAAGTACAACCACCTCTCCATATCAGCATAAATTGCAGCAACCACCATCCCAACTCCCAAGCAATTTAAAACAGCGAGTTATGGTCGATCATGACCAATTATAATTAGTAACTTGTGACAGTTTGATAAACTAGCTAGCTTAAATACGGTTGTTAATTTCATCACTCAGATTAATTAGATCGATGGTAGTGGAATTTTTTAAGTGACGTCTTGTTGGTTCATGAACCAACTTTTGCCATATATACCTATTAGAAGCCAAATACACATCTTTTCTTTAGGCTATTGGAGAACAGTACATGGGCATGATCTTGCCAGCTAGAATTAATACAAAATGATCTTCGCAAAAAGATTAAACTAGCTAACACAGTAACAGTACTGAGAGGCCTGGACACCAAACTGTATTTAATGCAGTTATCTATTAGTAATGACTTGATATCAAGCTCAGTTATTGTTTGCACGTAATTAAGTTATTACTGCAAGATCGATCCCAAGTGTTTGTGAACTGTTTTGTCTAAAAAAAGCTATTTGTGAACTGTATGGTGCTAAGGTGTGTATACGCTACTTGCACAGTAGCAGTTGCACAAGCACAAGAACAAGAACAACAAGGGAAATAAATTCTCTGCGGCCCAGCCTCTGCGAGCCCCGCGCATCCCACCATCCATCGGAGGCCTCGCGTGATGTGCGGAGGTGAGGAGATCTGATGGTGATAGAAAGGGGCCTCACGGAGGCTTTTCCCGTGGAATTTATTTTCAACAAAATGATATCATAAAGAAAACTTGACACAGTACATGCAAGAACAAATTAATGGCAATATTCAAGTGGAGAGTAATTAATTCTCACATTCTTGTGCGGCGGCAGGGCGAGGCGGTACTCGTGCATGACCCAGTCGGTCTGCCCCGCCGGCGACGCGCGCGGCGCCTTGCCCTTCCTTCCCCGGAGGACGAACACCATGGACCTCTTGACGCCGACGAGGTGGTTCCCGCCGCACCGGGACGCCACCACCGGCTTCTCCCTCCCGCCCGCCGGCTTCCAGCACCCGCTCGCCGTCGTCGGCCTCCTGCACCTACCGCCGCCCCTCAGCTTGGTGCCGCCGCCGGCTCCTGCGGCCGGCCTCACCGCGAAGAAGTACTTCTCCCCCTCGCTTGCACCTGGGTCAGTTCAACATGTGACACGACAACTTGATCAGCATGTAACACAATTTTGGATCGAGATACATGAAACCCTGGCTATCGACTGTTGCGCACAACAGTTTAGGATCTATACACTTTTCTTTTACGACAGTACAGAAGCAGTGTACTCTCATCCATGATATATATATACAAACGGATAAATGCATACATGCGTACCAGGAATGTCCCAGGGGTCGAGCTTGTAGAGGTCATGGACCTCGGGGATGACGGCGGCGGGGAGAGGAAAGCCGAAGGCCTTGCGGCGGAGGTACTGCACCACCAGCTCCTCGTCCGTGGGGTGGAACCGGAACCCCGGCGGCAGCTGCGTCAGCACCAGCCCGCCGTGCCTCACCAGCACCGGCGCCCTCTCCATGACGCTCGATCACACCTAAGCTAGCTAGCTTCTCTTACAACAGTAGCAGCTACTACTACTACACACTAACCAACTAGCTTAGTGGAGTGTAAATTAATGGCCGCCATGTGTGTGTGTGTGTATATATTTGGTGCAGGTCCCCAGCTTCTTCTCACTTTGCGAGTGCAAAGTGGCGAGCAGGAGGCATGCATTTGCTTGGAATGTTCATGGCGAGAGCGAGCGAGAGAAAGAGAGAGAGGGCTGGGCTTGAGCGCTTTGCAGGGAAGGGGGAAAAGGGTGTCGGGCTTTATAGGATCTCCTGTGGCGTGAAGTGTACGCCATCTCGATCCATCCTCGGTTGCTCGCATGTGGCTTAACTCGATGCCTTCTCCGATTTGACAAGCTCGATCGCCCGACGGTTTATATCTCCCTCAAATCCCTTGCAGAAATTCCCCAGCAAGCTGCTACCACTTGCTGCGCTTTTCACTGCCGTGGATTATATTAGGTAAACCATCCAGCCATCTTGGCTGAAGCACTTTTGACTTGATTTGATTTGGAAATCCGGCTAGGATCGAATTGCAGCGTCCTGATGGTACATGCTGATGTACAGATCAATACACTGTGCTTGTGCACATCGAGAAATTAGTCTATGGTTTCTCCTAGGTCCAATCAATCCTAAGGTAATTGCGGCAACGATTCCTCTAGAATTACGATCTTAATCACAACGGTGCCGTCCATGATCAAATTATTTTCGTGAATTGGGTTTCACACTTTCACTTGCCTGCCTACTGCGATTCCCTTGCGCGTTCTTAGGGCGTGTCTGATAGTAGACAACCTGCTGTCTAAGAATTATCCATGTCACTTATAGATAAGACTAAAACCATTTCATACAATGGGTTGTGATGATCTGACCATTATAGGATTGTAGACAACACACAATCTTTAATGCTTTTCTTGGTTTTGGTGCTACATCGGTTTGCGATTATAAACAGCAATATTCTCTCTTCATTTCTTTCATCCACGTCACCAAAAATCCATGTGACAAATCGCATAGACGGTGGCGTAAGCATTATACATGCTCTTATGGTCAGTATGCACATAGCTAGGGAAATTAGCATGGGATTCGCGTTCTCTGCCATCACATGCTAGATGAAATGGCACCGTGCCATTAGCCTTTCTGTTCATCAGATCGGAAAATAAACGCTTAGGAGCAATGCACTGTAGCGGAAGTACCCCCTAGCCAAGTCGAATCTGACGTTACCTAACTTCATAGACACGCTGTTTGCCGATCTGTCCGGCAGATTTGGGGCTAGCTAGTGTCGCCGATGATCAGTTAATTAAGAAACCAACACCAGCCGCCCTCCACTACGCCTTTTCTTAATACATGGACGAACGCAGCATCTCTGAACAATTAATCGGTCGATCGATACTCCTGATCGAGATCGTGCAAGTAAGCTAGCGCGTGTGGCACGTGCAGATATGATGCGCTTTGGGATTGGATTGGAGGGCATCGTATTCATTTTGGTGGCCTTTCCTTGCCTGCAACGATGCTTCCCTCTTTTTTTTGGGAGGTATTCACTTATTTACCATTGTACTTGCATGCGAGTTTTAGTATTTGCCATTGATGTGAGTATGACATGTGGTCCCGGAACCCACATGTCATACTCACATACAGTGGCAAATACTACAACTCACCAAATTGCAGTGGCAAATACTCAACTATTACTTTTTTTTCCCTTGTTTCTCTTTTGCGCTTTGCTTAGGAGCTGCCTTCCTGCTCTGAATTTTTTAAAAAAATTTGGCCCCTGCTGCCACTTCAATTGCATAAATAGCCTTGTTGGCATCAAAATTGCAAATCTAGCTCCACTGTTGAGCGCAGAAGAACTAGAGGCTAACACATGGAACTTACCGCGCTCAGAGGGCGCGAAAGCAACTGCTAAGCGGAAGATGGGCAGGCCCGGGAACCAGCGGTGCGCGCACGGAATGTCATGGGTCAGGCTCGGTTCCATGCCACCGGAGCATAGGAGCTCGTCGGCTCCCTTCCACGGTACCGGAGCGCGGGAAATTGCCATGGCGTGCGGTGGCAGCTTGCGCACAAACGTCTAGAACAAGTTGATATCAGCAGTGTGCAGTTCCAGCCCTTGGCTCTTGCTACACGCATGCATCTGCTCGACTAATCCATCCATCAATCTCGACCACCGAGCCGGCCGGGTGCGAGGACGTCCCGCGGACCGCGGAAGGGTGCCAACGAGTTCCCACGCTCCGGTGGCGTGGAACTAGGCCGGGCCCTCGACATTCCGCGTCGCACCGCTGGTTCCTATGGCCGTTTGTCTTCGACGCTTAACCGCGCGCGCGGTAAGTTCCATGGCCAGGCTCCAGTCCTTCTGCGCTCGGTAGAAGGCTAGATTTGCAATTTTGATGCTAATAGAGCTATTTTTGCAATTAAGACGGTAGCACAGAGCCAATTTTTTTAATCTCCTACTCTTCCTCCCCTCTGTTGACCAACTATACCTTTGCACCAAAATCTTAGGATGTAGGGCCCATGCCGACATGGGCCCACCATGCCTGGCAATAAAAACTTGTACTCCCTGCTCTGTTCATTTCAGGGTCTCCGATACAAGACTTTGACTATAATTTATTATCGTAATACACTAGCAAATATAATAAATATTATATATTATGAAACTATTTTGCAAGACAAATCCACTGACATTATTTTATGTAGTCAATCTACATATTTTAACATGTATTAATGGTCAATGTTTCAAAAGTTTGATCGCACAAAACCCACGGCGACCTACATTTGTAGTCAATCGGCCGGTATCATCATACGATTTAAGTGGTATATGATGAGTGAGAGTACGTACTCCCAGGAGTACCGTACTATTTTCATATACACACACACATATACATATATAGGACGCACATTTCGTACTCTCAGGAGTACATACTCCCACTTCGAATATACTATTTAAACGAATATATTATACTTCTTTATCATTTTTAATATACTTAAATATCAATTATAAGATACTCCAATGCGACTTAATTAAAAATTTTCATTTAAGCCCTTTATTTTTACTATATACATTTTCTCATATATAAAAGAAGTATATACACAAATGTTACTATAAAAAGTGAACTTTATGAATTTTTTTATAGAACTCACTTTGGAGTATCTTATAATCATTATTAGAGTATACTTGAATAGATAAAGATGTATCATCATATGATTTAAGTGGTTGGTGTGTGTATATATATATGGTAGGGACGTGACATTAGTGTCAAACTGACATGCACAATGTCATAGTACACGGGCAAGAAACCTTCCCACCTAGCTAGCCTAATAATAGTACATCACACTCTCTCCACTTTCCACAAGTTATCCATTTTAATATATCCTTCCACTATTTTATATGTGAAATACAAGCACCTGAGTTGGTAGGGTGTGTTGTCTGGTATATCGTGCAAGAATTTTCCAAGGTCTATTTTCAGATAGTTTTAGCTTTACCGAACCAAAATGCTATCGGAAGTAACAGTCGAGTCTTCAGTGGCTGATTTGGCCACGTTTTGATTCGTTTGAGCAAAATTAGCCTCCGGTCAATTGAAATTGTAAAGTGGCACCGTGACAGGCTAAGCAGGCGCATGCAGGCTGCAGCGCTCTGGAAGCGCGGCAAAGCGTTCGCTTCATAGCATTAGCCACCAAACGCTGTAGGAGTGAGGTGGCAGTGCGACAGCAAATCTGTCACAGTTTGGAAGCGCGGCAACAAACCAACTGCAGTTTGGAAGCGCGGCATCAAACCTGTCATGGTCTGGAAGTGCGGTAGATTCACAGAGGCACATTCCTATATCGGTCCTAAAGCGCGATAGGTACTTGCAGCGATCTGGGAGTGTGACATCAACCTTCCACGGTACCGGTGTGTTGCATGTGCCACGCGGCACCTGTCTAGCCTACCGTGGTGTTATTTTTACAATTTCAATTGACCGAGGGCTAGTTTTGCTCAAATAAATAAATAAAAAAAGCGGCCAAAACAGCCAAAAACTCGTAAAACTCCCCCGAATAGGGTGTGGCTTGTTGGGTTTCCCAGAGAAGAAGCCACGTGTTCCAACAGCTTTTAGAGGAGGTCTATTAGCATTCTCCAATCTTTGTTTGTCCATTATCCAAAGTTGAAGGATGGTTTAAAATGGTAAAACGAATGCAACTTGATGGATACATGCATATTGTGTAGCTCACTCTTCTTGCTCCTAATTAACCTACCACACCACCAATGGATGGTGAAGTAGTGCAAAAGGCTACTGCTAGTACACAACAACACTGACATCAAGCATATGTCAGCCAATGTTACCTCATATATGCATGCGAGCAAGCAAAGCAAAAGGGTTGCATTGGCCTGCATGTCACTGTTAGGGTGACAGATTATTAATATTGCAGGTTTTGGAGTAACTCCAGCAAGGTACATGGTGACACAGTACTTGCAGCTGTTTTGGATTAGAACCGGCCGTTCATGATATCAGCTGCTTTAACCAGTTAGTTATGTCGATGAAAGCATCAATGCTAGCTACGCGTACAAAGAAAATCCACGTTAAGTACTCTTGCGAAATCCATCGTAGCCGCATGGAAATTCAGAAAAGGCTTGTCAAAGCAGTGATTGTTACGAGTTGTTCATAAGAATTTTGTAACAACTTGTCTGCAAGCCGAGTGTTTTCGCAGAAAAAAGTGACATTATTGGTGAGGTCAAGGTCGTTTTTTCTCTCTCCAAAGGGTAACTTCTTCCGTGTGGCTTCTTCGCTATGGGAGTACTTTTCCCGTGTATGGTTTTCATAACTTGGTTCAACCAGCTTGCCGTGGAAACAACCACAAAATCTTTGCTCCGGTGTCAGCAGATTATCTTTTATTGACAAACAAAGCTATTCACACAGAATTGCACATTTCATGAGCGCGTATTAGTAGCATAATTTCCTTAGAGTTTAGCAAAATGCAATAGGGGTCCTCACCCAATCTGAATTGCGCTGATTAAGCTTCATCAGTGCCTACAACCTAATATATAACGTAACTATCATATGAATTACGTATGCAGATTCACCGAGAGTATATGTGCATACATATAGATATATATTTATACACGAACACATGTGAGCGTAGCCATCATTGATAGTATACGTGCATGCGTATAGATATATATTACGTATGCATACATGATGTTTATTTTTTTTTTCTAAAATGCTGGAGGGGGAGGGGGGGGGACTGCCTATGTTAGCCAGAGCCTATGTTGGCCTGGCTTACGCTCCATCCCTGGATATGAAGCGGCTACCCATGTAATAATTCCCCGGAAGAAAGCTATCTCAAACGATTGATCAAGCGTTAATTTACAAAAGGTGACTTTTCAGAATCGCCTTTGTTCTTTGGATCTGGGATTGAGCCAGCTAAGCTCAATTAGTGCCCCTAAGGATTTCTTGGCACAACCTGATGAGAAAATGGGTGCAACTCTACTACCGTAGCTTCAACCTCTGTAGCGAGGTGCAGCGGTGCAATCTTGAAACATAGAGGGTTAATTATCTAGTATTCTAGTTACAGAATCAGACAGACGAGACTAGATCAAGCAAGCTAGGCTATGTGAGAGGGTAGTAATTTCCTATAAGTAATTTTTACTATTTGATACGAACGGTAACTGAATTATATCCGACGACTAAATAAATAATACTGTACAAGGAAACCTTGCCATCCCTTACTACATCAAATAGCCAAATACTCACTCTTCAGTCTTCACCATGCTTTTTTTACCGGTAGGGGGGGGGGGCGGGGGGCGGTAAGGCCGTTTTGGCCACTTCGGCCAAATTTTTCAAACAATATGATTTTTTTGGATTTTAAATAAAAAAACAAAATTCAAGAAAATCTGTTTTTTTTTTTACAAAATTCAAACAAATTCAGATTTTTTTTTTGACAAAAATCAAGTAAATTGATTTTTTTGAACTCGGTTTGAATTCCTACCAGAGGCTGATAAATCCGAAATAACCGATTTTCGGCAGAAATTCGGAACCTGCTCTTCACTGGTCTAAAGAAAGAAAGAATGAACCTAAAGAAAGGAAGGAAAGAAGAAAAGGATGATGGCTCGATCGCTCGCCACGCCACTGATGCGAGACGTCTGTACGCTGGAGGAGCCCAGCAATGGCGGACAGCGACGCCGAACAAACCGCTAGCTAGCTAGTGGCCGCCTGGTGCTCGCGCGTGGGACCCGCGCCTTCCTTCACACATGAGCTGCTTCGGTTTGCTTCCTGACGTGGAGCTCGCTCTCTTATCTTCTTTGTTTTATAATTTTAATTATGTCAGTTCCATCTCCGAAAGAAGGAAAGAAAAAGTTTTATTGCGTTTCTGATTGGAGCGAAAGGGAAAGGGGGCCAATCATTGGTTGCTTATCCCCTTATCCCGGCTCACTGGATGAATGGGTTGCCCTGCCTCAAAATGAGGAGTGTATTTCTTCTTCCCTGTGTTTAAGTGCAATTGTCAGTGCTTGCTGTTCATTTCCTAAGGGAGTAGACTAATTTACTTACTTAGGCTTTATCTGGAACATGGGAGTTTGTAAGTATCATGCTTAATTGTACTGTTTTCTTAGAAATTCCTACAAAGCTCCCGGGCTCTCGAAACAGATCCTAAATCCATCTATGCATTTTACCCAACGTAGAATAAGGGATTGGAATCCTCTGTGTTAAAGTAATCAATACGAATGATCTACGGTGGCATGGTACTATGAGTGATCTCTACTGTCCGATCGAGAAAGCAAATGTTTAAAAAGGTTCATACCAATGTCATAACAGAGCACCAGTTTAGACAAGACAATGTTAACACGCAGAATACGGAGGATCTGGTCCGATTTTCAACATAGCCATACCGTCGAATAGCATTAACAGTATTTTTTCCATACAAAAAACTAGTAAGCGACGTGGCATTTTGGCACGCATCCTGATCTCTTGGACGAGACAATCAACAGTGTTTAGCCTGGAAGTACTCCATGATTTGAGCTACTGATCATGGATTGCAGCGTGAGGGCCCCCAAAAAACGACCACATAAACTCTGCAACCCATATGATTGGGAACCTTAGCCTTCCAGTGTCGGAGCAACAAACAGTACGCAATTACACGAACATAATCCGTCAGCTGCTCAGAGTGATTACATCGAATGATCAAAGCCAAGATGAGACTAATCAAGCTAGGATACTAGAAAAAGAAAAACCAGACGTGTCGCCGTAATTAAACAGTACTTTGTATGGTTGGAACTTTTTTTCCTAATCTGAGAGGGATTGGAAAGGCAGAGCAAATGGATGTGTGACTCCTCTTTTCAATATCACTCTCTGTTTTTTTTTCCTAATCTGAGAGGGATTGGAAAGGCAGGGCAAATTAAACACGATCTTGTTGGTCCCATCCAATGGGGATACGATCGATGAAAAAGACACAGCATATTATCATTTAGAGCTAAATCCTGTAATTTTAGTACAAGTGTACAAAAGTACAAGTAGAGTACTATTTCTAAGTTAATTAAGGGAAGCTAAGGGTCAAATACTAAAATTTAGATAGTGCTTATGTCGGTTGACCCTTGTATTGAGCCAGTTCCACTCTCCTGTTAAATGTTGGAATATTACCTAGGTGGAAGAATTAGCCAAGTTTTTTTTTTTTTGAGAGAAAGAATTAGCCAAGTTTGTAGACCATAAAGTGATATTGAGGAACTCCGTTACAAATACAATCTTGTGGCGGAGCCAGAAAATTTAACATGTGGGTCAATTACGAGTTAACCATATTTAATTAGGGTCATTGCTTTAAATTAGGTTTGTAAATATTACGACGTATGTATAAGGGGGGTATTGCCAAAACAAACATGTCCGGTCAATTGACCCACACCCTCTGCTTCCCTCCGCCAATCTATCCGGAGCCTGTTTGGAACGCACGAACTGCTTTCTTTCTTTACAGATTAATCTCTAATCCGCATAATCCATTCATGTATGTATGTTTCTTTCCGGTGAACGGCACTGTTGATGACCATAATAACAAATATAGTCTGTTCTTAACGTCAATAGCAAAAATAGCACCACAGAGCCTCGTTGCTCGACACGTCGCCAAGTCCCCTCTCCCCCTCTTCCGTGCCCCAAGGGGTCAAAAGCCTCTCGCGCGCCACGTGTAGCCTGAGCCATGAGGGTCAGATCTAGCTCGTCATGCCACTAGAGCGGACCCACCTAGTTCGTGCCCCTAGGGCACGGTCCTACCGAGTGAAGTGCTCCTTGGGCACGGTCCTATGCCAACGAGTGACATGTTGAGCAGTGGCGGAACTGAATGGGATGACCCGGTGTCACAGGACACCGGGTCAAAAAAAAATTTAGCAGAGATTAACCCATATATACTACGTGTAAACCTTTTGGTCTAAAAGTTGTGCACCTCGATTCAGCTCAACCTCCAGTCAGATGATGCATTTTTGTCAATGTTTGTCGCATAAATTACTATTTAGTACATTGTTACTTCAAAATTATATATGTTGTTATATGTATGATGAAATGGTGAACTCCGATCATTTTCGTTCTAGTTCCGCCCCTGCTGTTGAGTGAAGTGTGTACTAGATTAAATTTTGGCTCGGTTGAATAGTCCACTCTCAAGCGGGCTGAAATGGCAGTGTTGAACGGTCCTCTGCCGAACGAGTAAAATTCCAAGTGAAGCGTAGTACTAGATTAAATTTTGGCTCACTAACTTTTTCCTTTTTGTCTAAAGCTGGATGGATGATCGATCCCGTGAGGTTGAAACGCCGGCCGCTTTGCTTGGATTACAATCCATAATGCGGCCATGGTGATGCTTTATTGCGTATTACTGCTAATACTAGCTCATAACGCTGATTGATTAGGGCATTAGGCTGCATAAACACAGGCTTTTCCGCGCCATGGATCTTATCCGGAACAGAGCATGGGCAGGTGCCACGTCGGCGGGGATGTGCTTAACTCATCGGTTTTTAGTAGTAGTAGGTGTGGGACTGACTCGGCATTTCACTCGTTGGGCAGAGAGCTTTTTTATTTTTTAAAAATATTTTAAAGATAATATTTTTCTAACTTTATTTTCAATTCTGACATTTTTGGTCACGCCACGGCCCGTAACGTGACCACACTATGTTATCACGCCACCGACCGTGGTATTGCCAAACCTGCTACGATAGCCTTCCGAGCCAACACACGTCTGTTTTTGGACTAAATCCTGTCACGTTAAGAGGAGTGGCGTGACAGCACTCGTTTGCCATGCCGAAGCACGTGGCGTAAAAATGTGCTTTTGCCATGCCATGGCGTGGCAAAAGAGGTTAGAATTAAAAATAAAGTTAAGAAGATGTTATCTTTAAAATATTTATTTAAAATGGATTAAATAAAAAAATCTTGGGCATAGGACCGTTCAATGTCATTTCACTTGGCTCGGATAGGATTGTTCAACCGAGCCAAAATTTAATCTAGTACTATACTTCACTCAGCATTTCACTCGTTGGGCAGAGGACTGTGCCCCAGGGGCACTTCACTCGGCAAGATTGTGTCCCAGAGGCACGGACTAGATCCCAGAGGCACAAACAAGCTAGGTCTGGCCCCAGGGCTCGGACTACACACGTGACACGTGGAGATGTTACCGGCTCTTGGGGCACGGAAGAGGGGTTTGGACCCCGGGCGCGGACAAGCGAGGTCCGGCCCCTTGAGGACCGGACTTGGCGATATGTCGAACGGTGGCAACTCCGTAGTATTGTATTTGCTATTGGCATTGGGAGCAGGTTAGATTTGTTATTACGGCCGTCAATAGTGTTATTTTAGTAAAAAACCCACGCTAACAATGCCATGCAAGTAATTCAAACATTCCGTTCACATCTATTGCGGTTACTCCAAACCTTACGCTACTGAATTCTGACCTTCTCTCCTCGATCTGTTCCAAACACATTCTATCACGATCACGTAAACGTCGTAAAGGACGAAATTATGGTATCTTCAAGCACGGGGAATCCATCGAAAAGTAGCGAATTTATTATCATACCATATACATATGTTCGATCAATCGCACAAGTCGTTTCCATCTCACATCCTGCAAAGAACACACGCCTTTTGTGGGAAGCTTTTTCAGTGTTAGAAAGCTTCTTCTGCTGCTGATAGCTCTACACTGGATGCAATGGCTTTTAATTGTGATCACGCACCATCAGGCTCCTTGTCACTTGCCATGTTGACATGAAACAACTTGAATTCCCGGGCAAGCAAGGCATATTACAGTAGTTACCCTCTCTCTCGGTGCAGATCCAGATCCTCCATATTACTATATAAGTTTACTGTTTGAACAATGTTTCGTGATATCTGTAACAAAACACTATGGCAATAGTGAAAAAACACTCTGAAGATTTTACTAGTATTGAGAGCAATGCTATGCATGCGAATTGTTTGTAAGGAGTACTGACAAGCGGAATACAGTACCGGCGTGTGCATTTGTGGGAACTCTTTTTTTGTTGAGAACTGCTATACATCTTTCAATTTTAGTGCTATGTGATTGGTGAGAGAGAGGGAGAGAGGGTGGGAAGTGAGATTAGATCAGGATATAGAGTGGGGTGATACTGAGCATTGGATCTTATCGAGTCGCGATTTTCAAGAAAAAATCAGTCGCATGTTGTATAGACACTCCCTTTTTTGTTATAGTCGGTAAACGTCACACATTTCTTAAGTCAAAATTAACGTGCAGATTTGTTTTTTTAGAATTACCGCAACATTTAATTGGTTTTAAATAAACCGATATAATGCGGCACCCATGCCACATGTACTTTCTGCAATTTTTCCCTGCAACTAGTACAGGGTGCAAATGGAGCGGATAATTTCATTCGACGGACCGATCCAAAGCTTGCAGAGCGAATACAAAATGGAGAAATGAGTATCTAGCACAATCCGTGTCCGACTCCGATCCTAAGAAAAATATATAGAACATGATACAGGGTGAGTGATACCCATTTGTATCCGCTCTGATTGCACCTCTAACTAGTATTAGCGGAAACCCTAATGTTGCCTAGGAAATTAGGACATCTAAAGTTTGATTTCATCCTAAAAAATATTCAGTTTTGAAATGATATACAGTTTGTTCAAACCAATGGATTCGGAGCGAACAGGTAAGCCCCTTAAAAAAATTCAGGCTATAATTACAAATGATGTGAAATTTATTTGGATTTGGACCATCGGATTTGAAAAGAACGGCTAGGATCCAAACTAGCTTCTCCTGTGAGGCCGGTCTGACCGTCTGAGTCTTAGATCCATTCTTCTAGAAGAAGCAAGTGATGCTACTTGAAGCAAGAAAAGTACCATGGAAGTACGAGTACGCATACGATTCCAGGAGTAGAAAGTACAAGTTCTGTTCATTCTCCATCATGACTGAGATTGCGGCTGCCTTTTGTTCATCCTATGTTCATACATGGAGGCAAGGACACTTATTTTCTTCTCTTCTGATCCGGTCTTCTCCGATCACATTTGCGTAAAGGTTGGGCTATCTAATCTAGCCAGGACGGCAGTGCCGGCCAGCGCGTACGTTTAGTGTTTGGATTGGTCAAAGGAATTGCTTCTGATTGGGAGTAGAATATACGGTGCTGACAAGTAGAGAAAGTTCAGTTATCTTTTCAGTTTGGCTTTTAATGTTTTTTTTTTCTTTCTCTGTGCAAGTTGTCACATTCTTTGCCCTGCTCTGGGGCTAAGGCCTTAAAATCTCCTCCCCATTTCATCGCACTTCTAATCCTTTTGCTAATATCCAAACAAGCATGCAGCCACAGAGAAGCAACTTTTCTATGCAAGCATATGCCATGACCTAGTGATCCAGGGAGACCTAGTAGTCTTGTTTTGTAGTATTAATAATAGTTTATTTCATGGTTCAGGATAAAGTCTAAGACAGTTGTAAAGCACAGATTGGAATTATCTGCTGGCTGTGACTCTCATTTGCGTTACAAAATAGACATAGATGACTTGGTTTTCTTCTGCTAACAGGGTTTTTCAGTAGAGGATTTCAAGCTTTCTAACTAACCTATCAGACCAGCTGGAATTATTATGCCCTTCAAGTAATCAACATCGTGACAGTCAATTATGCAACAAGAGAAGCTACTTAGCTTGAAGCATCATAAAGTAAGCTAATCCTATGCTCTGTCTGTGCGCTTGAAGAAGTAAAGGCTATGCACTTCAGTACCTAACTGGCTATTGTTTTTCACCCATTAAGTCTAAGATCTAAACCAAAACACATAGGATGAGCAAGCTAACTCATCTTAGGATCTAGGGTGCAATTTTGAAATAGGAAAAGATGGATACCTTCTTTTTTAAAATTAAAGGAGAAGGGATATAATACATGTCAAGTTGTCGTGCAGGGTTAGGTAACGCAGTGCTTAGCTAATTAGGAACAAAGTTTGGGCAAGGCAGCCTTTTCATTCACGCAGGAGATGAAATCCTTCACCTGTCCCTGCCAAATATGTCACCATTTGATTTCAGCACATAGTTGAAAACATTGGTCAAATGTTATAAAAGTGTTCTTTCAGCTTCTATACCTAGGATACTTTGTACTTAAGTCACACTGCTTAAAATATGCTTTAGATACCGTAGTCTTCTTACCCACCTCATCTGAAATGCCTATACGCAGAATATGTAAACAACAATCTCATGGCTAACAAGAGAATAAGGTTCTATACCATCTGTATCGTCTATTCATCTTTGAACATCTGAAAAGAGAAAAAGAAACGAACAGATTTAGGGATATATAGCTGTTCACTATGCAACGTGAAATTTGATTTCAGAAACCAAATTGGTACTGGTAGAGAACAACAGTAAAATGCACTAGCTAGTAATTATTTGCAAGATGTGTGCATCTATTCATATTTCAGTTCACAAATGTGCACAGGGTTAGGCAGAAGTTGGCCTAGCCAAGCAACAGGTTACCTTCAACACTTCAGGCAAGCACTAGGCAATATTGTCGACAAAACCCATAGATTGACCATGGTTGACAACACAAGGCAGGCGCAAAAAAAATAATAATCAGAAATTGATAATATGTTTTCCGTCGATTTGTTGTTGCCAATATCGGTTCAACAACACGTGACCCCATGTCCAGATTTTCATTTGGCATGTTTTGAATGCCTCGAACGTTGGACTAGTGAGAGCATCTGGATTGAGATCTTGTTGGGTTAATGAATTAGGAGGGGGTCGTTTCATCAAGTCTAATCGAACTTAGTGTGATGTGATGTCACCTTTTCCTTGAACAAAAAGCAAACCTTCGTTCAAATCCTTGCAGAGAATAAGCAAGCAAGCAAACAAGCTACCCTATCAGCAGTTAGGTAAAGATCAATCATATGAAGAAGAGCTGGAAAATTTTCAGCATTTCCTCCCTGGGAAACCATCGTCAATTACCAAAGCCTTAAAAACGCGCAGTGTGACGCAACAGCTCGGCAATTCAGCGTCACATGTTGAAACTCACAGCACCACCATAACAATGTGAACATCAGAGTTGAACACCCCCATTTGTGAAAGCTAAAGCAAAGAATTAATACCCTTTTCTTCAAAGCATGATGCATCACATTTGCACCACACCATGACAAATCCTTTTTCAGGTTGCTTTCTTAGCCCCCACAGATTAGCCCACTGTCAATGCCTTTGGAGTGGGGGCGCATGCCTCTGACTAATATGTGTGTGTGGTGACCTTGCCCATGAAGCAACTCTGCTACTCTTAGCCAGTCTATGATCTACTATCTGCAAGGGGCACCCAATTGCCTATAGCTAGCTAGTAGTAAATTATTGAGCTGAAAGAAGCCAAGGACCCCATCAAGAGTCCAGGCAAGGTCTGGAAGACAAATTAGGCTGATGCCTTTGTCTCAAGGGAAACCATGGATTGGCCAATGATCCCTTGTCATCTGCCGATAGGTGCATCGTTAGGTCGCCGACATTCCGGTCGCGTGGGGTTATATATTCTAGACCAGATTAAGCAAACCCTGCAGGGGCAAATCAGAGAGGACAGACAGTGATAGGTTGTTTGTTCTTTCAGCTGTTGTGAGGCTCCTCCTCAAGATCTTTTCTTTCTATAATGGTCAGAAGGAGATGAATTGAGAGACGAAAGATCATCTCAAGTGCAGCAGCAGCGGCAGCATAAGCATTTGCTTTGCTTTCTGCTGACCAAGCATACATGTGAGGTGAGTCACTTGCAAATAGCTTTTGTTGTCCAATTCAGGGAAGGGCCACATGCATGAAGCACTTGGTGGTGCGTCAATGATTCAGTTCAGGTCGGCAAGGGGCAGTGAGCAAGGTCCCATGTGCTCAAATTTGTACTTTGCAGAGAAAATGCTTGTGATTTTGAGACATGCAGAACCATATATAGTTCCTTAGGGCTTAAGAGAGAGCTATTGCGATCCAAAAGGGTGTCTCCATCTGAAAAACTACTAGAAAAAGCACATGTCCTGCATACGCACTTGCAGGTTCTTGCTTCGTTTGCATTGTCAGTCTCAGTGTGTATGTCAAGACAGATTCAAGCATACCAGTGGAAGCCTATTTGCTACTCCCGGATATAGTTACTCCTTAATTATCTACCGTTGATTAACTCCGAGATACCACCAATTAGATCGGGTTTGTGGGTGCAAGCTTCACCGTTAGTACACCCGTTAATGAACTGTTAGCCGGAGTACCAACGAGATTTGAGGCGGCATGTGCTCAGTTCGTCAAGTGGGTCTCGTTTAAAATTTGTACACTGAATTTAGTCCCTGTTTTTCAGGGAACGCCAAGGGAATATGTACATCCCAATGTCTCCTATTTCATTGATGGTGTATCAATCAGGTGAGTTCATGTGCATTTATTGTGGTCAAA
Source organism: Ampelocalamus luodianensis (assembly GCA_036346255.1). Taxonomy (NCBI): domain Eukaryota; kingdom Viridiplantae; phylum Streptophyta; class Magnoliopsida; order Poales; family Poaceae; genus Ampelocalamus; species Ampelocalamus luodianensis. The sequence continues at coordinate 42,208,477 of CM070631.1, forward strand.
GGAGTATGTATGTATACACTTGCTGAAAAGGAGTATGTATTCGTCCTCTAAAAAATATGTATAGGTAGTATACACAAGGGAATACAGCTACTTTATGAATGGGAGTGTACGTGTACATTGGCAGGATCTGCACTTTACGAAGGGAGTATATGTACTTGGAGAGGAAGTATCTTCAATTTTTGAATGGGAGTATTGCAGCGTATGTACTTATGGAGTATATAATTAGGGAGCATGTGCACTTTATAAACGGGAGTATATGTACTTAGGGTGTATATTTGGAGCAACTAGTGCCAGCTCTGGGATTCATACTTCTTTTTTTGGACTTGATAGAATCGGAACAAGCACTAGTATTTCCCAACATCTGAATTTGTTATTTGTGTAGTATCTCAAAACGTAGTTGAAGAAGACAAAAAGAAGGGGGCATGCACATCTATCTTGCATTCAAATTGTTTAAAAATAAAGGGACCGCAGAAGTTGAACTCATCAATTTTCACAGGTTCACAGAACATAACTTGTAACTATATAAAGCGCACTGAGCAGCATATATACTAATTACTACTTCGACATGGCTTAAGAGTGAATATAGTGCATGACTGCAGATACTGAATTCAGAGCACGCTGACAAGCATGGTGGGGATTTAGTGTTCGCTCCAGGACGAGCCGTCATGCCGACTAAGCATGGCCGGAGACCCCGTCGGGCGAGCAAACCTCGGGCCGCCCCTCGCCGCCGCCGGATTGACCAGCGCCGCGTCGTCTCTACATGTACCGGTGACCCATATATGAGTCGTTGATGCGGTCGCCATCGCACGGTCCGGCATCACCGTCTCCACGATCTCCGCTCGATCTCGCCTCACGCCGCATCACGATTCACGAATGCCCACCATGCCGTGCAGCCTCGCGGAAAGGGTTTCGATCTGCTCGTTATAGCATCCATGAATAAGCAATGGAGCGTTAGAAATCAGCAGTACAAGAAAATTTGATTGGAATCTTCATGCATTGAGAATGTACATACCAATACTCTCAAATATGGATTGGTATCCTCTGCCATTGTCAATGGCAGAGGAGCACAGTGCTATGATATTCGGCATATCGGAGCCGTCTGATCTGGAAAGAACGGCTCAGATTAATCGCCACAGTGTTTGTAAATAGTGCCTATGCTACATTATTTTTGCTAATAGTTGCATAACGCGATATTGTCCTTCCTTTTCCGATCCAACAGCTCCTACGCAGTGGCAGGATACTGTAGCACCGTGACATTGCTACACAATATCAGAGAATGTGTTTCCCTCAAATATACCTTGATGCATGTCTCGCCATCCATTCGCATGCATGTTGCAGCCAGCTATGGTTTCGAGTCTCTACTCGTCATGGCTGGTGGCGATGGCAAGTGGGCACATGGCGTTGATACAACCAGCTAGGAAACGTGAGGCTCGTTGAGATCATCGTAGTCGTGGCGGCTGCTTTCCAGCCGCGACGAGCCCTGACCCGATCAACTCCAACTGCAAATGATGAGAGAGAGAGAGAAGCAATAGGCCTTCATAATACCTGAATCCCCAGGAATATAGGAGTGGTTGTTCCATACGGGTCGGATATTACAAACTATAAATGGCTTTGAACAACCATTAAGCTGCACGTATATAAGAAGTGGGAGTATATACTCTCAGGAGTACCATACTATTTTATCATACATATATATGTATATACACATATACACACACATATATACATATACATACATATACATATATACACACACTGCTACATTTAGAGGCAGCATATCTCATGCACATGGTGCAATCTATGGACATATGCACATACCAAATTTGAGCCGTTGGATCCAACATCTGCAGCTGAGATCGGAATGGATGTTCCCACCTCCCCTTATGGCCCTTCTGCAAACCCACCCAACCCCATTTTTATCCCCAATCCGTCCCCTCCCTCCTCCCCCATCGCAACTCCCCCTCAATCCGCCGAATTTTTTTCAATTTAACCCTTTTTCGTAAAAAACGCACATTTATACCCCTGCTAGTCTTATTTCCGTTTTGGACCTGTGGGGTGGCGCCGTGAGTCACGGTGCCGAGGTAACACTGGCTGGCGCCGTGACTCACGGCGCCGAGGTCCCAACCCTAGCCACCGGGCAGCCGGCGTGGCGATGCCTCGGCGCCATGACTCACGGCCGAAGGCGTGTTACCTCGCGCCGTGACTCATGGCGCCGACCTCGCGCCACGCATCTCGGCGCCGAGCTCTGAATTATATACCTACCCGAGCCTTCATCTATTTCTTCCTCTCTCTCTCGGGTTTTCACTCAACCCAACCCGCCGAACTTTTCGAATCACCAATTTTCACCGTGGAAACTTCGAATTGATCCATACAACCGAGAGTAAGGTATCCTCTTTGTCCTCCTCACTTTTACGCATTGATTTGGTCTATATCATGTGTATTATGCAAAATTAGGTTAGTCATGACCTAGGGTTTGAAGCAATTAGTCTCACTTGTTTTATTGATTCGTATTGTGTATTATGGAACCTTAGTTACGTCGGTCCCCTCTGTTTCTCCCACTGTTAGGATGCCGAGGCGTGGTAAAGCTAGTAAACCAAGGTAATCTTTGTCCATCGTATTCTAATTTGTCGGTAATATGTAGTTCATATTATGTAAGGTTCATACAATTTGTTGTATTTCGGATTAGGCAACACCAGTGGGCAATGCGTTCGCTCGTTTGCCACTGCCTAGTGGCGTTCCAGTGCCCATGTGCTACTGCGGTGATGCTTGTAGGGTGGCGAGATCTGATGAGGAGGACACATACAGGCAGAGGTATTGGATGTGTCACAATTATGCCTTTGACCCTACACCTCAACAGATCCGCATTGGATTGTTGGTGAGAAATTAGTGGCTTTTTCTTTGTTCTTGCGATGAATCAATAACATTTCATTACGTTCTTAATGCACCCATGTTTTGCAGAACCTCCCGCTATGTGACTTTGAGCGGTGGATCGACACCGAGATCAAGGAGGAGGACAAGCGACATATGGAGGGATCAAGAAGTGGGATGCAGTGCGAGGAGTCATTGGAGAAGACACGCAAAGAGGAGGCAGCAGAAAAGGAGCGCGAGGAAGAGGTGAAAATGAGGCAGGCAGCTAAGCGTAGGGGGGAGAGGGAGAGGAGGCTTGAGCGTGTTCGTCGTGCTAAGGCTGCAATGGAGGAGAATCCGGATGCTTTGAGGAAGGGAAAGTGGCCTCGTTGCACTCAGTAGTGTGCTAGACTTAGTAGTTATGGTTTAATAATGAACAATGTTATCATTTCCTGGACTTGTTATTTTGTTGTACGTCTGTCATGTACTGCACTTTTTCAGTATGTGCATGTGAGTATATTGTTAAACTTGAACATGTGAGTAGCATGATTTGTTTTTTTTTTGTCACTATGCCTATATATTTGGTAACTTTTGGTCGCCACCAACAATAAGCACACGTTCCTTTGGTCCCAAAGATATAATCACTACTCGCATATAATCACGGAAAAATTCGCGAGTTTCCCTGCTTTTCGACCATCCACATTTAATAATATGACACAAATATATCATACGAGCATATATTCATCAAAATACCACACGAATAGTGAAAACAACAATCCAAAAGTCCAAATAGTCCATAAAAGTCCATACAAGGTACATAAACACATACCCTCATCGCCTCCTAGCCTTGCCCTTTCCACCAAGAGTGTCGGTGCGGAGTGTAAGGGTCACGCGGACGTCGGTGCCTACGCGGTGGAGGCCGCAAGGTCGTGTCGAAGGAGCACCCGAGCCGAGACGGTCCAATCTCCTCGGCCTCGTCCTCCTCCTCGCCACCAATCTCTCGACCTCTTCCTCCTCCTCGCCACCAAGTCCTCAAAGTATCCCCGGTCGCCCGGGACGAGCTCGCCTCCGAAGCCGTACCTCGTGTGAAGAAGTGCCCAGCCTACGCCGGTGCTCGCGTCCGGAAGATGTCTCGTGACACGTGGACGCCCATCGGTGCTCGCGTCCCGCAACCACAACGAGCAAAGCAGTGGCTGCGTAGCCGCCTCGCAAGTCTCTGCGGTTCATCATCATTTTGTTAGTTCACAAATGTCATATTTGGTTACAAGTTTATATTTTGATTGTCATGTATTGAAAGACTTACTCCAAGAAAGTTGTTGAGTGTCGCCTCATCGACTCGCCCCTCGGAAACGCCTAGGTCAAGCACGATCGCCTCAACGTGTTGCCCCGCACACATTGTTAACATATGGTTACTCGGTTAGTGTGATGCAAATAACATTAGCGCTATGATTGATTGCAAGAAAAAGGTTAGAAGTGACATTACCACTCGATCTAAGATCGGTGCAGCCTCCACCAACGCCCTCCCCGAGTCGCAAGGTCGTAGGAAGTGTCTTCATCACCGTAAGACTCCATGTCGCCAGAGTCCGCTTGGGTCCATTGCACCTTCAACTTTGTCCGTGTCACACCAAGGTACCAAGAAAGGTATGCACGGAAGTTGTAGTTCGTGTGCGGTGCTCATTGGCATAGACGTTCTCATGGAGGAGTTCCACACGCCTATGTGGTCACGGTGCAACGCCTCGAAGTCGATCGTCTTTTTCGCTTCGACGATCGATCCCGCAATATATACATCATCGGTGCAAATATAGTGAATTAGTAGTTATGTATACAAAGGACAAAAAGTAGCGACGCCACTTACTTGTGTAACTCCACGACGCCGAGAACGGCTCCATCGCCACTCTCGCCGAGGCCAAATCGGCGTGCAACTCTATGTGGCGGTGGTACTCAACAACAGAGAAGCGGATCACGGACACCTCATCGTAGAGGTCCTCGCCCACGCCGCACATCGTGCTCAATCCAAGCCGGACCACCGCCGCCTCGTAAGGCTCCTAAGTGACTCGCGTACAAAAGGTGTTTAGGTATTGTAAGAAAGATTGAATCGAAAGACTGAACTCTATGTGAAATGAAAATGCAATGAACTCACCATCGAAGTCGTAAGTGTGTCAAGCTCGTTGGCGTACTCAACGTACGCGCGCCTCATCCTGGCAAACGGAACTCGAACCTGGTCCCAAAGGTGGGCAACCGTCGGTCGGTGTCGAGGGTTGGCCACTTCAAACCACGGACGAGGAGGAAAAGCGCCGGCCGACCAACCGTACACAGACCACATCCAAAGTCGCAGAAGGTACACACACCGCCGATCGACGCAGGCCGAGAAGACCGCCGACAAGCCGAGCACAAGTGGCGGTAGAGGAAGGACAAAACTCCGAAGCCACCGTAGCCACCCGCCATGTCCCGGCCGGTCAAGCAAGGAGGTACATCCATGACGCGTTGTCTCCGTCGCGTCTCGAAAGAGAACACACCCAAACAAGTGTAGGATCCAAGCTCGCAGAGTAGGTGACTGTCTCTCGCTTGCATTGTCCGGCATCGAGCAAACCGATATCTCGAGCCAACCGATAAGAACCCCGAGGCGCGGGAAGCGGTGTCTCTGGAGGAAGCTTTCTCCCAAGGAAGGCCTCTACTCGCTCTCCAACCGCTCGGACGACTGTCCAGAATCGGACGGCCCCAACACCGAGACCAAGAAACTTCTGCGCGTCCTAAAGCGTAACAGTCATCTCACCACAAGGTAGGTGGAAACTGTGAGTTTCTGGCCTCCACCTGCAGAATTGTATGATGAGCTCAATATCTTGTTGTGTCAATGCTGCAACAGGCCGGTCTTCATCGGAATCAACGGCTCTAACCGCCCCATAAGGCTCCTCATCATCATCAATCGAACATCAACGCTGTTAGAGGCCCTCTGCATTGATCCATGTTGCTCAAGGTGCCACAGAGGACGACCATCATTTTCAGAACATCTCCGCATCACAACCACACATAGGATGGCAATTGAGACAAAGGAATAGATTAATGAATGGTAAACTAAAGTGGTACTACGACACTTACTTGGATGGTTCTCGAGTCAAAGGATCTCTGAGGGTCGCAGGATGAGAAATTCCAATCTCATTCGGCCGGATTGAGCATCGGTACCACAACCGGCTGCTCACATCCGCATCACAATTGGGTAACGGAGGGTCCAAAGGGGACTACCCAAATCCGTGAATGCCCATAAAGGGGTGAATGCCCATGTGGGGTGAGTGCCCATGAGGATTAGGATCAATGGACAACTTCCCACAAACAAATCCAAACATTGATATTGGGTCCTCATCACCGATCGACATAATTTTGCCATCGATCCTCGAGTCAATTGAGACCATCCGCCTAAAAATAGAGTCTTTAGAACCAAGGTGAAGTACACCTCAACCGAGATGCCATCCTCATTACTATGACAACATAGAACCTCACGAGCTCTAGCGACCAATTCACCATAAGACTGACGATCACTAAGCAAATAGGACACACTTTCCATCCCAACAAATGACACATTTCCATAACCATCTTTCTCAATACTACCTCTATGGTGCAAGGTTACTAGATTGTCCATCTAATCCATACAAAAGGCAGTGGTTGTTAATGTCTAATAGTAAAGTAGTATACTAACTAATTGCATACGTAACTAATTTAAGTTTATAACTACCCAAGTAATTTGCTACCTAGCAAACTAAATAACTATGTCTAACTAACTATATGTAACTAAACAAACTAAAATTTCTAACTATGTCTAACTATATCTAAACCCTAACTACATTATATGTTACTAAATTAGCTATGTCTAACTATATATCTAAACCCTAACTACATCATATCTAACTAAAATTGCTATGACTAACTATATATCTCAACCCTAACTACATCATATCTAACTAAAATTGCTATGACTAACTATATATCTCAACCCTAACTACATTAACTATATCTAAACCCTAACTAACTACAATTTCTAACTAAATTTACTAACTACATTTTCTAACTCTAAAAAAATTTCTAACTATTTCTAACTTTCTAACTACAATTTCTAACTAAACTTACTAACTACAATTTCTAACCAAATTTACTAACTAAATTTACTAACTACAATTTCTAACTAAATTTACTAACTACCTTTACTTATTTTTTAAAAATTACCTTGATCAGCATCACTGCACGTGCAATGGCAATGGCGTGGTGGCGGAGGAGAGGAGAAGGGAGAGGCCGGCAATGTGGGCGCATGGACCGGCAATGCAGCGGCGGAGAGGCGCGAGGAGGCTGGCGGCCGGGAGGCGGGAGCGGCTTGGGCGCGCCATGGCGGCGGACGGCCGAAGGGCACATGGCCGCATGGCGATGGCGGCCGCGCGAGCGGAGGCGGCGGCGGCGACGCGGCGCGCAGCTGCTCTCCCAAAAACCAAGAGAGAGAGAGAGAGAGAAGGCACGCGGCGTTTTTTTAACGCTGCGCGAGATCATGGCGCGAGAGGTCGCGCCATGAGTCACGGCTGAGAGTAACACTGACTGCTGGCGCGTGAGTCATGGCGCCGAGGCATCGCCACGCCGGCTAGGGTTTGGGACCTCGCGCCGTGAGTCACGCGGCCGAGCTGTGTTACCTCGGCGCCGTGACTCACGGCTCAACCCCGGCCCAAAACTGGAAATAAGACTAGCAGGGGTATAAATGTGCATTTTTTACGAAAAAAGGGTTAAATTGAAAAAAATTCGGCTCAATCCGTCCCCTTCCTCCCCCATCGCCCTCCAGACAGGAGGTAGGGTTAGGGAGAGCCGCCGTCGCCCCCTGCTCCTGCGCCGGCGCCCTGCACCGCGTCCCCTACTCTACACCGAGCCATTCCCCAGTCGACGCGCCCCCTCTGACGTGTGCCCCTCCCCATTTCAACGCAAGGGAGGCTTGACTTGCTCCCTGCGCCCGTCGGAGCCGAGCCGAGCCTGCGCCGCCCCTTACTTTTTGTGAAATGGATGTTCTTGTCGAGAACCTGGAGCTGAGCAAAAGGCAGTTGGGCCTTGAGCATGTAGAGGTCTTGTCCGCATTTGATTAAGCTGCTCGTGGCAAAGCTAGCAGCCATGTTTCCGTGATGAACAAGACCCCCACCTTCCCCTAGTGAGCCGGTTGCAATATTCATGAGCAAGCAGGAGTTTGAAGCCCAAAACTGAGCTCAAGTCACACCATTATTCTGGAGTATGCCATTGTTAACAGGAGTTTGTTAAGATACTCCTTTCTTATTTATGTGGACATGTTAAATTTACTTTAGCTTGGAGCTTTTACAGTACCCTGATTGTTTTCTGGAAAAAACGAATTTTGCTTTTCCCGGTAACAGAGTGGTGCTTAGCACAGGGTCTGTTAAACTGAAATGTGAAAGATTGGCAATGTTGTGTCTCAATTGTCTCGATTTTGATTCCTGAAATCTGAAATGGTGTCTCAATTGTCTCAATTTTGATTTCTAAAATCTAAAATGTTGTGTACATTCTGAAAGGTTGTCTAGATTCTGGATGTATACATTCGATGACTGAGAAACGAAGGGAGCAACTATAGACTACCCCTCGTGGTTAGACACAAAGTCATGTGGACTAGCAGAGTATCCTAATGTGGCTGAATATGATGATCTGACAACATCAGCTCTTGGGTGCAAAGTCGCAGACTGAGGTGCACTTTGATGCAAGGGCATAGAATCATTTTGCAGTTGCCTCGGCATCGGAATATGCTGGGGATTGTGAGGCCTTGGGAAGTTCTCTTTCAAAGGTTTTGGCAGAATAGGTAAAGAGGATGACATTGCTCCAGAAACTCTGTTGTTTTGAGATTGCCTCTAGTCAAACTTCCTCATTTCAAAGGTTTGAGATTGCCTGACATTGTTGCTTTCTGTGATTGGAGCACATATCAAGGGCGAGCTCGAGTTGGTTCCACAAAAATCAGAAATTCTTCCTTTATTGGATTATGGAACACTGGACAGATGCTCAGTTAGTTTTTCTTTGCACTGGAGCTATCATGCTTGCCAGTAATGGGCATGAATATGGTTCATGATTATTACAGTTCTAATAGTTCATTGAGCACATATCTAGGAAAGGAGATAGCACCCAGTAGGCTATGTCTAGTATTATTGCTATGTTTGTATCAGACATCGACAGTGTCAATATGAAAGTTCTTCTTGAATGGAAGAACGATATATAGTTTGACAGTGTCAATATGAAAGCATCTCAGACCTAGTACTACTCACAAGCATTTGAATGCATCTTAGAAGAAAAAAAAACCAAAAAATATCATCATACAGGTTCATGACAGGTTCTTATTGCACCAAAATCAGATACATGACTTCTCTGTATCAGGTTCATGACAGGTTGTGGAAAAAAAATCATCATTGGATGCTGTATCATCATACAAGCAAATCACCATCCGATTGACACAATTTCTGAATCAACATTCAAGCTTATATGTTTCCAACTACCAGAAGCAATCATATGACATTTCACTATACGTATCAACCATACAACTGAAATGAGACATGCTTGCACATTCAATTCCATTCATACGACGCAGAAGAAAAATTCACAAATGCAATGAAACAAGGATTTCTGATGCATTCAAATGCTTGTGAGTAAATCCAATAAAGAAAGAATTTTTATTTTTGTAGAACCAACTTGAGGAATTTGAATGCTTGCACATTCAGTTCCATTCATTCAACAACATGCATCTTTCATTCATACAAAATTCTCAGATTCAATCATACACCTTTATACACCGTGACAGCTTGAATTCAGAGTCAAAATTTACAATTCAAATATCAAACCGACACAACTATTATCAACTACAAAATTCTAGATTTATCAAAACAACACAATCCATGGTTGCAATTGCTCAGTGAAGAATTGGACGCCTGGGGTCGGTCGCAATCATACGCCTAGGAAGGTGCAGCGCAGGGTGGAGGTGTAGGGGAGGCGCAGAGGGCCGACGAGACAACGGGAGGTGCGACGCAGGGCACCGCCAGAGGGGCGGCGTGGCGCAGGGAGGGTGAACCCTAACTCGGGGAGGCGACGAGTTGGGAGAGGATGGCATGCGGCGCTGCCCAAGGGGATCGTCGGCTCGGCGCAGGACGCGGCGTAGGTGCGGAGGTGCGAGGGGCGGCGTGTGACATAGGGGGCTGCGCGGGGAGGTGCTGGAGCTTGGAGGAAGGGGACGGATTGAAGGGGAGTTGCGATGGGGGAGGAGGGAGGGGACGGATTGGGAATAAAAATCGCAGGGGGGTTTTGCAAAAGCGCCATAAGTGGGAGGTGCGAACGCCCGCTCCGATCTCAACCGCAGATGTTGGATCCGACGGCCCAGATTTGGTATGTGCATATGTCCATATATTGCACCATGTGCATGAGATATGCTGCCACATTTAGTAGTGTCGAAATGGACTATATTTTTGTTGTGTTTTACATGCTATTCCAGATCAAAATAGTCCCTCAGGATGCAATGCTGGTACTCCATGTCTCCATGGTACTTGAGGGAGCACAAGGTACCATAAAAAAACACTTCAATGGTGTATATCCTATCTCAAAGTAATAGAGTCCTATAAGATCATTTTTTATTCAGACTACAGTGTTCTTAATCCCTCTTGTTAGATGACAGTATATTTCCAGCAAGAAAACATGCACATATAAAGGAAATGCAACGAATAAGAGAGTTATAGGTTGTTGTCAGTCAAGTAACAGCTTATATTCACATGAAAACAACTCAACTCACTGGAAAACTGCTCAAATTGCAGTCTGATCGGTTTTCCAAATATTCTTGCAATACATTGATGTACGTGTAGTTAACAAAATATTCATGAATATAGTTGCATTTTGCAACAAGATTGTGATTGATCATCCCATGCAGAATCAATTTATGATGACTTGACTCTCCTTACTATATGGGATCATCTCTATGTTCAACAGCAACAGTGCTCTAGTATGTACCTTCTAAAGTAGTGTTAAGACTCGTATATCTGAACAATCAACAGAAGATGAAAGCCTGAATCACGCTTCAAAACTGAGACGCCTCTTGGAGTCCTGGCTATTATGTACCTTCAGTGTGGTTGCTGAATCAACTCAGGTATAAGCCGGAGCAAGAATCCCAGCTGCTGCTGTGAGAATGCCTGATGCCTTGCTCCTTCCAAGCCAACACTACTACCTAACGTGCTCTGGTTGAGGTCTGGTTTACTGAAATCTGCCACAGCATTTGAGATCTCCTCCACTAGATCAACAATGACACCGTTTACGCCCATCAGATACTGGACGTAAACAGACTCCCACACATTACTGCAGATGCAATAAAGAAACCCAGGGATAAGACTATTGAAAAGCAAACAATGCAAGCTAGCCAGCACAAGGAATAGGAGTTACAGGATACATATATGTTGCTTACTTGAGCTGTCCGTAGGTGAGAAGTGCAAGGTTGGACTCTTGTGCTCTGAGGACTGCAGAGGGATTCTTGAAAATCCCTCTCACTTCTGACACAATCCCATGCAAGTCATACTCTTGGCATACTTTGATAGCCTCCTCAACTGAGTTCCTTCTTGAATCATTGTATATGGCTGTTCCCCCTTCTGTTAAGAAGAGTACCTAATGCAAGATAGAAGGATGAACATTATAATGCTGAAACCTGAAAGACGTTTGTGCTAGAATGCATGGCAACACTTCCTTAAAATCAGAAATTAACAATTGCACGCCAGAATTGGGTGTAAAATTATATAAACTAACATCAGAAAAGGTAAAACTTTTGTAGAAAATATTGGTTTGGACAGAAGTCGTCAGCATCCGCATATGGCATACCAATTATCATCCATTTTGCAGGTTACTGATAATTTGATTTGTGAATAATAATCATAAAAAATAGAATCTGCTTGTGCCTCTGTATCACTTGTTGGTTGTACTTCAATTTCTTGTGTCTATAGTCATTTTACTCAAGTAAATGATCAATGTAGAAGAGATTTTACGTACTGTAACTAGCTGGCCTATGGTGTACTCAAAGGGCTCAAATGCAAGTAAATCGCAACCAGATTGTTCTGCAAAAGGTTGAGGTACTGAGATTCATTTTGGGAGTTCCAGACCTATGAATGTAAGAAAGGACTCTTCCTTGCACTGGGGTCAGAAGTAGCCAGTGTAATCACTAGCTATACCAAATATTGAGAAAAAATTTCAACTAACAATTCAGACATAAAACAAGAGGTTTCAAAGGATACTTACAGGATATAGGCTTTGGAGTTCCCGCATGAGCCGTGCCGCATCAGGTTGGAAAGTTGAGAAAAAGATGGGCCTATTGGTAGAGTACTGAAAAACAACCTATCAAAACCATTTAACAACGTTATGGTTATCACCTCACAGTGATGAGTGATCAAATCATTTAATGCGAATGAATTGAAATCATGTTATGCTAACAAGGACAACAAGCCATACATGCAATACAGCTTGAAGGGCACGGTCAAGGTCTCTCCTCTGATAGATAATGTTGTCGTCAAACTTTAGTTCAATATTAAATCCCAGACGAGGACTGACACGTTCAAAGACCTCTTGCAATGTGCAAAGAGAATCATCTTCTTCTGTGCTCCAATTAAGGACTTTACCATCTCCTGTCCGTCTAAGTAAGGGCTTGGAGATCTGAACGACCAATATAAAGGCAGGTGAAAACGTGAAACGGATGCCGCTTTTAAACACACATTCATGAACTTTTCACAGAAGAAGACAATAAAAAGGATGCGGGGAAGCACCTTGCAAGATTCTTTCTGTGGCCCATATGATAGGAATTCTTCCAAGTGGAGATCCGTAACACGCCTTTCAAGTACAGCCTCCTACACACATTGCAATAACAATCAAGATTAACTCAAGAGTTGTTCCCACAAAAGATGAACAGGATAGTGCATAAACAAAAGTTAACAACGAAAGAATGGATAAAAAGAACATGCATTTTCTTTTGTGAGGATGAAGTCATCATGGAAGATTATTGGGCAGCCATCTTTTGTAACCTGCAAGGAAAAAAGGTAAGATCACTACTTCTTCAGAGACCTGTGTGGTACTTTGGTCAGCTTAAAAGGAAAGGAGGCAATGGACAAAGTCTGGGAGTTGCGGACCTGCAGGGTGCTCAAAATGAATCAATTTGTTGCACTAAACTGAAAACTTGATAAGAATAGCCAACATCCATGAACCTAGCAAACATATATGCTTCCTTTGATTGCCCATTGTCCATTTCACTGATGATTTGAGCCGAGAATGACTTCTTGACAATGGGTTAATGATAAGACCAAGTACATGTAACATACAACTACAACTTGGAAACCTGGCGCTTGCCTTATGCAAAACTCTAGCACTACAAAACAACAACCACGATCACCGTCGCTGCTGTACCATTTAGTGTGGTGATTGGTGTCTAGGCAGTAAAAATTGATGCCTGTTCCATGCAATTTATGGGCTAGAAGCCTAGAACGTAAGCTGCAATGCACTTGTATATTGGGAAACAAATCAAGCCACTTCACTTCCATGAAGCTGACCTAGTTGATGTATAGAATTTGGATCACAAATCAACAATTACTACATCCAAGTTCCACACAAGGATTGTTCTTGAGGGTCCCAACAAAATTAGTTGAACCAACCAGAGCCCACATTGCTTGATGAACTAGAGCCCACATTGCTTGATGAACTACACTACCTTCCAAATCTTGCATCGCAATGCTGCGGTGTCAACTCCAATCCAAGCCTAAACTAGCACCAAAACAAAATAGCGCCAACGATAGGAAACGGAAGCAAGGGGTAGCTACATATATACCTGGACGTCGAACTCGACGAAGGCGACGGCGGCGTGCGCGGCGGCGCGGCCGAAGGAGAGCAGCGTGTTCTCCCGCTCCCTCACTGCCCCGACCCGCGCCCCCGGCGCCGCCCCCACCGCGTTCATCCCCATCCCGCGGTGGCCCCCCACCACCATCCCCCGCTCCGCCAGCGCGAACGGCAGCTCTCTCTCCCGCCTCCCGCCGGCCTCCGGGGCCGACGCGCACGCCGCGATCCGCCAGAGCACCGCCGCGCGGGTCGTCGCCGGGAGCGCCATTTGGACGCTGACTTCGCTTTTCCTTTTTCTTTTTCTGCTTTTTTTCCTTCTGCTTTACCAGTTGGGTTGGCTGGTGTAAGAAGGATTTGAATATTTTTAGACCCGCAACCGCCGCCGCCGGACGGAGAAGGAGACGCGTTGCGGAATGTTCCGCCGCTGCGGGTATTATTCGGACGGATTCTGTTTTGTACAACGAATATTCCGTCTGGTAGCTGCTGTGTACCTGCACAACAGAACTGTACGCAGTCCTGATCGTCCATTTTTTAATCCGGTGGCTTAGATCGGATACTACAGTAGTCATCGGTACTTTTGCCCTCGATCTACTGTACTTGCGTTACAATGCGCAAGGAATCTCAGTGTTATGAATAGTGCTTGTATTTATTACGAGGTTAATGGGCTAATATATATACAAGTGCAAGTGTGGCATATATGCAAAGAGCCTCTTATACAACAGGGAAAAGACATATACATTTAACACATCTAATATCCTCTTAAACTTATGGTGGATCAATAACATTAAGTTTGGAGAGATAGAAACTATGCTAAACTCTGATCTACGCCTTTGTGAAGAAGTATGTCACCTGAAGTTCGAAAGGCACATACCAAAGAGCAACAATATGATCTTGTACCTATGTCCGCATGTAGAAAGTATCAACACCAATATGCTTTGTAAGCTCATGCTTCACTGGAATTTGTAGTAATGCTAATAGCATATGTGTTGTCAGATGAAAGAGGAGTGGGTGTTGAAACAGAAACACCAAAATTCTCAAGTAACCATCGTAGCCAAGTAACCTCCGCAGTCAACAAAGCCATAGCTCACAACTCAATCTCAGCACTCGAACGAAAAACTATTGTCTGCTTCTTAGTCTTCCGATCAATAAGAGAATCACCAAGAAAAACAAAATAAACAGAAGAGACCGACGATCAGAGTGAACACTAGTCCAGGTGGCATTAGAATATGCTTGAAACTGTAAAGAGCTGGAGCGAGGAAAAAACAGACTACGAGTGATGGTTCCACAAAGATATCGTAGAACACGAAGAAGATGACTATAGTGGAGCTGAGTAGGGGCAGAAACAAACTGACTCAAGATATGTACATGGTATGAAATATCAGGACGAGTGACACCCAGATAAACAAGACTCCCAACAAGGTGACGATAGCGAGTAGAATCAGCAAAATGCTCACCATCAATGGGCCGACGATGAACATTAAGCTCCATAGGAGTCTCAGCGGTGTGCTGATCAGTAAGAGAAACACGATCAAGAAGATCTTAAATATACTTTTCTTGGGACAGATAGAAACCCTCAGGTGTAGAAGTAACCTCAACCTCAAGAAAGTAGCGAAGAGGACCCGGATCAGACATGAGAAACTGCTCATTAAGACATTCCTTCACAAAGGTGATGTACTGATAATCATCTCCAGTAATGATCATATCATCAACATATAAAAGGAGAAGCGTCCACCACGAGGCGAAGTGTGAATAAAGAGAGCAGGATCATGAGCACTGGCAGAGAAACTAGCTACAGTGACAACATAAGAGAAACGATCAAACCAGGCACGAGGAGTTTGCTTGAGGCCGTAAAGAGATCGACAAATGCGACAAACCATGCCCTCAGGAACAAAATACCTCGGCGATGGCTGCATATAAACCTCTTCATGCATCTCACCATTGAGAAAGGCATTCTTAACATCAAGTTAAGAGATGGACCATGCCCGAATAGACGCCACAACAAGAAAAGTGCGAACAGTGGTGAAGAATCTAAACCCGCCATTATGTGTTAATGGAGTTTTGGTTATTAATGACAAAATATTTATGAGACTAACACTCTTTTTGCTATACCTACTGTTTAGTCTCAAATGGATAAAAAGGTAAAAATTAAATGAGGTATGCTTTCCAAATTACAAATCTTTATGAGACTAACACTCCTATTGTCTTACAAAGTGCTTAGTCTCAGCTTAAAGATAAAAAGGAAAAATCCAAACAGGTTTGTTCACATTGATAAATCTTTTGAGAGACTAACTCCTCTATATTGCTATATCTCATGTTTAGTCTCGGTTATATTTGAAAATCAAAGAGATATGCATTCGACATCATTTTATTATATCTTGTTGTATTCCTCGAACTCAAAATATAGGTTGAACTTCACTAAAAGGTTAACCTGGATATGTGCATATGTCTTTATTACACATTCATGTATGCACACATTTAGGGGGAGTTCACTTTATATTTTGAGGTTTCATTAGTATTGTTGATCCATATTCTTTTGTTCACAGATATTTAGGATCTTTACTTTGAAATATATCCTTGAATATATTTAACTGGTGTAGTTAATATATTCATATGAGTGTATGTAAATTGTGTAGTTCATTTATACTCATATCCTTGAATATATACAACTTGTGTAGTTTGTACATATTCATATGAGCATATAAGACTTGTGTAGTTCATATAAGCTCATATATCCTTTAAGTATATATAACTTGCATGGTTTATATATACACATACCAATTACATTCAATTACTTGTAATTGTGTTGGTTGTCATCAATTACCAAAGAGGAAAAGATTGTGGTATCTTGTCCCACTATTATTGGTTAATGGTATTGTCGGTGTTTTAGAACCGATCTTATGTAAAGATTGTTTGATTCGGGGGGTCTCCACAATTGATCACATAGACGAAGAAGACACGGGATTTTATACAGGTTCGGGCCTTCTCCGGTGAGAATAACAACCCTACTCCTGTGTATCTTGTATTTGCTCTTTGGATTACAATCGAATAAGTCTTTTCCTAACTGTCCTCCCAGCCTCTCCCTCTATCTCTAACAGATACCTATTTATACTAAGCAATAGTGGACGTTGTCCTTCCAGTTAATCACGCTCATTATTATGTAATAATGAGAGTCATTACGAGTAGTAACCTCCCCATGCCGTCAATCGCCACGTCAGAGATAGTGGGAATTATCTACGCTATGTCGAGATAATCGCGTATTTTGACCGCTAGATTCTCACTCGTTTAATGGGCCGCCAAACGGGTGGGTCTAGTAAGTCGTGAGGAACCAAAGAGGTGCCCCGATCGAGGAAAACTTACGACGCACATACTCGTAACGATCATACTATAGTCGAGAAGAGCTTACGACCGGGGGTAGTCGAGGATTATCCCATGGTCGAGAAGAGCTTACGACTGTGGGGTAGTCGAGGGGTGGTCTACGACTTCCGACTAGTTCTTCCCTTTGATATTCTAAGGGTATGTCTTATGACGCCATATTTCTTGATTATGGAGGAAATAAATGAGGATTATTTAGATCCTCGCCATCTAGCCCCCACTTCAAGTGAAAATAACTTACTTGAGTGAAGGGTCGAGACGATCCTTTGACCACTAAGGGTCGTTAGGAAAACGTTGAAGGAAAACTCTTCAACCCTTGTTTCTCTCACCGTGAATATGCTTGATCGAGGTAATTGGTTTAAGGTTGTCACGACTACGAGATGTCTTACGACTTGGCCGTCAGAGCCTTAAACCGAAATAAGGTTTTTCCGGTTGGTTTTTCACTTGACCCGGAGTCAAGATGGTAATTTCGCTGAGGTGTGAAAAGGTGTCTTGGGACTTTCCATTGGCGTGTAAAAGCTCGCCGCTTGAAACGATTCTCGAAGCGCTTGAGATCATGGGATTACGCGACGCTTCATCTCACCTATGCGGTTATAAACGGGCCGCAGGGAAGAACTTAGGTTCTTACCTTTTACCCAATACCTATTGCTTTCTTGTTTCTTCTCACGGTGACTCAGTACATTTTCTTGAAGCTTTTCCAACCTTAAATCCTCTCGCTCTTGAGAGAACAAATGGCCGATTGTCTCCGAATGGGCCGAGTCTGAGATGGACGATGCAAAATGATCGCATGAGTCGCCGCCGAGAAGATCCCCGAGGGTCTTCTCGTGACTTGATTGCGCGAATGGCGATTGGCCTTCGGAGAGGTAGGCCAAATTCCGCCTTCCAGCCATCGTGTGAGTGTGGCCTTCGATTGCTCGCCACCTTTCCTCACGCCGCATCGAAAGACTTCAGTGGAATTAGTGAACCTTGGTCCTAATTCCATCACGATGTTGAGTGTATTCGTGTACTTGTGTGAGGCCTACCTAGGATTCCGGCGGACCTCGAATGTTCCAAGATTATTATGGAATGGCTCGCTGCCGGATCGCTGTAGTCGTGGTCCAAGCTCCATGACAACAAGTCGAAGGAGTATATTCAGATGTTTACCCGGCCGCTCGCCGTTGGAAGAAGAGGTGGTTCTATCGGGAGGTTACCCAGAAGATAGCCTCTCGCTCGTTGGACAGCCGCAGAGCGATCTTCTTCCCGGGACTCGACTCCAAGAATCTCGACCGGATAGCCCCTATATTCAAGCTATCAAAGACTTGAAGTCTGAGGGCTCACGGCTGGCACGTGGTGAAGGACTTCATCACGCACGGATTAGTCCCTTGAAGACAAGGGTCCCTCCCATGGAGGTACTCAGAAAGGACGACCCAACCGGGACTACAAGGACGGTGTGTAGAAAGACTTACTCCTTTGGTTTTATCCTTGGTTAACCCCGATTTAGTCTGCTTAATCGAATTGTCCATATTGCGGATCTTTCGCAGCGGAGGTTGACGACGTGTCCGCCTCATCCGCGAAGCATCCATCGAATATGGCGTTCTCAAATCCTCGCGTTTTGACCACGGAGGAGAAAGAAAGGCGCCAAAGGTAATCAAACAACTCGCCTTTAGGTGTTTTATTGTCGAGAATAGTATACGACTAGCCGATTTGTCGAGAAAAACTTACGACTGGCATCGATCGAGAAAACTTACGACCGGATGTGATCGTAGAATAACTTACGATTAGACAAAGTTGTCGTCGAGAAAACTTACGACTTAACTAATCGTGAGAACGACTTACAATTAGATAAAGTCGAGAAATACTTATAATTTTGAGTCGATCATACGCACCACTTTTCTCCTTCTTCAATAGAAAGTTGGCATGGAGAACCGCCGAGACGGCGAGGAAGTCGAGTCGGTGGTTGTAGGGGGCGACTACGCAGACGAGTCAAGTCCTCCATCTAAGAAGCGCCGACCGCAAAAGTCGGCGACAAGGGCGGTTCGAGTTCGCTCCTCCCGCTCCTTTTGCTAAGTTTGATGCGATATAGCAGCGGCAAGAAAGAGAGCGAAGAAGATGCTCTTGCCCTTAGCGCAAGGTCCCGGTTAAGGTACCTTTCTACTACGATGACAAGTCCTTCACGCCGCTTCTCGCGCTTTGTAAGACACTAGAAAAAGAGAACTCGAAGGAGTTCATGTCTTTGTGAAGGAAACCGCCGCCCGGTGGAATCAAGCCGTGGAAGAAGATTCTCGGGGTGGTCGAGACCGATCTCGCCCACCCGGAAGTCGGGAGGAGATGACTCTGTTGCCTCGAGTGCATCTCAACCAATGGCGGTTGAGAAGAAATCAAGAAATCTTCCGTTGGGAAGGTTGCTCCCAAATTTGGGTTAGGTCCAGCGATAGAGGTATGTAAAATAAAGCACATAAGTGTGATGACTACTTACTGCTTTATTTGTTGACTTATTGTTGCGCTTTGCGATTCTCACGGCTGCCTTCAAATTTCTGTGGAACTCTCATAGAGGATCCGTTATCACCCTTCAACCGGGGGTGCGACAACGACGATGAGTCAAGATCTAGCTACCGCCCTCGCCGCGTAAGAGGCCGCAGCTGTGAAGTCACTACGAAGGCCTATGATGTTGAAGTTGCTACGACATCCGAGTCGTCGAGAGACCGTGATGGAGGCCACACAAGCCTCGAGGAGGCACGAGAGACGCACGGCCGCGAGAGCGACCACCGTCTGCGGCAAGGAGGTCGTTGAGGATGTTCCTCCGACCTCCGTGGAGTTCACGCCACAGGTCGAGGAAGAGGAGTATTTCAACTTTTGCTCGACTTCTTTGGCCCCGACTCCATCGTAGGATCTTCCGCCTACCGCTCTCGCGATCGAGTTCCCACCCCGAGAGTATTGTCAATTGCGAGACGTATTTGACAATGAACGACTTGAAGGGGTATGGTGGAAGCGAGTCGAGGAGATGGATGGGTCAAGGATCCATCACGAATAGTCTCCATGTTTGCTTGGTCAAACATGAACGTAAGTATTTATCGATACTCACTTAGGGTTTTATCTCTTTATCTTATCGCTTTCTCTTTTTCGAGAGCCGTTGAGCAAGTCGCACGATTTGTGACTACAATCGCAACTTGTCAAGCTTCGACAAGAAAGGCAACACTCTGCGAACAAGCAGAGAGGTGGTGAGTGACACTCGTAACGAGTTGTCGTAGAAAAGCTTACGACTTATACTAGTCGTAGAAAAAACCTTACGACTTATACTAGTCGTAGAAAAAACTTACGACTAGGGATGGTCGTAGAATAGCTTACGACTACCCATTGGTCATAGAAATGCTTATGACCACTTGTTTTCATGTCCGCTCTTTTATCTTTGCACGCTTAAGAGCGATTTAAAAGACCTTGGTCGATTCGCTCGACTTTGAAAAAGCCGAGTCAAAGAAGTCGAGGACAAACATCGACCTCCAAGAAGCTTCAGAGGCTAACTCGCAACTAAACAATTGCGGGAAAATTAAATAGTACGACACACGATCGCTTCGATCTTAGTTTCGATCCCTTTGCTTTTTGACCTCTTATTCTTTTGTAGAAAAAGTCGAAAATAAGACCCTTCACCCAAAATGGGGCTCTCCTGATCGAGGTTAATGAGAAGACCTCCGTTGTCCGCGAAATCTCCTGATCGCGAAGGAGAAAGACCAAGAGATTGAGAACTTGTTCTCAATTAGCCGTAAGTAGAACTTTTACCCGCTATTTATTCATTCTATCTTCTCATAGAATCGTTTTCTTATTCAATCCTCGCCTTATCGAATCGATCGATCAAATAAAGCGACTCCATGAGGCTTCGACTTATTCCCGTGAGGAGACAAAGTCAATGAAGATCAATCTTCAAGATAATATCTCACTTCAACAATGTACTTGATGGGCTTCGTGTCGGAGGGTTGTTCCTCGTGACGACACGATGGCCGCCATACGAGTGCCATTGGGAACAAGTCGGTACTCAACGAGATGATATCTACTCAAGGCCAATCGAATGATTCAATAAGGGAAGCGGTCAAGGAGTCGTGAGTTTTGTTTTAGCAAAACTCAAGGCCCGCGATCCTAACCTTAATCTTCGCTCGTTGAAGCCGACTTCGATCGCACCGAACTGGCCAGAAGTCGATCAAGAGATGCAATCGGTTGGCGAGAAGGTTGCGGAGGAGATGCAGATAGAATCTCCTGCATGCAGTAGTCTTGTAATATATTCTTGTATAAACAAGTCTTTTTGGTGGTGACGCCTAAATATATGATCCTTTTTCCCGCAAATTATCTTGTAGAGTAAATAGTAACTCGTAAGATAAAAGAAGAAATAGTTAGACCAGATATGAGCGATTCCTCCTTCCTTCCGTATCTTTCTCGCGAATCATCCCATAGAGTAGTTAGTAACTCGTAGGATGATATCTTTAGAAAAATTAGACTAAGAAATGAAGTCATGTTTATAACTTTATCCTAGTTCTCACATTTACTTAGTTTATTTTCAATAAACTAGGTAAGTAGTAAAGAAAGGGTTCAAAAACAGAGAGGTTTGTTCGCCTTAGAGTTGTCAATATCGACTTGTTTGCACTAGTCGAGAGAGTAGGAACAGATCGACGCTAGAAAGTTCCTCTAGTGGGCGGGACCACGCATGAGAAAAAGGCTTCGCTAGGTGATGTTACCATCTCCGACCAGATTAATTAACTCGATAATGACGACTAGAGCGAAACAAGCTTCTCGAGTACCTTAAGGATTCATTCGGCCACATTCATCTTTCCTGACTTAGTTGTTCGCGCAAAAGTAGGAAACCGAACGACATTAGGAAGTTCCGCCTAGTGGGCGTAACCACGTGCAAACAGGAGAGGCTTCGACTAAGTGTGTTTCTTCCTTCACCAAGAAACCAATCAAGTTATTTGAAAAGGTAGCGAATGCATCTCAAAGAAAAGGTTACTCTTCTCGGCTTATTTTATGTAAATAAGCTAAGGTGATATGAATTCACTTAACAACTTTTGACCATTTTTCCGAGCTCAAAAGCTTTGTATCGATTGTTTAAGAACGGCGATATTAGGAAGCTCCTTCCACGGCATAACCACATGCGAGAGGAGAGACTTCGACAAATGTATCGTCCTTTTGCTAACCATTGTACAGAAGGATGAGAGAAAAATGGTCGAAAGGATAAAAGCGAAATTCAAAATAGACAAAAAGATAGAGAGAACTCGTTGCTTTATTGTCGTTGAAGTTTGTTACACATAAAATTTGCGAATCGGTCAATGTTCCAAGAATTAGAGAGAACACGCTGCCTTCCATTGCAAGTCGCATCGATCTGGACGCATTACCGATTACGGTGTAAGGACCTTCCACTTGGGGAAAGTTTGTTCGATTAGACCGGGATTGGATAAGTCTCAATACCAAATCACCGCAGCGAGGTCATGAGGTTGACCTACGATCATAGTATACATGGCAGGCTTGTTGGTAGACCGCGAACGGAATAAAGCTTTGTTCCTCTGTTCTTCGAAAGGTGTTGATGTCGTCGTCAAGATGTTCTTGAGACGAGCCGTGAAACTTGTCGACTTTTCTCGACCCGATCTTAATTTCGGAGGAAGCATGGCTTCAGCACCAAAAACTAGAAAGAAAGGTGTTTCTCCGTAGCTCGCTAGTCGTCGCACGAATTGCCCATAATACGAAGGTTAATTCTCGCACCCAAGCCCCGAGCGCTTTACACCGATCAAGACTCGGTCTTGATTCCTTCATTATCTCGACCGCTCGCTCTCGATCGCTTCCTTGCTTTGGGGTGTGCGACGGAGGCGTAACACAAACGAGTTCCCAACTCGCCGCAAAATTCCCAAATTTTGCGCTTGTAAATTGTTTACCGTTATCCGTGATAATTCGACTTGGTACTCGAATCGAGTGATCACGCATCTCATCATGAACCGCTTTGCTACTTCGTTGTTATCCCGCCATGTGTTCTGGCTTCTATCCATTTCGTGAACGTATCAATAGCCACAAACAGAACTCAAACCTCCCGGAGCTCGGGTAACGGTCCTAGGACATCGAGACCCCAAGTTGCAAAAGGTCACGACAGAGGAATTGTTTGCAACGCCCGAGCCGTTGGTGTATTTGCCGCTATGGAACCGCATCGCATACATCTTTTAACCATCTCCTGGCATCGTAGAGGATCATACAATAAAAACCTTGTCGAAAAGCTTTACCAACCAGTTGTTCGTAGAAAGTATGAGTTCCACAGATCCTCCGTATGTCGTGGAAGGAGTTTTAATCATTCGCTTATGCGAATACATCGCATGAGCACCCCTTGGTTCCTCTTTATAAAGAACACCTTCGACCAAAGTATACATTTTGGCTTTTGGGATAATCGATCCGATTCTAGATCGTCATCTGTAAGGAACCCTCTTGAAAATACTCATAAATGGGCGCCATCCATGTATCTTCGCATTCTATAGAGGCTTTTTCTATAGAAGGTGTCTCCAGCTCATCGACTATGGACGGTTTCGGTTGTTCCAAGAACACCCTTTCGGTACTACGGATCGGAGGAAGCTAGACGAGCCACTGGTCTCATGAGGAAATTATCCTTTCGGGGATAAATTGTACCTCAAAGCCCAAAAGTGCTTTTCTAACTCGCACTTCCTGATAGGTACGGACATGGTCGAATTGGAGCACCGTACTCCTTTCCGACTTGATTCACGACTAGCCGAGAGTCTCCTCTACGAGCAATCGTCGAATCGAGTGCTTTCGCAACTCGTATGCCGCCTAGCAAACCTTCGTATCGCCACGCTATTAGTGGTCCAAAGTTTAATTGTACGGCATACTTTAAGGTTTCTCCGTAGGAGATTCCAGACCACCCGACCCTCGAGCCACTTATCGTAAGTGACCCGTCAGTACATCATCCACCGATCGTGGGAATCGATCGGGATCCCCGAACAGTTCGAGATTTGTCCATTCGCGACAAAGTCCGCCAAGATCTGGATTTAACGGCCGTCGGGACACGAAATGGATGTCTAACGCCCAAGTTCGATCGACCATTTTGCCATGCGCCCCATTGTTTCCCTATTCGAGGATCGCTCCCAAGGAAACTCGACGACACGCCTAGTTTGTGCGTCAAAATAATGCCGCAGCTTCCTCGAAGACATGAGGAGGGCATAAAGAAGTTTTGAACTCGAGGGTAACGCTCCTAGGTCCGCAAAACCTCACCACGAGTATCTTGGTCGTTGTATGTTCTCACGCTCTACGACTGCATCGCGCTATCGCTCGTGGCGTGGCGCCTAGGTAAATTAAGAGTGTCTCTCCTAGCTTCGGGAAACTAGGACAGAGCACTCGTAAGATACCTCTTGACTTCCTCAAGGCTAAGTTAGCCTCTTCCCACCATTCAAACCTTCATGTTTCCTTAGAAGTTTGAAGAAAGACAGTCCTTTTCTCCCAGCCGTATATGAAACGACTTAAAGCCGCCATGCACCTTGTAACTTTTGACTTCTTTTTGTGGTCAGCGATCCGAGTGATGGCTTTGATCTTTTCGGATTTGCTTCGATTCCTCGCTCGTAAAACCAGAATCCAAGCAATTTTCTCAAGAGACCCCAACACACACTTCTGGATTTAGTTTCAATTGGTGTTTTCGAGGTTGTCGAAAGTCTCCGCAAGTCCGTGATAGGTTCGAGTCGTTTGGTGCTTTTACGACTAGGTCATCAACATAGGCTTCCAAATTTCGGCCTAGTTGAGGAGCGAAGTCGCTTACATCAAATGTTGAAACGGCTCCAAAGATTTTTAGGTCGAATGACATTTTGACATAGCAAAATATTCCAAACAAAGGTAATAAATGCGGTCTTTTCTTCATCTTCTCGATGCATACTGATCTGATGATAACCAGAGTATGCATCTAGAAAACTCAACATTTCACATCCTGTAGTAGAGTCAACCAGCTGATCGATGCGAGGTAAAGGGAAATCATCTTTTGGACAAGCTTTATTAAGATCGAGAAAGTCTACGCACATACGCCATTTACCGTTAGACTTTCTAACCATTACAGGTTGGCCAACCACTGGGTGGTTGACTTCTCTTATAAAGCCCGCTTAAGCAACTTGTCCAATTCGACCTAATAGCATCTCGCCGATCAGGCAAATCTCCGTAATTTTTGTTTTACTGTAGTTTATCGTGCCGTAAGGCTAGCTCGTGCTCGATCACATTCCTTGGAACTCCGGCATGTCGGATGCTTGCCACGCAAAGACATCGCTTGCTGGAGGAAGGTGATGAGGCGCCTTCCTATTTAGGGTCGGAAGAATCCCAACGCGAACAGCCTTCGAGGGCTCCTCTGCGCCCAGAGGAACCTCTTGACCTGGTCGCTCGCTTAGGTGCAGCTTTAGGCTTCGACTTGGTAGTCGAAGGTCGACTTTGCCTCGAGTTGGTAGTTGTCCAACCATCTCAAGGGAACGACGGCCGCAGAATGCGCCATCATCTTGTCACAATATATTGTGATCACCTTTGGGACCGCATCTTAAGACATTGGTACCCATAGTGAGTAGCTATCAAAATTTTGCGAGTAGGTCGTCCGAGTATGGCGTTATATGCCGATCGAAATCGACTACATCAAAGGAGACTTTCTCGTCTCCGAAATTGCTTGGTGACCCAAACGTTAAAGGAAGAGAAACTTGGCCAATGGGTTTGGCGAAGACCCCCGCATTGCGATTCCATGAAATGAATATCGCATCGGTCTTACCTTTGTCCCGGTACTTGCATCTCGCCCAGTACTCGTAAACGATATATTTATCGAGCTTCCACCATCAACTAAAACTCGATTGACTCGACAATTGTTGATGGTGGGTTCAATACGATCGAAACCGACCGTCTAGTCGAAGGTATAGGACAATCACCTTCTCAAAGCAAGGGTGATTTCGACCACTTCGTAATTTATTGACAAGAGGAGAGTCGATTGTGTTTACCTCACGCTCGATCGCCACCGTCTTCGTGATTCGATGCCAAGACCCCATAGATGTGATCAATGGTGTCTTTGCGGGTCCCGAACGACATCTCCTCATCGCTCGACTCCTTTTGTCCACCGGTTTGTCCCAATTGCTTAAGAATAGAAGTGGCCCTTTGCCGAATAATAGTCATCGAAGCTCGTAAGAAAACTCGGCAGCTACGAAGGCTATGCCCTTCTTTTTATGAAAAGGACACCACTGGTTTGTCGTTTCTCCGATCTTGGCGTTTACCTTTACTTGATCGGGATTTTACTTGGGGTTGTGTGGTCTTTATCGCTACGCTAGGACCTCCTTAGAATCGCATCCGGAGATTTTTGACTTTTCGCTTGTTCTTAGATTTCCTAGCCTTTTATCCTTTTTCTTACCACTTTCGCCGCTTTCCGAGGATGCCATCTTTGAGATCGATGGTATCGCTCCATTCGACCGCTTCAAAGAAGAAATCGATATCTATCACCATCTCAAAGAGCTCAAATGACGGTGGCGGTGGATGTAAGGCGATGTCCTCTGTTATTCTTTTGCTACGGACTCTCGCTTGAAAGCCCCGATCACGATGAGTCGAAACTTCCGAATAGAGTTTCAACCGATCAAGCGCCGTTGAATTGTCGTAGCGCTTCATGGTTGTTCTCGTCTTATCCGTGCAGGTCGCCCTCCTTTCTGGGCGATTGTAAGTTCCTATAAATTAGCAAAGAGATCACGAGGTGTTGCCACGAGTAGATCGACTCAAATGGTTGGTTTAGAAGCCATGATCGCGCCGATCCTTCGAGCACGATCGGAAGGTAATTCGCCATGACATGCTCTCTCCTCCGCGGCTCGGATAGTCAGAGTGTAGATTTGGAGGAACTCGATGGGGTTTTGAGTTCCATCGAATTTCTCCATATTCGTTGGTCGAAATCGAGGCGCCAACGAATCGCCAAGGTCGCGAGAACGCCGACATCCCGAGATAACCTCTTGTCTTCTTTTTGCGTAAACGGGGTTAATGTCGCCGCGATCGAACTCGCCGATACCCACCATGGGGACTAGGCCTATAATAGGCCTCGCCTTACGGGGAAATACTCCACTCCCGCTTGCGCCGTGCGTGCCCGTCATTGAAGTGGTGAAAGATCACCCTCCGCTGGCTTGTGGCATTTTTCTCATGTCGAGACAATCGCCGGTGTTTTAGAACCGATCTACGTAAAGATTGTTTGATTCGGGGTCTCCACAATTGATCACATGATTTAAGAAGACACGAGGATTTTTATACAGTTCGGCCTTCTCCTGAGAATAACAACCCTACTCCTGTGTATCTTGTATTTGCTCTTGGATTACAATCGAATAAGTCTTTTCCTAACTGTCCTCTCGACCTCTTCCTCTATCTCTAACAGATACCTATTTATACTAAGCAATAGTGGACATTGTCCTTCCAGTTAATCACCGCTCATTATTATGTAATAATGAGAGTCATTACCGAGTAGTAACCTCCCATGTGTCAATCGATTACAAGAAGAGATAGTGGGAATTATCTACGCTATGTCGTAGATAATCGCGATTTTGACCGCTTAGATTCTCACTGCTTAATGGGCCGCCAAACGGGTGGGTCTAGTAAGTCGTGAGGAACCGAGAGCAGCCCCGATCGAGGAAAACTTACGCACGGACATACCGTAACGATCATACTATAGTCGTAGAAGAGCTTACGACCTGGGGGTAGTCGTAGGATTATCCCGTGGTCGTAGAAGAGCTACGACCGTGGGGTAGTCGAGGGTGGTCTCACGACTTCCGACTAGTTCTTCCTTTGATATTCTAAGGGTATGTCTTATGACGTCATATTTCTTTATTATGGAGTAAATAAATGAGGATTATTTAGATCCTCGTCAGGTATATTGTGGTAATTAATGATAATCACCTTGTGGAACTAACATTTTTCTATGAGTTGGTGAAATAGGTCATGTTCTATGTGATTGAAGACTTCGGATGACATCATGAGTTGATCGTCATCAAGTCAAGATTCTTGAAGAAGAAGAATATCATCATGTGTTGATGATATCAAGAGAAGAATATCATCATGGGTTGATGATATCGAAGTTCAAGAAGTGGAGATGATCATGAGTTGATCATCAAGTCAAGAAGAATCCATCATGTGTTGATGGAGGTCAAGTGAAGAGTGCATCATGAGTTGATGCATGTCAAGGCTTGAAATGAAAGATGTCATCATATATTGATGGACATTAAGTCAATAACCCGGACTTAAAGCGAGGATGTGTGTCATCAAGCTTCAAGTGGTTGCGCAAGGAAAAGGTATGACTAGCTAGGGCTAAGGATTTGTTCCTAGTATTTTACCGGTCTCGTTGTTTGGTTGGGAGACCGGATTGCTAGTGTAGGTTGTCGTACTATTAAGAGGGGTCTTAATTAGTAACTTGAGTTAGTCATGTGTTGATAGCTCATTGTGTTTGCTCTAGCTCAACTTAACATGTTGCCTATATTTGCGAATGTGTTTTGCAAATAGTTGTGGCTCGTGGTTATTCCTTGTAGCATGTGACTTTAGTTTGCGAATGTGTTTTGCAAACGGTTTAAGTTCATGTACCTTATTCCTTGTGGCGTTGATTCTAAAAGTTGGCAAATGTGTTTTGCAACTTGTTGAGAATCTCGTTTTTATCGTTGTTTGCATCACGCGTCAATTTGGCAAATGTGTTTTGCAAATTGAGTTGAAGCGTAGTGCATTTTGTGGTTTGATTCCAAAGGTTGGAAAATGTGTTTTGCAACTTGTTGAGAATCTCACCTACATACCTTGTTTGCATTTCATATTGTTTGCAAATATGTTTTGCAAAGTTGTTATTGAAAAAGAAATGCAAAGTTGTGCTTTTCTCTGTGGAGCGGTCTGACCGGCATTATAAGTGCGGTCTGACCGGATCCCCGGGTCAAGGACCCGGTCAGCTTTTTCCAGAGAGCTGATTTTCTGGTTTTGGGCTATGCGGTCTGACCGCAGTGTATCGGGCGGTCTGACCAGTCTCTGGCCGATCTGACCGGAAGATGGTTGGCGGTCAGACCGGAGGCCCTCCAACGGCTATTTTTCTGACCGTTGGAGGGGGTGCGGTCTGACCGGCCATTTGCCTGCGGTCAGACCGGCCTTGGCTGTTTTTCAGAGAATCTTTTCCTAACGGCTAGTTTTTGTGTGTGGGCTATAAATACCCACCTTGGTCGTGTGAGGGGAAGTAGCTGGTGTCCCATTGAGTTCGTTTGAGCTAAGAGCAAGCCCTCTACTCCCATTTGTGCATGTGTTGCACTTAGTGAGGTTTGAGAGGCAAATCATATTGCATGTGTTGCATTAGGTGGTGGATTTAGTATCTACGAGAGCTTTGACACTTGATTGGTTCAAGTGAAAGTTAGAGACTTGTTACTCTTGGTGTTTGCCGACACCTAGACGGTGTGGAGGCGTCGTGCGTCGGTGATCTTCTCAAGTGAAGCTTGTGAGAAGACCCGGGTGTTTGTGAGTGGCTTGGTGCTCGCCATCTCCAGAGTGGAGTAAAAGCAACCCTAGTAAAGCGAGGTGGTTGATACCTCGGAGGAAGGCTCAATTCGTGGAGCCGACCCAATTGGTTTGGGTTTCCCTCAACGTGGATTAGGGGAGACCGGCAAGTCTCCGAGCACCACGGTAAAGCATCGCCGTGTCATCTTGTGGTTTGCATTCTTGAGCTCTACCATATTGCAATTTACATTCATATAATTAAGTTGCTTATTTATTGTGTATGAATGCTTGCCATGCTACGTGCTATCTTCATTGCTTAAATTGAATTGCTTACAAGTCCATGCTTGATTGATTATTATCATTAGACTTGTATTGTTGGTGCACTTAGTTGAGACTAGTGGATTTAGGTCTTAATTGTGCAAAATCGTATTTGTATTAACTTCCGCATTAGAAATCGGTTTTAGCGCATAAAAGTTTTAAAACGCCTATTCACCCCCTCTAGTCGGCCTACTCGATCTTACAAGTGGTCGTGTAAGCCACAGGAGCAAATGTCTCATCATAATCACGACTATGCAAAACCACATGCTACAAGACGAGCCTTGTAACACTCAAGAGAACCATCAGAGCTGGTCTTAATCTTATAGACCCACTTGCACGTGATAGGAGTAACACGCGCGGGAAGATAGACAAGATCCCACGTGCTAGTACGCTCAAGGGCAGCAATCTCCTCTGACATTGCATGCTGCCACTCCTGATGAACAGCAGCATCACGATAAGAAGTCGGTTCGGCAAGAGCAGCTAAACAAAAGTGCGCAGGAGGCCGAATAGACTGGCGATTACGAAGAGCATATCGAGGAGAGGCCGAAGAAGATGAACCATCAGAAGAAGATGGCGCATCAGAAGAATCCTCCACTCGCGAACGACGAGTGTAGTGGAAATGATAAGAATGACGAATGCTGGGAGGAGTCTCTGGAGAGGGTGGCGGTAGCGAAGGAGACGATAAAGGAGGAACCGAAGAGGCCAAAGGCTGTGATGGAGGTGTGGTGACTATGAGGGTGGCAGGAAAAGTTAAGAAAGAAAGCAGCTCGACAAGAAATGCTGGAGTGGCTCGACAAGAATTATCCGCTCCGTTTGTACCTCTATTTTAAGTATTGAAAAATAACCTCGTATGACTGATAAGCCATGATCAATTAATGTAACCACCAAACTGAAGAAAAATTTAAGTATCTAATCCACCCATAAATCCATGATTGGATTAAAATAACACAACATGCTGGAAAATAGCATAAAAGATATGAAAGATATAGTCCAATACTTAAAACAAAGGTGCTCCAACATTGAGCATAAACAATGTTGTTACTTATCACCCAACATCAAGGTTTTTGGAAAATTCAATTGCCACACTCCTCTTATAGCGCAAATCTTGCTTAGATCTTCAACGTTGAACTTAGGAAAACTAAATCATTGATGCTACGTCGCGTTTTAGTTTTAGCATTGCCAAGCTGTTGTCCGATGAAATAGAGAAAATTCACAATATGCTACCGAATAATTACATGATTCACAATACGCCACTCAAAAAATAGAAATTAGTCACATTGTAGAACTTCTATGGCATACTCAACTAACAAGGCCATCATTTGGGCCTCTTTTTTGTTCCAATTTTAAAAAGGTGATATAGAGCAAAGCAATGTTAGTTTAGGTGTGCAGATCAATTGGCTTTCATTCAATTCATCACATATGGTACCACAATTCAATCTTTAATTCTAAATAAGGCATAAATATAATGATCATAATTACTTGTGCAGACATGAGTCCGACGTAAATTAGAAAACTACAATTAATTAACGAGAACTCAAACTTGAATCCGACTACATAGCTTAAGAGTCAGAGGCAACATTATGATATTTAATGCAACACTATTATGTATGTGAATTTCATACATTGAAAAATTTGTATTTCAGTTTGAAAGGACACATGCAATTCTTTCAAATTATATGCTAATTTAGTTATGAAGAAAATATATTTCAGGCATAAATCCACAAGTTTTGAAATAAAGTAAGTTGGATAAAATATTGTCCATTTTCAACCTTGGTTTCAATAACCAAATAACAGACAGAAAAGAAGACTCACACTTGTTCCTCTATAGTCCATGTCTTCAGCTTCTTGGATATTGTTTTTGGTACTTTGGCTAATTTCTTTCCCCTCCTCATTCTCCTCTTTCACAGCATCTTCCTCATGAATGAGCATCTTCTTTGCATCACCATTGTCAGAGATTTCCACATTGCTAGGTACAATGAAGTTCTCATCAGGTGATGAAACTTCTAGTCATTGTGGCATCAAGAAGGCTATGTCAATGTTGTTGAATGGAAACCTGAAATTTGTATATTTTTTTACATGGTTAAAACTTACAATTTTATGCTTTCAATCAAGGCTATCGGGTTCAAGATCCTATGTAGGATCATTTTGATGTTTGTAAGGATCACAATGTAGAGTTGCGATCAGACTGTACGAATAAGATATCATGACCCTAACCATCACTATCCTATACGACTATGCTAATAGACCTACAGATGTTGGTACCCTTTAGCACAAAAACTTTGATACAACTATAAATGGAGACTTTCCCTAAAAAAACTCTAAAGGAGACCAACAACAGAAGAATATGTAACAAAATAATGCAATTATGGATGCATAGACCAATACAACAAATAAGCATAGAAAATACATAGAAGATACATAATGATAGCCAAGAAAATACAGTAAAACGAAGGTGTATGAAGTACATTGGTTGCATGCCTAAAATCTGTGTAAAAAGTTAAAACACAATGATGCACAAAGAAGAAACATGGCGAGCAACCACAAAAGCTAAAATGTGGCAAAGTTGCTTACTAAAATGAAATAGGCTTATGAAAACGCAAGAACCACTTGGCAAGCTAAAAGGTAAAACGCAATGTGGCAAAGTTACTTGCGAAAATGAATAGGTTCATGAAAACACAACAGTCACTTGACAAGCAATTCATAAATTCAGAAGCATTAATAGCCATGCTGCTTCACACATTTCTTCAATAAAAAAGCTTCATCAATTGAACTCATCAGTTAGCTTGAAAAAATTAGTTCATTTAGTAGATAGACCATTTTCATGAAAATAGAGCAATTAGGAATGCAGAGAGATAGATACCTCAAACAAATATAGTTGTGAAAAATATGGCTCAAAAGAAAGAAGAGAATATGATAAAAATCAAAGCTAAAGTATATTACCTTGTAAAAAAAATGGGAAGATAAAAAACAAGGAGTATTAGTCACCTTAGTTTCCATTAGTGTATTCAGTGACGCACAAAAATCACAAACCAATAGTAGGCTATCGAACAGAGATCTAACAGTCTTCAATGTGATGATACATACTTTTGCATGATTCCTATAGGGGAAAAAGTTGACATTCCTACCACCTTTCTTCTCTTTAATTGGTGATAGAACTAACTCTTCGAGACAATTCATCGAGTAGTCAACAAGCACAGAAAATTGCAGAATCAAATTGTTGGATAGAATTTCGTTGAGGATTTAGGCAGACACAGACACACAAACTAATTAGGTGTATACTCCACGAGCAAACAAAGGGGCACATCAAATTCATGTTAATTATAATTTCTTTAGGGCTATTCACCAAGCATGTGACATGCATACACAAAAACAGAAAATTGATACCCTAATTTATCATCTTGTCTGCACATAACACTTAAGAAGTAAAAGTCATCCTAATCATCTTACAACCAATTTTGGGTGAAGAACAAGCAAAATCATCACAATGGTTTTGGGGAAGGAATGATCACAATTCAAAAACATTTGTGAGGGTAGAAGAGAGGCGTTGTTCTTGCGTGATTGTGTGTGTGTGTGTGTGTGTGTGTGTGTGTGTGACTGGTGCTAGTTAGCTTGGGGACGATGATCAGTACGAAGGGAGGAATCCTGGTGCATGGATTGCAAGTGAGGACTCATCCTCAAAGACATCAATTGGAACAAATCAACTAATGTTTGAAAGATTTGGAAACTGAAGTCTAGGGTTAAAGAAACAACCACGTATCATTAGATCCTGATGTGTTGACCACATCACCCTTCTTCCTGTTCGCCAGCGCCCCCTCCCCACCGAGCATTACGGCGGCTGAGTTGACGTTGGTGAGGAGGTATTCCTATATCTTCTTCCTTAGCCGCTCGATCGTCTCCTTGGGCATGCCGCAACCACTGTTCGTAGTGACCGCAGTGGTGGTGGCCCACGCCTCCCCATCCACGTCCGGATGCACCGGTGAAGGTGCCTCGCCGCGCCTCTTGATCTCGTCGAGCTAGTTGTTGACGCACTTTAGTTGTGGGAGCATCCTGGCCATGCGCTTGTGGTCCCACGGTGTCGCGGCGGCCACGTCGGCATCCAGGAACCACTCCACGAACCCGAGGAATCACCCCCAGATTCCTCCTAGAGCCGCCTCGCCCTTCTCCTCCACACCTCCTCCTCTCTCCCACTCCGGTGGAGCGAGCGACGAAGTGCCGCTGTTGCAGCCCCCGAGCCTGTCCTCGTCTTCCCCCTTGGAGAGGACATCCGTGATTTCACCGACGGAGATGACTTCACATCAGTTCCCGCCATCGCCGACATTTTTGCCAACTCGTCAATGATGACCACGGCCATCGGCGGCGAGATCGTGGCGGGGACCAATTTGAGGTTGTAGAACCCGAAGGCGGAGAGGTCGGTGGCGAGCGCGATGCTCCAATAGGAGCAGAACACCCAGGGTGACCTAGGTCGGGATGGGAAGGTCAAGGAGAAGGGTCCTCATCCTAGCTTCTTTTGGTGAAGCATGGAAGTAAGGAAAACGTGGGGGTGGAGATGGAAGACGTGGGGGATTGAGTAGTTGGGGGAAGGAGGGAGCCTGATGATGGGCCCGCATGTCAGCGCTCGTTTTACCCTTAGGAGATGCATGGACGATGGTGGGTGGGTGAGGGATGGGAGGATGGACGATCACCAAATCCCATTTTTAAGTAGTAGAGATATGTAAAATAGTATATCAATTTGGGCTAGTCCAAGGTGGCCCGGTTTGACAAATGACTGCACAACCTAGATGTTGATCGGGCCCTTTTCTGCCCGGTCCAAGCTTTGCTAAGATCCATTGGTGGGCTGGGTCAAAGTCCGACCCAACGAGGACCCAGTTCTGACCTAAAGACCAAACCCAAACCCGCTCCATCAAAACACCAGCAAGCGGTCCAAGCCGGCGGCCGCATCCCCCATCCCCTTCTCCAAGGAAAAACATAGCTAGGGTTTTAGGTTTTTGGAGAGAGAGAGGGCGACATGGACAACTCCCTCGAGCTTCAACAATTCCTCGAGGTGAGAAGCTCTTGCTGTTGCTTTCGAGCTGGTGTCGCGGGGCGTGTATTGTAGCAATTCCTTTTACGTCGTACCGTGTTGTATCTGGGCGTGTAGCTGTTGATTCGCGGACACGAATTGATTAGGTTCTGATTTAGTGGCGTACTTTTGTTTGTTATGGACGTGCGGACACGGAGGATGGGGATTTGTTCATGGGAGGACCGTCTCTCTGTCGATGCGATTAGTGTTAGATCTGAAGTTTCTGTTTAGGGGAAGCATGAGTGTGTGAAGCGGATTTGAGGATGTAGTGTAATTTGCCTTGAGTATGAGTTTGTGATTTAATTAGTGATTCCTGTTAATTTCTGGATTGTTTTTAGAGTAATTTCTGGATTGTTTTTTAGAGTAATTTCTGGATTGTTTAATTGGTCTATGTTGTGAACGGACAGAAGCTGCTTCTGTAACGAAGCTAGAGGTGGATTTGGCATCTAGATCAGAGGTAAAGTGGGTGCACGATGAAGCTCGTGGTGCATTAGAGTGTGTCATTAGCTCCAGAATTGAATGGTTACTGTTTGTACTGTGCAACTAGTAGTAAATTGAGAACAACGTTGTTTTCTAATTTTCTCAGTGTATAAGGTGCTTGTGCCCCGTGTTTAGAATCAGATAGGAAACACATGAATCATTTAAAGGCAGTATAGACTTTTAAGAATGGGGATAAACATGAGGTGGTTTTCAAACTTGGTCCGGAGAATCTGAACTTGGCATGCAGTTGCGCTTCATTCTCCATATAAGTTTCAGGACTCTTTTTTTAATACCCATTTTAACATTGATTTCCAGATGTGTTTGCCCAGAATTTATTTATTTTTTAATTTGGATGGCCAGTTTTCTTGGCATTTTTAATGCAGCTGTAAGTTTACAAGGAATTGTTGAGTTCGGCTGGTAGACGATGGTTTAGGCCTTCTTTTGTCATCTAATTCTAAGTCCTACTCTCCATTCTTTGAAAATACCTTGTGCACACCAAGGAGCAGGTGCTATGATTTTTTGGTGTGTTTTAGTGTTTTACAGTGATAATATATAGGGTAATGTATATTATAAGGCATTAAGGCTGCAGTTACAATGCCTGTATGTTCAAAGGCTCATTAGAAGGAGAACCCCAATGGTATGCTGAATGTAGTCTGAAACTCTGAATGCCTGATTGGCATTACTGCATGAGACAATTGGTGTTCTACTCTTCATGCTTTCACTTGACATACTTGCTTTGTCCTCAGCAGCTCTGTTGCAAATTTGCTTTGCCACTTTGCTTTGCTTCCTTGATCCCTCATCTGTGTTGTTGCCATGCCAATACCGAGTTGCTTGCATATTGGTAGATCTTTTAGAGTACATCTATGAGAATAATATCACAAGCTCGTAATGGTACATCATTTCCTGTTGCTGCGTGTCATGGGCGTGGATCAGCTGCATTGGCACACAAGGAAAGGGGCAGCAGCCAGATTAGTTAAGAGATATTGTTAGTTATGATTTGATTAGATATCAATTCCTTATGGATAGGAAATTATTTGATTAGATTCCAATCTCTTATAGATGGAATTAGTTATTTTTTTTCGTATCTGCTTATGCCGACTATATAAGGCTAAGCGTTGTCATCTATTCTCATTAAGCAAGAAAGATGAATTAATATATTCTCCCTCCCAAGGTTCTATCATCCCAGTCTATAGTCTAATCTCTCACCCCACCAAGCCGACGTCGCCTGGCCTTCTTCCTGGTGGTGTTTACTCCGTTATGAACTAAGGTTCGTGACATTTGATATCAGAGCCAACACCATGGCTTATGTTGCCGCCATTTACCATGGTTGATTGGAAGGCCAACAACAATAAGCTCAAGTCCGCTCTCTCTGATATCCAGGCCACATTGGAGAACATATCGACAGGATTGGTCAGGGAAGAGGACCAAGAGGCGCAACTACTCACTGCGCTATCAATGCCACCACCACCTCCGCAACCGATACCACCACTATTGGTGATTGTGGCAATGTCGCATACTGCCGCAGTGCTGCCACACGTGCCGCAGAACCTAGCACTTCTGAAGCGGCATGAGGTGCACCCATTGTGGTGCTGACTGCAAGGGCTGTTGCGCGTTTCATGGGGCTAGTCGCGCGTTTCGTGGGGCTAGTCGCGCGTACCGCAACTGCCACGAAGCCGAATAAGTTTGCCGCGACTGCCATGAACTTTCTGCGACGGCCATCAAGTGTGCTGCACCTACGTGTGGCAGCAATGGTCTTCAACGACTTGTTGTGTTCTAACGCAACACGACGGCGTCATTGCGATCTCCTCGACGTGGGGCTACAAAGGGCTACAACCCTGGTCGCCACCGCAGCTCGAGGACGAGCTGCATGTCCGGGTGGGGGTATTACATGGGCGTGGGTCAGCTGCATTGGCACACAAGGAAAGGGGCAGCAGCTAAGAGATATTGTTAGTTATGATTTGATTAGATATCAATCCCTTAAGGATAGGAAGTTATGATTTGATTAGATTCCAATCTCTTATAGATGGAATTCGTTATTTGTTTCTATCTGCTTATGCCGGCTATATAAGGCTCATTAAGTAAGAAAGATTAATTAATTTAGTCTCTCTTCTAAGGTTCTATCATCCTAGTTTATAGTCTAATCTCTCATCCCACCAAGCTGACGCCGCCTGGTCTTCTTCCTGGCAATGTTTACCCCGTTATGAACTAAGAACCATCACATTTGTTATCGGAGCTTCCGTATGAGAATAACAGTACTGTTCTTGCCGCCTGTTGCAGAATTGATCCATTTTTCGGGGCTCAGGATTGTCAAACTTACACTATTAGTTATTGATATTTTTTTTTTAAAAGATATCTTTGTATCTCTATTTTCATATGTTAATGGGAACCGAGGGTTCCATACCTCCTTTATCGAAAATCTCATTTAGATATAG
Source organism: Ampelocalamus luodianensis (assembly GCA_036346255.1). Classification (NCBI taxonomy): domain Eukaryota; kingdom Viridiplantae; phylum Streptophyta; class Magnoliopsida; order Poales; family Poaceae; genus Ampelocalamus; species Ampelocalamus luodianensis. The sequence goes on from CM070631.1 coordinate 42,246,280, forward strand.
ATCACCTGTTTGTATCTAAATATGTAAGGGCATCATCATGTGTAGCAAAGCAACAATTGTTGCTGTATCTCTAATAGTATTAAGAGTAAAAAAACACTTGTGCGTTACATCATGCTGTATATGTTCCTAGCCTCAATCCTTCTGTGCACAACTGATTATGTTTTTTTTTTTGTGTCGTTCATCAGAAATTTACATCTGTTTCCCATTTGGATGTTTTTTTTTATCATACGAACCCCACACTGTATGGTGATGCTTTTGTAGTCGATAACCGCACTATATCTACCTTGTCTCCCATGCCAAATCTCTTTGTAATATGTTGATTTGTTTGTCAATGCAGACATGTTATCTTTTGTAACTGGGTCAAAAAAAAATTTCATGTGAAGTTCTTTAACTCTGCAGCAAGAGAAGCAGAAGATGATGGTGAGCGAGATGGTTGGCAAGCTGACAAGCGTGTGCTGGGACAAATGCATCACCGGCACGCCAGGAAGTAAGTTCAGCTCCGGAGAAACAACTTGCCTGACCAACTGCGCTCAGAGGTATCTTGACATGAGCGTGCTGATTGCCAAACGGTTTGAGACGCAGTAGCGCGTTGCCACCCGAAGCGATTACTTCATCAAAATGTCTTCAATTTTTCTGAGTTTCCTTTGAACATGTGAACAATGGCGGGTTTTACCACTGAAAGATTTATCTACTGTTGGGCAAAGCTCAGCTGTTGTCTTTGTGGTGATCCTCGATGTGGCTAGCCTTCTTATGAAGCTACTGTCCTTTGATTCTTCTCTCTCTATAGGTGATGTCCCGTTTCTATTGCAGCCAATCTATAGGCGATGATGTCTGACACGAAAATTGCGATGGAAGTTATTTTTCTTATTTTCTCTTGGGTTTTCTTGTGTGGTACCGGATCATTACATCCCTCGAGTTTGCTTGAATGAACACTTGGTTGGGTGGAAGAGGCGCCATTTGTACGTAGCCTTCATAGTTCTGCCCATAAGGTTAGCTAAGTAAAATCACTTTTGACGTTTATAACCAAAAGTCCTATCACTAGAGAAGAAGCATCAGACTATTTCATCTACTCAAATATTTAAAGGGAAAATAAACTTGTAATAATATACAATTTTTTTTAAAATTGGGCGGAATTTTTTTAGAAAGGTTTTTTATAGCCGAAATATCTGAAAACTAACAAAAACAACGGAAGAAGAAGAAACAAATAAGAAGAAAGAAGAGGCCAAATGGCCCAAAAGTTAAGCACAATAAGGCCCATATCCAGAAGTCTCGGCTCTCCAGATTCTTGGCCCCCCCAACCCATTGTACGACTTTTGCGGCTTAAACCCTTATCTCCTCCGTCTCGACCTCATCTCCTCTCCTCTCCTCTTCTCTCTCTTCGTCTCCTAGGGTTTTTACCCCCCATGGCGACGGCGTCGCGCGCGCTCCTCCTCTCCCGGCTCTCGCCGATCCCCGCCGCCGCCTCATGCCTCCTCCGCCCGCTCTCCGCTGCGGCGAGACTTCTCCCGGTGGTGGCCTCGCCCGCCCCGGCGGCGGCGGCGGCGCGCGTGGCGGTGCGGTGCTTCGCGGCACAGCGGACGACTTCGTCGCTGCGGGACTCGTCCCCCAACTGGAGCAACCGCCCGCCCAAGGAGACGATCCTCCTCGACGGGTGCGACTTCGAGCACTGGCTGGTGGTCATGGAGCCGCCCCCCGGCGACCCCTCCAACCCCGACGTCCTCCGCGACGAGATCATCGACAGCTACATCAAGACCCTCGCCCAGGTCGTCGGAAGGTATCGCTGGAGCCATTTCTCTGGTCTTCTTCCTGTTTATTCGACTAGATGATGGGGGGTATGATCTTATGGATGGGCGTCAGTGCGCTCTTGTTGGGTAGATTTTGGTGTATTTCGGCCGGGTGTGGTCTGATGGTCCATAATAATGTGCAGTTGAAGGAAATTTGGGAGTTGATTTGGCAGGTTATTGTTTGGATCTGAATGAGTTTCTAGGTATCGGTGATTTAAGTATATGACCTTTATCTGGTTCATATTAATGTATTTTTCTATGAGAAATTTTTGTTTGATCTTGTTAGTGCCTGTATCAAATGTGTTAGGCTGTTAGTTATTTTTTCTGCCTGGTTTGTGCTTGTGTATTTTTGTGGGAGCAGCATTGGTGATATGTTCTTTTGATTAATCCTGGTTATATTTTGAAAAAAATGCTACGTTTCATTCACCTTGATCTGGAATTTTACGTAAGTTTTAATTTTTTGATTTTATCCAACAAATTTGTTACATTGTTTGTTGGCTTTTTAAAAATATTCAAATGTATCTATATTGGCATTTATAACCAATTCCATGTTCCAGTGAGGAAGAAGCTAGGCTGAAGATATATTCGGTGTCAACTCGTCATTACTTTGCTTTTGGTGCCCTTGTATCCGAGGAGCTTTCCTACAAACTCAAAGGTATTAGTTATTTCGTGAGCAATCTTGGGAAATTTTTGTTATAGAATAGTAGAATACCTTCAGATATTCTTGCTTGGATCTTACGCCTGTTAATCATTCGCAGAGTTGCCCAAAGTTCGCTGGGTTCTTCCTGATTCATACTTGGATGTGAAAAATAAGGACTATGGAGGTAATGATAACATTTTCACTATCTGAATAAAGATTGCTCATTGTTTTCTTATCAGTCAGGGTCCCACCGAACTCCTGATTACTCATGGATTTTTTTTTATTTTTTTGCCGTTCTCTATGTAGCTAGGTGTTGGTGCCTTTTTCTTCATAGTTGGATCCTTTACCATAGTGTTTTTAGATTGAGCAATTTGGATCTCCATGTTCTTTTTATGGAACACTATGGTAGGCAAGCAGCCTACCTGAGCATGTATTGATCAATGGTCCAAATACAAGATATTTTACAGGGTGCCGAGGAGAATCATATCTACATGTTGAAAATTGGATGTATCTGACATGTTAATTTATTAGACAGAATCTGAAGTTTAGTGTTCCATAAAAATTTCCTTGCCTCTGCTTAATTGACTTGCTTATGTGCCCATTATCTGCTTCTACTATGGCTTTATGTGGTTAGGGATTTGCTTGTCCTTAATTGCTGGTTAAGTTGGGGTCATGAACTCCTTGAGCTTTGTCCTATCAGCTCAAATGGTAGACACCTTTGTATGTGTGTTTTCTGCATGGCGTAAACACATTTACCAAGAAAGATGTGGCCTGACTTGATGCCCTTTCTAACCTGGTAGCTTTGACATGGCGGTTTCTTGCATTATTTGTAACATGTCCATTGTGTAGTACGTCTTTAGAAAATTAGAAGCACCAGCTAATGTTAATGTTTTGAGATGAATCTGTGTATTCATTGTTTATGTGCTTGTGTCAGAACCAAATTTTATTGTGTTTGGACATATTTACCATTGCTGAAATCATGTGCATTATGTGACAGGAATCAACGAGGTTATCTATAAGCACTTGATACTTTTTACCTTCTGTTTCAGGGGAACCTTTTATAGATGGGCAAGCTGTTCCTTATGATCCTAAATTCCACGAGGAGTGGGTCAGGAACAATGCCCGTGCCAATGAAAGATCTCGGCGCAACGATAGGCCCCGCAACTTTGACAGGTCAAGGAACTTTGAGAGGAGAAGGGAGAACATGCAGAACTTCCAGAACAGAGATGCTCCTCCTGGGCAGGGTTTCAACAGCCCTCCACCACCTGGCCAGAACCCTGGCAACATGCAGAACTTCCAGAACAGAGATGCACCTCCTGGGCAGGGTTTTAACAGCCCTCCACCACCTGGCCAGAACCCTGGCAACATGCCTCCACCACCTGGCCAGAACCCTGGCAACATGCAGATCTTCCAGAACAGAGATGCACCTCCTGGGCAGGGTTTCAACAGCCCTCCACCACCTGGCCAGAACCCTGGCAACATGCCCCCACCACCACCTCCGCCGCACAGTACAGGCGGCGCACCAAATTACCAGTCTCAAATGCCAAACCCACAGGCAGGCTACACACCGGGTCGTGCACCTCAATATCAGCAAGGTGGTGCTCCTGGCTACCAAGGTGGACCTCCTGGGTATCAAGGCGGTAACCAAGGTGGACCTCCTGGGTATCAAGGCGGTAACCAAGGTTACCAGGGTAACCCGGGAGGCAACACGCATGGCGGCCCAGGCCCAGCTTACCATGGGTACCAGGGTGCAGGGCCAGCTTACCAAGGCGGCAACACACCGCCTTACCAAGGTGGTGGTGGCAATCCTAGCTCCAATGGTGGTTCACCAGGCTATCAAGGTCATGGCGGCAACCCCGACTACCAGTGAAGTGGTAATGACTACGAGTATATGCACGCTCACCGGTCTACAGATGAACTGATGGTCCTGGGAGGCATTGCCATTGCCAGTAGAACTGTAAAAGAGACGTGCAGTAGTATAAATCAGTTCTTAAGGTCTGATTCCCTGGATTCTCGTATTCACCTAATTATTCTATGTTGCTGGAACTTTTGGTTGAGACGATTGGGCGTCAATTTTTCAAAGACGAACATGGTGATGCGTTTGAATCTATGGATGATCATGGGCAGCTGCTGCTAATATTAGTACCTATCCTTGTTACTTATTTCACAAAGACAATTTGTTTTGGAATGTGTGTAGTCAAACTTTAGAAACTTTGGCTATGGATACTTTTTAAATATTTATGATTTGTCTCGAAAAGGTGTTTTCATAGTATTATAAATTTATTGGGTTTTGTAAATATATTATAATGGTAATTAGTGGTTAAAATTGTATTTTGGGTACTGTGTTGATGTTTAGAACTGGAGGGAGAAAAATAGTTTAGATTTGAACGATGGGGCTGAAAAGAATGTTGAGATCTGCCGTTGGAATTGTGACGTGAAATGTAGGTGAGTTTGAAATCAGAAATGGGACAAACGAAAACCTTGCGATTTCTTTCGGCCAAGGCCCATCTGCAGAAGTCGGCCCAGGAAAAACGTCACGAGACGGCACACTGCTACGCGCACGCCGAGGTGTCCCCACGGTGTGAGCGCGCGCCCAGTCAGTCGCAGACACGCGACCACGTGACACGTCCCTGTCGTCCAACCAACGCGAGGGCCCCGACCCCGACCGACCTAACCCGAAGAGCGAAGACCTCCTCCTTCCCCCCAACCTCGCCGCCTCTCCGTCTCCTCCTTCCGCCTCCGTTTCGACGCAGCCGCCTCCACAGAAGTCCTCCTCCCCCCCCTCCTTGCCGAGGGCGTCTTGGTGCGGCGGCGGTGGTGCGTCGGGGTCGCGGCGCTGAGGAGGTGTTGGGGGTTGGTTGGTCGTCAACCGTATAGGAGAAGGTCGCGTCGGGGGGAGGTTCCCTAGGGTTTACGTCCTCTGAGGAGGCCGGATGTACATGCCGCAGCCATCCCGCGGCGCAGGGGGCCGCGACGCCGCGGCCGCCGGCGAGCAGCCTAGGGTTTACCAAGTTTGGCGGGGAAGCAACGTAAGCTCTCTCTCCCTATCTGTCTCTCGCCTTAGGGGGGATCTGAATCTGGATGTAGCGTTACACTGCATGCAGTGATGGATTAGGTGTTGGTGAAATGGAATTTGTAGGGTTTTTTTTTTTCATGCGTGGCTCATGTTATCTGCGGAATTGGTTGGGAAAGTCATTTTTTTGGTACCCAGTCCACGTTTTTCCGGTTCCTGCCATGCGATGGGTGGATGTGTGTTCGAATTGGGGAAGCTTGCAGGCTTTGCTTCATGCGTGATTCGGAAATTAGGCCTTTGCCCTGTTGCCGATTTGGCATGCTCTTCTAACGCGGTGGGCTGCTGAATCTGGCTATTAGAGAATGATTAATATTTGAACTATTATGTAAGTTGTGTACTTGGATGCCTGTGGCGCAGTAATGCTGTCATGATAAGCACGAAATGTAGGTCCCAATTGGAAAAGATACACAATTAATTTGGTTTTGCCTTCTTTCTCTCTCTCTCTCTCTCATCATTTTGAGCATATGCAATCGTGAATGTGGAATAGGTATTATTTTTGCAGCGTGTTGGATAGATTGAAGTGGAATTTATCTTTGAGCAGGACATTCAATGTATTTCAGTTGGAGTTGTTTTGTAATCCACCATTTTGTTGATTTGTATGTACTCCCTTTGTTTCACTATATTTGTCCTTAGCCCACCGTGCGCACAGGCCAAGGAAACACTAAATCTAAGAAATACTTAATGAAAAATGATCATACATACCCCTATTAAATGACATATCACAACCACTTAACATCTTCTAAAGCATTTAAGTAGGGGTAGAGAGGAAAAATTGCAATAACTACACTCTAGATTCCCTTAATGGACAAATATATTGAAACATATACTTCGAAGCCATGGACAAATATAGTGAAACGGAGGGAGTATTGAATAGAGGATTCCAATTATTTATCTACGAGTATGACTATGCTTTAGTTGGAAATGAAGGGTGAAAATGAAATGAACGTCTGTGCAAAGTTTGAGGTTATACAAGTAAAGATGTCACCAACAATGATAAGTTGATAACCATTTTTTTGGACATCTTCGATAGTTCACTGTTTCACGAGTTCCAATCCTGTTAGTTTCTCAGCATATTTGTATCACACTCCTTTTTAGAAATAAAGGGCGTTCCTACCCCAGTTCCATTTATTAATGAAACTGGAACCAAGGTCACAGCGCTTTCAGCTCCAGAATCACCATACATGTTCAGAGTATTCAGTGCTACTTTTATTACAGCATAGATTACGGCATCACCGCACCTGTTACATTCTTAATCTACCAACGCTCACATAAGCAGCTTGCACCCGGCCTTCACTTCATCCGTTTCCATTGTCTTCTGCGCCCATTCTGCCTACACATCATCAGCTTTCATGTCCTCTTGCTTCTCTGCCGCTGTCTTGCTCTTTTGATGGTGACATGGAACCAGCCAACTGGACGTCGTTTCCTCAATCATCTTCATCTCCAGGTCAGCTTGGGGACTTCTATGCTCTTGGACTCCAATTGACAGATATGGAGATCCATCTTCTGCTTCTGTATATCCTGGCAGCCTATGATGCACCGATACGCGATACCGGCACGGCGATACACCATTCCCCAAGATAACCTATACGGCGATATGACAGTGTGTATATATATATATATATATATATATATATATATATATATATATATATATATATATATATATATATATATATATATATATATAATATAAAAGATACTTGATAAGTTCATAACACAAACATTAAACATTAGTATATAAGGTTCATAACATAGATAAACATTAACAATAATATTACATTACCAGCAGCTAGCAAGACTAAATGAAAGCATGTTAGACTATGTTGCATGAACACAATACGAAAACAGCAAGAGACTCCTAGTTTTCTTTTTCAGCCTCTTCAACTTCACTCTGAAGCTGCTGCAAGATAGGTGCTGTCACCTTTGGGCACATTCTAATCCCGAGTCCCGACACTAGATATTTTAAGCAAGTGTGCTTTAACTCTGCAGTAGCTTCCACAGAATTCCCGAGCACAGTACTTGCATTTGAATCGCACATTTCCTCCACCACCTGTAAATCTCTCCAGAATATCAACATGCTTCCACGTTGGCTTGGTGTTTAGATCAATTGGATCCATCTCCTAAAATAGCAAGAAGAACAATTTCAGCGAGGAGAGGATCTGGATGAAGGAGAGGATATGGAAGAATGCTAGAAAAAGGCAAGAAAAGGCGCAGATTTGAAACAGCACAAATGCACAATCATGCGGCCTGAGGAGAGGAAGGAGATGAGGGCTGATGTGAGGAAGAGGAAGTAGAAGATAGAGAAAGAGAGAGTGTGCAGGAATCCAATACAAACTCAGATCTGAGAGGGAATCCAACCCAAATAAGCAAGAAGGGCATAAGAGAAAGCACCTGAGTGGAGCGGGCTGGTGCTGGAGTGTCCGGAGCCCCGCTGGAGCCTCACCGGTCGCCGCAGTCCGGAGCTTGCTCCACCAGACCACCAACGGTAGAGGGAGGTGACGAGGGGGAGGGGCAAAGATGGGCAGATGGAGGCGGTCAAAGCATGGGGCGCAGGAGTCCTTCCTCAGGTGTGTGCTAGGGTTAGATGTGCTTCTAGTGGGCTGGGTTTCAATTCAAGATGTGTCTTATGGGCCGTATTGAGGTATCGGGTTGTATCGGTTTTTTGTTTCCTTTTTTTAAAAAAAAAACATAAATATTTCCGATACTTGCCGATACGTATCGGCACCGTACCCGTATCCGATACGTATCGGGGTACTGGTACGCTGGTTGGCAAGAGCATCTGTGCATCAGAGCTGGCAGCAGAGCACACTCCATTTCTTTCTCCTCCAGAGAACTTTAGTGATCACACAATAGATTTCATTTCTTTCTTTCCACAAGCACCATAAAACAGCAGATGTTAACATATTAACCTAGAATTCTTCTTATTACTAACCCACTACCTTGCCACTGATTCAAAATCATGGCCAATATGAATACCACCCATATCTGAAATCCCATTCCAGAGAACTTTAGCTATCACACAATCAAACAGGAGATGTTGTACAGATCCCGAAACATTACAAAACAAACAGGAATTATCCTCCACTTTTTGCCTTTTAGCTAGGTTATCTCTAGTCAGAACTTTATTATTACCAACCAACCACACAAGAAAAAAATGAATTCTTGGAGGAACCAACAATTATTATGATATTGCACAGATGTTGTACTTGTACGACAGTCTTGTGAATTGTGATGTTTTTGTTTGCCTTTTTTTCACTTGGCATAATTTGTGATTGAGTTCTGCACTTACTAGTGAACCAACAATTATTCTAGCTAAGATATGCTAGACTGTGTTCATGTTAATATTTTCATGAGCTTTGTCATATGGCTTGAGCTATAGGATAGATTGCATTTTGTTTGCTTTCCTGTACATTTGGCTTGATAATAATATATTTGGCCAGTTGAGCTAACTATGAGTCTGAGATGGTCATCAGCCAATGATATACTTCTTTACCTTATGAATTTATGATAGCTCAGTAGCCTTTTGGAACGCCATCAGGCCCTGTTTTGTTGAGCTTCAACTTTAACTTAAAGCCAATATAAGCTTAAGTTCTTCCAAATGGTGGGCTCACAGGGCTTCTCAGGGATGCTCTTGTTGTTATTTAAGCTGTCTGAGTGTTCGTATGAAAAATAATCTAATGTTTGCTATGATTGCTTGCAATCGGATTTGTTGGGCTTTGCTGATGTCATCCGTATATCTTTGCATTTTGCAGGGATTCTTCTTGCAAGGGAGGTTTATATTTGGACCTGATGTGAGATCCTTATTTCTCACTATGTTCCTCATCATTGCACCAGTGGTGACCTTCTGTGTGTTTGTCGCCAGACACCTCATGAATGACTTTCCTGATCAGTGGGGTATCTCAGTGATGGTAGTGGTGGTTGTCTTCACCATTTATGTAAGCATACTAGACTACTAGTACAATCACTACATTTTCTTCACCTCTTATAATAGGCAGTAAAGTTCTTAGCCATTTCTTCTCCCTGTAAAATGGTTTGAGTGAACTTATTTTCTTGTGTTTACTGACTTGTATCTTGCACTGATCACAGTTATTTTGATGATAAATTTTCTGCATGTGTTTTCTAGGGAATATACATATAACTGAACTTCTTTTCCTTTCCTACTTCCTAGGATTTGACGCTGCTTCTTCTTACCTCTGGTAGAGATCCTGGTATAATACCTCGTAATACTCATCCTCCTGAGCCTGAAGGCATTGATGAGAGTAATGATATTGGAGTTCAGACTCCACAGCAATTTCGTTTGCCTCGGACAAAGGACATTATTGTAAATGGAATCAGTGTGAGGATTAAATACTGTGACACCTGCATGCTTTACCGACCACCTCGATGCTCACACTGTTCTATTTGCAATAACTGTGTGGAACGGTTTGATCATCACTGCCCATGGGTTGGCCAATGCATAGGACTGGTAAGTTTTCAAGGTTTCTAGCAGTTCTGTATGTATTATAAAAAAGCATGTTGCGGGCATTTCCCATTTTAAGAGTTATAATGACATCTTTAAATCAGTTGAGTCTAATCATAAGCATATTTGGTGCAGCGAAATTATCGATTCTTCTACATGTTTGTATTCTCCACCACGTTACTCTGCCTCTATGTATTTGCCTTCTGTTGGGTGTACATAATCAAGATCAGAGATGGTGAGCATTTGTCAGTTTGGAAGGCAATGTTAAAAACACCAGCCTCCATTGTTCTGATTATCTACTGCTTTCTTTGTGTGTGGTTTGTTGGTGGTCTGTCTGTCTTCCATTTCTATCTGATGAGCACCAACCAGGTAGGTATTAGTTCATTTCAATAGTCATGTCCTAAATGCAGCAGCTGCAATTCACTAGTAATCATATACCTTTTTTTTTTTGTAGACAACCTATGAGAATTTCAGGTACCGCTATGATCGGCGTGCTAACCCGTATAATAGAGGTATTCTGAACAACTTTCTAGAGATATTCTGCACCCCTATTCCTCCTTCAAAGAACAATTTCCGGGCAAGGGTCACAGTAGAGCAAGGGCTGCAACAAGCGCGTGTTCCATCTAGGGGTTTCATGAGCCCCAACATGGGCAAGCCTGTTGGAGATCTTGAAATGGGCAGGAAGCCAGTACCTTCACCTTGGGATGAACCGAGGACGGCAGCTGATATTAGGGACTTGGAAGTAGGTCTTGGGGGCTTTTTGGATGAGAAAGAGGGTAGAATAGCCCATGCATCCCCAGATCTGAGCAGAGATGACCTTCCTGCTGAACTTATGGAAGGCCGAGCTGGCATGCATTCGAGGCGGTCAAGTTGGGGTCACAGAACTGGAACCACTGATTCAGTGGACAGCATCGCTCTGCAAATGGCTGCTTCTGCGGAAGCTATTAGGGGCAGCCATGTTACAACGAGCGGCGCACATTAGCAACAGAAGAACTCCCAAGTCTGCGTTGAGCGGGTTGTTGATCAGGTTCCAAGATAAGTACCATGTGTTTACCACGTGTGCCAGGGTAAGGTCCTGGGTCAGTGTAATTCTAAACACGCTTCATGTTGTTTTGTCAATGGTAGTGCATCAGACACAGCTTCTGTTGCTGTGTTTGTTTGGTGTTTTAAGAAAGTAGACCAAGAGCTCAAGCTCCCGGCCGGTTTGGATGATGTATCTGTATATATTGTTGGAACATTTTGCAACAGATGTGGTGATTGGTTTGTCATGCCATTTGAGTTTCTGTTGAGTAACAAAAATGTCTCGCAAATCGTAAGGCGTATCTTCTCGGTTCTCCACCTGAAATTGTGAAGCTCGAGCTAAAAGTTAATATATGCTGTTCTGAGCTGTAGCAGACAGACATGCCGGTCACCGGTCTTGACCTGCCTGCACTGGCCAACCACCTGAGCCGCTGAACTTATATGGGCTTCCCGGAAGGAAAGTGTTGAGGAACTGTCGTTGGCGAGTTCAGTTCGAGTGTTTACTTCGTAGGCAAATTCAGAATTGTAAGAGCAATGTAAGAACATAAGAATAGAGTAGTAGATTGAACACAAAAATATAGGACTTCTTGCTTCTCTTTATTGTTCTTCTCATGATCAACCTTTTGCAATGACTAGCACTCCTTATTTATAGTCTATAGACCCTACTAGGGTTTAGATGGGGCGCCCACCTATGGGTCAGCTGCATGGGTTGAGTCTATGGTTTCCCAGCACCCCCCTTGGGCACCAATCCTTAGTAGATTGGACACAAAAATATAGGGGGGCTTCTTACTTCTCTTTATTACTCTTCTCATGATCAGCTTTTTGCAATGACTAGCACTCCCTATTTATAGTCTAGAGACCCTGCTAGGGTTTAGATAGGGCGCCCACCTATGGGTTAGTTGCATGGGCTGAACCTAGGGTTTCCTAACACCGCCTTGGGCATCAATCCTTACATGTTCATGTCTCGTCAAAAACTCCATAAAATTCCAGTGAAAAAAATTTAGAAAAAAACTTTAGCCGAGAAACTTCAGAAAAACTCGTCAAGGGAAAACGAGTACAATCCACTCAATTTCATTTAATCTCCAGGATTTATTCTTTGGGTACTCGATCTTCATAATCAAATTTCAATAATGAGTTCGTGAAGATTCCCCCCCTGAATTCTGCACTTCTCTAAGTATTATCATTCCAATTCCACATATGTACTTTTCAAAGCTAGATATTGGAAGTGACTTAGTGAATAAATCTACTAGATTTTAACATGATTTAGTATGCAGTACTTTAATTTCGTTCATCTTTTGCAATTCATAAGCATAGAAGAACTTGTGGTTGATATGCTTCGTGAGTTGATTCTTCACATAACCTATCTGCACTTGTGCAACACAAGCTGCATTATCTTCATAGATAATAGTGGGGGTTTGTGCGGTATTCAATTCACACGACTGCTAGATGTGGTGAATTATTCGTCGAAGCCAATCACATTCTTGTGAGGCCTCGTACAGTGCTATGATTTTCAAGTGGTTCGTCGAAGTCGATACAAGACTTTGCTTAGACGATTTCCACATAATTGCAGTTCCACCACATAGGAATACATAGCCTGTTTGCGAGTTGGTTGTATGCGAATCCGACAGGTACCCGACATCTGCATAGCCATTCATAGAGAGGTCTTGATTATTTCTGTAGAGCAGGTCAAGTTCTTTGCTTTCTTGGAGGTATCGGAAGATGTCCTTCATTCCTTGCCAATGCCTTTGGTAGGTTCTACACTATACCTTGCTAATAAGTTTACGGTAAATGCAATGTCCGGTCTAGTACAGTTTGTTAAATATATGAGTGCTCCTACTGCACTTAAGTATGGAAATTCTGGTCCCAGAACTCCCTCCTCCTCTTCCCTAGGTCTGTACGAGTTCTTGTCTTGCAGCAATGATCTCCTGATCATCGGTACTTTCGAAGGGTATGCCTTTTCAAAGTCGAACCTTTCTAACACCTTCTGAGTATAGGTTGTACTAATATCCCTTTAGGAACATGCTTAAGCTGCAAACCTAGGCAATATTTGGTTTTACCCAAATCTTTCATTTCGAACTCCGACTCCAGGCAAGAGCTTGCTTTCTTAATATCCTTCAGAGTTCCGATGATATTCAGATCATCTTCATACACTGAGATTATACAAAATCCATCCTGGGATCATTGTATAAATATACAGGGATTATTTTTATTGTTCGTGTAGCCTTTCTTGCACATAAAGTTGCTTCAAGCGATTATACCACATCTCGCCTGATTGCTTAAGTCCGTACGGTGACTTTCTAAGTTTCACACTGTATAGATTTCTATTTGCTCTGTCTTGGTTCAGGAAAGGGATACATTCAGGTATCTTCATATAAATGTCCGAATCCAAATTTCCATAAAGGTATTCAATTATCTCATCCATCAATTTCATTTCTACATTCAAGTTTACTGCCATTGAGATTAAGTCTGTAAAAGGTGGTTCCGCCCATGACCAAGAAATAGGTTTCTTCATAAATAACTCCTGGACATTGAGTGAAACCTTATGCAACAAGCCTTGCTTTACTTTATTATTTTTATTTCTCTTTTGAACAAATATCCACTTATGCCCTACAGGGTGCATATGGGGAGGCGAATGGCTTACAGACCCAAACACCTCTCTTTGATTTAGAGATAATAATTCTACTTCTATTGCCTTCTTTCAATCTTTCCAATCTGATCTTTTCTTTCATTCAGTGAGCGATGCAGGTTCTGGATCAAGATCGATGATTATAGCAATTTTCTTTGCAAAATCAATGTCGACATTGGCTGTTGTCTTATTCATAGATTCTCTCGAGGTCACAAAGTTTATAGCTATTTCTTCAAGGGGCGATTCTTCTAATACTTCTACTTCCTCACCGCTGCTTTCAATTACGGGGGCAAGTCCCTTTAATTTTTCAGCTCCGATGTGTGCGCACACATCCATGCTGGTATATCCCTTCATAGGGATGTTCAATTTTGGTATGCCTTTTCTGAAGGTGCCATACTGGTGTCAGGTCTCAACTGGCTCCCCTTCTAGTTTTAGGGAACCTTAGTGATCGGTTGCGTCAAGTCCTTCTTATCCTTTTTCACTAGGCGTCCCCGGTTACTTCAGATTCGAGAGACCGAAGTTCTCGTCCTTTTTGAGGCCTTAGGACGGGATTAGAGATACTTTCATCAGTATTCCAACCCTCTCTGGTGCATTGCGTGTAGGCACATGCGACTTGGTCACGCTCTTCAAATCATTAAAGTGGCCAAGCAGTTAATTCGCTAATGCTTGCAAATCAATTATCTTTTGAACTTCAATTGCCTTTTGGACTTCAATTATCTTCTGGATTTCTTTTGTCTTCTAGACTTCAATTATCTTCTAGACTTCTCTATTTGCTTCAATAGTGCGCGGGTCATGTGCATAGATTTCAATTATCTTCTAGACTTCAATAATCTTCTGGACTTCAATTATCTTCTGGACTTCTTTATTTCTTGATATTTTTCATCAATGGGTTGATTTCCTCCCCATAATGACGGAAAACTATCCTAATCAATTATACAATCAGCGAAGCGGGCTGCATGTAAATCTCCAGTCATGAGGTCTAAATACCTGATTCTGGATGCTGTCTCATAACCAACTTATATCTCAGACTTTCGAAGCGGGCCCATTGCAGTTCGCTGTGGTGGTGGTATAGGTACATAAACCTTGCAACCAAATCTTCAAAGATGAGAAATTTTCGGTGCTAACCCTTGCACTAGTTGCATAGGTGAATGGATGTTATATGCTGACAGTCTAAAATTGATGAGAGCTGTTACGAGCAGGACTGCATGTCCCCAACATGTAGTTGGTAAATTACAATTTTTCAAAGTGATCAGGCAAAAGTTTAATCCTTTGAATTAATGCATCTGCTAGTCCATTCTGGGTGCGGACATGCGATATGAAATGCTCAACTTTAATTCCTATTTCCATGCAATAATCATCCAATGCCTTCAAAATAAACTCTCTGGCGTTGTCCATTCTGATGGATTTCATATTATAATCAAGGAAATTATTTTTATTTTTAATAATCTATGAGATTAGCTTTGCAAAAGTACGATTTCTCATATATAATAAACATACATGCGACCATTTCAAGGAAGCATCGATGAGCACTATAAAATACCTAAATAGCCCTGACAGGGGCTGTATAGAACCGCAAATGTCTCTCTGGATACAGTCGAGGAATGCGGAGACTTTATCCTTCGCTTTCAGAGCAGAAGGTCTAGTAATTAATTTTTCGGTGGCACATGCGGGGCACATAAAATCTTCCTGATTCGGAAAATTCTTTACGTCGATATTATGTCCATGTGAATTGTTAATTATCCTTCTCATCATTCCAAGACCTAGGCGGCATAATCTATCATGCCAGAGATAGAAAAGTTCAGAATTTCTAAATACAATTTTTAGGACAGTACAGGCTGTGGGTAACTTAATATTAGTGTACTATAGCCTAGTTTCATATGAACGAAGTTGTTCTAATACCCTTTTTTTCACTTTCTTTACGCTTTGTAATGAGTAGGTATTTTTTTACCATACTTTTCTTTAGTCTCTACGTGGAAACTGTTAGCACAAATATCTTTGAGAGTTCTAGTCGATTCTGGGCACACCAAGGCTTATTTAATGACCAAAGTTGTGCCCATCGGGAGTATAATTGTGGCTCTTCCTGAGCCTATTATACATTATCGCTGTCCGTGATTGTCGTAAGACTACCAGCATTCTTGCTGATCGACTGAAAGAATTTCGTCTCTCTCAAGATGACACTTGTTGTGCCGCTACCTGCTAAGCACACTTCCTCCATAGGGCGCCACACTCAGTCTAATATAATGTACTTATTAATATGTAGTAGAAAGCAAGTAACACATAAATAAAATACTTCAGATATCAGAACATAACTTGTTATTATAAATACAGAAAAATAAGCCTTGTAGGACTCATCATAAGAATTTAATGCTTTGCTCTCCTAGAGCTTACAACCATTATTCAAAGAATAAAATAATTCAATGTTCTGATTCAATTACAAACTACAAGTTACTATAAAAGATTCAAGTGCAATACGTGCACTAGATCGAATCACCGAAGTATTCAGAAACTTCTACCTCAATCTACTCCATGGCGATCTTCTCCTCTTGGGCAGCTACGGTTGTGACCACTGCGATGTCCAAAGGAGGGATGATGGGGGCTGTTACTGGATTGTCCACATCCATGAGTACAATTAATAGATGTGGATCCTCCGTGCCTGCAATGACGAGGTGTGCCTCATGTTGTCCTTTGCCCTTCTTCTTAGACTGGAAAGCATCAATAACGTACGACCCACGACCTTACCCTTCTTACCCCTCTCCTTCGTGAGAGGCTTCATCACCTTGTAGCTTCTAGCATTGGCTTCATGGCCAACATTGCTACTAGGTGGCTGTGAGATGTAGTTCTTCCTTAGAACAACACATCTTGAGCTTCTGCAACTTGCATGATGTCAATTAATTCGGCATACTCATTGTAGCCGTCTTGATGATAGTTGCATGCGGATTGCACCGCATTCAGGTGAAAGGTAGAGAGAGTCTTCTCAGTCTTCTGCTCATCCGTGATTACATTACCACAGAGTTGAACACTAGTATAAATTCTATACAAATTCTGACCATACTAGGTCAGTTCTTTGAACTCCTAGTTCATGACGTCAATCATCTTCATATTCATACAAAAAATTTATAAGATTACTGTTGGTAATCTGCATAAAATAGTTGCAAAATTCTCATAATTTTCTTCGAACTCCTAGTTTGTAATCCCATATTTTTCTATGTATTTTCATGATTTACTGTTATTTTCAGTGATTAAAAGCAATATAAACAATCACAGATGATCAAAACAGTAAATACAATATATAAATTGCATAGAAATAATAATAACAAAGTTAAACATATTTCAAATGATTTAAAATTCGAATTCCCAAGGCCCTTTTCTGCTGGGATATGAATTTTCATTGAATTCTACAATTTTCAGGGGCTAAAGCGCTAATTTTCAGTTTTGAGAAATTTTTTTGCATAATTTTCAGAAAACCGAGGGGTTTTTCGCAAGATTTCTTTATCCGCAGAAAATTTCTTGTAATTTTTAGAATCCCAAGGTCCCCTTTGCAATTTTTTTGGATTTCCATTTTCTACCGATTTATTTTTCTTTTCAGAATTCTCTTGGGCCGAGGCCCTTTTTTTTTTCTTTGGCCATGCCCATGCCAGCCCAAACCAATTGAGTCAAAAGACTCAAAATGCACACGAGGGGTGGGGTTTCCTTGCCCTGTTCCCATGGCGCCATGGTGCGGCGGCTTCGCGTGGGTGGCGGCCGGGGGCGGCATGCGGCAGGCGGCTCGGCGGTGCAACGCTGCGGGTGGCGCAGGAGCCACGGCTGCAGGCCGAGGTAGTGGGCAAGGCGGCGGGTGAGGCGGCCGACACTTCAGGGGCACGGGCGGCCGGCGTGGGCGGCGATTCGAGCGCGACAGTGGTCGGGCGACTCGGGCGGCGCGTTCGCGCACCGGTTGGCTTCAAGCGCGGCGGCCGAGGAGCGGTTTCGGCGACGCCGCCGTGACGGCGGCGGCCGACGCATGCGCTGCAGAGCAGCGACCCGCGTGGCGGTGCGGGCGCATCCCATGCGTGCGGTGGCCGTGTGGGGCCGGTGGCGCGGCAAGGAGAGCCCGTGCACGGCGGGGGGGGGGGGAGGGGAGGGGGGACGCTGGCTTCGGGTGGCGTGGCATGGCGAGCCGACGTAGCTTCGGGCGGTGCGGCTTAGGGTTACGCACGCAGCGTGGCCGTGCAGGGCTGGCGAGGGGTGGTGCGACCGTGCGACGGGCTAGTGGCGCGACCGTACGGGGCTGCGGCGATGTTTTTTACTGTTCATCTGAAATACTGTTCATGCGCAATTATTGTTCATGTACCCACCGATCGGTTTGGTCGACGACTTCAAGTCGGCTCGACGATAGATTAGAACATATTTGCAATCCACAGTGCAATCATCATCTACTCTTTCATACAATCTACCGATTGGCATTGTGCCGGCGACTTCAAGTTGACTCGCGGTAGATTAAAACGGATTTGCACCGTAGGATAAAGTAATCTAGAAAGCAACAATTGCAGAATTGAAAACGATCTAGGAAACGATTCGATCTATGAGTGTCGTGCTACGACGGTTACCTTTCGATCCGAGGATAGTCGATCATACTGATAACGTGTTGAGGAACCGTCGCTGACGAGTCCTGTCCGAGCGATTACCTTATAGACAAACTTAGAATCGTAAAAACAATGCAAGAACATAAGAACATAATAGTAGATTGAACACAGAGATATAAAAAGATTTCTTACTTCTCTTTATTGCTCTTCTCATGATCAACCTTTTACAATAACTAACATTCCTATTTATAGTCTAGAGACCCTGCTAGGGTTTAGATGGGACACCTACCTATAGGCCGACCGCATGGCTGAGCCCATAGTTTCCCAACATGAAGTATCAGTATCTAGGTTGCTGATCACCACTGACTGCAAATTGCAATGCAGATCGAAGAGCAGCTGAGTCGAAATGGCAGCGTACATTCATTATTCATGCACGTTTTTTTATTTCAAACCGACCAATCCATCCTGGATTTCCAACACATCCTAACAATAATTGTACTGGATCGCCGTGTGCCATTTTCCAGCATGTATTGCTGCCGTAGCCTAGCTCGGTGCTCCCAATGAGAGCTTCATGCATGTGGACCGTCCAATGATGGGTGGATGGCTCGCATCGCATTACCAACTACTGGCTAGTGGCAAGCGTGGCAGTTATCTACTCCATCTCTCTACCTGCTGTACATCAGTACATGCATGTACGACTGATATTTCTCTCTCGATGGAGAGAGAGAGAGAGTGAGAGCATTGCAGATTTGCAGTGTTGGGAATGAGTCACGGGATCATGGGCGATCACCTGATCCAAGATCTTTAGATCAGGAACAGAGATCATCCTGGACGCAGTGCAGTGCAACTGCAGCAGATTCATCTTTTTGAAATTAAATAGTAAAATTAGTCCCTTCTTTCACGAATAAAATAACAAAAATAGCATTTCTATCGTACAATTTTACCGCGAAAAACCATGTCTCGCGATCAGATCACGACACGTGATATGCCGTGCACCCAATCAACGACAAGATGACATACCAGTGCAGCGCGCGACTTTCCGCGGCAAAATCGCATAATAAATACACTGTTTTTATCGTTTCATTCACAAAAAAAGCTAGTTTTACTAATTCATTTAAAAAACACACCGTCGCATCCGAAGACTCGAGATCACGCTGCAGCCTGCAGGTGATCATCGACCGAACCACCGAAGCAGCGAGGTAGGTGAGTGAAGCTAGCCACTGAGTGCCTGCTTTCCTCTAGCGTGCATGCTGCCCTCCAGCTGCACTGCACTGCACTGCAGGGCGCCCATCACATCTCTCTCTACCTCGAAAACCGCGACACTCTACGTGGAGAGATTAAGCAGACGAGTTAAGCTCGCGTGATCATATCAACACTATTGAGGCTGCCTGTATCGGTGTCGTGTCTCCTTCCAAGATTCTCACACACAGACGCCATCAAGTCATGCGTATAATTGCAAACTGCACTAGCTAGTGGCGCGAGGAGGGCGCCAAAAGTAGCAGCAGCCGAGTCAGAGCGATGCATAGAAGCACGCACGCATCGCGCAAAGGTGAAACTTGTGAGTGAGTGAGCAACAGCTAGCTAGCTAGCCGAGTGAGTGATTCTGCACCAACATTGCCGCAATTATGCCTGCAACTTGTTAAGTTGGCTCTGGTCGCTAGCTGCTATCTGTAAAGATTAAAGCTACCATCTGTATGCATTGCATGGTCAGATCAGTACCACAAATCTCTATCTGTTCTATCCCGGCCGGACGGATGTCCGGTGCACGCACGGCTGGTGGCCACCGTTGATTCGTCTCCCCACAATTCCAATCCCTCCCTCCCTATACCGCTCTACTCGGCACACTGTTTTCTGTTCCATTCCTGCCATGTCACTCACTCGCTCGCCCATGGAATATTATTCTTCCTTTTTTTTTTTCTTTCTCCCTTCACTTTTCCACTTCTACTGGGCCCGGAGCAAATTGCGTTTGCGCCTCTCGGTAGGGCATGCACGTCAGTGACTGATCGTAGCGACGGTTTGTATGTTCCTCTATTTGATTCCTGCCAACTCACTCACTCACCCATGGAATATCCTCCCGGATTGGGATACTCGGCATTGACGGAGTCTATCAATGCAGAGGATCTATAGTGTATGGGTATTAGAAGAGATCACCACCGTTCGATCAAAAATCTAAGGTCGAGATTAAGTGACACAATATTTTAACTACATTGTTTTCTCTCTCGTTGTTTCCGTGGCGTTTTGCTAATGGACTACGGCCGAACACTGTCCACTCTCTCGTGAGATACTGTTTATGCTGTGGACCACTACAGTATTGTTGAAGATCCGGATCCCTTTTGAAACAACCCAAAATCCGAATTTCAAAAAGTTTTTGAAGTTTTTGCTGGATTTTCGAATTCTTTCCCAATTTGGCAATCTTCCTCTCTTTTCCGCCTTCCATTTCGGGCCAATCCGTTTCTTCTTGAAACGCCTTTCTCCGGCGCCTTCCTCCTTCCTTCCTTCCTCCGACGTCTCCGCAGTGCTGCCTCACCGCCGGCGCCGCCATTGTTGATCGCCACGCCACAGACCGCCTCGAGCCTTCCACCGCTTTCACCGCCTCCACTCACCTGGTCACTCTCTTTCCCGGCGCCGCCCCTCTTCCCCGCCAAACATTGCCGCGCACGCGTGTCGCCACCTCTGCCGCAAGCACCGTGCCCTGCTCCCACCGCCTCTCCCTGACCTATAAAAAGCCACATAGGGCGAGCCCCCGACCTCTCCTCCCACCACACCACTTCTCCTTACCCTCTCGTCACCGAAGCCGGCCGAATTCTGAGTTTTCGCCGCCGCCTCCCCTTTCTTCCCCGGCGAGCCCGCGAGGTAAAGCCGCCACCTCCCTTCTTTTTCTCCCCTTCCCCACCGGCTTAAGCTTCCCCTCGCCACCCCGCTTCTTTTCCCCACCTCCCTCACCTCCCAAACCCACCGGAGCTCGCCGGCGCCATGCTCCACCGCTGCCTCCCTCACGGCTCACGCCGCCACCCCATTCCCGAACCCCATCATCCCCGGCAAAACCTCAAAATGGAATCTCCTTGCTTCCCTTGTGCTCCCCGCACCACTCACCTGCGCCGCCGACCACCACCACCGCCGCTAGCGCCGCCGCCGCCAGCTCGGTTGAGCTGAGCGCGCTCTGGCCTTTCGGCCGAGCGCAGCTCAAAGCCGAACCGAGCTGGGCCTTTGAGGCCTGGCCAAGTGGGCCGTGGGCCGCACAGTAATGGGTTAAACCCATTACTGTTCCATCAAAACCGGCCTTTTTACTGTTTGCCTGCACAGTAAATTTTTTACTATTCACTTGAAAACCGAAAACACTATTCCAAATTCAGAAAAATGAACAGTAAACCCTAGTTACTGTTCATCATCTGAAAAAAATAATCCGATCCTAATCTTTCCAGCTAAAGGTAGTAATTTCAAATTACTGATCACCTCCAGTTTTCATTAATGAATAGTAAAATGGTACTATTCATCGTCCGACACCATTTTCGCCCAAAATCCAAATTTGACATTATATGTCAAATTTGACCGCCTCAAACCCCGAAAACCCCTTTCACTGTCTATTCTATTAAATCAGCCCAAACACTGGCCAATGCATAGTAGCTATCTACTGTTCGTCCGAAGAAAACCAAAAAAACACTGTACATAACCCGAAAATGGGATCCCCTGTTCATTTTCGACCGAAACAGTAAACCCTATCTACTGTCCACTTCAAACCAGAAACATTGATTTCAGCCATTATTCACTGATCCATTGTCGTATATAAATAGCAAAACAAGTACTATTCATTATCCGACGTCTTTTCGCCCGAAACCCTAATTTGACAGCATATGTCAAATTTGACCGTTTCAAGCCCGTGAGCCCAAATCTCAACTCCGTTCAGTCCAAACAAGTGCCAAATAAATCTCCAACATCCTACACCACCACCTTCCTTTATGATTCTTTATCCATTTACAATATTTTTGTTGTACTTGGATCCGAATCTCAATTCCATACAGATCAACCAAACACCAAATAATCTCCACCACTCCAACCTACCTTACTCTGTGTTTCTTTTCTGGTTTTATTTACTTGCATGTTGTTCCCAGCTCATTCCTTGTCGAGCCGGATTTTATTTGAATTGTTTTATTGTTTCATTTCGCGTTAGGTCACGACTTTGACGACCAAGCTCCAGAAGATGCAGGACAAGACCAGTATCCAGAAGACTGTGTGCAAGAAGGCAAGTCGCATCCTTTGATCATTTTGAACCTACATTTCATCTATGTATTATTACTTTCATTACTGTATTTGTGCCAATTACTTTAAATGTTAAAATAATACTTTTGAATGACATGACAATTAGATAAATCCTAAATACCCCACAAACAAACCCACCCAACTTCTGTAGGCCATATTCACCTTGACAAGGTTAGTCCACATAAAATATTAACTATACAAGGTGGCTTTGTCACCAAAATTGTGTTCATCAATCAAAAGAGAGCATTGGCTTCTCGCCAATGGTTTTGGTGGTGAGTTGAGGGTTGGATCCAGGAAGTTGGACAACCCAATAAACTCGGGTTAAAAGTGAGTCATCAGTGAGATCTGGAGGTGGTCAGCCACGAGTTGGTGTTGGGTCATCGCCTCACTGGATGACTGGTAAGGACAAGAACCTTGTGCCAAAGTAACAGACATAGAATCCGCTCAACCACAAGCGTGGTCATTACTCCCTAGCTTAGTACACTGCTCTTCCGATTGAATATCTACAAGTATCATCCGTTGCTTGCGACGACAGGACGAGGAACTTGGTGTGGACGGAATGGCGGAAGTGGTCACTCGTGGTTTCCGCCTCGGTATGGGCCCATCGCCGGAGTACGAATTCCACGAATGGCCGGTGGTCTCCCGAGCTGTATGAATTAAGACCTACTGTGTAGAGACTAGAAAGGTTGAGCAGTGAAAAGGCTTTGTTATCTCAGCTCAGTCGCACGCTAACGTGTTGCGTGTCTATGATCTGACAGTACGAGCCTGAGATATCTTGTGGGTAAAGTTGGGCAACTCTGCAGAGTGAATAATTAAAGGTATTCGAATATGTCGTGCTTCCGGTTAATGAAGCTGTGTTAATGGGTGATTCCAGTACAATGGCATAAGTAGAGTTTTTGAGATGCTAAGTTGGTAATTGAGTTTGTTAAGAAACCCATGATGCTATTACTTACTATCGTCTTACTGTTTTATAAATTGTTTTAAATGCAAAGTGCATCCACATATACCAGGTATGGTAAACCCTAACCATCCATTGAACTCCTTGCATGTAATTATTTAGCATTTTCATGCGGCTTGTTGAGTACGGTGGTAGTACCCATTCTTGCAATTTGCAAAACATCTACAGAAGAGGATCCTTGTGAGCAAGATTTTGGTGGACCCCAAGAAGGCAACGACTATTGTTACTAGGTCTCGACTGCGCTCAAGCGTACCTGTGGTTTAAAGTTCTTTTGTCTTGTATTATATTTAACTTTGGGCTTGGATGCCCGTGTCAGGTCAAAACAGATTGTTAAACCTTAACTTTGTTTAATAAAAGTCTGATTTTTGTTGCAATCGAAAGCTTGCTTGAGATAGTATTTACTTCGCAATTGTACATCCTGGGCGGTTGTGAAGGGTTTAACAGTCCCGAAAATCGAGGCTGTGACACCTTTTTTTTCTCTCTCACTTTTCCCACTTTATATCGGCCGGGGATAAATTGCGGCCGTCGGTAGGGCCCGTATATCAGTGATTGCTCGTAGCGGTGGTTGCTTTTGCGTGAAAATGCAAATGGTGCATATGTAGATGCGAGGCTCTTGCGCGAAATGCAAATGGTGCATATGCTGGGAGCTCCTGGCAATGGTACTACGTACGTTCAGGAACAAGACAAACCAAATGGCTGCATTTCTGTACGAAGCTTCCTCGGGTCGTAGCTGCCTTTGCGGCTGTGATGTGGACGGGACTGCGTGCGCACAACAAATCCTTGTCCTTGCGCGTGATCATGGCTCTATATCTGCAATCTTGGAGGCATATGAATCCAAGCCACGAAACTAACTAAAACTGTTGGACGACATGCGATATTTAACTATTTTTTTTATCACTCTACGAGGGCTGTAAGATCGAAGGTACAAGAGGTTGAGTTGCCAATCCCCACCCCCGGAGTCCCGGACGCTCACTATCGGGCCATTTTGCAAAAAGGGTTGGCTCTATGATAGTAGTGCGAAAGATAAACTTTTAATATAATAATTTTGGGGACAGGACTGGAATAGAAATGGATATGAAGATAAGAATTAATAAGATACTTAGTGCCATATAGTAAACGAGAAAGATATACTTAAGTTCTTGCCACAGTTTCTATTTTATTAGCGTGGCCCTAACTGACCGCTCTGATACCAGATGTGGCGTCTCGTGTCATTACCCCGAAGGGTAACCACACTTAAGCATACAGATTACTATTTATCTGTCCGGTAGGACACCGCTCCAATGAATAGTAAGCCTTACCAGAGTTAACACGACAGAACAATAAGATAGAAACTGCACTTTATTACACAGTTAGCCACGTAAGGCTATAGTCTTTAATACAATTATTTAATACTAGGGAAGAAATTTCCCCTCGCTTGCCTGCCTCGCTCCACCAGTCGTCTTCTCGTCCCACTCGCTGAATAAGGCGTCCACCTCGCACTGCTCCTCGAAGTTAGTGCCCTCGCCTCCTATGGCCTCCTCGCCACCTGCGTCTCTGTTAACACACTCAGGATAGTTCTCGACCGGACTAGGATCTACAAAGGAGAATAATAGCAAGGTTGAGTACTTTGTACTCAGCAAGCATTAATAGCAAAGAAATGCATTGGATGACTCATCTCTGTTTGTTATCACATTTTCCAGTTCGTCTCTTTTCCTGAAAAATAAATATTTCATCAAACTTTAGGTGGCAGATTTTAATATTGAAAAGAGTACTTATCACTCGGAGAGAAGATAGACCCCTATCAGTTCCTGTAGACTCTAATCCAGGAGACATGCATGAATTCATGATTTTATTTAGCACTGCGCAGGCTTGTACTATTTTACACATAGCTATTCTGAGCTCTCTCTGAGCTAGGTCTACCGCATTTCCTTTGATGCGACTTTGAGTTCAGAATACAGAACGTTTTTCAAGTTACATGACTAAGTCTCCATCCATTACTTTCCGTCGGTGCTGACCCCGTCATGCACCGAGTTCCTGTAATGTTGGTTGGGTCGGCTCTCTTCCTGTTCCCAACACTCCTCCGTGTGCTACTACTTACCCGTTGTGGAGAACATAATTACATAACAAGGTAGCATTTTCTGTCCGTCGAAACGGAAAAATAGTTGGCACTTAAATACGACCCCTTATCCTGGTGAGATTTTGTTGGTCCTTATATATTAACCATATGTAAAGGGGTCACACCTCTTTCCTCATTTCTTTTTCTGCCACGACCCCCCTTTACCAGTCTTAATAATTCTCTTGAAGTACAGCGGCTCTCCCCAGTTGTACTACCTCTTTCTCATTTCATCATCTCTTTCTGTTCTCTTTATCTCTTTTATCCGATTTGATTTTGAGATATAATTTTCATGCACATAGGTATAAGGATACAACAAAGTAATATTTACATTTAATATAACTATATTTATGTTCAAGAGATAAGTTTGCCTTCGTAGTTGTAGAAAAGATCTGCGTCAAAAGAAATCCGGATCAGCTACTCCGGTCTGCGTTGGTTCATCCTCTGTAATTATATGGCAGTGCGAATAATAAATAAATAAATACTTAGTTGCTTTTGGGTGCTATTATACGTACAATAGTTAGTTGATTTTATTTTCCAGCAGATTTTAATTTACTAACATTTTTCGGCTCGCCGTTTAGGTTAGCACTCCCCAACTACGGTTATTCTACGATCTACTAGCTCTAGAGTCAAGATTGTCTATACTCATGTTTTATCACACGAAAATGAATTATTACACACACCTGCATGCAATTAGACCTATTTAATTTTACGCATGCAAATAAATGCCTAATCGACTTCACGGTGTTGCTTAATTATTTTATCTTGCTTAAATAATTTTCTAATGCTTCAGATTATTTACTTAATCTAGTGAACTTTATCGACGATTAATTTAATTATGTAGACTTAGATTAATTTTACACATTTTTCCGCTTTTATTTTCTACTGGACGGTCTACTGCTATTTAACCCTACGCGGCTTATAAATTATTTGGTCCGATAATTACACAGCCTAAATGTAATATTAATGGTTCCCACTCTACTACTAAATCTAACTCAAGAAAAATTACATTTCTACTCCCTCTACCAAAATCCTAATTTCTACCCTTTTCTTTACTCACTTCACCTATTTTTCTCTCTCCTCCCTAATGGTTTGGCCAAAATATCCCCTGGCCTCATCCTCTTGCTTCATCTTCTTCTTTCTTCCACACTTCATTTCTTTTCTCCCTATTCACTCATTTCTCTCCCCTGGTTCTTGCACCTAGAGGTGTTCATGGGTGGCCTGGCCCAAGCCCGAGCCATTTCGGGCCGAGCTTGGGACTCAGTTTCCAGCCCGAAAGCCCGAGAAATAGGATTAAAAAAATTAAAACCATTTATTCAATTCTGAAAATGAATTAAATATTATTTTTTATTCCAAAAAATAATTAAAATAATGTTTTTAAATAAAAAAAGTGATTTTCGGCCCAAGTCGGGTTGGGCCGGGCTCAGGCTTGTCCATTTGAGGCCGGGCTTTTCAAGCCTGGCCCAAAACCCAGCCTGGCCCGGCGTTTGAGCACCTTTACTTGCACATGGTATTTGCTCCGGCTGAATGCTCCCATGGCATCACCTCCCTCTGGCTTGCGGCTTGGCCTAGCACCCAGCCGCTGGCACCTGTGCCGCCTCCCTGGTTCTAGCCCAGCTCGGCTCCCTACGTCGTCGCCTTCGACCACACGCCTCTCTCTGGCTCTCTCCTATGCTCCCTCCATGTGCGGCTCCCTTCGGCCTACGCCCGGCCCGCGCCGCTCTGCCTCCCCGCGACTCGGCCATGCTTGTGGCTGTGCCTACACCTCTGAGCTAGACCCTGGACTTGCTCTCCAAATTATTTTCCTTTACTGTTGTTTTGTTTTTAAGGTTTGGCCCGATTCATTTTGTGATTTTGCTGATTCTAGCTTATGCATGATGAATGGTGATGGGGGTGGCTACTACCATGGTCGTGGTCTATTGAGGTATATGATTACTCTACCCTCTCTACCCAGTCCCCCTTGCTCTTTGATGTAGATAGGGTGATGCTACCGCTACTGCTATGGCTGAATGTGCTATGCGAAATGTGTAGTCCATACTAGGGTTCATTTTTGGGACAAAAAGACCGCCAGGGGGGTGATGGCTACCTTGGTGGTCTTGGTCGGTTTGGGGGATGGTCGGCAATGGTGGTGGTGGTCGTGCTCTCTGGTCCTTGTTGTCGGCTTGGCGTCGGTCTAGTGGTCTTTGCCGGTTCGAAGCTGTCACTGACACCGTCCAAGCTTCGTCGTCTTCCCCAACTCCTTTGCTCCTCTCCCCCTGTTGGTCTCCATGGGTGATGATGGTGCTTGGCTTGGGTTGGGAATGGTAGTGGGAGGGTGGTGGTGTTGGTAGTGGGGGCTTGGTGTATCTTGTCTTGGCTTGCTCCTTTGCTTGCCTTGCTTGGTTGTGACTTGCTTTTGTGTTGTCTTGGGGAGGGCAGTCGGTGAGGGTTGTGTTGGCTTG
Source organism: Ampelocalamus luodianensis (assembly GCA_036346255.1). Taxonomy (NCBI): domain Eukaryota; kingdom Viridiplantae; phylum Streptophyta; class Magnoliopsida; order Poales; family Poaceae; genus Ampelocalamus; species Ampelocalamus luodianensis. Next base: position 42,274,192 of record CM070631.1, read on the forward strand.
GCTTGGTGATGCTGCTTGCTTTGCCTTGGTTGGCTGTGAGACTGCTTGCTTTGTGGAGCTTTGTGAGTGGGGTTTGTTGTTCTCAGTTGAGAACTGTTGAAATGAGGAGGGGTTGTGAGGCTTGGTGAAAGAGGAGGCTTAAGAATGGGAGGTGTTTTTGGGCTGTGCTCCTCCCTTGGCCTGTGCATGACCATTGTGTCCTCCCCTTATCCATTCCCTTCTCATATGGGACTATTTGGTTAAGGATCTTTGGTCCATGGAGGGTTCTCTGTAATATTCTTTGGCTTTTCTACTGCGGACGGTAAGTCAGTATAATGTAAGTGTTGGATTCTAAAATTGCCGGGTGATGAAACCCACTGGAAGTGAGACAGTGCCGACTAACCTAGGTTGGTCTGGGAGCCTCAGTGATCTTCCCGAACTCTGACAGCAATCTTCTTTACTTTTAATCTCTATTTATAGATGTTGTTTTGCTATTAGCCTTTTGGTTGTTTGGCGGTCGATGGAAAGGTGGCAAAGTTTTGGATTGTCCAAGGATAGACAAGGAAAGGCTTTGGGACATGCATGCAAGATTTTATTTTATTCCTTTCTTTCGTAATTTAATCAAACTTGTAATTTATACTATGATCTGATGTAATGCATTCTTGTAATTAATTCAGAGATTGTATTATTGTTTTATTTCTACTTGTATGAATTCCTGTAAATAATCCCGAGTTGTAATATTTTATTTTTGCTTGCAATGAAATCATATTATGATAAATTTTGAGATTGAATTAATGTTGTATGTCCTCTTGTAATGAATTCTTTGTAATTGACTCTTGGTTTGTATTAACATTTCTCTTTTGCTTGCAATGAATTCTTGCAAGTTGATCCGATGTAAAGAATTATTGCAATTTAATTCTGAGTTTGATTTTACTGCTTTACGTGAGATTGCATAGGATTCTTGTAAATGAACGTGAGATTGTGTTGATGATTTATTCTTGCGGCAATAATGTATATTGTAAATTCTGTTGTTGAATTCTGATTATATTATCTTATATGAAATAGCTTGGCGATGTATTCAAAATAAATCTGAGCTTATGTTTTGATCTCGCTTAAATGAATTTTTATTTACTGCTAATTAGCGATTAGCGTTGTTTTATATTAGTCTGATTTTTCGGGTTCTCACATTATAGGACTAATCCTACCACATGACTCCTCATGGGCCGCACTACGAGTAGGCCGGGGTATTACATTCACCCCTTCAGGGGCTAACGCCCTTGGCAGCACACCGCATACTTAGCAAATGCCCAGAACTACCCCTTGATACACGTTCGTGCATCTAGTGCTGGTACATATGTCATGTTGTGTGTCCACTCCGGGACCACACGTGCTATGTGCCAAATGCCCACGCCCTTGTCCCACATGTGCCCGTGCAACGAAGATTAATGCTCTAATACCATTTGTAACACCCTGGCCTAAAATTAGCTCAATGTCCAATCCACCATGGAGCGGACCTGCGCACATATATCACACCACTTATACTTTTGTCATTGCTTCGTGTAAAATGGTTAATCCGGAGGTGCTAAGTTTGGATCCAACATGCATTATATACTACTACAACTCACTTTAGACAAGCAATATGAGATTAATCCCACCACATGACTCCTCATGGGCCACATGGGCCACACTAGAAAACACTCTCTAGTCCTAGAAAACACTATCTCTGGATATTTCAACAAAACTCTATCTAGTTTTACGTCTAGTCTCTATTTTACATGAGACTTGGTGCAAACACAACTCCTAACACTCCCACATAAGTATTTAATCGCATTTCCCAAAATTCCCCTTTGTCAGCCATTGCCGGTTTGACCCCCCGGTTAGACCACGCCAAACTTGATAGCAAATCCAACAATTTGCTCAAACCGAGAGTTTGATCCCCAAACATACTGGCACCGATACCAATTGTTCAACACTAAGATTAGGATCATACACATGATCTCCACAAAAAAACAGCTGGAATTAATGGGTATTTCTCTGGAGATGCATGCTGGTTTCTGGCAAAAACTTGAGACAGAGAGCGCTATGGGATGAGTTAGTTAATTATACATGAGAAATTTCCTTCAAGCTTTTCTCTTTGAAATTAGGATATTTGGGAAATTGTTTCATGTAAAATGCACTGTGAAAATTATACATGTACGATTAGCATATAAAAGTTTCTAATGATTATACCCCGGTAAAAATGGTCTTAATGTATGGTAAGTTTTCTTTTACTCTATGAAATTACAAACTAGATGGGGAGGGTGCACATTGGATTTCTACCTATATAGGGCGTAGGGCAGGTAAGATCAAAGATATATAGTTAACACATTTTCTTAGTGGCGTTTTTTGATAGAAGATTTGGCTATGAGGCATACCATTAGATGAACTTAAATAGATGTGTAAATAAAGAGTTTAATTGACCCATTCCTAATATGACAATGACATACTCCAACAATCCTCAAAGTGCCCTCAGACATACCCTCAACTAAATGAAATCTAGCAAGTCCTTGCCAGTTAGCTAGACCACATTTACATCTAACCCCAACTATACATATTTGTTGAATTCATAGGAAAACTGAGAATAAGGATTACATCAACATATAAAATTAAGAGCCTGTTTGGAATGGAGGAAAATAAAAGGAATTTCAAGGGAATCGATTCCTTTGAAAAGTTTCCCCAAATTGTTGTTTGGAACAAAGTAATTGTAAATAGTATTCCTTTGGAATGTTTTCCTTTCCACAGATTTCACAGGAAGCAAAAACATTGGCTCGAACCTCTTTTTTTCCATTCCTTTGCATAGGATTGAGGTGAGACACGCACCGTGGAGCTACAAACCAGAAGCTGCCGTCGTATTGAGACCTCTATCGCCCCGCCGTCATCACCCCAACTCATGGAGACCCCTGTTGGACCCCCGCTGCCATCACCCTAGCCTACGGAGCCCCCCACGCTGGCCTACCGTCGTTGTAGCCCCAGCTCGTGGAGCCCTCCTTGTCGGCCTACCATTGCTGCCACCACCGCCGCCCCATGTCCCTCCCGAACGAACCTGAAGGAATACGGGTAGGCTACACTAGCGCAGATTAAAATTTTCTACTGTGTAAATCAGGAAGCTATGCGAGTAAGAGATCATAGATTGTTACCACTAGACGCATAGTGCAGTGAAAGTAGAGTTGAAGTGGCCGATTCAACGTAGCGTGCGTCGGTGTAGTGGAAGTTGTCGATCGTCCTCTGGCCAACCATCTCCTCCTTGCGATCGACCCGATCAGCGCTGTAGTCGCAGCAGCACCTCTACCGACGTCCCACTACTACAAAACAGGCAATAGCAGACACCTCATCACAAACGGTTCCAAAGGAGCCGTCTGTGTTGAACTTATACAGACGGTTCCCTTTGGAACCGCTCGGGAACCGCTCGTGATATGTCCTCATCACGAGCGGTTCTTATTACCAATCGCTTGTGATACTTCACGACGGTTGGTAAAAAGAACCGCTCGTGATGAGGACATATCACGACGGTTCATATTACGAACCATCAGGAAGTATCACGGGCGGTTCATAATATGAACCAAATGCGTGATGAGGACGCCTTATCACGCACGGTTTGGAAATAAAACCGTCATGAAATATCACGACGGTTCAATTTGAGAACCGCTCGTAATATACTAGTATCACGACGGCTCTATTAAATAACCGTCTCGTGATATTATTATCACGAGCGGTTCCCATATAGAGCCGTCGTGATATCCAACCTCTTCTCCGCGCGATGTGTCTCTTCACCATCGCGACAACCGCTCGCACGCCGACGATACATGCGTCTCTTCGCCTCACGTGCGATTACTCCTAATTCTTGATATAAGACGGAATAATTCACCAAGATTAAACTCCTCCCATCGCTCTTCGTCTCACGGTTTTGAGTACGCCAATCGCCAAGGTGAGCATGCAGAGCGATCGAGCCGCACCAAGGCGAGGAGGTCGGTGATCGCCGCTCTTTCTCACGATGTCGTCGTCGACATCGTCGGCCGTGGTGGCCGCGAGCTCTCTCACCCATGGAGGACCTATGCAGCCTACGATTAACGACGTATATCTTTATGTCTACAATATACGCACGTACATACTACTATTTATTCTAACATCTTGAATGTATGTACGTATAGTTGCAAGGCCTTGTACAAGGTGTCCAAGGAACGCGCCGGGGAGGCGCATGGCGCCGAGCGAGAGGAGGCGATGAAGTGGCGGACAACGAGCGCTACCTCGCCGTCGTCAACCACTGGCGCCGCCGCAACCCGGGCTTGTTTCATCGTCGGCCTCGGGCTTGTCTCGCGCCCCAAGACATGCGATGCGGCCTCATGTTCCTTGAACGGCGGCGTGGCCGCCACAAGGCGCGCCACGTGCTCGGTCTCCTCCTCTACACGGCCGACGAGACGCGCGGCGTTGGGAAGCACTACATCGGCCAGTCGAGGACGAGCCGACCGGCGGCGGTGCGAGCGGCCAAGACCAACCGGAGTGCAAGCGGTGCGAGGCTCGCCGCGGACATGGTCCAGCGGCGTGGGGAAGAAGGCCGCCACGGGGCGGGTGTGGCGCTGTCGGAGGATGGCCACCGAGCACGAGCATTGGTGCGGTGTGGAAGGGTGGGACGACTACGTCGTCTTCTGCGATGGCGATTGCGAGGATTAGGCATGAGTATACCAGTTTCTTTGCAAAGGTGTTAGACTATTTGCCATAAAATTTTAGTTTTTTAGGTTTCTAGAAAAGTGGTGCAGCTGGACTATTTTCCAAATTAAATGAATTTTTAATGCACCAAAATATACGGTCCACAAGGACAGGAGCGATTACAATTCCACGTTGACATCAAAATATACGTACGACATATTACAAGTTCATAACACATGATGTTATGGAATAAATTAATTACAATTAATGGAGTAATTTCTTAATTAAAATATAGTTCTTCATGATGATCGACGCGCATATAGCTAGCTTCCTCGCTGGGTTCTTCCTCGAGCCTGATGCCGTCTCCGAAAGGAGGCAACTCATCAAATTGATTGTATTCTTTCTCGTCCACTACATTCTCAACTCCGACAATCCTTCTTTTTCCATGAAGAACTACGTGACGCTTCTTATTTGCCGGGTCGGTTACATAGAAGACTTGAACAACTTGGTTAGCCAGTACGAATGGTTCGTCTTTGTATCCGACACGATCGAGGTCCACGGTAGTGATGCCGTACTTGTCGACCTTCACATGTGGGAGATGGACCCAACGACACCGAAATAGGGGGATCTTGAAAAGCACGTAGTCGAGCTCCCATATCTCCTCTATTTGCCCATAGTACGAGCTCCTCAGCCCATCGGTACTGAATGCATCTATGCGGACACCGCTGTTCTGGACTGTGCTCTTCCTATCCTGAGCTGCCGTATAAAATGTGTACCCATTTATGTCGTATCCTTGCCATGTGACAATTGTAAATTGTGGCCCTTTTGCCAACCATAGCAGCGTATCATCACTTGATGACCTCCCAGTCATGATTCGCACCTTTACCCATTCGTTGAACCGACGGTTGTGCTCTCTCGTGATCCAAACCTCCGACCGGTCTGGATTCTGTTGGCGTACCATGTCTTTGTGCTCGTCGATGTACGGGGACAGTTGGGTCATGTGTTGCAAGACCGTGAAATGGGCTTGAGCGTACGTATCCAGATCGGGAGTGATTGATTTCCTTCCGATGGTCCCGATACCATCCAGCCTTCCCTCATGACGAGATAGAGGCACACCTATCGGTTCCACCTGAGCCATGTAGTCGACGCAGAACTCAATGACCTCTTCGGTTGCATAACCTTCGATGATGTCGCCTCCGGTCGAGATCGATTCCGTACGTAGGACTTGAGAATTCCCATATACCTCTCGAACGGGTACATATGACGTAGGAACACAGGACCGCATATCTTTATCTCTTTCACAAGATGAACAATGAGATGGACCATAATATCGAAAAATGACGGAGGGAAATACATCTCAAGTTGACATAGAGTCGTCACCACCTCGGCCTGTAGAGCATCTAGTCCTTCGGGATCATAACCTTCGAGCAATTAAGTTGAAGAAATAACACGACCTCAAGATTGCCACTCGGACCTTGTTCGGCAAGATACCCTAATTGCAACAGAAGCATTTGTATCATCGACACATGACAATCATGAGACTTCATACCAATTAATTTCAAATCTTGCATAGAAACAAGTTTCTTAATGTTAGCGGAGTAACCAGACGGGACTTTGACACCATGCAAGCTTTGGCACAATTCATTTCTCTCGGCCTTGGACATAGTGTACCGTCTGTGATGACTGTTCCGAACCGTCTGTGATGAGGCTGTGTGTAGTAGGATCCACACATCCAGGGATGGAACACCGTGCATCGGTGTGCTAGCACCAGCATGCACGACAAGGGCTTTGAGAGGTGGCGGCTAGGGTTTCGATGGGTGTGTCTTAGGATCACTCCTTTTGCCCCACATCTCTCTTTATATAGCCTCAATCGATCATCGATACGGTAGAGATCATATCTCACTCGGAGACATCCGTGCTTATCGATCCAACATGTGTAACCTGTAGGTTCGATCCCTTTGCCTCACGATACCAGATCAAATTCAAGGCAAGAAGTGTGCTATCCTTTGATAGCTCGATCCTTCACTCGAATCTGTAGTGGATTACTCAGTTGTGATTGACTCAACCACATTCAGCATGGCTATGCACTTCCTTAATCCAACCATATCGAGGGGCCCAAAGATATCTCTCCTGTTATATATGAGGAGCAAATTTTATCTTGATCGCTCACATTCCTTCACATGTTTCATAATAAACCCGAAAGCTACATTTATGATCACCTAGTTACGGAGCGGTGTTCGACAACCCCTAAGTAAACTATTACACATGTAGGAAACTATGATGATCTCAGATTTAAGGATCCTATATATACTATGCATGAGACCAATTAATGGTACTTAAGAATATAACAATTCCCGCAGTATCTCATGGTAGGTCAATCCAACACCATGCTCTCTAATATGTGTTCACGTTATTGATTTGATATCCTTATATCCATGATCCGTGGAACATGATCATCAATCAATACATGTGTTGATCTATAAATCATAATTGTCCCACATAATGATATAAGATCAGGGATAATTTAGAATAACATCAAAACATGAATAAAGAATTCCACGAATAAGTCATATACTTGTTGATCAATATGAAATACATTTATTCAAGGGACAAAATAAGATATTATTCAAAAGATCATAAACATAGAAGTGATACGGTCATCTCTATGATCGTCTCTAGGGTATATCACTAACAGAACTGCCACCGTCACTGCCCTAGGCCGTGCGGCCCTCCCGACTAGCCCGTTGTCGTCGTGTCCCAGTCTGCGTGGCCCTCACCCTAGCTCGTCGTCGTCGCTGCCCCAGCCCGGCCGCGTGGAAGAAGGATGAGAACAGCGAGGAGAGAGAAGTGATAAGAAGGATGAGCGACGGGATAAAATCGAAATTGACCGGTGGGACCTCCGACTTATTTGACCCATCTGTCAGTGATTCAATGGGAAAATTTCCAGTGTTTCAATGTTTTTATGTCATTCATATGTTTTATATGAGTCCTGTGTTATTTATTTCTGCGTTCCAAACATCTCTTCCTATATTTTTCCTGTGTTTTCTAATCCTCTATTTTACCACTGCATTCTTATATATTTCCTGTGTTTTGCCATATTCCTCTGTTTTACATCCCTACGTTCCAAACACTTTAAAGAGGCATATACATGTCTACCTAACACATGTATGCTTTACCGGCGTACACTGCTGTTCCCGTATGATTGGGCGCTCTATGATTGGTAGGCCTACCACCAGCGAGCACTTGTTGGTACACGCGACGACATTGCTCACACGAGGCAGCTTTAATGATACATCAGTGGCCACATAGACCACATCACACAGGATAAGATGACACCCAAAAAAAATCGAAATCCTTGAGGCGCATAGACGCACATCAACTTGCCGTTTTGGAGGAGCTAATGGCCAGATCAGCTCTGCATTGGCAACGCACCTGCATCAGAAATTCCAGTAGTACAGAGGTAACCCGCAGTACACGCGCAAAAACATTTCCATTTGATCACCTCACCTCAATTATGGTGTGTTTGTGTGTGCAAGAAAGGGAGAGGCATCTTTGCTAGCTCCGTGTAAATGTTGGGTTTCTTTGGGGCTAATGGGCACATCGGTCGCCGTATTCCCGTTCCTCTGTCTGGATCTATACATACAAGCTAGAGTTTTTTTTAGTGGCCAGATTTGTCTGGGCTGTATTAAAGAAGAAGCGACGAGGCGCGTGCGCCGAACCAACGTCGAACGCGGCGGTAGGGTTTGAAAGCCCCCGTGCCAACACGCAAGCTAGAGTTGTAAAGTTAAAAGGGTGCGATGGTCGTGTGGACTCGTTGATCAGACTGCTCAAGATTACACCACCCTTTGCACATTAGATACATACAATATCTTCTGCGTTCCAAAGGGTTGGATAGATACCACCGAACAGTGCATGACAATGCTATATGTGGTAGCAACTTTGGCCAACTTGTGTGAGGGGGAAACGATCAATGATACGGCCGATACCATGATGGCTCGGAGTGCATCGACATATCTGCGATGAATCATCCGATGTGCTCTTTTTTGCAAGATATGGTTGATGTCTCTCTGGCCGGGTGAAGGTGAACTGAAATGGTATTTGCAGAGCAAGGGTCAAAGAGAGGAGAGGAGATGAGATAGAAAGGGGGAAAGGGCCTAACCCCTACTGCAACTGCCACTAGTAAGTTTTGGTCCGACCAGCCAAGTTGCCCGGCCGGCCGCACATCTCTTATCCCCGCCAATCCGGCACCTTCGTGCGTGAAACAAGATTGGGAAAATGTGGTACAGCATTACCAGCACTAGCTAGCAGCTACCTATCTAGGTTAAAATGATTTCTGCATGGAATCAAGCCACTGCTCTTCATTATCTCCTTCTGGAAATAATTAACCACGGTTTAGGCGTGTAAGTGGGTCCTGATGGATTCTTTTTTAAGGAAAAAGATAGGAAATGATTCGTATATTATGCCACTGGAATTAGTTTTATGGTAGATCGCAGTAGCATGCATGCGTGCTGACCTTGACTAATATTAAAAAAAAAAAAAAAAAGAGTTCATGTACAAGACAGAAAAGAATATACAAGGCCTGAGCCCTAAACCGGGTCTTGATTCTAAAGGTTAAGGGACCCAGAAGTGAGAGGATTGTCTCTTTCAATCAGTTTAAGCTTAATTAGCTGGTAACTGACACGGCTGTTTTCTTCTCAGATTGCCATGGGTCGCTAGCCAGTTCAATGGCTTACAAGTGGCTGTCCTTGTTTGCTTGGGTGATTCAGCAGTTGGGGTTCTCCACAAGTTAATATATGTGTGTACTTTGATGGAACTTTTCTGGTCAACCCGCGCGGCATCCAAATTAACCGAATCATCACCACGTGTAAAGCGTCCTGAGCCAGACTATGTGCCAAAAAAGTAGTAGTTTTAGATATACTGTACAGTACAGCACACAGCTAAGGTATATACACTGAATTATGCAGTAATAATGTTGCAGCAGATACTAACTACATTAGCCACTGTCAGGAAGTATTATATCTGTGTTGCAACATAAGATCTCCTCTGATCATGATCCAAGAAATAGCTAGTGTTGCTCTCCTTCCACATGAACCTGCCAAGTGCCAAGAAACTGGAACAATCCATGGTGCTTTTTGCCTGCTCCGGCAATGGAGATCAAATGGTCAAGCTGAGGAGTGGCGCCCATGCTAGCTGCCGTGGACTGCCAGTGCCAGATCAACCATGTATGGGCATGGTTGTTGAGCAGGTGCATTGTCAGTAGCCTCCTGGTCAATTCATGCTTTCCTTTGGTCATTTTCAAGTGACCATGCATGTGTTTTGGTCCAGGTGTTTGCTAGCTTCTCGGACAAATATGTTAGCCACGTTCGTAGCCACGTTCGTACGAGAAAAGATTCGTCCACACCAGCAATGGTTTGAATCGAATAGTTCTCGTTTTCACTAGCTAGAGGAGCAATGCACCAAAAGATTATATGACGTGCCTCTCAAAAAAAGAAGATTGTGGCGTGGGGATCCTCTACAGTGCAAGAGAGGAGTAGTGCTCACTCCGGTCTTTTTTTTACCTGTCGTTTCAGGATGTCTGCACTTAGTATTTTGAAAATTTTATCACAAAAACACGTATTATTAATGGTAAAATGGTGTAGAGGCCGTGTCAATATCTACAGCGATAAGTAAAAAAATGAACGTAAATAGTATTTCATTTGTTTTAGGAAATTGACTATTTTTCGAAAGTACGATCTATAGAGTTTTTTTTTTCCCTGACCAGACAGCTCACGAGCGAAGCAAAGGGGGCCTCTGTTTCGACCTCATGGATGGACACTATGTCGAAGCTTGGTTCCCGACTCCGACGATGCAATGAAAATGACAAGGGAGACACGTCGATCACGTCTAGAATCTGTTGTGCTGTTCTGGAATACGAAAAAGTGCTTAAAGTTCTGGCTAGGCCACACATTTACGAGAGCTAGGGGACGGCTACAGTGTGCGCCTCTCTCTTCCCTAGCCACCGGCAGCATTGCTATGGGCAAAATGGGAGTTTTTGGTTTAAATGATTCTGTTTACACGTAAGATAGTAAATTTAGCTCTCTTCAGAGATTAAACCCAAAAATAACACTGTAGACTCGCCGACAGGCGACATGTGTCCTCAGTATCCTTGTTCGTGCACGGGTGCACGGACACCCTCATTGCCTCTCCTAGAGAGGGACTTCCGACACGTGTCCTCGTCCCCTCTCCAAGAAAGGGGACTTCCCTCGTTCACGCTCCCCATGAGCGGGGACTTCCCTCGTCTGCGTGCTAGGCGATGGGACTTCCCTCATACCGCTAATTAATTACGATTAAATTGATCATGTCTAAATAATTAGGGCTAACTAATTACGAATAATTAATAATGACTAACTAACTATGACTAATTAATTATGATTAATTAGTTATGATTAAATTAATTAGGGCTAATTAATCATGACTAAGTTGATTAGGACTAAATTAATTTTGATTAAATAATTACGACCAATTAATTATAACTAATAAATTAGGACTAAATAATTACAACTAAAAAATTACGACTAATTAATTACACAGATTAATTAATTAACCCTCATCGTGTAATTATTTAGTTATAATTAATTAACCCCCGCTGTGTAATTATTTACTCGTGTAATTAATCCTCATCATGTAATTAATTACACAAGTTTAATTAATTAATCATCGTCTACGCCACAAGTTAATTAATGTCCATGCCACGGTGGGGACTTCCTGTTAGTTAGTTAGTTAATTAATTATATAGGTTTTTAATTAATTAATTAATTATGTATGTTTAATTAATTATTCATTTAATTAAACCTAGATAATTAATTAATTAACTAGCAGTACGAGGAAAGTCCCCACCATAGTGCGGACAAGGATTAATTAACCCGTAGCGCGGATAAGGATTAATTAATTAACCCTGTATAATTAATTACATGGTGGGGGTTAATTACACGACTAAATAATTACACAGTGGGGTTAATTAATTAACACATATAATTAATTAGTTGTAATTAATTAATTAATTATAATTAATTGGTCGTAATTATTTAGTTATAATTAACTAGTTGAAATTAATATAGTCGTAATTAATCAGTCCTAATCAATTTAGTCGTGGTTAATTAGCCGTAATTAATTTAGTCATAACTAATTACTCATTATTAATTCGTCATAGTTTGTTAGTCGTTATTAATTAGTTTTAATTAATTAGTCCTAATTATTTAGTCATAATCAATTTAATCGTAATTAATTAGCAGTATGAGGAAAGTCTCCTCACCTGGCGTGTGGACGAGGGAAGTCCTCTCCCAGGAGCGTGGACAAGGGAAGTTCCCTCTCTGGAGAGGGGACGAGGACATGTGTCGGAAGTCCCCTCTCCAGGAGAGGGGACGAGGGGGTTCGTGCACCTGTGGTACGGACGATGACATACATCGCCTGCCAACGAGTTCGTGATGCTATTTTTGGTTTTGATCTCTGAAGAAGACTAGATTTACTATTTCACGTGTAAACAATGTCGTTTAAGCCAAAAACTCAGCAACCAGGCACCACACCTTTCAGTCTCCCGGTTCATGATGTAAATGCAGATGCAGCTGGTTCAGAGGGGATAGTAAAAAGAGAAAAAAAAATTAGCTTCTCCATCTAAAAATGGGAGTGTCTAGGAAGTATTTGAGTGTTTTGTTGCTAACTAGTACTCAAATTTTGAACTCTTAGATCTAGGTTCAATGCATGCGATCACTTTGCCTCCTCCCCTAATGAGATATCACCAATCTAGGTGATACTCTAATGGCCTCATTGGGCTTGTAAAAGTTGTTGTGAGTAGTACTAGAACATTAGTAACGATCTTTCTCCTTTTTTCCCTTTTTTTGAGAAAGAGAACATTTAACCATCTTGAGTACAAAATAGTGGAAAGGAAAGGTTCAGAGAAGCCCACTTACCTTTGGTAGTTTTCATACACAAATGAGGTAGGTTCTGCCTAATAGTTAGTTTTCACAGAACATCTGCACTAAGGTCAAACTAGGTGTTATCTAGAATCTCCAGATGTAGTTTTCCATTTGCACTTCTAGACAGGATAGGATAACAGAGCTTATCATCTTGTCGATGTCGCTTAGCATGAATTCATTTATGAATGTCTTTAGAATAACTGGTAGTTAATATTGGCATGATAAGAACTAACTGCCCCCATCTTGTCTAATTTTGATATGGGGCACAACAACCTGATGAACCATCATGACACAAGCAAACATAGAAATTCACAATCTTTTTCTGTAATTGGATGTTAGAATGCTGAGTTAGACAAGAAAGCTTCAAGAAACAAGAAACTTGAGACCAGCAAGTTACCACTCACCATCAGCCACATTCTCACACAACAATGCAACAAAAATGGTCATGGGAAAAAAACGATGGTCAAATTTCTCTTGGTTGTGGTTTACAAACTACCAAATTTGCTTGAAGAACAGTGAGGTGTTGAACAGTTGCATCCATTGATGGACAACATTGAGTTGTCCTCGCGTTCATTGATGGAGAACATTGAGGTGTCCTTGTATTTATTGATGGACTTAGATTCATATACTAAGTTTTGGAAACAAGTAAACTGGAGGCCAGCTGCATGTCTACATGAACACTTCTGAGCAAATCTATTCTCTTGGGCTAGCTGGTTCTATGAAACATAAATAGTAGTAGACAGAAACTGGCCTAGTTGAACAAGTGCTGCTAAAAATGCCATTCACTAAAAATGTTAGCATTCCTGTTGTGTACAAGAAAACTATGAGCTATACGTACTAATTTTTCTTTCTTTTATTTGCAAAGTGGAACACTAGCCTGCTTAATTCATCTGCAATTTTCTGAACATTCACATGACTTTCGTCTTGAGAGCTAGCTGTGCAAAAATACAGGTATTGTATCAGATATGGAACGATACAGCCAGAAAGTATGCAGTATCTATGCACAAAACTCCAAACCAGGATAATGTGATGTGCTTTTGCAGCTTCTATGAGCCTGAAGGGCCCCACCAAACTCTGCATTCCAAGTCTCTTGGGGAAAAAAGAGGGAGAAACAAGAGCTTGTTTCTTGACCCTTTTTTCTTTCTTTTGTGAAAAGAAGCTTGTTTATTGTCATGAATCCTCTGCTGGGGTCAGAGCCAAATGATCGATATGAAGGCAAGAGAGACTGAGTAACACTACTGCATAACGAGAAAACTCTGAATTTTGAATCGCCTGCATCTCGAACATTGATTTTCAATCAGATAAACGGGGCCCTCAGAATGGAGTTTTTCATGCATATCATCAAACATTTCTCTCCACAAAAGTAAATCACTATGATCATAAGTAGTAAGCAGATCTATCGTCTTCTTGAAATTAAGCACGCAAAAACCCTATTATTAGACGCATTAGTTGGCTTACAATCATTGCAAATGCATGCTTCAAAAACTAATAGTACTCCATACAATGCAAGTAACATAATGGTCTTCAGAAATGGTATCACCGACTGATTAATTACAACTTACAAGCAATCCTAGCTAACTCATAGTACTAATTCACACGGTTCCAACCAATGATCTGCACGTAAGTACGGTTCCACTATGTGTGTTTTCTCCTCCAATCAGAGCTCTGGTCATAGCTAGTTGATCACTTAGTGGACAGTGTGTGCAGCAGGGTTCAAAAAACCTGCCGACCGGCGGTAACCGGATTTACCGGTGGGTGTCGAGAAACCCTAAACCAGCTGTTTTTTCGGATTTTGCAAACACAAATTCTAAATTTTGAATTTTTGATGTTTTTAAGCAAATTCAATCAAATTCCGTCCGGATTTTTTCCGGAAATCCGGTTACCGGCTGGTTTTGTTTTCTGGCCAGCGACCGGGATTTCCCCGGGAACGGGTTTTTGATCCTGGTGTGCAGTACTATTATTGATCAAGTCACTTTTCAGTTTTCAGTGTTCATAGAAGAAGCTGATGTATTCTATGTTTAGGTTCACCCCACCAGTAGTCAATGAATATCTTTGCTCTTGTCGGCTAAATCATACTTAGGTCTTATATATGGGTACGTTTTCTTTTCACCTTTCACTGTATCTTTGCCCTTTGCGAATCAAAGATCTTCTTGGAGAAATGATATTTCTAGGCCCCTAATTAACCAGGGAAGCAAAAGAGAATTAAATTGTTTTGTATAATCAACTAGTATAAATTGATTAGGGGATATGAAATGCACAATTTGATATGGTTGTTCCGCAAGTTGTGTGCGCCTGAACTTTTTAGAACATTATCGAATTTTTTATATGATCTTCTCTTTTTTTTTCCCTGAGAAATATTGGGTTTTACATAGCATTAATTTGGCAGTTTGGCGAGCCAAGAGCACCAAAATCTAGCAAATAAATGAATTGTGGTTAATATCTTCCATGTGAACAGATTGTTATCTTTTGGAATTTATTCCTTGAAATGCAATTCCTAACTTCTGGAAAGGTAGTTACTCCAAGTCAGTAACCTAAGACCTAACAAGCAATTAATGATGCGGCAACAAATCAACAAACTCCTTTCTTCCAAGTTTCATTTTTGCTAAGAACAAATCATGATTCAGCTAGGCAACTACTAATTAATTAAGGTTTTTAATGAAGCCAGCCTCACTCTAATTATAGACATGTTGTTATTACTTATTAGTAGTGAACGAAATCTTGATACAAACAATTTAGTTCAGCCAATGTTAGAAGCTCCATCTTTTTCTCTTGGAAAACAATAGCATCTTCTTGTGAAAAAGGACTCTCCCTTATACATACATTTTCTTCCTTTCTCTTTTTTTTTCCATCCGATAGTTAAAGCATACCTGATTTGTATTTTTTCGGAATGAATTATTATTTTTTAGAATCATGTGGTTCATTGTTTAGAGGGCAAAAAATAGACACCTGGCATAAAGTAAATCAATAACACATTGTAAGTTTTATATAGTAGTTGTATTTTCGGAAGACTTATTAGGCACGGATCGATGCTTATTATTTGCACTTTGTTTGATTTATGCAGATTGCACACGAACTTCACGCTCTTCGTTCTTTACTTAACTCACAGACAGCAAGTCCACGATCCCCAATTAATGTATTTTCGAATTAACACATCACTGATCTTGCTTAATTAGAGTCACCAACCACCGAACCATGTCCAGGGTCACAGTCACCTAATTCTGATCACTTCAAAGGTGCATATATCGTTGGGGATTTTTTTTTTAACAGTGCACCAAAATTAATTTGAACCATCCATTTTGCTTTGATCCAAGGGCTGATATTCCAATTACCTCATGGGGGTACATGTCATCTATTGCAATCCAAAGGCTACTATTGTCAATTACTACATAGTAAACAAGGAAACAAATCATATTTTGGCACGTGTCATTAAAAAGCATGGCTACTAATAAGGTAAATATTTAGTGATAATAATATTGCCTAGTATATTGTACCGTGAAAGGTTTTTTTTTTTTGTTATTTTATCGACTTATTGACATAGTTTGTACATTCTCATGAGATATTTTAAATTCAAACTATAGTAAAACATTAAATCCTGCCATTAAATTTCCGAATTTGATAGTAAAACTGCAATATTCCTACTATTAAGGAAATATGTCTAATTTTTGCACCTTCAATTTAAATGGAGTTTTACATGTCAAATTAAGGAATTTGATATTGAAATAGTATGTTAGAAGATTACCAAATACCACATGTTAGGAGTCGTAGGAATGAAATGTACTACTAATACCGGCCAGTGTACTAATACTAAAAAGGGGATGTGTATGTGTCCTTAATTCTTGAGCAAAATTATTGGAGCCATTTAAGATGTTCCTTCTTTTGCTGTGATTGGCTATAGAAGGTTAACCTTCTTTTTCCAAAACTACCCTTGAAAAAATCAATGGCTAGGATTCACCGCTCCTCTTACCTCTAAAGGGGTAAGTGGTGCACCATAAAAGAGCTGTATCGTTGGAAAATCATTCATCGCAAAACTTCTGTTCCACATGTTTATTTGACATTAATTAGTTACTTACATGTATCATACATTAGGGTATGTACAATGGTACAGACAGCTGTTGTCTATAGTAATTCTTCATGTCACCTGTAGACAGCACTAAACATAGCTCATACAATGATACAGACAACTATCTTTTTAGTTGTCTTTATAGAACACACAATCTTTTAATGTTTTCCTTGTTTCTGATGATACAGTCGGCTACAGGATTGTAGATATCATCTTTCTCTCTCTTCATTCTCTTTCATTCACGTCAGCAAAAATCCTACGTGGCAGTGACTATAGACGATTGATATAAGCCCATTGTACATGCTCTAAGTCTCACAATATTAGTTGCATCTTTCTCCATGATCATACATCTTTCTAAAACTAAACTACACAATTAAAGTTGTGATAACATTTCTACTTGCGAGTCAAGGAAAAACCTATTTGTGCCTATATTCCAAACGCAACAAAATGTTGGGTGGATGGCCTAATTACCCTAGAATGCATGACCACATACATTCTGAGTGGAGAGGGAGGGTGTGTGTGAGAGAGAGAGAGAGTACTAACTAGGCAGTGCAAAATTTCATCAAGAAATGTCGAAAAAAGCTTAAGATGAGATACACCCTTTGTATGGATCAGCAAGTATACCATAAATTTCCACCAATGCAATGCAAAATTGCAAATATGCAATTTGGTTGTGGTTGATGAATCATATCATGCGGCTGGCTAGCTAGCGCGCAGGAGTGGAGAGCCACTGTACTGTACAGCACCCATGCCAGGCCCCAAAAGTAGGAGGGTCTCCAACTATATAAACCTGAGCCCATGGCCAAGGCCAAACCACACATGCAGTGGTAGTAGCACTAGCATCTCTCTCTAGCTAGCTTCTCTTGTGTCACTAGGTAAGGAAGTGGGGAAGGGATTTAACCGGCTAGTCTCTCTCTCTCCTCTTCCTATCCTTCTCTCACTACTTAATTAACACCTTATTAGCAATTAATTAGCCACTTAGTCGAGATGGCAGGAGGGTTCTTGTCCATGGCTCACCCGGCGATCACCCTCTCCGGTGTTGCAGGTAAAAACGCCATGGCACTTCACTTTGGCCCATGCTTTAAATCCTAATTCCTTCGTGTTGCATTGTCCCTGGATCGATGGACATGCGTGCATGATTGTGCCTTTTCGATGTTCCTAGCTCTCCTACTTTCCTGTGGTTTTTTCCCCATCACTTTTGGTGGTTTCTTTTGATGTGTACCTGACCGACATGACGACCTACATGATTTTCAATTTTTACCTTTTCTCCTTAATTAATTTCTTCGTTGTTAATCGAATAGAGGTTGTTGTTTTCTGTCCATATTAGCCTTTCTTTTTGTTTGCGCCATTGCACTGTACAGCACACACCTTTGGTGCTTCTATGCATGCAGCACACACAGGGCAACAGACAATCTTTTCATCTTTTGTTTTTCTCTCCTTGTTGACATTTCTTTCTCCATTGATGTACTTGTTCTTATTTAGCAGTGCTGGACACAAGTCATATACCCTAGCCTAGTATAGGCAGCTCATGCATAGGACAGGAAGCGCCTCCAAAACCTAACACCTCCCACTTTTAGCCAGAACACATGCTGAGTTGCTGACCACACATATACATACATTGCATCGCCTGGCTAGCCAGTTTTCAGTTAAAGATTGGTTTGTGTCTGTGTATGTCCTAAAAATCCATGTTGCATTTAACAAAGCATTAATATTACCAACAACTCGATCGCATGCTCTCTCTATCTCAAATTAGCACTGCTACCATATTCCCCTTCTTGAAATGGCGATTGGTTGAGCAGTGAGGGAGGCGTGTGTCTGCACCTTCCTTGCCATTGCACCAGCTGCACTAAATAAATAAGGACACGCCATAGTAGTAGTAGATCTCACTAGCTAGGTAGTATATATCATTGTGCTCTGCATATGTATATATACATAGTTTTATTTCATAACCTGACACGCCTTGGACATGCACATTTGTGTGCGTACGCGTGTGAATGAACTGAAAAGAATGAATGTTAATAACAAACGGTGTCGTTTTTTTTCTGCAGGAAACATCATATCCTTCCTGGTGTTCCTTGCTCCAGTGTAAGTCCCCACTGTCCCTGTCACTGGTACACACGTCATTTCAGATTTGATCTCGCATCTCCATCGATACATCAATCGATACCTAGTAGATGTAGTCAATCTCGGTGCAATCTTTGACTGGCTCTGACTGATTGATCTGATGTGTGGACGGTGCAGCACGACGTTCCTGCAGGTGTACCGGAAGAAGTCGACGGGCGGGTTCAGCTCGGTGCCGTACGTGGTGGCGCTCTTCAGCTCGGTGCTGTGGATCTTCTACGCGCTCGTCAAGACCAACTCCAGGCCGCTGCTCACCATCAACGCCTTCGGCTGCGGCATCGAGACCGCCTACATCCTCATGTACATCGTCTACGCCCCAAAGAAGGCCAGGCTGAGGACACTGGCCTACTTCCTGCTGCTGGACGTGGCGGCCTTCGCTCTCATCGTCGTCGTCACACTCTACCTCGTCGCCAAGCCCCACCAGGTCAAGTTCCTCGGCAGCGTCTGCCTCGCCTTCTCCATGGCCGTCTTCGTCGCGCCCCTCAGCATCATCTTCAAGGTGGTCAAGACCAAGAGCGTCGAGTTCATGCCTTTCAGCCTCTCCTTCTTCCTCACCCTCAGCGCCGTCGCCTGGTTCTGCTACGGCCTCTTCACCAAGGACCCCTATGTCATGGTAATTCCGATCAATTAATTAGCATCTTAATTAATTTGGATAGATTAACTTACTCAAGCACCTGACAGCACAACTAGATCTCTCTGACAATGTGTTAATTCTTGATTGTGAATTTTATTCAGTACCCCAACGTTGGCGGCTTTTTCTTCAGCTGCATCCAGATGGTGCTCTACTTCTGGTACAGGAAGCCCAAGAACGCTGTGCTGCCGACGACGGCTGACAACATCGCCCTGGCCGCCGCCGCGCAGGGCGAGGTGATCGAGCTGCCCGCCCACACCGTCGCCATCCTGTCCGTGAGCCCGATCTCGATCCTCGGCGTGCACAAGATCGAGGTAATGGCGGCAGAGCAGCCCGACGCCATGGACAAGGAGCACAATGCGGAGGCCAAGGACACCGAGATCATCAACAAGCCGGAGGTCATCGAGATCGTCGCCGCCGTGTGAGACCGACCAACGTCGTGAAGCACTCTCAACGATCGATGTGATGCAGATGAACAAGTAGTGGTGATCGTACGTACGTGCATGGGCGTGTGTGGATCGATCTTTAGTTGTTGGTTATTGGATTGTGTAACTTGTGTTGTGGTATTAGCTGCTAGTTACGTTCAGCTGTCGAGTCCCTCTCTCTCTACGTAGTAGTTTGGTTGGTGTTAATAAGACGAGCTACTATGCATGTCTGCTAGTACGTTGCAGTCTCATCATGGTCCTTAATCTGGTGTGTACTTAGCGCAGTATCAGTTAATGGGAAGATTGTAACAGGGCATTGCAGGTTCTTTAATTAATTAATCTAGCTGTCTCTTTTTTCAACTTATTTCCTTTGCTGGCTCAATCAAAGATCATCGATATAAACATAGATGATTCCAGGTTCAGTTTGCCACTATACTTGTGTCACTTGCTTCCCAACAAATTTAAGAACACTCCTGTAATTACACTATATATAGCTAGCTAGTGCTAGTCTCTCTGGTACTGAACAATCATTCCACTAGTAGTATACAAGTATAGGGTGGTAGTATAAATTAAATATGATCCTTGATTTGTTAAGAGCATAATAGATTTTTCTTTGTATTTATAATTTTTTCGTATGGATATTATGAATTTTTCCAACTAGAGTTGCAAATATTACTATTTTATCATGTGATCCTCATATAAGCAATTACAATTCTACCCCCTCAAGATTCTATTACTCGTACTACCAAATGTAGTATACATAAATTCTAACTAATCTGAACCATGTGATAAAAAGGAATGGATGACCCGTTAGATTAAAGAGAATGGATGATTTGTATTGAATTGAGTGTACCTTAAAAGAGCTCAAAAGATAACCCGAGAGAGATACTGAAGATTGAAGGGGGAAAAAGTTGGAAAAGAAACGGAAAGAAAAGAGTATAAAGATCAGTTCAAAGTTGTTGCAAAGTGAGAATGGAAGTGGTGGACTTGCTCTAGGGAACAGGGGGGAATGTGAGGCTATCAGCCCACGGCGTACACGGAGTACTGTCATGCCGAGGAAAAAAGAGCAAACGCTGCTGCAGAAACGAGAGCATGGTGGCCTACCTTCCTGGCCCCTTGGGCGATGATCCTTCGTGCGCTGATCGGCCGAGATCGACCGGGCCTCTGGAGTGGAGGAGGCGCCGGTTCTCTTTTGCGATGATACTGTACGGACGTCAGTACGCGCTGCATGATCCAGCATCCGGCACTGTTGCTTACTTTCTCGTTAGAAATCTTCGCGTAGGCACTTGAGAGTTGAGATTTTCTTCCTCGAGGAGATACAAGTGCAAGGGCGTAGTTGTGCTGGAACTGTTCGGATTTTCCAGTGCGTAGAGCAGAGTGTCTGTCTGCTACTACCGCCAAAAGCGAAAATTCCAGTGCTGGTGGTGGTAGTGAAGTGGTCGAGCCGCACGCTGCCGCCTTTCCGCTCTGCTGCCTCACATGCCATCCGCCTTCTGTCAGGGCGTCGCGCGGGCCACGAAAATCACCGGACCGGACCGCGGCGTGGACGGCCAGGCGGGGTAGATCCGCGGCCTCGGTAGCGGCGGAAATAGTTGGACGCGGGTCGGCGTTGCGGAAACACGCGTGGGCCAAGCGGGTTTTGAGGGATCAGCCCAAGCGCGCGGCCGGTGTGCGGGTGAGGCTGCGCTGCCGGCAGCTTGCCGAGTTGGTTGCCGTCCGTCTCCGCGCGCCATAACGCGGCGCGGGGCGCAGTCGCACGCCATCTCCACCTGGGCTGGCTGGCGAGGAGAGTGTGATACTGTGATGCGTGCCGGTCGTGCGCGGAGCAAGTTGCCCATGCATTGCAACCGCCTCCCGATCGGCTGGGGTTTATGCTCTGTATTCGGATCAAACACACAAGGAGCATAGCAATCACGCGTGAACCGAAAATTATTCCAACTCAGAATACAGCAAAGACAGACCCACGTTCAGCAATCAGAAAAATGGCATGGATGGAAATACGAATGTTCATTAAGACAATAATGTTCTAACGTTTGAGCGTAATAACACATCAGCATGTTGCAAGGCAAGGATTTTGCAAGCGTCCTTGACCAACATCGATCATGCAACCAGACAGACAATCCATTCCCAACAAAATTCAAGCAAGCTGAAGTGATCATGTAAAAAAAGCATTCACGTTGTTTTTTCCAGAGTATGTGCGTGATCAGATAGAATGATGCAACAAATATAATTGCAAGATTTAGTCTCAGATAGAACTTATATAGCCAATAGAACATTTTATGCAACCCATACCCCACCACATTTCTTTAGTTTTAGAAAGCACCGGCTATATTTCTCCATGATGCAAAATTAGATTCAAGAGTAGTATGAAGCAAAAAGAATGTATCCAGTAATTGATCCTATGGATTTCAAAGTTATTTATCTTAACTGGAAGCTTCCAACCTTGCCCTAAGAAAAGACAACAAAGTTTTGCTTATGATCATCATCCTCACAAAAAGGCGGACCTTAACAAGCATGACTTGTCTATTTTACCAAAGGGTAGCAACTTGCTATACAACAAGAACTTTCATGTCTTCTGCAATCCACGGTATATTGATCGCATTTTCTGTGCTGCTAAAAGTCAAACAGACACTACTGGGTTTCTGATCTGATGTTTCCCGTGTGGGAAGTTTTTCTTTTCTTTTCTCTTTTCTGTATTTGCCCCTTCTTCTACTACAGCATGAGGTTGAAGATAGGATGACCAAGTCAAACAGCTACTGACAATATGGTGGCCTCATGTTTCATGAATTCAAACTCCATGGCAATGAGTCGATGATGAGGATGAAGATGCTTTGTGGTCACGAGATTTGGAGATTACGTCGAGAAGACCTTCAATAACACCTTGAATCTCAGGTCGATGAACGTCGTCTTCTGCAATGCACTTCTTCGCCACGGCAAGAACCATGGAGAGCACATCCACGGATACACGCCCAAGTAACCTTGGATCAACTAGTTCCTGACGGTTCTTTTGATCATTTAACTTGCCTCTTGCCTGCAAAAGGTAATATTTCTGAAATGAGAATCTAGGGAGAAGTGAGGAGATCAGGTACTTGCTATAAAGTGTACACGACCAAAGGTGTAGCACATCTCCAACTCCAAGCCAATTACAAAATGAAGAGTAGAAGATACCAAACAGCTCTCTCAGATATTATTCAACTGCGGACAAGTATCACATAAATCCCAATACATCCATATGTCCATCAGATCAACTATCACCATTATTTCCATAAAAGACCATCCATATATTAGCGGTGCTTCCAAGAAGCTCCAATGAGCCACTACTCCAATACTTGCTCTTCAATGTCATAAGGGGGAAAAGTCAGCATGTTATAAGATATATAAAGAAAAAAAAGAAGAGGGGGAGAAAACTAAAGCTAACCATATTTCTGGAAATAGGAGCATACCCAATAAGCTAGATTTTGTTCTGCATCTGGTCTAGTCCAATCAAGGGCTTTCCTTCCAGTAATGATCTCCAAGAGCACAACCCCAAAACTGTAAATATCTGACCTAATTGATAGGGACGCACACAACGAATACTCTGGTGCAATATATCCAGGTGTTCCCTTCAGTCCGGCTGTTGTTGCAATAAGCTCATCACCGGTTGGGGCAATTTTAGCGATCCCAAAATCAGAAACCTTCGGCTGAAAGTCCTTGTCTAATAAAATGTTGGCTGATTTAAAGTCCCTGTGGATGATTGGTGGATTGACTTTAAGATGGAGTTGCTCCAGACCCCTTGCCGCACCAAGGGCAATCTTCATTCTTGTGTCCCAGTCCAAGTCTATCTTTTCATCTACAATAGTTCAGCTCCTTTAGTAACAAAACTTAAAGACTTCAAACTTACTAAAACTAAAAATAAACTATGGCTAAAAATTATCATAATTCTATGGAGAACATCCACAAGTATAATAGAATAAATTTCTACAAAATTATACAGGTCAAAATGAGCAAATTAATAATTTTACACAGAATTACTAATGCATTGTTACAAAGAAGATGCAAAGCTCCTTTGTCCCTTTCTCTTGATATACTACATCCATGGACCATGGGTCACATAACACGAATGGAATTGCGCTTGATACCTGGAGCAACACTTTTTATGTGCGAAAAACAAAAATATCTTTTTAAAAGGAACCTGAATTTGTGTACCAAAGTCACTAGAACGGAGAAATCCAAATTGACCTAGATTACAAGTGCAATATGCAAAACATAGAAGCAAACAAGGTTATTAAGTCGTAAAGTCGAGTCGAGTCAGAGGGACAACTTGGTCAACTAGTCGACCGACTAGTCCACAGACTAGAAAGTATTTAAATAGGGCATGTAATATACTAAGTTGTATAATAATTAAATACATATACATATTGTAAATCATGAAATAAAGAGAAGAATAACATAATCATGATGATGAGTTGATGACTTACTCGTTTTGATCGTAACAAATCTTTCTTGATGAATGGCTAATTGCGATGATGAGTAATAAATCTTGATGAATGGCTAGTCGTTTTGATCGTAACAAATCGTAACATAATCATGATGATGAGTTGATGACTTACAAGTTCTATAGCAAGTCACTCACCTAACAGTGAGCCAGCCAAACAAGTCAGGCAGCTAGCAAATCTCGATTAGTTGTGACTAGCCGCCGACTAGCCGGCAAGTCGGGAGACTAGCCCTCCTAGACTCCTAGTCGAGTCGATGACACTAGTCAGAGGTTGTGTATCGACTTGTCGACTAGTCGCGCGACTTGATAACAGTGGAAGCAAATAGTGCAGATGACAAAATTCAAATTGTTTGAAAATGTGTATTTGCAATAGTAGTATTGTCCAAATGATAAGAAGACATGTGGCAAACATGTCAGGTGCAAGGATGAACAAACTCACCACTTAAGCATTCACGCAAATTCCCCAAGGGCATATACTCATACACAAGAAGGCGTTCACTTCCCTCAGAACAGCAACCAATTAGCTTTACAATGTTTGGATGGTTCATTGAGTTGAGCACATAGACCTCCTTAAGAAACTCATTTTTCCGATGGATATCACTACTGGTTGCATCAAAACAGAATTGCTTCACAGCAACCTGGTTCAAACTGACAATGAATTGTTACAATATGGAAAATTATAGTGACCATCCAAATAAGGTCTAGGCACAGAATCAGACTTCAGCATCTGATAATTGGTATGCATAACATTTTGATTTTTTCCTTCAACAAAATAGAGGTTTATTTTGCGTGTATTAGTGTGGAGACTGCAATGTCCCACTGCAACTGAAAGGTTGCTTTCTAATACGTTATATGTGTTTGCGCTCAACAGTTTCGTCATTCCATCTAAGGTGAATACAGAAAAGCAAGAGAAACATACTTGGTTTCTAGTTAATCTGGCCTTAGCAGCTAGATGCTAATGATGATCCTAGACAAACTTTGCCAAAGGAATTTGAATCCAAATGCATCTAGATACTTACTCTATGATTACATAATCACATCCCCTCATTCAACTTAACAATTACATGGTGTAATCATTTTAAGATGCCAGCACTATTAACATATGAAACAAAAACTGACCTTTCCAATGTCAGGTAAGTGGCCTTCATAAACCTTGCCAGAGCTGCCAGAGCCTATCTCGTGGTTCTTACTAAAATCAGCGGTTGCGGAAGAGAGCTCTGAGAAGCTAAACGTTTCCACGTTCAATCTGAAACTTGGATGCTCATCATCTGATCCTGTGAAGATACGAAAACATCTTTAGTTAGCTTAAACCAACCGTACCTCACAAAGAGACCTGCAGATTCTACAACAGTGAGGATCTTGACTAGCGTAGAAAATATAAAACTAAGTAGTGCTTCCATGCTCTCCCAGAAACTAAATCTAAAATCTATAGAACTATGCCACGTCGAACATCCTTTCCCGATTTAAAATGGGAAAAGGGACTAGTAGCCACATTTCACGGAGGAAGATTAACTCAAGCATAATTAAGGTTTCTCCTATCCAGGAAGAGCTTGAATTGAAGAAGAATCAAGGCCATATAAGTATATCACTGTCATTTCTGCAGACAACTTGAAGCTTGTTGCTCTTTTCGAGAACAAACTATTCATCCGCGCTAGGCATGAAAGAAATCACGAAAAACGAAAGGGACTGTCCATATCAACCTGAATTTCTAAGAAACAAACCAAACCAAAGAAAATAAATCAAGAATCATAATGCATTTTCAGGAGCAGGTCAAGATCAGTAAATTGGTCATTTCTGCGAACTAATCCGACTAAAAATTACCGAAAGGAATGCAAGGATCCTAGAAGCTACGCAATTATAATAAAGGGAGCAATCGCTGCCGAAATAAGAAAGAAAAGAAAACCAAACAAAGCAACCAAGAACTCAGATCATAAACCCCGCAAAAACCCTTAAAAGCTACCCAAGAAAAGACCAGACCTGTGGCCGAGGTGGTCTGCTCTTTCCCCGAATCCTTCAGCTTGAAGCAACTGCCCAATCTCTTCATCCTATCTCCTGCAAAGAAAAAGAAAGAACCCCAAGAAACTCAACCAAATCGAACGGGGAAAAGAACTGCTCCAAGTCCACGAGTTCAAAGCTTCGCGGCTACCTCAGAGCACGGAATTCGTTATTGGGGATGAATTGGACCGCTTGCCTAGGTGCGGCTATTGGGAATCGGGTTCGAGGAGGACGAACAGAAGCGAGAGAAGTGGGCTAGCTCGGCGGCTTTGGTTCGGCGGAAGGGAAGAGGGGCGGATGTGTAAATAACTAAATATGCGAGTCTTGTGCTACTTATGTGGGAAGTGTAATGGCCAGTGAGGGCTATTGTATTATTTTGAGATTCTCAGGGATCCTTTCCGAAAGTTGCGTTCTTTCTTTATTTCCGTGTTTTTCTTTTTTTAGCCCATGTGTATATTTTTCTTGTTTCAACTCAGAGTAAAAGTAAAAACTTATAATATTTTCATGCACAAAGGAGGAACATGATCTCCGTGGCACATAATTACAGTTACTGCACACGTTGTGGGTCACTCATACGTGCACGTGCCGGAGATGGAACGGGATCATCTACATTGGTGAGTAAAATGTAGATATACTATGGTATTATGCATCTAGGGTCATATCTCCACTGTTAGATCACGCAAACTGAGACTGAATGCTACAGTAGTCTATCTGCATACCAAACAATGAATGATACAGTAAACATGTGTATAGACCCATGCCATCCGCAGCCTTTGATTTTTTATCCAATGACTGCACGACTAATGGATATCGCTATGCAATGGTGTCACTATAGCAGTAATATAAGAATAAGGAAAAGCGCAAAACAATCTCACTAAACCACAGGAAACAGCATAAAATAGCATGTCACTGTATTCAGTATTGGGATACAAGTTGCCAGCTACAAATATAATAGTAGGGAATAACAAAATTATGGCTCAGCCAAATCACCAGTGAACATGTTATGAAGTCACATCCTAAAGAGAATAATAACAATTAACAACTGACCGCTGAAGTTTTTTCTTGAGGCTCAATTCGTTCTCTCAGTGCCTGCAATGATTTCAGAATCAAGTAAATTTCCCTATCAATGAGAAAATGATAGGTGAATGAGTTGAACAGTCATGGTGACTCACTCTAGTGGAACCCCTAGCAGGACCATCTCCATTTTCTGATTCAGAAACCCTAGATGGGGAACCTTCTTCAAATTCCTCTAGAACTGGAGATGGTGGCTGTGGAGGAGCAACATAGGTGGCTCACAATTTCACCTCTTCAATCTTATTCCCAAGACTCCTTGGTAAACTGTCGAGCCATCAAACACCACACTCAATAACCAAACTTCCAAAGTCAAGTTAGAAAAGAATACTAAGTTAAAAAAATAGAATTTAATCAAGAAATCGTTGCCTAGGTGACCAGGAGCGGCGGAAGGGGAGGACGATGGCACTAGAGGGAAAGACACAAGAGGGAGAGAGGGAAGGGGGTGGCGCGACACCTCTCTAGGGCTTGCGGGTGCTCGCGTGTCAAGGACAGGGGACAGAGCTGGGGAGGGAGGGAGGGCGTCGCGGGGGAGCCCACATGTCGAGGACGGGGGACGGAGATGGGGAGTGGGAGGTGTGAG
Organism: Ampelocalamus luodianensis; assembly: GCA_036346255.1. Classification (NCBI taxonomy): domain Eukaryota; kingdom Viridiplantae; phylum Streptophyta; class Magnoliopsida; order Poales; family Poaceae; genus Ampelocalamus; species Ampelocalamus luodianensis. The sequence goes on from CM070631.1 coordinate 42,302,166, forward strand.
AGAGAGGTGAGTGGGAGGCGCGAGAGAGAGGCGAGAGGGCGTCGCAGGCTGCTAGGGTTGTCGAGTCATGGGCTCTTGGCAGTCCATCTCGTAGATCCAACAATGTTGAGAAGGGGATGAGTCATGGGACCACGAGTCGGCACGCAATTTTTTTGTGAGTGGAAGGGAAAGAAGAACACGTCACTCACCACCACTAGAGTATTTTTAAGTAAAGAAATAAAGATAAAGATAATCACACTCCTACTTTTGGACGATATTCGGAGGCACATGAGCCAACCTTTATGTAAGCTTGGTGCGGCCCAAATAATAGTTTGTACTGATCCAAGTAGGCTGGCCCATCTAATCATGGGTCGAACAGGATCCAATGGCTAAACATCTCAAACACAAAACATGGCACGAGCCCTCGCTCTCCCCAAATCGGAAGTCGATGCACAAGCAGCGCGACATGGATCCTCCCTGTCATTTGTCGTGACTCGCGTCCGCTTTCTCCGTGTCGCCATGGGGATCCGATCAAAGCCCGACTGCTACTCAAGGCAGCGGAGCCCGCCTTCCTCGTTGACTCTTCTTTCGCAACCGTAGCTGCTGCGGTGAGCCATCCTGTGCGTACATGATCCTCCTTCACCGTCATGGCCATCGTTCCCCAATTCGCCCGTGCCTTGTGCCCATGCTTCGTGTACTGCTCCCCGCTCCTCCTGGCTTTGTCGCATAGTCTCATCTGAGCCACAATTTGATTTGTGTGGTTGTTTGTGTCTCATGGCCGATCTAGGGTTTGGCTAGTACACGTATGGGGTAGCCATGTGAGTTAATCTTGGATCTAGGGTTTGGTTGTTCGCTTGGTGCGCGTCTCTCTGATCTAGGGTTCGGTTGTGCTCGTATCGTTGTTATGCGGGGGAAGTCTAGGGTTTGTTTAGTTCGTGTGCATAGCTATATGATATAATCTAGGGTTGGCCGATGTGCTTTCTTGGTAGTTGTACTCCTCCATGACCTGTTGCAATAGTTTAATTTGACACAATACGTTAGTTTGATTTGATCGTGTATGTTTTTTTATTTATTTTTGTGTGCGTTGTAGTTTCGGTATTCCTGGCTCCTCCATGTGTGCATGCTCATCCTAGCCTCTTTCGTGCTCTCGCTCTCTCCCCCCCACACACCGCGCTCGCACATGCGTGACGAAATGCCTCTACCATGCCCATGCTCCTCAAGCACAACGCCGCCACGACCTCGTCGCCTATGCTTCTTCTCCCCACGCCTCCTCTCTCTCTCTCTCTCTCTCTCTGCCTCCTCCTAATCTCTTCCTCCCTCGTTTTGTAACATGCACTCGAGTGCCCCTGCCATCCCCTGTGGTCGAGCCTGGCTCCACTCTTTAGCGCCACGACCTTGTCCTGTCGTCACAAGAGCACACGCAGCACCGCGCCTGCTGCATATTGCGAGAACCCCCCGATCACTCGTCATGCCCCACTTCATCTCGCTCTCCTTCTCCTTGGTATTTAGGCACCACCCGAGTGCGTCATGTCGTGCGCATCCTCCTCCTTTGCCCATTCTCCCATTTCACGTGTCCTCTTCCCCTCGAATTGGAGAGCACTTGGTCACGCATCTCATCCTCCCCAACCCCGGTCGCTCACCGTCGAGATCCTCCACGCCGTTCCCACACACTCAGTGAGTTTACTCCCAAACCATTCGCGTCATAATGCATTCCACATCCCTAGCATCGTTTCCCCTCAATCACTTTTGGGTCTCCATAGGAACGCGTAGACACCATCTTCTTCCCCGTCTCTAGCTTCCACCATCGTCCTTGATGTTGCCACCTCTCCGGTGAGTCTCGGTCTTATTCAACCGTGTTTTTGCCATCTTCGTGACCCCCTTGCCCTTATGTATGGCTTCGTTTCAGCTATCTGTCAATGAGGAGGGTTGCCACCGTGAGCTCTGTCTCCACCACCTCTCATCACCCAACCACCACCGTGCCTCTCCACCGTCGTTATCCACACTGGTGAGTTACCTGAAGCCCCAGGATCACTTTGTGCCACTTAATGTTGCACACACCTTGGTTCATACCATCGTCGTCGTTCAAGTGCTAGTGCCGTCGCATTTCTTCGCCGCCGATTCAACTCTGGTGACCCTAGGTCCCTCCGTCCCTGTAGCATCACAAACTCCCTCTACCTCGTATTGTGGATGGAAACCATTCGCGGTCTCTCCTGCGCTGAGTCCCTCACATGGCCGAAACCCCCGCGCCACTGAACGTCGCCGCCGCCACCTCTGTCCACTATTTTGGCCGACACCACCACGTACAGCTTCGCCATCCTCTCCCCATTCCATTTCGTCGGTCGCCCGAGCCCCACCACCATCCTATCATTGCCCGTGAGCTCGCCAAACCACTCGGCCATGGCTCCGTCCCTGCTCCTCTATTTTGAAGAAGGAGCACTGTAGCACTGACATGTGGACCTGTAACATCCCAATTTTCAGAGCTTAAAAATCTTTTAATAGTTAGTAGGGAGAAAATTCACCATTTGGATTTTATTTGATTTTAATTTCAAAAGCTTAACATTGGACTTTACAATCAAAAACATTTAATGTGAATAATCCCTACATGAACAATAGCCAAAACTATTTTATTTGGGTTCTATGTGCTCAGATATATTTTCTAGATTTTTCTAGAATTTTTCTGAGTTCATTTGCTATTTTCTATTGCCTATTTGAATTTCTGGTATTTTCTAAATTGGAAAACCTATTAATAATCTCAGATAAATCCTTGGGCCTAAACCCATTCCTATTCCTAAACCCCGGCCCATTCTCCCGCCCGCATTGACCTGCGAAGCCCTGCTCGCCATGCATCTCACTTTGACATGCGGGCCCCGCATGTCAGCCTTCTCTCTCTCTCTCTCTCTCTCTCTCTCTCTCTCTCCGAGCGCCTCGCTCGTTCTCCACCGTCCGATCAAGGAGGAGCGGCTAGATGCGCGTGAGGTAACCGGAGGGGTCCGAATGTTCCTTTGATTGTGGGCCGTTCGATCAAGATTCAACGGCCGATCCTTGAGTCCGTTTCGCAGCCGCACCATTTCGCACGCGCCGCGTCCTAACCATAGCCACTGACGTGTGGGTCCCACCCCGCCACGTCATCGTCGTCTCCGAGTCGGGGACGACTGGGACTCCGCCGCCGCCCCGCTTTTCTCGCCGTCCGTGCCCTAGACCTCCTCGGGCCGCCTATATAAAGGAGCTAGTCCTCGGTCTCGCACTCCAACCCGCGCCGCCGCTCAAAACCCTAACCCTAGCCGCGCAAAGCTCGAAGAAGCAATCTGCGCGCGCAACTCCGACGAGCTTGTTCTCGCCGTCGGTGCCGGCGCGCCTCTTCGTCTGCACCCTCGGCATCGCGCGGGCTCCTCTACCTTCGGTGGCCTTGGTTTCGCCGGAAGACCACCGAGCCCGATCCCGCGAGCGAGACTTCGCGCGCTTCTACCTCACCGCCGCCACCACTGGTTGTCCCGTGCGTGTGAGCACACCGGTGTAATCCCATCTCGCCTCTACCTCCCGGTGCCATCCGTCGCCGCGGCGAGCCGCTGCGGTCGCGAGGCCGTCGGGACGAGCGCCACCGCCTTCATTGTCATCCACGTCGGTGCCACCTCGGTGCGCGGCGCGCCGTGCCTCCGTGTCGCATGCGTGGCGCCCGATCATCGCCACGTGTGTGCCGCGTGGGCGATCCACTGGTCTCGAACTCGAGGCTCGGAGACCAGCCCCGTGAGCCGTGTCTCGGCGTGTGGGTCCCACATGTCGTGCCAATCTATCACCCGTCCGAACGTCCTCGGTGGCGTCGGCGTTGCACAATATTCCGATTTTTCTTTAGAGAAATAATTCGGAAATTCCAGAAAATCCAAATTAGGGTTTCTTTTAGATTTCCAATCTTCCAAAGCTCATAACGTTTGCATCCTAACTCCGATTGAGCCCATTCAAATTTCTAAATTTGTCTAAATTTAAGCTCTATTTATCTGAGATTTTTATTTAATTTTTGGAGTTTGTTTTGCCTCTGTTATTTATTTGTTTTGTTTGTTTTTGTTTAGTTTTGTAGTAGACGTCGATTCGTCGGGGAATTTTGTGGAAGAAGGAGCACCCCAAGATCAAGACCAGTACATAGACTTTTTCCAAGGCAAGTCATACCTTTGATCATCTTGAACCCAGTTTTTAAATTACTTTGTGTTAAATTAATGCATTCTACTTTAATTATTTATTTAAATGCTTTGGGCATAGTTATTATCCAAATTGCTATCACACTTTGGCCTTGTATGTCATAATTTCTTGTCACCCTAGATTGGTTGAGTTGGTAATATTATAGCACCAACGTGGGTTGGTTAGATGCGAATACAATTGCTTAGCTATGCTACGAGTCTCACATCTCATGTAAGTTGTAAATATTAATTATGACTAAGTGACTATGGAACTTCGTGTAAAACTGTGTGCTATGTGTTGTTACTTCGTGATGGCATGTGTTGCACTAAAACCAAGCTGGGTGGTAAAGGATTTAGGCGAGGCAAGTGGTGGAGCGTGTGACATGGTGGTCTATGTGATGGGAATGATGGTCTTTGTGACTTAGTTAGAAAATGGAAGTCTTGCCTTGGTCAATTAAGGACTTAACTTTGTGCGCCATTGAGCGAGCCTTCTTATGCGACCACATGTCCGGTATGGGACGGGCCTAACTTAGTAAGTTATGGATTCTCGGCATTGATGTTCGGTGGATAGGTTAGGTGTGTGACAGGTGGAGGTGTGACTACTTGGTGGTTGCATCGCGGGACGATTCGTCTTCCCCGTCCCGGTGTGTGTTATACCAATTCTATGTGGTGGTATAGCGGTTTGTAAGCACACCGGGAATGTCAATGTTTGAGATGAAGTTTTCGAACTGTTTTATTACGATTGGTGCTTGCTACACTAGTTGTATCTTGTGGGTAAAGTGTACAACCTCTGCGAGTGTTAATCAATCTATTCGAATAGCCGTGTCCGCGGTCATGGACATGCTCGGGGATTTCACACGAGGGGTAGTTTTCATAAAATGTTGGGATGGGAGCTGTGTGACCTCAATCATGTGGCTATGTGAAATAATCTGTTTAGCTGTGTGTCTTTGTGGAAACAAATGTTAAATTATTATTGTCTATTTGTTTTGAATTATGATTTCAATCTATTATTCGTATTCAATTGCAAATGTTGCTTTTATGCAAAAGAACCACGAAGCCTTTTCTTTGGAATAAGCTGCATCTATACATTGCATTACGTGGTATGATTTGCGAGTACGGTTGTGTACTCACGCTTGTTGTAAAACTTGCGCCCAAACCTCTGAAGAGGAGGAGTCTACGCTTTCGAGGAGGAGTTCGAAGGTGATCGTTCGTTAAGGTGCGGATCGATCGGTTGCTGTGGTGAATTGGTTGGATCTACGCTGGAGTTTTCCGTTCGCCGCTTTGCTTTATTTCTGTTAGCCTGCGAGGCTTAATAAGTGTAAACTCGACCATAAGGTCAAAACCCTTATTTGTTATTCAAACTAATCGTTTACTTTATTTATCGTTTGTGTGGATCGATATTTACCTATGTTAACCTGTGTGCACTAGCGTGATCTGAACTAGTGCGGTATACAGAGGGTTCGAATCGTGATGCAGGTCCCGGAGAGGTGGTATCGAGCCATCTTGATCGTAAGTCTTGACCTTAGATAGATTGACCGTCTTTAGAGTGTCCAAATTATTTTCTAAAGGAAAAATTAACTTGCAAAGTTAATTGATTGCTTAACTCTTCTCATGTCTCTCTCGCCTCAACTTTTACTATAATCTCTTCTCTCCCATTGTTTTAAAGTTGCTCTTATCCTGTTTGTCTGTCTTGATAGATGTCTCGTCTTGAGCTATGGTGAGCGTCTGAGGAGGTTATGCCATTTGAGTTGTGGAAGGCTGTTGCAAGTTCTTGAAGGTTTTGATCGTCCAGCATGCGTCGGCAACAAGCGGGCGATGAATGGACAAAACCGTGGGTGATCTCGTCTTTGACGATCTACGCCGGGAGGAGCGACAAGGCTAGCCAACCTTCGCACGCGTCTCGTGAGGAAGATCACTTGGTGGAAGGTATCCGAGTCGTCGCGCTTGGCCATGCCGTATCCGCAACATCTACGCACGGGAGCTTGAGACACGTCTTCCGTTACCACCCCAGAGCTGCAGCTGTGGACTTGCCAGCACGCTTCCCGTCCACAGAAGGAGAGAGAAACGCTACAGTGGTGCACCTCGCACAGTTTGTGGCCGCCCAGGAGGAAGCTTTGGAGAGAACCATCACGGAGCTGGATCATGTCTATGAAGCCTTGCAGAGAGCTGAAGAGAGGGTCGCCACTCTGCAAGAGATCCTCTACGACCAAGTCCCCGAAGAAGAGGAAGACCCCGAGGAGGATTAGAGGAAGGCCCAGTTGAGCCCGAAGAAGATGCGAGCGGAGGAGCAGCGGAGCCGGTTGCACGAGAGCGCTGTTCTGCTGCACGATTCGTGGCATCGGGATCGGTTGCCAAGATGCTGGCTCACTCCAGAATCTCACACCGTCGGAGCGTCGCCGCGGTTGTGGAGGCTTTCTCGAGTAGTGGTCGTAGTCTCATTTTTTCAGGCTTAGCGATTTGGTTAGTAAGTCGCCCTTTAGGCGGTAGTTTTGTGTGCTTAGGTCGTTGTTTCTTTTGTTTGCGAGTATGAGCTGCAAGGGCCCTTAGGCATTTGTTGCAGCCATACTAAGACCCTAAGTAATAAAGGTATTTCATTTGAGTTTCTTGAGCTGTGTTTTGTTGGGTTTAACCTACCCCCTGCTTAGTTCTCAACTTATCTTGTGCTTGCTACCTTATCTAACTCATGGAGCTTCGCCAGATGGTTTAAACTCGTCGATCTTGCAAGTGATTAGGTTAAAGCAGAAGCAATGAGCAACCAGTGCGAGAACAGTTCCACAAGCACCCCAATTGACTGCAAAACTTTGGAGCTTTCATGGCAAAGACAAACTCGGTGATGAACACCATGATGACTCAAATGCAAGCTATGAACAACGGGCCAACAACAACAACAATCGGCGATATGGAGCCCGGTGCTCATGGTCACCATGGACCATCCAAACTTGCGAAATTTATGAGGACTCGTCCACCAACCTTTTACAGGCACGTCTCCGGTGGAAGCGGATGATTGGCTCGAGTTATCGAAGGAAGCTGCGACCACCCGGTCGGCGATCGTGAAAAGGTTACGTATGCCACTCACGGATGGAAGGCATTGGCCGAATGGTGGGAGAACTGCGCCGCCCATGAGGCGCCACGAGGATATCACATGGGAGGAATTTTCGCGGCATTCGCGCGTTATCACGTGCGAAGGCATTATCGATCCGAAGAAGGATGAGTTCGCGCTCTCAAGCAAGGAGCTATGTCGATGTCGACTACCTCAACAAGTTTTCTCGGCTAGCTCGCTATGCGGCGGAAGATGTAGCCATGGACAAGGCTCGCGAGTCGCTTTTGAAGGACTAAACACTGCGGGTGCAAGTCGGTTTGATCGCCCATACTTTTCACGATTTTCAAGAGCTGGTCAACAAAGCCTTTGTTCTAGAGGACAAGCGCAAAGAAGCGGAGGATAACGCAAGCGCCGGATGGCTCAACAAGAAATCAGCAATCACAACAGAGGGCAAGAACGATTGCGGCACGATTCAACGAGTTTCCACCCCAAACTTTGTTGAGCACTGCACCAACCCGGCGCCCGTCCGGTGCTCGTAACTTCCGCAACCCCGCACTGTCAACCCCAATTAAGGAAGCAACCACAGAGCGCACAAAGGTGCATTACGCTGTCGTCGGCCGGGACATTTGCCAACCGGTGTCCGCAAAGGGAACAATCACTCGATGCGCTTCAACCTTGGAGCTACGCCATCAAGACACCGGCACCGGGCATCAACCAAGGAGCTTCACAAGTTGCCGGTCAAGCGGAGGAGCACCACGATCGTGATCGAGGCCGTGTCAACCACGTCACTCGGAAGGAGCCCGGGAATCACCGGACGTCGTCTGGGTAAGTTTACGGTTAACTCGATTACACGCATCGATTTTGTTTGATTACGGATCTTCGCATTCGTTTGTTTCGGAATGTTTGCAACAAAAATAAATTGAAAGTTATGCAACTTAAGCATACTCAGTAGTCGATCGCTGGAGCGAGCTAAGTACTAGAGTGAGATGTTTAGGAGCTAAGTTACTCATAGTGGAGTTGAGTTTCTAGCCAACCTAATTGTTCTAGACACCCAAACCCTAGAGGTCATTCTTGGCATGGATTGGTTATCCAAGCACAAAGCAGTGCTAGATTGTGGCGAAGAGCGTGCGATCGAGGATGCCAAAGGAAACAAGGTAGAGTTTCTAGCCACCTCGGTTCGTGATGGACATTTGCTAGTAAAGCAGTTTGAAGACCCTTTCCTTAGAAGAAGTGCGATCGTCGGTGAATACCGGATGTGTTTCAGAGCGATTACGGGGATGTCACGGATCGTGACATCGAGTTTGTTATCGACCTAGTGCCGGGGACAACACCAATTTCGAAGAGACCTTATCGGATGCACCGATGAATTGGTAGAGATGAAGAAGCGGATAGAAGAACTTCTTGAGAAAGGTTTCGTGAGACCTAGTTCGCCGCCATGGGAGCGCCGGTGTTGTTTGTCAAGAAGAAAGATGGAAGTATGAGGATGTGTATTGATTACCGTTCGCTCAACGAAGTTACCATCAAGAACAAGTACCCACTACCCCGGATAGATGATCTGTTTGATCAGATGAAAGGAGCCGGATTATTCTCAAAGATCGACCTGCGATCAGTTACCTGACTAAAGATTTGTCCTAAGGATATACCGAAGACCGCGTTCTCAACACGGTATGGACATTATGAGTTCTTAGTCATGTCTTTTGGTCTGACTAATGCCCCTGCATACTTCATGAACATGATGAATAAAGTATTCATGGAATATTTGGACAAGTTCGTAGTTGTGTTCATTGATGGTATTCGGTGTACTCCAAGTCGAAGGAAGAACACGCCAGAGCATTTAAGGATAATATTGGGAAAACTCCGAGCATCGGTGTATGCCAAGTTCAGTAAGTGTGATTTTTGGAAGAAGGAAGTGGATTTCCTTGGTCACGTGATGACAACCGAGGGAGTAGCAGTTGACCCCGGTAAAGTTAAGCGATGCTACATTGGGAGCGACCCAAGACCGTGACTCGATTCACGGTTTCTTGGGAATGGCGAGTTATTACCGCCGTTTCATCGAAGGATTCTCATCGATTGCTAAGCCTCTAACGCAATTGTTGAAGAAGGAGAAAAAGTTCACTTGGACTCCAGCCTGTGAGGAAAGTTTTCAAGAGTTGAAGAAACGTTTGACTTCACCCTAGTGTGATTTTGCGGATATTCGCAAGGATTTCGATATCTATTGTGATGCTTAGCGTCAAGGATTAGGATGCGTCGATGCAAGAAGGAAGAGGCGTAAACATGCGTCAAGGCAGTTGAGACCTCACGAGGAGAATTACCCTACTCATGATCTGGAATTAGCTGCCGTAGTGCATGCTTTAAAGATTTGGCGTCATTACCTCATCGGTAATCGCTGTGAAGTCTACACAGATCATAAGAGTCTAAAGTATATCTTCACCCGATCGATTTGAATATGAGGCAGAGAAGATGGTTAGAAGCGATCAAGGATTATAATCTTGGAACCCACTACCATCTCGGAAAAGCCAACGAGTCATGGATGCTCTAAGTCGTAAGAGATTCTTGCAATGCTTTGGAAGTAAAGGAAAATTTCCCGAACTTTATGAAGAATTTGAGGCTAAAGCTAGAAGTTGTGTCAGAAGGATTTGTAGCCAATTTGGAGGTACAGTCTACTACTGGAGAAGCAAATTCGTGAAGCACAACCAAAGGATCTGTGTTGTCGGACATCAAGGTCAAAATGGCGAAGGAAATTCAAAGATTTCACCAAGGATGATCAAGACATACTGGATTAATGGTCGTATCGTGTACGGATATCGATGGTGCGAGACGATTAATCTTAAAGGAAGCCCATGACTCAAAGTATTCGATTCACCCCGAAGTACCAAGATGTACCGGGATGTTAAGACTAAATTTTGGTGGCCAAATCAAACGAGAAGTCGCGAGTTCGTTGCCTTGTGCGACACCGCCGAAAGTAAAGCGAGAACACGAGAGACCAGCAGGTTTCTTTGCAGCCGTGAAGATTCGGAATGGAAGTGGGAAGAGATCGGAATGGATTTTATCACGGTTTACCCAAGACCCAATCGGGTTACGATTCGATCCGGGTAATAGTCGATCGTCTAACCAAGGTCGCCATTTCTTGCGATCAAAACCACATACTCCGAGATCGCCTTGCGGAGTTGTACATGGCGTAAGTGTCGGTTTGCACGGTGTGCCCAAGAAGATAGTGTCGGATCGAGGATCTCGGTTCACTCTCGTTTTGGCAAAGTTTGCATGAAGCATTGGGCACCCATCCGAATTTGATGCAGCGTATCACCCTGACGGATGGGCGGTGAAAGAGTCAATCGATATTGGAGGATATCTTTGAGAGCTTGTGCTCTAGCTAATGCTACCCGATGGGATAAAAATTTGTCGTATGCAGAATTTTCGTACAACAATAGTTACCAAGTTAGTCTGCAAATGTCACCATTTGAAGCTTTGTACGGCCGTGCCTGTAGAACCCCGTTGAATTGGTCGAAACAGTGAGCGATCGGTTTGGTCGGACATTATTCGAAGCGAAGAGTAAGTGACCATGATCGAGAAAGATTGAAGATAGCTCAGTCCAGGCAGAAGAGCTATGCTAATAATCGTCGTCGTGACCTCGACTTTGAACGAGGATTTCGTTTATCTTGAGTTACACGCTCGAGGTGTCAAAGGTTTCATGCCAAAGGAAGCTTGCCCTAGGTATGTTGGTCCGTTCAAGATTTTGGAACGCCGTGAGACGTTGCTTATCGATTGGAGCTGCGCGATGCGTTAGCGAGTGCATGATGTCTTTCATGTCTCGCAATTGAAGAAGTGTCTTCGTGTGCGGAAGAGCAAGCCGTTGGAATCAATTGACTTGAAGGAGGATCTTACCTACAAGGAGCGGCCAGTCAAGATTTTGGATGTCGCGAGCGCCTCACAAGAAGCAAGGCTGTTCGTTTTGCAAGGTTGGTGGAGCAACCACTCGGAAGGAGAAGCAACGTGGGAGCGTGAAGAAGAGTTGGCCGAGTTTCCTAGCCTTTTCTCTAGCTAGCCTGAATCTCAGGGTCGAGATTCCTTTAAGGGGGGGAGGTTTGTAACATCCCAATTTTCATAGCTTAAAAATCTTTAATAGTTAGTAGGGAGAAAATTCACCATTTGGATTTTATTTGATTTTAATTTCAAAAGCTTAATATTGGACTTTACAATCAAAAACATTTAATGTGAATAATACCAACATGAACAATAGCCAAAACTATTTTATTTGGATTCTATGTGCTCAGATATATTTTCTAGATTTTTCTAGAATTTTTCTGAGTTCATTTGCTATTTTCTATTGCCTATTTGAATTTCTGGTATTTTCTAAATTGGAAAACCTATTAATAATCTCAGATAAATCCTTGGGCCTAAACCCATTCCTATTCCTAAACCCCGGCCCATTCTCCCCGCCGCCACATTGACTTCGCGAAGCCCATCTCGCCATGCAGGCTCTCGCCTAACATGCGGGCCCCGCATGTCGACCTTCTCTCTCTCTCTCTCTCTCTCGGCGCCTGCTCGTTCTCCACCGTCGATCAGGAGGAGCGGCTAGATGCGCGTGAGGTAGCAGGAGGGTGCAGATGTTCCTTTGATTGTGGGCGTTCGATCAAGATTCAACGGCCTGATCCTTGAGTCCGTATCGCAGCCGCACCATTTCGCACGCGCCGCGTCCTAACCATAGCCACTGACGTGTGGGTCCCACCCCGCCACGTCATCGTCATCTCCGAGTCGGGACGGCGGGACTCGCCGCCGCCGCTTTTCGCCGTCAGTGCCTAGACCTCCTCGGCCGCCCTATATAAAGGAGCTATTCCTCGGTCTCGCACTCCAACCAGCGCGTGCCGCTCAAAACCCTAACCCTAGCGCGCTAAAGCTCGGAGAAGCAATCTGCGCCGCGCAACACCGACGAGCTTGTTCTCCACCGTCGGTCGGCGCGCCTCTTCGTCGCACCCTCGGCATCGCACGGAGCTCCTCTACCTTACGGTGGCCTTGGTTTCGCGGAAGACCACCGGAGCCCCGATCCCGACGAGCCCGAGACTTCGCCGCCGCTTCTACCTCACCGCCGGCCACCCTGGTTGTCCCCGTGCACGTGTGAGCACACCGGTGTAATCCCCATCTCGCCCTCTACCTCCTGGTGCCATCCGTCACCGCCGGCGAGCCATGCGTTCGCGAGACCGTCGGGACCCGGGCGCCACCGCCTTCGTTGTCATCCACGTCGGTGCCACCTCGGCGCCGCGTCAGCGCCCGTGCCTCCGTGTCGCATATGTGGCGCCCGATCGCCATCGCCACGTGTGTGCCGCGTGGGCGATCCACCGATCTCGACCCGAGGCTCGGTGAGACCCGTCACCGTGGCCGTGTCTCGACGTGTGGGTCCCACATGTCGTGCCAATCGTCACCCCGTCCGAACGTCCTCGGTGGCGTCGGCGTTGCGCAATATTCCAATTTTTCTTTAGAGAAATAATTCGGAAATTCCAGAAAATCCAAAGTAGGGTTTCTTTTAGATTTCCAATCTTCCAAAGCTCATAACTTTTGCATCCTAACTCCGATTGAGCCCATTCAAATTTCTAAATTTGTCTAAATTCAAGCTCTATTTATCTGAGATTTTTATTTAATTTTTGGAGTTTGTTTTGCCTCTGTTATTTATTTGTTTTGTTTGTTTTTGTTTCGTTTGCGAGTAGACGTCGATTCGTCGGGGAATTTTGTGGAAGAAGGAGCACCCCAAGATCAAGACCAGTACATAGACTTTTTCCAAGGCAAGTCATACCTTTGATCATCTTGAACCCAGTTTTCAAATTACTTTGTGTTAAATTAATGCATTCTACTTTAATTATTTATTTAAATGCTTTGGGCATAGTTATTATCCAAATTGCTATCACACTTTGGCCTTGTATGTCATAATTTCTTGTCACCCTAGATTGGTTGAGTTGGTAATATTATAGCACCAACGTGGGTTGGTTAGATGCGAATACAATTGCTTAGCTATGCTACGAGTCTCACATCTCATGTAAGTTGCAAATATTAATTATGACTAAGTGACTATGGAACTTTGTGTAAAGCTGTGTGCTATGTGTTGTTACTTCGTGATGGCATGTGTTGCACTAAAACCAAGCTGGGTGGTAAAGGATTTAGGCGAGGCAAGTGGTGGAGACCGTGTGACATGGTGGTCTATGTGATGGGAATTATGGTCTTTGTGACTTAGTTAGAAAATGGAAGTCTTGCCTTGGTCAATTAAGGACTTAACTTTGTGCGCCATTGAATCGAGCCTTCTTGTGCGACCACATGCACGGTATGGGACGGGCCTAACTTAGTAAGTTATGGATTCGGCATTGATGTTCGGTGGATAGGTTAGGTGTGTGACAGGTGGAGGTGTGACTACTTGGTGGTTGCATCGCGGGACGATTCGTCTTCCTGTCCCGGCGGTGTGTGTTATACCAATTCTATGTGAGTGGTATAGCGGTTTGTAAGCACACCGGGAATGTCAATGTTTGAGATGAAGTTTCCGAACTGTTTTGTTACGATTGGTGCTTGCTACACTAGTTGTATCTTGTGGGTAAAGTGTACAACCTCTGCAGAGTGTTAATCAATCTATTCGAATAGCCGTGTCCGCGGTCATGGACATGCTCGGGGATTTCACACGAGGGGTAGTTTTCATAAAATGTTGGGATGGGAGCTGTGTGACCTCAATCATATGGCTATGTGAAATAATCTGTTTAGCTGTGTGTCTTTGTGGAAACAAATGTTAAATTATTATTGTCTATTTGTTTTGAATTATGATTTCAATCTATTATTCGTATTCAATTGCAAATGTTGCTTTTATGCAAAAGAACCACAGAAGCCTTTTTCTTTGGAATAAGCCTGCATCTATACATTGCATTCTGTGGTATGATTTGCGAGTACGGTTGTGTACTCACGCTTGTTGTAAAACTTGCGCCCAAACCTACGAAGAGGAGGAGTCACGCCGCTTTGAGGAGGAGTTCGAAAGGCGATCGTTCGTTAAGGTGCGGATCCCGATCGGTTGCTGTGGTGAATTGGTGGGATCTACGCTGAGTTTTCCGTTCATTCGGCCGCTTTATTTCCTGTTAGCCCTGCGAGGCTTAATAAGTGTAAACTCGACCATAAGGTCAAAACCCTTATTTGTTATTCAAACTAATCGTTTATTTTATTTATCGTTTGTGTGGATCGATATTTACCTATGTTAACCCTGTGTGCACTAGCGTGATCCTAGACTAGTGCGGTATACGAGGGTTCGAGAATCAGATGCAGGTCCGCGAGACCCCACCTGAAGATTAAGGTTAAGTTTAACTCTGATTAATTAGTGTTAATGTTAGTATGACATGTGGGTCCGACGTTCTGAAAAAACTAATTAAACCGTAGTTTAGCGTATATGAGTATGACATGTGGACCCCACCACTTAAAACACGTTGCATAGACCCAGTCCATAGGCCAAGCCACTTACAACTAGGCCCCTAGACCTGTGTACCATCAGGTGGACCGAATCTATATGGACCGCAATCCTACATGTCCATCTCTCGGGTTTTCCTGAATAAAAATAAATAGAAAAGAAATTAAAAATCTAGCTGGACCCCACCTGTTAGTCATAGAGAATTTTTCTTAACAAAAATAAAAGGAAAAAAATGAAAATCCATTCGGACCCACCTGTTAGAAGTTTTAGAATTATTGAAATTTCTCTCGGGTCAAACTTTAGAGAGCTCGTTCTCCCTCGTTTTAAATCCAAATGATTTTGTTTTTGTTTCTAAATCCATTAAATTTAAGATTTCCATAAGTACCAAAATAATAATTTTTGTAGTTCATTTGAATGTATTTGGGTTATGTGCAGTGTTTTGAAAGTTGTCGTTTTACGCTTAAATAGATTCCAACATCGCCGATGACTCTGCCACTGCTTCAGGACAAGACCAAGACCCAGTAATATCCACAATTGAGCAAGGTAAGTCCTCACAATTGATCATGTTTTCAACATACTTTTCAAATGCAAATTATTTTGTTTCAAAGTGTTACTTGTATGCATATTACTATTTATGAAATGTTATGTTAAAGGTTGATACCTAGCTATGCCAAATGTTGTTTATTACTATTCCCCTCCTTGATTGTTAATAACCCCTTATACCTTGTCACCATAGATTATTTATTACATTAGTAAATTAACTTTAGTTAAACAATAATGACTATTGGTTGTGCTTAGACATTGTTTAGTGGTTGAATTAAATATGACATAAACATTGTCATTACAAGAACATGTGAGATATTGTGAATCGTAGTGTCGTAACGTGGGTTACCACTGGAAACAGAAAAATGTTATTTAAAATAGTGAAGACTTAGGGGAGTGGATGGTATGAGATCAGTGCAGAGCATGGACGAGAATTGGATTTGTGGATTGTCTCGCCTAAGTCGATTAAGGAGTGAATTATATGCTGCATTTCTAAACTAATAAATTGTGCAACCACAAGTCTAGTATGGGATAGACCTCACCAATTACTTTGCCCAGTCTCTAACATAAACCTTGCTCATAGTGGTAGGTTTGGAATTGAGAAGGGCGTCAGACTCCTTAACAACGGAGAGTCCCTCATTAAAAAATGCATTTCATAACGGAGCATTCTAGGGATACCCCATAATGGTCACTATCCCATTGTTGAGGTGTTCTCCGTCGGAGCGGGTCGAGTGTCGGAACTGGGTATTGCTATGATCATCTCTATCGTTCACCTAAGTGAAAGATCTAGACCCGCCATTATGTGGTAATGGAGTTTTGGTGATTAATGATAAATCTAATTGGGAGACTAACACTTTTATTGATATACATATTGTGTAGTCTTATTTGGATATAAAGGTGAAAATCATGAAGGCATGCAAAGTGATTAAGTGATTAATGACAAATGCACTTGTGAGACTAACACTCCTATTGTTATATCAAGTTTAGTCTCGACTTGGATATAAAAGCAAAAATCCAAGCAGTATGTATTCATTAATGACAAATCTATTTGTGAGACTAACAATTCTATTGATTATCTATTGCTTAGTCTCGTTTGGATATAAAGATGAAAATACAAGAGGTATGCATTCTACTTCTTATTATTATATCTTGTTGCATTCCTCGGATCCAAAATATAGGTTAAACTCCACAAAAAAGGTTAACTTGGATATGTGCATATGTTTCCATTACACATTTGTGTATGCACACATTTAGGGGGAGTTCATTCTATATTTTGTGGTTTCATTAGTATTGATCCATATTCTCTTTCCACATATATTAAGGATCTTTACTTTGAAACATATCCTTGAATATATTTAACTTGTGTAGTTAATATATTCATATGAGTATATGAGAGCATATGAGACTTGTGTAGTTCATTGATGCTCATATATCCTTGAATATATTTTAACTTGTGTAGTTAATATATTCATATGAGTATATACAACTTGTGTAGTTCGTATACACTCGTATTTAGTATATACAACTTGTAGCTCGTATATACTCTTGGTATATATAACTTATGTAGTTCATATATACTCATGTCACTTTATATTCAATTATTTGCAATTGTGTTGTGGGACTAATGTGTGTGCTAAGATGTTTTCAAGGCTTAGTCCCGGAGTTTGAATGGTGACATGAAAAGGAAATGCAAAGGTGATAAGAGATCAACATGGCTCAAGACAAAGGAGTCATGCATTGCATTTCGAAAAGCTTCTGGAAATACGGTAGTACCGGCGTTGTATGCGAGGTAGTACCACACGCGGATGTACTGATTTACATGCGGTATGAAAATTCCAGTAGCATTGTTTTTGGACTTGGTTTGCTCGAGGTGGAGTGGTAGTACGGAGTTCATGTGGCGGAACTACAGCGAGCGGTATGACCGCAAATATGTTGGCGGTATGTAAATTCAGAGAATGTATTTTTCTGTATTTCTCGAGCCTCTGGAAATCGGTAGTACGCATCGAAAGCGGTACTCTGAGAGCGTATACGGATGCTAGTTAGCGGTAATACCGCACTGTTAATAATGGCTTGTTCAAAAGCATTTATGCGGTATATCTTGTTAATTAATGTTAATGACATTGTGGGACTAACATTTTCCATGAGTTGGATAAATAGGTTATGTTCGAGGTGATGAAGACTTTGGATGGCATCATGAGTTGATCGTCATCGAGTCAAGGTTCAAGAAGATGATGCATCATGTGTTGATGCATATCAAGATCTCGAATAAGAGATGATTATGAGTTGATCATCGAGTCAAGAAAAGACTCATCATGTGTTGATTGAGGTCAAGTAAAAGATGCATCGTGGGTTGATGCATATCAAGACGATGACCCGGACATGAAGCGAGGATGTGAGTCATCAAGCTTCAAGTGGATGGTCAAGGCAAAGGTATGACTAGCTAGGGCTAAGGATTTGTTCCTAGTCTTTTACCGGTCTCGGTGTTTGGTTGGAGACCGGATTGCTAGAATAGGTTGCCGTACTATTAAGAGGGGTCTTGTCTAGTAGCTTGAGTTAGTCATGTGTTGATAGCTCATTGTGTTTGCTCTAGCTCAACTTAACATGTTGCCTATATTTGCGAATGTGTTTTGCAAATAGCTGAGGCTCATGGATAATCCTTGTAGTATGTGACTAGACTTTGCAAATGTGTTTTGCAAACGGTTGAAGTCCATGTACCTACTCCTTGTAGCATGATCTAAGTTTGCAAATATGTTTTGCAAATTGTTGGGATTCATGTATTTTCCCTTGGCATGGTCTAAGATTGCTTGTTGCTAACTCTTTGGACTTAGACCATGGTAGTGGATCTTTGAAGTTGTGCTTTTTGATTTGATAAAATGTGTTTGAGATCAAATCAAATAGGTGGGTTGAGTAGCCCACTGAATAAGCTTTCAATAGAGTCCAAGATCACTCTATTCGACATCGAGTCAAAAGTTATGACCTTTTTACCGAGTGTGGTGCTGTGCTGAAATTTGGGCTGCGGTAGTACCGCTCGTATAATCACGGTAGTACTGCTGCGTATAATCATGGTAGTACCGCACCAAGGTCAGAACGGCTAGTTTTGCTGATTTCAGCTCCCAACAGCTAGTTTTTGTTGTGGGGGCTATAAATACCCCCTTGGCCGGTTGAGAGACAATCTTTGGCATCCCATTGAGTTCCTTTGAGCTAAGAGCAAGCCCTCTACTCCCATTTGTGCATGTGTTGCACTTAGTGAGGTTTGAGAGGCAAATCCTATTGCATGTGTTGCATTAGGTGGTGGATTTAGTATCCACGAGCTTTGACACTTGATTGGTTCAAGTGAAAGTTGAGTCTTGTTACTCTTGGTGTTTGCCGACACCTAGATGGCGTGGAGCGTTGTCGTCGGTGATCTTCTCAAGTGAAGCTTGTGAGAAGACCCGGCGATTTGTGAGTGGCTTGGTGCTCGCCATCTCCGGAGCGGAGTAAGAGCAACCCTAGTGGATTGAGGTGATAAGTTCAAGTTGGAGTTGGTTCAAGCGGTTAAACTCACTTAGAGGTGTTGGTTCGGTTGGAACCGGTCCAAGTGGTTTGGACTTACCTCGGAGGTGTTGCCTCGCGTTTTGGAGCCGATCCAAAAGGTTGAACTTACCTCAACGTGGATTAGGGGAGACCGGCAAGTCTTCGATCACCATGGGAGAAATATCGCCGTGTCAATTGTGGTTTGCATTCTAGCTTTACTACATAGCAATTTATATTCCTAGAATCAAATTGCTTACTTGTGTGATTGCTCTTATGGACTTAATTGTTTATATCATTGGTTAATTGCTTTCAAGTCTTTGCTAAAATTGCTCTATTTATTATTGACTTGTTTTGTTGGTGCACTTAGTGAACTTAGTTGATTTAGGCTAAACCGAATTGATTTTTAGCTTCCGCATTAGAAATCGGTTTTAGCTCATAAAAGTTTTAAAACGCCTATTCACCCCCCCTCTAGTCGGTCTCCTCGATCTTACACTAAGGAAACGTGTTATGGCCAACATTATGAGTTGATCATATCTTATAGATAAAGTTGTACAATTTCTATAGCGTGTATAATTTATTCGAATAGTCGTGCCCTCGGTTATGAGCATTGTGCAAAAAGCCACACTTGGTTAGTTTTAGTATAATGTGAATTGAGGCATGTTAACAAAAAACGGTTGTAGCAATGATATGGGTGGTTGGAACCTTATGAGTAACTGTAGGTAGATGCAACCTTGCGAGCAACTGTAGGTGGATGGAACCTTATTGAGATAAGAATTTATTACACAAATGAAACTTTGGTTTCGAAGTTAAAAAGGCTGAGTCATAAGTTTGAAAAATAATTATAGTATTTGAGCAAAACCTACTTTGTGCTAAAATAACTATAAAACCCCTCTTTTGGTAAGTTTTGCATCTATATAGATGCATTTGTCGTGAGAGTTTACTGAGTACCTTTGTATTAATTGTTGCTCATATATGTGGATTCAGTGCCTGAGGATACCAAACGGTGAACACTTACACTCTACCCATCGGGAGTTGAAGACGACGCCCAAGTACTAGGCCACTTACCCCAGTCGATTGCCTGTGAACATATCTTGAGAGTCACCACTGCTATCTATCTTTTTCGCTGTAAGACTTCATCTATATTAGGCCTTATGGTCCATGATGTAAGACTCCGACCATGTGGTCTATTTACCCCTATTTATTTAATTTGCATGTATGAATGTGATATTCATTGATGTTGTACTGTGTGAGATAGCTACTGATCATGGGACTAGCTCGGTATACACAGAGGGTCTGGATGTAAATCTGGGCTCGACATCGAGAGGGGGCAGACATGGAAATTGAAGCCAGCAGCGCAACTTGCTGCTCCCAGAATAACACACTGCAGGGGCAATCTTGTCATCTCCATTCTCCTTGGGCACCACAATTTACAAACTACACACTGTTGCTAACCAGCAGATGGGAGAATTGACTATTTGCCACAACTTACCTGTGGTTTTGATAATTTACCATTATGTTTGTTGCAGTTGATCATTTGTCACACCTTTTCTTGTCCCCTTGTTGTTTTGCCATTTTTTTAGTTTTTAAATTCTTTTTTGGTATTGTTGGCCCTGGCCCACATGCCCACAGATGAATTTGCCCTCCCGGTCGGGTCCAGGACAACTATGTCGCAGGGTCGAGCCATCTCGGACCAAACCCACGTTACCACTCCCGCCTCATCCACCTCGCTCCCTCTTCTCTCTCATGACCACCTTGGCGACTAAGGTAGCATGCCAAATTCGGCGGCGGCGAAGGGCGCAGCATGTATCCTCCCCTTCCGAAAGCCTTCCTCTTTGTCTTTCCCTTCATAGTTTGTTTCTAGAGTTTCATTTTGATAAATCTAGTGAATGCCTAAAACCCTAGGTTAGTGGATGGAGCCGGTTTGAGCTTGATGGAGGAGTCAGCTGGAGGAGTGCGAGCAGTGGAGGAGCCGGTTGTTGGAAGAGTGCACGCAATGGACCCAAAGTGGAATGTAAATTCCCTCTGGTCTTGTTGGATGTACCATTTTTGCCCCCTTCCCCCTCCTCGCAATCTTAGTTGACTCGAACGGAGTACAGAACAAAGTAGTATGCCCCTAACTTAAATTTTCTTTTTTGCCCACGTCGAGTTGGATTGAACCTAAAAGAGCGTTTACACTAACTATTAGAGTTCCACCATACATCACAAGGCTTGATGACAGTAACCAACGCAAATATGAGTGGCAAGATCTAGAATGGGTTATCGATTTGCGTGGATTTACATTCAGTAAGTTGATAGAACAGTTGGGAGAGAGGACAAGTTGGGGTTTATCTCAGGAGGCCCATGTATGGTGCAATGATATGGAGTGTGATGGTGGGATGAAAAGGGTTCAACACACCTTCTAATTGTTGGAGGTATTTAACAACCGCAACAAAACAAAATGGGTTTGCTTCTTAAAGGAAATAGTAGACAGCTTCCTATTTGTTTAGCTAGTCCAGTATTACAGTGGACCCCTTGGTGAATGAGTGTGTTCGGACTTCCGCTGTAGCAGCAGTGGTTGAGGCTGAGACCCAAGGAAATGACTTGTCCTCACCAATTAGGGTGGACTGGTTAACTATTGAAATTGCTCAAAAACCTAATGAATTGGATAGAGATGTTTCTATGGGTGAAGAGGAAATGTTTGTTCTTTTGGGCTTAAGGGGTGAGGCTAACATAGCCAGGGATGAGGTTAACAAAGCCAGGGTAGAGGCTGAAAGATGTAGAGATGAGTTTGGTGGTGCACCTACAGCCATAGTGGATGGCCTAGGAAATTGAGGATTAGAAATTGCTTGAAAAAGGGAGGGGGTAAGGTAAAGCAGTCAGTTCAAATGGGTAACCAAAACAGGTGCAGAAGATGTGAGAAGCTGGGCCATAGGCAAGTACGGCAACCCAGTTCAATGTTTTCTTGCTATGTGTTTCAAACTGATACATTAACTTGTAATGTTACCTGCACATAGAAAAAGAAAACCAGAAAGAACACAACAAGAACAGAAGGTGCAACCACTTCAAGAGTAGGAGGCCCAAGCATTTCACCTACTTCCCCACCTAGGAGGTTAATGATCATCGTGCCTACTTTACTGAATGAAAACCCTGGTCCTGTCACAAGAAGGTCAAGTACTAAATTTCTATATGCATTTGTGATTAAATCATCTTATTGCATCCACCATAATTCCCATATGCATTTGTGACTAAATCATCTTGTTGCACTGGCTTTGGGAGGTGAAGCATCACAGTCTGAAATAAATACCACATCTCCAGCAAGACCTGTCGAGAAGATGACCCCAAAGAAGAAAAATAAGACCTAAGATTGCTGGTAGAACTTGTCATTTTGTTATGTTCTGTGTTATGTTGTCAGTCCAGAACTATTTCAGATGTGAACTCAGTCCAAAGAGTCCAGAAATTCATTTTGGGAGAACCTGCTATTATGTTATGTTATAAGTCCAACAATGTTTCAAATGTGAACTTGATCATGCTATTATGCTTGTATTATGTTACTTTCATGCCAGAATTTCATGAACCTGCTTCCACACCTATAAACTCATGTTATGGTCACAATAGCGTGACAATTTTTTTGACCCACTGGCAGACATTTACCAACAAGGCATCACATAAGCAATAAGTCAACAAGGCATCACATAAGCATAATCATCCATAAGCATACATTAGCATCCATTTACCAACAAAGTCTGCATTGCATAAGCATCCATAAGCATACATTACCATCCACAAGCATTGCATACATTGGGCACTGGCTACTTCACTAGCACAACGATAACAACCAGGAAAACAAGCGAAGGCATTTTGGTGAGCTTGCTCACCTTCGCATCCCCGTTGGAAGCGAAGGCCTTCAACGCAGGCATGTCACCGCTAGTGACCCAACCTCATACTTCAACCAAGCAATGCTTGTCTTCACACCATCTAGCTCACCCTTCATTGAATCATAGCCTTCCTTGAGCTCAAAGGTTACTTCAAGTAGATCTGGAATGGCATCCTCAGGGCAGGTTGCGTCCTCATGAACAAGCCCAATGTCCATCAAGTACTGCTGGTACTTGTCGATCGACAAGAAAAAAAAAAGTGCAACTATTGGGCACCTGCCAAGCACAAAATTTATCAAATTTAGTCACAATCCAACCTTAATCAGTACCAATTTCTCCCTAATTTCTCCTAAAATGCACAACCCTAAAACCCTAGCCTTATACTATCCAACCCCAATCAGTACCAATTGCAACAAATCACAACAAAGGAGATGAGAACTTACACCGGGTTGATTCCTTGGACACTTCACAAAAATCTTTGTCGGGCTGTTCTTCGTCTTCGAGGTGAGCTCCACCACCTTCTCTACTCCGCACCTAGGGCAGTCGGTGAGGGGCAAACCGCTATTCCCGTGCCCTAGCAACGACACACGACTAGGGTTAGAGCGGGTGGCGAAGGAGCACCCCTAAGACATCGCAGCTAGGCTCATGCAAGATGGTCGC
This sequence comes from Ampelocalamus luodianensis, assembly GCA_036346255.1. Lineage (NCBI taxonomy): Eukaryota > Viridiplantae > Streptophyta > Magnoliopsida > Poales > Poaceae > Ampelocalamus > Ampelocalamus luodianensis. The sequence goes on from CM070631.1 coordinate 42,325,344, forward strand.
TGCCTTGGTCGTCGCGATGGTCACGAGTGGGAGAGAGCGAGGTGGAGGTGTAGTGGGTCTAGTCCGGGATGGCTCGACCCAGCCACATATATGTCCCAAACCAAACTGGGCGGGCAAATTCGTCCGTGGGCATGTGGGCCAGGGCCAACAAGACCAGAAAAGGATTTTAAAACTTAAAATGACAAAACAACAAAAGGGCAAGGAAATGTGTGACAAATGATCAATTGCAACGAACATAATAGCAAAATATTGAAACCACGGGTAAAGTGTGGCAAATAGTCAATTCTCCCTATTCTTTAGCTCACTGCGTTCCAACGATCTTCTCAGGTGATGTTCGTTCTGGGATAAAGGTTCATGTATATGTTCATGTCAGAAATGCTTACAAGATCCCATCTTAAGGACAACTTATTTACACGATGTCAGTGGCCACGATGACATCAGGTGATCCGTATGAGTAGAACCACCATAACAAACATGCAGGTCATCACAAAGATGAGCAGCCACTGGAAGCATGTTGTCTTGGAAGCCAGCGAGTAGACCTCCGCCGCTCGCGTGGTTGCACGCCCGGTGCTTGCCAAGCTATGCTCCACGGCTCTCTCAGTGGAATCAAGGATCTGCATCAGCAGTAACCAGTAAGTGAACATTCTCAATAAACATCCGGCAGAGATAACTTTGTTGCCAGTGTTAAATTGAGGTAACATTATCCACAGAAAAAATCAATGTCAACACAACAGAAAGCCTACCTTCTCTGTCTCTTGCACAGATTGGTTCATTACAAGACTACTTTCCTTCAGTTGGCGTGCTAAGTCAACCATTTCATCAGTCAAATCTTCTTGCAGCTTCCTGTGCAGTGCGAATATCCAACATGGTAAGAGTATAACAAGTATATTCATTTGATGATCTTATACAAGCCTGAAGTTTTCATGCTTAGGCCTTAAAACATCAGGAGAAAAAAGAAGGTAGTGATTAAACATTGCATTGATTATATCTTTCAAATTTTCATAACAACAATCTCAGTGAAACCGGACAATGAATGGATCTGTTCCTCCAAAAAGTCAATGAATGGATCAGTAAATTGGTTACTCGTGTAATTTAGAAATTGTGAATAAGAATAATGACGGCACTAAGCCAGATACTGAGATAGGAAAAAAAATCTTTGCAAAAAAAAACAAACCTATGCTTCTCAATGTGAGCCTGAGCTTCTGCATCCAATCTAATAGGTGCTCCAATATCTCTTTCTTTTCTCTCATGACTGCTCGGTCCAACCTCCACATGAAATCTATTTGATTACATCTGTTAGTTCGTAGTTGTAACTGTAAGAAAAAGAACAAATAAAAAGGGACCAAAATTAACTTACGTTGATCTCCTCCGCAATCCTGTTGATAAGGATATTGGACTTTCTACCTTTTCTCCTTCACAAGAGCTTTCTTCTTCTCTGTTTTCATCAACCGGCTTTTCATTTTCTGACTGCATCAATAAGACAGAAATGAAAGTGTATCTAGCACCTAGCCTAGCGGTGTGCACTGTGCTGAGATATCAGTTCAAATAAAGAGCTTGAGGACATCATATGTTGTAGTTGCATTGAATTCTACAAAGTACAAGTGGAGGAATTTAGCATATCAATGGAAAACATGAATCAACACAATAAAAACATACCACTGGAGCAGCAAGCCTGGCAGCTAGTGCTTCAATCTTTTCTGAATACTCACTAAGCTTAGCTTTTGAAACACTGAATCAGGAATAAATTCATGAATGAACATGTTCTGATCATGAAAAAAAAATACTGCATAAGGAGTCAAAGATAAATTTCAATATAGGGACCACTGAATCGGCTGCAAGATTGTCAATGAAAAAGGCAAGCAACAGCCCAGAAATTCTCATCATGAAATGAAAGGTCATGAAAACTTATAGTTGTGTGTGAACTTTCACATATGGGTTCTTATTGTCATGCTGGAAGGAGCATATGTTTACAGAAAGAGTATCCAGATTTTCATGAACAGCTTGTTAAAAAATACAAAAGAAAGAAACTTTGCATTTATTAAGTGGGAAAGCATAGCACCTTTCATACTAAAGAAGAAGGGTACTTCTGGAAGCCGGTCAGTGTATCACACTAAGAAAAAACTTCAAATATGTGTGTAAAGTAAAAGTTACTCTGGTATTGATCATGTGTTCCTGTCTACTTATTGGGCCCATTCATGTAATATCAGTATGGAAAAAGTATTGAAATCAGTGTTCCCCTAAGCGCCCGCCTAGACCGCCTAGGCGCTAGGCGCAGCCCTCCCGCCTGGACCGCCTAGCCGATTTATCCCGCCTAGGTGGCCGCCTAGCCCCGCCTAGGCGGCAATTAGGCGCTAGGCGTTGGTCTACCGCCCGACTAGCGCCTAGCGTCTAGGGGAACATTGATTGAAATATATTATGCTACCCCAATTCATCAGTGTTTAAAAGCTGAATGTTGAAACATACCATCAGTCAAAGCAAGCTAGCAGCAAAGTGTATTAATAAATTAGCAACCAGTACTCCTTTATAGACTTACAGAGTTTACCTTAATGCAAAATGAAAAAATGGATGGTGATACTGATGCACTGGCAAGATCAATGATTGGTAGCTTGGCAGGACGCACTAAAGTCACGCAATAGGGGCCACTGAGCCAGAGATGAGGTTTACATTTATATTGGACTACAAATTTTGATGGCTACGGTCTTGTCATTGATGGGGGCACACAGTCATATACAAGCTGGGTTTCGTTCAAAAATTATGGATCCTCAACAAACGTTAGCTTGACCACAGTCAACACATCAATATTCCCAAAAAGCGGGCAACGCTATGCCATCATAGAGAACATACAAACCCATGAGTACCTTGATATCCCTTCTGGTGTAGTTTCTGCTCCTAGCTGCTCCAACAGCTCCCTGGCTGTGGTTACATACTGCAATTGGAGGGTGTCAGTGCTAGCACACAATCTATTCAAAATGACTAAGATTAAAGAGAAGATTCATTAAATACCACTTATTAAAAACAAAACAAATCCAGCAATATCCCATTTTAACCGTTTTAACAAAAAAACTATCCTCATTGAGGCAATATCTTTCTTCTCCTCTTTCTAAATAGGTTATATAACAGTATGCCAGTATCTGCTCAGGCGTTAAACAGAAACAAGCATGATGGAGATCTTTAAAAAAAATCAGAGCTACGCTTACATGGACAAGCTTAGCCTGATTTTGCTGCCGAGGAGCCGCCTCAAGCAGCCTTTTCAAGTTCACTTCCACCTTGCTGAGCCCCATGATCAAGATGATGAACACCTACTGAACCATTCAAAAAAGGACACACTATTATGCAACACCCAACACACAAAGATCAAACTGATTTGAGATTCTTTTCCCCTCCTAACATCAACAATTGTTTGCCACAGGGGCGGACTTAACGTGGGGCATGGGGGTTCAGCTGAACCCCCAAAATTTTTGGAAAATATACCGCATGGATTGGGGTATCCATCCAAGAGAGAAATATTTGGATGATTGATCACAGCAAAGAAAAGGTACTCCACGAGGATGTTGATGGGGGGTCTCCGGCTGGAGCTCACCGCGCCGGCCGTCGAAGAAGGGGGAGGGTGCCAGATCTGGCAAGCGGTTGAAACGAAGGAAGGGGAGGAGAAGAGGACGACAAGAACTCACCGCGCCGGCCACCGGATAAGGGGTACCGGATCTGGCGAACGGTGGAAATGAAGAGTCGCCTCCGGAGAACGTATCGCACAGTGGCGAAGCCAGGATGAAAACAGAGGTGGTGCTCATGTGTCGAGACTAACATAAGACAAGCATACCAAAAAATACATCTACCGGTCTTTTGCTATCCAAATGCATACGTATATAGGATGAAAACAAAGTGAAATCAGCAAATACAATAATTGAAGTACCTGGCTAATGGAAGGTGTGCCCTAAATGTCTGTAAATATGTGAGTACCAACCTGTAGATGCAAAATATCAAGTTTAGTGATACAGGAATCACCATTCAAACAAAATTGCTATTGTCTATAAGTAATAAATCTATTGTCTATGAACAAATCAACAGATTATAAGTAATAAATCTATTGAGTATTGTCTATGAACAAATCAACAGACAACAATCACCAATTCACCATTCAAACAAAATTGCTATTGTCTATAAGTAATAAATCTATTGTATATCAACAAATCAACAGGCTATAGGTAATAAATCTATTGTCTATGAACAAATCAACAGACAATAATCACCAATTCACCATTCAAACAAAATTGCTATTGTCTATAAGTAATAAATCTATTGTCTATCAAAAAATCAACACACAACAATCACCAATTCACCATTCAAACAATCAATCACCAATTCACCATTCAAACAATCAGAGACTGTGAGAGGCTGAGAGCCTGAGAGCTGATAAAGTGAGAAGCGAGAAGTGACCTGCGATGCTAGGGCCGAGGAGGGTCAGGAGGGAAGTTGGCGCCGCCGCGCCGGCGAGGAGAGGAGCAGGGCGGCGAGAAGCCGAGAACACCAGGCGGCAAGCGTAGTAGCGTAGAAGCGGCGCTCTCCCGGGCCCCGGCCTCCTCCCGCCCTCCGCTCTCCCAAGGCGCTGCCGGCCGCCGTGCCCGCGCGCCCTGCCGGCCGCCGTGCCCGCGCGCCCTCCCGGCCTCCCCCGCTCTCAAGCCGCCGCCGCCGCGCCCTCCCGGCCTCCTCTTCCTCTAGGGTCTTGGCGTCTGGCCTGACCGCTTGGGCGCTTGGGGAGTTGCCGAATGCCCGAGGCCGAGGGGGTCTCTCTCACCGTCTCAGCCTCTCAGGTCTGGGCATCTGGCCGCTGGGGGGGTCTTGGGGCTTCCAGCCTTCCACAACTCTCTTCCGGCCCAACAGGCCATCCCAAGAAGCCGAATGTTCGGATCGCAAGAAGCCCATGCCAGATCCTTTCTTGTATGCCAGCCGGTGGTTTAGGAACGCAAGTGTTCGGCGATAGGAGGCCGTGCTCGAGGAGAACAGACAGTGGTGTCGCCCCTGTATCGGTAGCGCGAACGATGGAAAGGAAGAGAAGAGACGGAGGAACGTATCGGCCGGCCGCCGGAGAAAGGGGAGGGGCGCCGCTACCAGCGAGGCACGATGTGGGATGTGGACTTCTCCGAGAGTCTGCGTGAGAAGGCGCATAAAAACAAGCGGTTTGGACATCGTACCCTAAAATACAATTTTGACAACTAATTATTATTATAATATATTTATAAAATCTAATAAAATAGTAATATTATGAAAATATTTTTCGAGATAGATCTACACCTATGATTTTCACGTATTCAATATAAATATTTGAAAATATATTGATAACCAAAGTTTGACTACATATATTCCAAAATGACTTGTTTTTATAAACTAGAGGAAGTACTTCCCTTCTTAAATGAGATAATGACTGGTCATTGATCGTTAAAAAATATTTGGATTTTCTATGCACTTGATCTTATTATAACCATCTCCATCCTAGCGTAAGTCACAACAATCCCTTTCTCCGTCACCTCCCCACCGCTGCATCCGTCGCCCCACCACCCGCCGCTAACTCAAGACCCAACTCACTACTCACCATCATCCCCCTCCCCTTGACATCGTCCGCCGTCCTCCTATGTGTCCGTGGCTAGTGGCGTCACCATCGTTTTGTCATCCAACGTTGACCGTCGCTGCTCTCCTCCCTGTATAGTTGGGAATTTCGGTGAACCTAAAACCTAAATAGGTGAATTCGAACTCTAACCTTATCATGGCCGTCGGAGAAGTCAAAGACCTCGCGGCCAGAGCATGGATTGTGGGTGCAAATCGAATGATGAGAAAATCGATTAATTTCATTCAATTTTTAGTTGAGTATTATGTAGCAATTCCGCTTAAATTATAGAGTAACATTTTTTTATCAAATAGAGTAACATCTCATCCTACAAATTTCATCTGTATACTTCTTTGTGCAACAACTCATAAAACTATATAGATAAAATATTTATCCTCACTACTCTATAAAGATAAACAAACATCATATAGTTAATTTAGTTAGATAATTATGTTTCTTTCTTGTTTAACTATATATTAGAGTCTAGCACGTAAGTTTATGGAAACACACATAAGCACACATTTGGATATAGCAATGTTGAAATCCTTGTACCACCGCACATGCGAAAAGAATACACATATTATATATCTTTTCTACGTCTTCTTTCCAAAATTGCAAATATGATGTTTTGGCAATTGATTAAGATAAACGATATTTCTCATATTGTTTTGTACATAGTGTGTGCTAATTTCTCTTCTTAGCTCTATTTGTGTTTAATTAGTTCCATTACACAATTTCTACAAAGTACTATTTTTATCTTCTTCTTTTTGTTTATGGAAAATGATACATGTAACATACCATGTTAATGATATTCACTACAATGTGTATGCACCTATCAAGTTTCTCAAGGATCGAAAGGGAGATAATTTCACGAGAAGATTCTAAATCATCCAATTTAGAAATTTAGAAATTCTTAGAAATATCTAAGTGATTTAGATATTTTCTTTTAATGAATTAGATTATTTCTATTGTCACAAATTAATGGTTATGATAGTCTATATATACGAGCAAAATAACTCATTTTTCATATATGGTTATGCTAAGATAGAGCATAAGAAAAGAGAAGAGTGTGAGAGCTACATATCTGTTTTAAAAGAGAGTGACTTGTAATAGAGTTGTGCCCAGATAAAATGTATTGTTTTTTAAGTAGGTATGTTAGTTGGCCTGTCCTTAGCGTGTTACTCCCTCTAAGTTCTATTTAAAATAACCCTATGGAATTTTCAAGGTAAAACATTATAATTCTATACTAGTATGAATAAAAATAACAATTTTATGAAAACTTTTAATGAAAATAACAATCTAGATCATTGTAAATATACTAATAGTCAAATTTTAGAAATTTTGATTGCACAGATTCTAAAATATCACTTTAAAAAACGAAAAAGTATTAATATCTACTCAAAAGATATTATAATATTTTGTTTCGAACCCCCATTGATAAAGTTCTAGATCCATCATTGGTTTGCCACACTTGAAGTAGCATAATCACATCCCCAATAGCAATTGTGGGGAACGGGAGACCAGGGAACATCATCAATTAGTCTGGGAACTTTCCAATCCGCTGTGCAGATGAACCGTTGCTTGGCTAATTAATTGGAAATAGGACGTCTGAGTTGCAAGCTTACCGGTGGATCGATGCCATGCCCCAAACCATTGACATCGGCGTGCGATAATGGGACGAATCCGGATGGGGCTCGCCGTGGAGGAACTGGATTTGCTCCCAGTGGCGGCAAATGGCTGCGTCGAGGAACTCACGAGCCAGTCCGCGGTGGTGGTCTGGTCAGGGTGGAGTGGGTTGCGCCGGTGTGGTCCCAGACTCACGGTGGAGCTCTTTTTCCCCTTCTATGTCTTCTATGATGGGCGTGGCCCGTGGCCCGTGGGAGGAAGATGAGGGAAATAGGCCAAATGACCTCCCATAGCTAGCCCATTTATTTTTGCTTGTGGATCAGGAAAAAAAGTACATTATCTTAGCTCTCAAAGGTGTCTTTAAGATTCGTGCAATGGATATTCAACTTTTAAAAGATAGAATAATGATTTGAATTTTGAATGTTTGCATCAATCTCGAGGCAGATTTGATTGTGATGATAGTACATGTATCCTGGTGAATACGTGAAAAAACCACATTTGTGGATCAGCCCAAATAGAAATTCTTGCTGCATCTAGTGTTCATGGTTTGTTTGTCTTAAATAGATGAAAAAAAGCTACTAAAAGAACGAGAAAAAAACGAACGTTTATGATTTGTTTGGAGTGTAGGAACTTTAATAGAAAACGGTAAAAATCTTTAGCAAAATCAATCGTCCCAAATGAAGCCTTCTGGAGAAGTTTGCTTCACGGGAACTCTTCATACAGCAGCATTAGTTTCCAGCTCCAGGTCAATTAATCCAATAAATGCTTGCCAAGTCAGCGTCTCAGACAAAGAAGAAATACATAATGCAGTTGCTACGTTAAGTTCACTGGTTTGCGGCGATAAAGTTTAACCACGGCACAAGTTTAGCTGAATAATTGAGAGCAGAGTAGAGTAGCACACTAAATGACAACAGTAAATTATATTGTCTAATCCAAAAAAATGTGGTGTGGGCCATCTTCTACTCTACTCCATACCTCCAAAGGCTGCAAATCCTCCTTTTTCATTTTCTTCTTCTCTTCTGCTATTCTATTATCGGTCTAGTTGACTATGTGTCACTAGAGCACCAAAAAATCAAGATAAGAATCCTAAACTAATCTTATTGGATTAAGACATGCACAGATCCAGGTGTTAAACCCCAAGGCACTGGATGTCGATGTGCAGGTCTCAGAATCTGGCAAACATATCTCGATGCAATCTGACAAACTGGGAAGGTGCATCATGAAAAGGTCTTAGTAAACAAGACTAACGAGTCATGGTTGGGGAGTTTCACTAAAACTTGCCGACCAAAGCATGTCTCCAAATCAACTTGCAACCAATCAAGTGACATTTAGCTTACAATCTTAGATCAAATGCATTATTGCCCGTAAGCCATTGGAGCACTTGAGTTGACGACGAGGTGAACTCCTGCTCGAGTAAAAACCTGGTTTTTTTGCATTAGCTAAGCAGTGGCGTACATAAGACGAAATTGGCGAGGGTACTAGTAGCACAAAGTTATCATAAGAGTGCTAGTAGGACGAAGTTACCAAGAGATAAACTAGTAAATACATATTTAAATATCATGTCCAATCTAAATTGATATATAAATTATGGGAAACAAAATTAAAATGATAAATACATTAAATATGGTATCTTAATAATAGATAGTGCATTTTAAAAGCCCAAAAATACATGCATGTAATAATTTTATGAACAAAACTAAGTAGATTTGTGATGCAAAAAATGACAGAGTATTGAAAGGGTACTAAGGGTGCGGCGAGCGGAGCCGGTGCTCTTGCCCCTCGTGCCTCCATGATGGATGTGCCACTGTAGCTAAGAACTCTCAGTTGCGTCAATTGTGTCCCTGAACTTTTATTGGTAGTACAATGAAGAACATCAGGACATGTTGTTCATCAATTATCCATCGCAGTCGAGACATTAAATTACCTTCTTAACCTTGAAATATACTCTGGTTTCAGGAAACATTGTCTAAAAAATGGCCATATGGCAACACAATTCTCTGATTCTGTCAGGAAACAACTGAAAACGCCACTTGTAACTCCATTATGCAATATGAGGACAGTGCAAGTACTCAAGGTACAAAGTACCTATTAATCATAAAGTATTAATGATAGGGCAGGGAGACCACAGAATCTCACCATCTACTCCTAATCTTAAAATTGTCACACACAAAATAGAAGAAGCAAGCCCCACATAGTGCAGTACATATATGGTGCAGCACCTTTCAGGCCCTCTCTTAACATCCAATGATCCAAACTTGACTAACCTTCTCGATAAATTACTCCTTGGATGTCACAAAAGGTGCACCAAACACACTCACAATGACACCAAAAGGATATATAAGGCCGGCCAACACTTCATCACCTCTACTATGATGGAGAGCCTGAAGGCCAGCTTACATGCTAACAAACTTCAGTTTCAGTAATCAGTACTACTAACTACTCACTGTGTTCATAGCTAAGCTTTTGTGTTGATGAAGCCATGAAGGAGAGAGGGGTGAGGAAGGGGCTGATCATGAAGACCCTGGACCGGTGCCTGTCCAAGCAGAAGGGCCGCGAGCCGCCGGAGGGGCGCTTCGCGGTGTACGTCGGCGGCGGCGGCGCGGCGAGGGAGCGGTTCGTCGTCCGGACGGAGTGCGTGAACCACCCCCTGTTCAGGGCGCTGCTGGAGGAGGCCGAGGAGGAGTACGGGTACGTGGCGGACGGGCCGCTCGAGCTGCCGTGCGACGCCCGGGCGTTCGTGGGCGTCCTGGAGAAGATCGAGCGGGAGATGGCGGAGGAGGAGACGACGGTCAAGTGCGGCGGCCTTGTGAGGGGTCACTCGGCGCACCGGATGATGACGATGTTTCCGGCGAGGGCGCCGATGATCGTCGGCTGACGAGGTGATCGTTGGTTGAGCGTTTAGCTGTTCTTGTCAAGCTTTCTTTTGATTCCGTGCACAAAATATGTCGGTGCCGACGCACGCACGCATGCTCTCTTCTTGTTAGTGCAGTTGTGATGTTCGTTTCATGTACTATGTACATACATATTGGATTTGGCCTCCTAAGTTTCAGCGATGTTTAGACCGTGGCGATTAATTCTTTCTCATGGAGCTAGTATAGGAACAAATTAACCAAGAATGTAGAATTTCAATAAAACAGATTTGGCAGAGATGTAAGCACTCTGCAGCAACAGCAGTACTCCAGAAAATGACATCTCCGTTGAAGGCGCTTATTAGCGCGGCAAGCGACCTGCCTCAACAACCCAAGCGCTGACGACTCCAAAAATAACCAGTGTCAAGCCGGCAACCACCACGCCGGCGCCGGAAAGATCAATCCCATCACTGTGTAATCTACGAGTACTTTTTCGGCAACACAGTCCAGAAAGCAACTATGAGAATAGATTGCAGTAATAGCGAGGTACAGAAATGGAACCAAGTACTTCAGTGCGAAAAAAAAAACACAAGACAAAGGAGGACTAATAATATTGAACGGTGGAAGAAATTATACGCTCGCCTGACCAATCAATACCAAGCAGTGGAACAAAAGGATCATACAGTTAAACTATAACAGATATATCTCGCACCAATATTAACACCGCAGGTCACACCTGGTCACTCTTGAACTGATGCTCAACAAATGCCCGATTGGATGTGACGACGGAGGAGCAACCATAACCATGTACAGCAAAAGGTGAATCTGACAGAAAATCGCAACCTCATTGCATCTACTACCTCCTGATGCTAGCAACCCAAGGCAACGCCTTCTTTCGGAGCAGAGGTGGCACCCACAGTTACAGCCTCTTTTGTTGTAGAGGTGACACGAAGGACAGCCTGGGCGCTTAATGGGGAAAGCTTTGATTGGCAGAAAGCCTCCCATGATTCAGCTTCTGGTGAGGCAGCAGGTGTGCCTTCATCTTCGCTAGAACTCGAGGCTTGAGACTTCTCGTAGAATGCTTGTAGATCCAATGCCAATTTGCGAGCAGCCTCCCTTGATTCAGGAAGATGGTCACTAAGCTGGGTTGCTGCGATCTGGATGAGCTTATCCATTCCATATTCTCTGATTCCCTCCACGTCCTGGACAGAAAATAGGTCATTGTTGTGAAACAACTGAGGTGATGTTTTATCCCTCGTATTTAGAACAAGAACAACCAAGAGTGGTTAGTACATGCAGATCCACACTACACAAAAATTAATATGCTCAATCTCCAGTTAATGTCGCCCTATTAAAAATGACTGGAAAGGTGTGAAGCTCTTTGAACTCACAAACTACAGTTAAACATACATTTGCCATCTTAATATTCTCAAACATATGAAATCTCGACCACAAGCACTAGAATCATTGTTTGGCCAAAAGCTCCAGCTCCATCTTATGACATGGAAAGTTGAAACCATGCATCTACATATCCAAATAAACTAAAACGCTCTCGAAGAACTTGAATGTAAACTCAAACTAAGCCCATGGATAGAGAAGAATAGCACACATGGAGATCAAACTATCCATCTCTATCTAGTCACTTGGAAGTTGGAACATCAGAAAAGAGAACTACAAGCTGTATTGAATTAATCTTTGGCCTCTCTTAGGTTCCATTTGAGATAACCAGATAAAAATTGGTGCAAAAAAAGCAGTGATCGTAAATAAATTTTCAGGTCAGGCCTTCACTTACAAGGAGTGGTACGCTCTTGCTGAAACACATTGATGCTTTTGCTCGAATTCGTGGATTCCTGTTCTTGAGGTAGGGCTGCATTTTTGGTAACAATATAGAAGGGGAGATCCAGTTTGTCATTGATATAAGAGCTGCCTCAGCAGCTTCACAAACAAAGCGCTTATCTTGTGAAGATTTTAGAAATAGCTGCATTAGCTGTGAACACATTTGACAGAAGATGTTTAGAGACTTCTTAGTTCGTACAGGAAATCGTCACATGAAAACTAAACAAGTGAAATAGTGAATAGAATATTTGAGAATAGCAATACACACCAATGGGTCAATTGAGTCAACCATTACGTCACCATATGCCTTGAAGATGTCAGCACAGGTCATGAGCGCAGTTTTACAGACAGCACTCCTTGGATTCTTGACAGATTTCACAATAAGAGGAACTAGAGGTTCCCTGTAATTAAAATATTTTAAAGCAAGAAATTAATAGAAGATATGTGATGTAATTTTGTAGCATTGGGCATGGGTAAATGGTGTCTGAAGCTATCAAAAGGATTGTCCAAAAACACAAGGCACTTTGGATGGAATATACAGGGGAGACAACGTACAGCAGCTCCTGCAATCTTTTTTTGTGATATATTGCCAACTGACGAACATTGTTAAGAGCTTCACATGTCATAACCCAGGCCTTTGAATCCAACCTTGTAACTAATGTCTGTCAAACAATAGAAAATGGCAAATCTTAGGGCTTTAAGAATCTGAAAAAAATGCCAAACCTCCAACAAAAGAATCATGAACATGAACAGCTAGTGGCATACACTAAGGCTTGCGTCAACATCTGGGAGATCTGCCAGATTCTCAGAATCAATATACTCAACATCTGCGTTTCCAGACTCACATCCATTAGTCATAGCATCATGACATGCAGGTGGAGAATTTTCTTCCTTGTTGACGCATCTATTGCAGTTCAACACAGGCTTGGTGATGCAGGATTTCAGAGAATTATCTTTGGTTTTCTCCAGTTCCGTGGATTGAGCTACATTGAGATCTTTCAACATGATTTCTGACATATTCAGTTATTCACACCCTGCATAGAGGATTGGCAGAAAAGGAGATAAGAACAACATGAAGACAATGGATCGTCTATGATAACTGTGTGGAGCATTTTCCATAAACATACGGTCCAGCCAGGCGCGGCACCAGGGGGGGTGCCTGTGGTGCACAGGCACCCCCAAAAAAATTTGCAAAACTTTTTTAATTAGGTATATGTATGAGTAATTTTTTAACTAGGTATATGTATGAACAAAAATAGAACTATTTTGCATATTATTAGTATGTATTCAACAATCCACAAAACACTCATACAGCTTGGAAAAGACCCATCACAGAAGAATGATTGACCAAAAATACATGCTATGGTGGGAGCCTTTGAGTCATTTGACTTTGTTTTCAATGCACATTTGATGCTTGTCATACTTGGATACACAGATAAATTGTCTCAATCTTTGTAAAAGAGGGACCAAAATATTATTAATGCTATGGCAATTGTTAATTTGGCTAAGGATAGAATGCAACAAATGATGTATGATGGGTGGGAAGAATTCCTTCAAGAAAATGTAACATCATTTTGCATTAAATACGACATCAAAGTTCCTAAGCCGGATGGTAGATATATGCCTTATGAAAGATCATCATGTTTTTACCCAAAACAAACAAATGATGATCATTTTAGAAGGGAAGTGTATCTTGGTATCATCGATAATGTTCTCCAAGAGCTTGACAATCGGTTTGACAAGGTTAATATGGAGTTGCTTGTTTGCATGTCCGCTTTAAATCCTCTGAATTCATTTGTTTCTTATGATTGCCTTACCAACTTTTATCCTAATGATTTTTCAAGCACGGATTTAATAAAACTTTTCTTTCCAACTTGATAACTTCATTGATGATATACGAAACGATGATAGATTTAAGAGTCTAAAGAATTTCGGTGAGCTTTCTACTAAAATTGTTGAAACAAGAAAACATGACATTTACAAGTTGATGTGCTTGCTTCTCAAATTGGTATTGCTCCTACCGGTGGCAACGGTGAGTGTTGAAAGAGTATTTTCGACAATGAATCTTGTGAAGAACAAGTTGAGAAATAGTATGGACGATCAAGTATTGAATGATTGTTTAGTCACCTTTATAGAGCGAGATATCTTCTCGAAGATTAGTGATGATGATATAATCAAGTGTTTTTAAGGAATGACATCGCGTCGTGTGGTATTGTGATTTCCATTAGCTATTTAGGACTCTTTTATTCATGTAAGATTTTATTTGAACTATTTGTATTGCATTATTAACTAATTTTGAACTCTTTTGTGTAATTGTATTAGACTTGTGAAATTACATATGTGTCATACAAGATTTTTTTTTTAGCCTTAAGTGTGCACCCCCAGTGCTAAATTTCTGGCTCCGCCACTGGGTCCGGCCGTAGTCAACCATTCCATCAAACAACAAAACAACAATGCAAATATCGTAAGCAACAAAAGCTACAACATAGATAGTTCCATTAGATTAACTTTCATCAAAGCCAATCGACCACGAAACCACCCCCAGGAATGAGAGAATCAAATCAACTACAATGGGGCGTTGTGGAAATCTACTTAATCCAAATTCCCCTAGGTATAGATCACTCTCTACTTGATCCAAACTTCCCTAGGTATAGATCACTGCAAGCCTTAGACTAGAACAATTTAACTTACAAAAACAGGCGCACTCCAAAGTCCAAATAACCTCCCAAGCACAAAAAATGAACAAAGGATAGTTCATTGCTGCCGAGTAATCATGTAAGAGTACACTTACTGTACTCAATACCAATTATACTACTTAATTAGGAACCCTAAATCACAATAAAAAAAGGCGAAACATCCGGTACAGGCACCAACACAATAGAATCCACCGAGATCAGTAACTCGCTACAGTCAGCAACCGAAGCATCACGAAGCGCAGGAACACCGGATTTTGCCGACACCTAAATCCGAATCACTACCGCAACTCCAACCACGGTCGCGAGGAGGAAAATGAGGGTGGGGAGGCGAAGAGGCGATGGGTTACCTGAGGGCGAGGCGGGAGGGAGACGCCGCCGACGCGACGCGGCAGTGGAAGGCAGCAGTTCGCTCTCGCCCTCGCTCGCTGCGGTGGGCCTTGGAATGGGCTTCCGTCGGGAGCGAGTGGGGGCGTCTCCGCGACAAGTTATACCGTGGAGTTGGTGTCCTGGTGCTGTTGCTGTGTCTTGGAATCTTGGACTTGGCATGCGACAATTGCATTCAGGTACCTGAAAATCTTGGGTATCACGTTCTTGTAGCATGCTTGGCTGGCATAATCTTTGCTTCGCGTATGTCTTCCATGGTGGAGGATAACATGGCATATTCATGTGAACTTATTTTCTTACTCATATTCTTTTTCAGATAAATGCTTACTTAAGAATTGGTTTTTTATGTATGTGAATTTCAAGGAAAAAAATGGTTTACCAGCGTTGCTTTTGTTAAGGGGGCTGTCTCAGCTTCTCCCATAACCTATTTTTTTTGCTTTTGTTCTCTTTGGGTGCTTTCGGTCTCTGTTATGTATATTCTATTGTTCTTTGAATCTTGTAGTTTGGTTTTCTTTAAATGGAAATAGGGTGCAAGTCTTTTATCAAAAAAAAAAAGTTTTGCTACTCATAATCTCAGCGCTAAGAAGCTCACTACAACGTAGCATAAATATCTGAAGTACAAAGCAGGACTGTTTGTCTAACCTACCCAGCAATTCCATGCATGATTATCAGCAGTGTGCAAAAATGACGATTACATAGGGCTTCTATGCAAAGCCTTCATTGGATTCCATAATAATTCGGCAATAATTAAGGAATCCCATTCCATCTGAGGTGGCCGTCTGTTGGGTTGGGGCTCAATTTAAAATTTCGGAAAATCCGGAGGGTGATTAATGGGCGGGGCGCCGGTCGGTGGAACAAGTCCACCGGGAGAACGACCTCGGCTCACAAACATGGGCCACATGTCAGACTGTGAGGAGGTGGCCCCTGCGGTGAGCTCATTTACGATCCGCTCTACTCTACCTCTCGGGCGGAGGACACGAGGTGCTACGCCGTTCCCGTTTGGACGCCGGCGAGGTGACGTCGATGAAAGGCCGGCCGTTTTCAAGGTTCACAAATTGACAAGTTACTATGACCAGGGGCGGATCCGGTATAATTCCAGTTAACCCAGCCCACATGCAATGTTACAGTATCAGTCAGGATCCTGACACGTGACATGTCCACGAGGCCCTACACAGCTACACACATCGTACGCTAGATACAAGACTACTTCAGGACGGTCCAGTCTAACCCAACCGGCCCAACCCATGTCAGTCGAGATCTCACGGTCCCTCTTTCTCGCTAACTCGACCGTTTGGCCCAATAGGACCTCCAAAACCCTAATCCTTACAACGGACGGTCAGAACCTCAGCATGCCTTCCCACTCCCCGCATCCAACGCTTTAACAGCATCCACGTCGCCCCAAACTCGACACTATAAAACTGCCGCCTGGCTTCTAAAGGGCGCGCGCCTTGCCCGCCTCCGCTACCCTCCTCCGCTACCTTCCTCCTCGCCGTCTCCCCGCTCGCTCCAAGCAGCCTCCGGCGAAATGGTATGCGCCTTTTCTCGTCTACCAGCTATCGCCTGTCTGTTGCTGCCTCCCTGTCGTGATCGGAAGGGGAACGTTTCGTGAGGTTTTTGGGGCGTTTTCGAGCTAGTTTACTTGGATCTTTGGTAATTTGGGTTAGATTTAGCCACTGCTTGCTCTCGTGTTCGTAATCACCTTGTGTTGATCTTAAATCTTGCAGGCCCCGAAACGAGGTGGCGGGGCGCCGGTTCCGGCGAAGAAGAAGACAGTACACGGCTCGTTCTTCTAATCTGCGTGCTTTCGTTTTATTCTTCTTTTGCTCTGTTCCGCTCTTTGTTTGATTCAGTGTTTTGTTGGTTGGTGCAGGAGAAGGTGACGAACCCGCTGTTCGAGAAGAGGTCGAAGCAATTCGGCATCGGCGGCGCCCTTCCGCCCAAGAAGGACCTCCGTCGCTTCGTGAAGTGGCCCAAGGTTGCGCGCATCCAGCGCCAGCGCCGCACCCTCAAGCAGCGCCTCAAGGTGCCCCCGGCACTCAACTAGTTCACTCGCACCCTGGACAAGAATCTCGGTATGCTTCCCGTCCATTTATACATTCTTTCCATGCATGCTCTGCAGTCATTTGTAAACTGTTCACACTGGTGCATATGATAGGTTTCGTTGGTTCATGCCTCTGTTGATGGGGTAGGGAGTAGTAGTAGACCAAAAAAATTTCTGCTAGGTTCTAAAGTCTTAATTGTAATTCCCAGTCTAGCATTGGTACAAATGGATGTGGAATTGTATTGAATTTTGCTTAAATTCTATGGAGTATTCAATTTATTTTGCGCGCATAGCAATGCACATGTAAGTGTTTGTACCTATTTGGCGCTAGGTTTATGTTAAAGCTAATACAACCTCTGTTGATGAGGTGGAGTTATTTATGCTTGGTCAAAGGGTCGGCTTAGTGAAAGGAGGGTTTATATCAATTATGGAGAAGTGTCACTGAGCTTGAGCGGCGGGCGAGGTGTTTAGGAGTGTATGCTTTGGAGGGGAGCGGGTGTCCAGAGCTATGGGTTTGGTCGCAGAGGATGTAGGGATGAAGATGGTGAGTGTGATAGGAAGGGTCAGTATTATGAATGTAGGGCAAAAGAGAGGAGAGGTAGATAACGAAAACATGTGTGCTGGATGGTAGGCCTTAATAGTTGTCACCTATCCCAAGTAGTGTACTGAAAGACCGTACTCTTATCTATTTGTGACTACTGCACTCCAGTGAGGAATGGTTTATTTGTCATAGTTAACCTTTTGCAGTCAAACTTTTTTAACTTTGACCTTCACTATTTAAAAGTAAATAGAACTGCTATATGAAATTATAGTATCTTGTAGCCATTCTAGATGCTTTGAAATATACTGATGGTCAAAGTTGGAAAAGTTTGATTGCAAAGGTTACGATGTGGCAAATATTTGTGAACATAGGTAGTACAATCAATTTTTAAGTGAACCCTAATGGTTGCACTCCCAGTTAATTGGTGATGCCATATTTATGTACTCACTATGAGTAGGTGAATCTTTATTCCATCTCAAAAAAAAAATGAGTAGGTGAATCTTAGTGAGGTTAACCAATAACCACCTACAAACTACTCTTTTCTTGAATGTGAGCCGTATTAATCCAGTGGTTTCCTGTTTGCATCCTAGGCTTCTTAAACTAGGGTTGCTGTATCTGCGTATTATGAAATACTTTCTGAATTTTATCATACTTGGTATACACTCGGTTTCGTTAATAAAATCGGTGAAGGATCTTTCCCTTACTATTTTCAAAAAATCATACTTGGTATACATCTGCCAGTTCCCTTTCATTACCCCTTTTTATTTATTTTCATTTTCTCTTAAGTACTGTACTTTGCTGCTATGTTCCATGATCATAGAATCAATTCATACCTGCTCTCTCTGTAAGCTATTCTTGTAATCTGGTCCATGAAATTGTTGGTTGCTGAATTGCTGTTAATATTAGCTTCCCTCTGCTACTATTCAACCCGCCTTCTTTTAACTTTCTAAAGCGAGATGAACCGTATAGGTTGTTTATCCTGTAATTTTTTGTGAGGTGCACTTATTTAGGCCCTTCAGCGTTTCAGTCCTTTTGCTTGTGGTTAAAACTTGCCTACTGTCAATCTTTTATTTCAGCGACAAATTTGTTCAAGATACTTCTTAAGTACCGCCCTGAAGACAAAGCTGCCAAGGAGAGACTTTTGAAGAGGGCCCAGGCTGAAGTTGAAGGAAAAACTGTTGAGGTAAAGAAACCAATCGTCGTGAAGTATGGCCTTAACCATGTGACCTACCTCATTGAACAGGTGCATTGTCCCCCCTTTTTTCCTTTATGTGATTTACTATAATAAGTGATAAAGAGAGTTGTCTTTAGGCATCGAACTGCATTATGTTAATAATTAAAATTGGTATGTTTATTTGCAAAGCAAGGCCCGCCTGGTTGTCATAGCTCATGATGTTGATCCGATCAGCTGGTTGGGTGGCTCCCAGCCCTTTGCAGGAAAATGGAGGTTCCTTACTGCATTGTTAAGGGAAAAGCTCGCCTTGGATCGGTATTATTTCTGTTGCCAACTTTGTCTGCTACTCTGCTTGCTAAATGTCATCCGGTGAAAACTAAAGAGCTCATGAATAATTCGTTGTAGATTGTTCAAAAGAAGACTGCTTCTGTTCTGTGCCTGACCACTGTGAAAAATGAGGATAAACTTGAGTTCAGCAAGATCCTTGAGGCTATTAAGGTGGGTAGTTGTGAATTCATCGGTTTCTCAATATCCATTTTTGCTATGGATTTGTCCACTGACTGCAACTTAATTCTTTTTCCAGACAAACTTCAACGACAAGTTTGATGAGATCAGGAAGAAATGGGGTGGTGGTGTCATGCGCTCCAAGTCGCAGGCGAAGAGCAAGGCCAGGGAAAAGCTGATTGCGAAGGAGGCTGCACAGCGGATGACCTAAATTTAGTCTTGTTAAACTCTTATCTTGTACTTTTCATGTCCTGATTTTGGCAAGAAACTCGAGTAGCGTGCAAGCATGGTGTCATTATCTGGATCTAGTTTTGATAGTCATTTTGTCATTCTCTGGATCTAGTTTTGATAGTCATTTTGTTCGTGAGACCATCTTAGAAAGAAACATGTTTAAGAATTAAATTTTTTTTTTTCAATGCCGATTAGTCCCTATTGAGTCAAGTTCTATATTGTTGAAGTACTCCTGCAGCCAGCGATGCGCTTTCATGAGGGTTTTTTTGGGAAAGTTGGTTTCATAGTATCAAAAGATACACGTTTTATGAAAATACTATTAAAAAATTTTGTTCAGTTTTTTACTACTGAAAGTTTGCTCTTTTTGGTTTTTTTGGACGAAATGGTGTTAGTAGCGCGGGTGAGAGCATTTTCGTCATTTCACCTGCGCTACTAACACCAGACTGAACGGAATAGTACGAAACCAAATGGAGTAAACTTTCAGTGGTAAACAATTGAACGGAAATCTTTTGATAGCATTTTCCTAAAACATATAACTTTTGATGCTACGGAACAAATTGTGTCTTTTTTTTTATCTGCCGTTGTCTTGGAACAGCCAGTCAGACGAGGGAATGGGCTTTTCTTAGATTAAAATCAGTGTCGACAAGTGTATGTACAAGGTGACTGAATCTGTACAATGCAGGAGGCCAGTATGACATTTCAGGTATCCACAAACTATACCAACTCCATCGATCCCATGCCTCATTATTCCCTAATCTACGTCAGATTGTTTGTATGAACAATGTCGGTCGTGTTTTGACTTTTGAGCAGCAACTTCCTCAAGAGTAGGGTCTGAGGAGCCTGAACCCCTGGAACGAGCCCTTGAGCAGGTTGCCGAGGGTGGACACGGCGCTGCCCTCCTCCACGGGCTTGATGGCCGCGTGGCTGTTGCGCTTCACCCTCAGCACGGCGTGGCCGAGCTGCTCGCTCAGCGAGTCCATGGTCTTGCCGTCGACGGGGTTGCCGTAGGCGTCCGACACGTAGAAGGTGTCGTCGGCCTCGCCGTTCTTGGTGGAGATCACCGCCCGGATGATCGACAGGCTGTTCTCGCGGAACGCGCGCGTGATCTCGGAGAGGAGCCCCACCCTGTCCTCCGTCTTCACCTCGAGCTCCAGCCCCTGCAAATGCGATCAAGAACACTTGTCACTTGCATGCAAAGAATGCGAGGAAGATGTGATCGGCGAGTGAGTTTGTGCGTACGCCCGAAGCGCGCCTCTCGATGGCCGCCTCGAGGCACCGGATGAGGCGGGTCCGCTCGGTGTCGGAGCGCACTGGGTGCCCGTCGACGTGCCGGATGTAGTACTCCTGCAACCACACGTCGCCGCGGAAGATGAGCAATCTTGTCAGGTACTAGTAACTGATGGTGTGTGAGCGTTGAGACGTGCGTGCTCACTTGGTAGGCTTCCTTGCTGCTGCCCTCGGCGTCGACCGTGCCGTGGAACACGACGTACTGCAGGTCGGTGAGCGCGCACAGCGTGTCGAACAGCAGCTTCGGCCGGTCCTTGCACCGCAGGATGACCACCGTGTAGCGCCGCTCCGTGCAGTCCATCACCACGACCTTGGCCTCGGTCTTCGCGACCTTGCAGCTCCTGCCCACGCCGCCTGGGTCCTGCCCGCCTTCGCCGTCACCGTCGTCGAGCATTAGCCTATGCAGGCGCCTCTCGGCGTGCGCCGCGCCCACGGACAAGGCCGTGTTGCCTTTCTTGGCAACGACGCTGCTGCATCCACCCCCGCCGCCGCCGTCTCCCTGCATGACGTTGCAGAGAAGCTCCTGCACCTTGGACAGCCGGCCCGCGTCGCGGATGGCGAGCCCGGTGGCCTCGTCGATGATCTGGATGATGGCCGCGGCTCGCCTGTCGTGCGTCCACACCTCAGCCTTGACAATGTTGCAGCTGAGCGAAGCCAGCACGGCGCACACCTCGGAGAGGAGGCCCGGCCGGTCGGTGCCGGTGAGCTCAATAGAGGTGGACTCCTCCGACGGCGCAACGCAGCCAGCCGGCCCACTTGCCGGGGACACAAGGTAACCATCCTCTGATTCCAGGCACTGCGGATGAGGATCAGCAAGGTAAGGCATCTCGCAAAGTAGCTCAGGTTAGCAACATCATATTCAGTCAGTAAATGCAGACTCACTCTCTGAATGCAGTCAATGATCTCCCTGTTCAGCAGCTTACTCCCATCCTGATCGGTAACATTGAACACTGAACATGACATGAGCCAAGAAACGCAGAGAAGTCAATCACAACCTAGTAAAGCAACCTCACTGCCAAGAAACTCGCTGCGCCTCACATAATTTTTCCAGGGGAGCACAGCAAATCAAATTAACCAAAAGTTTTACGAGACTTATTACAATCATACCGTCCATGAACCAGTTGCCATCGGAAGAAATGTAAGCCTTGGTGACGACGAGGTTGAGGTCCACAAGGACTTGGACGGCTTCCAGCAAAATGCCATGCTTCTTGACCCTATCAACCTGGGCAAGATAGAAGAAAAGTCTAAGCTTTATCAATTAATATCCAGTACAAAGGTAGACTAGTTAGATATTTAGTTAGGATGGTCCTGAAAGGGAGGTGCAATCTCACCCGGATGACAGTTGCATTGTCGTACGAGTCATTGTCTATCACAACCCTGCAAGAAAAATTCACACAGTAAGCAGAGAGCTAGGGACGTTGAATTGTGGCAGTGATAATAGCTAATGCTACTACTACTAGGTAAACTAATTTGGAATTGATTAGTGACGAACAGTCAAGTTTGGAAGTTGATTAGAGAGAGTTGGATTGTTAGCCTCTTTTCTACTAGGCAGCATAGGAATCACAGATTCCAGATAGCCCTTTGCAAAAAGGCGAGGGGAATCCAGGGAGGACGTCTGAATTCTGAGCTTTAGACAACACGACAGAGCCTAGGAATATGGCAAGAATAAAGGAGAACAAGGCTCCCATGTGTGTGTGTGTGGGTGGGGGAGGGGGGATGAAGCTTTTTTTCCCTGGAGATATTAGATATGTAGGAAAGATTTGTGTTTGTGTTACTGGTGATTTGAGTTGAGAAATCTAAGGATTGATTGGGTAAATACAGAGGGAATACGGGCAATAAAGATTAAATCAATCCCACGGATCAGTTAAGATTCAACAAAATGGATTCGCAAAAAAAAAAGATTCAGCAAAATGAATTCCATGAATAGAGGAAGAAACGTTTGGTGTGCAAAAATCCTCAGAAAAAACTATGCATATATTAATTACGTTGAGAAAAGGATGATAGACCAACCAAAATAAAATTCCACTGTAACACAGTAACAGTACTGCCTTCCGGTAGCAATTTGCGGAACTGAAAATAAATGTTCAGTGAACAAAGTTGTCGAAACAACCATTACAAAAGCAAGAAAGTGCTTGTCACATCGAAATTCTTACCGAGTCCAAATCCAATTCCCAAAATTCAACAACAGATAGAATAGAGCAGAAAGAAACTTTCTGCTCACCAATCAACGACGATAAGATCCCACAAACAAATCAAAATCCAAGGAGAGAGGCAGAAAAAGCAGAGCAAAACAGAAGAGAAGAAACAACAAACATATATAGCAACGATATAGTATGCTAGTATACCTGGGTGGGTTCATCCTCCTGACCAACTTGGCATACTCGTCGTCGTCCTCCACCATCTCCTCCTCCAACCCCCCGCACCTCACCATGACAAACACAAGACAAGACAACGCAACGCAAGAACACGGGCGCCTTCTTGAGTCCCGCCTGTATGCGCTGCCGCTGCCTATCGCAGCTCTGAAGACAGCTCTAGCTAATTAATTATCTGTCTATCTGTAGGGAAAGGATAAGAGCAACCGAGTAGTGAAGCGAAGGGAGGAGGACGCGTGGGAGGAGGAGGAGGAAGAAGAATAGTGGTAATAGCAGGAGGAGGAGGGAAGAAGTGGGCGGGGGGAGGAGTCGGATAATGGGAGGAAGGGGGAAAGGAAACGCCGCGCCGTTTCCATTAACAGCAGTACAAGGTCGGTGAGGTGAGCGAGGGATGCGGGCGGAGTAAAGGCAGCCTGCCCTGCCCTGCCCGCCTTGCGGGGGGAGGGAGAGAACACGAGCTGTGGTTTGTAAACCAGCGCGCGCGTGAAAATCGTGGTGGTTGTACAGTACTGCTACAGTAAGAGTATGTACAGCACAAGATACTTATACACGAGTGTTTAAACAAATATAATATAACACCATCAAACACCCATATAAAAGTAATTTTCTCCAATGCAAATATCTCTTTTGTAGGTACTTAGATAATTGTATTATCTATTAATTATATTATATACATAAACACCTCTTAAGCATCGGTGCTTAACCACCTTATCTATCTTACGTGGCAAGAAAAAACAGTTTTTCTTCGCTAAGCGTCTCTCTAGGCACTTGTATTGTACGGATCTGCATCCTCTGCCATTACATCAGCGATGTCACGGTGCTACAGTTGTGACATTGCCCAGATCTGAGCCGTTTGATCTCGAAAGAACAGCTCAGATGACTGGTGCAGTGTCACTACAGTATCCATAAATAGTGCTGATGCTACAGTATTTTGCTGTGGTGCACGCCTCGATCTCATTCTCTCGTTTCTGATCCAACGGCTTCTACGCAATGTTACAGTACTGTAACACCATGACATTGCAACATAAAATCAGAGGATTTGCTTCCACATTGTACATGCTCTAATAACTCCCTCCTGGAAATCTGGGATTACCGTTTTCAATTTTTTTCCTAATCTGCTATGGATATATATTTGGCTAGAAATGGGTAGGTTGTTGTAAAGCACTCCTATATGTACTCTACCACTCCATGCAGTAACAATTTACTATGGTGGGATTGTACTGGTGTCACCGCGCGTGTCATAATTAGAATTGATTGGATTAATTCGCGTCTTACTAATTCAGCACCCAAAGAAATGCAAAATGTAAATTGCTTTCTTAAGGCGTACATCCCTCCCATATCAAGGTATAATATATAAGCATCATGCATGCACATATAAATGATAAAACATACGCCGAAGTATATATAGACTGATTTGCCATAACACTTGACAGTACAAAAGGTTTTGTTTTCGTGCATGGGTGTGCCTACTCAGGGGCAGAGGATAATGCAGGCCAACCTTAGCCATGGCCACCTCAACATTTCTACATTTATTATGAGAAAATAATAAGATTTAAACATATGTATTGATTGATCTAAGAGATTTGATACCCCTCGGCACCCTTTGGTATCAGCTTAAAGCTCCACCGCTGTGACTACTTCGAGTTTTTTTAACATTAATCGCAAGGCGTGTTAAAGAAAAGGAGAGAGAACCTTCTCAGATTTTTTTAAAAAAAGAAAACAAAATCAACGCCAAACATTGCGGCGCAGATTTTTTGGAAATAATATTATTTTTAAAAAAATTACAAAAATAAATAGTCAAGAAAACTTACAAAACTAGGATATTGTCGCCATTTGAAATGGCAAAATTATTCTGTCGCCATTCCAAATGACGACAGTAGCATAAAGAATAACAACATAGACTAGAACAGTGCAAAGAGGTCTCTGTCGCTAGTTAAAATAGTGACAGGGCATTATCGCCACTCCAACTGACGACATGACCCTATCGTCATTTCAACTGGTGATAGGGATCCCGCAAGTCCCTATATTTTTTAATATTAAAATTTAGAAAAACTGCAATCTCAAATGGCGACAGGGATCCCGCAAGTCCCTAAATTTTTTAAATATTAAAATTTAAAAAATCGTCATTTCAAATGGCGACACAAACTACCCTATAATAGACCCCAAATTTCTGACATAACTCACTTTTATTCAGAAAAAAAAAGAAGGAAGGGACATGAGCATAGACGAGTAGAGGGGCAGAGAAGCTAGCGAAGTGTTGTCTGTCCGGTCGTCTACCTTTCAGATACTTTTTGTAACCGAATGGATTACATAGTTTTAGATGTACGGTTACGTAGTGTAGTATGATGTACATAATCCTTGAGGGTCCTGAGGGGATTGATTTCTGTTATTTTTAATTGGCGATCGTGACCCTAATAAGACCAGAGCAGCGTACATGGCGCGCTGTGATGCAGTGGTTATTCCACACATTCGATTTGGACCATGCTATGTATGATCTGAGATTGAGTTGCATTACCAACCGAGCACCACAGGACACATATTGGGAGTTAGTGCAGCTCAAGGGAATAAGGTCATGACAGTCATATGTACGCAGAGCGGGGGAGGAACGGTAGAATTTGGTCCTTCTAGCCTAGGCATATGCCAAGCCCACTCCTGCATCGGCGGCTGAGCAAGAAGGGGGTGGTGATACCGAAGAAGTTGGGGACTCTAGCCACAGCGTGGCGCACACAATGGCCGAAGATATAGGAGTTGTTGATGCTGTCAATGAAGACCCTGTGGAAGGAGCTCCTTCAGTCAGGCAAGCTAGTGGGCTTGCTAATGAAGGTGAGGAGCTGAAAACCCTAATCCAAAAGATGGATCTAGAAGACCAGGACTACATGGTATTATCGAAAGATGAAGGATCCGACGACGATGATGCTGTGGAACACCAGGCGGTTCCATTCGAGTGGAACACATACCAGTTTGACAACCTCGTCGTGAACAAAGGCTCCCGTGTGTCGTGAGAGTACAACCAGAGTGAGATCAGGCAACGAGCTATGTACAAATGCAAGAAGACCGTGCAGGAGGCGGTCTAATTATAGGCCTTATCTATGCGGTGTACATTCAGAGTCGTCAAATCTAATCTAACATGCTACAACGTGAAGTACGACATAGAAGGGTGCTCTTGGCGAGTGCATGTATTGCAGCCTAAGTGGGACACCTACTGGAAATACACCATAGTGGTCCCTCACATATGTGTCATCACTGAGTTAGTGCAGACCTGTAAGATCGAGGAGGCCGACTAGAGGGGGTGAATAGGCGGTTTCAAAAAACTCTATGCGCTAAAATCGATTTCTAATGCGCAATCTTACAACAAAATGGTGTTGCACAATTAAAACCTAAAACAACTAGGTTCAAATAAGTACACCAACAATACAAGTCAATTGATGAATATTGCAATTAAGCAAAGACTTGTGAGCTATTCAATTTTAGCAATGTAAATAGCACAAAGCATGGCAAGTATTCATACACAATGAATAAGCAATTCAATACAAGAAATATAAATTGCGCAATGTAAAGCAATAGAATGCAAACCACAAAAGACACGGCGAAGTTTTACCGTGGTGATCGGAGACTTGTCGGTCTGAGGGAAGTCCAAACCAATTGGACCGGCTCCACAAATTAAGTCTTCCTCAGAGGTAACCAATACCTCAATCCACTAAGGTTGCTCTTTCCTCCACTCTGGAGATGGCAAGCACCACACCACTTACAAACTACTCGGGTCTTCTCACAAGCTTCTAGAGAATATCACTGACGCACGACGTCACCACGCTATCTAGGTGTCGGCAAACACCAAGAGTAAGAAGTCTACAACTTTCACTTGAACAAATCAAGTGTCTAAACTTAAGTGGATACACAATCCACTACCTAAGGCAACACATGCACTTATGGTTTGCTCTCTAGCCACACTAAGTGCAACACATACACAAAAGCTAGAGAAGGCTTCCTCTTAGTTCTGGAGAATGTATAATGGCACCAGCTATCTTCCCTTATACGACCAAGGTGGGTATATATAGTCTATACACACAAACTGCCCGTTGGAAGCAAGGATCAGCACAGTAACGGCTATAAAACTAGCCGTTGGAAAGAGATACGGTACTACCGCCAACTAATACGCGGTAGTTTCGATAATTGGTAGTTCCGCTCAACACATTGCGGTACTACCACGATACCGAGAGAGCAACACATGCTCAAAATCGCGGCAAGGACCAAAATGCACATGCTCTGGAATTTACGTACCGCCTGTATATGAACGGTAGTTCCGCGAGTCCGATCATACCGTGCACAAAGCGTCGGTACTACCGTACTTCCAAGAGAGCAACAAATGCTTCTCTGGAAAACATGTACCGCCACAAAGGCACCGGTACTTCCGTAAGCACAAGAGCAACCAGAGAATACTAAGTCCTAAATGCACTTCGGTAGTTCCGCCAAGGAATTGCAGTATTACCGCACAAGCGGTAGTTCCGCTCAAAACAACGTCGGTACTACCGATGTTTCTGATAACAAACAGACTTATCATAAACTCTCATTCAAAGTGCAAAACATATTTGCAGATTGATTCAACCAAGGATTAATAGCAAGATTCTTAACACGTTGCAAACACACATTTGCCAACTCTTAGAATCAATACCACAAAGAATAAAGTACATGGACTTAAACCATTTGCAAACTAAAGTCACATGCTACAAGGATTAACCATGAGCCTCGATTATTTGCAAAACACATTCGCAAATATAGTCAACATGTTGATGAGAGCTTAGAGCAAACACAACGAGTTATCGACACATGATTAACTCAAGCTACTAGTCAAGACCCCTCTTAATAGTACGGCAACCTATACTAGCAATCCGGTCTTTCAATCAAACACCAAGACCGGTAAAAGACTAGGAACACACCCTTTGCCCTAGCTAGTCATACCTTTGCCTTGAGCAACCACTTGAAGCTTGATGACGCATATCCTCACTTCAAGTCTGAGTTCTTGACTTGAATGTACATCAACACATGATGCACTTCTTCACTTGACCTTCATCAACATATGATGAAGCTTCACTTGACTCAATGATTAACACATGATCACCTCCTCTTCTTGAGCTTGATAAACATCAACACATGATGCATCATTTGCTTCAAGCTCTTCATCTTCAATATCATCAATACATGATGATCTTGATCACTTTGGAATTTTGCCTTGAACATCATCAACACATAATGATTTTCTTTATCTCGAATCTTGATTTGATGACAATCGCCGCATGATGTCATCCATAGTCTTCAACACAATGGAACTCAACCTATTCATCCAACTCAAGGAGAAATATTAGTTCCACAATATGATTATCATTAATTACCACAACATGCCATTAACTTATAATGGTGGGGACAAAATACCACAATATTTTCCTCTTTGATAATTAATGATAACCACTTCAATATCAAGTAATTGAATAAAGATAAACATGAGTTTATATCAACTACACAAGTTGTATATACTAAATATGAGTGTATACGAACTACACAAGTTGTATATACTAAATATGAGTTGTATAATAAATATATTAATTATACAAGTCAAATATATTCAAGGATATGTTTCAAAGTAAAGATCTTTGATATATGTGGAAAGAGAACATGGATCAATACTAATGAAATCACAAAATATAGAATGAACTCCCCCTAAATGTGTGCATACACAAATGTGTAATGGAAACATATGCACATATCTAAGTTAACATTTTTTGTAGAGTTTAACCTATAATTTGAATCCGAGAAATGCAACAAGATATAAGAAGACGAAGTAGAATGCATACCTCTTGTATTTTTTTATCTTTATATCTAAACGAGACTAAACAATAGATAATCAATAGAATTGTTAGTCTCACAAATAAATTTGTCATTAATGAATACATACATGTTTGGATTTTTGCTTTTATATCCAAGTTGAGACTAAACATGATATAACAATAAAAGTGTTAGTCTCACAAGTGCATTTCTCATTAATGAATACATAGCTATTTGAATTTTTACTTTTATATCCAAGCTAAGACTAAACATGATATAACAATAAGAGTGTTAGTCTGACAAGTGCATTTGTCATTAATGAATACATACATGTTTGGATTTTTGCTTTTATATCCAAGCTAAGACTAAACATGATATAACAATAAGAGTGTTAGTCTCACAAGTGCATTTGTCATTAATCACCAAAATACCCCATTAACACATAATGGCGAGTCTAGATCCTTCAATCTCCCTCTTTTTGGTGATTGATGACAAATCCATCATTAATAGCAATATTTGGATATTAGTCAACATATGATAACAAAGAAAGCTTATTTGACTATATGCATGCATAAAGCTTAGATATTTTTTCCCTTTTTGCACTAAGCAAGAAATAAGAATTCTCCCCCTTTTTGGTATCACAAGAGAGAATATCAAATAAATCAATCATAAGAATATCCAAATGTAGCTCATACAAATTCTCCCCCTTTTGACATTAATCACCAAAAATCCAAAACAAATCTAAGCCAAAAAAAAAAAGAGTGCAAAATCATGAGCTTGGTCAAGGGAGCTGAGATCGGCAAAGAATGAATTTAGATATTACTTCGAAGGAATATCGCTTGTAAATCAGGGATGTTTCCCATGCCGAGGTCAAACTGATCAAAGGGAGCTACCACTTAGAGAATACCATTTTTTTGATACAGTGATATCACAAGGCGATCAAATGGTATAGGGAGTCAAGAGAGTGCTTGTGGATAGCTTGAGTGTATATCAAGAATCAGATTTGACCAAAAGAAACAACCCCAGAAGGTCTGGAATTACATTGATTTGAATTTGTTGTTTTTGTCAGGATAATCGGTAGTACCGTAGTTCAAACGCAGGTAATATGGAGATTCGGAAGTACCGTTTACCAAAGGTTGGTAGTACCTTACAGAGGTAGTATTGCGGTGAAAAACACCAGTAGTTCCGTTATTTTTGAGACTGCAAAGATGGGTTTGCAGGCGAGTAGAAGAAGCATTTTTGCAATGAATGATAAAAAACAAGCCATTTAAAGGATTTTCAATAAGCACAAACCATGTAGATAAAATAGCAAATTAAAACTTAAGTAATTTCAGTAACAATAATCTTCCTAATGATGTTCAAAATGATTATCCAACACAAACATTTCATCCACTTCAGAGACTAGTAGAAAATAGACAAAAACATTCAAGGCTTAATAAGCTTACATAAGATATAACACAAGATAATATTAAGCTTATTATTACACACAAGGTCTATAGACCTAACTATAAGTTGTTCTTTTAACTTCCTTTCTTATCCTTCTTCCCTCTTCACAAGCTTCTTTAATCATCATGACTTGGAATGTATTCAGTGTGAATCATGTCGCTTTCCAAAAAGATTCCCAATTTGTCTTTGATTAGCTTCATGATATAGGGAGCATAGAAGATTTCCTCTGTATCACTCTTTGAGAGAGCAATTTCAGTGAAGATGAAATCAACAATGTCAAACTTGATTCCATTTAAGATATGATGTATGATATTCCATGCCTTGGGATGAACTTCACTACTGTTTCAACCTCTGGGAATGAAGGTTTTCTCAGAATTTTGTTGATCAGGCTTGGTGCTAGTGAGAGTCCAATATCTGTGCCAAGCTCATACTGCTGAGATACATCATATAGCTTCTTGATCTCATCCAGATTCAAAGGATC
Source organism: Ampelocalamus luodianensis (assembly GCA_036346255.1). Taxonomy (NCBI): domain Eukaryota; kingdom Viridiplantae; phylum Streptophyta; class Magnoliopsida; order Poales; family Poaceae; genus Ampelocalamus; species Ampelocalamus luodianensis. The sequence continues at coordinate 42,356,228 of CM070631.1, forward strand.
CTCAAGATGTATCTTATGATTACCATTTTGATGAGTGGGAATACCCCATGATCTTTGACAATATGCTTTTGAAGAATTTAGCTTGAAAGAACCTGTCATCCATGTGAGAGTGTCATCTTCTGGAGAAATGTAGATAGTAGCATAGAACTGTTTGATAGTGAATGATTTATAGTCACATTTCAAAGTTACCAAACTATCCAAGTTTATTTCATGAAAAGTATAGAACAGTCCATTGAAGAGATCATCCCAAGACACATACTAATGATTTGCAAACTTCTTCTGGTTGTAAATATAATAGAACACATTTTCTTGAAGCTTTGTGTGAAAGTGGGATTAACTGCACTCTTGGGCAGCAGGTATTGGTTTTTGTTTCTCATATCTGTGTACCTTTTGGTTCTAATTTTGCTTGGATCTGCCACAAAGAAAGGAGTTGTGCTTGGTGCATATAGCTCATCACTGGTATCAATGTTAGAGGAATCTTCTTCAAAGTCATCGTCTGATTTGTGCACAATTTTTTTCTTTCCCTTCGGAGGAAGATGGTCCAGGGTTTTGAGACATGGTAGCTAAGAGAGGAACATATAATTAGAGTAGGATTTAAAGCAAAAGAGTACGATTCAATCAACTTTTCTCTCTCTTGGAGCGGTAGAATGTCGTTCCAGAATCTTTGGGACATTCTTTCGATTTCAATTCGAACTAGTGTTTGATATTAAATAATCCAAAGAAATGACACGAAATGTTATCAAACACTAATTATTATCAAATTTCCCAAAGGAAGTCGATCATCTCATCCTCATTTCGAATCAAACCCTAAAGGAGAGATAGATGCCAAAACTTAGATAAGAACGAAGAGAATCAAGGCAAGTACCTCAGTGATTTGATAAGGAGAGAGAGCTGGAGACAATCTCTTTCAAGAGATCCGTGAAGACTTCACTCAATCGAAGGATTTTGAGTTTAGAGTTTTGAGTGGGGCACGGCGTATCAGGAACGACATGGATAAAGCAGAAGCCGAGCGTCGTACGAAGAGGTACTCTATTTGCAAGGAGTTTGGACACACCTTTAAGGAAAACCCTATGAGAAATCCACAGGATGAAAGAGACATCGGCAGTCCGGACGGTGCTGCGGGGACCTCATCCGACCACCCCCGCTCGAGGCGATCGATAGGGCGGTCGTTGAGGTCACGGCCACAGGAAAGGTTCGTCTTGTTGAAATATATGGTGTTCAATGCTTTGTAATATCATTTTGATTTGTTGAAAAACTAGGTGATTGCATTGTGTTGAATGTTTTGTAATATTAGTGTGATTTATCGACAAAATACGTGAGGACGTTGCGTTGAATGTTCTGTAATATCATTGTGATTTGTCAACAAAAAATGTGATCACGTTTTGCTGAATGTTTTGTAATACATTGTGATTTGTCTACAAAATATGTGGTCAGAAATAGATAGTAAAAAAACAGGCAGAGGTCACTGTCGCCCATTGGAGTGGCGATAGGGCCCTGTCACCATTTCAATGGCGATTGGGACCTCTCTGCATTGTTCTAGGCTTTGTCACCATTTGGAATAGCGACAGGACAATTTTGCCATTTCAAATGGCGACAGTAGCCTAGTTTTGTATTTTTTTACTATTTTTTGTAAAATTTTTAAAATAATATTATTTAAAAAAATTAGGTACATAACGCATCAAAGCTCCTCGACCTGTGGAGCTCGCTTGCCAAAATCATCTCCAAGTTGTTGCCTTGTTGGTACTACATGTTGAGAAACCTTGGATTAGGGATTGACGGACATAATACCTAAACTACCCTCGGTGAGTTTAGTCTTTAAATAAAACCCCCTTGTACCCAGAAAGAGCTAAATCTATAATAAAGAGGTTCTCCGTATTGTGTCTCCATCTATAATTAAGAGTTTTAGTCGATTGTTCGATGATTTGTTGATTATTTCATGCGTCTTCAACCTCGAGTAGAACTTATTCATGGTAAACTCACTCATGACAGTGTTGTTATTGATGGAAGTGATCTTCATCCCCCATACCTTCACATCAAGAGCACCCAAGAGCTGGTGTGCATTCTCAGACTCAGTAAAAACAAGATCCACAGCGCGAAGATCATGAAGGATCTTAGAGAACCTCCCCCACAGCTCATCTAAAGATTTACTAGGTCTTTGCTCGATTTTTTAGTATTCTTTCTTGAGTTGGTTCTGTCTCACTTCCTTGATCACAGTAGAGCCCTCGTGGTAGTCATAAGGGTCTTTCAGATCTCGTGAGCAGACCCCAAATGAGCCACGCGCTCAAACTCGGATCGACTAAGACCTTGGATCAAGAATTTGCGAGCTTTGCTATTAGTTTCAACATTTGGAGTGATCACATCGTCATTTGCTGACACAACATATGGTTTTTTGACCTTAAGGCAAATAGCGTGCCCTTGAGCCTCGATGTAGGCATGCATGTGTGCCTTCTAGTAAGCAAAATCAACTTCATCAAAGACAGGTGGTTTGGTTGAATACTTGTCAGTCGTCATGGCTCCAAAGACCGGTTAAGATATATGAGAAGAGCTAACCGGGCTCTAATACCACTTGTAGGATCGAAAAGGCGACTAGAGGGGGGTGAATAGGAGCACGGTCTATTTTTCGCTTTGATCGGATTCAATATGATCTTGACTCTAATGGCTATGTGAGCTATGAAGATCAATATATATGCATAGTAGAAGACTTGTACTGAATCCAATTCAAACCCCCAAGCGCAACAATTAAAAACACAAAAAACACGTTGATGAACAGTAAAATCGGAACTACCGCAACGAATAGTGTGGTACTACCAGACGAACAATAAATATGAACAGTACCAGAAATCGGTACTGCCGGATGAACATTGTTGGTACTACCGCATGAACAGTAAATCAGCCGATGAATACGAAAAACAGCCTAAACGCGAAATCAAAAATAGGCATAACTTTTGATTCACTTGGCCAAACTTCACAAAACTTGAAATACACCTTCCTAAGGATGTCAGGAACCTATTCCATGTGATGATCGTGAAGATTCTTGCCAAAGTTTTGACCTTTTTCTGTTCGAACGAAGGTTGCTCCAAAAACCGAGTCAAAACTAAAATATGATCCAAACACTTGCTCGTGGGTGATTGATGATCAAGATGATCTTAGATGGTTTCCCACATGTCACAGCAAGTAAGAACAACACACGAACTCAAGGGAAGATCATCAAATCATCAAAAACACAAAGCTATCAAAGAAAGAGAGCAAGAACATGAACAAACTCATCTTTGGGAAACTTGCTTAGATTGATGTGAGATAGATGGATGTTTACAGCCACTCCATCCTGGAGGACAAAGTTCAACCAAGGAGCACACAATCAACCAAACTCTCTTAGAACCCTAACCTCTCATCTTTCTCTCCAAAACCCTAAAAACACCAACTAGGGTTCACACAAATGCAAGCGTTGAAAGGTGTTGACAGCACCCTCCCCTATTTATAGTGGAGGCTAGCTTCTAGAAGAGTATTCCTATTGGACACCCGTTAAGCCCACACACAAACGGGTTTAACTTACGCACGTATTTTAAAGCGTCGTCTTCAGCTTCTCTTGACCTAAACCACTTCTTACGCCGTTTTGCGCCGCGGTTTAGCCAAGAGCCATCAAGGCGGTATTTAAGTAAAATTACCAAAATACCCCTTCTCAATCCTTTTTCGAAGACCGAGTCTAATCTTGTTGAAGCAATCGCCTGAATCGCCACGTGTATGTTGATCAACGACTCTCATCATGTCGGCAGTCTCTCCCGCCCGGATTCCACCGGAACCACCAAGGCACTTGCACCGACCGCACCGCTTGATCCAACCCGTCGCACCGAACTGCCCATTCGGTCATCCTTGTACATTCTGCGCCACGCTTAAGTCTATTGACCTCACTCGGCATCCTCGATCGTTTTAGATCTCAACTCTTCAAGCTTAGTCCCAATCACCCTCACCGTTGACCGTCGTTGACCTCCAAGCAACCTGCACAGCAATAGACCAAGAAATCGTATCTGGGAACAAGTTCTTCACAACTTGACCCACGTTTGCCAAAACATGCAATATGCAACACATATGCATAGATAAACATGGATATGACCTATCACAAAATCAATTCTCCAAGGGAATCGACAATCAGTTCACAAACGGTACTACCGCCGTTTAACCACCGATACTACCGCCCGCTCACAACACTGCGGTCGTACCACACCTCGAAAAATCCCAAAATCTCCTAAAAGCACTCTCTCGGGGAAAAATACCGCTCATTATGCGGTCATACCGCTCAACGGTACTACCGCCACACACAAGCGGAACTACCGGACTGCAGTAGTACCGCTCCCAAGCTACAGTATTACCGTTTCACAAAAAATGTTCAAAACCCTTAGAAACAATCGACCCACCACAAGGACCAACTGACTAGCGGTAGTACCACTCCACACTTGCGATCATACCGCTCTTGCGGTAGTACCGCTCCTTACACGCCGGTACTACCGATTATCCTGACACTTGGTGAAAAACGATTGTTTCAACAAACCTTCAACGTCATTGCCAATTGTTACATCATTCTAAGATCACGAGCATATCCCCATGATATCCACAATCTCCCCCTTGATGAACACATTGGTAATCTCTCAAAAAATGTAAGTTTTGAGGTTTGAGAAAAGAAAAACTCAACGTTTTCGCGCAAATGCATAACTTGGTCCAAAAGCAAGAGAAAGCAATGGAAATGATCAGGTTGGCTTCAGAATAGTATCAGCAAGTGAGATAAGGCAAAAGAAGACAAGAAAGCTATAATTTCCATAGAAGAGTCAAAAGTCTCACTTAAAGTCCATATAAAAGAACAATTTTTCAATTTGACCTTTGATCATTGTGAGGTTTCAAAAATTGCAGTTCAAGTTCAGAAAAAACAATAAGATTATAAGAATGCAAATTAAATGCTCCCCCTCACTAGACTTGATGGGTCATTATGAATGAAATGATGTCCCATTGCATAATAATTCTGACAAATGGTATGAATGAATAAATAAAATCTGTAGTCAATGGGTTCTGAAAACCCTTGTTGAGATCCTCGAAGGACTCAAAATTTCTAGCAAGAAAGGAAGCAAAATGGCAATATATATAAAACTCATACCCAATAGTCTCTTACCTGTAGTAAAAGTATCTCCCAGAAGAGAGAGCATCTCCCTAAAGGAAAATTACCTTACCAGCTGATCTCTTAATCATACCAATTATTATATGATCCCTAGAAGTGGACAAGGACCCATCAAGAGCCGAAAGAATGAAATGAGAAACCTAAAGACTAGAAGTGCACCATACAAGCTCTTATAAAATGTATCTTCCACCAGAAGTTGGTGGAATAGTGGTTTCCTCTAGTACCACGAAGGTACAACATACATTGATAATATTGGTGATTAATCCCCTAAATACCAAAACTAAGACTGGTCATATTTTACTCTGGAGTGGTACAACTATACTTTATAGTTCTGCTAAATAGACTATTTGTTATAACTTTAACCACCGAGAGATAGTTACAAAATATTAAGACCTGAAAGGTTTTGATAAATCGTATCCGAAAGGCATACAACTTTGCAACTAGTATTATCTCATATCCTTTGTAAGGATAATCTACTTGTGTTGAACAATCGAATAGTGGTATTTGAAAAGTTAAGAATGTTACTCCCGAATAGTGTTTATCCCAAAATCTCCATATGAGTAATATGATATTTGTATGTAAGACTTTGTATTATGGTAATCTAATTGATTTGATCACAATATATTTATCTATATTTATTTTGAAAAATGTATGAAAGACATTGGAGCAACAAAACTTTAACAAAAAGTTGTCCTCAGGGGAAGCATATACTAAATACTGATCATCATACTTGAGATTTAAAAAAACTTAGTAAAGCTTAGAAGGCGTTGATACGATGATTACTGTTTAAATTCACGATAAAGGTTTTTCTACTTAACAATTTAGATCCAGTTGGTCGACAATGCAAAGATCATGATGATCGTGCATAAATCTTGATGATCATTACTAAATTCTGAAGATATCTGTCAAATCCTTATAGTGGAAAATTCCAGAATGTATTTATATTACTTTGTGTTGGTGCAGTCATATATTGGCGATCATTTAAGCAGACCTTGATAGCTACTTTTACCAACCACTTAGAAATTATTGCACTATATGAAGTCTCACGTGAATGTGTTTGGTTTAGACATGTGATTGGCCATATCCAGAAGTCATGCGACATTAATACCGTCGATACCCCTACAATTATCTATAAAGACAATGTTGCTTGTGTTGCACAAATACAAATAGGTTATGTTAAAAGTAATATCACGAAGCATATTGCTCCCAAATTATTCTATTCTCATGAAGTCTAGAAGAACGATAAGGTGAAGATCCTGCAAACTAGATCTTGTGAAAATCTGACTGATTTATTCACTAAGTCTTTGCCTACGTTCAGTTTTCAATTATGTGTTCGTAGTATTGGAATGAAAGAGGTTGTAGAGGTTAAGGGATCAGAGGGAGAATCGCCTAAATCATAATCCAATTAAGGTCTTAAAGTTTTACCTTAATTTTGAAGATTAACCGAGAAAGTAGAGAGGTTGCACTCTTTTTCCCTTAGTGAGTTTTCGTGAAGATTTCTCGCGTAAAGGTTTTTAACGAGGCGACAATGCAATACAACTTACGGATACAATGTACTCTTTTCTCTGATCTTTTTTTCACTGGGTTTTTAGAAGGAGTTTTTAATGAGACATGTGCATGACACTATATTCGCCCAAGAGAGAGTGTTGGGAAACCCTGTATTAAGGATTGATGAGCATAATACCTAAACTAACCCCGATGGGTTTAAGTCTTTAAATAGGATCTCTTTATACTCAGAAAGAGATAAATCTATTAATAAAGATGTTTCTTATATTGTGTCTCTGTCTATTCGTCTCTCTATCGATTTTTTTTTCTATTGTTGATGATTGATTAATTGTATCTACGACTTCTATGTTCTTCAACGCTACACTCTGCCGTATATTCATCATCCGACGTGACAATCAGGGTCGTCCATACGTTCCCCGTTCCACAAGGGCCGCCTCACCGCACATATCATCGCCTGCCACGTCATCGTCCGACAACCTTTCTCTCACATGGCGGTAGCCAGTAGGTGACCTGTTGCTACGTACCGTGACGTGGCGAATCGGATGCAGCGATATTCCGTACGTTTGGTGGATAAGGGAGGGCCGAGACTGGGAAGCGGGAAGGAAACGACCACGTCACGCGGTACGTGGTTCGTCCGAGATGGCGCGTGGGGTGCAGGGTTCGGCCACGTCACCTGCATGGGCCCACGTGTAGTGGGACCAGGTTTCTCCGTTCGAGTCCGCGCCATGGACTGCTCACTGTTCGTAGCATGCACTTTGTTGCGAAGAACTTGCAGTAGGCGACTCTAGTTTTTCTTGCGTGCAAAAAAAAAAGAAGGAATAGTACGTTTGATACGAAATACAGCTTCGCAAAAACAAAGATTACGAATCAAAAGTCCAATTATAAAGTGGCTGCAAAAAGAACAGAGCAAAAGAATCTAAGGTTCTTTCTTTTTCACTAGGAGCAGAGCACATATTTCTTCTGAATACAGATAGATCCACACAGCTTTTCAATTCAATCGACGCGTGCCTTTCTTAAGCTTGCTAGTTTGATAGGAAATCAGTAGTACAAAATTAAGTTTTTCTATGAGATGAACACACATGACACACCTTTTTTTTAAGGATACAAGGCATACACATACTCAATGCACACCCCACTCGTATCACCACACGCGCACACATGTGCGCGTCCTCTATTACACACGTTGGGAATTTTACGAAGGTATCAGGACCTCACGGAATGCAGATATGCGCTTCCTAAATACACCTTTGGATTGAGATGAATATGTCTCCAGCTCGACTTAGTCGTACCGTTCTAGCTTAGTTTTGATCAAACGGTTGAGAAAGTAACACGCAAATTCATGCGTTGTGAGTAAACGGCAAATTAATACAACCAGGTCAGATATCTTCTTGCTATAGGGAACCCGTTGATAGCACAAGATATACACATACAACTTTCAAATATTTGCGTATCCGAGAGAATTTTGCGAAAGAGATGGAGAAACCAACTTGTTGGACAACGAATTGCATTTAGTACCGTGGGGCCTGCTTTTGCTGCTTGGAAGAATGTCGCCAAGTATCTCTTTGATGAGGAGGGGTGTTTTTGGCTCATTTGGCTGTTTATTGAAATGATTTAGCACATGTAGCTCCCGCGGGTTTGAAATGACAAAAATATTATGGTATGGTAGGTTAGACAGACGTCACGTGTCCCCTACCGTGCATTCAGATGTCGCGGATCTGGACACCTGGATGCGACTACCACAGATTGGAACCGCTGTATGTGGCCACATATCGTGCTCCCAGTCTATGGAAAGGCTCATGCCCAGAAGACAAAAACCTTCCAAACCCATTAATCACTAAAGGACAAAAAAAAAATCCAAACCCATGCACCTAATGCACAGGTGGCATGCAACTTCCGCAGAGTGGAAACGCGGTAGGCACTTTGGGAGCGTGGAAGGAACTCGTGGTCTGGGAGCGTGGCATATTTGTAGTCGTGGCACCACTCGGTGCCTACATCCTACCGCGGTCTGGGAGCGCTGCAGGTGACACACAGCACCTGTTTAACTTATCGTGGTGCTACTTTTTTACAGTTTCGTATTTACGGAAGCTACTTTTGTTGTTACAAATAAAAAAAGTGGACAGGATCGATCGATTTGCAACTGCAATACAATTTGTGAAGAAGCCTGACAAATCGTTTTCCAGTGCGGAAGCGCATGCGAGCACACTGCTAGCTAGTGGAGGCACTGTACGACTAGCTTGTGCCCTAGCTAGGACCATGCACGCGGACGCAATTTAATTTGTACCGTAGAAAGGAGAAGCAGCACTAGCTTCTGTTTAGTGGTCGGCTAGAACATTGATGGAGTACTTCATCATAAGTGAATATTCTCTGAAACGATCGACATCATCTAGCGTGCTACACGCCTGTGTGCAATTTCCTCCGTGTCTTCTGCAATCATGCGACGACGCTGGGTCGTTAATGTCGGATCAAGTTGGGCTGATTCTATCGGATTTTTTTTTTTTCACACATCCTCTGGCCTTTTCCTTGGTTTCACCGTTTCACATCGAAGGTGTTTCTTTTGTTCTTGCACGTAGCCGTCTAATGGAGCAAACAAGACAAAATAGTGAAAGATAGCTAGGTAGACGATGAATCGGGGCAGCATGCATGCATACAAGCTACCAGAAAAGTACCATGCCCAGGTGAAGTGCAGGCTTCAAGCTTGTAGATGGTGGCAATAATCTAACGCAATTGCGCCAGCTTGGTGGAGGATTCCTAGCTAATGCATTATGCATCTGCAACACTAGGCGAATCAATCAGCTGCGAGCAACTGACAGAGAAAAGAGGGAGCTGCCCGTAGATTCACCATGTGAAGGAGAATTGGAATTTGGAATTGTTCTAGGAATTATAGCAAAGCAGGTAAAGATCGACGACCATTTCCTCGGTGCAAGTTGAGCAGTAGACCATAAGATATCGTGGATGTCGTGTCGTGTCGATCCGGCCCGATATTTGTTCGGAATTGGCGCCTTTTGTTTTGGTTTTGGAGAGCGCACCGGCGCGCCCAATGTTCAGGCGATTCTCACAAGCATGTAGTCCCATTTCATTCTCTCTGTGCGCCACGATGAAAATGCTGGCCGTTTATATATACTGGCCGATCGAATCGTGTGCGATGTGATGATCTCGTGATGTTCCTTTTGCTGCGGCCGGAACGTCAACTGGACAAGCTCACCTGAATTGTCAGGCCTCCAGAATGTTAATTGCAAGCTGATGCAATGAAATTTCGCTGGGCTGACGACACAGCCGAACTTAGATAATATACAGGGAAAAAAATTAGAAGGGATATATGGATGGACGCCAAGTAAGATCATATGGCACCCTCTTACAAAGCAGATACGGGTCAAGAACGAAATGTAAATCAAACGCGACATGTACCTTCTTCTCCATTTCTTCTTCCCATAACTGAAGTATATATCAGTCTGAAATGACCTAGCTAACCAAGCATTTTAACGGTGACAAGATCTGCAACATACGCCTATATTAGGCTGGAAATTCACACGGTGAGAAAGAACAATACAAGTTATTTTGGTGGGATCAGAGTGTAACGATACATAATAATCAGATATATATAAGAGCTATCACAAAATACAGCAATATTTTCAATCGTAACCTATAGAGTTGCATAACAAATAAAACTCTATTCCAAATATAAATGTATCGTGGGGTATCTAACCGCGAGCAGTCGCGCCGAAAATTCCATAAAAATGGAAAAAAAAATTAGGAAAAAAACTGGCTTGTTTGTTAGGGATTAGAGATGCATTCCAGGCTCTACAAATTCGAAATCGACACGGCAACAACAAGCCGATGTAGATATGGTCCGCACGATGTAGTGGCGCCGGCCGACGTACGTTCCATCGTTGCTGCATCGGCTCAACTCAGCATCAAGATCGTGTGGCTACTTGACTAGTCGGTATCATGTTCGAGTGCGACGCTAAAATATCCACCAAGATTGCATCATGCTGCATCACCACTCTACTGTGGTTGCTAAGCCACTGAGATCTTTCAAGATTGCATCATGCTGCAGTTGCATTGATCGCCACTCTACTGTGGATACTAGGATTCTCTAGGAGCGTATTTCGAAGGTCCCGCGATGATGATTAGATGGGACTAGACCAATTATTGTTTTTTCATCTCATGTCCTGTCAATCAGCAGGCACTTTTGTCTAATATCACTCATAATAATCGGAAAAACAGAGCAGCCTGGAAAGCAGAATTGTTCATCTTCCGCGTATATAGATGGGGGAGAAAACCATATCGTGTAGACACGAAAGGGCCGGAATCCAAAGGGCCCATGGTGAAGTTGGAGCCAGCCTAATCCCAGGGAACAGGTTTGCAGCATGAGATGCTTCCTACAGCACTTCATTCTTTTTCGGCTCTTTCCAATGTTGTCTCGTGAGTTTACACGGCTAAAATGGCATGGTTTGCAAAATAACAAAAATAGCCTCTCAACGAATGAATTGGTAAAAACGCCACTGCTCAAAACCCATGGCAGAGAGCCTATCGTGCGGCCACCACGTGGCCCTACAACGTCCGTGGGTTTTGAGCGCGGTACGGATATCATTTTTGCCAATCCGTTTCGTTCGCAGGAGGGTAGGGGTATTTTCGCTATTTCACTTTGTAATAGTGACATTTAAGCCAAAAAAAAAACTCTTGTCTCTTGGGAAGGACACAAGTGGCACCAAATAGAACAAACCAGCCAGCCGAATCCCAGAATTGGCAAGATCTTGGCCACACCTTTCGTGACTGATTAGGCGTCATTTAGCTAATTGAAAGGATTTTGGTCCTTGCCGTTCACAAGAGAAAGAAGGGGTCTTGGCTTGGCGCATAGCGACTGAAATTGCCTTTTTCCTGGTACAAAGGATAAGCTATCTTCCCCTTTATAACCCACTCTGGTTTCCAACTTTTTCAGGACATTTCTGGTGTTAAGGGGAAATGATGGTGTAAATTTTGCAGCATGCAAATTTGTGTTTTCGTAATTGTATATGCCTTTCTACTGCGATAACAGTTTTTTTTTTCTCCTGCTGCTTCACAAGAAGTCAGATTTTTTTAGAGACAAACTTATTATTGTTTAAGCTCTGTTTGGAACGCGAGAATTTAACATAAACTTCACAGAAATTTCACATGAAACAGTTTAATCAACATCGTAATTACCAAAAAAAAATTCCCTGCTGCAAACGGGGCCTTAGTCCACTAACAAAACCCGTAAATAACGGGGGAAATCGAATACGCACATAACCTAAATCCAAATTGCTGGTGAGATTATATATGCACAAGCTTGTTTGTGGAGGCGCACCCTCACTGATCACGATAGCATTTCATAGTTGCAAGAGCCAAGGCCAAGTTGTAGGCATGTGAATAATTGAATTGTGTGTGAGAGAGAAGCACACAGGACGGCGCAGGACAGCGCGGCTGCTCGTCCGGACTACGGTCACAGTTGGGAGAGGAGCACGGTAGGGTCTTCCAAATCTCCCATGGAGCCTACCGAGCAATCTGTGTCTTCCGATCTATGGGCCGGATGGGCCATGCCATCCTTCAGCCACCCAATGTGACGTGACCTGTTCTCCCAAGGGCGCGCATGTTGGCCCAAAAATGTGAGGCTCACAAATGTTCTGGATCACCGCTTTCCCAAAAAGTACGGAGTATCAAATGATAACGCATGTAGCAGTAACTTTGTCCTTAGGTATCCATGTAAACTTTTTTTATGACAGACAGCACTTTGCAGAAGATATCTTAAACCCAACACTCCTAATTTGTGTAGGTGAAGCTATGTACTGTAGACAGATGAAAGGTTGATAACGTGATATGATAACCCAAAGCTTGCACTATGGGCTTGTTTGAGATGATTTCAGTTTCGACTTTTCGCTCAGAAAAGTCGGAAGCTGTCTCAAATGGACGGCTTTCTCCAGCCATTTTAGCTGAAAACTGTTTTCAACATGAGGGAAGCTGGAAGCTGCCCAGGTGCAGCTTCCCACTGTTTTCGACGGGATGACCTTCCTAGTTTGTCCCTAGAGTACGGGGTTAATTATTTACCCACCCCTTGCCATTAAACAAAACCCTTCCTCCCCCTCCTCCTTCACACGCCCTAACCCTAACCCTAGTCGCTCGCCTCCGCCCGGCCGCCTCCGCCTCCCACATCGGTGCTGCCGCCCTGGCCTCCCTTCACCTGCCCCGACATCATCCTCCTACACCGACGCCGCCCGAGATCCTTCAACCGCCGCCGGCGGCTTCATTTTCTTTTTTTCATGATATTTTTTATTTTCCTTTTTCTAATAAATATGAAATATTTATGTAATTATTGAATTTATTACTTGTGTAATCATGTAATTAGATCCATTGTCGTTAATTTCCATTAATTGTTAATTATTATTAAGATTCACTTGTATGCAAATTGTCGTTAATTGCCCTCGATTGTTGTTAAGATTTACCCGTGTGTAAATTATCGTAAATTGTCATCAATTGCAGTCAATTGTCGTTAATTATTATTAATTATCATTAAATAGCATCAAACAACTCAAAAGCTCCAACTAGCTTACCTAAAAGCCAATCAACCAAACCCCAAACCTCTTTAGGCTGCTCCCAATGGGTGGTTTCTTATTGCATGAAAGGTATTTAGATACCACTTTCCCAATGCATTGTATCCTAGAGTGTTGTATCTTATGTCTTTGATATAAATGTCTTTACCACTATTTCTACCTAGGATACTGTGTATGAGTGGTATCTAAATAAGACACTAGGCTGCTCTCTCTTCCTTAATTACAGTGCCACATCAGATTTTTGCTTATGTGGAGCCTTAAGATACTTGCCAATGTGGAGTATTGGGAGTAGCCTTAGCTCAGCCGTTCAACCTAGCTGGAAGCTACTTTTCAGAAAAGATGTAGCCATGCCGAACATGCGCTATATATGAGACTTGCCGGGCTCCCTAATAGAATGTTTAAAATGAAAGCTTACATCTGCACCAGGGAAATGCCTTTGAATTACAGATTCGTATATTTTCCTTGTCTTGACAATGACACGCCTTTCATTATGTATATATCTTTTCAATCTGGTAACATCTGATTTTTGATCTATCTGAAAAACTACCATCTGAATAAAGCTTATTGTGAAAATGCTGAATGAATTGTTTTTCAGCAAGGGATCCAGACGTGGGAAATCATCAAGAGATGCCAAGAAAGAAAAGTACACTCCAAGTGCAACTTGTAACCACTTTTTTTTTTTAGACTCCTTGTAACCACTTTTCTGGATGTGGTTGTCATAATAGGCTCATAGCAAATCACATGCGCGCAAGCAAGTCGAACTTCGCACACCTAGGGACCAATACATTTACATCGGTCGCTGAGACGTCCAGGTGAAGGCCGGGTAGCGATAAGCGATGACAGTCCCAAGGGCAAAATAAAAGAAAAGAGATTTCTTCAGAAAAAAGACGAGGATCGAGGCCAATTGGGGCTAAAGGGGGTTAACGTTTTTTCTCCTTGAGCAGTGTGTTGCGTTTTCGTTCCTACCTGTCCTCTTCGGAAACTGTCTTTTGTTTCTAGTTGTTTTCTCGAGATCAGTTTCTTTTGTTTCTTGTTTCGCAACACTCTTTTGATTGGTGGCCTGAATTCTGATGAGCATCAGAGACGGCACAGTCAATTATGTACGCACGCCTCTTCCTTTGGTTTTCCCTTCGATTTTTTTTCGTCTTCTTCTTCCTGAGCGAGTTTTATGGACTCATGCTGATCGTTGTACGTGACTTCTGCATGTGTTAATTATGCTTGGACAGTTGTGCAACTGTCAAGGGGCCAGGGTGTGCAATTTGGAAGGATCCAGGCTTTTACAGAAGCCAAATGACTTTACACATGCATGATTGTTTCAAGACGTACAGTACAGATCGATGGTATCTCATCGACACGGCCGGTATGACAAGAATCTAATTCTCGGACATCTTCGCAGCAAACCATGAACGTACGATTTTAGCTCATGCAAATGCAGCTTTCCCTCCGCGTGGTACAAAAAGTACCAGTTCTCTCTATTGAGTACCGAGCTACTGCAAGCATATGTGAAGTGGGTAATGTTTATTTTACACTAATTCAAGCGTCCAGACTTCAATCTCTCAAACCTTTGAAAATAACAGTGTGCAAAATTTCTCCAAAAAACATAAAAGATTTTCCTGTCGAAGTAGAAATCTTAAAAGGTGGAGAAAGAACATTTCCAACATGATAAAACGAAAGGAAACTGTAAAGTAAGATCTCTTGTATGCTAGTTATGCTAAGCTAGTAATTTCAAAAAAAAAAAAAAAAGTTATGCTAAGCTAGCGTACAGTGGTGCATAAAAAAGTTACTACCGAGATGAAATTGCAAACTTTATTCTTCGTCATCACGCATGGATAGCACAGCATTCTATCAATTATTTTTAGTTCAACATGACCTGGCACACATCTGCATTTTTTTAACGAGTCATTTGTACTAACTTTGACAGAAAAATGGCGTAGTGGAACCAGCATGTAAAGGCTGTGCTATCACGTGACAGACACATGGGTTCCAGTCACATCATCGGTATTTTAAATAATATTAATTTAAAAGATAATTATAAAAAAATAGTCGAATTTTTTTTTTACAAAAATAGGTATCTGGCTCGTGACAGGCTCCCCGTAACATTCCAATGTTTTGTTACCAAAAATAAATTAATAAAATCATTATTTTATTGGATTTTTTGAGTTTTAAAAGAGTTTTCTTTGCTTTTCTTGAATTTTTTGGATTTTAAATTAAAAAATTATTGAGATTTCTGGGATTTTATTGGATTTAAAGTTAAAAATAAAATTTTAATTAATTTCTTAAATTTTCTAGAATCTAAAAAGGGTTTTCCCATTTTTCCAGAAATTAAAAATAATTTATGTGCAAAAATAAAAGCCAATAATTCAGAGAATTTCTGTGAATTTTTCCAGAATTTTTAAACTCTATTTTCTATTTTCTAAAAGTCCTTTGGATTCCTTGTAATTTTTGAAATTAGGAAAAGCTTTAAAAATCCGGAAATTGCAATAGGGCTAAATCCTTTTTCCGGGCCCGTTTTCTTTTTCCCTCCGGCCCACGGCCTTTTTCCCTCTTCTCCCTCACGCCTGCAGCCCGTCTCCCCGCGTAGGCCCACTCCCACATGCGCCCCACTCCTCTCGCTGCCACCCAAGGCCCGCCCATCAGCCCTGCGCCTCACTCTCTCTTCCCTCTCCCTCTCACTGTCGTCCCGGGCCACTACTACAAAACAGGTCATAGTAGACGCCTCATCACAGACGGTTCGTTTGGATCCGTTTGTGTTGTCTTATCACAGACGGTTCGTTTTGAAACCGTTTGTGATAGGTTATTATCTCATCACAGACGGTTCTTAATACGAACCGTCTGTGATGAGATACTTGTCACAGACGGTTCGTGATACCAACCGTCTGTGATATGTCATCACAGACGGTTTTTATATGAAACCGCTCGTGATTCGCAGCATGGAGTTCAAAATTTTGAATGCGTGCGCGGAGGCAAAATATTTTGGTTTTTATATATTATGGCCGACCTCCTCTCGGGCGCTCGATCTCGCACTCTGCGATCCCGATCCTCCTCTGGCTCGATCCTCCTTGCTCCCGCATCCTCCTCCGAAGCTCCGGCCGGTCGCTGCTCCTGCAGCCTCCCGCCCCACTACTCCTCCGCGCTCCGGTCCTCCCTTGCTCCGCAGATCCCCAACCTCCGACATGGTCTTCCTCCCCAACAGCTAAGAGTCGACGCCGACACCAACGCCGACCTCCTCTAGTCCTCCTCCGACACCGACGCCGACCTCATCCAGTCCTCCTCCGACGCCGACGCGTCTACGGTATATGAGGTTACATTGGTACTTTTGTATATGAGTTTCGTTAGATTCAGATCCGATTTGTATGTATGTGCTTGTGGTACTTGTGTTAGATTCATATCCAGTTTACATTAGATTCTCCTCCGATTCTACTTATGTTGGTACTTGTATATGATCGAGTGTATGAGTGTATCCATGAATCCATGGCTTGAGAAATTTATTGGGAGACTTGGGACTTAAAATCCATGTATGTGTATCAATGAATCCATGTTTGGGAGGCTTGGAAAATGACAGTGTATATGTATGAGTGTATCCATGAAATGACAGTATTTTTTTTTTGCAATAAAAAAAGCTATCACGAGCGATTCGAACAAGAACCGCTGCGTGATAATTACCAACACGAGCGGTTCTAGTTATGAACCGTCTATGATATCCACATATCACAGACGGTTCTAATTATGAACCGTCTGTGATATCACATATCACAGACGGTTGGTAACTAAAACCGTCTGTGTTATGACTTATCACAGACGGTTTTTTTAACCGTCTGTGATAACCGCCAGTTATCACAGACGTACAAAAACACAGACGGTTCCGAACCGTCTGTGATGACGGTTTCGAACCGTCTGTGATGACGTTTTCTGTAGTAGTGGGCCTGCTTGCTAACTCCTTCTTCCTCCCCTTTCTTCAACCTCCAATCGCCACCATTGCCGAAGCAACCGAGCTCGTAAAGATGATTGTTTCTTCCCCTTTTCTCGTGCATTCAAGTGCATTAAGATCAATTTCTTCCCCACACTTCATTCCGCCCCATTTATCCTCCTTAACACGTGTTAATGTGCATTTGCGCCGCCGCTTGCGTCGGCTTAAAACCGCCGCACACGATATCCACCTCTGGCCATCTCCTCGCCCTATAAAAGGGAGCATGAGGTGCCCCTCATTCCACTCAACCATCCACCTAGAGCTCACCTCCCATCTCCCTTTCCTCTCACTGGAATCCACATTTCCTCACCGCCGGCCACAAAGCGCCTCCGCCATCGATTGCGCCACCGCCGTCTTCATCACCACCTTTGGCTTCGCCGCACCGTGTTCTACGTCGTGCACGCATCCTCGTCGCCAGGACGTCACCACTCACCAGAGCTTCATCGCCGCCGTGAGCCCAAACCGCTCCTTCCTCGCCGCCGCCCCCCCTGTTCATCCCCGGTGACCCAGGTGAGGGCACTCAACTCCCCGCCTCCTCATCTCTCTTGTGCGCAGCTCGTTGGTCGCCGCCGCGTCGCCGAATGCCCGCAACCCTTGGTTCCCGAGCCGCTGCCGCTTTTGTGCCGACGTGGCATGCCACGTCCTAGCCACGTGCGCGCCACTGCACCGCGTGTCACGCTGAGGTGGCACTGCCTAGTCACCCGGAAGCTAAGTCCACCGTGGACCAGGCACAAATCTCGTGGACCAGCACGACATATATTTCGTAATTAAATTATGAAGTCTCTCAAACTTAAATCTCTTTTCCAAAATATTTTGAATATTAAATATTACGTAATCTTTTTCGGAAGGAATCGGTTCCATGAACAATACAATCGGGACAAATTGCGTCGCCGATCTCGCATTCTCTACTTCACATTTTGTTATCTTCTCAAATTTTGGATTCCTAACTACACGGACAATTCAAGGTATTATAAAAAAAACTACGTGAAATACAATATATCTTTAGGTTGAATTCTCTACCCATAAATTAAAAAAAATATAGTACACTGTCGCTATTCTAATTGGCGACAGTATCACTGTCGCCAATTAAACTCACGAAATTGTCGTGTCGCCAGTTTAATTGGCGACAAAAACCTCTTCGCACTGTTCCAATTGCCGACGGGGATACTATCGCCAATTGGAACAACGACATGAAAATTTTGTCATTCCAAATGACGACAGTGACATATTTTGTAAAAAAACGACTATTTTTTTGTAATTATATTATATTTTATTATATATATATATATATATATATATATATTAAAAATCCTCAAAACTATGCTACTCTTACTCAGCTTTCCTCGCTGCTCTGAACGCACATACACGACATGTACAGACGCGTCCACTATGCACGTACGGTTAAAATAGAGACAACTACGTGCATCTCCGTAATGTAAGGTAAGGATTTCACGTAATTTCTACATAGAAAACAAGTCAATCACCGTAAAGACATCGATAAATTCTCGTGTTCCATGGAGACGAGCGGATGGCAAGGTCGATTTCCCCACGGTCAGGACGAGACTTTTGGTCGGCTAAAAATTGCCCAAACACGCACAACTACAGCCCATAAACCCCAACAAAAAAAAAAATCAGCAAAAATGGCGACTCCTACACCACTTCCATACCCCTACCGACGAACGAAGCACGGCCTCCAATACGCTCCCGAGACGTCACCATCCGCCCCTCCTGCCGCGCGCTCGCCTCCCTACGTGTCGCCCGCCGCGCCCAACACCACCGAACTCACAGCCAAAGCAAGCTCGGGCGCGCGCGCGGAGTCGCACCGCACGTCCGCACGTGACCGGGCCCGTCCGCGCAGCGATCTCGGATCCTTATCGGGCCCGGCGCCGAGGTAGGGCCCCCGCGCGCGGAGGCGGGCGGGGACGGGACCCGTCATGGCATGGGCGTGGGCGTGGGATATCGCCTCCTATCTCTAGGAAGATACACGCCTTAGATTCGATCGTGCGTTCGCGCTGGGTCGTCGTCGCTCGCTACCTCATTGGGCGGGCGCGGGCGCGGGCGCGTGTGCGTGAGCTCGATCGCGACCGCGCGTCCGTGCCGTGACCACACGCCACTGCGCCGCGCGCCGGCCGGGTTGGATTAGCCGGGCGGGTAGATACGATACGGCCTGCGCTGCTGCATGCGCTCGGGCGATGGACGGTATGGCGCGCTGGTACGACCGTCTGCCGGTTGTTGGTCTGGTCGATCGCGCGGTACCACTTCAGGTATAGGCAGGGCGGGCGGGCGCGCGGTCCGTGCCATGCATGCCTGATGCTCTGATGGCTGATGATGCCGCGCCCGTCAGTCGGGCGACTCAGGTTGCAGGGTTCAGATTATCAGATAGATGCATGGATAGATAGATGGGCGCGCATGATGCAACAGCAGTCGCCAGTGATACGGTGCAGGATAACGATCCATCTTCTTGGACTTATACGGTACTAGTAAATACTTTGAAAGTTATTTCTTACCCGTTGGGCGGTTTGGTTGATCCTCGGAGAAGCAAGTGCTTTTTTTAGTTTCTTTGCACAAAAATGGAGTTTCACTGTTTCAGCGTGATAAACCACGCTATAGCAACGGCCATTGTTACCTGAACTTTTCTAGGGTTTCACCTTCCGACTCCCTGTGGTAGGGGGTGTTCAAAGTGGTTTCCAACGGGTTGAGAAAAATCGGAAGTAAGCATCCATGGCCACCTCACCGCGACCACCGCTCTGGCGCTCTCCTTCGCAGGGTTGGGCTGGTCGGTAAAAACCGGTTTTTGAAAAGCCCTACGCAGTAGTTCCGATTTCCAACATGAGCTTCACAAATAGGGCCCCAGTCTTAGGGAACAATACCAGCACCATCTAGATAATTACAACAGTGTAATATTACACTATGTACGTGGTCCCATAACAGATCAAGTTCATCCATTTTGGTTCGATGTGCCCGGCATGTCTTGTTACTTTCCGATCACACGGCCCTAGCTCGAAATTTCCAGCCGGTTACTGAGTCGTACTTGCGAATCGCTTTGCAATCCGAAACGTGTGGACGGATGGATGGCCGCGAAGCCTTTTTTTAGTGTAGGTCTAGCTCCCTTTCCATTTTTCAGCCCGTGGCCTTTTCGGCGAGAGAGAGAGCTGGATGTGCGTGTAGCCAATGGGCGGCCTCCCAACAAGATGGGTGGGGAGGAGACAGGGCCATCGATTGCCCTAGAGTAGCGCTCGAGATTTGATATGCTGTGGGGGGCTAACAATCTACGTGGCCATGCAATCATTGCCTGCTCTTCATCATGCCGCAATAACAGCGCCATGTAGCAGCAGGCATCGATCGGTCGCTGATTCATCGATTACCCACCGTTGGTAGTTATTACCACCACGGCTGCTTAGAGTTTTTTTTGGCTGAACGTGCACGTTTTTATTCGTAAAAGTAAAAGTAGCTTTCCCTCACACGAATTTGTAAAATTGGCACCACAACAGGCTAGTTAGACGACGCGTGTTACCTATAGTGTTCTCAAACCGCGACAGGAATAGAATAGCACGGTGTGGTAGAGGAGGCCACATATCGCACTTGGGGCGTTGTAGGTTCCTACCGCGCTCTCAGTCCGCAGAGGGAACCTGCACAGGTGCATGCATGCTTAATCACTAAAGGACAAAAAACTTAATCATTAAAGGACACAAATCAAAACTGTGCACCATGCTTCCGCAAACCGGAAGCGCGGTAGACGCCTCCAGCGCTCCAATAGCGCGGAAGGAACCTGCAGCTTTTCGGGAGTGTGACATGTTTGCTGTCAGGCACCGTGTCATCCACCCGCTCTCTGTTGATCTTGCCGCGGTGCTTCGTCCTACCGCGGTCTGGGAGCACTGCAGGTAACACGTAGCCCTTATCAAACCTGTCGCGGTGTTATTTTTGTAATTTTATATGAGCAGAGACTACTTTTACTATTACAAATAAAAAATATGCCAATTCAGAAAAGAAAAAAAAACTCCCGCTGCTTACGAAATGCTTGCTACTGAAGTAGACAAGTAGTACTGATGATTCAATTCAAGCAGCGGACAAGCGCGGAAGCATTTTTTTTTTTGGCCGTTGACATTGAAAAGGGGTATAATTAAGTCACTGCCCCCCCCCACCCCCACCCCCAATTTCATGCGTTGAAAATAGGGCCTGGTCATTTCTTCGTAAGGTGTTTTCTATGGTAGTTGAGTGCTACGGATTTACGGCTGTTAATTACTTACTGCAAGTTGTCAAGGTCCCTTGACTTTTGTGTTTGCATGTGTTTGGTCTTACAACCATGCACCCTCCCACAACCACAAGCATGGACAGTCAAGAGATTTCGATGATAAAGACGATGTGGTAGAAAGTAACCAGCACCAGGACGTGCAGGGAAGAGCTAGCTTTTATTTACCCTTCAGGTCATAAGTTGTCTAGCAAAAGTCGTGCAGGCAACTGCTAGTCTGCTGCTTTAGTCGTGGAAAGTTTTATCAGTGCTGCTTTACTTAACGAAGGTGTAAACCATACAAAGTTTTGCCTGGATTATTAATTAAAGACGACAATAACCATGGAAACATTGAACCAATTAAAGGCCTCAGCCTGGAATTGGATTGTGTGTGTTTAATTAAGGCACGACGATGCTGATGCAAAAGTGGGCATGCCACGAAAGGGTCAGCAGGGGAGATTCCTTTCTGTCGCCTCGTCTGAGCGCAACCGAGCCCTGGAATTTTTCTTGTCATGAAATTGCATTCGGCATGAAAAGGTGGTGCGGCGCGCGTCCTTGCAATCAAAGTTGCAGGCAGTTTTGTCGCGTCGCTCTGAGATTTAGCACCACCCTCTACAGGAGCAAACTGTTTTGGGGATTCTTAATATGAATCACATGCCCTTCCTGTGCTGCGAGCCAAGCCGGCCGGCCGCAGGTACCGCGCAATGCTCGCTCTTGTCCTCGATGCATCTCATGTTCCTTCGATACTCGAAGAGTTGGAGCTCATGGTTTTGTTTAGTATTTTCCTTCTCTTCTTTGACTGATCTCTCTCTCTCTCTCTCTCTCTCTCTCTCTCTCTCTCTCTCTCTCTCGTGTCTCACACTAATGTGTATATACTCTAACTAGTTAAGTGTCCATACGTTGCTACGAAACATCTCATGAATGTAATAGTTTATCAATTAAAGTAGACATAATATATCTCAATTCGTCAAAACGCGCAGAGCAGAGCGAAAGCGCAGTGGCAGAGAGGAGGAAGTTAGGCTCGTTCAGATCCAGCCGATAGAAGCGGCGATGGGGGAGGGGGCGGAGGCATGAACGGAGCAGGGCAGAAGAGCGAGAGTAGAGGCGAGGGCGCAAAGGAGGAGGAAGCGCAGGTGATGCTAGAAAATGAGGAGTAGGGAGTGCATGATGCGAGGAGATAGTTTGCTGATAACGTAACCCACATGTCAGTAGAGGGAGATAGGGGTGGGGGGGACGGACGGCCACCAACTTCAATATTTAAGTAGTAGAGATTTGAACTGATAAACCTGTCATGACCTATTAATGTACTGTCATCACATTCATTCCTTCAGGCTTCCTTATGGTTTTTTTTTTAAAAAAATAATACTATTTTAAAAGCAAATTACAAAAATAAATAGTTGGATTTTTTTTACAAAAGTAGGTCTCTGTCGCCATTTGAAATGACGACATGAGCCTATCGTTATTCCAAATGACGACAAGGACCCTGTTGACTGTCTATCGCCAGTCCATCTTCCTGTCGCCATTTGAACTGGCGACAGGAAGTGAATAGTGTTCCTGTCGATAGTAGAAATGACTAAACTGGCGACAGGAACCCGTAGCTTCCTATCGAGAGTTCAACTGACGACAGGAACTAGCTATTTGAACCCCAAAATTTGGGTGGAAATGTCGCCAGTTGAAATGGAGACAGGAACACGTAGCTTCCTGTCACCAATTCAACTAGCGACAGGAACTGGCTATTTAAACCTGAAAATTTGGGTGGAATGTCATTTTAATTCTAGAAAAAAAGAAGAGAGGGAGAAGAGACGTAACGAAGTCCTGCCAGTTCGTAGCCGAGGAGAGAGAGGCGGAGCAGCAGATCTGATCGACCATTTTGCAGGTAAATGCTTTTACAACTTCGTGCATTATTTCGAAACCCTATCGGTTAGCAAATAAAAATAGCGACATAAATTTCAATAGATTGGATAATTTTAGTTGTTTTATTTAGTACATCATTTGAGCTGTGTATAGTTTAGTTAATCATGCATATATTATTTATATTGCAGTACATGAATGATTTATAATAATCTGCAAAAAAGCAAGACACCTATTAAAATATATGTAAAAATTACAGAGTAGCTTAGCAGGGTAGACAGAGCCGAACCAAAATAATCCCAACGTAATTATGAATGCCAGTTGTGCGCAGTAGTTAATCTGTTAGTGCCAAAAATACATTTGAAGCTAGAAAAATAGGAATATTTCTATAAAATACCTAAAAAAATTACAGAGTATGTTAGTAGGGTAGGTAGAGTCCAATCGAAATAATCCCAACATAATTATGATTGCTGTTTGTGTGCATTAATTATTCTGTTAGTACCAAAAATACGTTTAAAGCTAGGAAAATAGGAAAATTTCTATAAAATATCTGCAAAAATAGCGAAGTATGTTAGTAGGGTTTGTATAGCTTAATAAAAATAATCCCACCTTAATTATGATTGTTGTTTGTGCGCAGTAATTATTCTGTTTGTGCCGAAAATATGTTTGAAGCTAGGAAAACAGGAACATTTCTATAAAATACATGAAAAATTGCAGAGTATGTTAGTAGGGTTTGTATAGATTAATAAAAATAATCACAACTTAATTATGATTGCCGTTTGTGCGCAGTAATTATTCTGTTGGTGTCGAAAATACGTTTGAAGCTAGGAAAATAGGAACATTTTTATAAAAAGACTTGAAAAAATTACAGAGTAGGTCAGTAGGGTTTGTATAGCTTATTCAAAATAATCAGAACATAATTATGATTGTCATTTTTGCGCATTAATTATTCTGTTAGTGCCGAAAATACGTTTGAAGCTACGAAAATAGGAACATTTCTATAAAATACCTGAAAAATTGCTGAGTATATTAGTAGGGTTTGTATAGCTTAATAAAAAATAAACCCAACTTAATTATGATCGCCATTTGTGTGCATTAATTATTCTGTTTGTGCCAAAAATACGTTTGAAGCTAGGAAAATAGGAACATTTCTATAAATACTTGAAAAAAATTGCATAGTAGGTTAGTAGGGTTTGTATAGCTTAAAGAAAATAATCCCAACTTAATTTTCTATTTGTTCATTTGTGCATGATAATTATTTTTACAATGTATGCACTCAATTTTTAAGTATGGCAGACCCATCACACGGTGCGCAATAGCCGTACGAGTTGCTTGACCCGGTCATTGATGTGCATCATCGTAACCGCCTCAGTACCATCCTCCCCCAAGAGGGCGAGGCGGTGATTGAGCTTGGAGCGCTGTGGCTGCGCACGCCCATGAGGGTGTGAAGGGTGGACCCACGTTGGGTTTCGAGGTATGTGCAGTTGTGACATTCGTATACTCGTTTGCAGTCTGACTACTTTGGATGGACTAACGTTTGTTCATAATCTTTTCTGACACATTTTGAGGGCAGCGGACCTCCTTCCACTGGTGAGGATGGTTGAGGTGACGTGGGAGGACGACTAGGACCGTGCGGCCGGTGGTCATACGTTCAGGCGCTTACCCTACGACTGGTGCCTCCTGACGACGTTGGTTGTCCGGTGGAAGCCAGAGACGCACATGTTGCCCGATGCTTCAATATGTGAGCTTTCTCACAGGGTTGCCTGACGCTGGCTTCCTCCTGGCTGCGTATGACTTTCCGGCCACGTGACACACAGAGTTCCTGGCGAGGTTCCAGGTGGTGCTGCCGCCGGACAACGGCTATATGGAGTTCAGCAGTACCCACAGGCCTACGTTGAAGTGGATCTATCGGTTCTACGTAAGTTTTTGTAACTCTTATCCTCTCGCATCAATTGATTTCTGCACCTTGCTAACGTGTATCTGCCTTCTTGCAGCCCGAGCGTATGACGGAGGATGCACCCGACTACACGGTGGGGAGGCACTTCGAGGCCTACTAGCTATGGCTTTTCGGGTTGGCACTACATCCGGTATGCACGTGAGCTTGCAGACTGGGCGGTAGAGGATGTCCAGCCCTACGCCTGGGTCCTGGCGGTGTTGTGCGTGACATACTAGGGATTGTGCGACACGTGCTACCAGGTTCAGGACAGCTCCGTCCTCTCTGGATGCACGCTGCTCCTTCAGCTATGGTCCTTCGGGCGTTTCCAGATCGGACGACCACAGCTTAACCTGCGGACGTACACACTCAGCATGTATGCGGGGGATGATGAGCTGGACTGGCCGACCATGGGTTCGGTGTGGTGCCACCGATGGGTACATGACTGTAACATTTATTCTTTTTCGTAATGTAATTCAATTTCTTGTTCTAAGTTTGTGTTCTTATATTCCGCAGGTCACCTAGACGTCGATCACTACACACGCGTCCTACCCGAACTATGTTGCGATGTTCGATTAGCTGACGGATGACCACATCATCTGGACACCGTACACTCTTGAAAGGGTGTACGTGTGTGCGCCCCGAGGCCTATCAAGCATGTGCACGTGAGACCATGAGTACTGGTAGATGCGGAGGTGCTTGGTGCATGACGTCTTCTTGAGGAGTACCTGGTGCAGTGGGTCATGCGCCAGTTCAGTCTGCGATAGGAGGTCCCAGCCCCATAGGGACAGCGGGTGCTGCCGAACATCCATGGGTAACTTTACTTTTTTACTTATGTCGTACCATTTGCGTTATGTACCTACAAAGCAATCGTTTTACCTTTGATAGGTACACTAGGAAGGGAGCACCTCCTACGACTTCCTAGCTAGAGTGGCTGTTCCTGTGGGTCCAGGGTTGGATACTAGCCCATGCTGATGTTGTCCAAGAGGATACTCTGTTTGACCCCGGGACATACGTGGAGTACATCGAGTGGTACTCCAGTCAGACGAGGGTTCGCTGCGTGAGGGTCGTCCAACACGAGGTAGATACACGAGACCACGACGTTCGAGGCGTACCCCACCCAGCCCAACTCTGCTTTACATCGCTGGTACATATTGAATGGTCCATACTTCTTTTTCGTTTCCCAAGATTTTTGGTTTCTAACATGTTAGTTGTGTGTACAGGTCGATCTGCACCAGCAGGTGCATGAGTTGGCGGCCTCCATGCATCAAATGATGCTCGGGGAGTGCTTCAGAATGACGGCGCAGGACATCAGAGCGGTCATGGGGCAGTTCCTCAAGAAGTCGAGAAGAGAGATCGAGATCACGACTTGTCGTAGGCCCAGAGACCCGGTGGACCCACCTGGGCATAGAAGGGGGTGAGCCACGGTGTGGGGGTGTCCTCGTGACACCGTGCTAGGAATACCCCGGCACAGTTTGTAGGTAACCATGAAACACTCATGACCGGTTGTTTTTTTCGAACTCTAGTAGTTACTAACGCCAATTTTCTCTGACAGACCCTGAGTTCCACTCGTACATGGGGCAGGTGTACGCGGAGTCATCCTCTGCCTTTGTACGACCAGGTATGACTATCTTGCTTGCATACATAATGAACTATTTAAGGGTTTTCGACATGCTTACATCCATAACGTAATGTTTCACAGGTCGTACACTGCTTTGAGACAAGTTGACAGTGTCGCACGAGGAGTCACGCTCTGGGAACTACGAGTTCACTGAGTGTGGTAGCCAGGTCTCCCTGGCGGCTTCACAGTTGCATGGCGTGCCTGGATCGAGCCAGCCAACGTAGGAGACCTTCGCGACACCCCCTAGCCTACTTGCGCCGGTCGGGTACCTCGACCGC
Source organism: Ampelocalamus luodianensis (assembly GCA_036346255.1). Taxonomy (NCBI): domain Eukaryota; kingdom Viridiplantae; phylum Streptophyta; class Magnoliopsida; order Poales; family Poaceae; genus Ampelocalamus; species Ampelocalamus luodianensis. Next base: position 42,383,339 of record CM070631.1, read on the forward strand.
TTGAGCCTTTAACGTACTCACACCAACGCCCACAGCCGCCCCGAATGAGGCCAGAGGCGACACGTGGGGTTCGGTCCAAGAGGGGCTGCGAGTAGATATTTGTTCTTATAAATACGAGTCATGCTATGTAAATATTAATTTCTGTACTACTTATATTATGCTTGACTTGTGTTTGATATTTCTTTTCTGCGTGCACACTGCGACCATGTGAGGGAGTCAGTATCGGGACACCCCACATCACCCTATTTCTAACCTTTACTCCGCCACACCACCTTTTCAGAATGATATGACTACACACTACAGCGCCAGCTTTTCGGATCAACATGACAACACTCAACCTCGTCAGCTTTACAGTTCGACATCACACCACTCAACCTCGCCAGCTTTTTAGACCGAGAAGATCAGACTCAGCTGCGCAAACTTTTCAGATGAACATGACAACACTCGGCCTCGTTAGCCTTTCAAATCGACATGACAACACCCTGCCTCGCCAGCCTTTCAGACAAAAAATGACAAGACTCTGTCGTGCAAACTTTTTAGACGGACATGACGACACTCTACCTCCCCAGACTCTGTATATTGTGTGTTCTCACTTCACCATGAGCATTACACCTTGTTCCCTTATAAAAAGAGGTGGAAGAGATCTGGGAGAGAGCAGATCACCACCAAACAAACCACTACATCACAGCTAGGTTCGCACAACTAAGAGAAGGAGATGGAGGACTTGGCGAGCTTCTACAAGAGGATAGCGCAGAAACAAAAGTGGCTACCCGAGAGGGCTAAACCCCACCCGCATAAATCTATGAAGGATGCGTCAGTATCACCGGAGTTTCCATGCCTGCAATGTGTGTGCGAAGAATCGGCAAAGATCATCCAGCCACACACCCGGTGGTGTCCGCTCGGGTGTACTACACGTGCGTCCACTACCTCGTAAGCGTATCTTGCACACACAAAGTTTTTTCACATCATATGTTTCATTCCACAAATTGCTTATTACACACGCACATAATGGCAGCCGGAGATGCAATACAACTTCTTCTAATGGATCGACATCCTAGAGATGTACGATAGGACGTTCATCCAGCAGAAGTACATGTTGAACTTTCCATGGCGAGCCGACACCTTCCAGCGTTGAACACTTTACGTACCCAAACTTGACCCAACTGAAAAGGATTTGGATGAGCCAAAGAAAGCAGATGAGTACGACAAGGCCAAGCGGGCAACAAACAAGGGGAAGGCTCCTGCAAGTGACACCATGGGCTGTACTACTGCTCCCCGTCGCCCGGGCGCACTCCGGATCCAAGAGGTAGGTTCTATTCAGTATGCATCATAATTATTAATTTGGCCTCACGTTGTGTTATCCTAATATCATTCAACTATCTAGCCCATCTCGCAGGACATAGATGACTTCGAGACTGCCCGCAGCTGCCACGAGCAGCAAGGAGACAAGGGGAAGGCTCCGGCAAGTGAGACCGTCGGCTGTACTACCGCTCATCGTTGTCCTGCCGCCCTCTGGAACCAAGAGGTAAGTTATGTTCAGTACGCTTCATAATTATTAATTTGGTATGACATTGTGTTATCCTAACATTATTCAACAGCCCGCCCCGTCTCGCAAGATATGGATGACTTCGGGACTGGCAGCCACCGCTGCTACGGGTAGTAAGGAGACAAGGGGAAAGGAGCAATGGACCAGTGAAACTAATGATCATTGTTCCAATAAACTTTATTTCTATTTTCAAAAAGGTGCATATGTATCGTAGGTGTATTCCGGTTTGTTGCATATCGTGCATGATGCAATTCCTTATGAACGTAACCAAACCGTGCGCACCGTGTAATTTACAACTTTAATATAAAGTTGTTTTCAATTCGCTATTGCGTTGTAAAACTGACTTTAATATCTTTCATGCCAAATGGTGCACATATTTTTCGAACTTACATATCTTTTTTTCTAAAAATTTGGACTTTTAAATATTACGTAACCTTTTCCCGAATGATTCGGTTCCACGAAAAATACAACCGGGACAACATCGCACATGGCAACTCTAAAACCAATATTTTGTCTATTGCCAAAAATTTAAAATTCCTCTACATATAAAAAAAAACCTTTCGCCAATTGAAGTGGCGATAGGAACCAACCCTATTGTTCCAATTGGCGACAAAGTCCCTGTCGCCAATTGAAATGACGACAGGAGCCTGTCGTCGTTCCAAATGACGACATGCACCTACTTTTGTAAAAAAAAATCCGACTATTTATTTTTGTAATTTTCTTTAAAACAAAATTCTCCCTTACGTAGATTAGATCCTCACACCAATGGAAGTAGTTATTCAATGATTGTAGCAAGTACAGAGAATATGTGGTACTGATCAGCGGTTAATACTACTTATACAAGATGTCAAAATTTTCGAAGTGTTTTAGGGTATGGTGTTGTTTTCTTTATAAATTAAGCTCCAATTGTCCAGCCATGTCTGACAAGCATATTGTCCTGGACTAAACCAACGACTGGACAACGTTGAATAAAAACGAAAATGTCGTACATGTTTGCAGTTGAATAGCGACAATCTGTCAGTTTCGTCATGGCTAGTATTTCTTTGACCACCTAGGCCCTAGTGCATTTGCATTTCTTGATTCAAATAACAAGCCCCGTTGCTTCGATCTTGCGCACACGGACCTCGATTCCTACTCAGTCATCTTAGTTATTGTTCTTTCTGTTCGTCGATTAGATAGGTCAACTTCTAGTTTTCGTAATTTGTGTTTAACTTCGCGCTGTTGATCCTAGCAGTACGTAGGAGATAAAGCAAGCAACAGATGAAAGAAACGAACGATCAAACAGACGAAGAAAATATTTACACAGCTGCTGATCAAGCAGGTTCCTTTCATCCAAGAATTTGACATGGATCAACGCGCCGTTGATGGGAACCGCGCCCTAGCTTAGCTAGTAGCTACATTTTTCCTGAAGTCTGAATGGTTAACCTGCTCGATCTACGAGCACGACCTGATGAGCCCCAGATTGTACAGGAACTTCTCCGAGCGGGACCTGATCATGTTCCCGAGCGAGCGCCGGTCGCGGCCCGGCGGCGACATGGGTCCGCCGTCCTCCCTGACGAACAGGAACTGCTCGCCGATCTCCGTCCTGACGGCCTCGACGGCCTGCTCCTGCACGGGCTCCCCCGACGCGTCCACCACGTAGAACACGTTCGCCGCCCGCGACCCCGTCGTCGCCACCTCGGCGTGCGTGACCAACAGGCCGTGCTCCCGGAATATGCGCGTCACGTCGGACAGCAGCCCGACCCTGTCCTCGCAGCACAGCTCCAGCCTCAGCCCCTGAGAGAAACGTGCAACGCAAACGCCAATTAACCCATGCCAATTACATACTTGCAGTAACTAGCAGTGTACTTCCAGTGCAGTGCGGTGCAGTAGAATGTTCGTGTGCGAGGTCGGTCACATGAGTGCAGTGTATGGTGTACCTCTGTGTTTCTCCGTTGGATTGCGGCTTCGAGGCACCGGCCGAGCCGCTCCCGGTCTTCGCCGGAGGTGGCGGCGCTGTCGTCGAGGTGCCTGATGTAGTACTCCTGCGAGACCAGCAGCGAGATGTGTACTATATGAGCATGTGTCTCTTTCAACTGATAAAACAATTCCTTTTCTTCTTCTTGTGTAGGAGAAGTCACTCAAGTTCACACAAAACTAGGATCCCCCTCCCTCACATGCCTAGATCCAGCGGAGTACCGGTCAAATGTGAGCATCGATATCGAGGGCCATCTTTTGTGTACGCACAGTGGAATGCTATGTAGTACTAGACCACCAATGCAATGCACCGATGTAACAGTCTTGAGAAGCAAAGCAACGCAAAGTAAAAAAAGGCAAGGCACGCACCTGGTACGCCTCTGATCCCTCGGCGATGACGGTGCCGTGGAAGACCACGTACTGCATGTCGGTGAGGGTGCAGACCGTGTCGAACAGCAGCTTCGGCCGGTCGCGGCACCGCACGTTCACCAGCGTGTACCCCCTCTCGGCGCAGTCCTCCACCGCCACGACCGGCCGGCTCCGGCTGCCGTCCGCCGCATCGGCGTCGGCGCTGGAACCGGCGTCCACGCTGTCCTCGCCGCGGTGGATGCTACGGTCCGCGTGCATCATCTGGTGCAGCCGGCGCTGCGCGTGCGCCACGCGCGCCGAGATGGCGGCGCGGGCGGTCTTCTTGTCCCGGCTGCCCCGCAGGACGTGCCGGAGCAGCCGCTTCACCGTGTTGAGCCGCTCCGGGTCGTCGATGGCGCCGAGGGTCTCGGCGTCCGTCACGTACACCAGCGCGGCCATGCGGGCGTCGTGCGTCCACACCTCGGACGCCACGATGTTGCACTTGAGGTCGGTGAGCACGGCGAAGACCTCGGACAGGAGGCCCGGCCGGTCCCTGCCGATCAGCTCTATGGCTGTCTGCGCCGCCTCCGCGTCGGCCTCGACGCCGACCGACCGGTCTGGGGCCCGGAAGCTGAGCGATCCTGCTCCCAGAGACTGAAATCAAGAGAACAAAATCAACCCTGTACTTTGCATCACATCATGTAGCACAACAAGAGTGCATTGCAATGTGCTCACTAAGTAGTGTTCTGTTCTTGGAAGTGAACCATTGGCAGCTACACAAGCTAGGAAAGCTAGAGATTGCTTCAGTGAAGTCCGACGAAATGGTGAGGAGTGAGAGGAGCTGTGGAAAGAGCTAGGATTTTTTGTACTTTACCTGTTCAATTCTGTCGATAACTTGGCCATCATAAAGTTTATTCCCTTCCTGATCCACGACATGGAACACTGCACAAAGGTGAAACAAAGCCTCGCCCACCTCAAGATCAAAAGATTACATCCAAACCGAAAGCCCCCCTCCACATGAGCCCAGAAAGGCACCGGCTTTCTCCTTAATCTTTCCAAGATAGGGAGGTTGCAAAGCACTTACCATCCATTAACCACTCCCCATCAGAGGAAATGTAGGCCCTCTTTATGGTCAGCTTCAGATCAGTCAGTACCTGAACTACCTCCAGCAAGGTCCCATACTTATTTGCACTGTCCACCTGCAGAAAGAAAGAGTGAAAAAAAAATTCTGCCAAGAAATGCTTGCAACCTGCAAGAATTTGCAAGAACCAAGAACAACACAGAGAAAAGCTCTAAAAGCTGCGTTGCTTGCCTTCACCAAGGTGGCAGTCATGTCTGAGGTATTATCCACGGTGACCCTGCAAGTTAACAAAGGCCAAGAACTAGCACAGTTAACAAAGGACACAGGTCAAAGGGCAGAAAGAAACATGGGGAGGGAAGGTAAAAAAAACAGAAAGAGAAAGAGAAAGGACTAAACCTTGGAGGGTTCATTCTAATGACCAGCTTCTCGAACTCATCGACCACCTCAGTACTTGGAGACCCACAGGCCATCATTGTTCAAGGCCTTTGTTTTCTTGCTTGCTTGCTTGCTTGCACAAGAGAAGTGAGGAGAGAAGAGAGGAGAGAAAAGAAGAAAGACAAGAAGCTAGCTAGAGAAGGTGGTGAGGCAAAAGGGATACTTCTCCTTTGCTCCCCCCAATCTGTGTACTTCTTGTGGTGGTGTGGTGGTGTCCCTCCCTCCCTCCCTCCCTCCCTCTGTCTCTCTCTCTTCCCCTGTTCTCTGAAGGCTGAAGCAGCTCACCTAGTCCTAGTATTTATATTTGGTTATGGGGGAGGAGGACATGTCTACTTGTGGATTTTTGTTATGCATCTTCTCTCTCATCTCATGGTGGCTGCTCTCTCCCTCTCTGCTCCCTGCTTGTGTTGTGTGTGGCTTTGTGGGCAGGAAGTGGTTTGGTTGGTGTCCCTTCGCTGGTTTAAAGGGAGATGTTTGGGGGAAAAGACCGTCCCAATGGGGGCCTTGTTTCTGTGCCTGTCCATATTGGACATGGTTGCTTGTTACTATATACTGATCCCAGGGTGGGTCCCGTGCTCATTTCATTTGATTGCACAACTTGTGTTTGTGGTAGTATCATTCACCGTATTTACTGGGGATGTGTAATCGTGCACCAGTACTACCTCCCAACCATGGCCGCACAACAGAAAACTGCAGCGACAGGTATACTTTGCACGGCTCTTGCACTCTTTACCGTATTTACTGGGGATGTGTAATCGTGCACCAGTACTACCTCCCAACTATGGCATTGGTCGTGCTTAAATTATAGGGGGGAAATTAGCATAAGACCCATGGTATCATAGCCAAGCTTTGCAAAAGGTCAACCATGGAGTTGTATTGTGGGGCGCCTTTACTTACAGAGAACTTGTTCTCGTGCGACATATAACATATAAAAACGACCATGGAGTGGCTAATATATCATATAGATGCCCTGGCAATTTTCTTTAAGGAAACAACCCTGATTTACATTAAATTTGAAAACACAATACATTGTCCCATTACAGTGAAGTCTAGTGAAAGTTACATAAAGGTTCAACTGGACTTGACTGAAAACTGCGCACAAGAACTTCGTCACATTCAAAGAGATCTCGTCGGAGACGAGGGAATTGGCCGGCACCGACCAGCTGAGGAATAGGATGAAGTCGCCGAAGATAGCGATGATGGCCGGCCGGCGAAAACCTTGCAGAGATTCTTCTCGGCGGGGGGCATTAACCGTTCGCAACAAGCGCCGACTTAAGAGCCGACGCTGCTGTGCCCCTCCACAATGGGACTCGCTCGTGATAGAAGTAAGGTTCGAAGGAGTCTCCATTGCAAAACATGTTTAGGGGGGAGGCCAAGCCGAAGATGCCAAGAGCGAAGATATTTACTACCTACAATGATTTAAAGAATTGACCCCACTCAGACACGGTTTAACCTATAATTGACCCCACACGCTAACCTTTTTTTGGCTCCGTCATAGGCCGTTTCTTCCTTAACGGGGTTCACTTTCTCTTACAATTATGTTTGCTGTAATTTGTCCAAAAATATATATATGAATGGACATAGTTATCTTCTCGCGGAGGTAAATCAATTCCTCACCATGCACGACGATCTTGTGCATTAATTTCCAATCAAAAAAACTGCACGGACATACTATTTGCTCCAGATATCTCAATAGGATGAGCATTACCGCGTGACAAATGCTGCGAATGAGGGCAAGCAGGAGCAGGAGCAGCAATGGTCCCCCGTTTTACCCATCTTCTTCCGCCCCTCGCCAACAAAGCATCAGCATTACCCCTGTGAGCAGATCTCGCATATGGGTCCGGCTGGGAATGGGATGCCCTGGCTGCTGCTGCTATCTTCTCCTTGGCTCCTCTCCCTCTATCTTTGATCTCTTTCCTCTTTTGCACATTCCAAGTTTCCAATTCGCAGCTTCCTTGGTTGATACTTAGTTCTGCTTTGGATTTGATTAGATTATCTCCTTAGAACATTCCTTTCCTTTGAGTCCAAATTGTGATTTTGTGTCCCCACCATTAATTGGTCGCTTAGCTAGTTTAATTTTGTGCCATCACAAACATTAAAAATCGTAGAAAATACCATCGCCGTCAGAGTTTCCGTCAATTTTTGGCGTTAGGTTGCGAGAAGTTTTCAGAAATGTCATATTTACCCTTGTTGCCTTCTTCGTTCGTTTTGTCTTTCTTTTACCTCTCCTAATTCCCTTCTTCTTCTCTTCGCTCTCCTTCTCTCTACTCCCCCTCAAGCTAGGTGGGGTGAGCTCATCGAACACCGTTGGACCACCACCAACCTCGCCACCGGAACGCCGCCTCTACGTGTCGTGGCTGGAGCACCGCCTCCGCACCACCGTTACGACGCCGAGCCGCGCTGCTATTGCCTCAGTCATGTGCATCACCGGCCGCATCCACCGTACACACTGTGCCTCGAAACTCCACTGCCAGACGCCGCCTAATGTCCTGGCGCCATCCTCCACGCAGCCCTCCTCAAATCCTCGTCGCCGGAAGCAGAGCCCCTCCACGCCGCCTAGCACTGTCTTCTTGTCCTGCGCACTCGCCGCGTCATACGGCGGGTTTGGCCTTTTCTTCGACGCCCGTGGGCTATTCGATGGAAGTTCCATCAAGAGCGGGGTGGCGGCGGCCGAACTGCATCGAGGGGACGCGCCGCGTACTCAACTTCGCCGGCCACCAGGTGCTCCGTGCGTACGGGTTCTTCCACATCGGCATGCTCAAGGACGACCTGTAGCCTGTAGCCACTGCCGTTCAACTACACTGCTCCCATTACGTGTGATTGTGAAGCCCCAAACGACGCCTTCATTGTTGTTCTCTTCCCCATCGAGCCCTGCTTTTTTATAAGACTGCAAGTAGCTTGTTCTTGAAAATGCATTTACAAGCTAGTGTGTGTGTGTGTCTCATTATAAATTGTTTGCCCTGGTTGTTTGATGTTCGGTGCCATTCAACTACATTTTTCCGGGGACATACGCACAGGTGCGGTTCGCTGCATGACCTCGTCTCCGCACTCCACCAAATCGTGTTCTCCGGCGAGGTCCCGGTCTTCGCCTGGTGACTATTGGAGAAAGGCTGCAACTTCTTTCTTGGTCTGCTGCTGGGGAGGAAGAAGAAGGCAAGGGTAGGAAGGTCATTTTGCACCCAAAGGGACGGTTCACTGACAGCAATAGTATTTTCCATAATTTTGATCCTTTGCGATGGCACTGACCATTTGAGAACGATTGCAACGGTATTTATCTGAAGAGTTGTCTATTTATAAGGTAATTTAATTTTGTTAAAACATAAGTAATATTTTTTATCTATTAGATCAACATTCAATCATATGGCATATCAATATTTACGCAAATCCAATTGTCACAAAAAATAATTTAAACTTTAAAAAAAATTTAGGTGACTTGAAAATAGCAAATCCGTATCTTTTGTGATGACACCAGCCTAATTTTCTCTTTAATCTATGTGCATGGTCTGAGCTGATTAGATTTTGCTCGTGACCCATTGGTTGCTAATTAAGCTAGATTATGATGCAAGGGATTCATTAGATTTTTGTGCATATTGAATGTCCCGCGGGTGGCAGTTGGCCGAGGGTCTCTTCCCGATGACATTCTCCTCTTGGTACATCTGTTTAAACATTAGTAGAAAATGTACCGGCTAGGAATAGGATGCACAGTGCACTGCCAAGTGCATCGTCGCGTTCAGGAGCTCGTTGCCAAATGGAGCGAGCATACGTAGCGAAGTACGATGCAAACCAGAATGCTGTGGTCAACGTGTGCAACACCGAAATGATGCATGGCTGGATGCCGCCACGCCATATCCCAAACATGTCCGGAGTTTGGTGAAAAGAATTCAACATCCATAACTCCAGACGAGTAAATAATCACTTAAATATTATGTAACCTTGGGATGATAAATATTGTGAAACAGATGAAATATTTATTACAGGATGTTTATGTTCTACCTCCATTTCTCAATAGATGCCATTCTAGGTTTTTGCATTACAACCAAGACATATATATAAAAGATCATATTATCATCCTCCAGTAGCTCGCTTATTGCTCCTAGATAGTGTGTGTTACTTTAATCCACAATAGTAAATAATATTGTGAATAATGAATGATAGGGGTGCGCAAAGGAAAAAAAACGGTTAAAAGTTGCCTAAAAAAATGTAGAATAACATGTATTTAAAATAAAATTTGAAAGATAGAATACGTATTTGGGAACGGATGGAGTAGTATTTTACACGAGGAGATGGATGTTCTACGTACGTTCGATGAGGATTTCCGGGGTTATAAATTCCAAGTAAATATCAACAAGCGCCGGTAAAACTTCGCACGACTCCGCACTAAAACTGCACATTTGCACAGTACTACACACTGTACTAGAATAGTAGCAGTACGTACGTCGATGCAGAGTTGGACTGTTGGAAGAGGAGCACGAGTTGCATGCACGCAGCCAGCAGCACACGCTGTGGAGGAGCTAGGCGAGAGCCGGACGAGCCATGAGACGCCGTGCGCCTGCGACACTCGCCCACTTGCTCGCTCGGCAGGCGATGGCATCGATCGCGCGTCTCCAAAACGTGGAGGCGGACGACGACGACGCCGTCCAAACTTTTCTGCGATCTCGCCTGACCCCTCCGAACAAAAGTTTCTCTTCCTTCAAGGAATTGCTAGCTCGCCTCTCGTACGTGCCCTGCTTTTGCTTTATGTGAAAAGCTTGGCTGTACTTCAGCCCAACATGTGTACCACCTTGCCATGCTGCGCTTTTGTTGCGTGTAGCGTGAGTGGGTGACCGAATGCCCTGTGCGCGCGCGTCTTTAACCCTTCAAAGGTAAGCGACAGTGCATGTGCTACGGTGCTAGCTTTTCTTTTGTGCAAATTAATCAGTTAATTGTCTGCTACTATTGGACCGAAATAGCGAGGTGAATAGGAGCGCATTTTGTCTCATCCGGTATTCAACTCCTTTTTCACTACAATAGTTATGTGAAGCTATGAACACCAAGATCTCAAAATCACAGCGGAAGATTTGAGTTGAAACCAAGAACCTCAAACAGCGAGCAACACCTCTCGGTCGGTCTTATGGCTCTTGGAGGACGGTCTTTTGGTGAAGATATCAAAATAGTCCAATCATCGTGAAGCAATCCCATGCTTCATCACGCGTGGATTCATCCATGGCTTTCCTAAGGCCATGTAGCATCCCAATTTTTGAGCTTTCAAAAATCTTTTTTTTTTGTGTAGATTGGGCTCCCGAAAAATTTCACTACTTTTCCTTGAATTAATAAAGCTTAATCGGGAATCTACAAAATCAAAACAATTTAATATGATCAATGCAAGCTTAATTGTGTTCCAAGGTATTTTCCAGAATTGTTTTAGAATTTTTTGAGTTCGTTTGAATTTCCAGCATTATCTTAATTCGCAAGCCAATTTCTTTTTCTCTTTCATTTGTGGGCCGAATTGGCTCGGCCCACTCAATCTCTCTCTTTCCTCTTGGACCACCATTCCCAGTTCACCTAACCCATCTCCATTCCCCTCCCCGCCAACCCGCTTCGCTCCCCGCCAGCTTACCCGGCCTACCTCCCTTTTTCTCCCGTCCCATCTCCATGCAAACCCTAACGCCCTAGCCAACCCAACACCGCCACCCAGCCCAATCGTTCTGCCGCCTCTGTTTCCCTAGCCGCCGCCGCTGGAAACGCCGCCATGCGCTGCCGCCCCGGTCATCTTCTCTGTCTCCTGTCGCACTCCACAATGGCCAAAACATTTTCGCCGTGTTCCTCGTCGTCTCGGTGAGTTCCTCATGTTTTGGTTTGCGTCACCACGTGTTCTACCTTCTGATATACCTATCCCATCTTTTGATTTCATGTTTCTTTCACCGCGCACCGAGATCAACTCCTCCATCTCCGTCCGCCAACCTTCGCTGCCTCGATTCGCCGTCGTCGGTGAGTCCCTGCTGTTTTCAACCTCACCATTGAGATCATCGCCTCACGTTCTATCCCGTGCTACTCTCCCTTCCTCGGATCGTCGTCGGAACCTCCTCGCCACCATAGCTGACCCGTCGCCACCGGCCATCTTCGATGACCATTGGACACCGCGCCCGTGTCACCTTGTTTGCTGTCGCGTCCTCTCCATGATGCGCCCCTTCTTCTCCTATTCCGTGGCCGCTACTGCCAGTGACCATCAAGCCCGAGCGCCCCGCCCTCGTCGATGCCACGTTGCAGCCATGTTACCTCCCCGTCCCAGCCAACTCGTCACCACCTTAGCGCCAACGCCTGCATGGCATGTCGCGTGCATGTCCACTGAAAACCCTATCTCTCTGACGTGCGGGCCCCACATGTTAGCGCACCACCATGCCTCGTTATCCACCACGTCATTGCCACCTCCCTGCCACCACACCTCCACCGCATGACGTGTCATCATCATCATCGCCTACGTGGCACACCAAGCCTAACCCAATAACCATCTCTCACTTATATGCGGGCCCGCATGTCAGGTCAACCTAGGTCAACCTTCTCCTTGAGCTTATTACACCGTGGACTAACCCTACTCTGTGGACCTAGTCCATAGACCACTGGCCCACATGTCAGCCATTCTTCCTTTTTCTGAAATTATTTTAATTTTCAAAATTCATTTTTATCCAGTGGGTCCAGCATGTCATCCTCTCAGGTATTTACCAAAATTCCAAAAATAAAGATTATGAGAATATTATTTCGGTCCCACTTGTCAGTGACTCACATTATCCCACCTCTGTTAATTTCTTGATTTTCTTTCCTGATCAAACTTTCGAGAGCTCGTTCTTTCTCATATGAACCCAGATTGAACTCATTCATGTTTCTAAATTCATCCAAAATCAATCCCTAGCTTCCACTGCCATTCAATTTCAATTTAGAGTTTGTTTGATTTGTCTTTTTGAATTTTGTTTGTATTTGTGTTTTCTCTCTCATTAGATGTTGACATTCCAGAATCGTCCGAATGAGTTGAAAGTCAAGGAAGTCGAAGACCGAAGATAAAAGAACAACATTGTTGCTATAGCAAGGTAAGTTGTGCTTTGATCATATTGCACCTAGTTTTACAAAACTACTTTGATTCAAATTATTGCATACTAATTCAATTGATCAAATGCTTTACTATCTTGGGATTAGTTATGCAACCTAATTGATTTATACCCACCTTGTGAATCGTATTGCCATGATCATTTGTCACCCTAGCTTGGTAAACTACTAGTTGGTATTATCATAGCACCAACATGGGTTGGTCAAACACGATTATTATGCTTAGCCTTGCAACGAGCCATCAATATCATTTTGAAACGGTAAACTCATACTTGACTAAGTGAATATGGAATGTCTTTGTGAAAAGTTGTGTATTGTATGTTGTTACTTGTTGATGGCATGTGTTGTACTTAATCAACAGGGTGAGAAAAGATTTAGACTGAGCGAGTGGGGAGTGCTTTGTGAATTGGTGGATTGTGTGGGGGCAGTGTGTGAATCTTTCCGACTTAATGTAGTATTGGTAGTCTCACCCTGGTCAATTAAGGACTTAACTTTTGTGAGTCATTGAACTGAGTTCGTATTACCATAAGCCTGGTATGGGACATGCCTAGCTTGTAAGTTAAAGAGCCTCGACATTTGCTACCTCAGGAGGTAGGTTAAGTGCTTTGTGGTGGGTGGAGCTGTGGACTCCTTTGTGATCGGTCGCATCTATGGGCAATTCGCCGTCTCCAGGTTCAACGATATGCGTTGGGACAACGGGCTTTGTGAGGTTGGTTATCGGTTGTGTGCACAACGGGAGGGGCAATTGTTGAGATAAAGTTTCTGAAAGGTTTTGTTATGATTTACTCTGATCAAGTGATAATATCTTGTGGGTAAAGTTGTACAACCTCTGCAAAGTGTTAACAAACTATTCGAATAGCCGCGTCCTCAGTCATGGACAAGCTCGGTGATTTACCTAAAGAGTAGATTTTATAAAAACAAAGTGGAAGGGAGGCCATGTGAAAATTTTGGTTTAAGCTATGTGAACTTTGTGAAAACTCTTATTTACTTATTATTATTGTTGTTTCAACTTATGCTTTTAATTTATTATTCGTATTCAATTGCAATTATCTCTTATTGCAAAATAACCTTAGTAGCTGAAGAATCTATGCCCTATTTTAGTATCTTGGTAATTAACGACAATCATCATTTGTGGACTAACATGTTTCTTCAAGTAATCGAAAGGGTTAATCTCAGATAAAAGATAAAGAGCACAAAAGACACTCGAAGAAATGGGCATCAAGATCATCTAGCTCAAGGCAAAGGTATCTAGGTTAATAGGGTATTTTCATAGTTTTACCGGTCTAGGAGTTTGAAGTTTAAAAGACCGGATTGCTAGTTTAGATAGTCGTACTTTGAAGAGGGATCAACGACTAGTAACTTGATGGCAAAGTGTGCCACACTGCTCAAACTTCTTTAATGCATATTTGGTCTCATTTTTTATCTCACAGCCATGAAAGTTCCTTATCTTATTTTTTGGTGGATGACCAAAGTATTGAGCCCTGTCGTGGTTTGATTCTTATGTGCGAGCAGGAGCAGACGACCTGAACATTTCATGGGCCATGTCGAAAACCTCCCGCGTATTTCAAGCCTGGCCGTCTAACTCGCTCCTGTTTTCTCTAACCAGTCTGCGTTGTTTTGTTTCCGCCTGGGGAGCCTACCTCGCCGAGGCTGTTCGTTCTACTCGTTTCCTGTTTAACGAAAGAGATTGTCTATTTATAAGGCGATTGAAATTTTATGAAGTATAAGTCACGTATTTTATCTATTAGATCAAAATATCCAATCATATAACACATCAGTCTAACAATTGACTTAAACTTAAAAAAATTTCAAACGACTTAGAAATAGCAAATCCGTTAATGAAATATGCGCTAACCTTTTGCGTGTTCACCGAAAATTCGAAAATTGCAACCTAGGACGAATGATCTAGAACCAGAAGGCCCGGAAAGCTATCCGATGTGAACCAAAATGACTACCGCTAGCTCTCCACAGTGGGAAGGCTCTCAGTTTTTACCCCGCGTACAATCCACCGTACCATAAGCAAACGAACGTGGCCCAAAATCTCCTGTACGTGGCCGGACGATCCATGCCAGGCCGGCCGGCCCCCGGTGGCATGGTTTTCCGTACGCTTCCTCATGTGAACAGTGCAGGCTTGGCGCGCGGCTGCAATGCTACGTGATGGTAACTTCTTCCTAGTCCTACTACTACATACTCGTCTACTCCAGTAAGACCAGGAGTAAGTTTTTTTTTTTTTTAATTTTTTGTTGCTTCTCGAACGAAACGAACACCGGCATGTGCCAGAATCTACAGAGAGGACGCTAATTAGTTGGACAGTGATTGATTGCTGGGTACTTGTGGTTGTATCCTGCACTCGGTCCCGATGCGCCGTGCAAAGGGGATAACGGCCTCCCTGTTGTGTTGCTTGCAGCTTCTCCTTTTTTAAGACAGCAGGGGAAACCCCCTTCCGATTTCCATTATTAGAAACCACCGAGTTTTACACTGTTCCTAAGCAAAGAGATGGAGAGGGCTTACAAGCTAATGCTTGTGGGAAGGAGAGCCCAACAAGCAGAAAACAGAGACCCAAGTATGGCCAAGTATCAGGCTAGAGATTTAACATCTACTGTCCCTATGCAAAGAAAATTAAAAACGTTTGTTCCAACAAAGAGTGAAACCTCCCTCGCCCGGGATCAAAATTCGCTCACTCCTTTGAGAATGCCAGTGCTTCTGGCCCATTTTTTTTTATTTATTTAAAAAAAGAGCAAAGAGCGAAACGAACGCTACTGGACATGAACAGAAAGTTTCCCATGCAACACCCCAAAATCAAGCCGACTTCAACACAAATCTTCATTTCCTTCTCGCAGCCTTGCAACTGGGACAACGGGCTTTGTGAGGTTGGTTATCGGTTGTGTGCACAACGGGAGGGGCAATTGTTGAGATAAAGTTTCGAAAGGTTTTGTTATGATTTACTCGATCAAGTGATAATATCTTGTGGGTAAAGTTGTACAACCTCTGCAAAGTGTTAACAAACTATTCGAATAGCCGCGTCCTCAGTCATGGACAAGCTCGGTGATTTACCTAAAGAGTAGATTTTATAAAAACAAAGTGGAAGGGAGGCCATGTGAAAATTTTGGTTTAAGCTATGTGAACTTTGTGAAAACTCTTATTTACTTATTATTATTGTTGTTTCAACTTATGCTTTTAATTTATTATTCGTATTCAATTGCAATTATCTCTTATTGCAAAATAACCTTAGTAGTGAAGAATCTATGCCCTATTTTAGTATCTTGGTAATTAACGACAATCATCATTTGTGGACTAACATGTTTCTTCAAGTAATCGAAAGGGTTAATCTCAGATAAAAGATAAAGAGCACAAAAGACACTCGAAGAAATGGGCATCAAGATCATCTAGCTCAAGGCAAAGGTATCTAGGTTAATAGGGTATTTTCATAGTTTTACCGGTCTAGGAGTTTGAAGTTTAAAAGACCGGATTGCTAGTTTAGATAGTCGTACTTTGAAGAGGGATCAACGACTAGTAACTTGATGGCAAAGTGTGCCACACTGCTCAAACTTCTTTAATGCATATTTGGTCTCATTTTTTATCTCACAGCCATGAAAGTTCCTTATCTTATTTTTTTGGTCGGACTGACCAAAAGTATTGAGCCAAACTGACCGAGACCCCAGTCCGTCGAAGCAGTCAGCTTTTCAAGAGAGCTACTTTTTCTCGGATTTGCATTCTGAACTAACCGTGGGTTACAAACCGAACTAACCCAACCTATGGTCTGAGTCGGGCGATCAACATTTTCCAGAGAGCCTCTCATTTGCTTCAACCCTTCTCTATTTTTTTATCTCAGACTCACTGCAGTTGGACGAAGATGAGTGACATTCTCTACCTGAGAGTACTCAATATCTACATCTCTCAGATGATTGAGCACTTTGTTGAAGCGACTAAACATGTCACCGTTTGGCGCACTTGCTTTATTTGAGATCAACCCTTATGATAGGTCTCAAGAGTGTGTCAAATCTCATGCGCGATCTCGAGATGACAAATCCTATCTTATTCATGTCTACCAAACCCCATATATAGAAAGTTCTTTGCCCTATGATCGTTAGCCAACGCGACCACTGAAGTCGACGTGGAAACCATGGGTAGAACCAAAGGATCCTCCACAATCTTCCATATGGCTTGACCTTCACCCTGAAGGTAGACGTGCATCCTATTGTTCAGGAAGCATAGTCGAGCCCGTTGAAGATAGGTGGCTTAGTGGAGTACTTGTCAGTCGCCATGTTCATTGATCGATTAAGATCATGTATGAACTAACTGGGCTCTGATACCACTTGTTGGACCGAAATAACGACTAGAGGGGGTGAATAGGAGTCCACATTTTCTCCTGTGGTATTCAACTCTATTTTCACTCCAATAACTATGTGAAGCTATGAAGATAAAGGTCTCAAAATCATAGTGGAATATTTGGCTGAAACTAATAACCTCCGACAACAACTCCTCTCACTGGTCTGACCGCCAAGATTTGGCCAGTTTAACTGCTGGTCGGTCTAACTGCTCCCCCCTAGCTAACAGAAAGATAGTGCAGTGATGGATCCACAAAATTACCTAGGTTTTGATCTAGAGATTTAAATCACCTGAGATTTTAGATAAAGCTCTACAAGAAGGTCAGGAACCTATTCTAATCGAAAATCGAGATGATCATAGCCAAGATTTCATGGATTTATTGATTGAGAGCAAGAAGGCCTAAAACTAGGGGGAAACCTAATCTTGATCCAAAGAATTACTCGTGGATGAAACATGGTCAAGACGATCTTATATCATTTACCCCATGTTCTAGCAAGTAAGATCACAAGAAAAGATCAAGGCAAAACCCTTAGATCACAAGAACCCCAAAATCACAAAGGAGAGAGGAAGAACAAAAAAAAAACTCATCTTTGCACGAATATGATTGGATTGATATTGAGGATTGAAGGTTTACAGTCAGTCCACTATGGAGGACAAAATCTCACTCATGAGCATCCAATCCTGTAATTTTTCTCTCAATACATCTCTCTCAAACCCTAGCCTCCTCTATCCTCTCCACTTTCCCCGAAATCCAAATTAGGGTTTCTAGGTTTGGTGGGATGGATGTGCAAATCCTGCACCATCCCCTTTTATAGTGGAGACTAGGTCTAGAGAGAAAACCCTAACGTACACCCGTTAATTCCACACATAAACAGGTCTACACTCATGCATGCTTCTCAAAGCGATGACGATCCGGATTCCTGAATTCGTCTCTTCGTGATCTTGTCCTTCTTATGACCTAAACAGCTTCTCCTTTGCGCCCTCTTGCGTCGCGGTTTCTTCAAGGCCACCAACCCAATATTCTGGTGAAGATATCAAAATACCTCTTCTTGATCCTGCTCCATGACCGAGTCCAATCATCGTGAAGTAATCCTATGCTTCGCTACGCGTAGGTTCATCAATGGTTTTCCTTATGCTTACAAGTCTCTCATATCCGGCTCCCACTGAACCATCTCAACACTTGACCGGCTCAAGCCACTTGACGCAACCTGTTGCACCGAACTTCCAGTTCGGTCATTCTTGTCCATCTCACGCCTTGCTTGAGATCAATCACTTCACCTGACATCCTCGATCGTTCTAGACCTTGATTTCACCAAACCAAGTCCCCATCATCTTCGTCGTTGTCCGTAGTTGACTCCAAGCGTCTCTACGCAGCAATGGACCAAGAAATCGATCATGGGCACAAGTTCTTCGCAATTTGACCCATATTAGCCAAAACATGTATCTTGCAACGCATATGCACTAATCCCATGACTTTAGCAAATTCCTAAATTAGCACAACTTACTGTGCATTACCTCATCATGGCTAGTCAGACCACCACACAAGTGTTTGGTGCCCATTTCTCCAAAGGATGCCCCCCCCCCCCCCCCCCCCCCCCCCCCCCCCCCCCCCCCCCCCCCCCCCCCCCCCCCCCCCCCCCCCCCCCCCCCCCCCCCCCCCCCCCCCCCCCCCCCCCCCCCCCCCCCCCCCCCCCCCCCCCCCCCCCCCCCCCCCCCCCCCCCCCCCCCCCCCCCCCCCCCCCCCCCCCCCCCCCCCCCCCCCCCCCCCCCCCCCCCCCCCCCCCCCCCCCCCCCCCCCCCCCCCCCCCCCCCCCCCCCCCCCCCCCCCCCCTTTTTTTTTTTTTTTTTTTTTTTTTTTTTTTTTTTTTTTTTTTTTTTTTTTTTTTTTTTTTTTTTTTTTTTTTTTTTTTTTTTTTTTTTTTTTTTTTTTTTTTTTTTTTTTTTTTTTTTTTTTTTTTTTTTTTTTTTTTTTTTTTTTTTTTTTTTTTTTTTTTTTTTTTTTTTTTTTTTTTTTTTTTTTTTTTTTTTTTTTTTTTTTTTTTTTTTTTTTTTTTTTTTTTTTTTTTTTTTTTTTTTTTTTTTTTTTTTTTTTTTTTTTTTTTTTTTTTTTTTTTCATGTGAACAGTGCAGGCTTGGCGCGGCTGCAATGCTACGTGATGGTAACTTCTTCCTAGTCCTAACTACATACTCGTCTACTCCAAGACTAGGAGTAAGTTTTTTTTAATTTTTGTTGCTTCTCGAACGAACGAACACGATGCCAAATCACAGAGAGGACGCTAATTAGTTGGACAGTGATTGATTGCTGGGTACTTGTGGTTGTATCCTGCACTCGGTCCCGAAATGCGCCGTGCAAAGGGATAACGGCCTCCCTGTTGTGTTGCTTGCAGCTTCTACCTTTTTAAGACAGCAGGAAACCCCTTCCGATTTACCATTATTAGAAACCACCGAGTTTTACACTGTTCCTAAGCAAAGAGATGGAGAGGGCTTACAAGCTAATGCTTGTGGGAAGGAGAGCCAACAAGCAGAAAACAGAGACCAAGTATGGCCAAGTATCAGGCTAGAGATTTAACATCTACTGTCCCTATGCAAAGAAAATTAAAAACGTTTGTTCCAACAAAGAGTGAAACCTCCTCGCCCGGGATCAAAATTCGCTCACTCCTTTGAGAATGCCAGTGCTTCTGGCCCGGATGTTTTTCTATTCTATTTAAAAAGAGCAAAGAGCTGAACGAACGCTACTGGACATGAACAGAAAGTTTCCCATGCAACACCCCAAAATCAAGCCGACTTCAACACAAATCTTCATTTCCTTCTCGCAGCCTTGCAACCATTGGCTTCCATCCTCTTCGCGCACTGAAAAATTCATCCACAATATGCTCTAACAGTCTGGCTCCCTGGAAAAGTTGCTCTCGCTCGCCCTCCTGCATCAATGCCCACTGCCTTAACCAACGAGTAATCGAAAAAAACCAAAGTAGGATCAGTGGGAAAACGATTTTCAAAACTTGCACGCCTTCCAAATGGGCCAAAACATTGCAGCAACTCCGATTGTGACTAACTTTTTGGTTTTGCTGCTGAAGCTTCGCAACCAAATATCAAACAGTTGAGAAACATTGTCAGGCACATTGACAAAACCAGTAGCGAATCCAGGATAAAAATAGAGGCGGAGCTCTACTGTTGAGGCTATAGTACAACATAAACATATCAAAACTATATCTACTGGTCTTTTGCCATTGGAATATCAAATTCATACATAAATAGAAAGAGAACAAATTAAAAATATACAATACAGTAAATTTAGTACTCGCTAATGGATAATGTGCCGCCAAATATCCATAAATATGTGAGTATCGATCTGTAGATAAGAAATATCAAATTTAGTGATACAATATTAAATTTTGAATATTCATAAACATTAAAAATGAAATGAAAACATACCACTAACTAAATCTGATTACAACACAATTTTACTTTACGAGTTTTCATGTCTTGAAAGCGTTGAATGATTCTTTTTTATTATCAAGACTTCTAAATATCTCTCGCTCAGTGTAGCACACCATCAAGTCATTAAGCCATTCATCTGATACCTTGTTGCGCAAATCTGTTTTAAAAATCTTCATTGCTGAGAAGATTCTTTCAACCACTAATTAAACAAATTGGCTAATCGGTTAATGGCTACTGTCAATTAAACAATAATTTACATCAATTCATCAATCACAAATTAAACAACAACCACCAATTAAACATTTGCATCAATAATCAATTCATCAATCTTCAAGTCTACTATATGCCTACATTTGCAAGTTGCAACATACAAAATTTTTTGGGGATGTGGGAGAGAAAAACTGCCTCAGTGCCTCACGGCCTCACCCTCACAGAGTCACAGTTGCCTCAAATCTCAATTCTCAATTCCTCTTCAGTCTTCACTCTTCGCCTCTTCGGCTCTTCCTGGTGCGGTCGTGCCGCTAGCACCGCGGCTCTGCCGGTCCGCCCCTCCTCCACTCTGTGCCGGGCCGCAGGCGCCAGCCCTCCCCCTCCGCGACGGTCGACCCTTAGTACTCGATCGCCTCGGCGCCTCCCCCTCCGCGGCTCCGCCTCCGCGCCGACCGCCTCCCCCTCCGGTCTCTGCGCTCCACCACGTCGGGCTGCCGAGTGCCGAGTCGCCGACCGCCCCCCTTCGACCCTCCCCTTCAATGGCTCGGTCTTAGTGAGTCTCTCGACTCTCGGTCTCTACTCTCTCGGTCTCTCCTCTCTCGTCTCAAAGAGTCTCAAGAGACCTTATCTTCTCGATTCTCTCATCTTGAGACTCGATTCACCGATTGTATTTGCCATTTGGGCCATGGGCCTCATCGTCTGGCGACATCCGTCGGGCCTTAGCCCTTAGCCCATATGCTTTCGAGTTTCTTCATTCTTCAACCCCATAGTCTGTGGCTCCATCTACCGACGCCGTAGAGCTCGCCTCGCCGGTGCTCGAAGGCCTCGGAGTCGGGGTACTAGGGGTACGATGGTTGAAGGAGGGGGTGCTCGAGCACCCACCGTGGACTCGCCATTGGACAAAACCAAAAGCACAGCTAACCACATTCCAAATAAAACGAGCCACTGGACCTTTGGAAAAAAGATGGTTTATATTTTCATCTAGACCACGGAACTGGCATTTCTTGGAACTTTTTTTCCAACCCCTTCTGAAAAGGATATCTTTGGTCAATATGCTCTTCCTGAGCACAACAGATGAAAATTTCGATCTTTAAGGGTAATTTGACAATCCACAAGAATTTGTGTGGATAACTCGCATCCTGAATCTTTAGTCTCCTATAAAGAGAAATCACAATAAAATTTGCACTTTTTGTCAGAAGCCATCTCACTCTCTCTCTCATTCGTAAGAGTAACATTACAACATTCCCGTCGCAAGTTCTCCCACAGTGACAGAGTATCTCCCCACAAGGTTCTTCGAAAAACGATTCTATCCCATCCTCCATTTATCACTTCAGCCACTGTTATATTTTTACTAAAAGTCATGTCATACAATCGCCGGTATTTCTGCGCAAAAGGCACAGATCCAACACACGTATCTTCCCAAAATCTCGTTCTTTCCCCATTATCCACTATCCTGGAGCCACAAGTATCAAATATATATATGCTTGACCTCCATCAATCCTGCCCAAAAAATGTGAGACTTCTACTTAGTACTCACTTGGGACAGGGTTTATTTCTTCAAATATTTCTTTCGTAGAAAATCCTGCCACATTCCTTCCTCATTTTCCAATTTCCAAATCCATTTCACTAACAAGGCAAAATTTGATTCATGCCACTTCGAGATATGCCATTCCAAAAAAGCTAATTCGAAAATTACCACTCTAAAACTTATCTTTTTTGACATATACCACTTTAGGACTTTTTTTGCCTTTAGGCCTCTCCTTCCTCCCCACCGGTCACTATCATCTCATCCTTCTCCTCCACTTCCTCAGCGCACTTCACTTTGTTGGCGCGCCGAGCGACGCGAGCGCAGGCCCATCGCCCACCGCATCACCTTTTCCACCTCGTCGTCCTCCGACTCCCCTCCCAGATACTCCGGCCGCACCCTTGTTTCCTTCTCCGGCCCCGCGCCCCATTCAGCACCGCCAATCGTGCCTCCAGCTCATCCATCCTGTCGGCACCAACGAGTGGCGAGGTCGACTGCCGCTGGCGTCGCGGGTAGGACTCGAGCACGTTGAAGCGGCGGGCAGGTCGGCGCCGGAATCGGCGCGGGGTTGAGCGAAGGAGGGTTGGAGGCGGAGGAGGGCAACGAGACGAGGTGGGAGTTGGCCTGGAGCTTGAGCAGCACGGTATCCTGCGCCACCTGGAGAACGTCTACCTCCGCCTCCTCGCCGACGGAGCATCGGGAAGAAGAAGATGGAGAGGATGGTGACGGGTGGGGAGGAAGGAGAGGTCCAAGGGCAAAAAAGTCTTAATGTGGCATATATCAAAGAAGACAAGTTTTAGAGTGATATATCTCGAAGAGACAAGTTTCTGAGTGACATGAATCAAATTTTGCCCACTAACAATGATACATTCATAAGATACAAGTCCAACACACCCAGAACCCCCTGGTCCTTAGGCATACACACCAAGTGCTGCTTGCAGCTGCAGGGTAGTAAATTTCAGGTGGTAAATATGACAAGTCGGCAGCGTAAAAACGTATCCTGGAAAGGATTCCCTTCCCACCAGCAAATTGTTCATTTGTGCGACCATGTAGAAACGAATGCAGTAAAAGCAATTCTTGCCGACGATTGGTAACCAAAGGCCTTGTAAATAGTGTCAACCGCATGTGCATTGGGCAGCTCATGCACCTATTTGTCATTTGTTCATGTCCTGATCAGAGTGTTAGTGAGAATCCACCGCCAGCAACATCGAACGGCCAAGGATAGCTTCTTCGTGCTCGGACGATCCTGCCAGGAAAGGACCGACAATTTTCCGTTAACCAGATGACCCAGCTTACCGGCTGGTGCCAGATTAGAAACAACATCTGAACCATCGAGCCAAATACACTGCTTCAGTTCCCAAGAAGCGTCATACTGCCATACTTAGCAAGTTCATGCGCTAATCGATTACATTTTGGTCAATACAAACGAGAACTGACAAAATTTAGAACAGCAAGAGATCTAGCTTTCTAATTAAGGCTGGAATGTTGTTTCTGCTTCGTCTCGTCAGTTAACTCTGATTTCATGCGCATAGCATGGTTTCAACGGCCTTCTGGTTCATGCCAATCCTGAGCAATCTTCAGAGCTGGTACAAGCCATGGCCTTAGCCTGAATTGCACTCTGATATACCAGTTTGCCAGCTGCCATCATCACGGGCTGACCATGTTTGTCTCTAGCAACAATGCCCCATCCACCGTGTCCAGAATTGCTGATAAAAGTACCATCAATATTGATCTTTATTAACTCACCTTCAGTGAGACCAAGAACAGGAATGACAAGTTTGAGCCGTCATCTTTTCCTTCAGTAGATGAGCCTCAAAATGGTTAACTAAGGGGCAATCCATAAAAGGACCTCCTCCAGAGAGAAGTGCCCTTCCAATGGGCCAGTTGTTTCTAATTACCATCAAATTTATAAGGAAGTTAAGATCTTAAGTTGTGTTATCATCCCTATCCAAGTC
The DNA here is from genome assembly GCA_036346255.1 of Ampelocalamus luodianensis. Taxonomy (NCBI): domain Eukaryota; kingdom Viridiplantae; phylum Streptophyta; class Magnoliopsida; order Poales; family Poaceae; genus Ampelocalamus; species Ampelocalamus luodianensis. Next base: position 42,407,239 of record CM070631.1, read on the forward strand.
TCTTCTAAGATATGCATAGTTGACGGACATCTTGAAAGTGAAGTCGAAACTCCTTTAATTAAGCTCTAATACTTCTTACGAATTTGCATTTCAGAAATAGATGCCCCCATCTTCATTTAAACGGCAGCATATCGGCAAATGTTTCAGTTTTGACTCCTCCTTTTGACATTAACTTCATGGCAAACTTTTTGAGCAAATCACAATTGGAAATGTTTAATCTTATTTGGAACTTGTAAATTCCATATTCGCTCCATTCAAATCAGGAATATTAAAAACTGAATCACCTTGTCGACCTTGCTCTAGGTTGAGAATTGCCATCTATAGAGAATGGAGACTCCAAAATTAAAGGAAACCAAAGCGCATGTTGTTTAATGGAAAATTTTTATTAATTAATCCTTTTAAAATTTTATTTAAAGTTAACCCCACACATTTATTTTCAATTCCGACCTCTTTGGTCACGCCACGTGGTGCGTGACAAACAACATTCACGCTAGCCCGTATCTCGGCAATCTATTGTCACCCACCACCCATAGCGTGGCGAGTTTTTACCCCGCGTACAATCCACCGTACCATAAGCAAACGAACGTGGCCCAAAATCTCCTGTACGTGGCCGGACGATCCATGCCAGGCCGGCCGGCCCCGGTGGCATGGTTTTCCGTACGCTTCCTCATGTGAACAGTGCAGGCTTGGCGCGCGGCTGCAATGCTACGTGATGGTAACTTCTTCCTAGTCCTACTACTACATACTCGTCTACTCCAGTAAGACCAGGTAAGTTTTTTTTTAATTTTTGTTGCTTCTCGAACGAAACGAACACCGGCATGTGCCAGAATCTACAGAGAGGACGCTAATTAGTTGGACAGTGATTGATTGCTGGGTACTTGTGGTTGTATCCTGCACTCGGTCCCGATGCGCCGTGCAAAGGGGATAACGGCCTCCCTGTTGTGTTGCTTGCAGCTTCTCCTTTTTTAAGACAGCAGGGGAAACCCCCTTCCGATTTCCATTATTAGAAACCACCGAGTTTTACACTGTTCCTAAGCAAAGAGACGGAGAGGGCTTACAAGCTAATGCTTGTGGGAAGGAGAGCCCAACAAGCAGAAAACAGAGACCCAAGTATTTTTTTTTTTTGAAAAAAAAAAGAGACCCAAGTATGGCCAAGTATCAGGCTAGAGATTTAACATCTACAATACAGTAAATTTAGTACTCGCTAATGGATAATGTGCCGCCAAATATCCATAAATATGTGAGTATCGATCTGTAGATAAGAAATATCAAATTTAGTGATACAATATTAAATTTTGAATATTTATAAACATTAAAAATGAAATGAAAACATACCACTAACTAAATCTGATTACAACACAATTTTACTTTACGAGTTTTCATGTCTTGAAAGCGTTGAATGATTCTTTTTATTATCAAGACTTCTAAATATCTCTCGCTCAGTGTAGCACACCATCAAGTCATTAAGCCATTCATCTGATATCTTGTTGCGCAAATCTGTTTTAAAAATCTTCATTGCTGAGAAAATTCTTTCAACCACTAATTAAACAAATTGGCTAATCGGCTAATGGCTACTGTCAATTAAACAATAATTTACATCAATTCATCAATCACAAATTAAAAAACAATCACCAATTAAACATTTGCATCAATAATCAATTCATCAATCTTTAAGTCTACTATATGCCTACATTTGCAAGTTGCAACATACAAAAAATTTTGGGGATGTGGGAGAGAAAAACTGCCTCAGTGCCTCACGGCCTCACCCTCACAGAGTCACAGTTGCCTCAAATCTCAAATCTCAATTCCTCTTCAGTCTTCACTCTTCGCCTCTTCGGCTCTTCCCGTGCGGTCGTGCCGCTAGCACCGCTGCTCGCCGTCCGCCTCTCCCTCCACTCGTGCCGCCGCCGAGGCGCCGCCTCCTCCCCGCGACGGTCGACCTTAGTCCTCGATCGCCTCGCGCCTCCTCTCGCGCTCGCCTCGCGCGACCGCCTCCCCCTCCGGCCTCTGCGCTCCACCACGTCGGGCTGCCGAGTGCCGAGTCGCCGACCGCCCCCCTTCGACCCTCCCCTTCAATGGCTCAGTCTTAGTGAGTCTCTCGACTCTCGGTCTCTACTCTCTCGGTCTCTCCTCTCTCTCAGTCTCAAAGAGTCTCAAAGAGACCTTATCTTCTCAGTTCTCTCATCTTCGAGACTCTGATTCACCGATTGTATTTGCCATTTGGGCCAGCTGGGCCTCATCGTCTGGCGACATCCGACTGGGCCTTAGCCCTTAGCCCATATGCTTTCTGAGTTTCTTCATTCTTCAACCCCCATAGTCTGTGGCTCCATCTACCGACTGCCGCAGCAGAGCTCGCCGCTCGCCGGTGCTCAAAGGCCTCAGGAGTCGGGGTACTAGGGGTACGATGGTTGAAGGAGGGGGTGCTCGAGCACCCACCGTGGACTCGCCATTGGACAAAACCAAAAGCACAGCTAACCACATTCCAAATAAAACGAGCCACTGGACCTTTGGAAAAAGATGGTTTATATTTTCATCTAGACCACGGAACTGGCATTTCTTGGAACTTTTTTTTCCAACCCCTTCTGAAAAGGATATCTTTGGTCAATATGCTCTTCCTGAGCACAACAGATGAAAATTTCGATCTTTAAGGGTAATTTGACAATCCACAAGAATTTGTGTGGATAACTCGCATCCTGAATCTTTAGTCTCCTATAAAGAGAAATCACAATAAAATTTGCACTTTTTGTCAGAAGCCATCTCACTCTCTCTCTCATTCGTAAGAGTAACATTACAACATTCCCGTCGCAAGTTCTCCCACAGTGACAGAGTATCTCCCCACAAGGTTCTTCGAAAAACGATTCTATCCCATCCTCCATTTATCACTTCAGCCACTGTTATATTTTTACTAAAAGTCATGTCATACAATCGCCGGTATTTCTGCGCAAAAGGCACAGATCCAACACACGTATCTTCCCAAAATCTCGTTCTTTCCCCATTATCCACTATCCTGGAGCCACAAGTATCAAATATATATATGCTTGACCTCCATCAATCCTGCCCAAAAAATGTGAGACTTCTACTTAGTACTCACTTGGGACAGGGTTTATTTCTTCAAATATTTCTTTCGTAGAAAATCCTGCCACATTCCTTCCTCATTTTCCAATTTCCAAATCCATTTCACTAACAAGGCAAAATTTGATTCATGCCACTTCGAGATATACCATTCCAAAAAAGCTAATTCGAAAATTACCGCTCTAAAACTTATTTTTTTTTTTATATATACCACTTTAGGACTTTTTTTTTTGCCTTTAGGCCTCTCCTTCCTCCCCACCGGTCACTATCATCTCATCCTTCTCCTCCACTTCCTCAGCGCACTTCACTTTGTTGGCGCCGGCCGTAGCGACGTCGAGCCGCGCGGCGTCCATCGCCCACCGCATCACCTTTTCCACCTCGTCGTCCTCCGACTCCCCTCCCAGATACTCCGGCCGCACCCTCGTTTCCTTCTCGGCCCGCGCCCATTCAGACCGCCAATCGTGCCTCGGCTCATCCATCCCGCCGGCACCAATGATGATGGCAGAGCGATGATCGATGCCGCTGGCGTCGCGGGTAGGACCTGAGCACGTTGAAGCGGCGGGCGAGGTCGGCGTCCAGGGAATCGGGCGCGGGGTTGAGCGAAGGAGGGTTGGAGGCGGAGGAGGGCAACGAGACGAGGTGGGAGTTGGCCTGGAGCTTGAGCAGCACGACATCCTGCGCCACCTGGAGAACGTCTACCTCCGCCTCCTCGCCGACGGAGCATCGGGAAGAAGAAGATGGAGAGGATGGTGACGGGTGGGGAGGAAGGAGAGGTCCAAGGGCAAAAAAGTCTTAATGTGGCATATATCAAAGAAGACAAGTTTTAGAGTGATATATCTCGAAGAGATAAGTTTCTGAGTGACATGAATCAAATTTTGCCCACTAACAATGATACATTCATAAGATACAAGTCCAACACACCCAGAACCCCCTGGTCCTTAGGCATACACACCAAGTGCTGCTTGCAGCTGCAGGGTAGTAAATTTCAGGTGGTAAATATGCCAAGTCGGCAGCGTAGAAACGTATCCTGGAAAGGATTCCCTTCCCACCAGCAAATTGTTCATTTGGTGTGCGACCACTGTAGAAACGTACGTAGCAGTAAAAACATTCTTTTCCGACGCAGTGGTAATTACAGAACTTGTAAATAGTGTCAACCGCATGTGCATTTGGGCAGATCATGCACCTATTTGTCATTTGTTCATGTCCTGATCAGAGTGTTAGTGAGAAAAAAAATGGCAGCAACATCCAAAGGATGAGGATAGCTTCTTCTTCTTCTTCTTTTTTTTTTGAAAGGAACGACAATATTCCATTAACCAGATGACCCAGCTTACTCGCTGGTCACCAGATTAGAAACAACATCTGGAAAACCATCGAGCCAAATACACTGGCTCTCAAGTTCCCAAGAAGCGCCATACTGCCATACTTAGCAAGTTCATGCGCTAATCGATTACATACACGAGGACAATACATAACTTGAGAACTAACAAAATTTACAACAGCAAGAGATCTAGCTTCTCTAATTAAGGCTGCAATGTTGTTTCTGTCTTCGTCCTCGTCAGTTAACGCTGATTTCAGGTGCATAGCATCTGTTTCAATAATTATCTGGTTCATGCCAATCCCCTGAGCAATCTTCAGAGCTTGGATACAAGCCATGGCCTCAGCCTGAATAGCACTCTGCATATTAAGAAGTTTGCCAGCTGCCATCATCACGGGCTGACCATGTTTGTCTCTAGCAACAATGCTCCCATCCACCGTGTCCAGAATTGCTGATAAAAGAACCATCAATATTGATCTTTATTAACTCACCTTCAGGTGGAGACCAAGAACAGGAATGACAAGTTTGAGCCGTCATCTTTTCCTTCAGTAGATGAGCCTCAAAATCATTAACTAAGGAGGCAATCAAGAAAAGGACCTCCTCCAGAGAGAAGTGCCCCTCTCCCTGGGCCACCTTGTTTCTAACCGACCACCAAACCCACAAGGAAGTTAAGATCTTCAGTTGTGTTTTTTCATCCCGCTTCCAAGTCTCTTCTAAGATATGCATAGGTGACGGACACACCACCAATGTGAGTCGAAACTCCTCCAAAAAGAGAGCTCTCCATACCTTCTTTACGAATTTGCATTTCAGAAATAGATGCCCCCCATCTTCATTTAAACGGAAGCATATCGGGCAAATCGTTTCAGTTTTGACTCCTCTCCTTTTGACATTAAGCCTCAGGGGCAAACTGTTGTGAGCAAATCTCCATAAGAAATGTTTAATCTTATTTGGAACTTGTAAATTCCATATTCGGCTCCATTGAAAACAGGAATTATTACCTTCTGAATTGCCTTGTCGACCTTGCTCTTGGTTGAGAATTGCCATATATAGAGAATGGAGACCTCCAAAAATAAAAAGGAAACCGAAAGCGCATGTTGTTTAATGGAAAATTTTTATTAATTAATCCTTTTTAAAATTTTATTTTAAAGTTAACCCCACACACTTTATTTTCAATTCCGACCTCTTTGGTCACGCCACAGGTGGTGACGTGACAAAACAACACTGTCACGCTAGCCCGTATCTCGGCAATCTATTGTCACACCACCACCCATAGCGTGACAGTATTGTTTGATCACGTCACAACCAGTGACGTGACAAAAAGTGTTATTTTGGGGATTTATTCTGGCGTATGACAGTGTTATTTTATCACACCATGGGTGGTAGCGTGACTAAAGAGGTCAGAATTAGAAATAAAGTTCGCATGTTAACTTTAAAATAATTTTTTTAAAAAGGTTAATTAATAAAAAAAAGTTCGGCCTGACATATTTGGCCCAGCCCAGTAGCTGGGTAATGGCCTAATGGGACGAGCCCATTAACTCTTGGCCCTAAACCAAAGTCAGATCTGACAAACTGGACCCACCCCGGCTCCACACGCCAGTGTGATAATAGTAATACGGTCCACGTTGATCCGCCGTTAAAACCACGAAAAGAGACAAAAACTTGCTCGCGTTCTTCCGCAAGGCCAGCTCGCTTCGTGAGTTCCTCTTCCTCTCCCGATTGCTTCTTCCTCCGCCGAGAAGGAAGGGAAGCGCCGCCCAAAACCGCCGGAGGCGGGGGCGAGCAGCGAGGTATCCAACTGCAGGCAGCGGGCGGTAAGTATGCTCCTCTTCGTCTTCCTCCTCTTCCCCCAATTTCTCAGTAGGATCATGGGAGACATCAACTTCAGAGGTCAGATCCATCGGGACTACTAGTATCTAACTTCTTGGTGGGCTTGATTGGTAATCGATCGATCGATCGATTTCACTTTTCCCCAACCTTGTTCCTGAGCACAAATTAAGATCTTTACGGGCAATCTTTGTGATTCCATCCAGTTCATGTATTGTATGCGCCCGTAGAATTGGCTGCCGTGTTGTTTGCGGATAAAAAAGGTCAAGTTTTTTTGGGGCACAGGACCTCGACGCACATCTTTCGCTGAGGCGAGTGCTTGTGTAGCTACTCTCGAAGAGATCCAGTGATACTTAGGAAATTTGTCTCAGCAGGAAACTTTGCACAATCAGTTATTGCTTCTGCGGATATAGGATGGAGGGATTGAGTTGGAGAACGGTGTGCTTCTTGGTTCTCTGCGTCATGCAGTTCTTGCGCCCGGCTGCTGGTATCCGCTTTGTGATTGACCGGGAAGAGTGTTTCTCGCATAACGTGGAGTACGAGGGGGACACGGTTCATGTATCATTCGTGGTGATCAAGGCTGACACCCCGTGGCATTATAGCGAGGACGGGGTGGATCTTGTGGTAAGGGCCTAATTCGTTTTGCATCTATGTATATCCTACAAGAATAAGCATTGTGCAATGAACATGTAGATGTCTGATGCATTCTTGGGTATTAAAGGAAGGTATAATATAAGACTGCTAGTTGTGCTGTCATATTGTCACAGCTGATTTGCCATTTATATTTGTGAAGCCACACAGTAGTTACTATTCTAGAGATGTTGACGAGATACTAGCGGTCTATCAAAGATTATCTTATCTCAAATATATGATGTGTTGGCATTTTCAGAACTCGGTTACTTTTGTGATTTTAAATTCTGTTTTGCCTTTAGCACTGTTTAGTCATTTCTTCACACACGCTTGCAATCACTTTTAACATATAGGATTTCTTGAACTTGTGTTTCAGATTGCAGATTATAACAATCTCAATCTTTAGAAATAACCAAGAAATCAGGTACAAGGAAAAACTAATTGTTCAATGAAAACATGTATGCAACTAGTTATATTAGAAGGGTTTCATCATAGGGAATGGATATGATAAAGATTGACATCTCGATTGCCTGTCTATTGGATGGAGATTAACATCACGATGGTCCATGATCAGATGGAAATCAACATCACGATAGTGTGTGGGGCTTACAATTTGAGCCATGGTCATGTGGAATTTAAAACCCTACATTAGAGATGTCAGTGTAGTCGCTTTCTGAAACATGGATTGGAGAATCTAGGATTTAAAGGCTTGGATTATGATCCTGAACACTATGAATTATGCAATACAGATATAAGATATTCTTTAATTAATGTTGTTCTTTTTTACTGTTGAGCTCCCAAAAAATTGTTGAGTTCTAACTCTCATTGTCGTGCAACCATTATCAAGAAATTATTTGGCTGCTGACAGTTTAATTAACTTTGATTGTTCCGTTGACTGCACTGAGATTTTTACTTCTAGGCATCCTTGCTTTCTTTGCTAGGAACTTGTACTCCTGTAAGTTACTAAATTTTACTTGGACTTTCCTTGCTTTCTTTTGCTAGGATCATAGTTTTATAAATTTTATTGGAGTAAATGAACAGTTTGAATAAACCAGTTAACTAGTTTTGCTTTGGGCTTGTTGGGTTTGTTAGTTAATGTGCCGTTATTCTTTCTACTAGAGTGCTTTTACAATAAATACAGTGCATTTTGCTACTATATGAGCCCTTGTTCGCTTGGTGATGCAACTGCATCAATTCTTTTGTGATAACTAATTTATTAAGCATGATTGTAAATTACTCTGCTGGCCTGTGAATTAGAAATTTAGAATACCTTGGTAGCATTTCATTATTGTTGTACTCACTAAGTAAGTTATATTATAATCGACAGTTAAGCTGGCTCGATCTTGAGTAATGACAGGTTAAAGATCCTACTGGCGCTCAAGTCCGCGATTCTCGTGATAAGACTAGTGATAAGTTTGAGTTCATAGTTCAGAAGAGAGGTGTCCATCGCTTCTGCTTCACCAACAAATCCCCATATCACGAAACCATAGACTTTGATGTGCATGTTGGCCATTTTTCATACCTCGACCAGCATGCCAAAGATGGTAAGAACTTCTGAAGTTTCCCTAACTTTGGCTAAGCAAGAGCATACCTCCAACTTCTCTTTTCTGGAATGGATGCAGAGCATTTTGCACCTTTGTTCGAACAAATTGCAAAGTTAGATGTAGCGCTTTACAATATTCAGTTCGAGCAGCACTGGCTAGAGGCCCAAACCGACCGGCAAGCAATATGTAAGACCCCTATGTTTCCAATTCTCTTGAAAATTCTATTTTAAATTTTACTAGTGTTCCTGTCCTTTTTACTAACTGGTTTCTCATTGAGAGCTACACTGGTTATTTAGCTCAAACCACCAGCATGTACCAACTTTAGTTGGCCACTAACATCTTCAACTTGTTAAGTGATGCCCTTTTTTAAATGTTTATTTTATAACCTAAAAAAGGATGTCGTGTTTCTGGCCCCTTCACTGGTATAACATAATACCAGTATTTGGCCAGTTCTTGGTGGTCGATGACCAAGTAGAGTTTACCCCAGCAACCCACAAGTTGGACTTGTCTAAAATTTTACCAGTAGTCAGCCAGAAATTAACTTAAGATTGGCCAGTGTTTGCAAAAGGCTGTCTGCAACACTGAGTTTAGAGCTCTTTTCTAATTTCTGCAAATACAATGGTTAATAATATGTTTTCTTGAATGAATAGGTTTGAGTTTGTCTAGAATCAGCTTTAATTATCTAGTACTTGAGATAACTTGTTATAACTCTGGGATTTCGGCTCTGGTTAGCCTAGTCTCATCCTTTGTTGAGAAATCTGGGAACTGGCAATCAGCCTTCTTTCCAATTGTCTTCTTCCTTGCTTGCCATTTTTTTTATGTAACTGTAACTTCAGTGTACGATCTCATGATTGCTGCTGAAGCAGCAGCTCGATTTTACTATTTTCTCATGGCTTACTAGCTGCTAATCTAATCTTTGTGTCAAGTTTGGTATCATCACGTGAGCAACTAATCATGTCTTTCCTGCTGTGATGCAGTGAACGAAAACATGAGCAGGAGGGCTGTCCACAAGGCGCTCTTCGAGTCAGCTGCGCTGATTGCAGCCAGCGTTATTCAAGTCTATCTATTGCGCCGCCTCTTCGAGCGCAAGTTGGGGACATCTAGGGTCTAATACTCCAGTAGCAACTCTACCTCATACTGATCATACCAACTGAACTGTTATACTGAATTGTATGGCTGCTAGATCTGCTATTACTTGTTTGTGGATTCCATAATCTTTTGTGACTCCATAGATGAAGATCTGAAAATTAAACTGTCGGTACCATGTACTAGCATTCATTTTCCTCCACAATTTCCCAGGAATGGACGGCTTGAAACAAATCGTTACCTTTATCTTGGAAATGTTGTAATTGCATTGCTACTTAACATCGATAGGTACCCCTTCTGATCATGCAGAAGTGAGGAATTGTTTTATGGAAAGTTAGGCTTTGGGGGGCAGAAATGGTGTAGTTTTCTGAACAATAAATCATAAATGGATGGGTCTCCCTGACCAAAAGAGGCAGAATTGAAGAGGTCTAGAAGCGTTGCCAGCCCAAACCTGCCAGGCTGCCATTCTTTAAATGGTGGCATCCAGATATCAAAATGGAACCACATGCGCTCATGCACTTGGAGCTTTACTTGCGGCCCTGCCCCACAGATTGAACACCCAACCACCCAAGTCCGAAGTCAGTTATTGAACGATTCTCCAAGCCAAGCCGTCAACTGCAAACACACAGTTTCCTTGCTTCATATATGGTCTCAGGGTTTTCTCTCTACCGTTTTATCTGAACCTGAAATAATCTCTGTCAACCTCATTGTCATTACTGTTGGGCGTCTAGTCTGAAATGTAGTTAGCAGCAGCAGGACTAGATTACTCCTATATGTAAAGAAGATTGACTCATTCACATCAACCAAACAACCAATTTCGGACGAAAGCATGGCCCCTGCATTGTATACCGGTTAAATGATGTAGAGCTAGCTGTTTGGTGTGAGCATCCAGAACAGATGTATGCAATAACTTTTAGAAAGAAACAGATGAACTAGTAGGAATTATTTAGTTGGTATTAATGTATAGCAAAACACATGTACTACTAGTATATGCTACTGTACTATGCCAGCGCATGGATTCAAACACAAACAGGGCACTTCTAGAACTCTGACCGCCTAATCAATGGAGCATATTCTGTACAGCTCAAAAGGCTTTGGCAAGGACGGAGGAGAGCAACCGATGAGCCATCGATCCGTGACATTCTTGGCGAAAGGACTTCGTTATTGTTGCTGCTACTACGGCCAGGACTCCAATCGGTTTTGAACCCTCAACCCAACCGCTCCAACGATCCCAACGCGGCGACGTAATCGTTGCGAGCTTAGCTTCCAACGGGCAGCCACGACGTGCGGGCCAACGCAACGCGGCGCGGCGCTCGCGAGCGCACACCAAAGTGGCCCGGCATCGCATGCGTGGCGATTTCTTGCGAGACACCACCACCGCCCGGCACCCCGAATCGCCCACCTACCTCGGCATTCAAGGCAACCTCGCGCGGTCGCGCCTGCCTGCCGGACGCAGATCGTCTGCAGCAAAGAGCTACTGCATGCGCTACAGTACATGCAGTAGCTCTAACAGCCCTGGATGGAAAACGGAAGGACAAGGTTGGTTGAACACGGTAGGAAAACTGCACCGTAGGAGATCGGGACACTGTAGCAGATCGGCACTGTTCAAAACCGGTCCACTGTAGCGGGTGATCGAGGCCGTTGATATCTAATCGCATGTCTCGAGATAGACTGAACTGCACGGAAAATAAATCGTCTGGAGAAGGGCCTCGGCGAGGGTCCCTCGCATCCGCTATCCATCATCTACAGTGCAAGAGGATAGGAGAGCATTAGACTGAACTGAAGTGAAAATAAATCTACAGTGCAAGAGGGTCTCTCGGTGAGACTCTCCATAGAATTGCTTCCAACTGCAGGGTAATGTATGCTCCTCTGCATTAGTAATTAATAATGCAGAGTATCTCTTTCCCGCCCCTGTTCAGATTCAATGGAACCGACGGACCACTACTGCAAGGGCCTTAAGTTGAAGATGCTGTTTGGTTTTGAAGATGCTGTTTGGTTTATCACCCCACAAATTATCCCTGATTAATACTCTCAAGTATTACTAGTAAATTTTCCAGTGAGAATTCCGGAGTTATCATTTTACTCCCTCCGTCCAAACATATAGGACATTTTTTTTTTTAATAATATAAGGTGTATTACATATTTCAATACAAAATAACTGTATTATTCCCTATGCATCACTAATAAATATCCAGCTTTACTTTAAATTCTTTGAATATATGCATTGAATATAATACTTAGAGATAATAATTATGGATAATATAGTCATTCTCAATGTCTCGCTACGTGTAGAATAAAATACGCCCTACATATTGAATAGAGGGAGTATTTGCTTAAAATTCCCGCATCCTAGAAAAGTATTGCATGATAAATCGGCATCATATTTTCTAGGATGTGATCCTCAAACGAGAAAGATGAGACAGACCGAGACACGCAGTACCATCACAGCGACTGATCTACGTGATGAGGACACGGGACGAATTTACCAGTCCCCCCCGTCTTAAATGCAACAACTAACTCTCACCACCCCGCTTGAATGCCCCTCTCGCGACGCCTATGGCTATAAACGCCGGCCGGCCAACCACACCGCCTCCTCTCCTCTAGCTAAGCTCGGACTGTCCACACTCCACAGATCGATCGAGGCCAAGACAAACAAGAAACCAGCCGGCGAGCGAGATCGATGGCGTGCCGCGGCAAGGTGGCTTGGCGGCTGGTGGTGGTGTTTGCCGTGGCGGCGGCGGTGTCGGCGCAGGACGCGCTGCAGAGCAAGTGCCAGGACGACTTCCAGAAGCTGACGGACTGCATGGACTACGCGACGGGGCACGCGGACGCGCCGTCGTCGACGTGCTGCGGGGACACGGCCGGCACCCAGAAGGCGCGGCCCGAGTGCCTGTGCTACATCATCCAGCAGGTGCACAGCGGCCGCCGCGAGGTGCAGTCGCTCGGCCTGCGCTTCGACCGCCTCCTCGCGCTGCCCGCCGCCTGCAAGATCGCCAACGCCAACGTCACGCTCTGCATCAGTGAGTCACGAGCTTCTCTTGTACTGTTCAACTAGTATTTTGCCTAGTTTATGAGTCTATGCATCTGAACTTTAATCTCTCTTTACTTACAGTAGTACTTGACCTTAGCAAGATGTTTATTTATTTTTTACTTGTATTGATGAATTTTAGTTAGCTTATTTTTATATGAAGCAAAAGAAACGAGTGATTTTAAAGAAGAAAAGGGTGAGATTCTATGGTTTTGTTACTTAGTCTTTGCTTGTCGAGATCAAAATCATCAGTTGCTTGTTATCATGAGCTATGAATTTAGAATTCAAGAATTATCCAACCTATTACATATATATATATGTGCCAGCAGGCCATGTGTGCGTGTTGGGCCGAGCTTGGTCGTGATGTACAAGATTGAAGCCCATATTCCTGCCGTCCGCAATTTCCCTCTTTTGTAGGATTTGGCCCTGTTTGGATTGCAGGAACAGGAACTGGGGTCTTTTGTCCCCTTATTCTTACGGAAATTGAAAAAAACTTCAAAAGCGTTGTTTGGATGTCATACAAGGAAAAAAAAACACAGGACTTTACTACAAAAGGAGGAGAATATATGAGATAAGACCTCATGTTTGTTTTCCTCCAAAATTCCTATGGAATAGCCCATTCCATAGGACTTAAGGGTCATTCCTTTGTTCCAAACGGGCTGGTAGGAATTTTTCCTTTGTTCCTAATCCTCCAAATTCACTTCTCATTTCCTTTGTTCCAAACGTGGCCTTATTAACAGTAAATCAGAGGGCTTAACTTAAGATGACTTGTTTTTCTTTTCTGTTCTGTTTGATCTCTACATATCTTTGACTGCTTACTCAATCAGGGGTGCTCATTATTCCGTCACACTTGATCATAACTAAATTAATCTAGATCAATCTGTTGGTATTCGAGTTTGACAATGGTTGTTATTTTCTTACTCATTTCTAATGTAACGTTTGATGATGCCCTCCCCTGATAGACCTGCTGCACCTGACCCCGAGCTCGCCGGATTACGCTCTTTTCGCAAACGCCTCCAACAGTGAGTTCTCTGAATACTTAACCTAATGATCAGTTGATCCCAGCTGAATGCTAACTCGTTGTTTCCTTTCCTCCTGCAGTTCCTCCGTCAAGTGTCACCCCGGCGAGTGACAGCACTGCCGGTGGCTTCAGGGCTCAGACGGGGCTCCATTACAGCGTCGTGGCTGCCGTGGTTTCTGCGGTCTTCTCATCCATGTTCTTCTGATTTCTCAAGAACCAGTCGCCCTTCTCTCTTCCCCTTTTTCTATCTTGCCTGTCCCTTTACTTTGCAATTTCCAATGCAACAATGCTTGGTTATCACGTGGTATGCAGATTCGTTCTGATGTACTATTTTGTACCCAGATAAATAGATTGAGAGAGTTGAGACTTGTTTTCTTCCTGTAGCATGATGAGTTGATGGTTCCACCATGATATCATGGAAAAGAATGTGGTTACGTTTATGTTTTCCTTTATAAAAAAACTAGCAGGGTAGCCTGCACATTTGCTTGTTAGATTTGTTTTGAAGTTTTTATAAATGCTTGAGAATATATTTACTAATTTTGTAGACTATTTAGACTTTTAAGATATAGACATTGGAAATGACAATAGAAGCTTTCAACCTAAGAGCATCTACATATAGTTTGTTTCTAACTTGTTACTAAGAGGAGAAAGAATTTTCAATCTAATAAAAACTACTCTTCCAATAGATTGCTACTTGAGCTTGTATCTAACTTTAATTGCTACAAGTGTGCATGATGATTCTTGATATCAACAAACGCGCTTTTAAGTAACAACCAAGTCTCCAATAGCTATTTTGTTATTTCTTGCCCTGCCCCACAGATTGAACACCCAACCACCCAAGTCCGAAGTCAGTTATTGAACGATTCTCCAAGCCAAGCCGTCAACTGCAAACACACAGTTTCCTTGCTTCATATATGGTCTCAGGGTTTTCTCTCTACCGTTTTACCTGAACCTGAAATAATCTCTGTCAACCTCATTGTCATTACTGTTGGGCGTCTAGTCTGAAATGTAGTTAGCAGCAGCAGGACTAGAGTACTCCTATATGTAAAGAAGATTGACTCATTCACATCAACCAAACAACCAATTTCGGACGAAAGCATGGCCCCTGCATTGTATACCGGTTAAATGATGTAGAGCTAGCTGTTTGGTGTGAGCATCCAGAACAGATGTATGCAATAACTTTTAGAAAGAAACAGATGAACTAGTAGGAATTATTTAGTTGGTATTAATGTATAGCAAAACACATGTACTACTAGTATATGCTACTGTACTATGCCAGCGCATGGATTCAAACACAAACAGGGCACTTCTAGAACTCTGACCGCCTAATCAATGGAGCATATTCTGTACAGCTCAAAAGGCTTTGGCAAGGACGGAGGAGAGCAACCGATGAGCCATCGATCCGTGACATTCTTGGCGAAAGGACTTCGTTATTGTTGCTGCTACTACGGCCAGGACTCCAATCGGTTTTGAACCTCAACCCAACCGCTCCAACGATCCCAACGCGGCGACGTAATCGTTGCGAGCTTAGCTTCCAACGGGCAGCCACGACGTGCGGGCCAACGCAACGCGGCGCGGCGCTCGCGAGCGCACACCAAAGTGGCCCGGCATCGCATGCGTGGCGATTTCTTGCGAGACACCACCACCGCCCGGCACCCCGAATCGCCCACCAACCTCGGCATTCAAGGCAACCTCGCGCGGTCGCGCCTGCCTGCCGGACGCAGATCGTCTGCAGCAAAGAGCTACTGCATGCGCTACAGTACATGCAGTAGCTCTAACAGCCCTTGGATGGAAAACGGAAGGACAAGGTTGGTTGAACACGGTAGGAAAACTGCACCGTAGGAGATCGGGACACTGTAGCAGATCGGCACTGTTCAAAACCGGTCCACTGTAGCGGATGATCGAGGCCGTTGATATCTAATCGCATGTCTCGAGATAGACTGAACTGCACGGAAAATAAATCGTCTGGAGAAGGGCCTCGGCGAGGGTCCCTCGCATCCGCTATCCATCATCTACAGTGCAAGAGGATAGGAGAGCATTAGACTGAACTGAAGTGAAAATAAATCTACAGTGCAAGAGGGTCTCTCGGTGAGACCTCTCCATAGAATTTGCTTCCAACTGCAGGGTAATGTATGCTCCTCTGCATTAGTAATTAATAATGCAGAGTATCTCTTTCCCGCCCCTGTTCAGATTCAATGGAACCGACGGACCACTACTGCAAGGGCCTTAAGTTGAAGATGCTGTTTGGTTTTGAAGATGCTGTTTGGTTTATCACCCCACAAATTATCCCTGATTAATACTCTCAAGTATTACTAGTAAATTTTCCAGTGAGAATTCCGGAGTTATCATTTTACTCCCTCCGTCCAAACATATAGGACATATTTTTTTAATAATATAAGGTGTATTACATATTTCAATACAAAATAACTGTATTATTCCCTATGCATCACTAATAAATATCCAGCTTTACTTTAAATTCTTTGAATATATGCATCGAATATAATACTTAGAGATAATAATTATGGATAATATAGTCATTCTCAATGTCTCGCTACGTGTAGAATAAAATACGCCCTACATATTGAATAGAGGGAGTATTTGCTTAAAATTCCCGCATCCTAGAAAAGTATTGCATGATAAATCGGCATCATATTTTCTAGGACGTGATCCTCAAACGAGAAAGATGAGACAGACCGAGACACGCAGTACCATCACAGCGACTGATCTACGTGATGAGGACACGGGACGAATTTACCAGTCCCCCCCGTCTTAAATGCAACAACTAACTCTCACCACCCCGCTTGAATGCCCCTCTCGCGACGCCTATGGCTATAAACGCCGGCCGGCCAACCACACCGCCTCCTCTCTCCTCTAGCTAAGCTCGGACTGTCCACACTCCACAGATCGATCGAGGCCAAGACAAACAAGAAACCAGCCGGCGAGCGAGATCGATGGCGTGCCGCGGCAAGGTGGCTTGGCGGCTGGTGGTGGTGTTTGCCGTGGCGGCGGCGGTGTCGGCGCAGGACGCGCTGCAGAGCAAGTGCCAGGACGACTTCCAGAAGCTGACGGACTGCATGGACTACGCGACGGGGCACGTGGACGCGCCGTCGTCGACGTGCTGCGGGGACACGGCCGGCACCCAGAAGGCGCGGCCCGAGTGCCTGTGCTACATCATCCAGCAGGTGCACAGCGGCCGCCGCGAGGTGCAGTCGCTCGGCCTGCGCTTCGACCGCCTCCTCGCGCTGCCCGCCGCCTGCAAGATCGCCAACGCCAACGTCACGCTCTGCATCAGTGAGTCACGAGCTTCTCTTGTACTGTTCAACTAGTATTTTGCCTGGTTTATGAGTCTATGCATCTGAACTTTAATCTCTCTTTACTTACAGTAGTACTTGACCTTAGCAAGATGTTTATTTATTTTTTACTTGTATTGATGAATTTTAGTTAGCTTATTTTTATATGAAGCAAAAGAAACGAGTGATTTTAAAGAAGAAAAGGGTGAGATTCTATGGTTTTGTTACTTAGTCTTTGCTTGTCGAGATCAAAATCATCAGTTGCTTGTTATCATGAGCTATGAATTTAGAATTCAAGAATTATCCAACCTATTACATATATATATATGTGCCAGCAGGCCATGTGTGCGTGTTGGGCCGAGCTTGGTCGTGATGTACAAGATTGAAGCCCATATTCCTGCCGTCCGCAATTTCCCTCTTTTGTAGGATTTGGCCCTGTTTGGATTGCAGGAACAGGAACTGGGGTCTTTTGTCCCCTTATTCTTACGGAAATTGAAAAAAAAAACTTCAAAAGCGTTGTTTGGATGTCATACAAGGAAAAAAAAACACAGGACTTTACTACAAAAGGAGGAGAATATATGAGATAAGACCTCATGTTTGTTTTCCTCCAAAATTCCTATGGAATAGCCCATTCCATAGGACTTAAGGGTCATTCCTTTGTTCCAAACGGGCTGGTAGGAATTTTTCCTTTGTTCCTAATCCTCCAAATTCACTTCTCATTTCCTTTGTTCCAAACGTGGCCTTATTAACAGTAAATCAGAGGGCTTAACTTAAGATGACTTGTTTTTCTTTTCTGTTCTGTTTGATCTCTACATATCTTTGACTGTTTACTCAATCAGGGGTGCTCATTATTCCGTCACACTTGATCATAACTAAATTAATCTAGATCAATCTGTTGGTATTCGAGTTTGACAATGGTTGTTATTTTCTTACTCATTTCTAATGTAACGTTTGATGATGCCCTCCCCTGATAGACCTGCTGCACCTGACCCCGAGCTCGCCGGACTACGCTCTTTTCGCAAACGCCTCCAACAGTGAGTTCTCTGAATACTTAACCTAATGATCAGTTGATCACAATACCATGCAGTAGATGAAACGAGGGCCATATATACCAGCTGAATGCTAACTCGTTGTTTCCTTTCCTCCTGCAGTTCCTCCGTCAAGTGTCACCCCGGCGAGTGACAGCACTGCCGGTGGCTTCAGGGCTCAGACGTGGCTCCATTACAGCGTCGTGGCTGCCGTGGTTTCTGCGGTCTTCTCATCCATGTTCTTCTGATTTCTCAAGAACCAGTCGCCCTTCTCTCTTCCCCTTTTTCTATCTTGCCTGTCCCTTTACTTTGCAATTTCCAATGCAACAATGCTTGGTTATCACGTGGTATGCAGATTCGTTCTGATGTACTATTTTGTACCCAGATAAATAGATTGAGAGAGTTGAGACTTGTTTTCTTCCTGTAGCATGATGAGTTGATGGTTCCACCATGATATCATGGAAAAGAATGTGGTTACGTTTATGTTTTCCTTTATAAATAAAAAAAAACTAGCAGGGTAGCCTGCACATTTGCGCGTTAGATTTGTTTTGAAGTTTTTATAAATGCTTGAGAATATATTTACTAATTTTGTAGACTATTTAGACTTTTAAGATATAGACATTGAAAATGACAATAGAAGCTTTCAACCTAAGAGCATCTACAATAGTTTGTTTCTTAACTTGTTACTAAGAGGAGAAAGAATTTTCAATCTAATAAAAAAAAACTACTCTTCCAATAGATTGCTACTTGAGCTTGTATCTAACTTTAATTGCTACAAGTGTGCATGATGATTCTTGATATCAACAAAACGCGTTTTTAAGTAACAACCAAGTCTCCAATAGCTATTTTGTTATTTCTTGTGTCTTGGTATCAACAATTTGATTGTTTCTTCATCTAGAAACAACTTCACTCTCTCTCCTCACCCTCTCTCCTCCACATCACCTAAATGCTGATGTGGCTACTCTTTAGTAACAGCTGACGTGTATTGTTGTAGATGCTCTAAGGAACATAACTGAAGTATGTGCATGCATACAATTTGAAAAAAAAAACTAATAGAGTAAGAATAGAGGCGACCTTCCTTGAACTTATCGCCCCTCACACACCGACGTCCCTACCAAATCGTGTGACTTCTATCTCTTCTCATTGTTACAATTTTTTTGCTTTAATATCCAATAGTAAGTCCAAATCTTGATTGATCACTCTTAACTTGCTACCCCTTCCAATACAATATTTTATCACATAGTTATCTTATACCTCTTTCTAACTATTGCTTAATACTAATCATTGCGACATCAACACGGATACACAGGCAATCGTCGTTGATCCCAGCTCGGGACATGTATTACGCTCTCTTCGGTGACCCCGGGTGTATTCCCTACGGCTGCGCCATCTCTACTCTAAGCTTTTTGCTTCTCTAACTCTATACGCTCGTACTTCTATTCGTACATCCTCTTCTCTTACATCAGTCGCTTCTCTTCTTCGATGTTGGCCAACTCAACATTGTAGCTTCCTTACTAACCGCAGCGATCTCCTATTTTCACTAATATCGGCATGTCTGCTTTAGTCGTTGTCTAACAATATGTAGAATCTTTTCTCCATCGCCGGTGATGACATGCCCCCTCACCAGTGATGGCACGCTCCTAACTACCCAATAGCCCCATATCATCTATAGTTCGTCTTCACTACAAAGCTTCATCTCTTCTCTGCTAGAACTTTCCCATCATCGAGCTTCTTTAGCCACTAACTTCAACAACATCAATGCTCACTGCTTGTCATCACAGCCTTTGGCTCCTTCAATACTGGACTTTCTCTTCAATGGCTCCGGCGAGTAGTACGATATTGTTCTCATCTCCATCGTCGCCACCTTAGATCTTCGCTTCCCCGTGGGTCAATGTCTTCTTGCAGTATAGATCAATGTCATTGCACTCTTTTGTGGTCTCCTCCGACTCTATTCGTGCTACTCTTGTTATAACTTGTATTTTTAATCAAAATTTAGTTATTTTTTATTTTCATTCCATAGGAAGCAACAATATAAACACATAACCTTGAGAACGAACGTGGTGTATTTTTTTTGTCTCATCCGACACCATTCGTGTCATCCTCGTTATAACTTTTATTTTTATTCAACATTTTAGTTATTTTTGTTAGAGTTCGTATACAAATCAAATTGCTAAATTTATTTAATTTAATCCAATTTTTATTTATTTAGAGATTTTACTTTGGAATTCATATGAAAATTAAATTACAAATTTTCTTATATATTTTATTCCGAATTCCAACTCTTTTTTTCTTGGAATTCATACCTAAATCCAATTGCTAAGTTTTCTTTAATTTTTACTCCGAATTAGAGTTATTTAGGATTATACTTTGAAATTCGTATTGAAATCAAATTGCTAATTTTATTTTATTTCTATTCCGAATTTCAGTTATTTTTTGGTTATTTTATTTTTATTCCGAATTTCAGTTTTATTGTACTTGACATGACCTCTTTCCTTTAAGTTAGACCGTTATAATCTGGACCCACCACGATCGACGTTGTAGATATTTCACTTTTTGTACCGATTAACACGAAAATTCTAGCCCTTGAGAGCAAACGTGATGACTTCTTTTGATTCTGTTTTAATAAGATAATAGATAGATGTGGTTATGTTCTTGGCCTACAGTCTGAATAGTAATGCACACGCTCTGTCTGCTTATAGACAAAATTGTTTCTACAACAAACAGAGCTGTAGTTTAATTGTGCTTTTTGTTGTACTAAATCAATTGACTGTTGCTTCATGGTTAGAGGTCGGGGGCTTGAACTAACTAGACTATCAAGTTTATTTCTGTGACTCTGTGAGTAGCTTTTTTTAGAACATTTCTAGCTTTTTTTAGAACATTTCTGCGAGTATCTTACACTGGTAATTAACTTTGCGTAAGTTTCCGTTTCATCTTTTCTGGTACGAATCTGTTCAGGCTCATGACATGTCCCATAGGAGTCGCTTGGAAGCTTTGCAAAGCGAAAGCAGCTGGCAACTGCTCTTTGTTTGTGGGGCTGTGCTTCCTCAGACAAGCACACCTATCCTTTGGAGCCTAACCTTTTTGCAGTTTTGCCTGCCTGCTTGCTTGCTTTGATAGCCATCCTTCGATCCTTCTGTCTCCCATTTGCTCCTGTCTGTGCCCAGGGCTGGCTGGTCATGAGCTAGCTGTGCTTGACTGCACTACACTGCAACAAGACAACAACTAATCAAATCCAAATGCCAATCCAAGATGCTCACGAATTGTCCGTATGCGTCCTGAATTTCTGACAGTACATGCACGGGACCTGATGTGAATGTGATCCCCCAGAATTTGGAATGGCTTGTGACAGCTCAACGCGCGTGGTGACGACTTGATGTACTTGCTTCTAAATGAGTGGCATATATCTACGTATTTCGCTTGCCGACTTGGTACAAAGTACAAACAATTTTAACTTAGCAACGAAAGACAAAAGATTTTAAGGAGACAGCCGGCGAGGACGAATCAGATCGAGAAATCGTGCGCGCGACGCGCGAAACTGACTTATCGGCCGGGGACGAATCCATGTCGTGCGGCGCATTCCCCTGCGAGACTTGCCTGCCTGCGTGCTTGCACATCGGCTTCGCAACGGTCTCTCCGGTCAACTCATGATGCTTAACAACCAAGAAGGCAACTATCTGTTTTATTTTAATACCGCTTTTTATGCACAGTAGTCCTTAGATCGGATTAGAGTTGCGAGATAATGCACGAGCGTACACGGTATCAAAAATGAAGTAGGTGAATCCCGCAGAAAGAACCAAATAAAGGTGATGAAATAATTATTATGAGAGAGAGAGATTTGACGAAACCGATCACAAATTCTTTTAAGTACAATCTCAGAAGAGTATAAGGGATGGTCGTTAGGGATGACAATTGTGCTCAATTAACCGCATACCCGTGAGCAAAAACCCTAATAGAGATGGGTATATTCCTTATTTTCTGCCCGTGGGTATAGACGTGGGAGCAAATATCTGTCCATCGGGTAAACGGGCACGGGCATAGGTGAACTACACCTGTGCCTGCTTCGCCTATTTACCCGCCAACCACACTGACAGGTGGGCCTACCGAGGAAACCTAGACTCCCAAAGTCCCAAGCCACTCGGTCTCCAACCCCATCTACTAGTCGACCACCCGCCCCACCAGGCGCCGTCACTAGCACACCATATCCAATCCCCCACTCACTCTCTCAATCTCACCCCTCCTGCTCTCTCCCCAATCCACAGGCTACCAGCATATCGTCCTTGGCCAGCCACTCCCTCCTCCTGTCCTCCACCTCTAGTCCCTATCCCGCCATCCGGTCGTGCGCCCGGGCTTGTTGTCGTCGCCGTCCCATCGAGGCCACCAGAGGAGGTTGCAGCCAAATAAATCGACGCCAACTCCGAGAGAGGTGTGTTTCTCATCAATCACCCCTTCCAAATCATGATCTATTGTTTGTGATTTGTGTTGAACTCTCAGACTTGCCAGTCGTCGAACCCCAAGTTTTCACAATACTCCCGTCCTCTAAGACTCGTTTCTCTGATTTATTTGTTGTCATCTGATTTTTTGCAACTGTACATTTCTCTCATATCTAAAAGCTACTACACCAAGATGTTATGAATATTTATTTATTTTTATTTGATGTCAGACTTAAGTCTTGAACTCATGTGATGTATTGAAATGGAGCTGTCAAAATCGTTCATCACCGGTTGCATTTTTGGCTTCATGTTGTGCTATTGTTTTTGCCTTCTTGATGTGCTATTATTTGAGACACGATGTGACGGGCAAACGGGTATGCCTGTGGGTGATGGGCACCCGCAGGTGATGGGCATGGGCAAAGATCCTTATCCATTGTGCGTGGCAGGCATGCCTGTGGGAAAAAAAAAGCCTAGTGAGCATAGGCATGGGTGGGCACTACCCACGCCCACCGCGTTCGATTGCATCTTTAATTGTCGTTTTCTCACAATCCTTTTGAAGCTAGGATCCTCAGATACTTGCTCTATATATGAATTTAGTGCTAAACAATAACTTAGCCTCTAATCCTCTTGTGCGCCCTCTACTTTGGATAAGTTAGTTTGTCGCTTGTGTTCTCCATATGATCACCCATCATGACTTTATATACTGTCCCTAGATCTCCTCCAAAGAGAAGTGGGAATCCTAATTCTATTCATATAGAAATCTTTGTAGCACACCTCTTCCAGTCCTATTAGGTTAGGATATGAGGCATCATACTCAACAATCTTCACCCTAACTCTTCAAGTCGGCTCTGTTTTTATATTTTTTCCTTTGTATTGTTTTTCCTTTCACCTTTGGGAGTGCTCAACCACAGGGGCTCATACACATCGCCGCAATATGCGTGTCGGTATCTGAGCTAAACCGCCTAGATCCTCTACATGAGAGCTCCTTTGTTGTGTAGTTTAGTTGACCACACCTCCTGTTCCTATAGCATTCTATGCTATAGGTTTCTACCGTTTGTAAGCTCCACCTACTTGTTGGTACCACGCGGTTGGTCCCATCACATTTTCCTTCTTCCTGCAACTCGTACATTTGCCTCTACGACTTTTAGAGTTTGCAACTATCTTTGCAATTTCATACATAACTACAGATGATATATGAGTACTTACCATTGACGACAGTTTATTGCTCCTTACCAGGATTTTTATCAGACCTCCCATTGGTTGCTTCACTTTTAAGATTACTCACTAATTAGTATCCTCCATTGAACTAGATACTTTTCATGATTACCTGTCTTTGCAAGTAACTCGCATGACTCTACCTCGAAGTGATACCCCATAACTTTCAAGTTCAAATGACCTCACATATATTAGATTCTTCTTTAAGCCAAGAACATACCGAACTCCTGTCAAAATGCAATGTGCTTCATCATACATCTCCAATATAAATGTTCTCACCTCAGTAATTGCATACTACTTGTAATCCACTAAATGAATAGTTCATACGCCGATCGTAGATATCCTTTGTCAAGCATCTCTCTCGCCGAATATATATAGAAGCAACAATCTGAATCTAATATTCATCCATGAGAAATACCTGATCGACTGACGATAAGTACGTTTGAATCATCATTCGCTATCACCACTGAGCATACACCTCTTATTTGCTTCAAACTTGGACATTCCCTTATCATATTATATTTCTCATCACATAGATAGCATACACATGTGCCATTGCTCTTCTTCTTCCTTTGATTATTGCTTTTGCCTGCAACACCTATGGCAGCTAATATTTGGTCACTCGAGGATGAAGAATCTGATTACTTCTTCAAGGACTCCATCTCTAATAGATATGCAACTGCCTCATTGAAATTGAGAGTGCTTTTCCTGACGAGAAAATTCATCACCAATTGCTCCTATGATGGTGGTAGAAATGGCGTCTTGTCGATCTCCTCAATTTTCTCATCTACACTATTTAACTGTGTAATAAGCCCGTTGAAGACATTGAGATGGTCAACGAACAGAGTGCCTTCCTCCATGCGCAACTTGTACAGTTGCCGCTTCAGCACCCACCGGTTTGTCAGTGATTTCACCATATATAATTCTTCTAAGTCACGCCATAATCTTTGATGAATTCTCCTTAATCACTGAGTACTTTACCTTATCAAAGAGACATAGACGCATTGTATTGATAGCGTTCCGCTCTATCACATTCTATTCTTCAACAGACGTCTTTTTCTGTCTATCCACTTCAACAGCATCAATTAACCCTTGTTGGACTAGGACATCGTTCATCACACAATGCTACACGCTGAAAATTTCTCCACCTTCAAATTTCTCTACTTGACTCTATATCGTCAACATTGATCTTGACTTGTGTCACCTAATGGTTTGCCGACCTTCTCATAAATCAGATTAATCTAGCCTCGACTCTAATATTACTTGTTATACTCTGATACGCCTTCTTATGCACAATAGCCTCCAGATCGGATCAGAGTTGTGAGATATGGCACAAACGTGTACAATCAATATCAAGAACGAAGTAGATGAATCCTGTAGAGAGAACCAAATAATGACGACGAAATAATCATGACGAGAGAAAGATTTGACGAAGCCGATCGTAAATTTTTTAAGCATAACCTCAAAAGAGTACAAAAAATTATCGCTCTCTCACAATCATCTCGAACCTTTTTAGGACCATCGGATACATGTCTTTGGCTTTGGATAAGTTGGTTTGTAGCTTGTGTTCTCCATAATCACCTCGTATGCCTTTATATAGTCTGTAGTGCTCCTCCAAAGAGAAGTCAAAATCTTAATTTTATTTATATAGAAATTCTTGTAGCACACCTCTTCAAAAACCCTAGTATGTTAAGATATAAGTCACCGTACTCAACACTATTAAAGCCTTCTTTTCTTTTGTTAGCCCTGCTATTATCGCTTTTTAACTGTCAGGGTTATAAAACTGGACATCACCCCCAACCCGATAGATTGATGCCCGCTCGTCGCCTGAAATAATTCAGCGTCCGGCGATGGAACAGCTGGAACTTGGAACCCATGTGCGACTCCTCCATTACCTAGAACTCTTTCTTGCTGGTATGCTATCACCTATATATTAAAATCCTTAGTTTAGCTAAGATGAGATTGACTTTTTGGTGGTGCCACACGGCACCAACAATGATTAGCATAACTGCTCAGCCTAAAGCAGAGAAAAAATAACGGCTCAGATGAGTGGGTGGCGCGTTGAGCGATCACATTTCGAGCTCCTGTTTGAATGGCATTGGCCTCAATTGGAATCTCGAACGAACCTTTGTTTTGTTTGGGGGGAGAAGTTGTCTGTTCCGTCCGTGATAGACGATACGCCTCTGTCTGTGGTCCACGTATCAATGTCATGGCCATGATTGGCACTTCAAAAATCGATTGAACTTTAGGTTGGTTATACTTGTAAGATGTAGTGTTTTTTTGCAATTTTGTATTCAACATCATATGGACGTATCATGCTGATCATATGTTCGATTATGGGGCATTATTGGTGTCTCAAGGTGTTGTTCAGAAAAAATTAGTTCATTCGGATGAAGAATTATTATATCTGCACTCTCTTGTTATCAAGATGGTTCATAGAACAGTTATAGAGAATGTAAATTCACACATGAACCGCTTAATTTCTATAAGAATTTACTACTACTAAATTAGCAGCCAAAAATGTATGATGCATGTGATGACCTATCTGGCGCCCGTTGGGCCGGCAATTCCGGGATCGAAGCCTGAAACTGGGGTCAAGTTTTGGTCCCAGTGCATGCAACCTGCCTAGATGAGTTGATGAACTGGACTAGTAGAGTAGTAGTCCCCTGAATGTGCTTCACAAGGCACATGCTGCTTGATGGCTCTACATGGTTTAAAGTACTCCATAGATTTGACAAAACCAACGTCAAAACGTTCACGGAGTTTCACTTCAGATTATGGAAGAAGCAGAAGTTAGAACTCAAAAGCTTGCAAATATAGTTTGATATATGGGGAGGAAGATATTCATTCCAGGAAGCTCAAATGGACAAAGCTGGACTCTCCATCGCAAAATGTAAAGCGCCGTTTGATTTGGCACGGTCTGCAAATTGAAATTTGAACAGTAAGTTCTTTTACGATATATTGTTCATTACCACATAATAATGATCATGCTTTCGAGAGAGAAAATCATGATAATACAAAAGTACTTTCAAATACAAGTTTTTTTTTTTGCGGGGTTCAAATACGAAACTAATGATACCACTTTTAGTCTTTTATGTCAACAAACACAAAATATTGTTTGGCTAATTGTTGGCTAAAATTTATAAAGTTCGATTCTGCAAACACATTCACCTATCAACTTGCTTCTTGTTCAAATAATCCACTCCAAAGCTGGTGGCCGTGGCCAACGAGATCTCCCTCCCTTTTACAAGTACTCCACACCAGTAAGAGCATCTATAATAGTTCATATCACTTGTTATTATCGGATAAACACATCAACATTTAGGTGATGTGAATGAGAGATGGTGAGGAGAGAACATGAGTTTGTTTCTAGACGAAGAAACAATAAACAATAAAATAACTATTGGAGACTTACTTGTTAACTAAAAACTTGTTTTGTAAGTAGCAATTAAAGTCTTAGATACAAACTCAAGAAACAATCCATTAGAAGACTTATTTCTTTTTATTAGATTGAGTACTCTATTTTCTCTTAGTAAGAAACTAAGAAATAAATTATTGTAGATGCTCTAGAATACTCCTATTTCAGCAGCTTTCAAGCAGAAAATAAACCTCAAAAACATCTCCAGCCAAATTAGTCCTCACACGGACCAGCTACCACTATAAAAACTTACCCTCTCGGCTCTCACCACCGCTATCATAATCATACATACCCCCGGCTAGACCCTTCCATTCCGTCTCTCCATTTCGTCTCCCGGGCCCTCGTGTCCCCTCCTCCCCTTTCCCCCCTCCATTCGCCGTATCACTACTGCAGGTCGTTAGGACGATATAAATGGAGAAACGGAGAAGAAGCCTGTTCACCCTAGTGGCTGTGGCCTTGATCGCCACAATGCCGTCGCCCGGCGAGGCGGCGTACGGCGGCGGCGGCGGCGGCGGCGGCGCGAGTGTGTCGCCGGACCGTTACAAGTCGTCGTGCCCCAACCTGGAGTCGATCGTGAGGTGGGAGGTGTCCAAGAAGATCAACGAGACGGTCGTCACGATCCCGGCGGTTCTCAGGCTCTTCTTCCACGACTGCCTCGTTAATGTGAGTTCATCAGCATCTGAATATATGCTAGCTTGCGTTGGTACTTCTGCATTGGACGTCGGTCTGTTTGCCTGTGCTCTCTGCTCTGGTTCTTGGTCGATTAAGCCGTGCTCTGATCAGATGCGATGCGCTTTAGAGGATGGGGATGGCTGGTGAAATGGTCAAAATGCGCAGCATTTGATTCATCTGTTGAGTTTTGATTCCTTAATTGTTTCAGCAGTTTCTTCTTAGTTTCACCGGTTCTTCGACCTGCTCGGCTTTGGAACCATTTTTCCTCCTCTCTTATTCGAGAAGCCATTTCGTTTCCAACGGTATAAAGCTGCAAGTTGCCATTGCTTTCCAGTTGTAGTTTGCAGCCTCCTATATTCCCATTTTCTGTTCATCAGACGGATTTTTTTTTGTATTAGAAACAACAGAATTCTGATTTCTTTCTATTAGTAAAAAGCCACGGGGAATTAGCCGCATTGTTTAGTGGGAGCTGGATGCTGGAACAACTCGATTGCCTCGCATGATCCTCGCTTGCGACAGCCATGCATGTGCCAGCGCGACTTTTCATCTGCTACGCTCATTATCAAATTGCAGCCGTGTCAGACCCATCCGCGTGTTCTTCGTAAACCATACTGCCTCCGGTCAAAAAGAAGGCTGTGGCAACTTTGATCACTAATTTTATTATAATAGATTTGTAAAACATAATAAAATTATACTTTTATAAAAGTTCTTTTCGAGACAAATCTATATCTATCATTTTTATGTATTCAATCCAAATATTAGAAAAGATATCACTACCAAAGTTTAAAAAGTTTGATTGCATGTATCCAAAACAACATCTGTGACTGGAGAGAGTAATCAGCTCCGCTCAACGTTAATTGTCATTTCGGAGGACGATGTTCCTCGCGCTCTCCAAGAAATAAAGAAGAAAAACCTACTACTAGTGTTTAAATTTTGAGATCTCGTATAGAGCACAAATATACCGTGCATCTGCATGAAAATATTTCAGCCGTCTCAAACCATCAACTATAGCTGCTTTCTTTAATTAAAGATGGAGGTACTAATCAGCATTTTAGTGCAACTATGTAGCTCAAAGCTGTGAAGAATAAAGATTAAAAGATGCATGTGCCGTGCGCATAATGATGTTTAGTTGCATTCTGGCAATCATGAAGCTGGCATCTCATCTTTTCCTTTTGTTTTTCCCTTTGTTAGGTTGACCTACACATAGGTTGCAGCGTGAACGCACGTTACGCACTAAGCATCACTATAGCCTATACTATCGATAATTTAAGCATTTTTCTACTGAAACTATTCACTCGTAAAATAAGAAGCAATTAGAAGCTACCAAGGAATCGAACCTTTCTCTCGAAACTTTCCCGTTTCGTGCCGTTGAATTTTTCAGTTCAAAAATGTGAGTGAGAATAATTTTTCCCCTCCAATCACAGGGTTGTGACGGTTCAGTCCTAATAGCGTCCCCCCAAAACGACGCCGAGAAGGACGCCTCCGACAACATGTCCCTCGCCGGCGACGGTTTCGACACGGTGAACCGGGTCAAGGCCGCCCTCGAGCAGAAGTGCCCCGGCGTGGTCTCCTGCGCCGACATCCTCGCCCTCGCCGCCAGAGACGTCGTCTACCTTGTAATAAGCACAACTTCTCTACACTACCATCCCCTTCACCGTCCTTAATCTCTGAAACCTGTGTACTCAGTGACAATGTCCGGCAATTCGGTTGCAGGCGTCTGGCCCCTACTGGACCGTGGAGCTCGGCCGGCTCGACGGCCGCGTCTCCGAGGCCAGCGAGGTCGAGGGCAAGCTGCCCGGCCCGGACATGCACGTCAAGGAGCTCGCCGCCGTCTTCGAGAAGAACGGGCTGTCCATGCTCGACATGATCGCGCTTTCCGGCGCGCACACCGTCGGGTTCGCGCACTGCACCCGCTTCACCAACCGGCTGTACAACTACAGCAGCACCACGCCGACGGACCCGTCGCTCAACAAGGACTACGCGCAGCAGCTCATGCAGGCGTGCCCGCTCAACGTCGGCAAGAACATCGCCGTCAACATGGAACCCATCAGCCCCGTCACCTTCGACAACGTCTACTACTCCAACCTCATGAACGGCCTCGGGCTCTTCACCTCTGACGAGGTGCTCTACACCGACAAGGCGTCGCAGGCGAAGGTGACGGAGTTCGCCGCGAACCAGACGACGTTCTTCGAGGCGTTCGTAAACTCCATGATCAAGCTGGGGAGAATAGGGGTGAAGACCGGCAACGACGGGGAGATCAGAAGAGTCTGCACTGCCTTCAACCATTAGATGGCTGCAGAAAGCAATTGTAATTCAGATGTATTGCTCTGAGTTTGATATACATATACTGACTTTGATTCTTTTGCACACAGTTTTCAAAGTTTGAGGGTGTTTTTTTTTTTCTTTCGTCTTTCTCCTTAAGTGCTTGTTATTTTTTTGGTGCATTTTTGTACAGCCTGAAGAGTGTAATACCATGGACACATTGAGGATTCTCACTTGAAAATGTTAATATGATGAATAGGACTAATAAAGGGAAATGATTTCGGCTTATGGTTCAGTTGTTCTTTTAGAAGTAAGCTTATAATTCAGTTTGTATAAATGCACGTTTGACGTTTGTCACCAAGAGATGTTCATCTGTGATATAAGGAGGTCAAAATGAAATGAACAAAAGAACTAGACATCAACTAATTGATTTGGCGATTTTAAGAACTCCAGTATCTATTTATCTATCTATCTAGATTTTAAGAACTCCAGTATCTATTTATCTATCTATCTATCTATCTATCTATCTATCTATCTATCTATCTATTATATTATTAAAGCAATAGAAAAAGAAGTCACCACGTTCGCTCTCAAGAGTTAGAAATTCCCACATTAATCGGTGGAAAAAGAGAAATATCTACACCGTTGATTATGATGAGTCCAGATTATAACGATCTAGATTAAATGAAAGAGTCCATGTTAAGTATAATATAAAAATAGGAGTCCATCTCAAGTACAATGCAAAAATAACTGAAATTCGGCTCCCACCTAACTGAAGTATAATTACAACTTCTGCTCTCAAGGGGTACGGTAGTTCTAGCCTTCCGCTCGCCGCGCGTAGATGAAATTGTGTTTGAGAGCCATTAACAATACGACTGCATGATGGTTTGGTACAGGAGACAAGTCGATGTGGAGGTATGAGTGCGAGAAGAAGAACAAGACATCAAAGATTTTACACCGTAAGCTTGTGGGCCACCGGGCTAGAGGCGCGCGCTATCAAGTTGGTGATGTTGAGAAGCGTCGACCGACCGACCGAGAGCTGCACTGCATGGTGGCTATCGTCTTGAGATACGCCGAATAGGGGCAGCAACCCAAGGTCTGGACGCTGGACGGAATATGCATGGAGCAGGCAATCAAACTCCACTTCTCCTTCGTCAAGTGCTTCTTGGATTATTATGATTTGTTCAGATACGTAGATCCCCCATCCAGGCATGCAAGTTCCTTCCATCTCTATTTAATTTGATGATTTACCTCTAAGATTGTCCATGTGCGCACTAACAAGGGGCTACTGACTATCAATGTGTCATTAAAAGATGAGCTGATGCTAATATTTTCAGATCAATCAATATATATTTATCTCAATGCAACATATTGAATTGACGAATTTGTTCTAAGTAGGGTCTAGAAACTCCAAGTTATCTGGGAAGAACTTCAATTTTCCTATTAAAATGTATGTCTTTGTATTTGAAAATACAATTGTGAACAATCAATTAGAGTTGATGAGATGGAATTACATGCAAGCTGCTCGGGATCAATGCCAGGCTTATAGGGTGTGGGCCAAGCTATTTTTTCAAGGATCATGCAACATATTAGGCTCAAATAGATATTATCATTCAATTGTGTTTCGTGAAGTTTTTTTTTTGCTTCAATTATCATTCAAGTATTCACTAAAAGGACATTATCAAAAATATAAGATAGTTTAAATGACCAAAGTTGTATCCTTAAAAACGCAACAGGACCCCTTAAAACAAAAAAAATAGTAACAAATCTAGCCACGCAATGCGTGCACAGGTCACCATGCTAGATAATTTTGCTCAAATGGAGCAAATTTTCTACCAAAACATCAATTAAGTTTCCCCGTGATGCATTTTTTGACGAACCTCAATACGTACTTTGGCTACAAAGTTTTTTTATATATAATTTTGAATGCCTGTCTAATGGCAGTGCCACACAAGCATCTCAAGGATAATTGAACGGCCAATAAAATTGACTCCCAATTAGGAAAAGATATGAAACAACTTGATATAGACATAAATCAATACCAAATATGTGAACAATATGTACCAAATCTAGCCACGCAAATTATAAATGATCCACACCGTTGATTATGGTGGGTCCAAATTATAACGGTCTAGATTAAAAAAAGAGTCCATGTTAACCACAATATAGAAATAAGAGTCCATCTCAAGTACAATGCAAAAATAACTGAAATTCAGAATAAAAAATAAAATAAAATTAGCAATTTAATTTTGATACGAATTCCTAAGTAAAATAACTAGATAAACATAATTCGGAATATAAATTTTTAAAAATAGTAATTTGATTAGTATACGTATTCCAATAAAAAATAATTAAAAATTGGGATAATAAAAAAATTGTAATTTGATTTCCATATGAATTCCAAAGTAAAATACTTAAATAAATAAAAATTGGAACAAAAAAAATCATTAATTTGATTTCCATACGAATTCCTAAGTAAAATCCTAAATAAATATAAGTCATAATAAAAATTAAACAAAAAATAGCAATAGGATTAGTATACGAACTTCAACAAAAAATGATTTTGGAATAAAAATAAAATAAGCATTTTGATTTTGGTACGAATCCCAAAGTAAAATATATAAATAATCATAATTTGGCATAAAATTAAATAATAATTAACAATTGGATTAGTTTCTGAATTCCAAAAAAATAATTGAAATTAGGGACAAAAAATAAAATAAAATTTGCAATTTGATTTCCATATGAATTTCAAAGGAAAATATCTTAATAACTTAAATTTTGAATAAAATAAATATAATTTATAATAAAGATATCGTGAATGGTGTCGGAGGAGACCACGAAAGAGTGTAATTATGTCGATTTATCCTACAAAAAGATATTGATCCATAAGAAAGCGAATAGCTGAGGCAGCGGTGACGAGGATGAGAACAATTTCATGCTCCTCACCTTAGCTATTCGACAAGGACAATATCATGCTGCTTGCTGGAGCCGTTGAAAAGAAAGACGAGAGTCAAAGTAGCCAAGTGTTGTGATGACGAATGGTGAGTATCAGCGTTGTTGAAGAAGTCAATGGCCAAAGAAACTCGATAATAGGGAAGACATAGCAGAGATGAAATGAATATTTGGATTAAAGACGAGCTATTGACGATATGTGACCATCGGCTAGCTAGGAGCATGCTATCGTTGGTGAGTGATATGCATTCCAAAGTAAAATACTTAAATAAATAAAATTTGAAACAAAAAACATCATCAATTCGATTTCCATATGAATTCCTAAGTAAAATCCTACATAAATATAACTTAGAATAAAAATTAAACCAAAAATAGCAATTGGATTAGTATACAAATTTTTAAAAATTGATTTTGGAATAAAAAATAAAATAAAATAAAATAAGCATTTTGATTTCGATACGAATCTCGAAGTAAAATATATAAATAATCATAATTTGGCATAAAATTAAATAATAATTAGCAATTGGATTAGTTTATGAATTCCAACAAAAAATAATTGAAATTAGGGACAACAAATAAAAGAAAATTTGTAATTTGATTTCCATATGAATTCCAAAGGAAAATATCTTAATAACTAAAATTTTGAATAAATTAAATATAAGTTATAATGAGGATATCGTGAATGGCGTCAGAAGAGACCACGGAAGAGTACAATGGTGTCGATTTGTCCTATAAAAAGACATTGATCCACAAATAAGCGAATAGCCGAGGCAGCGGTGACGAAGATGAGAACAATTCTATGTTACTCACCTTAGTTGTTCGACAAGAACAATGCTGTGCTGCTCGCTGGAGCTGTTGAAGAGAAAGACCAGAGTCAAAGGCGCAAAGTGTTGTGACGACGAATGGTTAACATCGGCGTTGTTGAAGAAGTCAATGGCCACACAAACTCGATAATGGAGAAGACATAACAGAGAGGAGATGAAGCTTTGGATTAAAGATGAGCTATCGACGATATGTGACCATCGGCTAGCTAGGAGCATGCTATCGTTGGTGAGTGACATGGCATCACCGACGATGATGAGAAGATTCTCCCTATCGTTGGACAACAACTAAGACAGACATACCGACATCAATGAAGATGGAAGATTGTCGCAGTTAGTGAGGAGGCCACGTCGTTGAGTTGGACAACGTCGGAGAAGAGGAGCGACCGACACAGGAGAAGATGACATCGAGCATGTATAACATCGTGCATATGTATATACATACATGTATCCTACGAATAGAATCATGGGAGTATAGAAACAAATGAGCAAAGAGCTCGAAGCAGAGATAGCGCAACGGTAAGGAATAAGCTTGGGGCCACTGGAGAGAGTGCGATGGGTGTCCTGGCAGGGATCGACGATATTTGCACACATATACGTGTAGATGTCACACGGTCATCATTAAGCGATAATTGAAGAGAAGTAGAAGATAACTATACGGTAGAGTATTGCATTGAAAATGGCAGCAGTTGAGAGATATTGATCAAGAATTAGGCTTGCTCTTGGAGGTTAAAGCAGAAAAATTGTGGCGAGAGGTGAGATAGAAGACACACGGTTCGGTGGGGTAATCGACGTAAGGGAAAATAAGTTCAAAGTAGGTCATTCATGGTGCATCAGTGTATATATAGGCAAGGACTCTAATACCATGTAAACTAATAAAATAATTTTGTTGTACGCATAATCAATGTATTGCTTGATATTAATAGAGGTACATGTACATGCAAATATTTTGAAAAATAGTTAAGGGCATGCAACTATATGATGTATACATAATGGAGAGTGATTAACTTATTATACTCATGATTTTCTTGCTTGAAAGCTCATACTTCAATTACGTTACTCAAGTTGTATTTTCCTTCAACCTTCTATTATTATTTTCTAATATTTATGATATCCTAAAATCTAAATAGCTACAAGATACATAAATATATTCTGAAACATCTAAGTTATATCATTTGTTACTACAAACTTTAAAATAAATCTAGCCGCGTAAATACGCTGGTCATCCTGCTAGTTATCTTATTAAAGCAGAGTCAAAAGAAGCCACTATATTCGCTCTTAAGGGCTAGAAATTTCCACGTTAATCAGTGGGAAAAAAGAAAGATCTACACCGTCGATCGTGGTGGGTCTAGATTATAACGATCTAGATTAAAAGAAAGAGCGTATGTCAAGTACAATAAAACTAAAATTTGAAATAAAAAAATAAAAGAAATCAGCAATTTGATTTCCATACGAGTTCGTAAGCAAAAGAGTCCATACTAAGTACAATAAAACTTAAATTCAGAATAAAAATAATATAAAATTAGAAATATGATTTCCATACGAATTCCAAGTAAAATCTCTAAATAATTATGATTAGAAATAAACAATTGTCAATTAGATCCGTATATGAAATCCAAAAAAAAAAGAAATTTAGAATAAAAATAAAATAAATTTAGCAATTTAATTTCCATATGAATTCCTATGTAAAATATCTAAATAATTATAATTTGGAATAATAAATAAATAAAAACCATCAATTAGATTTGTATACGAAATACAACAAAAAAAACTGAAATTCAGAATAATTTTTTTTAGCAATTTGATTTTTGATACAAATCCCAAAATAATTATAATGCGAAATAAAAATTAAACAATAATTGACAATGAGATTTCTATACAGAATCCAACAAATAAATAACTGAAATTCGGAATTAAAATAAAATAAACTAAGCAATTTAATTTTAATACGAATTTCAAAGTAAAATCCATAAATAACTATAATTTGAAACAAAAATTAAAGAAAAATTAGCAATTTGATTCGGATACAAATTCTAAGGAAAAGAACAGAGATTCATAAAAACAAATAAAATAAAATTAGCAATTTGATTTGTATACTAATTTGGAATATAAAAAAATTTTGATTTGTATATGAGTTTCAACAAAAAATGAAATTCATAATAAAAATAAAATAAAATTAGCAATTTGACTTTCATACGATTTTCAAAGTAAAATCCCTAAATAACTATAATTTAGAATAAAAGTTAAAGAAAAATCAATAGTTTGATTTGTATACGAATTCCAACAAAAAATAAATAAAATTCAGAATAAAAATAAAAGAAAATTTGTAATTTGATTTCAATAGGAATTTGAAAATAAAATCCCTAAAATAAATAAAATTTAGAATAAAATAAATACATTTAGCATTTTGATTTGTATACAAACTCTAATAAAAAAATATTGAAATTTTGAATGACGATAAAAGTCATAACGAGGATAACACAAATTGTATCGGAGGAGATCATGAAAAAGTGCAATGGCATTGATGTGTCCTGCGAGAAGACCTTGACCCACGAGGAAGCGAAGAGCCGATGCGACGGTAGCGAAAATAAGGACAATGTCGTGCAGCTCACTTTAGTCGTTCGACGATGACAATGTCATGCTGCTAGCTCGAGCCATTGAAGAGAAAAATGCAAGAGTCGAAGAAGCTAGGGCTGTGAGGACGAGTGGTAAGCATTGGCATTGTTGAAGAAGTCAATGGGCAAAGAAGCACAATGATTGAGAATTCCTGGCAGAGAGGAGCTAGAGTTTTGCATTGAAGACAAACTACGAACGATGCGAGGTCATCGGTAGCTAGGAGCATGCATTGCTAGTGAGGGGCACATCGTCACCAACAATGGCGAGAAGATTCTCTGTATCGCTAAATAGCGACTAAAGTAGACATGTTAGCATCAGTGAAGATCAGATGCCGTCGAGGTTAGTGAGGAAGCCACAACGTTGAGTTAGCCAACATTAAAGAAGAGGAGTGATCGACATGGAAAAAATAGGACATCGAGCACGTTGTCGAACCCGGATTTCCACAATTCAAATCATCTATGAAAACATTGTGCTATTTTCTAGATCAGTAGATAGCACACACAGGCACATTGTTGAATCATTCATACAAGGTGTGAACTGAAACATTCAAATATATTACAAACAGCATAGTAACATAGACCACGTCGGGCTGAGTTTTACGAAAGGGCCAAACAGGCTAAATTGATTACATTACAAGGAAGCAACGTAAACTATAGCGGAAGCAAAAAGGGTAAATCTCATCTCTTCACAGGCAAGCGACTGGGGTGCCTTGTGTACGACTGATATTAACCAAGGGGATTGGATAATATCGGTTGTACGCAAGTACCAACGAGTCTATTAGACTGAGGCGAGACCTGGACTATAGAATCTAGACTACACTTCATTGTTTCCTTGCCCTTCGACTTCTGGGTCCTCGTAGAAAGCATAGTCTCCTTCATCCACATTATCTGAATGGTTTGGGGGAGAGCGAGAATGAGCACAACTTCCGTGCTCGCGAACCAACACACAATGCATTTATATACATGCAAGGCTTAACAAAGAAGGCTCGGTTCTTTTATTTGCTAAAGCAATATTTTCAATTATCATACTTACAAAATTCCCACCACTTAGCATTTTTACCAAATTGTATTTTTATTAAAGAGAGTAAAAGTGCACAATTTGTATCAGCAGATGTTACCTCCACCTTCATGCTTATTTTGATTGTGGTTATATCCGCCACTTAACAACGCTAGGTACGACCACCCAGGAATAACATCAGGTACGGGTTACATCCGCCCGACCAGTTTTTAATCCATCCACAAAGGTTTTTTAAAAAGAACTAACTCTAGTAAAGTTCTCATGTCTGCCTTTGACCGTAGGCACGACTGTTTTAACAGTTTTACACTCTGTAGAGGTTGTACACTTTACCCACAAGAGACAATCAACTCGTTGCCCTCACACGATTTCGTAGTCGTGCAGTTGAGAAATCATCACAGTAGCTTTTCAAATCATCTCGCCCCTTCCGTCACCTCACCCAAATGGGTTTGCACCCATAAGTTGTGCGGGATGTTCACCACAACGACTAGCGCAGCTGGCAAACTTCACCTAATCACGGTGTCCCATTCAAGCTGGAACACTTGCACTACCTCAATCCCGTCCAGCGAGATGACTTTCAGAGTTCAATAACTTTAAGCCAAGTTGCACTTTGCATACTTGTGGTCGCACATGTTTTTCGATGGGAGGTCATCACCAGATTAAGTCCTTAAGGTCATCTGGGAGGTTCAAACCACATACTCACCATTCTCGTGCTACATCCGTACCCATCATCATACCATCCGCCCAGATGTGGTGTTACAAGTTTGGGGTTTTGAGGAGAAAACCAATTTTATCACCAAAACTGTAGTCATGTACCTCCCACGACTGCCCCAAAATAATTTTATGATTTTAAGAGATGGTGATCAGGATACTTGGTGCCCTAGTACTTAAGCAAGACTAGCATGTCTCTTAAGTATGACCTATAACTAACTAGTAAGTTACCACATAGTTACTAGGGTGACATGGAGTAGTGGATTCAAATATCAAAGGATGGTATAATACGTAATTAATCATCAAAATGGGTATTTAACTACCTTAAGAGTTAACATATATTTGCTTAAAGAATTAAAGCATACAATTTTGGTAATTTAAAGGAATATAATTTACATAAAATGTGGGATCAATATGATCAAAGTATTGACTCGCCTTGGTTAAAGGCAGAAAGGGTCTTGGAGGTCTTGTGCTTGGTCTCACCGGAGATCTCCTGCTTCTTCGAACTCTACTCAGACGAACGCGCCGGAAAAAGGAGTAAACAAGCAGAGAGAGCAATTAAATACACAAGAACTAACTAAAAGAACTCCAAATTAAATAAGACCAAAGCTAAAGCAAGATCTTAAGTTAGACAAGCCAGAACGTTGTAATCGGAGTTACAATAGAGAGGGATGTCCAACTAAGAGAGGGAGGTCCATTGAGAGGGAGGTCCAACTGAGAGGGAGGTCCAAACATGGAAAACTCACCAAGGCCGAGAGAGAGGCCAGAGGGGAACGGTGGCTAAAGGCTCAAAAGCGTAAATCTTATAATGGTCCGAGACAAACCCATGTACAACCTCATGCATGGGAAACAAATTACAAAAAAATGTTCCATTAAGATTTGGTATGCTTATGAAAAGCGATGATAAAAAAAGTTACGCTCTAGCGATAAATTTATCTTACAATTGAAAATTGGAGTACTTGATAACAAAATAGTTTGCAAATATTTTCCTAGACACCTCAATTTTTTCCTATTTTAAATTATGTATATATATATATATATATATATATATATATATATATATATATATATATATATATATATATACATACATATATATATATATATTGAATATATGTGTAAATTAGTTTTGTTATTATCTGAATATGGAAGACTGTACACATGATTGTATGCATTATACATTTTTTTCATAGACATGTCGTGGACATATTTGTTTGTTGTAGTTCACACACCCATAACAAGTGTTATTCATTTTGTCTCTCAAAAAAAGTATGGACCTTTTCTATTTTTCACACCACATGTAATTGATCATATCCTTGTGTATTTTTTTAGGATGGCAATGCATTTCCGATATCCATGACAAGACCTGGCACATGTTGTCATGCTTATTACTTCTTTTGTACAACATATTACTATAGTTTTTACATACTTTACTTCATGTATATCACATATTTATTATCGGTAAAAAAAATAGATGCATACACTTTAGCGATGTCACATCCATTCCACATGGATAACTGAACGTAGAGTTACATGTTTTGTCAATTGAGCCAGGGCAACATGTGTATGTAAAACCTGTCCTGTTAGTTTAGTCGGAGAGAGAGAATTGCCAACCATTTTTTTTTCTACTTACCCTTAGCTATTGCAAAATTAATTGACTTTGCT
Organism: Ampelocalamus luodianensis; assembly: GCA_036346255.1. NCBI lineage: Eukaryota > Viridiplantae > Streptophyta > Magnoliopsida > Poales > Poaceae > Ampelocalamus > Ampelocalamus luodianensis. The sequence continues at coordinate 42,446,856 of CM070631.1, forward strand.
ACTGACATCAGGCGTGATAGGATGTTGCATGATTGTACGCACAAAACAACATGAACTCATGTTTTTTTGCCCAACTTTTCTAGTTTCTGTGGGCCATAAACAAACAGCCGGGCAAAAGACAAGAAAGCCCAAACAAAATAAGACCGTTGACACAAAAATGGTTGTGCAAAAAATGCAAGGCAGCCCACAAACGCTAAACACATAACGAATCCGACCCATTAGCATGGAACAGGAAAAGATAATCAGAAGCACACAGTGAAGTGGGAAGACAACGATGCATCCGATTTTTTAATTGTGGGGATTTGAATCATAATCGGACGGCTTAAAATTTGAATGCTCCGGAGTAAAAAAGTACTCGATTACTGGCTAGACACTAAAAAAAAAAAGTCCATGTACTTCTGTACGGGGGGACTCGGGAAGCGAGGGAACTTGGAATCTGCAGATTCGGCATGTTCAGAATCATACTGGTACGATCAGATGGTGCAATTATCATGTTTCTTTTGGTACAGATGTAAACTCGGATTCTGTTCTCTTTATAAAACAAATCAAATCTTACTCCCTACCCATCTTTAGTGAAAATTAAGCGTATAACCATCTTCAACATAGCTATCATGTGGTTTGTGTCAGATCTAGGACACTAGATACAGGATTGAGCTTTTTTAATTTCAGAGTTCAGGCAATTTATCGTATTTCAACAAGCCTGAAAGAATAACGTTTCCTCCCTTACAGACCAATGATACTTAAACATATCTCCAGCTCAATACATGTATATATGCAGTTCTCTAGCTCAATACAGAAAAAATTCAAACAAAAACACAATTCCACCATACACTTTGATACTTCAAGATACTGAGCTTTTAATCTGTAGCCACTGATGACTGAATATTGAACTGTCCACTAGGGTCTTGTGGGAATATGAGTGCCATGTCCATCAGCAGAAATTTGTCATACCATAAGAATATATAACTCATAAACAGAAGGAAGAGGCAAAAAATTCACCCTTCTGCTCTCCAAAGAATCAGCAGAGCAAGGGAAGATTTAAGATAGAAACATATTTTGACAACTCTCTTGACGACTGATCTTTCATGTCTGGGGTTTACCGTATAGATTAGCGTACACAATCTTCGTCCGGTAGACCAGGATCAAGCTCAAGACAACAGCAATGATGCAGAACCCTGACATGATCAGAGACGAGAGGAAGAAGCAGATGGCTCCCTCGCACTTCAGTGGTGGAGCGACGTTAGAGACCATGTCAAGCAAACTGCCAGGCATTGCCAGCAATGTTGAGTTGTGGTGCCGGCGAGCCTGCTTCTCAGCTTCATAGTCATAGATGCCGCTGGCAATAATGCCTGAGAAAACTAGGGAACCTGCTGGGTTTGCGACTGTAAGGAAGTTGTACAATGCTCCGAAATTTTTCAGGCCAAACAGTTCAGAAGCAGCGGCTGGCACAATTGCCCAGTGGGCACCATACCCAAGTCCGATAAGTAGTGTGCCGATGTACATTGTGCCAGGCCAAGCCATTGCAAAGGAGAAGTGCCCAATTGCCATCAACACTTGAGCTGTCGCTAACGCAATTGCCCTTGGATATGCATAATCCCTGAAAAAAAAGGTGAGAAGGAAACCATCAACAAACAGGATGAGACAGAGGGGAGCAAGTCCCTAAATACCAAGACACAACCTATATTTGGAGTTGACCTACTCAGAGACTCTTTGCATTAATTGATCACAAGAATATTGCTCATGATCGACCAAACAGACAATCTAGATATTGCCTACTAGCTGCCTGCAGTTAGTTTTGTTCTTTTTGTTAGCCCAGGCATCTAATCTGTCTCAGGGTGTTCTGTGTTTGATTTCTTATGATTCTCTACTTTGCATTTCCCAGGCTGATGTACTGACTTTTCTCCTTTTTAATAGAACAGGAATAAGCTATATCAGGCTAGAAATGAAATGTATTTTAATAAATAGTAAAAGGAACAAATGACCCCTTATGGTTTAAGAAAAACATAGGTCAGCAAGGAGTGTGAGCTAGTCAGCATGCACATTAAATTTGTGCTGCGGAAAAGCATTTGTCTGTTATGCAATTCGCCATTGGAGAATGCTCTTCCATATGAACTAAACAAAAAAAAAATACTCATCAGATGGCACACAAAAGGTATTTGATATGTCAGTAAAGAGCTACTACAGATTTCTTACTTGACAATAATCTCTGAAAAGTAGCCCCCACCAATACGTCCAAGGAAGTTCCAAATGCTAATCATCGACACAAAAATGTGTGTTTCCTCATAGCCCAATGACTGGCTCATTTGCCCGAGATTATCGATAACAGTGAGACCTGATCCTGAGCCCAACAGAAGGGAGAAAAATAGAAGCCAAAAATCTGCCTTGATCAGCGCCTGCATCAATGTGAAATCCTCTCCTCTTCGTGGACCTTTCCTCCTTTTAACCCTGACGGCACCAACAGCAGCTGCTTGGAATAGCTTTGCCTGCAATTCTGCAATCCTCTTTTGCCTCTCTGAGGCTGGAAGTAGATCAACTTCCTTTGGTTTTTCATCCTCCACCTCACTGAGTATAACCTCATTTTGCTCTTCAGAAGGTGCTGATGCACTAGCTTCTTCTCTCCGAGGTGATGGCAACAGTAGTGCATAGACACTCTCTTCGTCATCTGAAAAGAAACTGAGTATAATAGGGATGACTATTGGAACTAGCAAGAGGACGATTAGAATGATGGTAAACAAGACCATCACTGTATGGCTCAAGTCAACAAGGTCTCCCAGTATCATCACACCCATCAGATAAGCAGCCAAGAGCAAGCAGACGCTGTATACAAATGTGAAACTTGTACCATCAGAAGGCCGTACTTGTCTGTGGCCTCCAACTGGTTTGACAATGAACATTAATGCGATAACTACCATTGTTGGGCCAATTGCAACCATGAAGATCAGTGCAGCGTGATCAGGCGAGTGTATCATTGCATAGATCTGTGTTAGGATTGCACCACTCAAACCAGCAAATCCCTTTAGGATACCAACAATTGGTCCACGGTTCTTGGGAAAGTTCTGAACACATGAGACGAGCGCAGCAGTATTGAAGTATGTCTCACCATTATTACCAACAAAGATTAGAATGCACATCTGCAGGGAGACGAGAAATTTTAGTTCAAGAACCAAGTGACAACGAACATAAAAATAATTGAAGGAATACCAAAGGTAAACAAAAATTCGTTTAGAGCATATTGTAGTTATGAAAGGATCCAAGGTTCCAAACGCCACAAACTGAAATGAAGACATGGGATCCTGTACCAGAATGTACCAGAGCAATTTGGGTGGTAGGTACTTTGGTGGGGACTGGTCAAAGATCCACTAGGTTTGTTTTTCAGATGCTCAGCCGAATCCCAGCTCAGCTAGAACATGCGTTTTTTTAAGTTGGTGGCCTGCTGAGTTCAAGCTAAGATATTTTGATGTTTTTTAAGAGGAAATATTTCGATGTTATTTATTCATTTCTGATGAAACTACCCAGGTTATGCATTGAAGTACAACTGTACTAAATCACTAAATCCCAAAGTCATCTAAAAAAAGATCAAGATCACCCAAACATAGTGTAACTGGTTGTGAAAATGAATAATTCTGTACTATTGTCAAACCGGCATGTTTACTCTTTGCTTCGTTTTCTGTCAGCTTATTAGATGGATTACAGAAGGTTTTTACAACTAGCTACTCGTGCAGATGCATTGCATATCTATGCTAGTGCCAGATTGCTTGTAGTCTAGATATTGTCTTTTCATTTATTTATTCGCGGAAATTTAGGCAACTCTATTGCAGCCGTATTTGACATGCCAATAACATTCCACAGTGAAGCTGTAGCTTGAAATGCATAGGAGTCAAAAAAGATCTTGAGACTAAAATATTGATATTAGACAATGAAGGTATAAACTAAAGGCACATGGAAGGCAGGAAAGTGACCACTATTTCCTCAAAAAAGGAAAGTGACCACTTACATTCTCTATGCAAAAAGTATAGCTCAGACGACAAGGAGGCATGCTAATCAACAGACAACAGGTAATATGTTGAAGAATTTTTTTAATATGTCATACAGTACAAAGATAATAAATTAATTATTTAAGACAATTTAAAACTAAGAATAGCTTATGAACATAAATTTCAGTGTATATATATATATATAGAACATGCAAGAGAATTGTGTATCAAACTTTCAGTATTTTAGATATTGGTCCACATGTGGAAATATCTAAGTAAGGAAAGAATTTGGTGCTTTAAAAAAAATACAAAAGAATACCAACTCTTCGTCCTCATGGACAGATAAGGACACTAAGCCTGTGCTTTTACTGAAGGTCTCTCATATTGCTTGAAACTTTCACATGGCAAATTATTAGATCCTGATCCCAATCTTAGAAACTTCAATCGTACCAAAAACAGTAGCAAGTAGCAACAGCTACCAGAATATTACCCCAAGGTATAGAGCTCCATTTTTAAGGCACGTTGTGGAGCTTTAAGAGTTAACACATGACATTCTTTATCCCCAAGGTATTGAGCTCCATTTTTAAGGCACGTTGTGGAGCTTTAAGAGTTAACACGTGACAGACATTCTTTCTTAACAGCTACCTACTCATGGGAATGTTATTTCACTTATTTATCCACAAAAAATTCGGTTGTTCTGTTGCAGCTGTATTCGACATACTAATAATAATCCACAGTGAAGTTCTAGGTTGAACATTGCTCAATGGAGTGGAAAAAGATCTTGAGGCTAAAGCATTGATATGAACAATTTGAACTTCAGTGTGTTTTCAGAAGATTAGATAATAACGGTATAACTAAAGGCACATGGGAAGCAAGAAAGCGACCACTAACGCTGTAAGAAAAAGGACACCTCAGACAACAAGGAAGCACATTCGACAGGTCGTGTGTTAAAATATTCTTCGTACATGTCATACAGCAGAAGAAAAAAAATAATTGTTTGAGCCAATGAAAATCTGAGAATGATTTTTGAAATAACCTTCAGTATTTTGGATGAAAAGAATTTAATTTCCAAGGTGACTCAATACTACGTTTTAATACGGCTAACAGAAAGCATTGAAGTCCAACTGCAACAGTATTCCAAAACAGGGAATTTGCAGTCTTTTCTAAACAAAAGTCGAACAACAACTCTCCATCTTTGCAGACAGACATGCAGTGTATGTTTTATATTTATACGAAAAATCCAATTAGGATGCGTGATTGACCCGTATTTGTTTCCAAATGATCAGAATACTAGCCTCGTTCTTTTACTAAAGCAAATTAGAACACTGCTTGAAGAAAGAACATTTTATACGGGACATGATTAGTTTCCAATCCCAATCTTAGAAACTTCAACCAAGCAAAACGCAGTAGAACTGTACCGGAACATCACAGCGTCACACCATGACATGTAACCGAAACCACAACCACCACTACATATAAGCTTCTAAAATTTAATCGTGAATTCCAGACTAACCATCGTGCACGCTTCAATTAACATAAGTGACGGGCAGAAAAGGCTAAAGAAATTAGTACTAAGCATTAGAAAAACATGGAATGATCTGTAGCACTTGCGGCTGCAAGAACCGGACAGATGAACGCGACCATGCAACCAATACAACCGCAGAAATGAAGAAGGAAACGGAAAGACTAAATTAGAGGGGTAACGGATCTCACCACCCAGAGTGGGGGCACGGGGACGCGCTGGGTGACAGCGAGCCAGACCCAGCCGTAGCCGACGAGGTTCTGCGCGGCGCCGATGAGGAGCGCGGCCCAGAGCGGGAGCACGGCGCAGAGCGTGCCGGCGAGGAAGCCGACGCTGTCGCCGAGGTCCTTGGCGACGCCGAGGCCGGCCACCTGCCGCTGGTTGTACCCCAGCGAGCTCTTGATCACCGGCGAGAGGCTGCCGAACAGGTAACCCACCCCGGCGCACGACTGCATCCACATCGCCGCCACGAACACGAGCCACCGGTTCCGCAGGAACCCCCGCACCCGGCTCCCCACCTCCATTGCAGCAGCGGCTCTCCCAAACCCAAAACTCTGATCGAATTCAAGATTGGAACAATCCTAGAATCCGTACTGAACAGCAACCCCAAGAATCCTGTGCCGAAAGCGGAATCAAAGCAAAGCGACGGATTGGGATAGGGAGGAGGAGCCCGGCCAACTGTCCGAGCGGCACACCGCCACAAAACAGGGAGGAGAATTGGGATCTTGAGGACGATCCGAAAGGAGCCGCGGATTGGTATGTCGATTCAGCGATGATCGGCTCGGCCGGCTGGCCTTATTGATTGCTGATAAGCATGTGTGTCTTGTACGTATAAAATGACCGGGCGAACAGACTCAGCAGAGCCACTGCTGGTTGGGAAAAATCTGCGAATTTGAGCTCGTTTTTATGCATGGGGGCCGTAGGCCGCCGCGGGCGATGGCGACAGGAGGCAAGGCGATAAACACGGGCTTTGACGCGCCGCTGCGCGCGCAAACTTTTTCTCCGGTGCGCGGTTGATGCGCACAGCACTACAGCACGCTCTGCCCCAGGTTTGCGCAACACGAAGCGTGCTAGTAGCGTTAGTGGCCGTTGCTGCGCTGTGTTGGTGTCGTGCACTGGGGGAGACAGGAAGAGAGATGAGATGAGATGAGATGAGATGAGATGAGATGAGACGAGACGGTGGAACTCGCGAGGGATGGATGGGTGAGACGTCGGCGGCGTACGTGGGACGACGAGATGGGACGGACTCGCGACCGCCGAAATGTGTGTGGATACGTACGCCGTCGCGTGTGACGCCGGACGAGTGTGTGTTGTCAGTCGTCTGTCGCGCATCGGCGGCAGCAGCGGCGCGGTGGCGGAAAATTCCAACGCAGGGGACGGGACCCGACCCGAGAACGTATGTTTCTGTGCGTTTTAAGCGGCGTCCTGCATTCCTGCTCTGCTCTTTCCTGTCTCTGACTGTCTCGTTGGTGGGCCCCAATGATAGGCAAAGAAATAGGGGAGCCCAATGAGCTGAGCCCCCTTCGAAGCCCATCGTAACATGAGAATTATGTGGTATTTATGGGTCATCATCCCAACAAGCTATGGAAAAACGTCATGGTTATGGGCCCTTCTATTACACCATTGGCATTTCTCAAATCTCAATACGAAACTACGAGTCGTTATTTGTTTCTACTGATGTTAGTTTTGTCGGACCCGGATTTCCTAATCCAGAATCCTCTGTGAAACACTGTGTTATTCCCTAGATCAGTAGCTAGCACTCACAGAATACATCGCTGAATCAATTCATACATGGCGTAGAACCGTACCATTCATTAATTCAACACAACAGAGTTTACATAGACCGCGTCGGGTCGAGTTTTACAATAGGGCCGAACAGGCCAAATTGATTACATTACAAAAGCGGAAGCGACAACGGAAGCAAAAAGGGGTGAGAGCACATCTCTCCACAGCAAGCGATCGGGAAACCGTAAAGCGTCCGATATTAACCATGGCTTGGATAATAGTGGATGCACGCAAGTACCGACGGAGTCAACTGGACTGGGGCGAGACTAGAACAACTAAAGACTACACTACGCTTCATCGTCTCCTGGACCTCCAACTTCTGGATCCTTGTAGTAGTCGTAATTTCCAAGATTTCCTGCTTTTGAGGATTTTTTTGGGGCGGGGAGAGCGAGGATGAGCACAACTTCCGTGCTCGCGAGCCAATACGCAATGCAATAATATACATGCAAGGCTTAACAAGGATGGCTCGGGTTCTTTTATTTGCTAAAGCAAGGTTTTCAAATATCATAATTACAAATTCCTAGCACTTAGCATTTTAACAAATTGTATTTTATTAAAGAGAGTAGTTGTGCAATAGTTGATATCGTGAGAGGTTCCTCCATCGGAAACTCTACCGATGCTTATTTTGATTGGGGCTAACCCACATATTAACATCACCGAGTCCAAAACTCGGGCAAAATCCAAACCAGGGCTAGGTGAGCCCTCCACATTTTCATACCACCCACAAAGGTTTTTGAAATAGAACTAACTCAAGTTAAGTTCCCATGTCCGCCTTTGACCGTAGGCACGGCTGTTTAAACAGTTTATAACTCTGCAGAGATTGTACACTTTACCCACAAGAGACAATTAACTCATTGCCCTACACGATTCCGTAGTCGTGTAGTCGAGAGGTTGTCACAATAACTTTTCAACTACCTCGTCCCTTCCATCATCTCACCCATATGGGGTTACGCCCATATATTCGCGAGGGATGTTGTACCGCAGCGCCTGGATGTACCGCACGACGTTGGCAACTTCACCTTGTATCGGTGTCCCCGTCAAGCTGGATGTACCGCAAGCTTGCGCGTGCCATTTATCCACCAGTGAGATGACTTTCAGGATTCGATAAATTTACTAAGTCAAATCGCGGTTTGTCGCAGACTTGTGGTCGTACTTATTTTACACGGGAGGTCGTGACAAGATTAAGTCCTTAGGAGTTATCTGGGCGGTTCATTCCACATTCCAACCACCAAATGACATTTCGTGGGCTACATTAGCACCATTGTCATACCATCCACCTCTCCATCCACCCAAATAGGGTAATAGCAATTTTAGGGTTTTTGAGAAGCAAAACACAACAATTCAACCATCTCAGCCATTTACCCGTAATGACTGCCCAAATCATTTTATATTTGAAGATATGATGATTAGGACATTTTAATATCCCGGTACTTAAGCAAGGCTAGTATGTCGCTTAAGTACAACCTATAGCTAGTATTACCATATAGTTACTAGGGTGACAATGGTTAAGGAATTCAAGTTGTCAAGGATGGCATAATAATTAATTAATCATCAAATGGGTATTAACTACATTAAGCTTTAACATACATTTGTTTAAAGAATTAAAGCATGCAATTTGCTATTTTAAAAGAATATAATTTGCATAAAATGTAGGCTCAATATGATCAAAGTATTGACTCGCCTTGGTTGTAGGGGAGAGAGTCCGGGTAGTCTTGTCCTTGATCGACGTGGAGGTCTCCGGTGTCTCCAAAATCTACGCAAGTAAGCAAGCAAAATAAACGACAAGCAACGAGAGCAATTAAATACACAAGAATACACAAATGAACTCCAAATTGAACAAGACCTATGCCATTAGCAAGATCTTGAATTTACAAATTTTTAGAAATTTACTTTACAATTTTTGGAGCTAAAATGGGGGGAGATACTAATTTTTAAAGCCTCACTTTTGAATTAAAAAGAAAAAGGAAAATAAATCAAACAAAAAAAAAAGCGCTGGCGGCCCACAAACACAAAATCAGCCCGGCCCAAAGCGCGGCCGAAAACGGGCGCGCGGCCTGCAGGCGCGGCCCACGACGCAGCGAAGCCCAGGAGGGGGAAGGCAAGGCGCGGCCAGCGGGCTCGCCTAGCGAAGAAAAAGCGGGGTGGCGCCGGCCGAGCCAGAAGCGAAAAGGGGGAGAGCGGCGCGCGCGCGGGGGGGAAGAGGAGGCGACGGCGCACGGGGAGAAGAGGGCTCGAGCGCGGCGCGCGGGGAGGAAGAAGAAAGGGCGGCGCGCGCGAGAGAGAGAGGAGGAAGGGGCGGTGACGGCGCTCGGGAAGAAGGGGACGGCGCCGGCGACGACGATGGAGGCAACGATGAGGACGGCGGCGGGGCGACGGGAGGCGCGGCTAGGGCGGCGGCGACAGGGACTCACCGAGCGACGGGGTTCGGCGTCTTCCCGGAGGTGAGTTCTTCCCCCCTTCTTCTTCTCTCTTTTGCTTCTTCTTCCTCAGTCCTCTTCTGCTTGGGGGAAGAAGGGAGGTATCGGAGGGGGGGAGAGGAAGGGAGGGCGCCGGGTTTTAAAGCCGGGGAGGAGCTCGGGGAGAAGGGGGGTCCGGGCGAGCACGCGGCGCCGGGTCATCATGGCGGCCAAGGCATGCGCGGGCGCTCGTGGGGCGGCAGCAGCGCGCAGCACGCGGACGGATCGCTCGGGCGATGGCGTGCATGCGAGGCGAGGCGGCATAGGGAGGTTGCAGAGGGGTCCTAGGGGTTGAAGAAAAGGGGGGAAGGGTTGACCCGGGGAAGAAGGAAGAAAGAGGGAGGGGAAAAGGGGGTGTTACAAGTTTGTAGAGGACTCAACTGTTTGGTCGCGTCCTGTGAAAACAAAAGTTAGCTGCGAGGTTACTACAACAATATTTCGTTATCGGAGCGTGTTGTGTTGCATGTTTTATCCAATAAGCTAGTTTGGAACGTGAGAATTTTATATTGTAAGAAAAAAACATGTTAGACGGCTATTTCTAATAGCGATGTTGGTAGAGTCGCCCAAGGTGGTGTTTGAGATATTTTATTTTAAGGAAATAATGTATTACCTATTATTTTTTAGGAAGACGCGGATCAAGCAGCTTTATTTTGTTTTAAGAAAAATGCTTCACATACAGTATTTACTATATGACGAGTAGAGGTGGGACTGGATCTGGGCTGTCCAAGGTCCAATCGGACACAACCTGCTTTGGACTTAATTGGATTGGGCCTATTGGGTCTAATAAGCATTGGATACCTTTTGGATAGCAACACCGAATGCTCCAATATCCACCACTCCATCTCTAACGGCGGCGGCGACACGAAACCCTACATCGGCGGTGATAGTGACGTCCTCCTCTCCCACCGGCGATGACCGCAACGTCCTCCTCCTCTCTAGCGGTGTCCTCCTCTCCCATCAGCGGCGGTCTCTTCTTGCACCAGTGGTTCATCCTCCATATTAAAATCTCCTCATATGCACGTAAACCAGGATGCCATGCAAGAAAGAGATCATAGATCGTCACCACCAGACGCGCAGTGCAGTGGAAGAAGAGTTGGGAGTAGCCTGATCTAACGAAGAGCGCATCGATGAAGAGGTCATAGTCGATCGTCCAGTGTCCACATCGTTGATTGTCACCTCCAACAAACAATCATGTTCCTCGTTGAAGATTGTAGATCGTCCTTGAGCGCAGCAGCAACCGTAGTAGCGTCTCTACGGTATCCACACGTCCAGGGATGAAACATCGTACATCAGTGTGCTAGCACCAACTCGCACAGAGGGCTCCCCGAGAAGATGATGGCTAGAGTTTCGGTGGAGCGGCTCACATAACTCGTGTGTTTCCCAATAGCCTCATGCATCTTCTTATATAGAGTCCATGACGGATCCTATCTGAACTCGTTTGTTCCAACCCGTTAAGTGTGTGACCATGTAGGTTCATGCGTATTCGGTTGTGACTCGGAAACACTTTCCGATCACGAGTCATTAGCGGTTCCTAGCAGGACATAACGATTCTCGAATACACATAAATTATATCGACGAACCTTAATACAATATGATATATGACCAGGTCCTCATCACTTAAAATTAGTTCATGTCTCTATACGACTAGTTCATATTTAGTTATGACCAGTTTGTAACTCTTTACGACTAGGTTTCGACCAGTTAGTGATTATGTTCGTCGTCCAGACTACGACCAGACTACGACCAGCTTGTATCACCATATGACTAGTCTGTATCTTGTCGAATTGAACGACCTGCTTGTGTTTTCTCCCTTTGCCTCACAATATCTGGTTGAACTCCAAGTAAGATATATTGTCATCCATGTACTGTTCAATATTTTCTCAATTAAGTGTCGGATAACTTTACGTGGTTGACTCTTCGATCACTAGTAGCATGACCATGCACTTTCTTTATCCAACCACATCGAGGGGCCCAGATATATCTCTCGTTATGTTAGGAGGGACAAATCCTATATTCGACCAGTCACATTTCTCTGCATGTTTTATAGCATACTCGAAAGCTACCTTTATCTATCCAGTTACAGAGTAGCATTTGGCAACCCCTAAGTGTACTATCACACATGTAGAAAACCATACTGATCTCAGGTCTAAGGATTATACATCATCATTGCTTGAGACCAACTGATGACACATGAAATCATAACAAATCTCAACAGTGTCTCAAGGTAGGTCAATCCAAGACCATGTTCTCTAACATGTGTTCACATTATTGATTCGATATCCCTATATCTATGACCGATGAAACATGATCATCAATCAATACATGTGTTGGTCGATAAGTCACTAGTTATTCCGACTAGTGACATCCGACCAAGGATACATTTAGAATGTCATCATATAAGTTAAAGAGCTTCACCAACAAGTCACATACTTGTTAATCTTTATAACTAATGATTCATGCAAGAAACAAAATAACATTTACTCAATAACTCATAAACATTGACGTAATAAAATCATCTCTATAATTGCCTCTGGAGCATATCACCAACATAGCATGTTTAAGCTAGATACAAATGGTTGTCTTCAACAGATATAAGCATATTACTAATGGTTGCAGACTTGTGGTAGTGTTGTTTTAGTACAAGAACTTGATTTCATATTTTTTGCAACTATAAAGATATCACAGAAGCAAACTCATATTTTGTTTTGAAGTACATGAACTTCATTACTGAATTTTTAGTACAATAACTTAATGTATAACGCTAAGATGTAGTACACACGTCTAACTCCATTTCAGTAATATAATGCAAGCCAGAAAGAATTCTTATTATTGATCCTTTGTTTCTTTCTTTTATGTGAGTTTAATCAGTTAATAGATTATTTGCATAGCTTGTGACATTACCACCATATGATTTTGTCACCATGTGTTTTTTTACAATGTCTAATAGTGAAATTACTGATAAAGTACTTGGTAAAGGTCCCGATGAGGTCACACAAGTTACCATTTCAAAGAGTAAGAAAAGATCTAATGAAGGAAAAGCTATTTGCATTCATTGTAAAGCCAAATTGGCATACCTCCGAGGGCTTGGTGTATCCCATCTTAAGCACCATATCTTATCAGCGTGCCAAGAATTTCCACCAGATATTGATCGTAATTTTGTTTTTGTTGGAAGTGAGTCCATTAGAGATGTGCACAATTTTGTGTTGGATCACCGCAAATGTTATGACTAAGTTTTGGATCACCGCAAATGTTCCTTCAAGAAAATTGAGAATGGATTCTTCAAGCGGATGATGAAGTCAGCATAGCCAAGTCTTCATGTTCATGGGCGACGAACACTTAAGGATGATTGCATGTCTGTCTATGAAGATGAGAAAAAAAAAGATTGTAAATGGCTTTGACAATTCAGACTCTATGGCCAGCTTCACCACTGATATGTGGATATCGATCCTGGAGCTTGGGTACATTTGTCTTACAGCACATTGTATAGATGAATAATTCAATTTACACAAGAATACGATCAATTTCAAAAGTGTTTCACATCCTCATAATGTTGCTGTAATTCACAGTACAATTATGGACTGCATCTATGATTGGGACCTATCCTACAGAGCTTTTGCTCTTACTCTAGATAACGCAACATCAAATATCGCTGCTATGACAAGACTAAAGGCACAACTTTGGACCAATATGCATAAAGGAGGTGAAGATATCCATGTTAGATGTGCATCACACATTCTTAACTTGATTGTCCAAGATGGAATGGTTACAATACAATATGTCATTGAGCCTGTTAGGAATGTCATTAAGCATATAGCCTCATCTAGATCTCGGTTGTAGATTTTCAACACCATTCAACAACAGTTTGGTCTTGAACCGAAGAAAGGATTCACTTTAGATGTTTGCACAAGGTGGAACTCTACCTACATGTTTGTTGAAGCTTTGAAGTATAAGGGTGCCTTGATTCGCTATGCTGATCAACAGGACATTCAAGCACCTAACCCTAAATAGTGAGATTTGGCAGAGAGAGTATGTAAATTCCTGGAGAATTTTGCTGAAGCAACAAAGGTTTTCTCCATGCATAAGCTCCCAACAGCTCCTATGTACGTAGAAGAGATTTAGGGGATATGAGAACTACTTGTTGATGACAAAAACCAAAGTGATGCTTTCTTAAAAGTGTTGTGTGATGATATGAAGGCAAAGTTTGATAAATATTGGGCTGAACCGAATAAGATTCTTCTGCTTGCATCACTGTTGGATCCACGACACAAATTGTTTCTTTTGAAGTACTGCTTCCTGAAGGTGTATGGAAAAGAAGTGGCCAACAAAAAGGAAAAGGGTATTCTTGGCTGGTTTAGGGAATACTGTACATATTATGAAGGCATGGCACAGAGTAATTCGCAGATCAACAACTCTTTATCGCCTGAGGCGGGAGATTATGCAAATATGCTCCCAATGTTGACAGGGAAACGTAAATTAGAGTTGGAATTTGCTTTGTTTAGACAACAGACTAGACCTAATCGCTCCAGAAGGTCGGAAGTTGATATTTATTTAGAGGATTCAATCGGTCCTTTGAGGAAAGGTGAAGACTTTGATGTGTTGAAGTGGTGGAAAAAAAACGCAGACCAATTTCCTATACTAGCCAAGATGGCTCGTGGCTTTCTAGCCATTCCAGTGTCCACTGTTGCTTCAGAATCAGCTTTTAGTACTGTCGGTATGATAATTGATAAATATTATATTTCTAAGCCTAGAAACAATTGAAGCACTTGTATGCTTGAAATATTGGCTCAAAGAATACCTCTCGGATGATGATGATAATGATGATGGTAAGAATCAATATATAAGAATCAATGATATTTTGTTGCTCATATTATTTTCTTTTACATGGTGCTGACATTTTTCCTCTCCCACAGATTGACTTTTTTTTATGGAAAGACGTGAGGCCTACCTTGGTTGTGGCAAGGTAGATGTGTTTTAGCTCCTTATCTTAATGATCTGTTATGATTGGCAGCATGGTATGTATTTATTCACATAGAGAAGGGGAACTGCACATCTACATTGGACTGAATGTTATTTGTGGCATAAGAATGCCTACCCAATTTAGATGTTCACATTTAGCTTTTTTTTGTGATTGTGATTGGTAAAAACTAAAGAAGCAGGACATGACAATCTAAAAATACAAGTGCTCTAGTCCAGCAAATACTCTGTATATACACTTCTTGCCAAAAACAGCGATTTAGTAAAAACTAAAGAAGCAAGACATGGCAATATGAAAATACAGGTGCTCTAGTACAACAAATACTCTATATATACACTTCTTGCTACAAACAGTGATTTTTGAGAGCTAATACTCTGTATGTTCACCTGCATAAGGATTTTTTTTATCTCAACTGGTCCTAATTTTGGGAACATTCATGTGTTAACCATGCAGGTTCGGAGCTAAGGAGGTTGTTGTGCGAGGCTGTTGAAGTAGATTTGACTATCTAGATGCTTACTAATGCAATTGGGAGAATGGACCTGTAACATCCCAATTTTGGGCTTGTGTTTCAAATGTAAGAAAATCAGTAGAAATTAAAACTTTTTCTTACATCATGTATTTCCTGTGGTGCCAAGAAATTCTTGTACAAGGAAGTGTGGAAATACATTGTCACAAGTCTTGTTGATCCAAATCTTGCTATTCCAAAAACAATCTTGTCAAATCTTATGATCACCCTCTGAAAATATTTTTCCTAAGTCTCTGTGATGGTAAGTGACCCTCGAAAAATTTCACAATTTTAGAAATTGTTTGAATATTTTTAGAGGCACAAACCTGTTTGACTCTCACCAAATATTAAAACAGAGCCTTGTAGAATTTTTGGAAATTTATTCACAGCATAAAAACCTCTGAAAATTTTACACAAGGTTAATATCTGAGTTAGCAAACTTCGTAAAATTTTCATAATTTCTGGAGTTATTTTGCTACCTCAAATAAATCTTTCAAAGTCTCTGTTCTTTTCAAAGTCAAACTTGGTTTTATCTGTTACTTGTTCGAGTCGACTCGGGCTCGAGTCAATCGATTTGATCGAATCAACTAATCGCACTGAGCCTCCCTTTTAAACGCGCGCATTCTCAACCGTTAGATCTAAATCGCACGCCGCCCGCGCAGATCGTTCGGACCTTCCGGTTGCAAGATTGATTGTCAACCGTTAGATCGCAATCCAACCGCCGAGATTTCCGAACCTTCGGACCCTCCGGTTAAAGTTTTGAATCGAGCCGTTGATTAAAATCCAACGCCGCGCACTTCTCGTTGTAATTTGAGTTTGCAACGTGGAGCTATCTCGAGCCATCCATTTCTAATCAAGGCTCGCAATCTTCCCGCTGTGTTATAAACACGGTAGGCGTGGCACTATCTCGCCGTTCGCGTTTCATCCAACGGTACCGTGAATCGCCCGAGCTTTTGCGTTGGTCATCTTCAACCTCCGCGTGCGAAACAGTGCAAGGCATGGTGAGGTCATTTCTTGCTCCCTAAAGCCACCCTAGCCGACGTGTAGGAGTATGGGAGGTACACCGAGCTAGGCCATGCCCTAATGCACGTCTTCACCTCTTTTCCTTGTCTACCGTGCGTGGTGCTTTGTGTTTTGCCGCCGAGAGAGGAGGGTGCAAACCCTAACACTTTCGTGGCTTTATAAGCACCCTCATTGCTTCCTAGTATCTCTTTAGACCACCACCAAGCTTCACTCACAAAGATTGGAGCTTAATACCTCAAAAATAGCAAATCGCCATTGTTGACCCGTGGAGCTCCATTGATGTTCTTGGTGTTCCAGTGGTCCTCCTTCATGTTTCTTTGCCCTAACCTCATCTATTTATCACCTTGAACATTTCCCCTCACTTAATTTTGGAATTGATTCTCAGGAATTGTCCAATTTGGGGTTTGTTCAAATTCGGCCGAATTTGGTCATCTTCTTCCTCAGCTCAGGTGAGTGCTCCATTTTCCAATTCTTTGCTCTTATAGCTTCTGTGGATCATAATGAAGCTATTTTGATACTTTGGTATCACTCATTTGGCTCAGGGTGTCAATTTCGAACCTTCTTCTTCAAGTCGTGAGCTTTCACCTTGATCAAGCATCTCCGGCCATCTTCGAAGCTTCTAGTCGCTAAGGTAGCTTCTTATTAGTCCTTAGAAGCTCTGGCACCCGCTTCCTTGGACCGCAGCGGAGCTTTTCGCTATTTTCATGTTTAGCAGTAAAGCTCCCGTTTTCATTTCCCGGCTAGCCGGCGTTCCAGTCCCTCACCGCCGGCGAGAATGCTACCATTAGACTCGTTGTGCTATTGCGATTCCATTTTAGTACTTGGTGAGCGCCGCCGCGGCCAGTGTCGCCGGCGATTCGCCGTTGAAGCCACTGGTTTTCTTGACGCGCACGCCGGCTGTCACCATTAGACGATTAATTACCAATCATTAGTTATTAATTGTGTCTTAGTCATTATTATTGAGCCACCACCGATGGGCCCAATATCCTTAAATCAATCTCGGTTCACTCGACCGCGTTCGACATCATTAATGTCAATCATTGCTTAATTAAATGAGTCGGCATTTAATCGCCGCCGAAATAACCTCTGGTCGCATTGGTGGTGGGCCCGAGGTTAGAACCAAATCTCGCAGTCATTAGAGTCTAATTAATGTCAATCATTAGAATCATTAATTTGGTCTTAACCGCCTCGCTAGTCGCCGACTTGTGGGCCAAAGCAGACTTTGTGCACGTGGGTTAAATCGTTGCGCCGTGACTGGAGTCACCGACATGCGTCCCACCCGTCACAACCACTTTTTTGAACTTCAATCAATAGCCACCGCCGATCCCTTGATCAACGGCCTAGATCTTGTATGCGTTCGGACCATCCGTTCCCTCATCATCTCGACCGCCCATCTTGCGATCTGCGGCCGAGATCATGTGTGCAATCGGACCTTAGGTTAGATGTGGGTTCTAAGCCGCTCATCTTTAGATCTGCGATCAGAGTTCACCGAGGCAACCGCATCGTCGGCTGCATGCACTCGTTTGGGCCGCTGGATCTTGATCCAACGGTGGACCCCGATTAGGTTTGGCGCGGCGCTATTTCCAGCGTCGTGGGCTGTTGATTTTAAATCTACGGCCCACGGCGCCCACGCTGTTTTCTTTGTTTTGGGTTGTTGGTATTTGGTAAGTATTTATTTAACGATCGAAAATGATGTAAAACTTTAGAAACTCATAACTAATTCATTTTAGCTACTTTTAGTTAATTCCAATCGTAATAAATTATGTTATCACTTTAGCTTATTATAAAAATGGATTTAAGCATGTTCCAGAGTGAGTAAAATTGTATAACTAGGAATGACTTGATTTGTCATTTTGAATATTCCAGAAAATGAATAAAACTTTAGAAAATGCATATCTTGCTTTGTGTATGTCCAAAATGAATGATTCCAACCTTGATAAGTTTGTTATTAACCCAATGTTAATATAAAAATGATGGTAGGTCCAAGATTGTAACAGAAACCTTGGTTAATGATTTAGTACCTATTTTCAGCATTTAGAAAATTCTGGAAGATTTATAAAATGCACAAGTAATTCTCTATAAATGCAAAATATATATGATAAATTCTAGAAAACCCCTCTGTTGGTATACTTCACTGTAAAATTAGTTTTGAACATATTTATGCTCCTGGAAAGTGCATTATGCTAATCTTGCATCTTAGAAAAATCATAACTAAATCACTTTAACTCCAAATGACCTGAAATTTTATATGGGTTACCTCTATACCAATAGGTAGCTACCATAAAAATTTCAGCTTCAAAATCTCTCTAGAAAATATTTTTGCTACAGTATTAATTATGGCCGAAAATGTGTTTTTAGGCAATATCTTTTGCACCACAAATCCAAATTAGGTTTTTCCAGTTTCTATGTCTAGGTATATTCGTATTCTACCTTATGTGTAAATTTTGTAGCATTTGGATAATTTTTGCTCGCTCATTTGTTTATTTGTCGCTCGTCTTATTGGTTGTTCTTGGTTCTTTTTGACTTTCGCTTAGGATTCGACATTTGCGGTAATCCCGAGAACGATCCTCCGCAACCAATTGAGCAGCAGCAAGAAGGCAAGCAGTTTGATCATGTTAATCCCAGTATTTTAAGTATTTATGTTGATTACAAATTCTATGTATGCATTGCTACTTTGTTTTAATAGTTGGCCTAGTAGATGCATTTCCTTAGCAAATGATTATCCTCTACTACCATGAGCCTAGGTTACTTGCTGTGATTTAGAGTTCGTGGATGGGCTCTTGTCACTTAGTAGTTGCGAATTAATTGCTTAGCCATGCTTAGCTTCGGTAGAAATGGGCGGTTATCGACTTGTCGATAACCTTGATCACACAAAACTTATTATGATTTATGATTTCCACCTTGTGCCATGTCTACTTGTGAAAACTAAAACTAAAGGCAAAATGATTTAGACTTGGGCACAATGGTATGTTGGTGTGATTCTCGGGTGTGACTGGATTGGTGCCTAAGTCACCAAGGACCGAACATCTTGTTACACTAAACCAAGCATTTTAGCGTGCTAACCACACTAGAGGGTATGGGACCTCTCTTGACTTAGTACTTTGGCGTGTATTGGCTCCGGGTCGCAGGAGGTCGCAGAGGATGGTGTTGGGAGCATTGTAGTGTCCGAAAGACTTCACCGGGATGGGATTTGTTGTCTTTCGCTTGCAATGTAAGCGTATGGTGTTTCTACCCATACGAGCGGCTCGTAGTTCATACACAATATTGGAAAGCGCCTCAGAGGACTTAGCCGTGCAAGCATACCTACTAAGTGTGCTTTGGCTTAAAGCGATGCAGGTGTGGGTACATTGGTACACCCTGCAGGTTAAAACTATTCGAATAGCCTCGCCCTAGGTTATGGACACGCTTGGGGAGGTCTTTCAAGAGTTAGACTACAACCTTTTAAATTAAAACTTGATGGGTGGTACGAATCGGGATTCGTGCTATGTTGTGGTGGCTATTGGGATAGTCACTTCCTGTGTGGTTACTTGTATGTATCTTTATTATGTTATTTCAACATTAAAACAGATTTGCAAACTTGCTTTTAAATGTATTACATTATTGCAAATAAAGTTGGCTTCATGCAAAATGAGACATACAACCTCCACCTAAACCAGCTTGCATGTAGTTATGAATAGGTCTGCTATTCCACACGTCGATCTTGCGGTACAAAGACAATCTTTGTGCTCGGATGCTATGCTTAATTGTTTTGATGCAGAGGAAGGAGGTGAGCTCGAAGGGCCTCACTTTTGTGAGTGTGTTGTGGTAGCTTATGAGCGACTAGCAGCGATGCCCGGTCGGTTGCCTTGTGGGTGTTTGGCTAACCTGGTCGACTTTTGTTCTAGCCATCTTATGGCACTTTGCTTCACTGTCATTCTTGTTTATTGTTATATTTGGCGGTCGGCTCTCTTTGTAATAACTTTACTTTATGTATGTCGTTGTTGACTTAGCGTTGTATGTTGTATGGAAGTGATGTGTAATTTTGTGATGATGTGCATATGTTGCAATTGGGAAACATATGCCCATCGAGGCTTAGAATGTTTAATTAGTAATGCTAGAACCATTTGGAGGTTAAGTGTTACTAGTTAAATATTCCGGTCCTCACAAAGTTGGTATCGAGCCATCTTGACTGTAGAAACCCCTAGCTTGGTCGCTCTAGGATACTTTGAAAACTTACTTTCAAATAGTTTACGAAAACTTAAGTAAGTTCTCGATTTTACTCCTTACCTATCTTAGCTTGCTCATCTCACCTTACTCTCACTTAAGTTTTGAAAAGTTGTTCCTCTCTTCCTTTCAAAAATCAGCCTTTATCGATTAACTTGGCTTTGGGAGAAACATGAGAGCTTGGAGGAAGGAATTTGGACAGCTAGCTAGTGGTGAGTAAATAAGGTAGGAAATGAGAGGATAATTCGACTAAAACTTGTGGGAATAAAAGGGTAAGAAGTGATATGAGATTAGCTAATGCCTATACTATATTAGGTGGTTATACCTTGATTTCGACTGTTTTGAGTTAGAATTTGGTGCTGAAATTTTGGGTCTTCTCAAATGATTACTGCTTTCCATACGAGTTAGTCATAACAGAAGGTGGTTGTTATCTTTATGACCTCACTGCGATTTTATGTTGATACTTGAGCCTTTAAAGAGTGTTTTGTTAAGAGGTTAGTAGTTTTCTTTGTCTCCTGTTCCGGAGTTGTGTTTTAACTGCTTTTGTGGAACAGATGACAAGAACCACCCGCAATCAGTGGCTGGTTCGATGAGGAGCTTCCTCCTCCGACCATGGCCGAGGTTCTGCTCGGACGAGCGGAATCGCATGGACCGGACCCGTATCTTGGAGGTCATTACAGGAACACCTCCGCTCCGCCGCCGCCTCAGATCTGGAGGTGGTGGCCACGCCTCGTGGTGGGCTTGCGGAGTTTCTCCGCACACGCCCACCCACTTTCTCTCGACGGAGGATCCACTCGACGCGATGATTGGGCTGCGTCTTGTTGAGCGAAGCTCAATATCGCCGATGCCGTGAGCAGAGGCGGGCACTCTTTGCATCCCATCGGCTGAGGGTGCGGCACTATCTTGGTGGGAGAACTTTCGCCATGCAGCCCGCAGCCACGTTGTCTCGTGGGATGAGTTTCGACCGCCTTCGTCGGGCCCACATACCGATGGCCCGATGAAGCTCAAGAAGAAGGAGTTTCTTGCGCTTAGCAGGGCGCAAGTCTGTCTCGGAGTATCTTTACGAGTTCAACCACTTGGCTCGTTATGCTCGGAGAGGTGGCCTCGATGAGGCTAAACAGAGAAGTTCATGGATGGGTTGTCCGAGAGCCGCAGACAAGCTATCTATAGTGGACTTTGTGACTTCCGTGCCTTGGTTGACAAGGCCATCGCCGCCGAGCACAAGGCGAAGGCGCTGGGTGAGTCCCATAGCGCAAGTGGAGGCACATCGGTCCGCACAGCCGGCCTCACTCGCCCCCGTGTTGGGCCCCACCAGGGCTCGTGCTTTGGCTTCACCACCGCCAAGGCCGCGGCACGCTTGCTCGTCCCCGCAGCCGTGCCACCACGTGCACTGCGACCCAAAGAAGCAGTTGCGCCCGCAACCCACCGGCGATGTTACCGCCACCGCAACAAGAAGGGCCATTATGCTAGCGATTGCCCTCGAGGTCTGAGCGGCCCTCGCCCCAATGGAGGACGCGGAATGGTCACACACCACTGTAAGGTGATCCGAAGACCTGTGGTGTCGGGAGTGGACGAGTCAACCACATCTCGGCCGAGGAGGCACAGAGGCGCCCGACGTTGTGTTGGGTACGCTCCTTGTTAATTTACATCCCGCTACGCTTTATTTGACTCTGGAGCTTCGCATTCTTTTATTTCGAGGTCTTTTCTTTGTTGATTGTGGGCTTCTTTGTGTCCTCTGGGATTCCACCGCTGTGATTCGCTCTCGGGTTCGGAATTGAGAGTCGACCAAGTATGCCGGATGTTCCTATCCACATCGAAGGAGTGGGATTCTTGGCGAATCTTATCCTACTCGACTCGCGCGCTTGGATGTGATTCTTGGCATGGATTGGTTGTCCCAACACTTGGGGCAAATCGATTGTTGTGAAGATTGTCTACCTCACCACCCTTGGTGAACAGTTGGGTTTTCGCACGCGATTGCGAGAACCCCATCTTTATGTCCTTGAAGAAGCCGGCATTGGAGATTCGCGACGCCCCACGGTGTGTGACTTCGCGGATGTCTTTCCCGAAGATTTGCAGGATGCCTCTGCTCGCGATCCGAGTTTGTGATCGAGTTGTCGCCGCATCGCCCCTATTTCTAAGAGCCGTGTCGCATGCCTCCTAATGAGTTGGAGGAGTCAAGAAGCACGGGTGAGTTGCAAGGAAGGGTTTTATCCGCCCTAGCTCATCTCCTTGGGGTTGTCCAGATTATCTTTGTGAAGAAGAAGGACAAGACCTTGCGCATGTGTGTTGATTACCGTCCGCTTAATGAGGTGACGGTAAAGAACAAGTATCCTTTGCCCGTATTGATGATCTTTTCGATCAATTGACCGAGCACGAGTCTTCTCAAGATTGACTTGAGACCGGCTATCATCAAGTCGGGATCGTGGCCGAGGATATCCCTAAGACGGCCTTTGCTACTCGTTATGGTCTTTACGAGTACACCGTCATGTCTTTTGGTTTGACCAATGCTCCGCTTTATTCATGAATCTTATGAACTCGTATTCATGGAGTATTTGGATAGGTTCGTGGTGGTATTCATCGATGATATCCTTATCTACTCCAAGAGTGAAGAAGAGCATGCCTTGAGCATCTTCACTTGTGTTGGGCAGGCTGCGCGAACACCACCGTATGCCAAATTCAGCAAGTGCGAGTTCGTTGAAGGAAGTGGCGTTCTTGGGCCATGTTCTTTCAAAGGAGGTGTGGTGTGGATCCTAGCAAGGTCGGTGATGTGCTATCTTGGGGTCACCAAGTCGGTCACGGATGTGCGGAGTTTTCTTGGTTTGGTGGCTACTATCGCCGCTTCATCGAGAATTTCTCCAAGATTGCAAAGCCTATGACCGAATGCGCCAAGAAAGACAAGAAGTTTGAGTGGTCCATTGCTTGTGATGTGAGTTTTCGGGAACTCAAGAAGCGGTTGACCTCACCCAGTGCTTGTTCTCCCGATATTCACAAGAGTTTTGATATCTTTGTGATGCTTCTCGCCGTGGTCTTGGTTGTGTTCTTATGCGGGAGGGCAAGGTTGTGGCCTATGCATCGCGGCGATTGAGGCCTCATGAACTCAACTATCCTACTCATGACTTGGAGTTAGTGCGTGGTCCATGCACTCAAGATTTGGCGGCATTATCCGATTGGTAACCGCTATGAGGTGTATTCACCACAAGAGCTTGAAGTACTTGTTCACCCACCAGATCCGAACCTCGTGCAAAGAAGATGGTTGGAATTGATCAAGGACTATGACATGGGCATTCAGCACCATCCGGCAAGGCCAATGTCGTTGCGGATGCACTCGATCGGAAGGTGTATTGCAACATGTTGATGCTCCAAGAGCAGACACGCTCTCATTTGCAATTTCAGCGCCTTAATTTGGGTTTGACCGAGCACGGTTCTCTTGCTACATTGGTTGTGCAACCAACCTTGGTGGACCAAATCAAGGCGGCACAGCATGCGGATGTTGGTGTGAGCGGATCAAGCGTAACATCAAGGATGGATAGCCAAGTGCTTTTCGGAGGATGAGCATGGCGTTGTGTGGTTTGGGCAAGCGTCTTGTGGTCCCTAAGGTCATGGAATTGCGGGATTTGATTCTCCGCGAAGCCCATGATTCTCCTTTGTCTATTCATCCCGGCTACCAAGATGTATCAGACCTTCGCCGAGATTCTCGTGGACTCGCATGAAGCGCGAGATTGCCGTGTTCGCGTCGAGTGCGGCGTGTCTTCGTCGTGTGAAGGCCGAGCATCGCGGCCCAAAGCAGTCTTCTTCACCTTTGCCGCGAGAATGGAAGTGGGATTCGCTGGCATGGACTTCATCACCGGTTGCCCGCGCCACAAAAGGAATGATGCTATTTGGGTCGTGATCGATGTGTTGACTAAAGTGGCACATTTCCTTCCGTCAAGACTCGGCCGTGTGGGGCCTTTGGCGAACTTTATGTCTCGAGGATTGTGAGTCTTCACGGTGCACCAAGACGATTATTTCGATCGTGGTGCACTTTTCACCTCGCGGTTTTGGCATAGTGCGCAGCGAGCTATGGGGACCCGCCATTTCATTTGATCTGACCTTTCATCCTCGGGATCGATGGTCGACGGAGCGAGTCAACCAAGTGTTGGAAGATATGCTTCGTGCTTGTGTTCTCTCCTATGGGAAGAAGTGGGAGAAATGCCTACCATTTGCTGAGTTCTCCTACAACAATAGCTTTCGAGCCGATCTTGGCATGGCACCATTTGAGGCTTTGTATGGGAGGAGATGCGAACCCCATTGAACTGAGTCGAGAGGCGGTGGCGGCGATTTCGCCTGCACTTCGATCAATGAGGCCGAAAGTCAAGTTCGCTTGATCGCGAGCATCCGCGCGCGCCCGATCCGCATAAAAGAGCTATGCGGATCGTCGTCGCCGTGAGTGAGCTTTGAGCCCAATGACTTTGTGTATCTCAAAGTCTCACCCTTGAAGGGCCATCGGCGTTTTGGCATCAAGGGCAAGTTGGCTCCTCGATATGTTGGGCCTACCGTATCATCGAGAAAGTTGGAGCGATCGCGTCATGATTGGAGCTACCATTTGCACTTGAGGTGCATGATGTGTTCCATGTTTCACACTGAAGAAGTGCCTCGCGTCCGACGAGGAAGCTCCATTGAGGTTCTCGATGTGCGGGAGAATTTGACCTACCACGAGCATCTGTCGTATTCTTGAGGAATCGAGCGGAGGACGAGGAACCGTGTCATCAAGTTCCTTAAGGTTCGGTGGTCAAACCATTCTCAAGAAGAAGCAACTTGGGAGCGCCAAGATCGCCTTCGTGCGATTTTCCTTCTTTCTTCTCCGAAAATGTAATCTCGGCCGAGATTCTTGTAAGGGGAGAGTTGTAACATCCCAATTTTGGGCTTGTGTTTCAAATGTAAGAAAATCAGTAGAAATTAAAACTTTTTCTTACATCATGTATTTCTGTGGTGCCAAGAAATTCTTGTACAAGGAAGTGTGGAAATACATTGTCACAAGTCTTGTTGATCCAAATCTTGCTATTCCAAAAACAATCTTGTCAAATCTTATGATCACCCTCTGAAAATATTTTTCCTAAGTCTCTGTGATGGTAAGTGACCCTCTGAAAAATTTCACAATTTTTAGAAATTGTTTGAATATTTTTAGAGGCAATCAAACTGTTTGACTCTCGGTCAAATATTAAAACAGAGCCTTGTAGAATTTTTGGAAATTTATTCACAGCATAAAACCTCTGAAAATTTTACACAAGGTTAATATCTGAGTTAGCAAACTTCTGTAAAATTTTCATAATTTCGGAGTTATTTTGCTACCTCAAATAAATCTTTCAAAGTCTCTGTTCTTTTTCAAAGTCAAACTTGGTTTCTTCATTACTTGGGTTCGAGTCGGACTGGGCTCGAGTCAATCGATTTGATCGAATCAACTAAGCGCACCGAGCCTCCTTTTAAAACGCGCGCATTCTCAACCGTTAGATCTAAATCGCACGGCCCGCGCGCGTCGATCGTTCGGACCTTCCGGTTGCAAGATTGATTGTCAACCGTTAGATCGCAATCCAACCGCCGAGATTTCCGAACCCTTCGGACCCTCGGTTGCAGATTTTGAATCGAGCCGTTGGATTAAAATCCAACGCCGCGTACCTTCGTTGTAATTTGAGTTTGCAACGTGGAGCCATCCGAGCCATCCATTTCTAATCGAAGGCTCGCAATCTTCCCGTTGTGTTATAAACCGGTAGGCGTGGCACTATCTCACCGTTCGCGTTTCATCCAACGGCGTGAATCGCCCGAGCTTTGCGCTGGTCATCTTCAACCTCCCCCGCCGCGAAAAACAAGTGCAAGGCATGGTGAGGTCATTTCTTGCTCCCTAAAGCCACCCTAGCCGACGTGTAGGAGTATGGGAGGTACACCGAGCTAGGCCATGCCCTAATGCACGTCTTCACCTCTTTTCCTTGTCCTGCGTGCGTGGTGCTTTGTGTTTGCCGCCGAGAGAGGAGGGTGCAAACCCTAACACTTTCGTGGCTTTATAAGCACCCTCATTGCTTCCTAGTATCTCTTTAGACCACCACCAAGCTTCACTCACGAGATTGGAGCTTAATACCTCAAAAATAGCAAATCGCCATTGTTGACCCGTGGAGCTCCATTGATGTTCTTGGTGTTCCAGTGGTCCTCCTTCATGTTTCTTTGCCCTAACCTCATCTATTTATCACCTTGAACATTTCCCCTCACTTAATTTTGGAATTGATTCTCGTGAATTGTCCAATTTGGGGTTTGTTCAAATTCAGCCAATTTGGTCATCTTCTTCCTCACCAAAGTGAGTGCTCCATTTTCCAATTCTTTGCTCTTATAGCTTCGTGGATCATAATGAAGCTATTTTGATACTTTGGTATCACTCATTTGGCTCGGTGTCAATTTGAACCTTCTTCTTCAAGTCCGTGAGCTTTCACCTTGATCAAGCATCTCCGCCATCTTCAAGCTTCTAGTCGCTAAGGTAGCTTCTTATTAGTCCTTAGAAGCTCGCACCGCTTCCTTGGACCGCGGGAGCTTTCGCTATTTTCATGTTTAGCAAGAAAGCTCCGTTTTCATTTCGCTAGCCGGCGTTCGATCCTCACCGCGGCGAGAATGCTACCATTAGACTCGTTGTGCTATTGCGATTCCATTTTAGTACTTGGTGGAGCGCCGCGCCGATGTCGCCGGCGATTCGCCGTTGAAGCCACTCGGTTTTGTTTACGCAGCGCTGCCGTTTGGTCGACTCATTAGGACGCATTAATTACCAATCATTAGTTATTAATTGTGTCTTAGTCATTATTATTGAGCCACCGACCGATGGGCCCAATATCCTTAAATCAATCTCGGTTCACTCGCGACCGTTCGACATCATTAATGTCAATCATTGCTTAATTAAATGAGTCGGCATTTAATCGCGTCGAAATAACCTGCGGTCGACTTGATGGTGGCCCGAGGTTAGAACCAAATCTCGTGATCATTAGAGTCTAATTAATGTCAATCATTAGAATCATTAATTTGGTCTTAACCGCTCGCTTAGTCGCCGACTTGTGGGCCCAGCACCGTGCGTGGGTTAAATCGTTGCGGTGCGTGACTGAGTCACCGACACGCGGTCCCACCCGTCGGTACCTCTTTTTGAACTTCAATCAATAGCCACCGTCGATCCCTTGATCAACGGCCTAGATCTTGTATGCGTTCGACCATCCGGTTCCTCATCATCTGGGACCGCCCATCTTGCGACCGCGCCGAGATCATGTGTGCAATCGGACCTTCCGGTTAGATGTGGGTTCTAAGCCGCTCATCTTTAGATCTGCGGTCGTGAGTTCACCGAGGCAACCGCATCGTCCGGTTGCATGCACTCGCTTGGGCCGTTGGATCTTGATCCAACGGTGGACCCCGATTAGGTTTGGCGCGCGTGCGCTATTTCCAGCGGCGCGGGTGTTGATTTTAAATCTACGCCCACGGGCGTCCACGTCGTTTTCTTTGTTTTGGGTTGTTCTAGATTTGGTAAGTATTTATTTAACGATCAAAATGATGTAAAACTTTAGAAACTCATAACTAATTCATTTTAGCTACTTTTTAGTTAATTCCAACTGTAATAAATTATGTTATCACTTTAGCTTATTATAAAAATGGATTTAAGCATGTTCCAAAGAGCGTAAAATTGTATAACTAGGAATGACTTGATTTGGTCATTTTGAATATTCCGTAAAATGAATAAAACTTTAGAAAATGCATATCTTGCTCGTGTATGTCCAAAATGAATGATTCCAACCTTGATAAGTTTGTTATTAACCCAATGTTAATATAAAAATGATGGTAGGTCCAAGATTGTATGTGAAACCTTGGTTAATGATTTAGTACCTATTTTCAAAGATTTAGAAAATTCGAAGATTTATAAAATGCACAAGTAATTCTCTATAAATGCAAAATATATATGATAAATTCTAGAAAACCCTCTGTTGGTATACTTCATCAGTAAAATTAGTTTTGAACATATTTATGCTCCTGAAAGTGCATTATGCTAATCTTGCATCTTAGAAAATCATAACTAAATCACTTTAACTCCAAATGACCTGAAATTTTATATGGGTTACCTCTATACCAATAGGTAGCTACCATAAAATTTCAGCTTCAAAATCTCTCTAGAAAATATTTTTGCTACAGTATTAATTATGGCCGAAAATGTGTTTTTAGGCAATATCTTTTGCACCACAAATCCAAATTAGGTTTTTCCAGTTTCTATGTCTAGGTATATTCGTATTCTACCTTATGTGTAAATTTTGTAGCATTTGGATAATTTTTGCTCGCTCATTTGTTTATTTGTCGCTCGTCTTATTGGTTGTTCTTGGTTCTTTTTGACTTTCGCTTAGGATTCGACATTTGCATGTAATCCCGAGAACGATCCTCCGCAACCAATTGAGCAGCAGCAAGAAGGCAAGCGCTTGATCATGTTAATCCCAGTATTTTAAGTATTTATGTTGATTACAAATTCTATGTATGCATTGCTACTTTGTTTTAATAGTTGGCCTAGTAGATGCATTTCCTTAGCAAATGATTATCCTCTACTACCATGAGCCTAGGTTACTTGTCTGTGATTTAGAGTTCGTGGATGGGCTCTTGTCACTTAGTAGTTGCGAATTAATTGCTTAGCCATGCTTAGCGGTAGAAATGGGCGGTTATCGACTTGTCGATAACCTTGATCACACAAAACTTATTATGATTTATGATTTCCACCTTGTGCCATGTCTACTTGTGAAAACTAAAACTAAAGGCAAAATGATTTAGACTTGGGCACAATGGTATGTTGGTGTGATTCTCGGGTGTGACTGGATTGGTGCCTAAGTCACCAAGGACCGAACATCTTGTTACACTAAACCAAGCATTTTAGCGTGCTAACCACACTAGAGGGTATGGGACCTCTCTTGACTTAGTACTTTGGCGTGTATTGGCTCCGGTCGCAGGAGGTCGCAGGAGGGATGGTGTTGGGAGATTGTAGTGTCCGAAAGACTTCACCGGGATGGGATTTGTTGTCTTTCGCTTGCAATGTAAGCGTATGGTGTTTCTACCCATACGAGCGGCTCGTAGTTCATACACAATATTGGAAAGCGTCTCGAGGACTTAGCCGTGCCGGCATACCTACTAAGTGTGCTTTGGCTTAAAGGCGATGCAGAGTGTGGGTACATTGGTACACCCTGCAGGTTAAAACTATTCAATAGCCTCGCCCTAGGTTATGGACACGCTTGGGGAGGTCTTTCAAGAGTTAGACTACAACCTTTTAAATTAAAACTTGATGGGTGGTACGAATCGGGATTCGTGCTATGTTGTGGTGGCTATTGGGATAGTCACCTGTGTGGTTACTTGTATGTATCTTTATTATCGTTATTTCAACATTAAAAACAGATTTGCAAACTTGCTTTTAAATGTATTACATTATTGCAAATAAAGTTGGCTTCATGCAAAATGAGACATACAACCTCCACCTAAACCAGCTTGCATGTAGTTATGAATAGGTCTGCTATTCCACACGTCGATCTTATGGTACAAAGACAATCTTTGTGCTCGGATGCTATGCTTAATTGTTTTGATGCAGAGGAAGGAGGTGAGCCTGAAGGGCCTCACTTTTGTGAGCTGTGTTGTGGTAGCTTGCGGAGCGACTAGCTTGGCGGCCCGGTCGGTTGCCTTGTGGGTGTTTGGCTAACCGGTCGACTTTTGTTCTAGCCATCTTATGGCACTTTTGCTTCCGCTGTCATTCTTGTTTATTGTTATATTTGGCCGGTCGGCTCTCTTTTGTAATAACTTTACTTTATGTATGTCGTTGTTGACTTAGCGTTGTATGTTGTATGGAAGTGATGTGTAATTTTGTGATGATGTGCATATGTTGCAATTCTGGGAAACATATGCCCATCGAGGCTTAGAATGTTTAATTAGTAATGCTAGAACCATTTGGAGGTTAAGTGTTACTAGTTAAATATTCCGGGTCCTCACAGGACCCTCTTCTAGAATCAAAATGGATGTGATATGTTGACTTCTAGCTGTGAGTTTTCTAGTATTATTTTGGAAGTACAAAATATTGCTGAAAGGGTCGCGTTTGCAACAAAATGTTGCTAAAATGGCCTACTTTCTAATTATTTAGAACATCTAAGTGTTTTTGTAATTATTTTGATTGCAAAATGGTATTTTTGTTATATGTGTTTTCTCATAAGGGTTTTTTTTGTAATGTTTTATAGGTATAAGGCCATTATTGCGATAAATATTCTTCTAAATAGGGTCTTTTTGTAAAATTTCTGTAGGTTGTAGGGTATTTATGTGAATAACTTTTTAGTGAGGTGCTTCATTGATAATGTGTGAATACAACTCTGGAACATGCCACTTGCTGTTAGGCCAAGTTGGGTGGACCTTGGACTAAGAGGACTGGATTGGACTTTGTGCAGTTCAAATTGGTTTTGTATTGGATAGCGGGCTTTATTTAGTTGGACCTGTGTTGAACCTCCCTGTTTGGATTTGGATATCATCCAATTCCACCTCTAATGACGAGCGTATGATAAAGTGACCAAGACCACCATATTCTCTTCCTTCCCATCTCTCACACGGATTCATCCTCGCCTGGCCTGGGACGACTTACTAAAACGAGATGCTCCAGCCTCGCCTGGGACGACTTACTAGAGTTGTATGTTGGCAAGCACGACCAACAATGCCTCCCCACAGTTGTATCACCAGGAAATCAAGTGTAGCCGCCACGCGCCAAATGCGGGGCTAAACTTGCTCTATATGGCTATGGGTAATTGCATCCAAGTGAACGAACTCGATTGCTCATGATATTCTCCATTTGCGAAGTTAGGGGCTTGGCCGTGTTTG
This sequence comes from Ampelocalamus luodianensis, assembly GCA_036346255.1. Lineage (NCBI taxonomy): Eukaryota > Viridiplantae > Streptophyta > Magnoliopsida > Poales > Poaceae > Ampelocalamus > Ampelocalamus luodianensis. Next base: position 42,478,171 of record CM070631.1, read on the forward strand.
GTTTATAACCCCAATTTACCTTACCAAAAATTAGTATCGACCACAAGATTTGGCTAGTGTTTGGTCCAGTTCCAAATTTTGACATCACCCTGAAAATTTTGGTAAAGCCCAACTGTGCCAAGCCGTTTTCCAATCAATTTGAGGGTGGTAGAATTGTCCGTCAAAATTTTGGTAGCGTAGCTGCAGCTTGGCTTGCTGATGTGGCGAATGGTAGTTGGTTGCATTAAATGCTTTATTTTTTTTATTAAAAAGCTTCAAATGACCATATTTTTAAAACCATTTTTCTGATTTGTGATATGTTTGAACCGTTGTATTTCTTGTGATTTAATCAACAAAACAAGGCATATATTAGCTATATTTTGGTGCAAAAAAATTAGATGCCAAGTGAGGCCTACATGCTATACTCACAACTCGAGAAATTTTGGCAAATTTTTTTTGGTCTATTGGCATGATTGCAATCCAAACATCTCTACTTTACCAAAGTTTTGATCATACCTTGGCATTGTCAAAATTTTAGTTTGACTACTTAGGGTCACAAACCAAATAGTCCATAGATGATCTCTCTTGGTTCCTGAACTTATGCCCGCGCTAGTACCAAGATCGTATCTTTGAAGCACTAGATGATGAATCCGGATCATCTGCATCACTGCAGAGGCCTGCTGTGCGAACAGTACTCTATAATGCCACACACGATAGATCGTCTGCATTAAATACTTCAATACAGAGAATCCCAATCCCCTAGATGACCTCTCTGGGTTTCACTGACCTATGACGTTCAATGTAGAGGATCGTAATACCCTAAATGACCTCTCTGGGTCCTATGACCAATTTGCTCATTAATAAGCCACCACTAGAGAAGGACGTTATGGTGGGGCTTGCCGCGCACGGTGGTCGCTACAAATCGTGGCTACTGTTGTTCATCTATACCGATTGCCTAATTGCTCGGTCGCCATCGGCTCCACCCTGCCATCACCTAAGGTGTTTCACTAGATGTGCCAAATTTTGACTCGGTATGCAACGTGGATGATTCATGTTAGCTAAGGGCATTTCTAATAGAGCCGTATCTAATTTTGCTATATCAATTTTACGTCACCGAAAGACAGATTTAGAGACAACACCTCCAATAAGTTATCTCTAATATTTATGCCAAACTTATAATATTCCTACTCATTCATCCCTCTCTAACATGCACTAGTTGTTTTGACTTTCCTTCTATCTCATGATTCTCTCTCTTTCACTTACAATTTTGCTGACATAAAAAGGTTAACCGACAACTGATATGACATAGCCTGAGCCAACGTTGCATGACACCCTAATTTTCATAGCATGACACGCTAATTTTGAACCATCGCTTGACCGTTCAAATCCCCAAATTTTGCCTTTTAAAAAAATCCCTCCGTTCAGCTGGCTCCCTCCTTTCCTCTCCGCTTTTCCGCTGGAGCAGAAATATCAAAGCCCAATCTCTAGTTCTCTACTCTTCCCAAACTCTTCCCCACTCCCCTCTCCCTCCGCAGTTCGCAACTCTAATTCTCCACTGCCTCGACGTCCTCACGTTTCCCCCCGCCACGAGCTCGCGCGTGGTGGTCGCCGGTGCGCGGAGCCGGAATCGCGCGCTCCCCCACGCATTCCCCTTCGTCGTGCGTCCGTGCGTGCGGGTTCGCGAACCCGTGAGACTATTCAGTAATTCTAACATCTAGCGTTCGCCTGATTTGGTGATTTGGTTGGTTTTGATCTGATGTGGTTGCTTGTTTGATTTGTTGATCGGCGACTCCCCAGCCCAAACAGGGTGGTCTAGTTGCGACTCGCGAGTGGTGTGTGTGTTTTATGGATACTAAGTCGATCAAATTTGAGCACGCGCGTTTCAATTTCCTTTGGTTTTGTCCCGTACGCGATTCTGTTTGCTTTGATTTTGTTCTAAGTGCCTGTGCGTTTCTAGTTGCTTCGGTCGAATTTGATGCGCGCACGCGCCACGCGATTCGATTTGCTTCGACTTGGTTAGACGTGCATGTGCGTTTCGATTTGCTTCGTTCGAATTTGACGTAGGCGCGCTATCCAATTTGATTTGTGCTTGCTGATTCAATGTGCGTACATGTTTTGAATCCCTTATCTGATGTGCATGCGCCCTTGCTTGTTTGATCTGGTGTTTGCTGGTGTTCTCCCCATGATGACATAAAGTAGTACAAGTAATTTTGGTGGACCCTAAATCGGGTCGAATTGGATCATGCACATTTCAGTTCGCTTCTGTTTGGTTGTAAACGTTTCAATTTGATTTGCATGTGTATGACCTGCAAGTGCATTCTTAAGCATGGCTGTGTTCCGATATGATGCGCATTCGTAGTTCAAGCTGCCTTGTACTGGTTTGTTGCTGGTTGGGTGTGCATTGCATGTGTCTGTTTCAAATTGCCTTGCGCTAGTATGAGTGTGTGTGCTTGATTGGATCAGTGCCTGGTTGCGGATTTGTGCCTCCCGAAACCTCGGCCTATTAGTCGTTAGAACATAATTAAATTTAACTGTGCAAGTAGATGCATGTGCTGGTTTAATTGGTTGGTTTTGATTTGTTTGTTTCTGATTCAGATGTCACCATGCATGTGCTGTGTGTGTGGTAGTGGTACCATCCAATACGTATTGCGATACTGGTAAAATGGCAAATTGATGTATAACAATATAAGGGTAACCTGGAGGTAAGTTACTGACCTACTAGGAGGTAACCTGAGAAGTAGGAGTGTTGCTTAGTGGCAGGCGATAGCATGGCATGTGCCACCTTGGGTGGTTTGTGGCGGCTGTCTATGGTAGCATCCTAGTGGTTCATTCGGAATATAATAACTGTCTTGGACGTTGTCTCTGAGACATGCTTGACTTGTTGATGGTTTTGACTACCGTCAGATTATGCGCTTTGAGATCTAATCTCTCTTTTTACCGCTTCATAAGATGCTGTTGAACTTTGAGTTTGTGCCATTGCTATTATTTGTAGGCTTCACTTGTTGGTTTTTGGTAAACGGGTTGGCATCTGAAACGGGTGCAACTTTATTTGTTTGATTTGTGCATGTGTACATTAGCTATGTGATGCTATCTGGCTTAAATTTGTGTACTAAAGCTTTGTGTATCTTAGCTCCTGTTAATTGCTTGATAATTTCTTCAGCTGGTTGTGTAGCCTAGTGGGCTCATATCTTAGCTGCTGTCCCATCTGAACATTGCGGTATTTGAGGATTGTATTGCCCAAATTAGAAGATACTTGGCTACATTTGCTTGCTTATATAGCTGCATATAAATTTAAGAGCTGTTCTCTCTTCTTAAGATCTCGTCACATAGTGTACAACTGTACCAAGATCTTGAACAGTATATTGAATGCCAAAAGCATGTTGTGTTCGACTTGTTGGTGTCAAGCAGCAAAAGGATGTGCTTCATTTACTTTTGGCATATATATGGCTGTTGGAGTGTTTTGTCATCTTCATATTTCTTGAGCATACGATAATATTATGCTTGTATTGTCACAATTGCCTAGTTAGTCCTAATGTGGTTGTTATGGCATTAAAAGCACCACATCTTGCTTAATGCACCACTTTGACATTTCCATCAACATGGTTTGGTTCAGATATCAAATGATTCAGATATGAGCATGTATGAGATGGGTTGGTTCAGATATACACAGGTTGTTGGCTCTGTGATGATAACCGGCTTAAGTTTGTGAAAGTGGTGGGCTTTGTATAACTTATCTCCTGATAGTAGCTTATTAACTACAGCAGCTAGTTCGGTGGCTTTGTTGTTTCATCTCAATAACAGATTTTCACTAGCTGCTGTTCCAAATTGGAAATTTGTGACGGTTGAGGCTTACATTGTTATAATCATGAGATATTGCTACATTTGATCTTGTTTGATCATTATTAAGCCGGTATTTCCATTTAGCAGCTTTGTTTCCATAGCTGATTTTAAATCTGAGAGCCACTCTCTGTTCTTGAGATCTCATCAGCAGGCGTATTGAGATCTTGAACAGTATATTCATTGCCAAAAGTGACTTGCACTTGACTTGTTGATGTCAACTTGCAAATGGCATCTTTGCCCCACCTGTGGCATATATGTGGGTTTTGGAGTGTCTTGCCATGTTCATATTTCTTTATCATATGACCGTGTTGGATTCCATGCTTGCATTCATTATTTTTCGTTTATGAAGTATATCTCAGTTGCCTGTTTCTTCTAAGATGCTTTAAAAGCCAACACTGAAATGGTTTAGTTCAACAAGGAGCAAATGTGTTCCAAATCTCTTTGCTATGTTTCATGCATGATGCATATGTCTGCGTCTCACTGCTTCATTGCTTGGGTGGATTAGTGCATTGTGAATCTTTTGGTTCATAGTGAAACCTAGTTGTTCAGTTTTTTTTTTGATTAGAGGGGTGCTTATCTTCCCCGATTTCAATTAGTTGTTCAGTAATAGTTTGATTTTATTTTTTTTGCTGGAATTGAGCTCTGTATAAAGATTTGCTTGCATTGTTAGTTCTAATCTGATGTGCACTAATGCATGTTTGGCTATATTGGAGTTTGATGATTGTGGCAACACAAACGAGATGATTGTCATATTTGTTCATGTGTTTTAAATTCCACAGTTCTGGTTTGATGTGACCTCAACAATATTGATTTGTTTGTAAAAAGATAACTGTTTGGTAATGGTTTGACTTTTTGTGTTAAAATTGTTTAGTATTATTTATCTTGTGTTCAAATTGGTTGATTCATATTCAAAATGCATGCATGTATACTGCCTATGTTTGTTTGAACTTATGTTTCAAAATTTAGGCCCAAACCAGATAGTAGGGATACATGTTTTTCTTTCATATTTGATGTGGATTGGTCAGGGTGAGCATGTATCTCACATTACTTACCGTTTGGATTTTTTTTTTGTTGGTGACCATGTAACCTATAAAGTAACACCGGTAATGTAGTTTTGCAGTTATTAGTTGAATTTCATGTGTTTGTGTATGTGATTTTGACTTTGATCCACCTCAGACAGATGTGTTAAGAAAAATTTCTCCATTCTGGTTGCTTGGATGAACTTTAGCTTGATACTGACAATCAAAAGTTTACCAGTCTTTACCATTTCCAATAAATGTATCTCTCTGACACAGTGATATGCATTCTATACTTTGTTTAATTCACACCAAGAACTTGTGCTTCTGCCAATAATTGTATTTAATATGTTAACATTTCCCTAGCTGCATTTGTTCTATCTATGTTGCTCACAGCCTTGCACTGTTACCCTAGGAATGGTTTTTACTCTTGAAAGCTCCGCTGGCAATTACATGTTTCCTTTTATAAATATGTAACCTATGACCAACTGCAAGTCTGCAACAGGGGAATCTTTCTCAAGCAGAAATAGGTTGCTAGAAAGCTATATGGAAAAGAAAAGGCCATTGAAGTTATGTATGACCTAAAAGGTCGAGTCCAAGATTGTCTGGAGCCATATAATATGTTGACACTTCTGCTTTGTTTGACTCTGCTGGATCATTCTGTACTTCCAAAGTCTGAATCGATACTCTTAAGTTTATCAATCAGTGAATAGTGATCAACAGAAGCTCAATATAAGCTCATTTTTCATTGTTTGTTTCCCTGCAGAGTGTAGAGTCACCATCAAATATTGCATAATTAGTTGGCACTTTGGCAGGCTCTTGTTGAATTCACTTTCATTAACACCTTTTATTCTGCACTTGTTCAGTCCATGGAAGAGTCTACCTAGTTTGTTTAATTTCTTTTTGAGTCTAAACTTAAATCATCCGAGTTCTTTGATCCTTTGAGTTCATCTAAAGCCGTGCCAAGCTCATCAAATTTTCTATCAATTTCAGCCAATTGCTCCTTTTATTTTCTGGGTGTGCGCGGTCCATCCTAATTGGATTATTTGCGGTTTATCCTCTTTTCATAGCCACTGACACGACTTGTCGCTGTCGTTGCGACTCAGATATTTCAGTCTTCTTTTTCGTCACTATCTTTCTAGTCATCACCTATAGTTGTGACCCCAACCATATTGTTTGTCCTTCATCGCCTTTAGTTGTGACTTGACCGTATCGGTCTTCTATTCGTCACTGTTATGACTCATTCTGGCCTTTTCTGTTATTTTGGATTACCATGGTCTGTCTTCTTGGATTGAGTGTGGTTTATCCTCTCCTATCGTAGTTTTGTCCTTTTCAGACTGAAAGCTATTTCCGGTATGCCACATTTTCAAGGGATATTTCTTAGACTTGGAATGCGCAAGTAATCTTATGTCAAAGTCACACGGGTGAACAGCTTTGTCCATGTCATCTTCAAGGCAAGTTTTACAAGGCACCACAGTACAGAATGACATCAGAATTGGTCCTTGCTCATTTCTTATTTGATCCCATGCAGCAATATATTGGAATATATAAGGTTTTTTGGGTACATATATATAAGATGTACAGGTGGAGGTTGCAGATTTGAGGATTTCGAGTCATGGATTTTCCTTCACTATCAAAAGTAATACTTGATTAAAGTTATCTCCGTTACTGCATCATCTTAATTGGCCAAGTTTGAGGTTACTTCTGAGATCATATTTAACGGTCAGTTTTCAAATGTTACTTATTCGCAGGATATTTCAGTCATTACACTAAAAGTGTGCTAGAGTGCGACTTGGTATTGCTGTGATCCCTTCTAAATGTTGCTTGCATATTTGAAAAAAATCTGTTGTGAATTTGTGATCACTTTCAGCTGGCGTATTTGTTATATTTTTATGTAGATTTTTATGTCAAAATGGTTGTAAATTCAAAAGATCATCCCTCATGAGCGGCTAATGAATGTTTTGAATCTCTTTTGTTGGACATTGGGCTTGAGGATTTTTAAATTGTTGAAGCAGGCTCAGTATTCAGATGAAGAAATGAGGATAAGGATTTGTGTACTGTTGTATTTTTGAGTCAAAAGTCCCATGATCCAGACATTCTACGTTTTATGTTCAATGCTTGTGGAGCAATTTTATGAGTGTACATAGGTGTTATCATTTTTTCTGATATCTTTTGACTTATGATGTTATATTATCTGTTGTTAATTTTGTTTGGTATGCACTGCAGTTCTCCATGATTAACACACTTCACGAAAGTAAAATAATAATAATTTACATAGCTCTTGATAATCGTGGTGTGTAGGCTCAGAGGGGTATCCATCACTTCCCATATGAGAGCATTGGGATGATAAAATGTTATAGAAAAGTTGCCAAGATCTTCAGCTGGAAAGCAACTACTGGTAGAGCATTGGGAAGATCTTCAGCTCTTTTGGTATCCAGTTTACTTCTGCATTATTATAAGGATGGTTGTTTTGAAGCTTTTCATTGCGCTCTGTGCTCACCCTCCAGCTGCATTAGGTCTTATTTTCAATAACTTCAGGAGGTGAATTGAATCAGGAATCTTCGGGTTTCTAAATTCTATCAAATGAAGCTGTTCAAAAAGACGCCATTTCATTTACCACTTCTGGCCCAAATCAGTAAGTTTCTTTGAGAATGGGGCATCTAAATTATTTTGGTTATTGGCAAAAGAAATCCGATTCATTTACAAAGGTAAAAGCGCCAAGTTATCTGCCAGTTGAGCTGTTTTTGTTTTTGTAGGAGTGATTCGGACTTCAGAGGCAGGAAAAGATTATAGTGGTAATATTAGTTTATGATTGCCAGACTATTTGTCATGATCAAATATGATCATTGTTCTGTAGGTTACTTCTTTGTTTTTATCAGGTGTGCAGTTGGCAAAAATTGGCTTCAGCAAAGTTGCACACTAATTGGATGGGATCTATGCACTCTTTGCAGTATGAATACTTGTTGCTGCTGACAAAACAACCCAACAGCCTTATCTACTTTTCTCATATCCAATGGCAATGCTTTATTTTGGTTTGCAGCTGCTTTTCTATATGAGTACAGTCCTGATTGATATGCAGGTGGTGCTATTCTGAAGGTGAAGCTCTTGACATTGATTTCTCTGGGTGAAATGTCAAGTACTTTCAAACTAGCAATTATGGTGTCCTTAAAATTGGAATCGAGCTTACTTTTGGTAATTAAAAATAACCCAAACTCTGTATTTTGTCCTCTACAGCATTAGTTCGTGGCAGTGACTCCGGAGTAGTTTGGCATCTCAGTTACTAGAATTTTTTTGCTTCATGATTCGGAATATTGTGGAAAGCTCAACTATCACAGTCTGCTTGAAGAAAATGTATGTGACTTTGCATTTTGGAATTTTTTGGTGGTTGAGGGTAGATCTTTTGATGCTGTTGATTACTGGAACTGAACGTCCTCCCAGTAGGATGTTAAACCTGCAGTTTTACCGGTAATTGTCAGATGACATGGCAGCTTGTGGCATCTGGACCAGCCTTACTTTAGTGCTTGCCTCAGCACTCTTTAACTTTGGTTTTAATACGTTATAATAATTAGTGACAATACTTAGTTTTTTTCCTTGATCTTAATCATTTTTTATCTGCAGGATTGAAAAATATTTTTCTATCCAGTAATCTGCATTTCCTTGATCTTAGTTTTTTTCCTTGATCTTAATTCATTTTTTTTACGGCACAGCTGCTAATTCGTTGAAGTTGAGAGACAGCAAGATAGCTTCTGAAGCTACCCAGAAGTCTGCCCTGTCACCTGTGTGCTCTACTGGCCTAGCTGTAGATATCTCTTATTAACTAATTGGCAAATGGTAGTTCGAGAGAGAACGTCAAATCGTCAATGTTAGAAAGGTCTGTAGTTCTTGCCTCTTGGTAATTTGATATTTGTGCACGCTTGACTCCTTTTACCCTTTTTTCTGATTGGCTACCATATACTTCCCTTTTTGGGTTCTTGCTGCTAATGTTATTTCTAACTATTATCTTGTCCATGCAATGATATGGATTGCTCCACAGGTTCACAGGCAATACCTTGCTAACGATACTTCATGTCCACATTGTTATATGGTTAAACTGGTTGCTTCTTTCAATATCAGAGGTTCGAAAATGTTTGAAAGGACATGGTGGTACCTTCTATATTGACATATTGCTCCCACGTTTTGGTTATCCGCAAGGTAATTCTATAACTCTTTCTTGAACATGCTAGGTGTATACTAATGAGGGCATACATATCTACTGCAACCCAATAGCTAGGTGCAGTCATCCAAGCTATTTCACTTTCGGGTTTCGGCTACCAATTCAGCACAAAAATTTTGAAACAATTTAAGGTACTGCATGGAGAATTCTACAACCTTTAAAGTTTAGAGTTGTAACTCATTTGATGTTAATACTGAGAAAAAAATGTTTAATGGAAATATGAACTTGTGTTTTCCCATCTATACCCTTGTAATACTGTGGAGCACACGTGAAAATGGCAAACACGCGCGTGAAATGCCGACCGGTGTTAAAGAGCTGCTCCCTTGCATCGCATTGGGCGCTCGGTGCCCGCGGCCACCGCGGGGGTCCAAAGTTACGGCCGTTTCTCAGAACGTCGTCCGTCCGTCCGAAAACGGCAAAAACACGTGCAAAAATGGCAAAAACGCCCGTGAAATGCCGACTGGCGCAAACAGCTGCTCCCCTGCGTCGCACTGGGCGGAGTCAGACGTGCGTCATGCCGTGGGCTAATTCATTCCTTGGATGAGCCCATTATTTTCTGTTTTTTTGTTAATTTTTCTGTGGTCCTAGGTCCAGGACTGAAATCCAGTTACCCTGAGCTTTGATCCGCCACTACTCCTAGTACTCATGGCCAACGTAGGGGTTGAAAGTTATAAGCGACTCCGGAGGACGTCTTCACACTAGGGGCCCGCCTGATGAGCAGGTCTCGTACTCCCGCTTGCCTACTAAGAGCCCCTTTTACCTGGGGACCACTTAGCAGGGTGGCCCACATGTCCAAATGAGCAAACACTAGCTTCACAGAAGGTTCTAGAAGTAAGCTCCTAGGCGCCGTCTAGGCGGTTGATGGCGGCTTGCTGCCGCGACTTGGACGCAGTCAGCCGGCTAGGCGAGGCAAAGGTATGACCCCGAGGCCAGGGAGAGGCGGAAGGGGAGGAGGCGGTGATGGTGCTGGCGGCGTGAAGAATCTAGATCCTATTTTAGTGTTTTGGTAATTAACGACAGTCATTATATGTGGACTAACATGTTTGTTCATGTGATTGAAAGGGTTAGTCTCGGATAAAAGATAAAGAGTACAAAAGGCACTCAAAAGAATAGATATCAAAATCATCTAGCTCAAGGCAAAGGTATCTAGTCGAATGAGATCTTTTCATAGTTTTACCAGTTTAGGGGTTTGAAGTTTAAAAGATCGGATTGCTAGTGTAGATAATGGGTGATCGCATTTTTATTATGAAGAGGATCAACAATCTCTGTAGCATTTTTTTTGGAAACTTTTGAACCCGGTCTGACCAGACCCAGCGTAATGGATATATTATGTAGTAATGATTACTGCAGAGTTTACCGTTGTCATAGCAAGAAAGAGTAGACAGTGAGAGAAGGGGACCCCCGGTATCTGCGAGAAGGACTAGGGGATCCTCGGAGAGGGGACCGATTGTCAAGAGAAGTAAACACGTATTATTTGTCCCAAAAAAGGGCCTTGTTTATTACATGGGGGAGAAGGCTATTTATAGCCTTCCGACATGGTACGTGAGATTATAGATCTACCCCTAAAATGGTCCTACACTCGTAGGGGTTGCAAGGGCTTTTCCTCCCCCTATGTGTAGCCTTCAGCGCATGGTGGACCTCCCTGGTCTTGGTCCATTCTGGTTGGTACGCTTGGTCCACAGGTACTTTCTATCCTTCGCAATGTGCGAGGTGTCCTTGGGTCGAGGGGCCCTGGAGACCCTTCGACGCCCTCGAGGTGGCCTTAGGGGGCTCCTGGCTCCTGGGTTCGTAGCTCCCCGGCGGTGCTTCTTGAGCCTTCGTGCCACCTTCGGGGCCTCCCCGAAGGTACGTCTGGTACCCTCGGGGAGGTTACCAATCGCACCTTCGGCCCGCCTGCCCGTGCGAGTCTCCCTGTGCCTACGAGCGGGCTTCGGGCCGCCCCCAAAGGTTTTCTTGGCCGTAGGGCCTTTGAGGGGGGTGTTCACGTGCTTTGCCGGGTTGTTGGGGCCGCCCCTACGACAAGCCCATTGCGGTCGAGGTCCTGCTTCGTCATGGCTAAAACCGCATCCTTTCTCTCGAAGGGTCTAGGCACACCGTCCCCTTCGTCTTAGTTTTCCCTGAGCGTGGGCAGTCCCCCGGGCATGATGGCGCTTTGGGTGCCGTGCGTCGTAATGCTGCCGTTTGGCATTGATAGTGCCCCTTGAAATATCACGGGTCGTCGTTGGTTGTCGTGCACCATAATGTCGTCGCTTGGCGTTGATGGCGCCCTTTCGAATAGCGCGGGCCGCCATTGGTTGTCGTGCGTCATAATGCCGTCGGTTGCCATTAATGCGCTCCTTCAAATAGCGTGGGCCGCCGTTGGTTGTCATGAGCCATAATACCGTTGGTTGGGGGTCTTTGTGCTCATGGCATGTGTCACCTGGTTAGTGGCCCGTGGCTCCTTGGCTTCCTCGTTCATTTCTTTGTGGTCCTAATGCGTGCATAAATAGGGACCCCTTATCCTTGTCTTTGCTTGCAAACCAAACCCTAGTCTCACCGTGACGGAGCGGGCGGCAGCGGCGCGCTCAACCATTTTTCTTACAAAATAAATTCGACGAAAATTCATTTTCCCACTGCAGACATCATGCTAACACAATAAAGGGATTTCCTTGAAAAATAATTCCTTAAATTAAATTCGGAATTTCATCTTTTCTTGTGATAATCAACCTTCCGGTGTTCATTCTCCTTCATACGAACTCCGATTCCATCGATTCAACTTCCTAAATTCATATAAAGTCGATACATTCCTCCAGATTTATCTTGGATTTTATTTGGATTTTATTTGAGTGTTATTTGAATTTAGCTCGTTACAGATAGATTTCGACGACTTTGACGACGGATTTCGACGCGTTAAGAACAACGAGTAATCAAGCAAGGCAAGTTATACCCTTGATCATATCGATCCTATTATTTTAAATTTATTTAATTCGTGTTTAAATTACTATTGCATGCATAATTTTTACCCAATTATTTTAATCCCCTGTTTAAATCCTTAGTTATTTCAATTCCTTGTGTATAGCCAATTTGAATGTTGATTATCATTTCCTTGTCACCATTAGAATATTGAAAATAATTAAATGCTTAGCCAATGCTTAAATCAAATCTTGTATTTGGGGAGGTTTTGGCCAAATATTTCAAATTTGAATTAAATTGGATCTATGGTAATGTTTTACCATAAAAGGTTTATAAAATGCCTTTACGAAAATAAAATGAAGATGGGTTTGGACTTGGGCATAATGGATGTTTGGTGGGTGCATGTTCATGCACGGCTCAATCGGGTATGGTTGAGGCCCATGGGTTTTGTTGGAAAGTTGCTCAAGTCGATTAAGGACCGGTCTTGGTGTATGATGCTATGCTATACCGTACCACCACATGTCCTCAGTATGGGGAGTAGGACCTGGCCGACTAATTTGCAAAGTTCCATCGCGGTCGATCCAACTGTTTGATGGGTTGTCTTTCATGACTATGTTGTCCCATCCGCTCAAGAGGGCCCGAACGGAGGTTTTCATTCCAAAGGGGTGGCGAAACCTTAGAGAGGGAAGACTGAAGGATGGCGCATTGTAAGGCCTTGACACATGCTCTAGGACGCTACCTAAGGTAGTGAGCGGTGGTATCGACGGATGCCGAACAAACCGGAGAAGTCGTGTCTTGTGGGTAAAGCTGCAAACCTCGCAGAGTGTAAAACTATTCGAATAGCCGTGTCCACGGTCATGGACATGCTAGCAGAACTGCTCAAAGTTAGACTTTGGTTTTGTTTGAAAAAGACTTCTTCCAAACTGGTTTATCCAAATGGGAATTTGGGCAGGAAGCCTTGTGATAGGAGGGTATCCTTCACCATTCATGTGTGAATGTTATCTGACTATAAAACTGATAATTTATAAAATGATTTGTAGTTATAAAGCATCTGCTTTTGAACTTAGTACAAGTATTTAAAGGAAATACTGCTTTATGCAAATAAACCAATAAGCCTTTCTATTGTTACATCCATATATGCATGTCATTCTGTTACTTGACGGGTGTAACTTGCGAGCACGTAGTTGTGCTCATACTTGCTTTATGCAAACAAATTTGAGGAGAAGGACTTTGCTACCCGTGTGGATCTCGACGACTAGGCCGCTACCCTATCGATTGCTGTGGCATTGTCGACTCTACTACTTCTTCGTCTTCTGTGTTCTTTATTGTTGGCTGTAGCCTCTTTTGTAATAAACTCGTTGATTATTAATAAAGTTGTGATATGAATTTGTTACCATATTTGTTTCATCGGTGAACTAGCGACGATCATGGGACTAGTTCGTAATGCCGCGGTTGCCATTAATGCGCTCCTTCAAATAGCGTGGGCCGTTGGTTGTCATGAGCCATAATACCGCTGGTTGGGTGTTGTGCTCATGGCATGTGTCACCGGTTAGTGGCCCGTGGCTCCTTGGCTTCCTCGCTCGTTCTTTGTGGTCCTAATCGTGCATAAATAGGGACCCTTATCCTTGTCTTTTGCTTGCAAACCAAACCCTAGTCTACCGTGACGGAGCGGGGCGGGCGGGTGGGCGCGCGCCGGGGGGGGGGGGGGTTCTACACTAGTGACCTTGGGGTCTACCGTGACGTAGCGGGTTCTTCGGACCCTCGTGGATGAGGGGAAGTTGGAGGACCTTGCGCAGGTGTGGGTCCCTAGGGCAGAGACAGTGCCAGCACCTCGGGCGGATGAAGTGGTGGTCTTCGTTGCATTCTTCGATGTAGGACTTCAATTCCCCTATGTGGAGCTGGTGGCTAGGGTGCTTCAGCTGTACCGAGTGGAGTTGGTGCAGTTGATGCCAAACTCCCTCATCAAGCTCGCCGTGTTTGAGTGGGTGGTGCGCTTCGCGGGAACGAGCGGGGAAGGGCGCCTATTTGCGATATACACGACGGCGATGCGATCAAGAAGAAGACCACCGCGAGACGCTCAACTTTGGCGGCGTGAACTTTTAGCCGAAGGTGTGTCAGATGATGTACGCGCCACTCACGGCTCGAGATCGGTGGGACACCGATCGACTGAGGTGGTTCTACCACAAGTCTCCGCGGCGATGGGCTTCAATCGCGGAGGGCCGATTCAACCCACCGCCGCCCTGGAAATCCCGCTTACTTCGAGGAAGGAGGCCCTACTCCACCTCTTGCTCAATGCAACGTGGAGGCTGTTCACATGGGACCTTGTGGAGGAGTTCTGCGCGCTCCGGGTGTGGCCCCTGGCGTGTGGCTGGAGCGTGGAGCTTGGGGATCCGAAGGGCGATCTTCCCTCCCTCGAAGTAGCAGGCCGCGAAGGTCTTGGTCTTTGCCTTGGTTTCTCCTCCGCCCTTTTTTTGCTGTTTTTTATTTTAACGAGGCACGCTGGTGTTATTGTAGTGATGCCCATTGACAAGGCCGCGTGAGCCGCGGAAAAGCTTCGGCCCCTATACCGACGAGGAGCATGCAAAGCGAGGGTTAGTTGTGTGTGAGTTGTGGCTGAACCGGGTGTACGTGGACCCGGCGGTTCGCCTCGCGGAGTGCTCGGACCCGGACGAGGAAGAAGCGCCCGGTGCCCAAGAGCTAGGCGCTCGGGCCGACTTGACGCAAGGCCCTCGCGATCCGTTGGGGGCGACATGGCGCCAGTTGCGCGAGGTAGACGCGATGGAGGGGCTTCAAGAGGACGCGCAGGTCCTCAGCGGTGGAGCGTTCTCGGTCACTAGCTCCTCATCGGGAGGGCGCGTTCTTCGCGAGGACGCCATGCCGGCGGCTTCTATGTGCGCGAGGTCGCAGAGGGTGGCGAGCTCGCTTGGGATAACGAGCTTGCCCTCGAGGAGTCCTCGCGAGCATCCCGTCCCATGTTATTTAAGTCTATGCCTAAGAAAGATGTGGAATTATGTTATTGTATCGATAGAATGTGAGATTAATTAAATGGTGGATTTCAATAATAGTGAGACTAGGATCCAGCAATTTGGAAGACCAAATTTATAGTTCTTTTAAGTTGGCTCTCTAGTACATGGTTATGAACCAATAGTTTGACATTAGTTCACAAAGTTGGACCTACCACTACAGCTCTCAGAGATGCGCAACATCTTTACTTTGGGCCATAGTAAAAGAAATATCTCAGAGTACCTGAAGAGCAGACTCCCGTCGAAGCCATCACCCTTGAGGAAGATCTAACATATTCGAAGCATCCGATCAAGATCCTCGACGTCGTTAAGAAGCAAACAAGACGTCGGACAATCCGTCTTCGCAAAGTCCAGTGGAGCCATTACTCAGCAAAAGAAGCGACCTGGGAGCGCGAGGATCAACTGAAGTTACATTACCCGTCCCTGTTCGAGGCGACCAAATCTCGGGTCGAGATTCCATTTAAGGTGGTAGGATTTGTAACATCCCGCTTTTAAAAAGGTGAATAGTAACTACTTTTGGTTCTTGGTCTTCAAAATTTATTTCAAATTATCGTATCTCTCTAAATCTTCTAGCTTCTAGCTAAGCTCGGGTTTGTGTTTCAAGCCCCGTCGCAATTCTCGAATTCAAAATTTAAGTTTGAATTCTCCTTCCCGAATTTGGGCCCTTCTCAAACTTTGCCCCTCCTCCTTCTTGGGCTCAACCCGTAACCTCTCTTGGGCCCCAGACCAGCCCCCTTCTCCATTTTGGCCCGTCTGGTCTGGCTCCCTTCCCCTACACCTTTCTTCCTCCTGGCAGCCATGAGCTCCCTGCACCACCACCGCGCATGTGGCCCCTCGCTTTGCGCCGGCACATCCTCCACCTACCCATCCTCGCCAAGTCCCATCGCTAGTGCGTGTCCTCGTCCTGTAATCCCCGCGTCAATGCCTGTAGCCCATCGCGCTTCCCGTCATGGCTCCCTCGGCTCTGTACCACCCGGCGCTTCGTCCCATCCCGGCGCCCCATTGTCGGCCACCATGGCACCTCCCCAACGACTCTCGCCCTCTCACCTATAAGAAGCCCGACGCCTCCCCTTGCCTCCCCTTCCCACCATTCTACTCCTCACCTTCTTCTTCCTCGGCGAGCCGGCGCGCTCCTATTCTGCCGCCTGCGCGCCGCTCGTCTGCCGTAGCCGAGCGCCGGCCGACCTGGCCACGAAAGCCCGGCGCCAAGGGTGCCATCCCGCACCTCCCTCGCCTTCCCGCCGCGAGACAAGCCACCATCGTGGCCCTTCTTCTCCCCGGCGATCCGGGCATGATGGCGCTTTGGGTGCCGTGCGTCGTAATGCTGCCGTTTGGCATTGATAGTGCCCCTTGAAATATCACGGGTCGTCGTTGGTTGTCGTGCACCATAATGTCGTCGCTTGGCGTTGATGGCGCCCCTTCGAATAGCGCGGGCCACCATTGGTTGTCGTGCGTCATAATGCCGTCGGTTGCCATTAATGCGCTCCTTCAAATAGCGTGGGCCGCCGTTGGTTGTCATGAGCCATAATACCGTTGGTTGGGGGGTGTTGTGCTCATGGCATGTGTCACCTGGTTAGTGGCCCGTGGCTCCTTGGCTTCCTCGTTCTGTTTCTTTGTGGTCCTAATGCGTGCATAAATAGGGGACCCCCTTATCCTTGTCTTTTGCTTACAAACCAAACCCTAGTCTACCGTGTGAGGCGGGGGGGCGGGTGGGCGCGTGGGGTTTCTACACTAGTGACCTTGGGGTCTACCGTGACGTAGCGGGTTCTTCGGACCCTCGTGGATGAGGGGAAGTTGGAGGACCTTGCGCAGGTGTGGGTCCCTAGGGCAGAGACAGTGCCAGCACCTCGGGCGGATGAAGTGGTGGTCTTCGTTGCATTCTTCGATGTAGGACTTCGATTCCCCTATGTGGAGCTGGTGGCTAGGGTGCTTCAGCTGTACCGAGTGGAGTTGGTGCAGTTGATGCCAAACTCCCTCATCAAGCTCGCCGTGTTTGAGTGGGTGGTGCGCTTCGTGGGAACGAGCGGGGAAGGGCGCCTATTTGCGTATATACACGACGGGCGATGCCAGTCGAAGAAGAAGACCACCGGCGAGACGCTCAACTTTGGCAGCGTGAACTTTTAGCCGAAGGTGTGCTGTATGATGTACGCGCCCACTACGGCGGCCTGAGATCGGTGGGACACCGACTGGACCTGGAGGTGGTTCTACCACAAGTCTCCCGCGGGCGATGGGCTTCAATCGGCGGAGGGCCGATTCAACCCACCGCCGCCCTGGAAATCCCGCTTACTTCGAGGAAGGAGGCCCTACTCCACCTCTTGCTCAATGCAACGTGGAGGCTGTTCACATGGGACCTTGTGGAGGAGTTCTGCGCGCTCCGGGTGTGGCCCCTGGCGTGTGGCTGGAGCGTGGAGCTTGGGGATCCGAAGGGCGATCTTCCCTCCCTCGAAGTAGCAGGCCGCGAAGGTCTTGGTCTTTGCCTTGGTTTCTCCTCCGCCCTTTTTTTGCTGTTTTTTATTTTAACGAGGCACGCTGGTGTTATTGTAGTGATGCCCATTGACAAGGCCGCGAGCCGCGGAACAGCTTCTGGGCCCCTATACCGACGAGGAGCATGCAAAGCGAGGGTTAGTTGTGTGTGAGTTGTGGCTGAACCGGGTGTACGTGGACCCGACGGTTCGCCTCGCGGAGTGCTCGGACCCGGACGAGGGGAAGAAGCAGGCCTGGGTGCCCGAAGAGCTAGGCGCCCTGGGGCCGATTGACGCAAGGCCCCTGCGATCTGTTGGGGCTGGCGGCATGGGCGGCCCAAGTTGCGCGAGGGTAGACGCGATGGAGGGGCCTTCGAAGAGGACGTCGCAGGGTCCCTCAGGGCAGGTGGAGCGTTCTCGGTCACTAGCTCCTCATCGGGAGGGCGGCCAGTTTCTTCGACGAAGGACGCTGCGCCGCGGGCGGGCTTCTATGCTGCGGCGGGGGCTGCAGAGGGGGTGGCGAGCTCGTTTGGGATAACGAGCTTGCCCCTCGAGGAGTCCTCAGGCGACAGTACCCCGTCCCATGTTATTTAAGTCTATGCCTAAGAAAGATGTGGGAATTATGTTATTGTATCGATAGAATGTGAGATTAATTAAATGGTGGATTTCAATAATAGTGAGACTAAGATCCAGCAATTTGGAAGACCAAATTTATAGTTCTTTTAAGTTGGCTCTCTAGTACATGGTTATGAACCAATAGTTTGACATTAGTTCACAAAGTTGGACCTACCACTACAGCTCTCAGAGATGCGCAACATCTTTACTTTGGGCCATAGTAAAAGAAATATCTCAGAGTACCTGAAGAGCAGACTCCCGTCGAAGCCATCACCCTTGAGGAAGATCTAACTTATTCGAAGCATCCGATCAAGATCCTCGACGTCGTTAAGAAGCAAACAAGACGTCGGACAATCCGTCTTTGCAAAGTCCAGTGGAGCCATTACTCAGCAAAAGAAGCGACCTGGGAGCGCGAGGATCAACTGAAGTTACATTACTCGTCCCTGTTTCCGGAGCAGCTCAAATCTCGGGGTCGAGATTCCATTTAAGGTGGGTAGGATTTGTAACATCCCGTTTTCGAAAAAGGTGAATAGTAACTACTTTTGGTTCTTGGTCTTCAAAATTTATTTCAAATTATCGTATCTCTCTAAATCTTCTAGCTTCTAGCTAAGCTCGGGTTTGTGTTTCAAGCCTCGTCGCAATTCTCGAATTCAAAATTTAAGTTTGAATTCTCCTTCCCGAATTTGGGCCCTTCTCAAACTTTGCCCCTCCTCCTTCTTGGGCTCAACCCGTAACCTCTCTTGGGCCCCAGACCAGCCCCCTTCTCCATTTTGGCCCGTCTGGTCTGGCTCCCTTCCCCTACACCTTTCTTCCTCCTGGCAGCCATGAGCTCCCCCTGTCACCACCATGCCGCGCATGTGGCCCCTGCCTTGTCGCCTGCCAGCGTCACATCCTCCACCTACCCATCCTCGCCAGGTCCCATCGCTAGTGCGTGTCCTCGTCCTGTAATCCCCGCGTCAATGCCTGTCGCCCATCGCGCTTCCCGTCATGGCCCCCTCGGCTCTGTACCCGCCGGCGCTTCGTCCCATCCCGGCGCCCCATTGTCGGCCACCATGGCACCTCCCCAACGACTCTCGCCCTCTCCCTCAGCTATAAGAAGCCCGACGCCTCCCCTTGCCTCCCCTCCCCACCATTCTACTCCTCACCTTCTTCTTCCTCGGCGAGCCGGCCGCGCTCCTATTTCTCGGCGCGCGCCGCGCGCCGCCGCTGCTCGGTGAGCAGCGCCCGGCCGACCCCGTCACGAGAAGCCCCCGGCGCCAAGGGTCCCATCCCCACCTCCCCTCGCCTTCCCCGCCGCCGAGACAAGCCACCATCGTGGCCCCTTCTTCTCCCACCCCGGCCGCCGCCGCCCCGACCACCCGTTAGGCTTCCCCACCTCCAGGCGCCACCCATGCGCACGCCGCCCTCCCCTCTGCGCCACTCCACCACCGGTGCCGTCGCGTAGCCTGTGTGCCCATGGCGCCCGCCGTTGCCTTTGGCCTCGCCGCCGCCACACCCGCCCTTCTTCGGGGTCGCCGCCGCCTCCAGTAGGATCCCGTCCTCATGGGGCCCTGTTTTGCTCATTCACCCGCCGCCCCGCGCCTCCGCTCGTCGGCGCCGCCACCGCTCCCGAGCCGCCCGCACACTCTCTGCTCCCCCTCTCTCTGTGAACTAAAGGAAATCAACTGGGGACTGATTTCGGTTTGGGTCTTGAGTCTTGACCATGTGGCCCCCCTGTCATTGGCCCTTGGCCTTCTCTTCCTCCCCCTTTGTTTGCCGCCCAAGTGGGCTCGCGAACAGTAACCCCCCCATGGATCGGTGCGCTTGGACTTGGTCCATGTACTGTTGGGTGCACCAATTCTGTAACATCCCGAATCTGCAGAGTTTTTGAAAATTTTCAAAATTTTAAAAGTAACCATTTGGTTTAAGTTGCAAAAGCTTAAATTGAAATTTAGAAATAAAAAACCATTTAATTTGAATTAATTCAACTTCAATTAAATTTTAAAAAAGTTAGTTTATTTGAGTTTTCTGGATTTTATTTGGATTTTAAGTCTTTTCTTGCTTTTTCTAGATTTTAGAATTGGTTTTTCCTTTTGTCCGAAAAGCCAAAATCTATTTTGTTTGCAAAAATTTAAAACTAAAGTATAGCTAAAGTACTTTTATTAAGTTCTAAATAATTCAAGAGACTTCTGTGAATTTTTCTAGAATTTTTAGACTTTATTAGCTAATTTCTAAAATTATTTTTGCTTTTTGGGATTTCTTTAATCGAAAATCCTTTTAAAATTCTCTAAAGGTTTTTGGGCCAAATTCCTTCTCAGCCCGCTTTCCTTTTCTCCATCCGCGGCCCACTCCAGCCCGCTCCCGCGCGCGCCGCGCCCCCCGCCTGCCATCGGTTCGATCTTGGATGGACGGCTCAGATCGCGTTCGCGACTCGGAGGTCCGATCGCCCCACTCGTCGTGGACCATTCGATCAAAATCGAACGGCTCCCACTTTGCCTGCGCCTACGTGCCTCTCTCTCGCACTCACTGATCGGTGGGCCCGCCTTGTCAGCCCCCCTTCGTTTCCGCTGTCATCATCTACCTCCAGACCCCTACCGTCGTGTCCGCGCCGCGCGCGTGCGCGTGTTTTGCGCCGGCCGTGTTTGCCCCATCGCCGCCACCCTGACACGCGCAATGAGTGCGGCGTGCGCCGTCGCACCCGTTGCCACCACCCACGCATGCTCCGGCATCCTGTCACCTCGCCGCGCCGCGCGTGCCCCTCGCCGGACCCCATCACTGTAGAACCCGCAGCCTAGCCTCCTCCCCGTGCCTATTTAAGGCAAGCATCGGGAAGTCCTCGAGCTCCTCCCCCTTTCCCCTCACTTCTCCCTCTCTCTCTCTCGCTCTCCTCTGGCCGTATTTGAAGCTCTTCGCCGCCGGCCACCGAAGCTCACCGCCATCGTTTGCGCCGCCTCCAAGCCTCCTCCGGCGCCTTAGACTCCACCTTCGGCATCGCTAGCTCGCTGATGTCCCCGTGCGCACCTCCGCGCTCTCTGGAGCCCGCTGGAACGCCGCCGCCTCCTTCAACCGCCGCCGCCGCCCCTTCTTCCTCGTCGCTGACGGTCTTCCAGTGCCGCCGCGTCCTCGGAACCTAGTGCTCCAGCATCACCACGTCTCCCTCTTCCCGTCGGTACCCTCGCCACCGGCCAACTCCCGGTCGTTCGTCGGCGAGCCGTTGGGCCCTAAGCGCCGCCGACTCGGGTGCTGACGTGGCTGCCACCTGGCGCCACGTACGCGCCACCTCCGCGCCACTTCAGCGTCCTCGGCCCACATGGTCGCCACCTCCTTGGTCCCGTGTGCGCGCGCGTCGGTGCATGCGTGGCCGAGCCATGTGGCACCCAGTCAGCGCCATCGAGGTGCCACCTCGCCCGCTTTGCTTGCGTGGCAGCCACGTGGCTGCTGATGTGGCTTTTCCGATCTTTTCCCGTTGAAAAATAAATCTCCCGAAAATAAAATCCCAAGGTTGATGTCATGCTGACGCAATAAATCGTTTTCCTTTAGAAAAATAATTCCAGAAATCAGGAAAATTCTTTTTTCTTGATTTTCAATCTTCCGGAGGCCGTAACTTCTTCGTTCGAACTCCGATTTGAGTGATTCAAATTTCTAAATTCATCTAAAATCCTCATATTGCTGTTAGTGCTAGTTTGGTATTTATTTGGAATTTATTTGGAGTTGTTTTATTTATTTAGCTCTTTTCGCACGTGTAGATTCTAGCGTTTCGAAAGATTTCTCGGACCTGATGACCGAAGCACCTCAACTCTTCAACGAAGGCAAGTCCTAGACCTTTGATCATGTTGAACCCAATTTCTAAAAGTATATTGTTTGATATAAAAATACATTGCTAAGATTATAATAAATGGTTTCGGGATTAGTTAATTACCTAATTGCCATTATGCCTCCTTGACAAATTACAAATAACATGTATCCTTGAATGACATTAAACCTTGGTCACCATAGGTTGGTTCTCTATTAGTTGGATGCCTTTGTATACCAACAAGGGTACGTTTTGCTTGCTTAGTCACGCTCTAAGTAGACGTAGGTCTTTTGGCATCATAAATCACCAATGTTATTTTACCCCCAGCGCACTTGGTTTGTGGCTTGTGTAGTAACAACCAGTGTCGCTGATTAAAATGAAGTGTGGCCCTGTGTGAGGTCACGACATTTGTTGTCACCTTAACTAAAAGTGTGTTGTGCCAGGATCAGAGTGGTCCTCTGGCCAGGTTGAACCCATCTACGATTGAATTTGACTAATGAACTTTGGAACCGTGGCAATGCCACTTGTTGAAATTGTGGTGCTAGGACTAGGGTGGTCCTTTGGCCGGGTTGAACGAAAAATATTTTATGCTCGGGCGAGTGGGCGGTGGTGAGTGTGGATGCCGTAACGCACAGTAGGATGTGGATTAGTCTCGTTTGAGCAGATCACCAAGGACTTAACCTTGTACGCCATTGTTTTGGGTCTTACCGTGCAACCTCATGTCTAGACTAGGATAGACCTGGCCGACCAATTAGCTATGTTTTGATTCGGTTCTGTTTGGGTTGAGAGTGGCGCAAGAGGGGGCCCGTAATGGCGAATCCTTAGCGAGTAGAACTGGGTCAAAGCAGAACTTTGTAAAGGCCTTGTCACGTACTCTAGACTGCTTACCCAAGGTATTGAGCGGTGGCATCGCGGGTGCCAAACAAACTAGAGAAGTTGTGTCATGTGGGTAAAGTGCACAACCTCTGCAGAGTGTAAAACTATTCGAATAGCCGTGTCCTCGGTTATGGACATGCCTGGAGCTTTCACGCAAGGGGTAGAGTTTTTATCAAAAATGTGGGAATGGTTCGGTTGGATCGTGTAGTTGGATCTAGTTATGGTTGGGAGGTGAATAGGGTGTTCACCTGTTGTTTCAAAGAAAATTGATTACTTATGTATTAATCTTTTAAATTGTGCTTTTGCAATCTACTTACCGTATTTATTGTAAATGCCGCTTTCTGCAAATTAAACATAAAGCTATCCTTGTCAAGCCTAGCATGAATAATAATTGCATACATTTTTCTATGACTTGTTGAGTACATTCAAAGTACTCACGGCTTGCGCCCTGTGTGATTAATTCCCATAGAAGAACCAGGGAACTCCGAGTTTCATGAAGAGGAGAACTTCGAAGACTTTGCGAACTAGGTTGCGTCCTCCACTCGATTGCCTGTGGGCATGTCGTGTGGCCACCACGAGATATTTTGGTTCCATTGCAAGTTACCTTTTGGTGTTGAGTTCTGCGTGGCAACTCTGTAAGACTTGACCATAAGGTCTTTTGCTACTATTAATATTAATTTGTCTGCTTCATCGTTAATTGGTTGTATGGTTATGATTACATCTTTGTTGTAACTGTGCGAGCTAGCTACTGATCACATGACTAGTTCGGAATGCACAGAGGGTCCTGGGGTTATATACCCGGGGTTCCGACAAGAGGTGGTATCAGAGCCGTATCGACTGTAGGACGTAACCATTGTTAGCATGGTCGTTTAGTCAAAATTTCAAAATTTATTTTCTAAATCAAACTAACAAATTAACTTGAATAGTTATTCTTCCCTTATCTTATTCTATTCTTTTCTCGTCTATTCTAATTTTTCTCATCTCCTTCTTAGATTCTTACATCTTATCTATTCTGAAACATTGTAACCCGTACCTAGTGTTGTTCCTGGGTGGTCGTACCCGATGTCGTTTCCGGGTGTTCAAACCCAATGTTGATAATAGTGGTCGTAGCCACATTTCAATTAAGCATGGGTGGAGGTAGGCTCTGTTGTTATTTACTATTGCACAATTACTCTCTTTAATAAAATGCAATTTGGTTAAAATGCTAAGTAATATGAATTTGTAATTATGATATTTGAAAACATTGCTTTAGCAAATAAAAGAACCCGAGCCATCCTTGTTTAGCCTTGCATGTATATTATTGCATTGTGTGTTGGCTCGCGAGCACGGAAGTTGTGCCCATCCTCGCTCTTTCCCCCAAACCCTTAGAAGTAGGAAATCCGAGAGATTACAACTACTATGAGGATCCAGAAGTTGGAGGCCCAGGAGATGATGAGTTGTTTAGTTCTTTTAGTCTAGGTCTCGCCTCAGTCCAGCTGACTCCATCTGTGCTTGCGTGCATCTTATATTATCTGAGTCTTTGGGTAATATCAGACGCACACGGGTTTCCCTAGTCGCTTGCCTGTGGAGAGATGTGCTCTCACCCTTTTGTTTCCGTTGTCGCTTCTGCTACTTTTGTAATGTAATCTTTTGGCATGTTCGGCCCTTATTGTAAAATCTGACCCGATGCGGTCTATGTAAACTCTGATGTGTTAATTAATGAATGGTATGATTTTACGCCATGTATGAATTGATTCAGTGATGTATCTGTGAGTGCTATCTACTGATCTAGGGAATAACACAGTGTTTTCACAGAGGACTCGGTTTTGGGTTCGACAGAGCTGGTATCAGAGCATACGACTGTATGAGCCTTAGTTAGACTGGTCGAGCCTAAGGACTTGAGTCATATTTTCAAAACTAAGAAAAAGTTTTTGTTAAAATATAGTGTATTTATTGCTCTTACTCAACCCTCTTAGTTCTGTTCTTACCTCCTTTTTGTGAAGTGTACTCCGTTGTTGGCTCTCTCTTTTGTTTTTAAAATTTTAGATGATCGTATCATCGTTCGATGGCCCCTGGGATTTCTTCTCCCCGGCGAGAACGACGACAAGTTTTTCGGTATCCTCCGCAAACTCAAGCAGTACCTCGGTTCGCCACCAGCCCATCTTCAGAGGCTGGAGGACCCAGGTTCTTGATCGAGAGTCTCGGTCCATGGAGGTTAAGTTCATCACTCACACCTTCGAGACCGAGCACCCCAGGAGCCGTTGTTCTGATGCAATCCAGGACGTAGCTCGTTTCGCCTCAGCTCGTATGTGCCAGTTGCACGAGGACGACCTGCTAGGATCTTCGTTCTGCTTCCATCCGTCTCTTTAGGAAGATTGCGCTACCCCGAGATCTTCGACGTCAAGGTGGATGACCCGCGCTTGTCCCACCAGGTGCAGCTCACTCAAGCCTTGACAGCTTCCCTCATCGTCGCCGTGATCGAGATTGGATAGCTCCGGATGCTTCTCACCAGTAGCTACACCCACCCTAACACCCTCCGCAACCAGCTGATCAGGAGTGATGAAGCCCACTTCGCTGCATTACTGAAAAGAGATGCTGCTGCTGCAGAGTTGGCACTCCTCACAGCCATCGCTGCGATCTCCGCCCCAGCTCCAGTTCCTCCTCCACCAGCCATCGCCTCCAGCAACCGGACACTTGATCGACCACTCCAACCCAGAGGAGCACGCACCAGGATGACTACGTGCAAAAGCGTGCGACGCCCTAGTCCGCCGCCCGTCATCAACATCGAAGACACCAGTTGAGGACGCGGCCTTTCTCGTTCTCGCTCGTGTTCTCGGTTGCCTGACTTCAGTCACAACCGTTCTCGCTCCCGTTCCCCGGGCAATTGCATCGCTTGTGGTAGCCAGTACCCACCGGAGGGTAGTCAGGCTAGTCTAAGTTAGCTAGTAGTGCTTGCTTCAGCGGTCTTTTGGTCTGTAAGCACCTTTTTCTTTCTTTTATCCCAGTCAGTAGACGTTGTGTTGTATCTTGTGTCATGGTTTAGCATGGCCTATATGCTGTGCTTCAGAAGTCATGTAACACCTAAACCCTTAATATAATGCAGCCACTCTAGGCTTGTATTGTATTTGATTGTTTCTCCTCGTTGGTTTGAAGTTCTTCTGTTGTATTCTAGAGGGCTAGTAACCCTCATATACTACCCCCTCGCTCTAAGCTTTAGTGTTTCTTCAGATGGCACCAAAGAGAGCGGTAGCCCAAGGATGTGGTGCCAGTTGCAAAGGATACTTCTGTCTTCTTCTCTTGTTCTCTCTCGTCTAGTGTGCTTTTCCCTCTCGCCTACCATACTTTCTCTCATCTTTGAAGCCTGTGGAGAATTGTTGAAGATTGTTCAAATAGGTAAGTCGCTTGAAAGCTATTCTTGTTGGGATTAATTAGTGTGTTAGATACCAAGCTAGATGGTTTTGGAAAAATCATTGATAGGATTGATTTTGGGATTTGAAAATTTTGAGATTTGCTGATGTTTTAAGTTCTTGAGAACACTAGAGTATGATGATGGATAAGTCTTGATTATGAATGGTTTAAAGAATAACAGATTAGTGGATTATATAG
Source organism: Ampelocalamus luodianensis (assembly GCA_036346255.1). Taxonomy (NCBI): domain Eukaryota; kingdom Viridiplantae; phylum Streptophyta; class Magnoliopsida; order Poales; family Poaceae; genus Ampelocalamus; species Ampelocalamus luodianensis. The sequence goes on from CM070631.1 coordinate 42,504,444, forward strand.
ATTATGGAGAAAGAAAATAATCGTGGAGGAAAATTTTGATTAATCATGAAGGATATAGGAATCCGAAGTACCGATTTGATTATTAGGAGAAATTGGATTTTCATCGAATCTTAAGTTGATTATGATGTTGGTTGGAAACTTAGAATTGAGATATGTGTGCATTAAAGGTAGAGAATAAAATGCAAAAAGAATTGGATTTTCCTTATCGATTCATGACGTTAACTTTGGTAGAGTTGGTTAAATCTTGGTTGAACTATAGAAATACATGATTAATGGACTATGGAAATATAATTGTTGAAAATTGGATTATAAGATTACCAGTTCATGATGTTGATTTTGATGGATTAGGTTGAATCAAGAAAATATGGAATTAATTGGGTATGTTGGTAACATTGGATTCAAATAGATATGATTGAATAAAGAAGTTGGGATTTAAAAGAAATTTTGGTTAGATTATAGAGATATGTTTGGATCAGATTATACAATTGTTGATTGTTGGATTATGGGATTGAATGATTGTTGGAAGTTAAATCATAGGAATAAGCTATTGTTGTAGATTGGATTATAGACCTATAATCGTTGGTTATTGGATTATAGAAAATAGATCATTACTGAGAGTTGGATATTCGAAATACATGATTATTAACTATTGGATTGTTCATATTGAAGTACGATTCTTATATTGATGGATATCTTACTGGTATTGAAGTTGGACTAAATTATTATCAGATAGATGGTGATAAAATAATTTGACAAATTAAATTTGAATTTATGGATTACAAGTAGTCATTTGGAAAGCTCTATAATGAAGACATTCGATTTATATAATGACATTATGAATGGTTGCAATTGATAAATATGCTTGAGGAATTAAGTGAATGATGTCGTGGATTTAGTCAAGGATTTTGGAGGAAGCAAATTGCGCGATTATAATCTTTGGATAATTTCGTTCCAAAAAGGGATAGAATGAAATTTAGCATGATCTTGGAGTTTATTGGATTGGAAGATGCGACTATTGCTACTAGATTTTATGGATTTGTGCAGAGAATAAATCATGCAATCAAATAGATGAATTTGTTGGATTATTTAAGTCTATGCCTAAGAAAGATGTGGGAATTATGTTATTTGTATCGATAGGATGCAAGATTAATTAAATAGTGGATTTCAATAATAGTGAGACTAAGATCCAGCAATTTGGAAGACCAAATTTATAGTTCTTGTAAGTTGGCTCTCCGGTATATGGTTATGAATCAACAGTTTGGCATCAGTTTACAAAGTTGGACCTACCACTATAGCTCTTAGAGATGCGCAACATCTTTATTTCGGGCCGCAGTAAAAGAAATGTCTCAAAGTACCTGAAGAGCAGACACGTCGTTAAGAAGCAAATAAGACGTCGGATAATCCGCCTTCGCAAAGTCCAGTGGAGCCATCACTCAGCAAAAGAAGCCACCTGGGAGCGCGAGGATCAACTGAAGTTATATTACCCATCCCTGTTCCCGGAGCAGCTCAAATCTCGGGGTCGAGATTCCGTTTAAGGTGGGTAGGATTTGTAACATCTCGTTTTCGAAAATGGTGAATAGTAACTACTTTCGGTTCTTGGTCTTCAAAAGTTATTTCAAATTACCGTATCTCTCAAAATCTTCTAACATGTAGCTAAGCTCAGGTTTGTGTTTTAAGCCCCTTCACAATTCTCGAATTCAAAATTTAAGTTTGAATTCTCCTTCCCGAATTTTGGCCCTTCTCAAACTTTGCCCCTCCTTCTTGGTCTCAGCCCGTAACCTCTCTTGGGCCCGAGATCACTCCCCTTCTCCATTTTGGCCCGTCTGGCTTGGCTCCCTTCCCCTGCCCCTTTCTTCCTCCTAGCAGCCACGAGCTCCCCCAGCCACCACCACGCCACGCAAGTCGCCCTCGTCTTGTTGCCTGCCAGCGTCGCTTCCTCCACCTGCCCGTCCTCGCCAGGTCCCATCGCTAGTGCGCGTTCTCGTCCCACAATCCCAGCGTCAACGCCCATCGCGCGTCTCGTCCCGGCTCCCCCGGCTCCGCTCCCGTCGGCGCTTTGTCCCATCCCCGCGCCCCATTGCCGGCCACCATGGCGCCTCCCCAACGACTCTCTCCTCTCCCTCGGCTATAGGAAGCCCGACGCCTCCCCTTCCCACCATTCTACTCCTCACCTTCTTCTTCCTCGAAGCAGAGCCGAAGCCGCGCTCCCATTCTCTGGCCGCGCCGCCTCGCCGCCGTTCGGCCACTCCGGTGAGTCGCTGCCTCGGCCGACCCCGTCACGAGAAGCCCCCGGTGCCAAGGGTGCCATCCCCCAACTCCCGCCTTCCCCGCAGCCGAGACAAGCCGCCACCGTGGCCCCTTCTTCTCCCACCCTGGCCGCCGCCGCCCCACCACCTCGGCCGGCCCCGAGCTGCCCCGACCACCTGTTAGGCTTCCCCACCTCCAGGCGTTGCCTATGCGCACGCCACCCTCCCCTCCGCGCCACTCCACCGCCGGTGCCGCCACGTAGCTGCGTGCCCGTGGCGCCCGCCGTCGCCACATCTGCCCTTCTCTGGCGCCTTCGCCGCCTTCAGTAGGATCCCGTCCTCATGGGGCCCCATTTTGCTCATTCACCCGCCGCTCCGTGCCTCTGCTCGTCGGTGCCGCCACCGCTCCCAAGCCGCTCGCACCCCCTCTCCTCCCCCTCTCTTTGTGAACCGAAGGAAATCAACTAGGGACAGATTTCGATTTGGGTCTTGCCATGTGGCCCCCTGTCATTGGCCCTTGACCTTCTCTCCCTCCCCCTTTGTCTCCCTTCCAAGTGGGCCCGTGAACAGTGACCCCCCATGGACCGGTGGGCTTGGACTTGGTCCATGTACTGTTGGGTGCACCAATTCTCTCATCTCTTTATTCTTTCGATTTAATTCCAATTCAACTTTGGAAGTCTCATTCTCCCTCGTCGTAACTCCAAATATTATGAAATTTGTTTCTAAAATTTTGTAAATTCAAGATCTTGTTAATGACATAGTTCTTGTTTAATTTGGAGTTCATTTATTGGTTCTTTTGTATTTATTTGCTCTCTGCTTGTTTGTGCCTTTTTCCGGTACGTTCGTCCGAATAGAGTTCGAAGAAGCGGGAGACCTCCATTTCGATCAAGCACAAGACTATCAAGATTCTCTTACCTATAATCGAGGCGAGTCAATACTTTAATCATTTTGATCCTACATTTTATGCAAATTATATTCCTTTAAAATAGCAAATTGCATGCTTTAATTCCTTAAACAAAAGTATATTAACTCTTAAGGTAGTTAAATACCCATTTGATGATTAATTAATTATTATACCATCCTTGACAATTGACTCCTTTAATCATTGTCACCCTAGCAAATATGTGGTAAATTACTAGCTATAGGTTGTACTTAAGCGACATGCTAGTCTTGCTTGAGTACCGGGACATTTAAAATGTCCTGACCACCATCTCTTAACAATCATGAAATTATTTTGGGGCAGTCGTGGGAGGTACATGACTGCAGTATTTGTGATAAATTGGTTTTCCTCCTCAAAACCCCAAACTTCTTTTAGCACATCTAGGTGGATGGTATGATGGTGGGTGCGGATGTAGCACGAGAATTGGTGGTATGTGGTTTGAACCGCCAAGATGACCTTAAGGACTTAATCCGGTGATGATCTCCCTTGTAAAACATGTACAACCACAAGTCGGCAAAGTATAGACCTGGCTAAATAATTTGTATCATTCAATACGTGTTGCACCAGGCAGATGACCCACGACTCTGTAAGCCCTCGTGGCTACGGGTTAGGTGCATGACTTACGGGTCTTTGAGGACGTAAGCCGTGTGGCGCAAGAGGGGGTCTGGGTGAAGGCTGACACCGACTTTGAGCGAAATCCTTCCCAGGTGAAACCTTAGCAGGTGTAACTAATACCGCAGGATGCCTTGTAAAAGCCTTGTGGTAATCCCCCCTTGATTCACATGTCTACGAAAACGTGTGTACATATTAAGACGATTATCTCTTGTGGGTAAAGTGTACAACCTCTGCAGAGTGTAAAACTGTTTAAACAGCCGTGCCTACGGTCAAAGGCGGACATGAGAACTTTGCTAGAGTTAGTTCTACTTCAAAAACCTTTGTGGATGGGTTGAAAACTGGTCGGGCTGATGTAACTCGTACTTGGTGTTGTTCCTGGGTGGTCGTACCTGATGTCGTTCCTGGGTGTCGAACCCAGTGTTGATAATAGTGGTCTTAGCCACATTTCAATTAAGCATGGGTAGAGGTAGGCTCTGTTGTTATTTACTATTGCACAATTACTCTCTTTAATAAAATACAATTTGGTTAAAATGCTAAGTAATAAGAATTTGTAATTATGATATTTGAAAACATTACTTTAGCAAATAAAAGAACCCGAGCCATCCTTATTTAGCCTTGCATGTATATTATTGCATTGTGTGTTGGCTCGCGAGCACATAAGTTTTGCTCATCGTTGCTCTTTCCCCCAAACCCTCAGAAGCAGGAAATCCGGGAGATTGCAACTACTACGAGGATCCAGAAGTTGGAGGGCTAGGAGATGATGAGTAGTAGTTTAGTTCTTTTAGTCTAGGTCTCGCCTCAGTCCAGCTGACTCCATCAGTGCTTGCGTGCATCCTATATTATCTGAGTCTTTGGGTAATATCGGACGCACACGGGTTTCCCTAGTCGCTTGCCTGTGGAGAGATGTGTTCTCACCCTTTTGCTTTCGTTGTCGCTTCTGCTACTTTTGTAATGTAATCTTTTGACCTGTTCGGCCCTTATTGTAAAATCTGACCCGATGCGGTCTATGTAAACTCTGATGTGTTAATTAATGAATGGTATGGTTTTACGTCATGTATGAATTGATTCAGTGATGTATCTGTGAGTGCTATCTACTGATCCAGGGAATAGCACAGAAGACTCGGTTTTGGGTCCGACTGCGATGGAGTCCCTCCGGGCGGTGCTTGCTCAGAGGAAGAAGGGCAAGGCTCCGGTGGGGCCGGCGAGCGAGCGAGCCATAGAATTTATCACGTCAATGCTTTATATACCTATGTTTGGATTATCTCCTCAGGATATGTTTTTGCTGCAGAGGGTCTAGACCAGCAAATTAAAAACCAAAATCCACCAGCTTTTTTGTTGGGTCTCAACAATGGCTGTAGAGAAAACCTGGGGTTACAAAGTCTTTTCTCCTGAACCCTTTTCTTCTTCTATTGGCTTTTCTGTACAAAACCAACAAAAATGCGTTCAGATGGATCCTAAAGGAAGAAATCTGAATAAGAAAAGCTGCATGACAGAGAGATTAGAGGAAGGGGAAAAGAGGCAGGGAGGCGTTTTACATAGAGGATCGGGAGGAGGCAGGGTGGGGGTTGATGGTTGGCTACGAGAAGATTGGAACTCGGCAGAGCGAGCGGAGGCGTCGGAAGTTGTTGCATGGCGGCGGCATTTGCTGCCAGAGATGACAATATCGTACGGCGCCCTCGGTTGCGGTGGAGCTAGGGTTAGGATAGGAGAGAAAGCGTCACACCTTGGGAGGGACGCGAGGGGTCAAGGCACCATGTGTGGTAGTAGCGATGGGAACAGTGGCTACCGGCGTCAAGCCTGACAACAATGGCGACAACGGTGATGAAGGAACCAGACCGGGAGGGGAGAGAGAGCGCTGCGGGATCAGGGGAGCGACTCACATCCAATTCCGATCGGACGAGGGACGACCGAGAAATGATGGCAGAAGATCAGAACCCGGCGGAGCGAGCAGAGGAGAAGAGGAAGGGGGAAGGTTCCGCAGGTGGTGACGTTGAGGAGAAGGCGCGGGCACGTGCGCGAGATGGAGGCGAAGCGTGCTAAGAAAGGGAATCGAGTCATGGGACCACGAGTCGGCACACAAATTTTTTGAGGAAAAAGGGGAAGGAGAACGCATCACTCATCACCACTAGAGTTTTTTTTAAGTAGTAAAGATTTCATAAGAACTTTTAATTTGTTTTACTATTTTTTATTTGTTCCACTAATAATCTTGAATTGGTCCATGAGCAGTTTTGATTTGTTCTACTAATAGTCTTGAATTGTTCCACGTACACATTTTATTTCTTCCACTAATATTTTTATTTGTTTCCACTAGTTTTGAATTGTTTCACCAATACATTTCAATTGTTCCACTATTTTTTTACTAGCCATGAACTAGTAGAACATTGCCAGATGAACCACTAGAACATTGGCCCATGCACTAGTGGAACATCAAACCACTGGGAACACTGCCCTTAACTACTGTGGAACATCGATGATGAATCACGGGAACACTATCCCCTGAACTAGTCGAGTACCACTGATGAACCACCTGAACATTGACCTTGAAAACTTGCAATTGCGCAGGCCAATCGGCTAGTTATTTATAAAAGTTTTGTGTAATTATATAAGAATAATGAGTCTTGAATGGAATTGAAAGAACAAGAATTGAAATACGAAAACGAAAAAGGAAAAAGAGAACTAATTTTTATACCAATGTTTTGGAGATTCGGCGATCCACACTGCTCGTTGAAGCACTCTCGCAAGAGTCTAGTTCCTACTTGAATCCGCGTAAGGATCCCAGTAATCAACTCATGGTAGTCCTCTCTCTGGATAGATGGACTCTAAATCTTCACAATTCTCCCGGTGCCTTCCGCAATCTCCTTAGAAGGCCACCAAGAGCACGACTCTAAACTGTCTAGGAATCTTCGAATTCTAAGAGTAATGAGCTTAAAGAGGTGACTTGAACCCAACAAAGTCTACCAACTAGGAGTGACGCTCACAACTAGGCCTAATCTACTCTTTCACACTATCAAAATGTCAACTTGATGCTGATGAGTGCTCTTCAACTCCCCAATGTGCAAGTGTTTGTGAAAATAAAAAGGACAAAAGATGGAATAGGGAACACTGTATTTCATTAATTATGTATTGAATATACCAAATTACATGCTTCCCAATGAGTTCATCCTTTGTCTTTTGCCTCTATACTTAAGGTGATTGGAGATTGCGTAGTTCGTCAATTACCGATGCTTTTGCATGGAGTCCTATTAATTACATCTGCAGGACAAGTCTACATAATACCTTTGATTAAGTTGCGCTTGTGGTTGTCTTCGTGTTTATGTTGCTAGTCAATATGCATGTTGGTGTAGATACAGGTGACAAGGATGCAGATATGCGTATGTGATGCGTGTGGCTTTGTTTTGCCAATGCCTGGTCATATACGCCATCGTCGTGTCGGTTTGCGGACAGGATATGTCGATTAAGAGGGTGACTTTCGCCTCGTCGTTGCCCAGTCATGTGTACGCCTGACTTCATCGGACGCGGACATGTGTGTGCCTTTGATCCCGGTACCCATTTGGTGTCGATCCGTCCATTTGGGACGTGGCGATGGGGTAGTGACCTTCCTTCGTTAGTATTAGGCCATAATTTCGTCTAGCCTCGTCGGTGGTAGACAGATGGTATTATGGATGATAAGGTGGATTGCGCGCATCGGCCTTGCGGCTAGCGATGTACATATAATGTAATGGACGATGCTTGCTTTGAAACGTTAATCAATCTTGGTCCCATGCACGGGAAAAATTAATATGAATATGATATTTTCCTATATCAACAGAATTATTGATTTGTATGGAGTCGTAGTCGGTTAGGTCAACTAGAAGACCGCTATGCTTTATATAGCTTTTTATGTGGCCGGTTCGGTCATGTTGAGTAGTGTTAATTCCATAGCTAGTTCCGTCTCGTTGTGAGAACATTTACTATAATCATTTCGATCTATAGCCAGTCTTACATCAAGGGAGAATCTGTGTCATGCTCGTAGATAAATAGTTGGTTCTAGCATCATCTAATTGTTAGACTGATCTGCAGTGGCGGCTGAAACACCTGAAAAATTTCAAAATTCGAGTTTCAGTTTGAGTTTGAGTTTGAATCTCCAAATCCCAGCAAATTTCAGCAAAAACCTCAATCCCCGCCTCCCCTTCCACCCAAGCCGCCTCCCACCCCCGGGAGCGTCTCCGCCCGAGCCCGCCTCCTCCCTGCTCAGCCCCAACACGCGCCGCCGCCAGAACCATCGCCCGCGACCGCCTCTGGCCGCCGCCCCGTACAAGCCGCACCAGTGCGCCGCGCCACCTCCCGGCCTTGCATTCAATGCCCGCGCACGCCCCGAGCCGCTGCCCACGCCGGCGCCGCAACTCGCCACCCCGGCCGTGCCACCTCCCGCTCGGCTCCAGTGAGGGAGCGCCGCAACCCGCGCCCTCCCCATGTGCGCCTGCCTCCCCGAACCATCCCGACCGCCCCGTCACCGTCCAGCGCCGCAATCCCCCACCGCCTCTACCGGGCTATAAAAGCCGCCACACCCAGCCTCCTCAACCCGCACCAACCCCTCTCCATCCACCTTCGTCCCCAGAGCCGGCCCGAGCCACCGCAGCCTCGGTTCACCCGACCGTAAGCCAACCTCACCCTTCCTCCTCCGAATCAAACCCCAATCAAGCACCCGAGCCCTTCCCCTTCCCCTCCAACCCCAGATCCGCCGGATCTTCACCGGCGCCGCCCTCATTCGTCGCCACCACCCCCAAACCCTAGAACCCTTTTCCCCAAAACGCACCCCGCGCAAAAACCCGAGGGGAAGAAACCACCTACCTGGGCGAAGCCCTTCCCCGCGCCGCCCTCTCCCTTCCGCGGGATCGCCGTCGAGGCGCCGCCGATCCGGCCGCCGCCGCCGCCGCTCCGCTGCGCGGCGGCAGAGGCGCTGCGCGCTGCGCCGGCCGGCGCCCCTCTCCTTTGCCCTAAAGGCCACGGGCCTTAAGGCGCCCACATGGGCCTCGGGCGTTCGGCCGAATGGGCTCTGACCCGATCTTTGTAGCCCGACACTATTCTTTTCTAATTTCACCATTTACTATTCATTGCACGATATTTTGATTCTTGTTCACGAAAAATCGATTCTTGTTCATTCATTTTTTTACCCATGCCTGTTCAAGCAAGTAAAGCAATTCTTGTTCCTAACCCTAGATTAGTGGTTAATTCTTGTTTATTAAATATGAACAGTAAAATGGTCACTATTCACCAAAACCCTAAAATAACATTTTATATCCAATCTGACCGTTTCGAACCCATAAAGCCTATTCTTAGACCCGTTCAGTCATACCCAACCCCTGTCAACCCTTTTTGCCTCTTAAAGTGGTTTTCTTTTCCTTTTTATATTTTTGTTGTACTTAGATTCGAGTCAGGCTCATTCCTTGTCGAGCCCAATGTTTAATTTCGTTTTTTGTGTCTTACGCTAGATCTCGACACCGACGAGCCAGCTCAGGACATCACCGGACAGGACACCGAAGCAGCAGGACAGTTCGAAGACTACAAGCAGGAAGGCAAGTTGCATGCCTTGAACATATTGAACCTACATTCCGTATATTTTATATTATTACTTTCATTAGCATATTTTAGCCAAATATTTCAATTAGAATAAAGTACTTTGGAATGCCATGTTAAATAGTTAAAAACCCTTCACTCTACATATCAAACCACCCATTCTTGTAAGCCATATTCACATTGACAAATCCAGTCCACATAAAATAATGGAAATTATTCCACAATGTCATACAAAACTCATTTCTAAATACTGTTAAGGAAGGTTGGCTTTAGGCCAATAGGTTTTGGTGGAGAGTTGAGAATTGTCCAGGAAGTTGGACAATTCAATATACTCGTTTAAAAGTGAGTCATCGGTGAGATCGGAGGTGGGCGACCACGAGTTGGTGTTGGGCCATCGCCTCCTTTGGATGACAGTAAGGACAAGAACCTTGTGCCAAAATGAACACGAAACCGCTCAACCACATGCGTGGTCATTCCTCCCTGGCTTAGTACACTGCTCATCCGATTGAATATCTACAGGATGTCAACTGTTGCTTGTTGATAGAACAGCCGCGGAATGGGGGTGGATCAGGGGTGGACCGTTTAGGGCACCTCTCGAATTGCACAACGGTATGGGCCCGTCAGACTCGGATTGCGGATTCCACTATTGGCCGGTGGTCTCCCGAGCTGTATGGATGTAGACCTACCGTGTAGAGACTAGAGAGGTTGAGCAGTGAAAAAGCTTGGTTATCTCAGCTCAGTCGCACGCTAACGTGTTGCGTGTTTATAGCAACGATGCGAGCTTGAGATATCTTGTGGGTAAAGTTGGGCAACTCTGCGAGTGAATAATTGATGGTATTCGAATCGCAGTGCTTAGGTTAATGAAGCTGTGTTCATGGGTGATTCCAACATACAAGGCATAAGTAGGTTTTTACAGATGTTAATTGGTAATCTCAGATGTTAAAAACCCCTGTGATTATACTTATTATCGTTTTACTATTTTTTTTCAACTATTGCATTCCACATATACCTGTATTGGTAAAACTATACCCTCCATTGATGATCCTAGCATGTAGTTAAATAGAATTTCCATGCAATTTGCTGAGTACGGTAGTTGTACTCATTCTTGCTAAACATCAACAGAGGAGTTTTGGGAAGAGTCAGGTGACCCTAGTTTTCAGGAAGAAGCGTGGGACGGTGACGACTACTGGTATTAGGGTCTCTTTTACGCCCAAGCTTGCCTGTGGTTTTGGCTCACTTTTGCTTTGTAATATATACGTTTGGGCTTGGATGCCCACTTCCGCTCTCAAAATGGCTGTTAAGCCATAACTGCTGTAATAAAAGTTTGCCTTTTGCTGTTATCGTTTGCTTGCTTGCGAAACCACGTCTTTACAACTGAACATCCTGGACAGTTGTAAGGATTCTAGCGGTCCCACATCACGGGGCTGTTACAGCGGCCATATGCTCTAGAGGATTTTTTCCCTCATCAGCCAAGAACTTGTACGGATGACGCTAGTGGTAGCCTCGGCGTGTTTGTGGTTGACGAGCGGCTTGAGGTCTCGAGGATGCTATTGCTTGGGCGAGATGACAAGGGAGAAGAAACGATCTGTGCGTGTGCGTGTGCGTGTGCCGACCTTCGCGCCGCCCCTGTGCGCCTCTGTTTGTGCGCGTGCTGTTGCGTGTTGGCTCCTCTGTACGTGCATGTGCTAGCTCCCTGTGCGTGTCCTGGCTCCTATGCCTGTGCCCCTCCTGTACGTGCATGTGCGTGCCTTTTTATACTATAGTTATAAAATTGGACAGGAGGTTGAAGTCGAACCGCAAAAAACTGAATCAAACGGTTTTGTCGGATCAGTCACACTCATATATTTGAAAATATAATTGACCTAGAAAAATATGATTGGCCTTTATTGGGCTGGTCACACTTACAGGACTGAAGGTGTAATTGACTTGGAAAAACCCGACCGATCTGGTCGTGTTTTCGTCGACCTGACTGACCAGTCGGTTTTGCTTGACTCGATTGGGTTTTGCTCGTGAAGCCAATAGACAAGAAACTCTTCAAATGAAATAGTTTTTAAGACAAAATTTAAGGACATGTTCGTGCTTAGGGTATTGCTAGGGTTATAGTAGAAATCTCCTTGCGAAATTGGCAACTACACATTATTTTTTTCATCTTTCTTACACATTTCAGCCATAACCATAACTCTTCTCTGTTCTCTGCTTAGCTTTGTCTCCATGGTACCATAATAAATTAACAAAAGTGAATCATTTTAATTGCTTTGTGCTATGTTAAATATAATTATAAATGCATATTTGTAGAGGATAAACATTTTCTGTTCATATATGCATTTTTTACATGGTGTGCATACTAAAATATATTTTAATAAAACGTGTGGTCCGACTGTTGACCCACTAGTCCGACCAGTGATCTGACACCTCGGTTGGGTCGATGACCGGGTCGGGTTTAATAACTATGTTTTATAGACGTTGGGCGTGTTGAGAAACCCTGAGTTAGGGGTTGATGGGCGTAATACCGAAACTATCCCAGTGGGTTTTAGTTTTTAAATAGAACCTTATTGTACTCAGAAAGATACCAATCTATTAATAAAGAGGCTCCCAATATTGTGTCTTTGTCTATTCGTTTCTCTGTCGATTGTCTATTGTGTGGTGATTGGTTGATTATTTCCTGCTACTACTATGTTCTTCAATACGTTATCAGCACGAATCAATCTACACGGCCGAATCGGTATGTCGTCGGAATTCCATCTCTCAATCTCTAAATTTCGCTATGAATTAATCTTGTAGATTAATTTTGATTCAATCTGTTTAGATGTGTTAGCATTCTAAATGGAGATTAGATTGTAGATGGATTTTCTGTCTTTGTTACCGTTCATCGAGAAAAAAGCGATATGTTGGCCGGCCCAGAGCCGGCTACCGTCGCCGCCTACCGCGTTGGCCCGAAGTCGCATCGCCGGCGGCGGCGCCCACCACACTGGCCCGAAGTCGCACCGCCATGCTGCGTTGTCACCACAGACCTGAAGATGTACGGTCGGGTGCCCGCACCATCGACCGTGCGTGCGCACGTGCCCGATGCACCGCTGCGCCACCGCATGCATGCTGACGCACCGTCGATCGCGCCACCCAACGCACCACCGCATTTGCACACCCTCACGAGCCTGCCGCTCTGCCTCGGTGGCCTCGCCGACCGCGCGCACTCCGCCCCCGTCATGTTTTTCGCTCCCGGCCACTATGCGTCGCGACTTTCCACACATGCCCTCAGCACCCACCGCGCGCGCGTGAGTCATCGTGCTCAAAGACAAGAGGCGTGGAAACCTAATCACCTGTGCGACCCTATTTGACCCAGCCTAAAAGGCCAAATTGGTAATGGGTCGGCTCGGTCCACAACCAAAAAAAGCAAAAATATATATATATAAAAACAGGAGAAAAAAATAAAAACATGAAAATCCCAAAAAATTGGCAAAAGGGTCCTTGGAGTTCTAAAAATTACGAGAAAATTTTCATGTGTTAGGAAATTTTGCGAAAAACGTCGTGGAGTTTGGGAAATTCACGGTAGATTTTGGATTTTTATATTTTCTTGCAGAATAACCCATCGAGAATCCGATTTTTGCGACAGATTAGTATGCTTCATGGTTATTGTATATCTTATACCCTCGGTTTATGGTTATTTGCTTTAATATTATTTATTTTATACAATAACCTTAAATAATCCTATAAACATGGTTTTTAGGCCTACAAGCTTCCATAATTTTGTGCAACCTTAGACTTAGCACACATTGGAGCTTCATATCAATGGTTTTTATTTTCCCTAGCTTTATTTGCTGAAATTGTTTTTCTGACATATTGATAATTCTAAAAATGATCCATAGACCTCATTAATTAGCATAAATTCATAATAATTGCTAGGAAAATTCTTGAAAATTCATATATATATATATATATATATATGTTGAATAGATGTTAAACCAATTACTAATTTTGCAATATTCGTGCTTTAGACTCCATTTTACCTGTAGTAAAACTGAATAATTGCATGAACCCAATGTACGAGATGTCAGACATCGTAAAGAAGGAATTCGCTGAGCTTGCCCTGAATGGCAACAACTACCTTACTTGGTTGATGGACGCAAAGATCAGCCTGTAGTCTCGATCTCTTGGAGCTGCCATCACCGAGACAGAAGTTGGCGCCCGTACCATCCTAAGGCCGCTAGGTATGCAACTCTAAAATTCCTGAGACACCATCTCCATGAAGAACCGAAGTCTGACTGAATATTTAATGGAGGAGAATCCACTGGCATTCTAGAATTCCCTAAAGGAACGCTACAACTCGCAGAGTTTTGTCCTTCTCCTAGAAGCACAACGAGAATAGACTAACCCGCGCTTTTAGGATTTCAAGACCATGGCAACATATAACTCTGCCATACACAAACTTATCTCCAAATTGAGGTTCTATAACCAGGCAGTTATAGAAGCTGATATGATAGAGAAGACCTTGTGCACCTTCCACCCTAATATGCGGGTACTGCAGCAACAGTACTGCAATGCGAAGTACTTGAAGTACTCTGAGCTGATGCACTCTCTACTGGAAGTAGAGAAACATGCAAAACTTCTGATGGAAAACCATCAGATATGTCCCACTCGGACGATGGTTGTGCCTGAAGCACACGCAAATGCTCAACAGGCTAGCAGAAGCCAAGACTGTGGAAAAGGTCAAAAATAGAATAGGGGCAAATGGAAGAAGGTTGGGATGCAGAGAGGCAGGGGTAAACCCCATGGTAGAGGATCAGGCAAAGGGAGGCCCCAGAAGCAAGAATCAGGCAGCAAGACTGCTCATCCTCCCTAGACGTGCTTCAGATGCAGTTGCACCGGTCATTGGTCGCGCACTTGCCTCACTCTGCTGCATTTGGTGAATCTCTACATGCAATCCACTAGTAGAGTCAAGAAGACTCAGGGCAACAAAGTTGAGGTTCACTTTGTCGCTTAGCCCGCTCTAACTGGACTGTCTCCTAGTCCTAGCCAAGACGTCGAGAAGACTGATTATATGATTATTGACGATGCGGCTCAGGGAGAAGGCACTTCCATGGATCACGACGATCTTCTTGGGTTGGAGCTCCTAGACCTCCATAAGAACAACCAGGATCCATTTGGAGACCTGAAGTAGTCACCTTAGATGATTTTTTTGCATATCAGTTTAGTTTTAGTTCCCAATGAACATTGGTGTATTCATGCTCATGTTGAGCATTTATCTTTTCATTATTTGCTTAGGTTGAACTCTTGGCATTGTTATCTTTTCAGATTAATTCAATTCATTATCTCATTGGTCTATGCTTGTTCTATTTCATTTCGAACTATATTTCTTGTTGAATAATTATTTGATTATAAATCATGTTTAAATGTAGAACAACTCGGTACAATCCAACGGCGGGAGAGGAAATCTGTCTTGTAGACAGTTGCACCACTAATTCAATTTTTAGGGAAACTAATTATTTTCAGACATTAACTAATAAAATTGAGAATATCATGACCATCGCCGAAAGCGATGCTCTCATAGTTGGCATTGCAAGGGCCGTCATAGTTCTCCCTTGGGTACATGCATAACAGTCGAGGATGCTCTTCTGTACCCCAAATCTAAATGTACCCTTAGTTTTAAAGACATTCGTCTGAATAGTTTTCATGTAGAAACTAATAATGAGAATAGCATAGAATACCTATTCATGGCTAAGTCTAATGGATGCCAGAAGCAAGTGGTCGAAAAACTCCTTTTTCTCATCACTTATATAAAACTTGAAGTTTATGTTGTGATGAAAATAATTGTTAAGCACCCAGAAATTTTAAGATCTAGTATGATCGTTTGGGTCATTCTGGTTTGGGTATCATGTGAAAAGTTATTAATAATTCTATTGGCCATAACATAAAAACTACATTTTCCTAGACCTGAAGATTTCATGTGCCCTGAATCACCTAGTTTCCTGGAGATCTGTGGGCCTATCCAACCCTTGTCGGGCCCTTTTAGATATTTTATGGTCCTGTTAGATGCTTCTAGTAGATGGTCTCATGTTTGCCTACCGTCTACACGGAACCATGCTTTTGCAAAGTTAATTGCCCAAATAATCAGATTAAGAGCCATTTTTCCAGATGAATAGATTAAGTCCATTCAAATGGACAATGTTGCGAGTTTACCTCAAAGGCATTTAATGATTATTGTATGGCTCTATGCATTAAAGTAGAGCACATGTCCACACTCAAAATGGCCTCGCAGAGTCATTAATTAAAAGAATAAAACTTATTGGTAGGCCACTCTTACAGAATTGTAGGCTGCCCACCAGCTGTTGGAGTCACGCTATGTTGCACGCCGTTGCATTAATCCAGCTTAGGCCAACTGTATATCATCTAATTCCCCCATTGCAATTAGTGCGTGAAAAAGAATCAAGTATTTCCCATCTGCGTATATGCGCTAATTTCACCACCGCAATGTACAACCATGGGCCCTCACCAGAAGTTGGGGACCTATGTAGGTTTTGAATCTTCGTCAATTATTAAATACCTAGAGCCGATGACAAAGGATCTGCAAACGGCTCGGTACGCTGATTGTATTTTAGATGGGGATAATTTCCTAGCATTAGGGGGAAGGTACCACTCTAAAGAATGTCGGGAAATATATTGGAATGTCACTAGCATTCAGTCCTTAGATCCATGCACCAAAGACTCAGAACTGGAAGTTCGGAGAATAATAGATTTGCAACAAATAGCTAATAATCTGCTAGATGCCTTCACTAATCTTAAGGGAGTGGCAAAATTACAAATACCTGCAGTAAATGCAACGGAGAGAGTGGAAGTATCCCAGAAGGATACTGAATCCACTCATGCCCCTCAAGCAAAGAAGAGGAGACCTTTGGGCGCACATGACTTAAATCCGCGGAGACGTTCGCATAAACAAAGAACCGAACAAGACAAATCACTCCATAAGACAGTTGAAGAATCTCAACCTGATGTTGAGAAAATCCCTAAAGTGATCCATCGCCCCTGCGAAAATTTGCACGCACAATCTGACGCTGGGAAATCAGAATACCCAGACTACACCGTCGTGGAAACGCGGTCAGGATGATCGTGGAAATTATAACTCAGTTCAGATGAATGATAAGTGCAAAAATTTAAAGTGTCACAACTGTAGTTAATATAGGCATTTCAGAACTGATTGCAAGAATAAGAAGCAGAATGAGCAAAAGAATCAAAACAATCAACCAGTTGGGCGTAAAGGCGATTCATCGCCTAACGGTATGTCTAATATTTTTTATACACTGAGTCTTTATTTTCTACTACTATTTCAAATAGTTGGGTTGTTAATTCTGGTGTTACATCTCATATTACTAAATATAATACAACTTTTACTTCTGTGCGAACAATTCCAAAGGAAAAAAGATATGTTTTTCTGGGCACTAATGCCAAAGCTGATGACTTGGAATTGGAAATTATATCCTAGAACTCCCCAATGGAGGATAATTACCATTACATGACATTTTATATTCAGCTAACATGAGAATGAATGTAATCTCTATTGCTCAGTTAAAATCAATTGGTTATGATATACTGTTTGAAAAAGAAATAGTTAAAATATTGCTCAATGGGATATTAGTGCATACTGGAACTCGTCATGAATGTCTTTTATTTTTCTGATGAACTATCAAATGATGACAATATTGATTGCTTGGTTGGTGAAAATAACTCCATAGTGAGGAATACTAATGATAGGAACACATGCTCGGAATCTTATTTATGGTATATACGACTTGGTCACATATCTAAAAAAAGAATTAAGAGGCTTATTAATTCTGGAATTCTACATTTTAAGTAGGAGTATTTTGGTATGTGAGGCACGTATAATGGGTAAGATGACCTGTGCGCCTTTTTCAAAGGTAGAAAGATCTAATGAACCTCTTGTCATTATTCATTATGATATTTTGTGGTGAGATATCTACTCCCCCTAAAGGACAAAAGATTTATTTTATCACATTAATTGATGATTATTCTAGATTTGATTATGTGTATCTTCTTGAACATAAGTTAGAAGGATTTGATGTATTCAAAACACTTAAAAGTGAAGCGAAAAATCAATTGAATAGAACGATCAAAGTTTTGAGAACTGATCGTGGAGGAGAATACACTACAAGAATATTAAATGATTTTTGTAAAGAGCATGAAATTATTCATCATTATACCATATCTTACACTCCATAACAAAATGTCGTTGCTGAGCGGAGGAATAGAACACTTATGGATATGGTTAGGTCTATGATGGCTTATTCAGATCTTCTTTTAGATTTTTGGGGTGAAGCTTTACATACTGCTATTTATTTATTAAATCATTCGCCATCAAAGGTTGTAATAGTCACTCCTTATGAGTTGTGGACTAGAAGAAAACTTTCACTTCGCCACTTAGCTGTTTGGGGTTGTAATGTACAAATTAGAGTGCTAAATCAAAACCGTACAAAATTAGAGCCTAAAAGCACACCAAGAATTTTTATTGGTTATTCTTTGGAATCAAAAGGGTACAGGTTTTATGATTAGAAAAAAGATAAACGGGTGGAAAACAGGGATGCAATATTTTTAGATCAAAACACACCTCGTCGTGCTAAACGGACGAAGGTGGAATTATTGGCAACTCCACCGGAAACACAAATGGATACACCTGGTATTAATTCTCACACTAAAGCATGTTCAGCTCCTGAAGGAAATACAAATCGAACTCTCAACACCAACATGCTTAGGGGAAGTAGGAGGAATTTTTGTACATCCCAATATCTAGATGATTATTACTTGTTCTTAGGGGAAGTTCACTCTGGAATTTCAGATTTAGATGAAGAACCAAAGACTTATAAAGAAGCAATAAGCTACTCTCAATCAAAGCTATGGGTAGAAGCAATGCGGGAAGAATTAATCTCGATGAAAAGGAATAAAGTTTAGGAACTTGTTGATCTACCAAACAACATTACATTGTAAATGGATTTTTAAAAGGAAATTGAATGCAACAGGTTTAGTGGAAAAATATAAAGCTAGGCTGGTTGTTAAAGGCTTTACACAAAGGGATGGTATTGATTTTGTAAAAACTTTTTCTCCTGTTGTAAAATTTACTTCAATTTGTATTATTAGTGATTTGACGGCTTATTATGATCTTGAACTCCACCAAATGGATGTTAAAACTGCTTTTCTTAATGGTCTTTTGGAGGAGGAAATATATATGAATCAGCCAGAAGGTTTTAGAGAAAAAGAAAAAGAAAATAAGGTTGGCAAGTTGAATAGATCAATTTATGATCTTAAATAAGCTTCACGTCAATGGTATATTCTTTTTAATAATGCTATCACATCATATGGTTTTTCAATGACGGAATGTGATCATTGAATATATACAAAAGTTATAGGTAATTATATGTTGATGATATTATCATTGCTTCTAATGATAAAAATACATTGATGGAAGTGAAAGTTTGGTTGTCTTCTAAATTTGATATGAAAGATATGGGAGAAGCTTCCTATGTTTTAGGAATTGATATACATAGACGTCGAATTGATATACATAGACGTCGGAATAAAAGGATTCTTAGGTTGTCCCCAAAGGCATACCTTCGAAAAGTTTTAAAACGATTTTATATGGAAAATAGCAAATCTGTTAATGTACCTATTGTGAAGGGAACTAAACTCAGTGAGGAATTATGTCCAAATAACTCCTCAGGGAAAAGCTAGAATAAATAGTATTCCTTATTCTTCAGCTTTGGGATGTCTTATGTATACGATGTTAGTATTCCTTATTCTTCAGCTTTGGGGTGTCTTATGTATACGATGTTGTTTACACGACTTGACCTTAGCCATGCTATTGGAATTCTTAGTAGATATCAAAAGAATCCTGAGGAAGAGCACGGGAAATAAATCAAATATGTATTGCGTTATGTCAAAAGAATTATGGAGTATTCATTATGTTCACCCGTAGGGTTACACTGATGTTGATTGTCAAGGAGATCCAGATGACCAAAAATCAACTTTTGGTTATCTATATACTTTGGTAGGAGATGCTATTTCTTAGTGTAGCAGAAAACAGAATTCAGTGGCTCTTTCCTCCATGAAAGCTGAATACATTGCTGCATTTGAAGCAGCAAAGGAAGGTATATGACTAAGGAATTTCTTGTACCACTTAAGGTCATGAAAAGTGCATCACAATATGTCACTATTTTGTGTGACAATCAGGCAACGATTAATGTCTCGAAGGATTCTAAATTTCATAGTAAAAGTAAACACATTGAAGGAAGATATCACTATATTCGTGATGTAATAAATAGATTCAAGTATGTTCGTTTAGTTTATTTGCTTAGTATTAATATGGTTGCAGATCAACTAACTAAGCCAGTTAGTTAGAAATTATTTTCTAAGCATGTTAAAAATATGTGACTTCAGTTTATTAATCGAAATGTTTCAGCCAGGTGGGAGATGTTGGATTTTTCTGTGGCTTTCAATATTTATTGTAGTTATTGTCTGTTTAACTCAATGCGGAATTGTTCATATTATTGTTGTATGTGATAGGGAATAATTTGATGCGAAATTTAACTCGAAGAATTGATACTCGTGGTGCTGAGGATGGTTGTGCTGGAATATAATAGACATATTTATTAAGATCGAGTCTACTAAAATTTAATATGCATGCATATGTTTAATTCGAATACAACACATGGTAGAATAATTGAGTTTGTTTTGCAGGATCAGCTCTGCAGGCTATTAACTCACATGATCATATTAGAATTGATCTTGTAAATAATCTCATCATGGTGCATGACTCACACATATGTGCTAGGGACTAATATATTTTAGGCTCGTAAAACAGGACTATCCTGATCGTGGTTGGTGATATGGTTCAGGACTCTTACAGTGTACCAAAAACAGGTGAGTCTCTTTGTAACACCTAGAAGTAGAGTCTATAAATAGGTCCCTACCCTTTAGCCTCATTATACAATTGTGAGCGGCACCACGGAAAAGACAGAGAAATAGTGGGTAGACCGGAAAGCCTTCACAAAATAAATCTAGTGTTTAAAGAAAGCCTAATAGTTGTTGGCGACCGACGACGAGGGAAAGGCGACGATGCGGTTGCAGCTCACAATGAAGGCGAGGCTCCGGCAATCCCCCGACGACAAGGGTAAGAGCATGGGATAGAACACAACACAATGAATATGATGAAGTAGATGGAGAGGTGTGAAGCTCACCGAAGATGGCGTATTTTGATGGAGAAGGGTGTCGACCGGAGTGAGGAAAGACATCCTTGATCTCCTCGGTCGAAGCTACTCGGATCCAATTGGTTGATAAAACGTGAAGATGATGCCGGGGAACTTGCCATGACGCTGTTGGTTTGCGCCAAAGACGACCACGACAGGCGGAGGCGAGACGAAGGTGACGGAGCAGCTTGGCTCACGATGACGATGACAAAGCAGCAGGCTCCAAAGGACATCAAGATGTGCATGGGCTAGAACGCGGTGTGGCAAATGCGGGCAGAAGAGGTGGAGGGCGGTGTTGGCCTCGGCGTCGGCGTGGTGGGAGGGAGGCAGTGGGGAAGGAGGGAGAGAAAGGGGGGAGGAAAAAGACGAGGGTATTTTGGAGGAAAAAATGATGGCAAAATTTAACGGAGTTGATGATAATGGTAAGAAAACCGTAAAATTTGTGAAATATGATGCCGTTTTGTTACGACACATAGGGATGTAACTTTGGTGTGACATAATTTTTTTTGCTAGTCTCTTCGATGCTCGGCGTTGTTCGTGCTGGCCACTGAAACGATCCCAGCCCATAAGCATCGTACACTTGGGCCCAGACTTGCACTTCTCCCGTCGAGGGCCCGAGCGTAGCGTCCATCCCACGCCAGCCGACCCCAAGGCCAGCCGAATCACCAACAGTTTTTATTCCCTTCAAACCCGTCTCCTCACGCTCCGAACGCCCAAACCTCCCAGCCAATCGCACCCCAAATCTCCAAACCCTAGGCGAGGAGGTCAAAGCTCCCGGCGCGGCGAGGCCATGGACCCGGACGCGGTAGCGAAGGCGTTCGTGGGGCACTACTACCGGACGTTCGACACCAACCGCGCCGCGCTGGTGGGGCTGTACCAGGAAGGCTCCATGCTCACCTTCGAGGGCGAGAAATTCCTGGGCCCCGCCGCCATCGCCGGCAAGCTCGGCTCCCTCCCCTTTGCGCAGTGCAATCACGACGTCACCACCGTCGACTGCCAGCCCTCGGGGCCCCAGGGCGGCATGCTTGTCTTCGTCTCCGGCTCCATCCAGACCGGCCCCGAGGAGCACCCCCTCAAGTTCTCCCAGGTCTGCTCACACACGATTCGGATCTCCCTCCCTCTCCCCGCTTGAGATTTCCCTTATTTCTTAGAAGTCCACGCTGATCTGATCCGATCTGATCTGATCTGATTTATGGTCACTGCTGCGATTATTGGGTTGGTCCCAATCTTGTTGACTTCACTGGAAGGCTCTTTTTCGTAGATTTACTTGTTCATGTTATCCCTGGCAGCTCCTTTTGGTAGTTCAGTTGTTTCCTTGCAATGTTTCTAGATTTACTTTTCCTTGGGGTAGTTGTTTCTACGATCTGTTGGTTTTTAATTCAATTCCATACTCCATTGTTTCCAGAATTCTTCAGTTGACATAGAGTTGTTACTTGTTAATAACCTGTTGAATATATTGGTGTGTACTTTCGTACTGATCATGATCTTTGTTATGTATTGCTTTAGGTTGTTTCATCTGTAGGACTTTGTGTGTTGCAGTTTCATTTGATTTTCTGTCGGATCGCATCTAGTCATTGTTGTGGTTGAAAGTGTGATTTTTTTTTTTTGTGGCTAAGTTCTATGGCTCAGTCACTATGTTGGGCAATGTGTAGTCCTTGCCATGCTAGTGAATACTGTTATACTGAAGTATGGTAGTTTCCTACTGAGAATAGATAACAGGTCGTATTCTGTTGCATCTGTTCTACATTTCTTGCATGATTTCTAGACTAGCGGATCAAATTTTTGCATGATTTCTAGACTAGTGGATGGAATGGTTTCTTCCTGGTCAAGTATTAATCTGGATGCTGGTATCCCTTTTTTTTTTCTTGGTGGAGTAACATGAGATGCAAGGTGCTTTGCAGCTTTTTATTCTTGTTTCACTTGATTGTGGGAAACTAGGAGTTACAGATGTGGATTGTGCTTGTCTTTGCCTTTGTTCTTGTGATGAATGGGACATATATGAGCTTAAATTCTTCTTGTAGCTGCAATAAGATAAAAGTCATTGTCTTCGAATGTTAGCAATTGTCAGTTCACTTAAGAAATTGGAAGCCGACCTTTTGAGAATCGTACATTGTAGTGGTATATCCATCGCACTGCTTCTGTCCTAAGTTTCATTACATTTCACTTAGAAATCCTTTTACTGTGCACTAAATTTGTGACAGTAGTATGTTGTATCCATAGTCAAATGGTCATTTACATCAAATATATGAAATTTATGTTATGGGATTATCTCCTGAAGTTGAGGAAACTGCCTCTGAAGTGACCAACAAGCTCTTATGCTATGTCAAAACTTCTTACATTGGCCAACAAAGAACTAATATAACCTACAACCTCCTAGTGAAACAATCCGCCTGCCTCCTATGTCAAGCTGCATCTCAACTAGATGGCGAATGATGCTAATTTGTTATAACATGTGACGTGTATGTTTTTTTTTTTGTATAACCTCAATAATTGCAAATGCATCTTTCATGTGGAATTAGGAGTCTGAAAGCTAGCTTCAATGCATTTTTATGACAATGTACGAAACCATGCACAGAACTTTCAACTTGTGCTAGTGTCCACGTAACTAACCATATGGGAATAAGACTCCAGCCATATTGTTGCGTTATGCATCTTTCAAATGAGGTCATTCAGTGTGCAGCTTGTATATTTTGGGCTTTGACCAAGCCTCCCCCATAATTGACATGTGAACATTTGGATTTCCATTTTGTGAGTTTCAGATACCGTGAAGCTCTGCTCATTGGAGTAGATGATATTTGATGGTCTTTTCAAACAAAGTAGTTTATATATCACCTCATGTTGTGAACAGATGTAGTTAGATCGAATTTCAGTAGTTCCCCCTCTTAACCAATTCATGTTTTATAAGACTGATGCTCATGGTGCATTTTTTTTTATAGAATATGTGCAGCTCTTGTTAGATGAATCTTGATTGCCTTTATTTCTGGATGGTCCTTTTCTTTTTCAGTAAGTAAATTCACATGTTGTGTTCAAGGCTTCAAGCTGCTCTATGTCTGCATTAATGCTATTGGGTTAGTGCACCAAAAGTTGGATGGTTTTTATTTCTGATAGGAGGCGTGTCTGAATGATTTGATAGGGTCCATGGAAATTACATTGTGCCGTTCTCTGTTTTTCTAAAAGAAAGTATCTCAGTTGACTTCGATAAGGATGACTGTTTTTATCTAAGCTTCTCAGTTGACTTCGATAAGGATGACTGTTTTTATCCAAGCTTGTGATTGAGAAGCAAGCTGGGGCTTGCTGGCTAGGAGTGGCAACGTCTACCCAGCCGACCAGGGGTCGAGCGCGGGGCGCAGCACTGGTTTCTCACCCGGTCGACCGGAGGGGAAATCCCGGTAAAAAAAAGAAAAAAAACTTCTTAAATGGAAAATGACCTAGTTCCTCCTAGGCAAAAAAAAACAAAAACAAAAACAACTAAGCTTGTGATTCACTGTTTCTGCAGATGTTCCATTTGCTGCCAGCTGGAGGGAGCTTCTTTGTGCAGAACGACATGTTCCGCCTGAATTATGGTTAAGGAAAGTCGAAAACTATTGCAACAAAGAACTGGTTCAGAGTTTTGTGTTGAAATGATGAATACTGAATGATGCTGCGACTCTTTGTTTGTTCCTTAACTGGTGCAATTTATTGCATGAAATTGCTAGACTTTTTATGCATCTGCTGGATTTGTTCTTTTGTGTTTCTTCTATGTACTGCGATTACTTGGGCAGCACTGTTTTCTGCGGAATGTGAACGAAGACAGTCCAGTAATTTTATTTATGTTTGAGATCCCTGGCCGTGTTTTCCCCCCTAACCGGTATTGCTCAGTGGTTCATATTTGCGCAAAAGCCCTCATAGGTTACATGCTTTTGTAAGCCCAAGTGCATTTTGTTGGTCAGTTAGATTTACCTTTGTCAGTTCTAGGAATTTCTTTTCTCATGCTCGTGTGATTGGGTCTAGGTGTCTCACGCTGATGTGGGAGGCCTAGTCGCGACGGAAACGCGGCTGAGGCTTTGGTTGGCCTTGTGTCTTAGCGGTGAGTTGGTGGCGCAACTGAGGCTCGAGTCGGGTATAGTCATTAGGTCAGAATGCAACTAGGGTCAAAT
Source organism: Ampelocalamus luodianensis (assembly GCA_036346255.1). NCBI lineage: Eukaryota > Viridiplantae > Streptophyta > Magnoliopsida > Poales > Poaceae > Ampelocalamus > Ampelocalamus luodianensis. The sequence continues at coordinate 42,529,183 of CM070631.1, forward strand.
CGCTGATTAGGCCATTGAATAAGTCCAGTCGTGTTTAGGTCCAGCAACAGTAAACTAATTTTTTAAAAAGAAATAATTTAACTAAATTTAGATTTAATTTTATAAAATTAAATGGTTGAAAGGGTTGTTTGAATGATTGTTTGTGATAAAAAAAGTTGGAGTCTGTTGACCCTTTTAAATTTTTACACAAACAACTCTAAATGTGGCAACATATTTTGTAAGCTTCCGTTTAAGCAAGACGAGAATGGAGCAACGAAGATGAGATTGCAAACTTGACATAACACTTGACCATGAAGGTTTGAATTGCATGGCGTGTAGGGTATGGTTAGGTGTATATGTTTGATTGGCTATTCGTACGCTACAAATGGCTACATGTACGAATCTTCAACTCGAACTACAACTATGATATAAACACGTCTTTTGGAAAAGAAAATACTTGTCGGATGGAAATCAAGTTAGGCTTGCAGATATACATCCTACTCCTTGCGAACACGGTCTTTCGCACGGTCCTCGCAGTACTTGGCCCAAAGGTCCTTTTTGGGTCTATCTTCATCTAGAATCATCTTCAGTGCAACAAGGTATTAGGGATCATCGGTGTCTTTCCCTTGTCTTCTCGCTCTCAGTTGAGTAAGGTTTCTAATGGGTAAAAGGCCTTGGGCGCAACTGCGTAGTTCAACATGTACTTCTACTGAATGAATGACTTGCCATATTTCTCCGGGTGGTCAATCAATTGGAAGACGTAGCAACGCTCTATCGGCTGTTATGCACAGATAAAGTCAGCGATATTTAAAATGCAACATGCAATGTGAAATATCGATGTATGGCATTCACTTACGCGGCAATCTCCGCATATGTAGTAAGCCCGTGCGGCGATACTAGGATGTGTAGATTGAAAAATCCATGTTGGGTTACCGCAATCACACTGCGGACGTGAAAACTCTGGTGGTGCAGGAGCATCCTTGCAAGAACTATCAGGTACGTTCGTACCTTCTTGGTAACCTTCCACTTCCAGAGCATCTTCCCGTAGTCCAACGTCCCCAAACCAGGCGGAGTGACCTCATGTACCTATTTTCTCCTCTACCTCTCTTCTCCCTTCCTTCTCCCTATTTTCCAAATTAACTCAAATGGAGTATTGTTTGTAATGGTGGAGTATGCCATGATTTTATAGGCTGTTAGGATGTAGTATTGAGAGTAATTTTTGGTGAATAGAAGTCACTCGCGTCTGACATAAGGAATCTTTGGGTATAATATAGCTTAGCAGGTTATCCATTCACAGGGAAAAGTTCGAACCAGTATCTGAAAATCAAATGGTAGTGTGTTGCCTCTTTGGTCTGAAAAGCGTGGATCAGAGTGTTGTCTTCGATGTGAAACGGAGACAACATGTTGTTGTCAATTCTCATAGAGTAGGGGAGGATGTCTAGTAGTAATAGTGAGATTCATGTAGCAAGCCCCTTATGTCACTGTGCTGACTATAGGGAAAGAACTGGAATTGAGTGTCACGGTGCTCACTAGAGGAGGTATGACCGAGAATTATGTTGCATGTCCCATCATCGCGGTGCTGACAGGGGGACCCAAGCACCACAAGAAACGACGTAACATGCATACTTTTAAAGCTTACAGTAGTACTACAATCCCATCATCTACATCGATACTACGATACGAAATAAGGCATACTACACATGGTACTAATGATCTACCTGACCATCTCCCTCCCCCTCCCCCTGTCCATGCCCCAGACATTGTCCATGTCGCTGGCCCCGCTTGGGCGTACGAGGCCCTGTTGGTCGCTATCTAGGTCCCGAAGGGCTCCACCGCTTGGGTGCTCGGGCGACCTTATCTCTATGTGGCGCAAAAGGAGAAGTTGTGGCATACGGATCCATGACCCGTGTGGGATGCTTCCCGAGCGACGCGTCAAATAGTTGTGAACCTGTAAGAACGTCAGGGTGTATGGCTGGGTGGTCGTCGAGGTAGTCCTCCATGTCACATTGCCGTGGGGATGCGCATACCGGGGGCGCTGGTTGATGCATACGTGGTGTGCAAAAGTGGTAAAGTGTTAAACACTCGATGGTTTTGTAAGTTTTCAATCAGAGCAAAGCCCAAAGGAAGTGGTGGAAGGAACATGGTGTAGGCATCATCATGGGAGGGACCCATGATGAGAACGTCAATGTCATGTGAGGTGCCCACTGAGACGTCGGTGGACCTGCGATGTGAGATGCAAGTTCAGTTAGATGTGATAATATGTACAATAATACACACTATGTTTATTGCATTACCTCCTAAGTGGAACTGGTACGGTGAGAACATCCGCTGCCATGACGAGCTACCTACCTGGTCTGGCGGGGGAGCTGCTGAGTGTCGTGGTAGACTTGCAGTGGCTCCGAGGGTCTACTGAGCGGGACGTGAGGATGGTCCCACAACGCCCGATAGCTGGCGAAGGTCAAGCTGACAATGCGCTGAGACCGCTTGTAAATACGGCCTAGGCCTGATCCGACCTCCTCCCGTGAGACCTCCGGGCCCTAACGGGTGCGGTCCCACATGGAGTACACATCTCTACTAAATACTAATATCCACCCCGAGGTCATTCTGCAAAATGCAACATCAAAATTACTAACATGCAAAATGTAATTTACATGATGAAGTACATAATAGGGCATGTATAGAGGTGTTCATGGGTGGCCCGGCCCGAGCCCGAGACAGTCTAGGTCGGGCTTGGGACTGCGTTTTCGGACCGCAAGCCCGCCTGAAAGCCCAAAAAATCAATTAAAAATATAAAAAAAAAACTATTTTTTAATTCTAAAAATTAATTAAATATTATTTTTTATTCCAAAAATTATTAAAATAATATATTTTAAAGGAAAAAACAACTTTCGGGCCGAGTCGGACCGGGCTCGGGCCTGCCCATTTTAGACCAGGCTTTTCAAGCCCGACCCGGCCCGGCTTTTGAACAGGTCTAGGCACGTACCACCAAGTGCAAAGAAATGGCAGCCTGCTTGGGGTATAAGTGGTCGTCTTGAGCCAGCTCAACCTGCGACGAATCGACAACATGGACCAAACAAACCTATGTGACTGGCGTGTACCACCGTAGGTACTCCTGGTACGACACCGGGTCGTAGGGAGTATCCTCCTCAACTACATCCTCCAAGGCCCCTTCCCACGGTGCAATCCAAGAAGCCATGCACTCCCCCAATTCGTACACCTGCCCAGTGCACCTTTCCCGGTGTGCCTGTGAAGAGTTCATGCTAGTTAGTAAGTCACGATAAGATCATAGGACACATACGAATAACATAGACAAAACACTTACAAGTGCATCATGGCTAGTACCAACGCTCCCAACAGAACTTGGAATTGCTGACATCGTCCAAACTGCCTCAACACGCGGTGCACAATGTAGTCCTCGATGAAGACGTTGAACACCAGCTTCCTCCACATCAACCAGTACGCCTAGTCCCTTGTGCAAAGGCTGGACAATCCGCCTGGTGCGTGGATGTTCACCTCCGCTTGCGCGTATGGCTCCCATCGCACTTGGTCCTCCGTGATTTGGTTCAAGGCCCCCGTGAAGTAGTCGTACACGCTACGCTCCTGGAGACCGACCCACTGAGGCTGCAAAGGGGAAAGCATGATTTGAAAGCACAACAAAGATGGTGGATTTATCAAAGCTTGCATCGACATTATTAAGAACCACTTACTGGCGATGTCACCATAAGGATCCCAAGGTCGGCCGATCGACGTCGTCTTCGCCGTTGATCCTCCCCTCTACCCACGGTCGTTCAATGTGGAAACGCTCGAACGACTACAACTAGAGTAGTAGAGGGAAACTGGTCAACAGGGACCGGCCTAGTCCTGAGACAAGCATCGCAGAATTGTGGTACCGCCTCGACGTCTGAGTCAGCGATTGCCCATGCAGACTGGATGAATCGACCTTCGACGTTGTTGCTGTGGGTAATCATGAACATCACCCAACCGAACAGTCATTGCAGGTATGCCTCTAGGTGACGCGTTGCCTGGTAGTCGTTCCCGTCGGGTGCCGTCCTCTCGACCTACAAGAAGAATAATGCATTAGATCGATACAAACATGGACGAAAGCGTTACAAAATTGTAAATGAACTAACCATGAACTGTTGTAGCCACCTCTTCGTTAGCCCGTGCTCCTGGCTCTCCACGAAGACCTAGTAGGGTGCCTTTCCCTCCTACGGCGGTGGAAGAACTCCATGGAACCTTTGTAACAAATCGACCTGCTAGTCGTCCCCAGGCTCCTCTAGCACGACTAGTTGACCATCGTTCAGTAGCCCAGTGAGCATGGACACATCTTGTAGAGTGGGCGCTATCTCACCATAGGGCAGGTGGAAAGTGTGCGTCTCCAGCCGCTAACGGTCCAAAAGAGCGGTGAGGAGTGAGTAGTCGAAAGGAAAGCTCTGGAACCGCTCAACATCTGCCCCTGGGGTAGCATCCTGGTCGACGGTGTCCTCCTAAGTGGCCTGCAACATCCATACAAGAGGAAGGAGTCCGGCAGCTCGCAACCTGCAGTGCAGCATTGAAGAGAAGGACGTAAGTATGTAAACATTAGTAAACGTTGGATGGATCAATTAACTAGTGTTGTACCTGGAAACCAACGCTTATCTAGTCGCCAAGACTTTGATGAAGTGCGAGTCGATAGCACTCCCAGCTCACCGGGAACTTGTCCCTCTGGCAGAAGTGAAGTACGTAGCCGACTGCGGTGCCGACCATCTTGCTCGCGATCCAGAAGGTCGTACGTCCAAGCGGCGCCACCCACCTGACCCGCCAGGCCTATGTTACAACAAAGAAGTTAGTAGTAACTCATGAAATGAACAAATATTTTAGAAATAAATAATGCAATAAATTAGCATAAAGAGAACACAACAAACACATGAGTACTACATAGCATACAAGTTGGGTTTACAATATATTAAATCAAGTAGCAACATGTATAAAGTAAATGTAGCTTGCAACACATGAGATGCAACCACGAAATGGATTACATAAATTGACCATGACGATATGAACAAAGCAATCCTAACATGGACAAATACTGTAGGTAAGCACAAATCAGGCAGCAACTCTAGCTTCGTGATCTACAACATGTCGCCCTCCACGACCGCCACTAGCTGTGTCGTCGTGATCTTCACTCGACCCGTTATGCTTGGTGCACTTGTTCTTCGTATGCCCATAATCTTCGTAAAGGATACACCTCTACACAGGGCCTCCGACTTCAGACTCGTCCATGTCATTTCGGCAAGATTGGTCGTCATTACGCTGTACCTTGTACCATCGGTGTCGTAAAACAATGCCCACTTCTCCACTGGCTCAGCCTTGATCTAACGTGAGAAACATTTGATGCTCCTCACTGTCCTCCTTCTCAAGTCGGGTAGGTCAATCTCGGGCAATGGCGCCAACCGTTCTAGTACATCGGTTGTGTTTCCAGTATGTTGCTTGTTCCTCTCCTCGACGTGCTTGGTGGTGAACTCGTCAAGCTTCTCCCATAGTGCATTGAACTTCCTCTACTGGTTCTGCTTGCACCACCTCTTGAACAGATTCATCAACCTCTTGCTCTTGAACTGCTTGAAAAGAATTGCTCCTAGGTGCTGCATGCACCAATGATTTTGCATGTCACGCCACGGAAAAGGCTCGTCTGTATCTTCTTGCAGATTTTTTATGGCCTTAATCAACCCGGCATGTCGGCCATGTATTATGCAAACGCCTGGGCTTCCACCAACGACCCTAACCTTGAGGTGCCCAAAGAACCACAACCAACTATCAAAGTTTTCACTCTCTACAAATGCAACAATCACGAGGAGGATCTGACTGTTGGCATCCACACCGATTGCCATCAAGATCTTCCCCTTGTATGTTCTGGTCAAGAATGTTTCATCCACGCACATGAGCAGGTGACAGGGATGGAAGGCATCAACATACACACCAAATGCAAGGAAAGTATGTTGCATTACCATGTACTCCTCCATTTTTTTCGAAACATTATCCATCTAAGGGGCAGTCAAATGTACTCGGACACGCCTGCACCAACAACACTCATTCATAGCCACAACACCTGTACACTTCCAACCAGGTCTGCCATGAATTCATTCGTTCCATGGGCCTCAACTCCCAACGGGCCACTTCCGACGAACGGCTCCACAAGTATTTAATGATGACACCATAGAGTGTTGGGTCTAGCAAGAAGCTGCATGTTAGCCAATGCAACACATCCCAGATTTTATGATTATCCGAGTTCGGGTGATATAGTGTGGTATGCGGAAAACTGCTCAAATCAACCCCCCACATGACCCCTCACAAACTTCTCCCTTCCCGTAAAACACTCTGAAAAATGTTGACTTGACGAACCTATCACATGACTCAATATATTTAGAACGGATGCTAATTAAGCATGCTACCGTGCATATCAAAAATACTATCTCCATTTCAATTAAATTTAAAATTACAATAACAAATGTTCAATTAAATCTCAAAATTATAAATACCCTAAAACCAGGATCCCTGGGTCATGTAGATCTAAACCTAAGTAGGCTAGGTCCTCCACTAAGCGATCTACTAATAGGAGTGCCTAGCGTTTTTACGCTAAAACATGTAAATAAATAACCTACATTCTAACACTACATGCGACATAAACCCTAAAAATGTCAATATACAACTACAAAGCCTATGTCTACCACTAATCTATGTTTATTGTTGCTAACCTATCGTGTTTTTTTTTTATCAAAACGAATAATAAACCACATGAGGGAAACAAACTCACCGCTAGTAGATGGAGGAACACAAGCAAAGTCTCCTCCTCCCCTCTCCTCTCTTTTCTTCTTTTGTCCTCTCCTTTCTCTCTTCTCTTCTCTCCTCTCTTCTCTCCTCTTCTCCCCTCTCCTCTCTTTTTTTTGCGAATAGGGGAGCCGGCCATGCGACTGAGCCACGTGGATGTCCGTCGCTCGCTCGTCGCGCGACGTGGTTCGACATAGACCTTAATTGCGCATCCGTAGTGCGACTGAGCAATGTGGCAGGCAATAGGAAAATTTGCTATGCTGACTCATTACTAGGCGTAGAATCGTAGTTTCACCTCGAAACTGGGCCCACTTGTTCGGTGGAACTGCAATTGTGAATTATTTCTTTTAAAAAATGAATTGTGATTTATTTTCATAAATTGAGTAAAAAAATATTTTTTTTTTTAAAAAAAAAAAACAGGATGCATCAGAAATCAGGTCCATGCCACTGTTCAAGGGAACCCCTTGACACTGTTTTGTCGGCAACACATTTATACGATTTTGCGCTTGGGAATTGCTATGTGGAGAGCATTCTACCGAGCACAAACCGGTGATCCACTTCAGAGGTGCTTCTATGCTCACAAAAATAATTCGACGCGTATATATGGTCTAATTTGCAACCACAGCTACTCCACTACTGATAATTTTTTTCCCCCTCAAGGCTCAAGATTTGTGCAATCTAGTCTTTTGGAGAGCGTGGAAGCAACTCCAACACTTTCACCTTAGATTCGATGAGGGCTCCAAGGAGAACGTGCGTAAGCAACTCTCAGCACTTTCAGCTTAGATTTGATGAGGGCTCAGAGGTGAGCGGGAGTCGAGTGGTGCGCAAGGAGGGCATGGTCTGCGGCGCCGAGGAATGGCGGGTGGCTGGGAGGAGGAATCGTAAGAGCGGTGTTCACCGGCTGTGCTACCATTCACCAGATAGACGCCGTGTTAAACTCTCAGTGCAGTGTGCTCCTCCAATTTTCTTGCTTGATTTATAACTACGCTTCGCTAGCAGAGGCAGGCGGGTAAGGCTGCTTTTCACGGACGCGTGGCTCGGCGCGCGGCTGCGGCTGCGGCACGTAGGTCATTGCCCATCGAGCATGCACTCGTCGCGACCGAGCAGGAGGTTTCTCGAACCATCCTTCAAAAAAATCATGCATGTTTCAGTGTGCCCTCATCTGTCCCTGAAAGATTGAAGTAAAAGTAAACTCACGTTGCATAGCACGGTAACTAGCTCCACAGCCTGACACATTACTAGACGAGGCAGGACAGTACTTCCTGAAAGAGCCCAGTACATCTGTGACCTTGAAACCAGCACTCTCTGTCGGGGTTTTACATACACGCGCAAAGAAAGGGAGGCACACATGCAAACTGAAATATGCAAGGTAGAGGGGAAGTGATTTGATACAAGACAGATACTTGAGAGACGATTAGTATTTAACAAACCTAGTTGACGGTTGCAAATCATGAACCCCAGCTAATTAAACCTGTTAGCCAAAGGTTGTGCAGGTTTGGAGCCGCAAACTGTAGCTACCCCTCCCCATTCCAGGTTCTCACTCCTTTTCTGACTCTGGACTCCACCAGTTCTTCCTTTTCTTGGGCGGACTTCTCTTTTGGTCATGAACAAAGAACCGCAACAATGATCAAGTAAGCACACGTTTAAAGACTAATGGTCAGAGAAATCTGAGCATATGATTTTTCCCATGTTAATTTCGTATTAAATATGTTTACAGATGTTATATTTTTTTTTTCAAAAGTTGCTTCTTTTCAGTCCTTTGGAGTGGTATGTAAATCAATCAATTATTAAACTTTGGACTTATTTTGATCTAACCTCATTTTGGGGGAGCCCAGCTACCTTCATCATCAGTTTGTTCTGCAAACACAAAATTAAGATGTTCTCAAACTTCTTGTATGTACCATGAACAGTGCAATGAAATGCAAGTCCACGTCATATACTAGAATTTTATGGAGAACAACAAATTAACTCCGGTATGACCTTAATAACTGTCAAAGCATCAGTCACTGTTTCCTCGAAACGTCTTAGCTCAGCCATGCTCAGCTCGTTGAAATTTGATTCCAGGGCCCTGAAAGTTACTTGGACAATTAAACAGTAACAAAATATATACTCTTCGACGAGAACTAATGGTTGTATTAATCAGGTATATGTGTTTCATTACCATTGAGCAATGTGATTTAACTCAGACACTGAGTCTGGAGCTGACTGCTCATTCTGACCAAGCTGTAAAATAAGATCGGAAGAACCAGCAAAAGAAGATATAGATGATTAGCATATTCTGTGAGAGCTCAAAGAAAGATTAATTGGTAGTCCTCAGAAAACCTATACACACATGTATCGTATGATATTCAGATTCTAAAAAGAGGGATACTCAGTTGTGAATAGTGCAGCTTTCTTTAGCTAGAACAGAAACTGAAGATTGCACATTTATATAACCTGGTGATGTGGTCGATCTGCACCAAATGCGATGGAACCGTGGAATAAAAGCAGACCACTACAAGTTGGGTTCTTTTTTTTCAGAACATATGATCATCGATGTAACATTCCAAAACCATATTTTGGGAATGCTTAATAGAAATACATTGGGAAAAAAATACTTTGATCATTTTGCATATGAAAATCTACCCATGTTTGAAATTTGAATTTTTGTTTAAAAGCAAATCATGAAATACAAACAAACATGTACTTAAAAGAAATTATAAAACAAAATAAAAATAATAGGTGAGAGAATTATCTTGGGTATAATCTCCTAGAAAAAATTTATTAAACAACTTATGTAAAACTTTGTTAAGAATAACAAATACAAATACATAAAAACAGAAACTTGTAAGAATTTTAGAGAAAAATCACAGAAGAGATAAACTTCTGGAAAATTTACATAAGGAACTACATTAGGTCAAGTGCTCTCACAAAAAGTTTCATAAAATTTCGAGATCATTTGCTAGGTGTAAAAATTCGGCAAACAACTCAGCAGTTAAATCCAAAACCCTAACCTAATTCCTCTCCCTCTCGCTGATAGTGGGCCCCACTAACAGGGACCTTCATCCACCTCGGCTCGCCCCCTTGCCAGCGCACGCGCACGCGAGCTCTGCCCTACTCGCGAACCCGGTGCCGCGCGCCCACCATTTTGGCCGCATGATGCGACAATAGGTGTCTCGATCTTTCGATGATAAGGATAACTCGATTTAGTGGAGACGACTCTCACGATTCGGCTACCAATTGCACATGATCAATATGCCCGTAATCGCTGAACCAACTCCGGGATTGTTATCAACCTTGCTAGAAGCATGATCGACCTGACTACAAAGGTCTATTCCTGCATGCAATCGAAGAACACGCAAGAACAAGATAATAAATAATTTGAAATTGCAAATATGATTGAAATACTCAATAAAGTTGGGATTCTGAAGCAGTATTATGGTTGGTCTAATCGACACAAGCCAATACACGAAATTGCAATGTAGCTAACTTTTAACTGAACAAAATCCGAATTCTGAAGTGTCGCACCCATGCGTTTATATGAGGGAGACAACCAAGGCGTGGCGGCCAGGGAGGTCGGCACACGCCCCTAGGGTTACAAGGCCCATGGGCCCAAGTGGAGGTGGCACAGCACCCTTCTGTCTTGGGTCCAGAAACAGCACCGGACTATTTTCGCGATTGCGGCGCGTTCAGAAGGAATTTGGAGGTGGGGCCAGATCCATTGGAAAGAGGATGAGATAAGCTTTTAATCAAGTACTCGTGAACCTCCAACAGACTCAGTATGTGAAATTTATGCAAGCTTGAAGTTAGTACTGTCTCCGGAGGACGAATTGGATTCCAGAATGTCTCACTGGAACTCTTGCTTGACTTGGAACCAAAATGACATGGGGACCTTCCTTGTACCATGACATGGAGTAGCGGTCAAATCCGCGCCCCTAGTTTTGCCCAACCGCCCCTGTCACCTCCGCTCGCCCATGCCTACCCTAGCTCGTCAACCCTGCCCGTTGTTCCGTCAAAACCTCCGAGAGCTCCGCCGCCTTGCCCGCAAGTACGCTCACTCCTCCGTGTGTCTTCTTTGCCCCATCGCCTATAAGAAGCTCGCTAGGGTTTCTTCTCTCCCTTTCCTCGCCATTCCCCTCATTCCCCTACCTTCTCTTCCCCTTGGTTGAGCTCAAACACCTGTAGAGCTCGAGCTCTATTTCGGCCACCGCGCCACCGCCGCCATTTCTGCCACCCCGAAGGGTTTCTCTTCACTCTGCTCTCGTCATCTCGTGTTCCAGAGCACCAGGAACTTTTACCCTCACTCGATTTCCTCTTTGGTCCATAGGAGCTACTGCATCGTTGGTTCTTACCCAACTCCGGCCAGCAACGTCGCCTTTACCGCAGTTTCCTCCTCGGTGAACCCCGCGTCAATTCCTCAAGGCCAGAGCACTCCTACATCTCCCTCATCCTTCCCCAACCATCGAACAGAACTCTCCCTCACCCGAACGCCTCCTCCACGTGAAGCCCCACCGCGTCACCTCGATTCTTCGTCGTCGGCCTTCTCTGAGCTTCCCCGAGCACTGTCTTTGCTTCCAGTGAACTCCTAGTGACTTATAGATGCTCATACGCGCGTTTGTTAGCCAAGGGCGACATTGTGCTCGTAGTTGGCTTGTAACCGTAGCATTGCCGCCGCTCATCTCCGGTGCGCCGCCGCGTCAGGCCACCCCATCCCTCGCCGTCGACACCATCAGGTCGGCAAGCTCACACGGAACCCATTTTGGGCTTTCCCCAGCACCGCCGTGCACCACCGCGCCAGTGACGAGCGCGGCCGCGAGCACCCGAGCATTGCTCTGTGCTGTTTGAATGGGACAAGCACTGTAGCAACGCCATTAAATAACCCAAATCCCTGTCGTTTAGACAAAGCAATGATTAGTTGTTGATTTATTGCTACGGTGTTTCAATGACATGTGGGGCCGCAAACAATTAACAAAGTTCATTTAAAACCAGGTTTCACTGATGAGTCAATGACATGTGGGCTCGTGTATTAAGTGCACAGTATGCACCCACTTGGTGGACCAAGGCGCTGTGCATATAGACTTTTGGTCTACGCACTATTTCCATAAGCCTAACCACTGACAGATAGACCCTACCCATTGGAATAAATAAAATCTAAAGTATGCTTTTAGTTGTGAGGAAATACGCTTTCGTTGTTTGGAAAGCGTAAATCTCAGTAAGTCCAGAGGAGAATACACTTTCCTTCTTGGAAAGTGTAAACCTCAATAGAACGTACGAGAGAATACACTTTCTCTACTGGAAAAATGTAAATCTCGAAAAATACGCTTTCGACGTTATTTTTCTTTTTCTCTGGAATTTTCAAACCGAATCAAATTGAAATCTTAATAACTTTTGCATAAAAACTCCTAATTGAATGATTTTTGTTTCTAAATTCATCTAAAATCGTGCTCTACCAGAATATACAAAAATATTTGAATTTGGTTACAGTTAAATTTATTGTTGTTATTTAATTCGTTTCCGACTCTTTTTGGATTAGACGTTGATTGCTCGAGCGATTATTTCAATGAGCAACCATCCACATATTCGGAAAAACAAGATCAAGGCAAGCACCTCTTTTGATCATGTTGATCCCATTATTTTACTTACTGTACTTTGTTTTGCAAAAAAAAAAAAATCTATTATGCATGCGTGTATGTTTGATATAAAAATGCTATGTTCGGGAAGTCGGTAGTTGTAAATCCTATTCGATGCATATATCTCCTTGAAAAACTGAGGTCTTACTGTTGTAGCCATTATGTTATGGGTTACACAATATATATAATGTCATTTGGGAGATTTCTGAGTGCGATTTTTGCACAACTACTTACTAGAGTGATAGATTTTCCACAAAAACTATAAAAGAACAATATGATAAAATTGAGTTTGGGAGATTTATGAAAAATGTATAGAGGTGTGTACCTCTGTTATTTTGTATAAAAATAAAAATGCAAAACCTAGTTTTAGACGCGGGCGAGTTATATTATATTCTGACTAGTACCTCACTAGTAGATAGGGGGAGATTCTCGCTCGAGGTCAATTAAGAACTGGACACCAGCGGCTCCAATCTAAGACCTAACATACAACCATATATGTTGATATGGGACGGCCTTAGCTAATTAAGTCATTGAAAACTAGCCTTGCACGTAGGTAGGCCGTAGAGTGCGGACATGACCAGTTAGGCATGTTCAAAGGGGCTCCCTTCACCGATGTGTTGGGAACAAAGGCTTCCGACATAGCGCCGAATGTCTCACCGAGGCAGTGGTGTCCCCGTGTGAGGTAAGGATAAACATTCGCCAGGCTAGTGCAAGGGAAGGACTAGATGATGTAAAGGCTTGGGCACGTGCTCTAGACTGCTTACTTATAGTAGTGAGTAGTGGTATCGATGGATGCCAAATAAACTAGAGAATTCGTGTACTATGGGTAAAGTTGTACACCTCCGTAGAGTATAAATTTATTTAAATAACTGTGTTCGCGGTCATGAGCGTGCTTATTGCGGACGGTATGGGTTTAGTTTTGATTTTCACAAAAACCGTTTTATTGTTTAAACATGGGTAATGACTTGTAGGTTTTATTTGAGTTAACTGCCATGCTATGGCTGAAAATAAAATATGGCTCGCAACCGAGGAGGGTTGCGAGTTCTTGTCATTATTCTTTTGAGCTCGTAACCGAGGAGGGTTGCGAGTTGTTATTATTATTCATTCCATTCTTTACTTACTGTCATGTATCTATTTAATTGCTTTTAAACTTCCAGTGCAAATTACTATGTATTGATTTTGCAAATAAAAATAACTTTAAGCAAAATAACTGGTAGAGTAGAGCCTCATTCTTTGATAGCCCTACATTTATATAAACTTTACGATACACTACAACACTTGTTGAGTACGCATTGTACTAAATCTTACTTATATTGTTGTTTAGAATTCGAAGATGAGCCGACACCCAACGATTCGTTCTTTGTACCCGGAACTAGAGGGTTTGGTGACGGGTTTATCTAGGCCTTATTTCTTGTAGGTTGCATGAGAGTTGGATGGGCATGCCGCTGGTTTCTTTACTTACATTACTTCTTCCGCTGCTACTTATATTCTGTTGATACCTGCTTTTATTTGGCTAGTCGGTCGTTGATGTAATAACTTGTAATCGCTTAAGTTAAGTACCATTTTGTTTACTTTGTATATGAGAATGTATGGATATAAATGTCAAGTATTGTGAATGTGTATACTAGCCATTGATCATGGGACTAGTACGGTACACACATATGATTTTCGGGTATTCTACGTCCGAGGGTCCGACAATAGATGTGATAGAAGATTCATCCATGCATTAGGACAGTTCATAGGTAAGCTGGAACTATTATTATTGTCAGCCAAACCGAAGAAAACTCAGCTGAACCAAAGAAGAAACTCATGCTCGGCAGAGCGTTCGACAGAGCCTAGGTTAGCGCTGGAAACCAATCGATGAAGCCCACGCTTGGCAGAAGCACACGCAGGAAACAAGACACACACACACGCGTGCAGGATCACGTTGGAAGGAACACACGAACGCGAGGAAAGAACCACACACACGCTGGAACTTCAGAGCGAAAGAACAAAAGGATTTTGGTGCTACATGCACGACAATGTTTTTCTAATTTTTTTTCTTTCCTCTATTGCTTGCTTAAAAATGATTACAATAGGTGCCCTTTTATCTAATACAGGCTACTACTCGTATTCGACAAAGACTCTACGTATCCGGAAGGGATTCCAAACCAACTCTAGTATCTATAACGAATACTGTCTAAATACGAAACACAAACTCTTCCTAAAATCTAAATATGTCATATACACAAAGATTACCTAACAAATCACTCCCTAATCTTTGTGCAATTACTTGATCTCGACTATGCCGATCTTTGCACGTAGTTCCTGGAACTTGACGTGCCCAAGTGCCTTAGTCAAGATGTCTGCGAGCTATTCTCTAGTGCTATTGTACACCTCAATTTTGCCGTTCTCAACACACTCCCGAAGAAAATGATACCGAGTGTCGATGTGCTTGCTTCGGTCATGAAAGACTGGATTCTTGCTGAGGGAGATAGCAGACTTATTGTCCACCTTGAGCACGACACTACCAGTTTCTTCATTCTTCAGCTCACCAAGCAGGCGGGATAGCCAAATGCCTTGACTTGCTGCTGTCGTCGCAGCAATATACTCGGCCTTGCAAGAGGACAGTGCCACGACCTTCTGTTTTTTAGACTAGAAACTAGCAGTAGAAAAATAGCACACCAGTGGTGCTCTTGCGGTCATCGATGCCATTGGCCATGTCGCTGTTAACCAACCGTGACTCCTCCCCTTCCTTCCATAGCGGTAGCCCTGAAACGACTCACATACCCAACCAAGTACGTGACTCCTCCCCTTCCTTCCATAGCGGCTGAGGTCGTCGACCAGGAGCAAGAAGTAGCGCTTCCCATTCGGTGTTGCCAGTGTGATCGGTCCGCATAGGTCACCATGCACCATCCTGAGGAGATTCTCCGCGCGGTACTTGGCCTCCTCTGGAAATGGAGTACGATGTTGCTTCCCCGCCAAGCAGCTATCACATATTTGGTTGATGTGGTCGATCTTAGGAAGTCCCCGCACCATGCCACGTTGTGCCAGCTTCCGGAGCGCCTCAAAATTGAGGTGATCGTAGCGGGCGTGCCAGTGCCATGCGTCGTCGTCGAGTCGTGCCGCCAGACACACTGGTTGTGCTATGTCTAGGGATAGAACATATAACCGGTTGCACGCACGATCGAGGGATGTAGTACACTCCCATCAGCGTGTGTTGCTCTCTGTTGTGGCACATGAACAGTACCATACCATGTCCACGGATGTCGACGATTGAGCCATCACCGAACTTGACAGTGCATGTGACATCGGTGTCCAGCTCGGCGAAGACATTCCTACAGCCCGTCATGTGGTTGCTAGCCCCATTGTCAAGATACCACGCATCATCATGGCAGTCCTCTTCATGTCCTAGGTGCACATCAGCATGCACCTCGTTGAGAACGACATCCTTGATCATGCTCTCGGCGGCCTCAGGCGGTATGCACACCTGCGCCATGAGCAGCGTGGGCTCGTCGTCGACGACCTTTGTTAGGTTGGCTTGCTCGTTGCGCCACGACTTGCGGCAGTCTCTGGCCTAGTGCCCAAGTTTGCTGCAGTTACAGCACTTGTCCTTCGACACGTCACGGCCGCCATTAGACGTAGTGCCACCACTGCCATCGCTGGTGGCATAGCCACTGCCGCGGCCTTTCGTCTTTCCATAGCGTCGATTGCCGCCATAGCCACCGCCGGGCTTCTGTCCACCAGACGAGCCCTGGCCATGCTTGCGCTGCTTCATGCGCGCAAGCCACTCCTCTATGAGGAGCAAGCGTCCGCTGGTGCTGTTGATGTTGTCTTGGCCGTAGCGCTCTTCTGCAGCATTCAGTCGTCCGATGAGCTCCTCCACCGAGAGCGTCTGCAAGTGAACGAGCGTCTCAATTGAGATCACTACTTGAGTATACCTCGGTGGGACAACACAGAGGAATTTTTTAACAACACGTTCTTCCTCCAACTTGTCCCCGAGTATCTCCAAGTTGTTGATTAAGCCGATGAGCAGCATTGCGAAGTCATCCACCGACTCGTCATTCTTGAATTTGATCGCCTCAAATTCTTTGCGCAACATCTGCGCCTTTGCCTCGCGCACGCGCTAGACGCCCATACGCAATGTCTTGATGGTGTCCCATGCGTCCTTGGTGGTGTTCTTGACGGCGAGCATTGATAGCATCTCTGGCGGGGTGACACAGAGTATGGTGAACAGTGTCATCCTGTCATCGCGGTAATCACCATTGCGGGGTCGATCGCCTCCCACAAGCCTTGCGCTCGTAGGTTCACCCTCATCACGAGAGCCCAATCTCCATAGTTGGTTCGCGTCAGCATCGGATAGACGATTGAGCCTCTAGATTCCCTCACCACATGATGGATAACCACTTCCCCGCCGCCGCCGCCGCCACCGCCGCTGCCAGATTTTGCCTCCAGACGTGCATCGATGTCGCTGGGCATCCTTGGCCGAGAAGGTGAGTGGGAAGATGATTGAGACATCGTCGGATCGAGCGCAAGGCTCTGATGCCAATTGTAAGCCAAACCGAAGAAAACTCAGCCAAACCGAAGAAGAAACTCACGCTCAGCAGAGTGTTCGGCAGAGCCTGGGTTGGCATTGGAAACCAATCGATGAAGCCCACGCTTAGCAAAAGCACATGCAGGAAACAAAACACACACACGCGCGCGCACGGGATCACGTTAGAAGGAACACACACACGCGAGGAAAGAACCACGCACATGCTGGAACTTCAAAGCGAAAGAACAGAAGGATTTTGGTGCTGCATGCACGACAATGTTTTTCTGTTTTTTTTCCTTTTCTCTATTGCTTGCTCCAAACTGATTACAATAGGTGCTCTTTTAGATTTCTTTTAAATAACCTAGTTTTTATTCTAAAATACAGTAATAATACTACGTTTTTTTATTTTACAGGAATAATCATCTGTCGCTCAACCGTTGGGCAACTAGCCCAAGTCGCTCAATGGTTGAGTGATTTGGACACTTGTCGCCCAACAGTGTACAATGCATGCCTGCTAGTTGAGCGGCCTGTGCACTTGGACCAACCGTTGAGCGACACGTGGACTTGTCACTCAACCTCCACGTGTTGCTCAGCCGTTGAGCGATTTGGGCTAGTTGCCCAACGGTTGAGCGACAAATGATTATTCCTGTAAAATTAAAAAAACGTAGTATTGTTACTGTATTTCGGAATAAAAACTAGGTTATTTTGAAAAAAAATTTGCCCTTTTACTTGTATTCGACAAAGATTCGACGTATCCAGAGGGATTCCAAACCAACTCTGGTATCCATAACGAATATTGCCTAAATACAAAACACAAACTCTCCATAAAATCTAAATATGGCATATACACAAAGATTACATAACAATTATATCCAAACATAAGGTGTCAAGAGTCCTCGAGATACAACATCTAGATTGAAAGCGGAGAGTTCATTTTGAAAGTATTATTGCAACTAGCAAAGAAACATGCATGAGGGCAAGGAAGAAAACGTCTGAGTAGCAGTTATTGTCCCAATACGGGAATTAAGTTCTCTACAACAAAATTGTGTGGCAATTTAGCGTTTAGGAGCGAACATGTTTTGACATTACGAAGGAACCCTGGAGGGGGCAAGGTCATAAAAATGAAAAACACAACTCAGTAATACAACCTGTGTATTGTGTTAAATCTAGATTTTGAGAAAATATATCCTTATTTTTCTTAAAAATTTCCTGAAGGAGGTGATGACAAGTAATCTCACTTCTCACACATGACCTGCAGGATTTTGTTGGACAATATGTGATATCTTTATAATGTTATTGAGCAAATTGCCCCTAACTTGTACATATGGTGTATATATGTTGTGAGTACGTCACTTGTGCAGTTAGACGTCTCAACTGATGTGAATTTGTGCAAAGGACTCCCAAACCAGTTTTCCCCATTTGACCATCTCTACGGCGCTCACTACATCATGTAAGCTGGTGCTTTATTTTTTTTTGTTTAAAATGCAGAAAACATTCAAGCAAACTTTTGTAGCTAAGTTTAAATTGATCATGAAATTTGATGTGCCTAAGTGTTGGTGCTCATTTTATATATACGATTTACTCACCTCACTTTACCATTGATTATCTCGGTATTCGTGCATAAACTGTCACTTGGCAACTAACCCTAACGATGTATTATGTTGATCATGCAGGAACATGCTAAAAGAGCCACAAAGAGAATTCCAGAACCTTCCGGAAAGGAGAGAGATTTAGAAAGGATAAACGTTAATTTTCCAAAGGAATCCCGTGCCAAAACTTCCAAAAAATTCACAGATGGAAAGTCAAGAGGCAAATATGGAGAGAAGCCAAAGTGGACCCACATGTCCGCTTCAGGCGCAGACACCCGTACTGCCGACTGACGCTCCCACATGCGCCGAATTCATAGACTCGCCAGAAAGGGAATCCAGCATACCTTTGGCCCTCCGATCTACCACTTCTTCCATGATGTTTACCCGATCCAGTAGCTAGGGAGTAACTTCCTGTTCTTCCCCCGAGCTTTGGGGATCTCGCTATGTAATTGACGAAGTTTTGATCTAAGTTATTATGGTAGTTTTTGCTATGATTAGTCTGCTTGCTACCGTGTTAATTAATTGATGGGGCATTGCCAATTTGTTAGTTGATAGACTTCAGCATGGTGTTCAGCTCTCGTCAAACGATCTGAAACAAGTAGTACAAGTAGTGCATAGTTTGCCGTTTTAACTTAACCCTAGTACATGATAGGTGCGAAGGTGAAAAGAGAGACAATGAGCTGTAGGGTGAGAGCTATCTAGCATATTACCAATTCATAAGTTGATTTGTCTTTATGCATGCAAGTGAACATGGCGTAGCCGGCCTCAGGCTAGTCTAGTCGAAATTTGCCATTTAACCTAGCCCAGCAGGAGGTATACCCCTCCTCACAAGCACAAAACAACAAGCAATTTTGAGCTGGGCCTCGGGCCATTGCCCTAGCGGCCTGAGGCCCAGCTCCGCCGCTGCAAGTGAACCTAGCCCTAGGGAGGAATTGTTTAGACTTTGGTAAAACCCAAACCGGTGTTAATTGCTTTAATACAATCTTTTATACATCATTCTGTTAGTAGTAATATGATTCGATACCTTGGGGATACCTTGTGATACTCAGGTGAAAAGCTACAGTTAACCTGCTAACATGTGCGGTTGCGGTTTAATTATTGCATGTATATTGTGTCAACACTAAGTTCTAATGGGATCCTCTATAGTTTTACAATTCAGAAATTAAAGGCCGAAACAAATTAACTTCTAAATTAATTTGGTAGATGCCTAAAAAAAGTCACAAATACAATAAAAGAGAGAACAAATACAAACATTTTGAGATATTAAGACTACTTGAAAATAATAAATAACACAAAAATGTGCATATAAAATACTAGAAATAGAACAATGATGAAAATGCTATTTTCCCCACTTTTTCGTATTCTTTGGAACTTGTAAAATTATATTTTCTTGTTTTCACACTCATTAAGTGATGAAAGTGGTAGCCACCTTCAGTGGAATTAACGAGTTTTTTCATATGTACTTTGTACGTAGGCATAAAGGGAACATGTATACCATGCATGCCACCATCGATGGTCGATCATGGTCATAAAGAAATGACATATTTGGGACAACAGTCCAGATCTATGAATTCAGTTAGCATATAGCGTGACCATAAAAAAAGGAGTTGGATTACTGATATTACTCATCAACTATGTATGCTTGACCTGTATATTGCAATCAACCCGAGAGTCTCGTGCTTCAATATTTCGATCATTTGTTGTGTTGGGAATGTCCCAGTATGGACCAAAAATCTTCTCAATGCTGCAAGAATGATGTCACAAAACAGGAAGTTAAACTCAATTCCAGCCGAGGGTACATATAATTAATTGTTCAAAATTAATCTGTAACTTCACACAAGGACAGGCACACTATCAAAACTATATACGATGTTCATCGCAAAAAAAAAAGAACAATATATTTATAACGTTATTTTTTTTCGAAAATTATTGTGTAGAACAGTAACAAAGCAGATTTAAAATGCCTTACTTTGCATTCACATATATATTTTATGCATGTATTCAGACTGTATGTAATAACTCAACATTAGCCCACAAGTACCATCTGGTGCAACATGTATATTATTAGTAAATATTATTACAAGTGCACTTAATTACAGTCTTACAATTGCATGACAGTATCACGAATTTTAGTTACAGAAAGTGCAAATCCACCCAAAAAAAATAGCCGTAGTGGTGATAAATTTTGCGGCTTAATTACAACAAGTTTGGGTCTCTTCGTTAATCTTATGAATGAAGCTCAAGGCTAGGTAGTGTACACGTACAGTAGCTAGTGACGTTGAATGTTTTGGCTACGTACATGGATCATTTCTCATCCGCAATATATACACTGGTCACTAATGACGTTTATATATGAGAAAAAATTTAGACAGAAGGACATCACCCAGCCTTTACTGAAAGCCCAATAACACGTCTATGAGAAATCCCCTTGGCAATGATGAAATGCGACATAAAATTAAAAACCTCTGCCATGGCTATCGCTAGCTACACACCATTCAGGACTGCTCCATGCACAGTCCCTCGTGTCAGCGGCAGCCTGCACAGATCCTTATCCATTCGAGGAACGCCTCGAGTTCCGACGCCTGATACGGCAGCGGTTTCTAGACCAATCCGCAATCGGCGTACAAGAAAAAGGACAAGACCAGTACAACAAAACATACATATGTAGCGCTCGATCGTTGGACAGCACGCCCCAAAAAGGCAAAAACCACACGAGTAGACACCAGATTAGGCGAGAAAGTAGATTAGTGTGTAGCACCTGGAGTTGGAGGAGGCGAACTCGTAGAGGCGGCCGGCGGGGGAGAAGACGACGAGCGCGACCTTGGCGTCGCACAGCACGGACAGCTCGTAGGCCTTCTTGAAGAGCCCGCTCCGGCGCTTGGAGAAGCGCACCTGCCGGCTCGTCCGGTCCTCTATCCGCCGCAGCTCCACCCGCCCACGCTTCCTCTTCACCTTGATCTGCTTCACCATCGCTCCTTCCCCCTCCTCCCCCGCCGCCGCCTGTTGCACTCTCCTCCCCACCTCCTCCCCCTCCATCCCAACCAACCCTAGCTAGCTGCTACTACTACTTCACAAGCCAACCACCCCAACCAACCAACCACGTGAGGAGGATGCTCTAGCTAGCTGCTAGCTCTCGGAGGAGGCGCGCGTCGGCAGGATATAAAGGGGGAAACGACACACATCTTGGGGAGGAGAGGAGCGGCGAGGCTGGACCGCTGGAGACTCCTACGAAAGTTGTGGAAGACAGGAGAAGGGGCTCCATCTCCATGCCCATTGGATGGGTACAGTACAGACTCACGCACGCAGCTGTGGGGCTGGGGCGCGCTGCGTGTGGCCGTGTCCCTGTCCCTGTCCCCGCCCGTCCGCCTCGCCTCGCCTCCCCTGCAAAATTAAAGAGTTCGCGCCGGGTCCACCTGCCGGGGCTCCCGATTGGCTGGCGCTTTATAGCGGATGTGGGGGAGCGAGGCGACGCGACGCGATGCCGATGCAGAGCGCGGACGCGCGCCAGCAACTGTTGGCTCCTTTGTCCTCGTCTCGTGGCCACCAGCTCTGCCCTCTTTTTCTCTCACCTTCGCGGCTTCTCAACCCTGATTGGCTGCTTTTGCCATTTGTTTCTTTCTAGCCCATGGGTGTATATGATTCTGTCGGCATCCGTTCCTATCGTCCTCACGATGCATAAATGCATCGACACAAATTACCACTTGGGAATACTGACCTTAGCTCAGTTGGCACGAGGCTCTCTGTCTATCCGCGTTCGAGGTTTGGATGTTCGACACGTGTGTCTCATCACTTCTTTAATATAGCCAGTTGGCTACTTTTTTTTAAAAAAAAATAGCACTTGGCTACCAGAGCTTACCCACACTGTATAAATCCATAATCGGTCTGCCGAACAAAAACGTGAAAGATCGGCCCCTTTTCAAGGTGCCGGCAAAGTGTGTTAGGATTACCTGGCCTGGTAGCACATATGTCTCTCCTTGTTATGTCTAAAAATAAAGGCTTCCCTACGTTTTTCAGGTGTTTTCTCCTACTCGCACGGAGACAGTTTTCCTCGTGTTTTGCTTCGCGCAGCGCCCGGGCTTCCTTCGCGCAACGCGCTTCGCGTTTTACATCTTGCTTCGGCTCGACGTGCTGGCGCTACTAAGAACCATCCAGCGAATCGGCCTGATTATGTGTGCGTCCACAATTTTTTTTCATCCTGTCTTACGCTCTGCATGCTGCCTTGGTTCCCGTGTGCGTGAAACTGTCATCGCTGAGCCGTCAAAGGGGAGGCGCGCCGGGCTCGGGGGAGGAGGAGGCGACGCGTGTTCGGGGGAGGGGAGGAGGCAGCGGGCTCAGGGGAGGAGGTGCGACGGGCTCGAGGAGGCGGCGACAGGCTCAGGGGAGGAGTCGCACCGGGCTCGAGGAGGAGGCGGCAACGAGTTTGAGAGAGGAGTTGAGAAACTTAATCGTTTGAGTGGGGGGCGCAGGCAAACCCTAGAGTCCGAATATAAATAGGGATAGACATCACATATGGTTCTAAAGTAGAACCGTCTGTGATAAATAATATCACAGATAGTTCTAATAAATAATCGTCTGTGATATATGATGTATCATAGATAGTTCCAATAAATAACCGTCTGTGATATATGATGTATCACAGATAGTTTTTACTAAGGAACCATATGTGATATATGATGTATCACAGATGGTTTATGCAGAGGAACGTCTGCGATAGCTTATGTATCACAGACGGTTTGTAGATAAAACCGTCTGTGATATATAATCACAGACGATTTGTAGATGAATCCGTCTATGATATTATTTTGTATTAGCTAATCTAGTTCTGTTTATTGGCTAGCATCAGGAAATGCTAGCTATGCCATCTGAAACAAGCAGAAAACACAACAAGTACATGTATATATCCAATTCACATTCATTTCAGAAACAAACACATCCATTTCACAATACAAATCAATTAACTCAAATGAACTAAAACACAACCTCATAATTGTCTCTCGGACCTTGATCGGCAAAATACTGCTAATTGCAATAGAGAACATCTGTGTCATCAACACATGACAATCATGAGACTTCATGCCAATTAACTTCAAATCTTCCATCAAAACAAGTTTCTTCATATCGGCGGAGTAACCGGATAGAACTTTTACACCATACAAGCACTGGCACAGTTTAGTTCTCTCGGCCTTGGACAGAGTGTAACAAGCAGGAGGAAGGTACATTCGTCCTTTATCGGTCTTTGTCAGTGCTAACTCTGGTCTGATGTCCATATCAATCAAGTCAAGCCGTGCGTTGACACCATTCTTTGTTTTATCACGAGTGTTTAGTAAGAGACCAATAAAGCTATCACATACATTCTTCTCTACGTGCATGACGTCGATGAAGTGGCGAACTTCTAGGTGCTCTCAATAAGGTAAGTCCCAAAATATTGATCTCTTCTTTTAGATGTTCTTCTCATGGGTCCTCGATTTACGTCCCTTTTTAGCACAACATCTAAATCCTTAACCATATCATAGACCTCTTTTTCGCTTAAATGCTTTGGAGTTGAACTGTCCTCATTCTCTCCGTCGAATTGTTTCTTCATCCTACGGTATGGGTGAGCCCTCCGAAGGAACCTACGGTGACACATGTACACGGTTTTGCATGAGTGCTTCAGCCACACACTCTTGGTATCATCTAAGCAATGAGTACAGGCTTTGGCCCCTTTTGTACTCTGGCCCGACATGTTAGTAAGGGCAGGATAATCATTTATGGTGCAGAACAACAAGGAGCATAAAGTGAAGTTCTCTCGTTTGTACGCATCTCATACATGTACCCCTTCAATCCATAGTATTTTTAGATCTTCCATCAATGATGCTAGGTACACATCAATATCATTCTTAGGTTTCTTCAGCTGTTGGATAAGTATCGACAGCAAAATATACTTTCGCTTCATACACAACCAAGGAGGAAGATTGTAGATACAGAGCGTCATAGGCCAAGTGCTATATAGGCTGCTCATGTTACCGAAAGGATTCATTCCATCTGTACTCAATTCAAACCTTATATTCTTCGGTTCTGCACCGAAGTCTACAAACCTCCTATTGATGTTTCTCCACTGGGAGGAATCAGTAGGGTCTCTTAGCTTTCCGTCGTTCTTACGCTACACTCCTCCGAGTGACAATGCAGTAGTTTTGCTTTCTTTGGGTTAGCAAAAAACCGCTTCAAATGGGGAATTACAGGAAGATACCACGCCACCTTAGAAGGAGGTCCTTTCTTCACCTCGATTCCCTCGTCGTTATCTGATTGATTCTTACGCTTGTATCGGGATGCGTAGCACACCAGACATACATGCATATTTGCATACTCGTTACGGTAGAGAATACAGTCGTTCGGACATGCATGTATTCTTTTTTACTTCCATTCCCAATGGACAAAAAACATACTTGCTTTGTAGGTGGTTTTGGGCAACTCGTTTCCCTCTAGAAGCATGTCTGCTAAGAGATCGACCTAACAGCGTCGTGAAACTCTTGTCGGACCAACCGTTACTTGCCTTCAATTTTAGCAATTCAAGCACGGATGACAACCTTGTGTATTCCGACTTACGGCGCGGGAACAAAGGTTTCTCCGATTCCTTCATCAAGCCCCGGAATTTTACAGACTCCCTCTCATCACAGTTTTCTTCTGCATCGTGAAGCATCTGATCTAGATTATAATCGTGCAGCCTATCCGAATTGGAACCACAATTGACATCATCCGGTGGCATATCGTTGACTTCGTCGGTGATGTCGTTATTACTACCTTCTTGTATAATCTGCTTTTCACCGTGACTGGTCTAACGTGTATAACCCTTTTTGAAACCCCTTCGAATCAAATGTGCTTCGATCTGCGCTCGGTTCTTAAACATCTTCAAATTCTCGCAGTCAATGCATGGACAGTACATATATTCCGCCCCCTTATTCAACATATTCTCTTCGGCAGCTCTTGTAAAAGCAGATACGCCATTAATGTACTCTTCACTCACACGGTTCTCAGCGTACATCCAGCTTCGGTCTATCACATGGTTCGTATTGAAAACCCTAAAAATAAATAAAAGGGTGACTTCGAAAGCGTATTTTCTTAGGCTTACGCTTTCCAACTGAGAAAGCATGTTTTTCTCTGAACTAAAGGTGGCTTTTCTCATTTTTACATTTTTTTGGATTTTATTAACTTACATGTGGGCTCTACTTATCAGTGACTCGTTTTTTATTTCATGATTTTATTTATAAAATCTATGGCGGTCCCATGTGTCATAGACTCGTTAGTTTATTAACTAAATGATTAAAAACAGTAGGATTTGAAGCTCAAATTGAGCTCAGGGTGAAATCGCATTGCTAATAGTCATGGCCCTGGGCCCTAAGGTCGCCTGAGGCGAGCCGACGGTGATGTCCCATGGCGACGCCATGGGCTTCACTAACGATTTCGGTGTAGACGCTTGAAACTACTCAAATTAAAAGATGCTTATCCTCCAGTAGCTCACCTCGATCGCGAGGAATGTGTCAATGAAGTCGGGGAAGATCCAAGGCGGCTAGTCGAAGTCGGGGAAGGTCCAAGGCGGCTGGTCGTCGGTGAACAGAGGCGACGGCGGCAAGCTCCTCGGTGATAGGTCTTCTCAGTAGGAATAAACTGAAACTAAGCATATACACAACTTTAGGGGGGCATATAGGTGGGAAATCGACCTTGGTGGGGTCGAGGACTCACCAGAGAAGAGTTGGCGTCGATGGCAGCGGCAGTGACAGAGAGGTCTACGGTGATAGCTCAACATGGGCGATAATAGCTGAAATGGACCACACGAGCGGGCTCAGTGAGGTGAGGCGATACTCAAACCGGGCACGGAGTGGCGATGGACTCACCGAGCTTGGAGATCTCCCGCGGTTACCATAGCGCTAGAGATAGAGATTAAGAAAACTCTGTTGGGGAGCTACGCTGCACCATCTGTGATGAATTAATTATCACGGATGGATTTGAACAAAAACTGCTTGTGATATGTAGTAAT
The DNA here is from genome assembly GCA_036346255.1 of Ampelocalamus luodianensis. NCBI lineage: Eukaryota > Viridiplantae > Streptophyta > Magnoliopsida > Poales > Poaceae > Ampelocalamus > Ampelocalamus luodianensis. Next base: position 42,555,688 of record CM070631.1, read on the forward strand.
ATTACAGACGGTTATTTTTGAAAACTGTCTATGATACTTGGTAATGTCACAGACGGTTTTTTGTCATAACCGTCTGTGATACTTCACATATGGTTTTAAACATGAACCGTCTGTGATATTACCTCTTTACAAACGGTTTTTAGCACGGAAAGTAAGACAGACGATCGCTAAACAAAAACCGTCTGTGATTGTGTTTAATACAGACGATTTCGATGAACCGTCTGTGATCAGGCGTCCAGTATTAACATTTTTGTAGTAGTGTATAATATCTATTGCAAACTACAATACGCTTTGTGTTTTACCTCACCATGTTTACCCAACCAACCGTATTTTGCCTACCGCATTTCCATCCTCGCAATTCGTTTACAATTTAAGATTGTTCTTGTCTGTGCGCACGCAACTGTTATGGCACTCTAAAGTTGCCAATTTCGATCCATAGCAAAAACTGAAAACTAAAACTAACAATATAATGAGATGTCTTACATCCACTATGCAGATCGGTAAAAAATAAAACAAAACATAAAATACTTTTCTTACGTTTCGAACTCCATGATAGCAAGCTAGGAAACATGGTTACACAAAATTTTAAGATTACTGCGAATTAATTTATAATTAGCCACTATGTTGCTAACCATGATGTACTATGCCTTAACTGTTGGTACCACTGAATTCACAACCTTTTTTTTTTGCAGGCCACACTGATGATATCGACCTAACCACTGTTTCGATGTATAGCTTTTTCTTACACGCCGTGACCTACATGTTATTGTTCACCTCGACGTCTTGCTACCTGCTGCTACATCATTTTGGCGCATGCAGAATACGCAGTCAACACCTCCTCGGACTGCCCTGACAGTCCTACCATAACACAGCGTTCTGATCTATGACTTACCGATCGATACATAGAAAGGCACAAACGATGTCCATGTAATAGTTATATATACATAAGTTCACTTCGATGCCTCGTTGTTGCATGTATATCATAAATTGCTTAATCGTAGAGACATAGATAGCTCTTATCTTCCAATTAGCTATGTACACAATTAGGTTTGAGGCGTGTACCGATGGACATTTCTAGGCAGATTGATGTCGAAGACGCAACCCTTTAACGAGGAGAAAATATAACACCCTACCTTTTAGTGCCAAATTATCAGTTTATATTGAGTTACACTAACATATAATGCATATTGGTCTAAATCGTAGCACTTTCATATTCAGATTCACTACGATACAGAATGGGATTCGAGAGTGCTTAACTAAACATGGCATTTAGCTTAAATGTCACCGAATGAGAAATCCACCTCGTTTCTCTTGTTTTGGGGTACTTAATACGAGGGCATATATATACACCAGCCTAGAGTCTAGCACGGCATTTTTAAACACCAACAAAACAGTAACGAAGAAGGGTATATATTATATGCTGACCTAGTGTATAGTGTACACTAGGGCGCTTAATAAACGCTGGCCAAAACGAAGCACGTAGCAGGGCGTTTGCCAAATGCCAGATGAAAATCAAAGCAACAATGGCACTTTTAAATTCCAAAAAATCGCAAATGCCAGGTTAAATCCCAAATATGGGCAGGAACTCAAAACATGGGCGGGATATCCATAATATTTTGAAGTGAACGGGTACATAATAAACAATCTTGCCCCTTATGTCTGTTCGTTCCTTCCTGGCATAAACCATTCTTCCTCCCCGCCTCTCTATGCACGGACCACTCCCACCGTTGGCACCGAGAAACGTGGTCAGTCAACCGCCTCCATCTCAGCAGTGGCCGCGCCCGGCCGACCGGCCGGCGACGTCGCAGGCCTCTTCGTGCTCCACCTCCACTATCTCCGCCACCTGTTCTAAAGCTCCCCGACCACCGTCGTCTGGCTTCGTCGATGGTCGCGGCTGCCGCCGCAGCCATGGATTCCCTGAGTGCTAGTGGTTTCTCTGAAGCTGCCACCGGATATGGGCTGCCCGATCGGCTCCGACAATTTCTTCCAGCCTCGCCGGCAACTTCTCCACCGGCCGGCCGTTGCCGGAGACCCATGGCGCCTCCTTCCTCGAGCTAGGCCACCGCCTCTACAACCACAGGCCAAGCACCATGGTAAGCTTGCTGCCTGTACCGTGAATGTGCATTACAATAATGCTAATAAAGCTGAAGATGAATTAATTAACTTTCTTAATGAATTCAAACTTTTTTAGAACGAATTTGAACTGTTAAACAAAAAAAAAATTCTCAAACACAATATGCCAGCTAAACTACTTATATGCCAGGGAAAGTACGGATTATTTGGCGCAATTATATGCCCCTACAACCCCACCAACAATATGGTTAATTTTTCTTTTGTGCAAAACGAGAACGAAAGCTCAAATGAGATACTATCCATGGGTGCTCACCCCGTAGATAGGCTGGTCTTTTAGTGAATTTTGGGCCGTAGGGTCTTTACAAAAGACTCATATTCACATGAATAAATGTGGTCTATCTCATAACATGTCTAACACACTTAAGATTGAAGCCATTAAAGTATAGAAATAAATGAAGGGCAACGAAACACTCTTTAATTCGTGTTTTCAAACCCTAAACAACCTATATTTAGAATAGGAAGGAGTAACGCTTCTAAGGTCTTCTAAGAACCTATATTTCGCAAAATTTGAAGCGGTTTTATCAACAGTGGAATCAGGGGTGGACCTACAGTATAGGACTAAAGTGCCAAAGATACCGGATTCAAAAATTATTTTTCTTTGGATATAACAATATATATATAATGTGGACATCTCTAACATAACATAAAGGAACACCTCAAACCATAACCCAACCAAACATAATCTATCTTGCCTCAGAGACCCTCGGTTATTTTTATTCCGGATCTGGCACTAAGTGAAATGCCATGGCAAGACAGACTCTACTTGCTGTCCAACTTGCGCGCTTCACATGTAGAAAGAGGGCCCTAATCAAAGCATCTCACGATAAGAAGAAAAAAAAAACCACTGACCCCACTTCATGACACCCAGTGTAAGCTCTGTGCTTCTTGTCAGTTAGATCCAAAGTACAGCTAATTGCTATATTTAGAAGGTGACCAATGGCCATAACAGGGGTTACATCCTAATCTAATTGTACTACTACTACACATATAGCAGCTGTATTTGCAGTCAGTCACGTAGGCGTGCACGAGCAGACAAACGATTTAGGCCCCGTTGGGGGTGAACCTGATGCAGTTGTCCACGCGCGGTCCCACCCGATTGATTGATTTCGATGGGCACGCTCCTGGAGGAGGCAGCTATCGTTGTACCACAAGAGCTTACAGCTCCACTGGATAAGGTTGGAGTTGCTGCAGGCCCCTGCCCCCCACGTGCCATAATACCCGCACAGGACTACACGCTAGCGCGAGTGCTACTCCACTACATTATCACTCGCTTTAATTCCCTTCTCTCTCTCTATCCATGGTAGATGGAATCGGAGGAAAGAAACACTTTTGCCGGATTTGGATCAACATTCAAATCGAGAGTAGTAGCAGTTGCTGCTTTGTAGAATGAAAGGACCTTATCAAAGAAGAAGCTCCTCGATGAGCGAGCTGGCTTCAGATGGTTAAGGTATTGCACGTTGAGCGTACTGGCTAGAGAATAAAAATGGGATATTATCGCTCGAAACAATTTCATTATGGAGCAGAGAGATGGGAGAATCTTGTAGATAATTAGATGATAGTGTGGTTGATTTTATTAATTAAAATCGGGGGAGATAAGCACCTCTTCGATCAAAAAAAAAAAGACCTTATCAAGTTGCGTGCGTGTGTTAAAAGGGAATATTAGCTACAATTTCATTATGGAGAGAGAGAGAATCATTGATGAGATAAAGAGAGGAGTAGCTACTAGCATAAGTGGTAAGATCCGGCGTGCGTGTCGCTAAAACAGCATTTTTCTTGGGACAACAAATCCCAAAGATGGCTTCGAGGATAAGGGTCCAACGTCTAGTTCTCGAGGAGCTTCAAGACTAGCCAGAAAAAGACATCCGCAACGCAAAACACGGGAGAGAGATGGGGCCTTCCCTAGGAGGGCAATGGACTAGCGTAACTTTGAAGAATTGTAATTTATCAACTATATGTTGAGGACACGCTTGATCCGCCCCGCAAAGAACTCTCATCAATTTTAGACCATCGCCTATAACATCCATCCACCTATGCAACTAGCGCAAGGGTCAAGATCGAAAACTTCTCATCTTCGCAGTTGGTTCGCAAGGGTTATATACCTATACCACCACCGCAATGAATCGCAATGGGTCATCTCCGAAAGTCCGGGATATCGTTGGTTATGAGACAAAGATCCATAATCAAATATTTGGACCATATATTTGGAGATTTGTAAAATGCCCAATTATGATAGTACATTAGATGAGGTTAGTTTCCGTCATTAGGGGAGAAATCAACCCTTGATAATAATGTCGGAAATAATTGAAGTCTAGAAGACATTTGAACGTAAGATAATTGAAATCTATGCATATGACCGAGCACTAGTAAAGCAAATAGAGAAGTCCGTAAGATAATTGCAATCCGAAGATAATTGAATTGAAGTCTAGAAGACAATTGAAGTCCGTAAGATAATTGATTTGCAAGTATTAGCGAATCAACCGCCGGACTACTTTAGTGATTTGAGAGCGTGAATAAGTAGCATTTGCTCGCAAGCAATGCAGGAGAGGGTTAAAATACCATTGAAGGTATCCTAATCCCGCCCAGAGGCCTCGGATAAAAGGACGAACTCCGGTCCCTCGAATCCAGCAACCGGAGGCGCCGTGAAAAAGGATAAGAAGGACTTGACACGGCCGGAGAGAAGGGAGCCGTTGAGACACGGCATCGGTATGGAACCTTCAGAAAAGGCATACCAGAATTGAACATCCCCATGAAGGGAGACATCAGCATGAATGTGTGCGCACACATCGGAGCTGAAAAACTAAAGGGACTTGCCCCGCAATTGGAAGCAGCGGTGAACAAGTAGAAACATTAAAAGAATCGTCCCTTGAAGAAATAGCTATAAGCTTTATGACCTTAGGAGAATATTTGAATATGACAACAGCCAATGTCGACATTTACTTTGCAAAGAAACTTGCCACAATCATCAATCTTGATTCAGAGCCTGCATCGCTCGCTGAATGAAAGAAAATATCAGATTGAGAAGATTGAGAGAAGGCAATAGAAACTGAATTATTCTCTCCGAATAAAAGAAGGGTGTTTGGGCATGTAAGCCGCACGCCTCCCCTTGTGCACCCCGTAGGGCATAAGTGGGTATTTGTTTGAAAGAGAAATGAAAAGAAGCAAGGCTCGTTGTACAAGGTTTCACTGGACATCCAGAAGATGATTACGAAGAAACCTATTCCCGGTCATGGGCGGAACTCCCTTTAAATATTTATCTCAATGGCAGTGAACTTGAAGTTAGAAGCGAAATTGATGGATGGGGTACCAGCATACCTTTATGAAATATTGGATTCGGACATTTATATGAAGATACCTGAATGTATCACTGTCCCGAACCAAAATAGAGCAAATAGAAACATGTACAGTGTGAAACTCAGAAAGTCATTGTATGAACCTAACAATCAGGCAGAATGTGGTATAATCGCTTGAAGCGACTTTCTATGCATGAAAGGCTACACGAACAATGAGAATAATCTCGTGTATTTATACGACGATCCCGTAATGGATTTTGTATAATCTTAGAGTATGAAGATGATCTGAATATCATCGAACCACGAAGGATATTAGGAAAGCAAGCTCTTACCTGGAGTCGGAGTTCGAAATGAAAGATTTGGGTAAAACTAAATATTGCTTAGGCTTGCAGCTTGAGCATGCCCTGAAGGGATATTAGTGCATTAGTCAGCCTACACTCAGAAGGTATTAGAAAGGTTCGATTTTGCAAAGGCATACCCATTTGAAAGTGCCAATGGTCGGGAGATCTTTGCAGCAAGACAAAGACCTGTACAGACCTAAAGAAGAGGGGAGGAAGTCACGGGACCGAATTTCCACATGAAGTGCAATAGAAGCACTAATGTATTTAGCAAATCGCACTAGAACGGACATTGTATTTGCCGTTAAAGACGTTGATCTAACGTTGGTATTGGTTGTTTTGGCTTTACTAGCTAGCTATGCGTGAAACTTGTCGGGTTTCCGAGTTTTGACGGAAACGCGTTTGTGACACTCCGTTTAGATGTTGGAACTAGACTGAATTTAAGAATTGAATTATACCTCACGAATATTTACCGTTTGGGCGAGCAAGAAATTGGAATTGGATTTGGATTTGGATTTGGGACCCAATTCCTCACATTTTGGTAGACAAATTAGGAGGGCCTGTCCCCAATTCAGAGCTCCCACCCTCTTATTTTGGGTGAAATTGGGCTCCATTCGAAGATCGAGCAGGTGAGCGCTCATCTTCGTCTCCACCCATGATCATTGTCTCAAGCATGACCTCCTCCACCGGTGAGATTCCATCGCATCGCCGACAGCAAGCTCCCTTCAACCACCACCACTGGCCGCGAGCTGTTCGATCCTCTACTGCCACCGTCGCCAACAATCGTCATCTAGATCTGGGTCGCCAATATCCGACCGCCCTCTCCGTCACTGCCACAACATCTTATTCCTCGTAGCTGGCGCCGCGACAACATATTCTTCCTCATCGTCGACGCTGCCACACGGATGTATTGCTCCCACCTCTCCTCGCCACCTCTTGATGTCGACTACCACCTCTATCCTCAAGTTCGACTACCTCAACTCCGCCCACCATCGATGGGCGCTGGCTGCTTCTCCTTCCTCCTCTTTGGCCTCCGCCGCCACTCCGGACCACTTCTCCTTCATCCTCTCCTACCTCCACTACTCAATCTAGATCTAGAGCTGTTGCACCACCGACAAGCCCCTTCAGTCTATTACATGACAGCAATGTGAGAACAATGATTTCTTTGGCAACCAAAGATGATTTGGAATTGGCTTGTGAGTTCATTTCCATACAACAATTTCGTTGGCAACCAAACAAAAAAGGTTGAATCGTAGCTTAATTCCAATTCTACTTGAAATTGAATTGGGACTCCAATTTACCAGACCAATTCAAATCAGAGATCCAAACGGACTCTGAATGTAATGGCATGGTGCCATTATCAATCTACTGGTTAATTATAGGCTTAGTTTAGTTTTTCGAGTTTCAAGCAATGTGAGAGAAAAACTGTGACGTACGTTAAAATTAATCCTAAAATGATCCGACAGATGCCCCGAAAAGGCATAGCGCAAGCTGTCCATGTAGTAAAGAAGCTCAGGCCGCAGCCCGCAGTGCATGTGTCAGTGCATTGCATCTATTCACAAGAAGATTCAGAATCTGGGCCATTATACACTGCGCCTGGCTAGTGGCAACACGTAGTACGGCACGGCGTGTGTATTTAAAACGACAGGCAGCTAGCCAGGTCCACGCCTGGGTTAATTCCAAATTAACCTTCGAATCATCGAATGGACGATCTAGTAGTCTAGTAGATGGCCAATAATACTCCCTCAGATGGACTCGGATTCGGCGAATTGCTAACATCTCGTGGGGTTCGGTTTGGGGTTTTCTCTGGAGCTTTACCCGACACACTGTACCGTCGTGCGTTCATCAGCGATTCGGCGCGGTAGCCGTCGCTCGGGCGACGGGCCGGGTTCCGCTGCGCCGGGCGCGAACCGGACAGCGAGTGAAGCAACGCGCGCGCGCGCAGCGCAGCTGCCGAACCGGGCCAGCGCAACGCGGTGTTTCGTCGCGCACGGTGCTGCTCCTGGGCGCTCGCACGGTCGCACCACGCGCGCGCGATCACGGAACTGCCCGAGATGTCGCACGCCCCGTGATCGTCTTGCTCCATCTTCCAACATCCAATGACTAGAGGTTGCCTGGAGCGTCCAGTGTGCCACCGACCGGTCTTCAACAAATTACATGCAACGCATATTGACCACGCCGTCAATCTGCCCGAGAGCTACACGCGATTCCATTTCGCCCGATTACAGCGGTAATGAATTGTAAAAAAACTTTTTAAAAGGAGGTGTTGTATTTTGATGTATTTAAATAAATTATATTAGTGCAAGAATATAGTTATTACGTCCTATCCCCTTGTGTACTAACAATGCAAATGGGCATGTGATTACTCTGTATTTGGTTACGCCGATCAGTGGTGGATCCAGGATTTTCATAATGGGTGTTCGGAGTTATAAATATATTGTTCAATGTAAAACATAAAGGTCTCTAGTTTTTGTCCGCTCTGCAGTCTACATATGAGGCATATAGTAGTGGATCAAAATGTTGAACCAATGTGAAGATTTACCAGGTATGAAAAACAAAAGCTTCACATAAAAATTGGACGTTTAAGAAAGAATAATCTTATCTTTTAGCTATACCAAAATTGTACATATATACATACCAGTCACTAAGAGGTTAGGAGATTAAAAAAAGGAGATGGCCTAAACTCAAAGTAGATAAAAAAAAAACATATTCTACACCATGTGGTCTCATTCAGTCAAAGAGGACTCTCTCCAATTCCTTGTACTAATAGAGAACCTTAACTAAAATCCTTTTATCTTGATATGTATATCTCTACTTTGCTCTATCTATAAAGAATGTGAACTGAAATCATTTATGTTGATATGTATATTGAAAAAATGCATTTCATCCTTTAACTGGGTCAAGTTGTACTTCCCTTGATCCAGGTGAATTAGACTTCATTTTACTAACAAATTGATCTCACGATTGAGTAAATCTCACTCAATTTGGAATTATATTTTTTTACAATTTGGAACAATTTGTACTAAATGATCCATTCACCCTACAAGATTTGCAATTTGTAAATATCAATCAATATAATCCATTCATCATCAATATAATTCTACATGATTTTTTTGCTTCAAACAACTAAAGCTACACAAGCTACAAAATAATCTTCTCTTTTATTTACTGACATATACATACAACTATTGTCTATTGAACTATATGAAGCTAATAAATATTGAATGCCAATATGAATATCTCTTTCAATGCCAACAGTCCCTAAATGCCAATAAATATCGGACTTCCCCAATCCAGCCGAAGTTGCCGAACTCCCCAAATCCCAATCCATCCATCTTCAGTTCTTCTTCCTCCTGCCTCTTGGTTCCCCTCCGACGCAGCGTTGCGTCCGGCCTCCAGCGGTGCGCCCGCGGCCTCCGGCAACCGAGGAGGCGAGGAGCTCACCTTGACTGCGGCCGCCGCTGCTCCTTGCGCCGGTGCTGGTGGCTAGTCCCGCTCGGCCTCGCGCCACAGGGCTTCCTTCCATCCCCGGCTCCGGTTGCGCAACCGCCGCTCGCTGCGTCGCCGTTGCCCCGCCTCTCGCTATGTCGCCGCTACGCCACGTGCCCTTGCGCGGTTGCGCCGCCGCCGCCGCCGCCATAGAGCTTGGGGATTTCACGAAGGTCGAATGGGATGGCCGGATGGGTTAGGTCTGGTGACTGCTTGTCTGCTCAACTCGGCGCTTGGTTGGGGCTGGCGGACTGCCAACTGGAGTGAGGGCACGACCGCGTGAGGCGCTCGGCCGCTTCAGTTGTGGGCCGTGGTAGGCTGCAAGCAAGCAGGTTTGGCGAGTGGCTGCGTGCGCGGGGCAGAAAACGCGATCGGTGGCGTTCTTGTGCAATTCAAATACTTATTTCATGTATTTACTAATATATATACCTAATATACCTAATAAATACTAGGTTTTTTTCCAAAAATAATGGGTGTACATCTGTACACCCATGTCCCTATACTAGATCCGCCCCTGACGCTGATGTATATGGGTGACCGATGGTTGCATCAGATTGTCCTGATGTAGGGGTTCATTGGCTGGTTCATTCAGTGTGTTTTTAGATGGCATTACATTACTGTTAGTTTTGTTACATATTAGTAATAGGTGTGCTGCAACATGTATAACATGTGTCCGACGAACTATACTATACACAGCTCAAATAATGTAGTACATAATTTGACTACAATTATCTAATATACTAAAGTCTACTCGTTATTCTACTGAATTTTATGTCGCTATTCCACTAAATTTTATGTCGCTATTCTACTGAATTCTATGTACTTAATTCTACATAATTATACTCGCTACAGCTCAAATGATGTACTTAATTCTACATAATCTACAAAGTTGAAAAAAATGTACCTACAAGATGGCCGAACGGATCTGATGCTTTGTTAATCTCTCTCCTCCGCAACGAACTAGCAGAGCTTCGCTATCTTTCTTCTATCCCTCTCATCCTCTCTTTTTTTTTATTTTTCTAGAATTAAAATGAGTTTCAGACTGATTTTTTGGGCTTTTTATACATAAGATCCTGTCGTCAGTTCAATTGACGATGTGAGCATCGTTTCACTTCTCACTTTGGTTCAATCTGGCGACATGGAGCCGAATCGCATGTGAGTCAACAGGTGTCGCTAGTTGAACTTGCGACAGAGAGCTATTCTTGTATTTTTTTGGAGAAGCTATTTATTTTGTAATTATCTTTTAAAATAATATTATATAAAAAAATTACAAATTCAAATCAGAAATCCAAACGGACTCTAAATTTAATAGCATGGTACCATTATCAATCTACTGGTTAATTATAGGCTTAGTTTAGTTTTTCAAGTTTTAAGCAATGCGAGAGAAAAACTGTGACGTACGTTCAAATCCTAAAATGATCTGATAGATGCCCCGAAAATGCATAGCGCAAGCTGTCCATGTAGTAAAGCTCAGGCCGCAGCCCGCAGTGCATGTGTCAGTGCATTGCTCTATACACAAGAAGATTCAGGAACTGAGCCTAGTTCAATTGGTGGAAAGGTATGGATATACACTCACCATCCGATTCAAATCCTCTTTGAGACGAATTTAGGTGTTTATTATAGCTATATGCATCTTTAATTGGTGCAGAGATCAAGAGTTATACTTCTATTTTAAAAAACACAAGAAGATTCAGAATCCGGGCCATTACACACAACTGCCTCGGATATTTCGTACCGTGCCGACAGTACGTACTGAAACTACGAACGTACCCCACCTTAATTAGGTTGTAATGCCCTGCAGTACTACACATCAGCAAGCGTACGTAGCACTGTGCGTGTGGCAAAAACACGAACGATACACTGCGCCTGGCTAGTGGCAACACGTAGTACGGCACGGCGTGTGTATTTAAAACGACAGGCAGCTAGCCAGGTCCACGCCTGGGTTAATTCCAAATTAACCTTCGAATCATCGAATGGACGATCTAGTAGTCTAGTAGATGGCTAATAATACTCCCTCAGATGGACTCGGATTCGGCGAATTGCTAACATCTCGTGGGGTTCTGTTTGGGGTTTTCGCTGGAGCTTTACCCGACACATTGTACCGTCGTGCGTTCATCAGCGATGCGGCGCGGTAGCCGTCGCTAGGGCCGGGTTCCGCTGCGGCGGGCGCGAACCGGCCAGCGGCAGCGAGTGAAGCAGCGCGCGCGCAGCGCAGCGCAGCTGCCGAACCGGGCCAGCGCAACGCGGTGTTCGTCGCGCACGGTGCTGCTCCTGGGCGCTCGCACGGTCGCCCCACGCGCGCGCGATCACGGAACTGCGGCTGCCCAAGATGTCGCACGCCCCGTGGTCGTCTTGTTCCAACGTCCAACATCCAATGACTAGAGGTTGCCTGCATCGTCCAGTGTGCCACGGACTGGTCTTCAACAAATTAAATGCAGCGCATATTGACCACGCCGTCAATCTGCCCGAGAGCTACATGCGATTCCATTTCGCCTGATTACAGCGGGAATGAATAGTAAAAAAAACTTTTTAAAAGTAGGTGTTGTATTTTGATGTGTTTAAATTAATTATATTAGTACACAAGAATGTAGTTATTTCCTAGCCCCTTGTGTACTAAGTACTAACAATACAAATGGGCATGTGATTACTCTGTATTTGGTTACGCTGATGTATATGGGTGACTGATGGTTGCTTCAGATTGTCCTGATATAGGGGTTAATTTGGCTGGTTCATTCGGTGTGTTTTTAGATGGCATTACATTACTGTTAGTTTTGTTACATATTTGTAATAGGTGTGCTGTAAGATTCATAACATGTGTACGTTGAACTACACTATACACAGCTCAAATAATGTAGTACATAATTTGACTATAATTATCTAATCTACTAAATTCTACTCGCTATTCTACTGAATTCTATGTACTTAATTCTACTTGCTACATCTCAAATGATGTACTTAATTCTACATAATTTAACATAACCTACAAAGTTGCCAAAAAAATGTACCTGCAAGATATCCGATCGGATTTGATGCTCTGTCAATCTCTCTCCTCTACGACAAACTAGCAGAGTTTCGCTACCTTTTTTTCTCTCCCTTTTCATCTCTCTTCTATTTTTTTTCTGGATTTAAAATGAGTTTTGGACTTATTTTTTTGGACTTTTTATATATAGGATCATGTCGCCAATTCAACTGGCGACAGACGATTATTTATTTTTATAATTATCTTTTAAAATAATATTATTTAAAAAATCACCAATTCAAATCAGAGATCCAAATGGACTCTGAATGTAATGGCATGGTGCCATTATCAATCTACTGGTTAATTATAGGCTAAGTTTAGTTTTTCAAGTTTTAAGCAATGTGAGAGAAAAACTGTGTCGTACGTTCAAATCCTAAAATGATCCGATAGATGCCCGAAAAGGCATAGCGCAAGCTGTCCATGTAGTAAAGAAGCTCAGGCCGCAGCCCGCAGTGCATGTGTCAGTGCATTGCATCTATTCACAAGAAGATTCAGAATCTGGGCCATTACACACAACAGCCTCGGATATTTCGTACCGTGCCGACAGTACGTACTGAAACTACGAACGTACCCCCACCTTAATTAGGCTGCCATGCCCTGCAGTACTATACGGCAGCGAGCGTACGTAGCACTGTGAGTGTGGCAAAAACACGAACGATACACTGCGCCTGGCTAGTGGCAACACGTAGTACGGCACGTAGTCTAGTAGATGGCCAATAATACTCCCTCAGATGGACTCGGATTCGGCGAATTGCTAACATCTAGTGGGGTTCGGTTTGGGGTTTTCGCTGGAGCTTTACCCGACACACTGTACCGTCGTGCGTTCATCAGCGATTCGGCGCGGTAGCCGTCGCTCGGGCCGGGGTTCGGCTGCGGCGGGCGCGAACCGGCCAGCGGCGGCGAGTGAAGCAGCAAGCGCGCAGCGCAGCGCAGCTGCCGAACCGGGCCAGCGCAACGCGGTGTTTCGTCGCGCACGGTGCTGCTCCTGGGTGCTCGCACGGTCGCCACACGCGCGCGCGATCACGGAACGGCGGCTGCCCAAGATGTCGCACGCCCCGTGGTCGTCTTGTTCCAACATCCAATATTCAATGACTAGAGGTTGCCTGCAGCGTCCAGTGTGCCACCGACTGGTCTTCAACAAATTACATGCAACGCATATTGACCACGCCGTCAATTTGCCCCAGAGCTGCATGCGATTCTATTTCGCCCGATTACAGCGGGAATGAATAGTAAAAAACTTTTTAAAAGGAGGTATTGTATTTTGATGTATTTAAATAAATTATGTTAGTGCACAAGAATGTAGTTATTTCCTAGCCCCTTGTGTACTAATAATGCAAATGGGCATGTGATTGCTCTGGATTTGGTTACGCTAATGTATATGGGTGACTGATGGTTGCATCAGATTGTCCTGATGTAGGGGTTCATTGGCTGGTTCATTCAGTGTGTTTTTAGATGGCATTACATTATTGTTAGTTTTGTTACTTTTCCTTTTGGCGAAAACACGGAATTGTACATGGTTGCGAAATACTTGAGATGTTGCCAAGTGATGACACTAGGAAGTGAAAGTTGGTCGATAAATCAGAGTGGAAACTGAAATCAGCAGCTAGCTTCTGGTTCAACTGTCAGTTATGCGTGGCATGGGTCATCGGTCTTGGGGACATGATAGCTTAATCTGAACGTTTTTATTCGTGCATACTTCTATGAAAATGAAGTTTGCACCTTCGGCTTTGAGCATCCCGTACTTGAATCGGCGCAGCATCTGATGGAACGCCGCGTAGGTGGGCTCAGCTCCTAACTCCAAGCCGCGCGCGCGTCTCCCATGCCGTGCTGCCGTGCTGCACATGCAGAGGAGGGGCTGCGCCCGTGCCTGCGCGTGCTGGGAACAGTAGTATGCGAACTACAGCAGCTATTCGATCCCATTCTCAGTATTATTAGATAAAGAGAGAATTGATCATTTGCCGCATATTACATGTGATTTCGATTATTTGGGACTACTTCCCCGGTAATAGTTTAAATACTACATCTTTCATGTGTCATTTGATCATTTGCCATTTTGGACAAATTTGTTATCTATCTTCTTCTTCTTCCTTGCTCCGGTCATGGCCGACCCGTCATCTCCGCCATTTCCTCGCGTCTCTCCCTTCACACACTCCTCTTCTTCTGCCCCCTTCCTTCTCCCTCCACCAGCCATGGCTGCCTCCCCCGTCGGATCTGGTTGCCATGGCTGGCTGCGCTCGCCGCAGCGCAACACAGCGGGGGCTAGTCGTGCGCAGCGCCGCTCCTGTCGGTGTGGTTGGGCGCTCCTCGTGTAGATGCATGTCGTGGCCGAGGAGTGCTTCACGGCGCACGACGTCGTGCTGCCGGGTCGAGGGGAACGGCACGTAGCACGCCAAGAAGTTGTGCGCCGGGCTGCCTCCCCCTAATGTTCTCCTCCGCAGGGCGACGATGCTTCGTGGCCGTCGTGGAGCCCGACGACAAGGCGTCAAATGCCCAATGCGTGCGGTGGGGCGCGGTGCAGAGTGGGAGGTGGAGGTGGGACCTGAAGAAGCGCTTGGGGTGGAGGAGATGTGGCGGGATTGAGGGTGGGTGAAGAGGAGGCACTACTAAAAAAAAACTAATATTGGATATCTCATCACAGACGGTTGACCAAAACCGTTAGTATTCAATACAATCACAGACATTTATTATTTAGTGACTGTCTGTGTTATTGGCTGCGCTAAGAACCGTCTGTGAAGAGGTAATATCACAGACAGTTCATGTTGAAAACCATCTGTGAAGTATCACAAACGGTTTTGAACAAGAACTGCCTGTGATAATCGCTCCCCGATGAGTCTCTTCATCACCGTCATCGCCGATGCGTCTCTTCATCGTATCAATGCGCTTCGGTTCCCTGATGAGTCTCTTCATTTCACACGCCAAATTTATTTCTTGTTTTATAAAAAGAATCATCCGCCATCAAAGATGATCATCCCCACATTATCACTCTATACTCTAAAGCAGAAATGGCTCCCTCTTCTGTTTCCTTGTCGCCGGCATTGATGGCCTACCTGGTCATACTGTACGAGCACCCTGTCCGGCCGTAGGATTTGCTAGAGCAGGTGACGGCCACCTTCCACCGTCTTGACATCCTCCTCCGCCGCGTCTTCCGGGTGATCTCCCACTTCCAGTGAGTTAACATCGTCATCGAAGTGGTACTTCACAACAACGTTGCATGTTTCCAGGAGGCTTGCCATTGCTTGGACTGCTTAATTGAGGTAGCGGGCGACGGAGTCGACCTTGCCGAGACCTCTCAAGCAAGGGAAGAGAGCCTATTGGCTCAATTCTTCTTAATTCAACAGTCATAGGGTCGTCGGGAGATACTCGAATGAGCACGTTAGTGGGTGGACGCATTTCGAGCTTCGTCCGCTGATGATCTCGAATCGTCCGATGCTGACGACGTCGCCTATGAAGTTTTGAAGACGGAGATAGCATGCTACCTCTGTCACTAAAAAAACTTTGATTATTTAGGTTTCTACTTTTTTTAAATCTTTGTATGAAACGACTGGCCACGCTGTTTGGCCACACACACATACACATACAAAAAAATCAAAAAAAATCGGTTGGATTTGTATTTACTATCTTCTATATATGTAAATGGTCTCGGTATAACGACATGACCGTATTACTGATCAGTGAAAAACAAGTAATATATGCTTATATGTCATGTTCTAAATTTGCATTTATATATTATCACAGACGGTTCTAAAGTGTGATGTGTATTTATCACAGACGGTTCTACTTTAGAATCGTTTGTGAAAATTACGTATCACAGACTGTTTGTAGTTAGAACTGTCTGTGATATGTTCAATGCTTCGGCTCCCACGCGATGCGTCTCTTCGTCTCGTGCGCCGATGTTACGATGCGTCTCTTCGTCTCTAGCTTCGATTGTAAGTTACTCTTTATTTTATAAGAATGATCATCACGCGCTATGGTGAGCACGCATGGTATTGAATACATGCGCCATGGTGAGTATGCGGAGCATAACGACGAGGACCAAGGTGGGGAGGTCAGCGATCATCGTCGCTTTTCCTCACGATATCGTCATCCACATCATCGGCCTTGTGGCCATGAGCTCTCCTCAGCCCATGGCTGACCTCTGTAGCCTACGGGCCACGTACGTAATTCCTCTGAAAATCTGTAAAAAGGAGAAAAACTGAAAAGTCGTATTAGTTGATACGGCGCAAAATAATCTCGTGTTGATTTCGTTTTGTATCCAATATCTAGTTTTGAACTTAATTTGACTAGCAACAACGATCTTAATTTAGCCTTTTAATTCTCTTATGGAGTAATTCTTATATTAGGATTCTATCGTCTTAAATTTTAGTTGTAAGGCTATGTACAAGGCGTCCAAGGAGTGCGTCGTCGTGGGGAGGCGCGTGACGCTGGAGCGGGAGGAGGCGATGAAGTGACAGGACAACGAGCGCTACCTCGCCGTTGTCAACCACCTGGCCGGCACCGGAGGCCTGCTTCATCGTCGGCCCTGCGCTTGTCTTCGTGCCACATGACATGCAACGCGACCTCATGTTCCTTGAACGGGCGGCCATCGCAAGCCACAAGGTCGCGACCTACATGCTCGGCTTCCTCCTTTACATGGCCGGCGAGACACACGACATTGGGAAGCATTACATCAGCCAGGTCGAGGCGAGCCGACCGACGACGGGTGCGAGACAGCTAAGAGGACCAACCGGGCCGCTGGGCCGGGTGTGGACACTGTCAGAGGTCAGCCACCAGTGCACGAGCACCTGCTGTGGCATGATGGAAGGGTGGGACGACTGCAGGATTAGGCATGAGTATGCCAAGTTATCTGCAGAGGTGTTGAACTACTTGCCGTAAAGTTAGCAATTTTAGCATAGTTTTAGAAATATTCATATATAATTCTTTACTAATATATGAATGTGTCATATGTTTTCAATTTGCATTTATGTATGAATATTATCACAGATGGTTCTATATGGAACCGTCTGTGATGTATATTTATCAAAGACAATTCTATTATGGAACCATATATGATATGAGATCATATTATGGACGGTTCTATTATGCAACTGTCTGTGATAAGTATCACTGACGGTTCCATAATAGAACCGTCTGTGATATCCCTTTATTAAAAGGAGTCCGCTAGGGTTTGCGCCCTAACTCATCACTCCCCAGCGCTCTTACTCTCGCCGTTCCCCTCCCCACCCGAGTGCCCCCAACCTCAACGTCACCGCCCAAAGCCTCCTCCTCGACGGCCTCCTCCAAGTCGCACCTTCTCCCCAACCCCGTCCTTCTTTCCGTCGCCGTCGGTTGTGACACCACGGTTCACTGCACAAGACACTCTCACGATAAGAGTGTCTTGTGTAGTGTCACTGTCGTGACACAACTACGGTGCCACCACCGCCGATCCAATCGACCTCCCCCCGACCAAATCCACCTCCCCGCCGTCAAATCTGCCTTCCCCTCTTTGTCCTCTCCCCCGACTTACGCGACCCCGACTACTTCTCCACCGACCTCCCCCGGCTATCTCTCCACCGACCTCGGCCTCAGCTACCTCACCACCGACATCGGCGATGTCGAGGTAAGACATTATTTTCTCATTTTTCCATTCTCTGTTGCTTCACTTTTTTGGTTTGAATTTGACTTGTTTACTGATGTGGATGGTTGTTGCCTTTGCATACATGAAGGAGATGGATGTGGAGAGCTACTACTGGTGGTCGATTTGCCGGTTGCACTGGGGTAACTACTCCCCTTTACTCTCTATCCCTTTCCCTCCCCTTGCTCTGTGATGTAGGTGATGAATGATGTGGGCTATGGTGGGTGTTCTGTGATGGTTGGATGATATGGGTGGGTTCTCTGTGTATGATGCTGGTTCATGAGATGTGGTTTGGATGGGACAAAACATCAGTCTTTACACATACAAATTTTTATACATGTAACCAATCTTATGGTATGTTCCTATATGGTATTCTGCTTTTGAAAGCTGCAATCAACTTTTCAGATTTGTGAAGGCTAGGCTAATTTGTAAAGCTGCAATTAACATACAAATTTCTGAAATTTTTACCTAGCTTGTGCTTTCGATCATCAATTATTTATTAATTGGTATGTCTATTCCAAAACAAGACTAAACGAGTCAAAAATTACTACAACACCTCTTCACCTGGCTCTCGTCATTCATTTCACCTTTTTCTGTGTAACCGTGTTCATGCCGGTAAAGTTCTCCTCCCTCGCATCCCAGGTACGTTCTACCATTCCATTCCTGATCTCTTCTCTATAAAGTCTCCAAGCAGTGACTGTTTGTGCCTTTAAAGCTTTATATATATATATATATATATATATATATATATATATATATATATATATATATATATATATATATATATATATATATATATATATAGTAGCCCTCACCACTTTGGTGAGTCGTCCACGCAGCATGAGGAGGATGAGACAGCAACCACTGGCAACTTCATCGAGCCTGCAAGTTCAAGAAGTATGACTGCTAGGAGAGCGTGTGATGTCCAATTACCTGTCGGTTTTAAAGGCAAAAGCAGTCACTGTTTGGCGATTTTATATAGAAGAGTCATCACAGACGGTTTCATCTACAAACCATCTGTGATAGTCTGCATCACAAATGGTTCGAAAACCGTCTGTAATGACCTTATGTTATTACTGATCCATAAACTCAGACGGCTCACGAAACCGTCTGTGATGATGTTTTTGAACTGTCTCTGAAGATCTTTTCTCTAATAGTGAGGGAGAGAAACGAGGAGGCGACGATCACCATGGTGCCGTGATGCTACGTGTGCGGTGACCGCACGCCGGCATGCCGACGACGTGTGCCTATTCCAGGAGCATGGAAGAAGAATGAGAAGACGACAAGGGCAAAATTAGCATTTTTTCTTCAAAAGTGCAAATTATCAAGTGGCTTATGAAAGACATGGCATTTGAGCTGTTACCGGGAAAGTAGTCCTAAATGATCGAAACCACATGTAATGTGTGTCAAATGATCCATTATCCCTTAGACAAACTCATGTCAAACATACCGTAGCATAATCAACACAGCCTTTGCTGGCTTCTTTACTTATTGCAGATATCCATCAAATAGATAATAGGAACATGAGCAAAGAGAAGAAACAAAGCCAGATTTGAACATTGTACAAGACCCGGTAATTGAAGTCGTGGACCATAATTTTATTGGCACTGCAAAAACACCACAGATGCTAATTCAGAAAAAAGGGGCTAGAGACAATGTACTGCTACTGCACAATACAAAACTTTAGTGGCGTAGAACTAACAGAGTACAACACAAGGAAATGGCAAAAGCGTCGCAAACTGTAGCTCAACTGCTGAAAGCCTCTATATCCGTCGAAGAACTTTCTCAGCAGCCTCCACAGTTTTCTCAATATCTTGGGAGGTGTGTGCCAAGCTGGTAAAACCTGCCTCAAATTGGGAGGGCGCAAGATACACGCCTTCTTCCAGCATTCCCTGGTAGAACCTCCCAAACTTTGCAGTGTCGCTCTTCTTGGCGTCAGCAAAGTTGTGAACTGGACCACCTGTGAAGAAGAACCCGAACATCCCTCTAATGTGTCCTCCACACATCTCATGCCCTGTTTTAGCACCCAACTCCAATATCCCACGAACAAGATCACCGGTAATCTTGTCCAAGTATTCATAGGTGCCAGGCTCTATCAAACGCTTGAGCGTGTGAATTCCAGCAGTCATAGCTAGAGGATTTCCACTGAGGGTTCCTGCCTGGTACATAGGCCCTGCTGGCGCAACGATCTCCATTATGTCTTTCCTCCCACCATAAGCACCAACCGGAAGACCACCACCAATAATTTTCCCCAAGGTTGTCACATCAGGGGTGATCCCAAAGTACTCTTGCGCCCCACCATAAGCTAAACGGAAACCAGTCATCACTTCATCAAAGACCAGAAGTGCACCGTCTTGTTTGGTCAATTCACGGAGAGCATTTAGGAAACCGGGTTGTGGAGGAATGAATCCAGCATTGCCAACAACCGGTTCAAGGAAGACTGCGGCAATCTCCCCTTTGTTGTCCTCAAACAGTTTTTTCACTGCCTCAACATCATTGTAAGGTGCCGTTAGAGTCTGAGAGGTAGCTCCCTTGGGGACTCCAGGGGAGTCTGGGAGGCCAAGGGTGGCAACACCACTGCCAGCTTTAACAAGAAAGGAATCTGCATGGCCATGGTAACAACCTTCAAACTTGAGAATCTTTTCCCTCCCAGTGAATGCACGCACAAGGCGGAGCGCTCCCATGCAGGCTTCTGTCCCTGAATTGACAAAACGGACCATTTCGATACTTGGTACAGCAGAGATGACCATCTCAGCCAACACATTCTCCAACACACATGGAGCACCAAAGCTAGTTCCTTTCTTCAGAGTTTCAATCAATGCGGCATTCACCTGAATTAAACAAGAAGATTTTAGTATGATGATTTTGATTCAGCATTGTCGAATCAGTTTCTATCTCAATGTACCTAAATCAAGCAAAATAATTTTAGTTCATATTCAATGATGGTTCAAAAGTCTTGAATTGGCATGTATTTTAATGTGAAAAAATGTCCAACAATCATGCATTTCACCAGTTTGATTTACATAATCTGAAGAAAAACATTTTACATTGCAAGTTACTACTTTAACCAGTGGTACCCTTTCTCTTTTGAAAATAAAATGCATTTAGTCAGATCAATCCTATTAAGTATTATGAAAAAACAGAATCCTTCCTATCATCAAATTGGTAATGAAGCCATCCACTGATCAGCTAACACAAAAATTTAGGTTGAAATATTCAATCTCATACATTCTACGAACCACACAGGAAAGAAAAACAACGCCGTACCTTATCATCTGCGTGACCAATGATTGCAGGACCCCAGGAACCAACATAATCGATATACTCGTTCCCATCCACATCCCACATACGAGAACCCTTCACAGAATCAAAAACTATGGGCTGCCCACCAACCGATTTGAAGGCACGAACTGGTGAATTAACACCCCCAGGCATCAGTTCCTGTGATGCAGTGAAACATCAATCAGTAAAACATCCACAAAATATAATATATCATAGTAATGAACATCAAATCTTATGATAGTTTTATATCCAAACAGGGTTGCACTGACATCTGTCAATGTAGTATACCAACTACAGATCTAAGATCTAAAACATGACTCAGAGTAATGGTTAAATGCACAAGAGCATGGAACTTTGTGTACCACACTGCACATTTTTACGTTCTCTAGTCCAATTACTTATGCCAACCAATCCACCTTTACTCCTATCTCGGTTGTAAGATCTTGATGCAAATTGGGGTTGCAAAATCAACATACATGTAGCAAGGGACCATGTACCTTGGTCCTTGAAACTAATTTTGTGCACGAAACTTCACATATCTGATTGATGTTACGTCTATGCTATATGTCTGCCTAAATGTAACATTCTGGTCTAAGAACACAGTTGACCTTGACCTTGCTAAAAGCTCATATTGCCCCCGTCTAGACCACTCACAGCCCCTGGTTTTCCAACCCATACATGAAATTTCACTTCTAATTGCACCCCATACAACGCATTCCATTCGCATGAACAGAGAAAACACACACAAATTAGCCACAATTTCTACCCGAGAACAGTTCCAATTGGCCGCAAACGCACGGCTATTCACAATTGCACTAAAAAAATTCTGCGAGAAACTACCTAAACGAACCGCGAAGACGAAACCCGCACAAGAAAATGAAATTGCCGAAGCGGAGGAACAATACAGCACCTTGGCGGCGTTAAAGATCTCCTCGGACTTCTGGACCGTGTACGCCTTCTCGCCCCTCTCGACGGAGACGGCAGCCCGCAACACCGATCGAGAGCGGCGCGCGTTCGAGGGCTTAGGCGCGATCTGCCGGACCGAGATCCCGGAGGCCACGGCGGCGGCGGCGGCGGCGGCTGCTCCGGCCATGCTTTCTTCCCTCTCGAGGTCGGGTGCGTGTAGAAGATGAGGGGATAAGAAAATTTGGGAGGGGTTTGGTGCGATTGGGTCTTAAAAGGTTTGCCCGGGCCCACGCGAGCACAACGACTTCTTTTTTTTTCCCTGAGAAAAAACATGGCAGGTGTTTACGTGTACATGGGCCTAAACTTAGAAAGGCCGATTTATATTCTGGGCTTCAAGGCGTGTTTGGATGGGAACTTTGGGGAGACTGCCTGACTCGAGACCGTTGCTGGGAGCTGCCGAAGTTTTGTTTGGTTGGAGGCCAGGGCGTGTGTGCCTGGCAGGTCAGGAAGCCAGGCCCAGCAACAAAAATCAACGCCCGGTTCCTAGGCTCGCGTGTGCATTGTCTTTATACTAGTTAATTGCGATTATAAGTTAGTTAATGAACCGTTTTTATTAGTTAATAAACTGTTTTTATGTTATTTATTTCCAAACCATTTCAAGACGTCATTTATTAACTTTATATTTTCTTCATGCCCAGATCTTCAACCAAACATCACATCTTCAGGTTCGTCTGGCCAGACAAAAATCATCTACTTTCCAGGCTACCTTCAGGCACCACTTTTTTCTAGGCATGGAATCCAGGTCACCAACCAGACATGCCCTTAGTCTACCGCCGTACCGCGTTGCCTCCAGATTAGCTTAAGTCCGTTTTTTTACAGCCTACATATATCTCTCTTGGTCCTGGACACAACATGCAACGACGGAGCTAGACGGAGATAGGGGTGGTTCCTGGTATGCACGGGCACATTCAAAAAATTCAAATATATATATAAAATATAAAATATATATATATCAAAATAAGTCCAAATTTTTTTGGTGAAATTTAGACTTCCATCATTTGTAGAGGCAAGAGGCCAATTAGACGGCCGCCATTAGCGGGCAAATCACAGGTAGTCGCGCGCTGGGGAGGGGAGAAAATGGCCGAGCGCGGCCGGCCTGACCACCGATCGCGTCTGGCACCGGCGGTGCCAAGGCCCACCACGACCGACCGTCTCATGGTGCAACCGCCGCACACGCCGCAGGATTTGCCCCGCGTCGTCCGCGCCGCGGGCCAGATGCACCTGGACTCCTCGCCGCCGCCGCCGCCGAGCCTCGCGCGGTGCATCTTGATTTTTTCTTTTCTTCTTTTGCCCCGCGAGCGTGCACGGTACCACACGGGGCTTGCCAAGGCCGCCTGCCGCGATACGGTCCGGACACTAATGGCCCCGCACATCCGAATTCCAAAAGTAGCTCTGCTTACCGTGGAAATTCCAAATCTAGCTCCGTGGGCCCTCCGCTGCGGCCGACGCAAGAACAAGATGTCGGCGTGTGAAGAGCAAGACCAAGGTGCGCAAAAGAGCAGCGCAAGCGCGCGTGGTGCAGCAGCGACGGCAAGGCGCGCAAAGCGGGCGAGCGCGTGGCTAAAGCGCGCGAGGCGGGCCGCGTCGCGTTGCGTTGTCTCTCGCGCGACCGGCAGCAGCCACCTCTCCGCGCTCCAGCGCAAAGACCTTCCTCCCGCGCGACCGGCGCAGCTCCGCCCTCTGCGCGACCGGCCGCAAACACGCCTCTGCGCTCTCCAGCGCAAAGACCGCCTCTTGCGCTTCTCATACGCAGCAACAGGGCAGCATGAGGCTATACTTGGAATTTCTGTTGAGAGGAGGCTACACATGAAATTTTGAATTCACGTAGGGCAACAGTGTCCAGACTTCTGCAGATACGGCCGTGCCGCGGCAGGGGGTTTCGTGCACGCGCAGCGCAGCTACAGGATGGGCCCAACGCCGTGTTTCGTTGCACAGTGCACAGACCGCTGCTCCTCGGCTCTCGCGCGCTGCCTATGCCGCACCGCACGGCCCATCTCCGTGAACATGACCTCGTGTCACATTTTAACGGGGCTCCAGATGCCCTATCTTTTGCCATCTTGAAAGAAGAGTACGTACACACTGAGGCACGCGTCACCGTAGTAGGACAAGTGGAGTTGAACAGATGTTGCCTTTTGCCAGGAGACAAGCGTCAGTCGGTCCGCAAGTTCGTGAAGCTCTCTGCCTCACGTCACGTGTCGTCCATCGCCAGGACCGCATAACTCCATCCTTCAGTTTTCCACGGACACATCATAAAATCAGCGCGGTAGGACCGTTGGAGCCCATCTTCTGCATTCTGCCTTCATGGCGATTTGAGTCGAGATCTACCCTACCGGAGAGCAGGAGACTCTGGCTTTATAGGATCGTTTTAGAGGGGGGCATCACCTCGATCTCCAGCCAGATTAACAACTGGGCGAAACAGGTAATCAAACTCGCCTCCTACCAATCTTGCTCTATATTTGAATGCTTTCTTCTTGGAGGAACCGGCCGGGTTGATCAATACGGGAATCTAGATTAGTCTGCTCAACATAGAGGCATGCACATAGTAAGGTTTAGGGTATCTGAATGAGACACAATCTAGTGCAAAAAAAAGGCATGCATGCCTTCAGGAAGTTGAAGCAATGAGCATCAGTGCCCTGAATATCAATTGGAACGCAGGACCCTGAATATTAATTGGAACGCAGGACACATGCAAGCATTTGATGCACGCCTTAGCTTACCTACTCACTTGAAGAACCTTCAGTGAAGGGAGTGATCTCTTGATATGTTAACTTCACATATCTGAATGTTTGGAGTTTAGACATATCCATAGAAACTGCAAATTAAAGCAGTAGTACATCTTCAAGCCACACACCTTCACATGAGGCTAAGTTTACAGTGCAAAATGATGACCCAAAATAAGACACAACCGAAGTAGAAATGCTCGCAGAGAACATAGATGGATAGCGCCACCGTGGTAACTGAGGATGACATCGTTAGGTTCATTCTACGTTCTGCAGAAGTACCTAGATATGAAGATCTCTCGCAGCATCTGTCATCAGTTGATTCTGAAAATACCAAAAACTAATGTGATTATTCAAGCATACCAACTGTTGTATCAGCAACACAGTTTAAGTCAGCTTATGTTGAGCATTGACATGGATATGGACGATGCCACGGTCCATAACTTTTCCATCATTGCAGACGCCTCTATCCCGTGTGCTAAATATCATTTTCCACTGTACCGAGAGGTACCATGCTATGTTATCCCTACTTTATTTTGCATTGCCCTTCTATGATGTCCTGTAGTTTTGGAGAACAGTACCTTTCTAAGTTTTGTCAACCGTAGAGCATCTTTCAATAACTCTTCGAGCTTCCCTATTTCAGTGGCATCCATCAAATCAAGATTTTCTTCATAAGACCTGCAAATGATGATCGATTAGTTATATGAAATCCATGATGTTGGTTGTCAGGAAAGTATGGTCACTCCCGCATGTCTCTGACGTACCATTCTGCAATCTCTGCTAATTTAGCATTCATACTCGGAGGTGAACTTTCCATGTCATCACACTGCAACAAGAAGTAAAGTGAGGTTCATTAGGGCAAACATGTACTGGATATAGAAGTAACTTGGGTGTATCAAGCTGACCGAACCAATTCGCATCTAAGTGAAGAAATCTACTTAGATTTTGTGGATATAAGAAATCTAAGAAATCTACTTAGATTTCTAATAAAAGAAATCGGGAGGGTTGTTGCCCTTATGTTATTCTAAAAAATATATAAGGTCATCATCACTTGCAAAATGCGAAGATATCATTATGCATGGCAGTTTATGTTAGAAATATTTGAGAAGCATTTACATTGTTGAAAATATCATCTGACACAAAATTTCTACTATAAGGTTCACAACCTTTTTTGCAATCAAGCTAGTGCCCACACTGGAGGAGCCCAAACTGAGCCGAGCTTCCTCATAGCTCAATTGCAGGCCATTGCACAGCTAGACAACCCTAGTCTGTTGTTATTTTGGATTTCAGCTAGTGCAGGGGAGAACTGTGCATGTACAGGAAGGTCCCAACCAGAAGGGCCAAACATACCTCAAAAGCAGTGGGTTTTGTAACTTCCAATATGAACTATGTAACTTCCGATATGAACTAGAACAAAAAGGTGATCTGTAACTGAATGATACATATAAGTGTGTGCAATTCATTTGATCACAAAGAAAGCCAAACCATCCACTGCGCTTTTCTTAAACCCCAGATTGTGTGGTAGTGGTGTTCAATAAGAGACACTTTATACAGAGTTCTAGCAGTAAACAAAAGATAGAATACTCATGAGTGGGTCCATGTCATCTAAGTGGAAGTACTGAGAGGTGAATAAATGGAGATGTGTAGTATATAGAATACTCATGAGTGGGTCCAAGTCATCTAAGTGGAAGTACTGAGAGGTGAATGAATGGAGATGTGTAGTAGATAGACCATTAGTGATAAAAAGAAAAGGAATATTGCCGTAAAATCGCAATCTCGAGATGCTCTTAGGTTAATAATTGTAGATCAAATATCACTACTCAAAACAGAGGAGGAATTATCTGTCTTAACCTGTGAACTGCCGCTGCCTGTATTTTTTGTGTCAGAATCTCTCTGCTTAGAAAATTGTCGGTATCGGCTCATTAACTGATCAATGCTGAAAGAGAGAACAAAAGCTCAGTTAGCTGACGGTTCAAATAATCAGTGACAAGAGTGCTACCAGTTCAACTTGGATAGTCAATTACTGAAATCTTACGTACATGTAAGGAAGATTAAGATATATCATGTCCCCAGTTAATTAAGCTGACGGTTTGAATAATCAATGATTAGCTAGAGTGCTACCAGTTCAACTTGGATAGTCAATTATTGAAATCTTACGAACATGTAAGGAAGATTAAGATGTATCCTGTCCCCAGTTAAAATGATATTGCCATTATAGACCATATCTTGGAGGTTTGGACTATTTATAGAGGTCCCACTATTTATAGAGGTCCCAAAACAATACCCTATCTATCTGATGGAATTGAAGCAGTCTCTGATGCTTTGTTGATGTCTTTTTGTTCTGGTACTTTTAGCCTTTTAAGTGTCTAGGATGGTGGCTGTTGGGACTTGGGACAACGATGGTTTTTGCTGGGTTGTGAACTTTGTACATATCTGATAAATAATTACAGGGTAGGTGCTAGATCTAAATTGAGAATATAATTTGTTGATTTCGGCTATACTATTTGTTTTTTACTTATACCACGATTACTTCCCAGTGCACTAACAAGGCGAAATTACACCATAAGCTCTGAATTATTTAATTTTGTGCAATCAAACGAACCCCTAGTCTCATTTTGTTGATTCCAGTCCCTCTGCTATTTTATTTTTGTACAATTAAATTTTTCTAACTATTTTTGTTTTCTAACTATTTTTGTTCATACAAGCCCTTATACTACTCAAAATTGTCAATTATAAAACTTTGTCCATACGACTAACAGACGACTAACAGATTGATGGTGTGAGTATAAACCTGTGCCATAGGTAAAATATAACATCATAGTAAATTATCATTAAACCTCACTAATTTGTTCTAAAGGAAAATGTTTACTATTACATTTTTTGAATTAGACTTTTTTCACTAATTATTGTTTTTGGTGAGATATTGTCCTCCAAAACACATCAACGAGCCTAGATAGCAACTAATCTTGTTAAGTTTACTTTTTTCACTAATTATTGTTTTGGTGAGATATTGTCCTCCAAAACACATCAACGAGCCTAGATAGCAGCTAATCCTGTTAAGTTTGAGTTACAACTGGTCTCAAATTTTTACCGGGTCTGTAGGATCGGTTTGGCCGAAAATCGGAAAATTTCGGCCGAAATTTCAAATCAAAATTTGATTTTTTTTTTTAAAATATGTTGAAAATATCGGTCGATATTTTTGAAAATAAATTTCGGCAGAAAAAACTTCTACATTTGACAAAATTCATGCAAAACAAATATTTCGGTGTCAATTTGAACTTTTACCGGGGATCCGATAGAACCGATTTTCACCGAAAATCAGTGAAAATTGGCCGAAATTTTGAACCGTGGTTACAAGTCTCCATCAGCTCAAGTTAATATAGACATCAACAATCCATTATGTGGAAGGGTTTGATTCGGTAATTCTCAGTAGTAAAGGGCTTCATTGAATAAAAATCAGATAGTAGAGGGGATTCGAATCAACAAAATCATGGTGGATAGACTTGATTGCACATAATCAAAATTAGACTTTCAATGTTTGATAGCATATGCCATAGTTGGGGATGCTTATAGTGCAACTTTGTTACATAAACAACATATGTATATATCACATCTTGTAGAGGAATCACATACTGGTTAGCATAGGTCTGTTTGAAACACGAAAAGAATTGGGTGTCAATTTTCAAGGATTGTTCTCTACAAAATTCCGTGAGATCCCTGCACTCCAGCGTATAGGTTGTCAAATATTACACTTGTTCCTCATTGTTTGAGGTCACAAGTGTCATTCCTGGTACATGCCTTTCGGTTTTCAGGGATTGAGTGGGCTTCGTCTACAGGGTTTTCTTTTTCAGTCTTCTAGAAGATCAAGCTAGCGCTCTAATCCTGAAAGTTGATTTGTTAATTCCGATACTTGTTGGTTGAAGCTATCCTCAAAAGTTCACTACAAGATGAAGGTTGAATTGTGCATGATTGCCGTGTTGGTGAATTAGCGCATTGTATTGTTTTGCTGACGAGCCTCAACATTTCTTTTATTTTATGACATTCCCGGTGCCTTCCACATGCACCTACTCATGGTAGTACTTCTCCGCTTCGGATAGGTGGGCTCCCAACCATTACAAACTTCCTGGTGTCTTCCACGAGCGCCTCCAAAGAAGGTCACCAAGAACTCATCTCCAAGGTCGTCTAGGAGGCGCCGATCTCCAAGAGTAATAAGCTCAATCAAAGAGTAATAAGCTCAAATATGTCACTTGAGCGTAGCAAGGTTAAATAACAAACACACCCCAAGTGTTTGACGAAATGTCGTTGAATCCAACGCGTTTGCCAAGCGTCTTTCACGTCTACCAAGGTCAAGTGGGCCAAAGAGGTCATAGGAAGGGAAGACTCACTCATGGTTGGCGGTCTGCCAAGGTCAAGTGGGCCAAAGAGGTCATAGGAAGGGAAGACTCACTCATGGTTGGCGGCTGGAACAAGGCGAATTAGAGGTAAGGCCATCTTCAGCCCCAGGAGGCGAGCGCAAAGGTACGACACGGCCATGGTGAAGCTCTCGATAGCGGTAGCTCAGCCTAAGGAGGCTTGACGAGGGTTGGCGACCTTGGTGCGGCAGTGGGACTCAGTGGTAGGACCTCGCTGAACTTGAGGGAGAAGACAAGAACCAGCATGTAGAATACTAGAATAGTACAGAGAAGAAAGGAGAGTTTTTGGCCTAAATGGCACTGTTCTGCGTCATAATCGCGAAAATGGCTCTCCTTGCACCGCATTTGCAAAAATATCAGCTCGGCCGCACGCCCATAGCCCGGACGCGTGGTGTCCTAACACGTACCCACGTCCGCCCGGCCACCGCCAGGACGAGGCCACGTCCGCACGGCCACCACCGTACCCTCTAGCCCTAAGTGCTGCGGCCCGACAGCACCTCCAGACTTCCCGCCACCAATGCATGAGGAGCGCCTCGCGCGGACTCTTGCACTCGTTCATCTCAATTGCGCTTTCATTCTCGTTCTCGCACTCGTCACTAAGAACAGAGAGAATAGAATTAATTTTTTTGGAGATTACAGTTCAGAGCAGTTGTTAGCAGGGATTAAAATCTCGACCGGTAACCGCCGGTTACCGCTTACTGGAGGGGGGTCGGGATACGGGATCCTGGCCGGTAATCCCGGGCTGTTCAAATTCAAATTCAAATTCGAATGGTTTTTAATCAAATTTGAACGAATTTCATTCGAAAAAAATCGGTTTGACCGTGAATCACGTACATTAGTACGTGGTACCGTCGATCCATCCGGGACCGGTTACATGACCATTGGTTGTTAGGTCCTTAGCAGTTTTGAACAGTTTCGCCGAAGGGTAGGTAATTTTTTGTTCGCTACAGTTATCGTTATTACCATAGTAATAGTTAATTAGCCTTACTTAGCTAGTCCTAATTAATGTAGCTTGCATTCTTAATTAAATAGGTGTTAATAATTAAGCCGTAGTTTTTTACTGTTAATAATTTAGTCATAATTAAGTAGGTTTTATTATTTGAGTACAAATTAGTTAGTGGTTAAAACTAGTCGTAATTAGTTTAATGGTAATTAATCAATCGTAATTAGTTTTTTGAACGGTTCACCCGAAAGGCAGGTAATTTTTTGTCCGCTGCAGTTGTCATTATTACCGTAGTAATAGTTAATTAGTCTTACTTAGCTAGTCCTAATTAATGTAGCTTGCATTTTTAATTAAATAGGTGTACTTAGCTAGTCCTAATTAATGTAGCTTGCATTTTTAATTAAATAGGTGTTAATAATTAAACCATAGTTTTTTAATGTTAATAATTTAGTCGTAATTAAGTAGATTTTATTATTTGGGTATGAATTAGTTAGAGAGATAATTAATCAGTCGTAATTAGTTTAGTCTTAATCATTTTGACGTAATTAATTTAGTGCAATTAATCAGTGGTAATTAATAAATCGTATTTGTTTGAGTCGTGGTTTATTAGTGGTAATTATGCTAGTAATGAATTACTCGTAAGTAGTTTTCGGACAAGTAGTAAATTTGTTGCTAATTAATTAATTATTCGTATTTAATTACTCGTATTTAATCGATTACTTGCATGCAATTTGTCGTCATTGTTTGTGCTGTAGGTAATTACTGACGATTAAATTACTTGTAATTAAATACTATTAAATACTATTAATTAGTTAAGTCATTAAATTTGTGATAACTACATACCATTTTTGTTGTATCATTACCGCGGATCGGGTTGTTGTGGTCTTAGGTAATTTCGAACATGCAAGACTTGGTAGTGTTTTATGACGACAGTCTCGTACGGGCCGAACTCGATGTGTTGGACCTGTCAAGATGCCAGTACAGATGGTCTAGGCGGAGGGGCTCGATGCGATGAATATTCACGAGCTTCGGAGCTGCATCCGGAGGGAGCTCACCCCGGATCGGGAGACCGGTTAGGAATGAGACGTCTTGGAGAGTGACCGTCATCTCACCCCATCGAAAGTGGAAGGTGTGCGTCTCGTGCCTCCACCTGTTGACAAGTGCCGACAGCAGATTGCCATCTAGGGTGAAGTGGTGTCCGAGGGAGAGCAGCCTCGCAAAAGGCAACAAGCCCGTGTCCCGATGGATTGGGACGTAGTGAGCGTCCAGCTGCCAGTATTCCCTCCCGGCCTGAAGCACCAGGGGTGGAGGGCCATCCACATCCCCGTCGATCCACGACTTGCACCGGTGATTCTCGTCGTAGAAGGGTTTCAAAAGTTCCGGTAGAGGCATGGCTTATAAGAGATAGAAGAGAGATTATTAGTGAAAAAATTGATAATGACGATAAATTACCATAAATTATAAATTATGACTAAATTAATTGCGACTAATTAAGTACGACTAAATTAGTTGTGACTAAATTAATTAGGGCTAATTAATTAATTACCAGAAATTAACATGTGCTACATAATGACAACTACATTACTCACGACTAAGATTAATTTAACTATGGCTAATTAATTACAACTAATAAACTCACAAATTTTATTACGAATATTTGAAAACAACTAAATTAAGTACGTCTAAATAACTACAACTAATTAACTATGAACATTTCACTACGACTAATTTATTACACAACTGTTGAAGAAAATATGTTTGAGAAAAAAATACCTGCTAATATAGTTGCTAATAATGGTTGTAAACAATGCTTAATCATTTGCGAAAACGAAATCGACTGAACGAGAAAGTGAGTGAGCGAGAACGAGAAACGAAATCGCGCGTGGGCGGGAATTTATAGCCGCGGGCGGGAGGGAATCCCTTGCATGCATGCATTCGTAGACATGATGCGACAGGACACGACGGGGAATAAAGAGCAAAGCATTGATTGCGGCGGAATGATAGATGGGACGGGGAATCCAAGCTTTCCCCAGTCCGTGGGTAAGCTCCGGCCAGTGGCCGTGCGGAGGAGGTGAAGTCCGCACAGTGGCCATGCGGACGAGGCCGCTACCGAGCGGTGACTGTGCGAACGCGCTGCATCTGGGTGGTGATCGTGCAGAATTGCACACGTGTCGGCGTGAAGCTCATACGGGCGGCAATTTTTTCCAATACGTCGCGACACGTGCTACTTTCGTAAAAAAAAACGCCCGCAACAGTGCTGTTTCGGCCAAAAACTCAAGAAAGGAGGAGGAAGAAGAATATAGTGGCATGGAGGTCATTTTGAGTTAATTCTCTCTCCAAGACAACCAGATATATTATTGTAATGGCCTTGGTGTGTTTTGGCAAATTGCCATAAAATTGTAGTGTCCTGAAGCAAAACCACAAAAAACTGATGTCCTGTAACAAACACTACAAATTTAGAGTGTTTTGTAGCCAATTTTGCCTTAAAATAACTAGACTCCTCAATGGTATATATCTGAACTTGGCATCTTTCAGTGCAATCAAACCGATTTTCTCTTAAAATTTTAGCTAGTTGAATGTCATGTCAAAACAAAGTCACCCTACACCAGTTGTTTGCCTTTTCCTAAGCAGACCCCCTGTTCAAAAACCACATTTTATCATGGTTTTTGAACAGCGGTAGCACAAGCTCTATCAGCACAAAATTCAAAAAAAAAACTTAGTATAAAATTTACAAAAACACTAGAGATCTCTCGGTAACCTTTTTCACTGCTCAGCATCTTGTGCAATCTCTTCACCCATCAACAATGCATGCAGCCAGGACGTCACGTGAGGCCGCGACAAATAGGGTGACAGGAAGCGCTTCCTGAGACACGAGCAGGCAAGACGTCAGGGCTATAAGAGACTTGCAATGCACCGATGCACGTGCCATACATGCCATGCATGTAACACCAATTAATGGTCTTTAACCTGAAGACGCAGGAATTAATGGCTTGTGTGCATGGTTTTCTTATCTTAACTAATAAAAGAAGAAGTTTACATTCACGCAGCGGAACGAATCGTTCCACTCCCCCTCCCGCTATGGAAAAAAAATACTAGCCCCTTATCCTCTTCCACTCAGCAGAGGTGGAACCATAACCGGGTGCGCTGGTTTCTCTCTGAAACTGTCGATGCCTCACCAGGTTCACAACAACTCTCCCACGATCTCTGGAAAAACCGAAAAGGCCAGCTCTCACGATCTCCTCTTTCCACCCCACCCGGCTACACGTCCTCTTCCCCGGTTTCCCACCTCTTCTCCCACCTGTTATCTTATCCCCTCTTCTTCTACCCGCCCTCACCACACCGCCCGCCCTCTCCACGACCATGCTGGTCCTCTCTCGCGCGGATGCGCTCTCGCTTTCGTGACGGAAGCCGACGGTGGTGTCCGGAATCAACAGCGACACACCTCACTGAGCTCCCGACGTCTGGATCTGGCGGCGCGCGCCTCCACCGAGCTCCCGACATCTGGATCTAGTGGCGACGCGCCTCCACCGAGCTCCTGGCGATCGGACCCGACGACGCCCCCCACTAAGACTTGAAGGTTATTAGGAAGGTAGCATGTAGGTTAGTTAGTCGTCGTAGTTAGCACTTTGCAAATTCAACTGATGATTAGTTCAAATAGATTAGTGTGCTAACAATTAGTTAGCGATAACAGAAAGTTCCAGTATAGAAGTATGAAAAATAGGAAACCTACTAGCAGTGAACCCTAGGCTAGGGTCATAATAATTATAATAATAAATAACACACCACGATTAATGATTAGTAGATCATATCAGTTAGAGTTTATGCCAATAATAGGCTCATGTTTAAAAGTACCTAGTTAACAAGAGAATCCTAAACCATTAGCAATTGTTTTCAGACTTTTTAGTTAAGAATAATATGGTTATATAGTCGCATAAAATGATAATACGAAAGGTTGATAACACACCACGATAGTAACTCAACCACCAAACAACCTCCTGCAGGCTTCAGCTATCATCCATCGTTATTCGCTCATGGTAGAAGTACAATTCATGGTCCGAAGGTGGATCAGAGGATCCTACCAAACTGGGTGATCTATCCCATCTAAGTAAACCGATAAGGGATATTCTTATGGATATTTTCTCGATATCAGCTGGATTCATCACTTTCTATATCAACGGAACTTTCCAGGAGCCCGATCCATCTCGCCCTCACTATGGATCAATCAGTTGCCTAAGTCTGACTATGTCTGACTATCAACCCAAAGCCATGACCTAGACCAAACGAATGTAGTTTGGATCTATTTACTTTGGTCTGAAGTATTTCCTTCAACTACTTTGGATATATTTCATCTGTAGTATTTCCTTCATTAACTCCAGATGAGTATGTTTTGGTCTCATCTGAAGTACTCTTCTTTCAAGATGCCAATAGGTACGTGTGCTTTTGTTTGAAGTGTTTTCATTTGATTTGAATGTCTTTGGATTTATTAGATTTCATTTGGTTACTTTCAGTCGTTCTTGGGTTCAATCGTATCCTGCGCAGATAGAATCTAAAGCTATGATGGAATAGAAGTCCGAGTCAAAGCAGGAACAAGATTGTCAGAACATTGAACATGGTGATTATCAACCCATTGAGCGAGATGATTATCAGAACATTCAGCAAGAACATGACTGAGGTTATCAGAATATTGAGCAAGACGAGTCAATACTTTAATTATTTTGCACATACTTTTTAAAATGCAATTTTATTATTTTAAATTATGAAATTGCATTACTATGATTTATACAACTAAATTGATCTAGCTTATAGTTAATACCTTAATAATAATTATGTATAAATTCTAATACTTGAACTTGAACATTATCTTTTGTCACCCTAGAATTAATGGTTTATATACTAGTTAATAGGTCTGTGTCTAAGTGGCATGTTTAGCCTTACTTAGATACATTGTCATTCGGGTAGTAAATTGTATGACATCACTTAATCATTTTGAAAATGAATTTGGCAATCAAGGCCGGAGCCTAGCTGGTATGTTGGACTAAAGGTAATTTTAAAAACAAAGGAAAACCCAAAAACAGATTTCGACTTGGGTAGCTGAAAAAAATGGTTGATGTCGGGTGCATGAGAGAAAGTTGGTAGGTGGGTGTACCATCTGAGTCAATTAAGGACCGAATCTTGTGATGACCTCTCGTGTAAAAACGGTACAACCACAAGTCTATAATGGGTAGACCTGCCTAACTAATTTGTCTGCCGCCTCGCAACTCCACCATTGGTGGGTGTGTGGAGTGTACAAAGAGCAAGGGAGACCGATTCGCATTGCACAAATAGGAGACCTCCCAAGGACGAGGCCCAAAGAGGTGATACTTAACGGCGTGGGGTTGCGTTGAGCCGTTGAGGTGGTATATTGTAAAGACCTTATGATAATCAACTTAATCGCACATCTATGGAAGTGTGTCAGGGGCATTATAAGTTGAATTATCCCTTGTAGGTAAAGTGTACAAACTCTACAGAGTAATAAAACTACTGATAAACTACGAAGGTTTTGTTCTAGCCCGATCTTTCGATGAGAAGGTAAGTTCGGTAGTAATCGCTCAACTTTCACAATCCTGACTACGAACTCGCAAGGCTCGAAACCACGCAATCGCTGAACTGCTCGACAAGTTGTTATCAACCGTGCACGAATACTCGGATGACCTGATCATGAAGATCAATTCCTGTATACACCGAAGAAACACGCAAGAACAAGATAGGTAAGCAATCTGGAATTACGAATAGGAGTTGAAATTGTATTAATAAGTAGGGTTCCGAAGAACAATATCGTTGTTGATCTCGCCGAACAAGAGGACAAAATATAAAGTAGCAAAGCTAAACTTCAATCAACAAAACCCCTAAAAACTAAAGGGGTGTCAGCCGCTATGTAAAAGAGGAAGAGGAAGGGCAATGACACTGTTCATGCATGAACAGTACCACATGAACAGTATGAGCCTAGGGTTTCTATCCGAATTTAAGGCATGCGGCCCAAATAGATGAGGCAGCACCTTCTTTTGATTATTACGGTATGCACGGAAGGAATTTGGAGGTGAGACTAGATCCGTATGAAAGAGGATGAGATGATATTTCAATTAAGTACTCGTGGACCTCAAACAGAGTTCGTATGGAAAAGTTATGCACATTTAAAGTCAGAGCTGTCTCCGAAGGCCGAATTGGATTCCAGAATGTGTTCAACTTGAACTCTTGCTTGGCTTGGACACAAAGTGACGTAAAAACCTTTCTTGTACCATAGTAGTCGTATCTTGAGGATTGATATCCTCATCAACTATCTTGATAGCCGTGCTCAAGATCAAGAGTGGTACTGAGAACTTGCATGAGGTAGTTTTCATTATTTTATAAAAACCATTTTTGGGTGGATTGAAAAGGTGGGTGGGGTCCTGAGAATTGAAAGAGCCTAGTTGAGGACCAGTTATAATTACGGGAATATGACTCGATAAATAAAAATGAGCATTGAGTCGATGGAGCCACTCAATGATATAGGAGATGGAATGTCCACTAGTACTTTAAAACAAAAACTCAGTTTATAAAACCCGTGTTAGTAAAATGCTAAGTCTTAGGTATTGCTACTACATAATCTAATTCAAACTTGGCTTTGTGCAAATAAAAGAACTATAAACCTCCCTTGGTTAGCCTTGCATATATAATAATTGCATTGTGTTAGCTCGCGAGTACGGTTTTGTACTCATGGTCGCTCTTTACATTCTTTTAGTCAGTAAACATAAAAGAATGCTATAAGAACAATTATGAGCATTTGACAAGACTGAAGATTAAGAAGGCAAAAAAACTAGGTCGCGAGCCCCTAGTCGATTGTCGGTGGGTATATCGTGAGGGTTTCACGTGTTACACTTTGATTC
Source organism: Ampelocalamus luodianensis (assembly GCA_036346255.1). Classification (NCBI taxonomy): domain Eukaryota; kingdom Viridiplantae; phylum Streptophyta; class Magnoliopsida; order Poales; family Poaceae; genus Ampelocalamus; species Ampelocalamus luodianensis. Next base: position 42,592,793 of record CM070631.1, read on the forward strand.
TGCTTCTGCTGCTGTTCTCTAAAAGGTATTTGGTCTGTTTGGCCATTCTACAAGTCAAAAGCTATAAGGTATATTTACACTTTATTTAATATTATGTAATAGCTTTATATTTTCGTGATATGTGTTTGAACAAACAATGTAACTATGTGTGCTATCTACTGATCCAAACAATGACACAAATTAACACAATGGGTCCCAAGTTATAAATTTGGGGTTCGACAAAATTCTTTCTGAAGAAATCTAATTCCGAATTCGGTAGGTGAAAATTTATGGATCATATTAAGCAAGTCTTTTGTGGCCCCCTCTACTAATTGACATGAAAAAATCATTCAAACTTCAATTCCATGTTGAGGTGACTCAGATTGTTGCTAATCGTTTAATCAGCTTATGTACTTGCACATGCCTGGCTTGCCTCGATCAACTTATGTACTTTCACCTTTGTTTTCAGATTTGCCTCATTGAAATATTAAGTTTAGTTTTTTTTCCTTCATTTTTTATAAATAATTTTAATTGTTTAGTTGGATTAGCCTTCCGAACCACACTTGGAGACTAGACATTTTTTACGCTTTCACCTTCGTTTTCAGATTTGCCTCGATTGAAATATTTTAAGTTTAGTTTTTTTCCTTAATTTTTTACGCCTTGTATGGGGCCACATTTGGAGGCATCAGGCATAATTTGTGGGTATAAACAGCGCACAATAAGTACCCAACTAGCTTTCACAAGGATTCACTTAATTAAGCCGAGAGTTTTGTGCACGACGGAATACTTTTGTTTCATATCCTACTGAACTGAATTTACTGAATTTAAGTTGATCAAATTTTATTATCATTGATGAAGGACATCTCATAATTAGCATAAGCAATTAAGCTTAGTTCCATCTGCCCAGTAGAATTTGGACACAAAAGACACTAAATGCGAGCAATATAACGATATATGTTTAGTACAAGTTTAGTTCAATATACGCAATGTTGGAACATTGATAAAAGGACATACTCCCTCCATTCTAAATTACTTGACATCGTCAAATCATTCCACAGGCAAAGGAAGCTTGTGAGTCCAGTCGGAAACGTCAAACATACAAAAACGAAGGGAGTATATGCCATTGAACAGCGGCTATGGCGTATGTTTAAAAAAGCACCATTGCACGCTCCATGTTCGACCAACAATTGAGACATATTTTATCAATAAAATCGTATGATAGCGTGATGAAGCGTATCAAAATTAAAGAGCAGCATGAAATTGAATATTAATCTAAATATTGCTGCCAATACACGTATTAGCTGATGAAGTACTCCAGCATTCCAGATACGGAGTATATATATATATAGCAATTAAATAATTCGATTCATATGGCACATCATAATCGGTGATATAAATTTCAATATTTCATTATTTGGAGAAAAATGCTAAGATCAAACTCCATCCCTATCCCCTTGCACGCACACCCATATACTCCGTACTAGTATATGGACTCCTGTGTCAGGATGGTTCGAGAATTAGCACGTGGCTGCATTTTGATTAATTAGATTATGAGCTGCCCAGAACCGGCTGGATTTGGTCGCCTTCCGTCATAAAAAAAAGTGACCAAAAGGGAAAGCAGACAAGACGTTCCATTAATAGAAACCCCCTTCTAGGTGAAGAAAGACCTGTATAGGACTCCTGACTCCTACTATTTTTTTCGTGAAAGGATCAAGAAATTAAACAAAAAATAAAGGCCCGTGTCAAATCCTGTCGCTTGTTTGTATTTGTTTGTATTAATAGAAGAAGAGAAAATTACGAGGCATAGGGCGAAAATGTGCAGGAAAGCTACTGCCCCTACAGCCATCCTGACAAAGAAATAAACAGGAAAAGTTCTAACAACAGAAGAGCTACAGGAATAACTTATCAAGCCAGTTAGCTTCAGTGTCTTTCCAAATCATACAAATCTCTTCGATCTCTGTAGTATATATAGCCGCACATAATGCGAAATCGCTTATTCCTTTCGCGAAATACAGTAGCGTTGCACATGGTAGAAGCAATTGAATCGAAGCAATGTATGTGCGAGCAAAATTAATACACTAGTACGGTAGCTAGCTAGCTGGCCGGAGCGAACCTGGAGGAGGCGAACTCGTAGAGGCGGCCGGCGGGGGAGAAGACGACGAGCGCGACCTTGGCGTCGCACAGCACGGACAGCTCGTAGGCCTTCTTGAAGAGCCCGCTCCGGCGCTTGGAGAAGCGCACCTGCCGGCTCGTCCGGTCCTCTATCCGCCGCAGCTCCACCCGCCCGCGCTTCCTCCTCCGGCTCCCGCCGCTCCCGTCGGCCTCCGGCCCCCTGCTAATCTGCTCGGCCGCGCCCTCCTCCATTGTTAGCTTCCGAACCGGCCGGAAACTCTAGCTCGCCCGGTCGCCGTCCCGCGCGCCAACCACTAATAAGTGAGAGGAGGACGACGAGGAGTCGGCCAACCGAGAGGCGCGCGAGAGGAAATGCGATGGCGACGTGTACGGCCGATGGGATCGATGGATTGCATTGTGAGGCCGGGGACGGATTTGTGGCGCTGCTGCGATTATTGATCGATGTGGTACCCCTGGCATGGGCCAGTACGCAATACTGGATGTAGACAGGAAGGCGCGTGGCCGTGCAGAGTGGCCACTGGGCAGCGGATAAGGACGCACCGGTCTGGCCGCGAGCCGGTGTGCCGTCCAATAAAGCGTCCGAGCCATCGATGCGGTCCAGTTGAGGGCAGAGCTTACAACACCTGCCGCAAGGTGCGCCGGCCACGACCGAGGCCCCTCCGTCTCCGTGGGGTTGCGCCGTGCGCGACACGCTGGCACGCGGCAGAGGCAGGCGACACGGCGTCAGAGGCTGCGTCTGCTTAACCCCGGGGTTTTTTTTTCAGCTTTCGCTAGTTCTCTATCGTCTGCAAATTTTCTGAAAAAAATACTAAATCTAAAATTATATTAACAAGTGATGCATAATTTTAGAATATCTTTACTGTAACTTTTAGTTCTATTTATTTTTATATTTTTAGGGTTCATCTAGATTTACTTCTACCTAGTTTAGTTTTTTTTTATTTCTGTATTTGTAGAGTTCATCTAAATTTATTTTTGTCTAATTTAGAATTTTTTAATATAAAAAAAAAAATCATTAGATGATGATCCAACAAACCGAAGAAAATGGTTGGAATTTAAGAAAATTTTGTATGACTGTAATTTAGTCACCTTTTTTTTTTGCCTCGTTTGCCGCTGTGGGAGGTGCGTTTTTTTAGTACACGACGGACGCACTCACACACACTACACGCATGCCTACAACACGGATGCTAAGACGGTGGCGGACCCAAGATTTTCAAGATGAGTGTTCGAAGTTACAAAAATATTGATCAGTACAGTACAGAACATAAAGATCCACAATAGTAATAATAGAAGTACTAAATGTTTGTATTGGAGATAACATCTCAATTCTCAAATAATTAAAAGAAATTATAAAATAATTAAGATCCATTTTTCAAAACTCTAATATCTACAATTTGCATACATACAAGATTGAAGATTCAGAACCACAATATGACAATAACACAATTCACTTTAATGAATGGATAATTGGATATCAAGATTCAGGACTATTCATATGTAGCATGGGCCTTATGGATAGATATCTAGATGACTAGATCAGCTAAGAGTATATACACAGCTACTAAGCCACTGAAGTCAGCAAAGCAAGAACAACCCCTTTTAGCCTTTCTTGCATTGCACAAATCACAAATCACAAGTTCACTTCACAAGTCACAACACTACAACAGTGAGTCAGTGAAGAGTACCTGCAATTTGTCGGCAGTCTCCGAGCAGGGGCGGTGGGGTTGTGCCAAGGGCAGCGTCACGGAGCAAGCCGCCGTCGCGCAGCGCCGCAGGCCGCAACGCCTCTCCGCCTCCGCCCGTCGGTCCTCGCCTTCTCCAGACTCCTGTTCTCCTTGGACCCTAGCCCCGGGAGTCCGTGTCCGCGACGCGCCGATGCCACCCCTGGCGCGACCCCGCCGACCTGAACGCCGAACGGCGCGCACCCGCCGCCACGGCCTCCGCAGCTCGCGCCGCCTCGGTCCTCGCTTCCCTCCTCCGGTTCCCGGCCCGAGTCCGCGACGCCGCGACGGCGCGACCGACCACGACCGAACGCCACGGCCGCACCGCCGCCGCCGCCACCACGCTCACCCGCCACCGCCGCCGTGCTCAGTGTGGAGTCGCTGAGCGCCTAAGCCGCACAAGGATGAAGCGATTTAGGGTTGGGAGTTGGGTGCGTGTACGTCGTGGGATTAATTGGCCATTTGGGCGGTTGGGCCATTCCAGCATTAGGCTCGCGAGTCGCGAGTGTGCTGTGGGCTGAGTTGGGCTGCGATGCCAGACGTGAGGCGGGCGTAGGAGCATGTTGTGGTGCCTATGCGAGGTTGTGAGCGCGATTGAAGATGATACGTGCTGATTTAACTTCACTTCTGATATATCCCGTTTCATACTCCCAGGAGTATGTACTTCCACTTCGAATATACCACTTAAATGAATATATTATACTTTTTTTTTATCATTCTCATTATACTAAAATACCAATTATAATATACTCTAACGTGACTTGATTGAGAAATTTTCATTGGAGCTTTTTATTTTTGCTATATACTATTTTTCATATATAAAAAGAAGTATGTACACAAATATTGCAATAAAAGGTAGACTTTAATGAATTTTTATGGAACTCACTTTGGGGTATCTTATAATCATTATTGGAGTATACTCAAATAGATAAAGAGGTATCATCATACGATTTAAGTTGTATATGAGAACGAGTACGATCTCGTACGTACTAAACCATACCAATATATATTTATATTATTGCTCAAAAAATTTGGATATTCAGCTGAACACTATGAACTTAGGTGGATCTGCCCCTAAACTAATACCCTACGAAGTATGGACACACGTTTTGACCACCTAACGCTGCTGGCCGCTCAGTGTCGGAGGTTGCGTCGACAGCCGTGAACCGGCGGCAGTGGCTGCCGATGCGCCCGCGCCACCAGTTACCACCTGATCTTATCTCGCATGCGTTCGTCATTTTCGCGGTGCTCCAGCCACCAGCGATTGGCCTGGCCGGCCGGTGTTCGCCCTGTGCTTGGCCTTCTGCATAGAACAGTCGAACGGTGCAGGAAATTGACGTCCAGGTTCTTCACACTGTTGCGTACGTGTTTTACAGCGCTTCGCGGTGTCTTCCACTGGCGGGTGCGTGCGATATCAGGTTGCCATCGGAGCACACGCGTTGGGCGGTTGTGTACCGTGTACGCCGCAAGCGTGTGGAGGACGGGACAAGGACGGATGGATTCCGATGTCAGATGAGGTTGACTCGGGGGGGCGCTCTGGGCCGCATGGACAGACTCGGATGTGCACGCTTTTCTGGCTCTGGTACCACACAAAGAAGAGCGGAGGCAGCCCAAATCAGGTCGGCCCGGCCCAGACATGAGAGTTCCTTCTGGGCCAGGCTACGGCACCAACTCCCCGCAGATCTGCAGCAGGTGGTCTCGCTTGGTTTTGACACACTTGGTTGTTCCTCCTTTTTTTCCCCCGATGATATACCCAGAGTGATGTTCGAAGTAAGAATAACATTGGCTGAAAAATTAAAGGAAGAATTCCGTATGACCCCTCAAGTATGATTGCGTGGTCACTTAACTCCCTGATCTAAATAATCGGCTATTTGACCTACTTATGTTGCAAAACTAGGTCACTTAACTCCCGAGGTGGTTTCGGAAGTGGTTTGCCACTGTGTCGACTATCGTGCCGATGACTTAGCATTTTTGGCGTCGTGATGACTGATGTGGCCGAGAGACAGGGAGATAAAGAGAGAGATCGAGAGAGAGCTGGGTGGGGTTCGAGAGCTCGATGGTGATGACTCTGAGCCTGCTGGTGTGGATGGCGATGAACTCGCGGCACGTGCGGTGGTCGTTTGCATGGCCTACTCCAGCCTGGTGCTCATCTTCATCGTGTTGCAGCCCAGGACGCACCTATCGAGGGACTGAGGCTAGCTCAGTTGGTGTGGGGGGCAGCGTACCCCCAACCCACACCCGTGTTTGAGACGCCCGAGACGCCATCGTGGGCGATCTTGTAGCTGCGTCATCGCAGAGCGCATCGAAGCGGTGTATCGTAGCTATACATCGTAAAAGATATCATATCTTTATTCTTGATTTTACTAATTAAAATCGGGGGAGATAAACACCTCTCTAATAAAAAAAACAAAAAAAAAGGATGCACCTTTCGCTCGACATCCTCATCAGGGTGGCCGTCCTCGCCTTCCTTTAGCTCACCATCAGTGTCCGCCCGGAGCACCACATGCGCTTCATCCAAGCACTATGCTATAGCCTTCATAACTGAAGCCGATCTCCATTGTCCGATCGAAAAGTAAAGATTCAGGTTAATCGTTTCAGTATTTTTGTCACAGTAAATATTTTATTATTTCTACAGTATTTACTATAGCATTACTATCCGGTACTTTGTTAGACGGCTCGGAACTGATTGGTGTAGTACTATTAGTGATGAGATGGTTGCTTAATTGGCTTTTCTTAGTTTTTGAAGTACTTGTTCCAATTTGCATGTTTCAAATCAAATTATAACCTTGGTTTCAAAAAAAAAATTGACATTATAACCACGAGAGGAGTCACGAAGATGTTTGGTGAAATCTGACTTACGAGCTGTGCTAACTCCATCCTGGGCAACGACGGTGGGATGATGGGCCTCTTCGCAGTTCACATCCAATTCGCCCTCTCGTCAGTCGCCACCATACTGGGCAACGAGGGATGATGGGCGGCCAAATGTACCCGTCGCTGCCGATGATGCAGCAGCAGCAGCAGCACATGATGCCGCAGCACATGATGCCGCCGCAGCAGCCGCACAGGCAGGTGGTCGTGAACCAGTACCCGCCGAACTACTGGGTGGGGAACGACGCCAACACGCTGCTGGTGGTGGCGACGCTGATCACGACGCTCACGTACCAGCTCGGGAGCGACATCCCCGGCGGGTACTGGCAGGACACGCAGCTCTCGGTCGACGGCAAGCAGGTGCTGCACCTCGCGCGGCGACCCCATCATGCGTGACCTGCACCGGCCAGGGTACAGAGTACAGGCACAAGCTGGTTTCTAAACTTCATGATGATGTGTAACCTGAGACACGCAAGCATGTAGGTACTGGGTGTTCATGGCGGCGAGCTGGATGGGCCGGGTTCGTGGGGTCAACGCTAAGCCTGCTGGTGCGCATGCAGGTGGACTCGCCACGTCCGGTGGTCCTTCGCGGTGGCCTACTCCAGCCTGGTGCTTACCTTCGTCGTGTCGCACTCGCGGTCCAAGACGCACCTGTCACTGGACATCATCGTCAGGGTGGCCGTATAGTCGCCTTCCTGTGGCTCCTGACCAGCGTCCGGCCGGCCGGAGCACCGGGCGCGCATCAGCCGTTTCTTCTGCTGCGTCCGCGATAATTGAGCGAGTTTCTCTCTCGATATCTCTCTGTCTCTCGGCCACGGCAGTGGTCACGACTCTAAGTCAGCTGCCACAGTGGCAAAACCACCTCCAAAACTACCTCAAGGGATTAAGTGATCTGGTTTTGCAACGTGAGGATTACAAATAACCGGATTTTTACATCAGAAGGTTAAGTGGCTGCATAACCATACTTTAGAGGATCATATGGAAGTCTTGAAAAAACATAAATCATGAGAAGAAAACGACTAATATCTTCTTTTTATGAAGGAAAATATCTCCAGTAAGTATAAGTTTTTTTTGGCGAAGTACAACACGAGTGTTACTAGATCACACAGTAGGACAAACAAAAACAAAAATACGAAAGAAAGATGTTTATTTTAATGAAAAAACGCGCAAGTGTTTGCATGTTCTTAAAAAAGGAAAGATGTTTATGTTACCGATCCGGTTTTATCAAGATTTGTCGACCTTTTCATACATATATACTTAATTATTTGTAGTTTCTGATTTAATTTTGTACCTTCTAAGCATACATGCTTTATCTGTGGTTTCCAAACAAAAGATTATATTTTTATATACAATGATCATTAAAACCAACATATATATAGTGCAGTACTCAAACATACTATATATATATGATACCACTTATGAAATGTACAAGCATCACACTATCACACTCCAGTAATGTGGGTAGTCTCCAAGCAGTCACGATCTTACACGCAGTACAATATTTGAGCATCAAAGAGAGTTTAATGTTCTCACAGTCACACACACAATTAAATAACTGAAAATCTTGACTGGAATCCATCACAAAAATTAAAGTTGTTCATATATATGCGGTTGCTGCATCCTTACTATTTCACAATTCACTGTCTTCATAGTAACCACGGGGCCATGTAGGTGGTCATGCATGAGCCATTCAGTGTCTCAGGAGGGTATCTGCAAACAGATATCACATTTAGAGGGGATTAACAATCAATATAGAATAGCTATTATAAAACAATAGATTCTCCTAATTCAGTTTGCACCTACACTAGCTCGGTATTTCCATAAAAAAATGAAATCTTATCAATATGCTGTCACATGAAAAACGAACAGAGAAAAGGTGTTGTTTTGCCCTACAGAAAATAAAAGTACCCTATATGAAAATCAACAAATAGCACAGAATTATACCGAACCAGATTGCTCCATAGGTTAAAAATAAGAGGTGTCCTACGGAAAATAAAAGTACCCTACGAACTGGATTGCTCCATGTATATGTTATAAAGTAAGAGATCAAACTTCAAAGGTAGGAAGAGATAGTACCCTATCTGAAGGGTGGGTTCACCAGCAGCACTGAGGGGATGGAAGAATTTATTACCGCCGTGCAACGGCAGCTGCACTTCGGACTGACGTTCATAGCCATGTAAGTGGTTGTCGTGCTCCCACAGTTGCTGCCCATGAACCTGGTTGCTCTCCTCCAACTACATCTCCCAAAACAATTGAAGATCAACAATCTTGAGATTATTTTCTCACTCTTCGCTCTATATGATTAATTAGGCTTACGGTGTTGTATTGATTATCAGTAATGTAAGAGCTAACTATACATGTACGTAAGGTTGCAAAGAAATAGGCAACACTATATAGTACATGAGATTAAGTAGTGCTTGTTTTATTTGCAACTCTTTTGAGATCCGGTACATCTTGGAATGCTTCTTACATATGATACTATTACAGTTATAGAACTTACCTTTCTTCGAAGACATTTATTTGCTTCAGAAAACATTTGTTCCTGCAAATTGAATAAATGGGGTCATTCACTAAGGAAATGATCAAATTCCCAATGTTGACTTTGTTGAGAGCATACCCTTCTCTGGAGTTCCGTCAGTTGATCAACCATATGTTGTGTCTATAATAATTAATAAGAGGATTACAATTTGGTCAGTATGCTCCAAAACACCTTTCATGCATGACTTCTTTAAATTGTATGCAGCAAGCTCATAATTGTATGAGGCAGACAACCGCACTAATCAACAAGAGGGGTGATATAACGTCATTTAAGAAAATTGGGTGCCGATGTCATATGTAGAGCTATATATACTTCTAAAGAAAAGACGAAACCCCCCACCCAAAACAGAAAATCACCCTTGCTTGTGATCTAATAAAGGTCTTTTCAGTACCCTTGTAGTTCTGATGTGCTTCAAGGACGAATCAAGTTGCTTCTCAAGGTTCTCGAGCTCCTTTATGCCTAATGAATCAAGATCTTCACCGAGCAAATTCCTGTGGTTGTCCAGAAAAGATGCAAGTGGTTGTGTACAGATGAATTTAAATTAGTACTTCACTTTTTTACTACACCGGAGAAAAAAATAAAATTAAAGTTATTAGCGTGCATGCGTCTCTCTCTCTTAAGAAATGTTGTATTACATGTCAAACTTTCTAGATCAATCGTATATGCAAAAGCTATCACACGGTCTGTACACTTCTATAGCATCTGGAGCACTCAAGTAGAGATGACATGTGGCATGTATTTGCAACATCCAGTTATAGATCTCACCAGCACACGTGCCTGTTTAATTTCATAGACCAGCATGCTCAACTAATTAAGATTAAAATAAAATTCAGGTTTGGTTGATTTGAGAGGATTACTGTTTAATAGACTAACATTCTTTGAGCTTTTTTTCTTTCAGAAAACACTACGTAAGGTTTTTCAGGATACTTAAGGTTTTCTAACCTGACAAACATGTAAACAATTGAAACAGATAATTTAATGTTACAATTCTGTGGGTCAATTGCAAAACAGTGCTAAATACATGTACTTTCAGATATGTTTCGCAAAAGAAAATCATTTTTGCATTATAAATTGCTATTGATTTGTTTTATCTTCAAGACGCAAGGCGAAGTAAAACGTCCAAAAGTGGGGAAGTAACTACATGAAAACACAACTTGCCTTTGCGTTCGCTGTAAATTGTCAACCCATGACTTGAGTTTTAGGTACTCATTGCGGCTGATTTTCAATTGCTGAAAGAAAATAACACAGCTTCACTTTACTAAGAATCATAAGAAAAGCATTTCATTCAACATTTTGTATTATTAAATTAAAGAAAATACACTACTAGAATTAATGATGTGCAAAATTAATTGTGAGTTTCACAAGGAAATTCACAGTTTATGTTGTAATTGCAGAGAGAATAGATCAGGGTGACTCCTTCGTATACAAAACTATTAGAAATATTGTAGTTGTTAGAAATTGGCCCATATGAGTGAGGCCCATTTTCTATAATTCCAAAGCATTTATGGGTTAGTACCATATTGCTAAGGCAAGGTGGAAGTGACCAACATATAAGGTGGAGTCCTTGCCACTCCTTGAAACATGTAACACATGGATGGATGAGGATGGCATGAGGAGGGCTCGGCTAAACACACACACTTGCGCACGCGCTGCTGTTGTTCACGTATTTTCGCGTGAAAATCGCGTGACTTGTGACTTGTGACTTGTGACTTGGGCGCGACCGTGCCGTGACGTGGCACGCCATTTGGCAGACCAAGTCCACCTTATTTTTGCTGAACCATGCATCTCTCTCTCTGTTTGAATGAGATTCAAATGTTTAAATTTCGAGCTTTATTGAGTGATGATGACGTGCGTTACGGTGGGTAAATGATCGTTAAGTGACACGATTACGATGGGTAAAAGGTGGTTAAGTGTGAGCGATTACGATGGGTAAATGGTGGTTAAGTGTGTCGATTACGGTGGGTAAATGGTCATTTAATCTGTCGATTACCCGCATCTATATATGTCCGAGACGCCCAAATTGCATAGTGAGTACAAGAATAGCCTCCATTTCTTCTTCCTTCTAATCTGTCTGCCGCATCGCGCCGTCGAACCTCGCCGACTCTTCTTCTCGCGTGCACCGTGAAGAAGGAAGCGGTATCTTCGAACCGTTGTCGCTGTGGAGACTTGCACGAGGGCGGCAATAAGGTTTCTGGCAGCGCGATCTGCGCGACCGCTTGTCGTGATCGCGACATCTACGTTCTGACCGCATCAACTCTGCGCGCTTCTGCTCTTCATCGGACCCATCCGTAAGTCTTGTGTGATTGATAGACTTGTTTACATCCCGGTTTTCATATATTGTGAAGTACAATAAGTTGTCCGCTAAAGCATCGCTTTTTATGCATCATTAGTCTTTTGCAATATTTGCCTTCTAATAAAATTTGGAATTAAAATATTGCCCTCATTTTTAACATTCCAGAAACCTTATTGTAAACTTTGTTGCAACACAACTATGGCTGGAGCTTCTGATGCTATGAAACCTGAGAGGTTTTCTGGTCAGAATTTCCGTAGATGGCAGACTAGAGCCAAGTTCTGGCTCATGTCTTTGAAATGTGGTGGGTAATCCACCCACATGATCCGTTCTGCTGACCAAGATATGCGATTCGATAATGCGAACAACATCGCTCTTGGTCGCCTTCCGACCATTCGCGGATCGGCTCTATGATGTGTACATGGACTATAAGTCCGCCACAGAGTTGTGGGATGCACTAGAGCACAAATATGCAGAGGCAGAGGCAGGTCGTTGGCTCTATATGTGTGAGCAATTCTTCGACTTTACCATGGATGAGGCTAAGTCCATAGTTGGACAAGCTCATGATCTCCAGCTATTGGTTGGTGAGATTGCGCATCTGGGCTGTGTGTTGCCTCCTAAGTTTGTGGTGCGGGCATTGTCGCCAAACTTCTGTTTCTTGGCGGGATTTTGCCACTAGCTTGAAACACAAGAGGGAAGAGATTTGTTGAAGATCTCATTGCCGCCTCGATGTGGAAGAAAAGGCAAGAGCAAAAGATGCACCCAGATTTCCGGGTCGAACAATGCAAATTTTATAGAGAAAAGATCATTGCAAAGAAGTACAAATCCAACAAAACGAACAAGACAACTAGCTTTAAGAAGAAAATCGAGAAAAAGGATATGAAGAACATCACCTGCTTTGTGTGTGGGAAAAACGGTCATATGGCGAAAGATTGTCATTTCCGCAAAAGCAGAGATGGTGAACAGCCAAAGAAGAAGGCTGTCAACGTGATCATAGGCGAGGCCTCGACTTCAAGGAGGGTATAGTAATTCTCCGTTGTTTTTTCAGCATGTCAATCCACTGATTGGTGGGTTGATACTGGTGCTAATGTTCACGTATGTTCTGATATTTCCTTGTTTTCTTCTTACCAGGCAGCAGGGGCTTCCTCCGTCATAATGGGAAACGGATCGCATGCTTCTATTCTTGGTGTTGGCACAGTAGAATCAAGCTTACTTCAGGAAGACCGCCCACTTGAAGAACGTAAAGCATGCTCCTACAATAAACAAGAACCTCGTTAGTGGTTTCGTTTCTATGTAGGGACGGTTATAAGCTAGTCTTTGAGTCAAATAAAATTGTAATGTCTAAGTTCGGGAATTTTGTTGGTAAAGGCTATGAGAGCGGAGGCTTGTTCCGCCTAAGTACTTTAGAGTCTTGTTATAATCAATGTTGCAATGGTTTAAATAAATGTGAGGCAAATATTTGGCATTCTCGTTTTTGTCATATTGGTTTTGATAGTATTGCTAGAATGTCCAGATTAGATTTAATTCCAAAATGTGAAATTGTCAAAGGATCAAAGTGCCAGTCATGTGTGCAAGCAAAGCAGCCTCGCAAACCCTTTAAGGGATTAGAGGACGAAAAGAACTTGGCACCATTAGATCTTGTTCATTCAGATTTGTGTGAAATGAATGGATTGTTGACAAAAGGAGGCAAAAGATATTTTTTAACTTTTATTGATGATGCAACACGCTACTGCTATGTGTATTTGCTAAAAACTAAGGATGAAGCTTTATACTACTTTAAGACTTATAAGGCCGAGGTTGAGAACCAACTAGAGAAGAAAATAAAAAGACTAAGGTCTGATCGTGGAGGAGAGTACATCTCTCATGAATTTTCTCAATTCTGTTCTGAGCATGGAATAGTCCATGAATTTACACCACCATATTCACCCCAATCAAATGGGGTAGCTGAGAGGAAAAACCGCACACTAACGGACTTGGTTAATGCCATGTTAGAGAGTCTTTGGTATGCCTAAGACATGGTGGGGAAGCTATATTGACAAAGAACTTTCGTCCTAAGCAGAGTAATCACTAAAAGAGTGATATTACTCCATATGAGGGATGGAAGGAGAAAACCCAATGTCAATTTTCTGCGAACTTGGGGTGTTTGGCCAAGGTCAATATACCATTGCGAAAAGAGAAAGCTTGGACCTAAAACAATCGATTGTATTTTTCTAGGATATGCTCATAATAGCACGGCCTATAGATTTTTAGTAGTTAAATCAGAAATTCTGAGATTATTGCTAACACAATAATGGAGTCTAGAGATGCTTCATTCTTTGAGGATTATTTTCCTATGAGAATAGCAGCAAAGACTTCACAAACCGAGAATGTTCAAATTGAAAATAATCAAACTTCGAACTTCCCACCATCTCTCGAACCAATATGTGATATCCTCGAGGAGGATAACAATCTAGTCACGAAGCTCTTCAGAGGAGCAAGAGACAAAGGGTTGAGAAAACCTTTGGTGATGACTTTATTGTATACCTCGTGGATGATGTGCCAAAGACCCTTTCAGAGGCTTATGCATCTTCGATCTTGAGTATTGGAAAGAAGCAATCCAGAGCGAGATGGACTCTATCATGGCTAATGGGACTTGGGAGATCACCGATCGTCCTATCGGTGCAAACTCAGAGGATGTAAGTGGATCTTTAAAAGAAACTAAGACCCGATGGTACTATTGAGAAGTACAAGGCAAGACTTGTGGCCAAGGGTTACACCCGAAAGAGGGAGAAGATTTCTTTGATACCTATTCTCCTGTCGCGGACTAACCACCATCGAGTGCTCCTTGCGTTAGCATCCTCTTATGGTCTACATGTCCATCAAATGGATGTAAAGACAGCTTTTCTTAATGGAGAGTTGGAGGAAGAAATCTATATGGATCAACCTGATGGTTTTGTGATTTACGGACAGAAAATAAGGTATGTAGATTATTGAAATCCTTATATGGTCTAAAGCAAGCACCTAAACAATGGCACGAGAAATTTGATAAAACTTTAACATCTCACTGGCTTTGTTGTGAATGAAGTCGATAAATGTGTATACTATCGTTATGGTGGGGTCAAGGAGTGATCTTGTGCCTATATGTAGATGACATACTTATATTTGGAACAAACATCGCCAGTAATTGACGAGGTCAAATCTTTTTATCTCGATGCTTTGATATGAAAGACTTAGGAGAGGCGGATGTTATTCGAATATTAAATTAATCAAGAACGAGGATGGGATCACTTTGAGTCAATCCCATTATCTTTGAGAAAATCTTAAGCCGTTTTGGCTATGAGAATTGTAAAATTTCTCCAACTCCCTATGATGCAAGCATTAAGCTTCAAAGAATCAAGGGTTAGGAAAAGATCAATTAAGATTTTCACAAATTATTGGATCACTTATGTATCTATCTGGTGCCACAAGACTGACATATCATTTGTTTGTGAGCAAATTAAGTCGGTTTACTTCTAACCTGTGAGATGATCATCGGGAGGCACTTGAGAGAGTGTTGCGCTATTTGAGAGGCACAACCTCATACGGAATTCACTATTGGGCATCCTTCGTATTAGAAGGATATAGTGATTCAAATTGGATCTCGATGCGAGATGAGATCAAAGCTACAAGTGGTTATGTCTTTACACTAGCAGAGCTGCAGTTTCATGGAGGTCGTGTAAGCAGACTATATTGACGAGGTCAACTATGGAAGCGTAACTTGTAGCACTAGACACACCATCGTTGAGGTGAATGGCTTAGAGAGCTTCGTTGGACTTGCCACCGGTTGCGAAACCAATACCAAGCAATCCTAATGTACCGTGATAATCAAACAAAGTGTTGATTAAGGTTACAAGTACTAAGGATAACATGAAGTCCTCCGACATGTGAAGCGTGAGGCTTAAATCACGAAAATTGAGGAACTCCGAGTGATTCGTGAATTATATACGCATCGAGAAAATCGCGACCCTTTCACAAAGGGGCTAGCACTAAGGCGATTTCCGTTGCGTCTATGGACATGGGAATGAGGCCCATTGGAGTTACAACTCAACAAGAACCCATACCTTTTGATCGGAGATCCCGTGACTTAGGCAATGGGAAAAACAAGTTCATGTTGTAACAAGAGAGTATATATTCTTTGAATCCATGTCCTAATAGACAAATTACTCTCGATCAGTATGGAAGGATGGCATAAAGTCTTAATATATTCTCGTTGTCCAAATGAGGAAAAGGTATTAGCTGCAGGATACCTAGAAAGAATATACCTACTTGAGCCCAAGCGTGAGGTCGCAGTTCACGAGAATAGGGCATTCTCTAGAAAGCTCATGAGCAGATAAGGGAGCATGACCAAATAACGCTCCGTTTAGGCGCGGTTCTTTGACGGCCTAGTATCAGTTGAGATTTCAAGTGAAATCTAATCACAAAAAGCTGTGAATTCAAGGCATGGTCCATTCATCAGCTGTGAGAAGATGAATCTTGTCATTCTAGGTGCAAGTTCAACCCGTACGGGACTTACACTAAAAGACTGGTATATTAACAAGACTTCAAAGACAATATCTTTGATATCCTTTTGCTTCTTGCTTTGGAATTGGTGGGGGATTGTTAGAAATTGGCCCATATGAGTGAGGCCCATTTTCTATAATTCCAAAGCATTTATGGGTTAGTACCATATTGCTAAGGCAAGGTGGAAGTGACCAACATATAAGGTGGAGTCCTTGCCACTCCTTGAAACATGTAACACATGGATGGATGAGGATGGCATGAGGAGGGCTCTGGCTAAACACACACACGCACGCACGCGCGCGCGCGTTCGCGTATTTTCGCGTGAAAAATCGCGTGACTTGTGACTTGCGACGCGCGACCGTGCCGTGACGTGGCACGCCATTTGGCAGACCAAGTCCACCTTATTTTTGCTGAACCATGCATCTCTCTCTCTCTGTTTGAATGAGATTCAAATGTTTAAATTTCAGGCTTTATTGAGTGATGATGAGTGCGATTACGGTGGGTAAATGATCGTTAAGTGTGACGATTACGATGGGTAAAAGGTGGTTAAGTGTGATGATTACGATGGGTAAATGGTGGTTAGTGTGTCGATTACGGTGGGTAAATGGTCATTTAATCTGCCATTACCGATCTACATCTATATATGTCCGAGACGCCCGATGCATAGTGAGTACAAGAATAGCCTCCATTTCTTCTTCCTTCTAATCTGTCGCCAGATCGCGCCGTCGAACCTCGCCGACTCTTCTTCTCGGCGTGCACCGTGAAGAAGGGAAGCGGTATCTCGAACCGTTGTCGCCGTGGAGACTTGCACGAGGGCGGCAATAAGGTTCTGGCAGCGATCTGCGCGACCGCTTGTCGCATCGCGACATCTACGTTTACGCGACCGCATCAACTCTGCACGCTTCTCGCTCTTCATCGGACCCATCCGTAAGTCTCTGTGTGATTGATAGACTTGTTTACATCCTGGTTTTCATATATTGTGAAGTACAATAAGTTGTCTGCTAGCAGTACTGTTTTATGCATCATTAGTCTTTTGCAATATTTGCCTTCTAATAAAATTTGGAATTAAAATATTGCCCTCATTTTTAACAGTAGTTTCTTACATGAAAACATCACAGAGCAGAACATTGACACACCAACAATTGTAATTAAAAGCTCATAGTATCGGCAAATCATTTTCTGTCAGACTGTCACTGCGATGGGTGTGTCAGCTTCATCCTATTGTAGTGTGCATCATTATTTTAAAAGATGAACTGCAAGATTTTAGTTAATGGACAAGTAATTCTGAATGAAACTATAATATAGCAGCTGTGAGAGAGTTTATGCATGTCTGGGCAAATAAATGCTGAATGCAAGAAATATATGTTAGCACAAGAAATTTTGCTAAGGTTGATCGTCATAATTTGGATACCTTGTTTGTTTTAAAGGGTTAGTTACTAATATTTTCTCCTGAGTCTAATATTAGTAAATAGGATATGAATTGTTCAATTTCAAAGTATATAAATCATGCTAGATAACTTTAACAGATTACGGCCAGGGTTCTGAAAACCGATTGAAAATCGCTCCTGCCGGAACCACCCCCCCCCCGGGTTAAAAGTTCAAAATTGGCCAAAATTACTGTTCTCGATTGAATTTTGCTTAAATTTTATATTTTAACTTCGAAAAATTCAAAATTTGATTAGAAAATTTCGGCCGAATTTGACCGAAATTTTCCGATTTTCGGCCATTTTCGTGCTACCGGTGAACCCCTGTAAAATTTTTAAACTGGTTTCAGAACCCTGATTACTCTTGGTAATCTCTTGTGTATATAGTAGGGAGTCTTTTCTGTTTCTGTTTCCTAGATGGAGTCCGAGTCGGAGTTGTGCGTGCGTGGGGGTATAAAAGGTTGGGCCAAGCGCCATGTAAAACGAGAAGAGAAAAGCAATATAATAGAGGAAAATAAAAAATCGCTGCTGTGTTCAACGCAACACCAAAAATCCTTTCTCGCTTCTATTCGCGTTCGTGAGTTTCCAGCGTACGTGTGTGAGTGTATTGCTTCCAACATGTGCATGTGTCTTCTTCTTCGATAGAGTGTGCATCAGCCGAGCACAGCATGTGCTTCATCTTCGTGTGGTTCTTGAGCGTCTGCGCTCTACTGAGATGTTCTCCCGAGCGTGAGTCCTTAAGCTCGATCGGCTGAGTCGTCTTTGGTTTGAGCCAACAATTAGTATTAAAGTCTGAGTTCTTGATCCATGCATACCCAAGATCACGTCACGCTCTCTGGGTAGTTGTGTCACCGGTGACGAGGCCACGTCAGGTGTGATGGCAAATGAGAGTTCCGTCGTCTCGTTGCATTATCCAATGCTCACGAAGAACAATTATGCAGTATAGGCAATCAAGATGAAGGTGTACATGAGCGCTCAAGGAGTGTGGGACGCGATCGAGGCCGGCAACGTCGATGTGCACAAGGATTACACAACCTTGGCGGCCATTTATGGAGGCATCTCAGAGGAAACACTCTTTCTACTGGCTGAAAAGGAGACGAACAAAGCTACGTAGAGGTGTTGAAGACGATGCATCTTGGCGCCGATCGTATCAAAGAAGCGCGAGTGCAGACACTCAAACGCGAGTTCGAGGGGATGCGCATGAAAGAGACGGAGTCAATCGACGACTTCGCCATGAGGTTGACGACTATTGTCAATCAGATCCGAGTCGTAGGGGACAAGATGGAAGAAAGCTATGTTGTGAGAAAATTCCCTCGGGCAGTGTCCGGAAAGTTTTTGCAAATCGTCTCCACCATTAAGCAGTTTGGCGGCCTCAAGGTGATGACGATTGAGGAGGTGATCGGCCACTTGAAGGCACACAGGGAATGGGTCCGAGGATGTGGCGGCAGCGAAGATGAGCACCTGCTGTTAACCCACACCGAGTGGGAGGCCCGATCGTCGAAAGGCAAAGGCGAGGGCTCCTTCGCGGCTCTAATGATGGTGGTGACTGAGGCCGCAAGAATTGGAAATTCGACAAGGCAATGGTGAGATGCTATAATTGTCAGGACTATGAACACTTTGCCTCAGAATACCATTCCAAAAAGAAAGAAGAGAATGCTTATTTCGCAAAGAACTAGAAGATGACGAGCCATCGCTACTCATGGCCGAGTTCTGTGAGTTGTAATCCCGTGTCGAGTTAGAGTTGAATCCGGGACGTTGAGAAGATGTTTTTGCCGTCCTGAATCGAGTCTGTGGAGTTGAGTACGTTGAGGAGATGTATTCACCGTCCTGAGTCGAGTCCATAGAGTTGAGTCTGGGACGTTGATGAGATGTGTTCGTCGTTCCGTATTGAGTAACAATTGAGCAAATCGTAGTTGAGACCGACTATCTCAATAAGTAAGTACACAAAGATTACGGAGTGATTTGTTGGTAATCTCTTGTGTATATGGTAGGGAGTCTTTTCCGTATCTGTTTCCTAGATGGAGTCCGAGTCGGAGTTGTGCGTGCACGAGGGTATAAAAGGCTGGGCATAGCGCCATGTAAAGCGAGAAGAGAAAAGCAACAGAATAGAGGAAAAATAAAAAACGCTGTCGTGTTCAGTGCAGCACGAAAAATCCTTTCTCGCCTCTATTCGCGTTCGTGAGTTTCAAGCGTACGTGTGCGTGTGTATTGCTTCCAGCATGTACGTGTGTCTTCATCTTCGATCGGCTTCCAGTGTGTGCATCAGCCGAGTGTAGCGCACATTCATCGTCGTGTGGTTCTTCCAGCGTCTGCGTTCTCCTGAGACGTTCTACTGAGCGTGAGTCCTTGTGCTTGATCGGCTGAGTCTTCGGTTTGGGCAACAATTACAGGTACATGAATTTCTATGTGATATGCACAAGTTCCAGCTGGCCACGTAGCATATCACTCACATATATAATAAGACCTAATTAACAATATACTTGCTAATGTATAGACTTTGTATCAGCAAATGTGAATAACTCAAAATCAACTTGCTAGCTCATGAGTATACAGAACACAATTTTACCTCGTTTTCTCGATTTTGTAGAGCTGTTTCAGGTCCTGCATAACTGCATTTCTGATACTTATCAAGTGTTTTTGTCATGCTACAAGTTCAAAGACATGGAAAAAATCAGAGAGCGAGAGAGAGAGAGAGAGTACAGGGTAAATTAGTACTCCTACCTTTTGTCTTATTTCTTAATCTGCGAGTAAAATTGCTAAATATTGACTATTTTCTACTTGTGAAGAAAGTTACTTTTCAGTCCTAGGTTTCTAGATATAAACACCAAGATTGCATAGCATAGCAATGCTATGAAGTATGAATACTGAAGTTAGATTATTTATTTACGGAAATTTAATGGATGCGGTGGAGATAATTAGGTGCAAATCTAGAGTAGAATTGGTGCGAAGTTAAGATTTTCAATGTCAGCTGCTAGTACTTTTCACAGTTCAGTAAGACACAGCTTAATTTTTTCCTGTAAAATATACAGTACCGATGAATAAAAAGCATGCACAGTGACGACATGAGATACAGATTGGCATGACTCTCAAAGAACACCTGATGAGATAATGGACAGACTAGTCAATAGTCATGAAAGAGTTGAGAGAAATGATGAAAAGAGGACATGCAGGGGGTACGATGTTGATAGATATAATCTTGTTTTTAGTTTTTCGTTTCCAGTTTCGTTTTTTGTAACCGTGTCCAGTTAGGACATAGAATCCGAGTAAGAGTGCTGTGCCTGTGTGAGTCGGTTGATTGTTCAGTTTTAGAGTCGGAGTCGGGTTGCGTGAGTGTGTATATGTAACATCCAAAATTGTGGATTTGCAAAATCTTCAAAGTTCAAGAACGCAAACCCCAAAAACTTCCCAAATTGATCAAGATTCGGATTCCCCCCGAAAGCACCGAGTTCTTCCTTCCCCGTTCCTCTCTAACCCTAACCCTAGCCCCTCCCTAGCCCGGCTTCGCCATGCCCTGCGTCGCCGCCCTCGCCGGCCGTGCCGACGCCCGGAAAGCCGCGCCCTCTCCCCGGTTCTCTCCCTGCGCGCCGCCTCGGCCGCGCCGCCCGCGTCAACGCTCCGGCCGCCGCGCCCTCGACCCGTCCCATCCCCGCTGCCCCGCCGCGCCCTCGGCACTCCCGCCGTGCCATCGTCAACGGTCGCGTCCCCGGATCCAAGGCCCCCCCTCGGCCTTTAAAACCCGGCGCCCTCCCTCTGCTCCTCTCACCTCCCCCCCTTTCTTCCTTCCCCTTCCCCGAGCAAGAAGAAGACCAAGCAAGGAGTCCGAGGGACTTACCTCCGTGAAGGCATCGTGGTCGCCGTCGTCACCACCTCTGGGTACGCCGCCGCCGTGAGCTCCTGGACCCCTTCTTCCCCGTGCACCGCTGCCTCTCCCCGGTCGCCTCCGCCGCGCCCCCCGAGCCCTCCTCTGCCCGCGCGCCGCCGCCGCCACCTCCCGTTTGCCCTAACCCCCCCTCCCTTCTTTTCTTTCGGCCACCGGGCCATGTGGGCCGCGCACCACTGCCCATCCGCACGGCCGCACGCTGCACGCTGCGTTCGGGCGGGCGGCGTTGGCGTGGGCCTGATCGATTTTTTTTTTTTTTGTTGTTTTTCCTGTCTTTTTCTTTTTATTTTCAAAAGAGAGGCTTCAATTATTTATTTCTCCCTCATTTTAGCTCCAAAAATTGTGAAGTTTGTTTCTAAAAATTTCTAAAATCAAGCCCTTTCTTTTGGTGCTAGTTTGGTTCTTTTTGGAGTTCATTTGATGAGGATTGTTATTTATTTAATTTATTTGCTCGTTTATTTCTTTTCCGGTACGATCGTTCGCGTAGAATTCGGAGAAGCCGGAGACCCCCACTTCGATCAAGCTCAAGAATATCAAGATCATCTAGCCGTAGACCCAGGCGAGTCAACACTTTGATCATATTGAACCTACATTTTATGCAAATTATGTTCCGTTAAAATATCAAATTGCATGCTTTAGTTTCCTTATGCAAATGTATGTTAAACACCCTAAGGTAGCTAAATGCCAATTTGATGTTTAATTATTAATACACCACCCCTTGATAAGTGAATTGCCTTAAACCCTTGTCACCCTAGTAAATATATGGTAACAATACTAGTTTTTTTTAGGCTATACTTAAGCGCCATGCTAGCCTTGCTTAAGTATCGGGGTATTATCTACCCCATTCATCATCTTTTGAAATAAACATGATTTTGTGCAGTCATTGGGTGTAAATGACTGAGATGGTTATGATGTTGTATTTTCCTATCTCTCAAAAACCCTAAGAATTGCTTATCACATCTGGGCGGATGGTATGATGGATGGTATGTTGGTGGGTGCTAATGCAGCCCAAGGAATGTTGGCTTGTGGATGGTATGTGGTATGAACCGCCCCGATGGTCCCTAAGGACTTAATCCTGTGATGACCTCCCAATGTAAAACAGTACGACCACATGTCTATAATGGTGTCGACCTGGCTGAATAATTTGTATCCGTTAGTATGAGTTGCACCAGGCAGATGACCCGCTACGCCATAAGCCTATGTGGCTATGGGTTGGGGTGTACGACTTACGGGTCTATGTGAGCGTAAGTCGTGTGGCGCAAGAGGGGGTCTGGGAAAGAGTTGACGGGTCTATGTGAGCGTAACTCTTCTCAGGTGAAACCTTAGCGGGTGTAACAAATACTGGTGGATGCATTGTAAAGGCCTTGTGACGATCTCCCCTTGACTCACATGTCTACGGAAACATGTGTATATGTCAGGATGATTGTCTCTTGTGGGTAAAGTGTACAACCTCTGCAGAGTGTAATGAACTGTTCGAATAGCCGTGCCCACGGTCATGGGCGGACATGGGAACTTACAAGAGTTAGTTCTGTTTATAAAACCTTGTGGGCGGGATAAAATGTGTTGGGTCGATGTGACCCTGGTTTTGGTTTTCCCTGGGTGGATGTACCCCAGTGATGTTAAGTGGTGGATGTAACCGCTATAAAAAAATAAGCATGAGGTGGAGGTAATCTCTACTGTTATAAATATTGCACAAGTAATCTCTTTAACAAATGCAAATTGGTTAAAATGCTAAGTGATAGGACTTTTTAATATTGGTACTCAAAATATTGCTTTGTGCAAATAAATGAACCCGAGCCATCCTTGTCAAGCCTTGCATGTATAATATTGCATACTGTGTGTTGGCTCGCGAGCACGGTAGTTGTGCTCATCCTCGCTCTTTCCCCAACCCCGTAACCCGCAGATCGTGGAGACTACGCCTACTACGAGGACCTGGACGCCGAAGAGCAAGGAAATGAAGAGGAGTAGTATAGTACTTGTAGTCTAGGTCTCGTCTCATCAGTTGGCTCGTTGGTACTTGTGTACCTCCTATATTATCCAAGTCCTTGGCTAATATCGGTCGACACCTAGTACCCCGCCGCTACTGTGGAGAGACTTGCCCTACCCCTTTGCTTCCGCTAACGCACTCGAGATTTTGTAATGAACTCATTTGGCCTGCTCGCCCTATTGTAAACTTCGACCCGACGTGGTCTATTTGAACTCTAATGCTTGTATTAATGAATGATTTGGTCTACGCGATGTATGAGATGATTCAAAGAATGTGTATCGTGAGCGCTATCTACTGATCCAGGGAATAGCGCAGTATTTTTCACAGAGGATTCTGGATTACGAAATCCGGGTCCGACAGTATATAATGCAGGTCTAACCATGTAAAGAGTCGTGAGTTGAGAAGAAATAAGAAAAGACAAAAGAGGAGCTGTGCTCCCGACAAAAATGTTGGCTTGTCTTGGTGGTTTGTATTGCTAGCAGAAAAGCAGAGGAGAGAGAGAGGTGTTGCTTGATCCAGGCTTCATCACGTGAAGCAACCCAAGGAGCAGAGTCGCTGCTGTTTTTGTCCAGGAGGAGGAGTCTCACGCGGAGAAAGGAAGACCATGGGAAGCAGCATTACGTGAAGACACCGTGGAGACCAGAGGGCTGCTTGGCTGCGTCACGCCGAAGGACAGGGCAAGGACCAGTGGGTGCGCGGAGACAGTGCAAGGAGCAATCAAAATTCCAACAGTTGGTATCAGAGCGTTCTGATCTTGGTGGTACCTGAAGATCATGGGCGACAAGGCGAGGACCCGGGATGGACCGTTCTCTCTCCTATATCCTGTCCTGACGACCGACAATTACCCGGTGTGGGCTATGAAGATGAAAGCGAACATGCGCGCCCAGGGGGTCTGGGGTGCAGTCGATCCGAAGGCGAAGGACAAGGAGGTGGACGACAAGGTGGACCAAACGGCTTTGGCCATCATCTACCAGGCGGTGCCAGACTCGATGATGCGGCAGCTCATCGGCAAGGAGACGGCACGTGAGGCGTGGGTGACGCTTCAGAAGATGCACGAGGGAGTTGATCGCGTGAAGGAGGTGCGGCTCCAGAATTTGCACACAGAGTTCGAGAATCTCCAGATGGGAGAAACCCAGTCGGTGGACAAGTTCGCCGGTAAGCTGACTTCATTGTACAATCAGATTGTCTCTCTCGGTGACAAGATGGAGGAATCTGTGGCAGTGAAGAAATACCTGCGCGTGCTACCAGAAAAGTTCGTACCTGTCGTCACTACGCTCATGTACTCCCCGGATCTGGAGACAAAGAAGATCGAGGAGATCACCGGTTCCCTCAAGGCTCATGAGGAGTTACTGAAGGGGTATCAGTCCCGTAACGAGCAGAGGTATCAGTCTCATAATGAGCAGGTATTGCTGTTAAAAGAAGATACAAGAAGCGAGCATGGACGCGGGCGTGGGCGAGGCGGCAGAGGAGGACATGGAGACGGGACTAGGCAAGGCGGTGGTGACAGATCACAGGATAAGTCACATGTCAAGTGTTTTAAATGCGAAGAATTCGGTCACTACGCGGCGGAGTGTCGCAGTCACATAAAGTGTTTCAAATGCGACAAGCATGGGCACTATGCTTCGGATTGTCCAAACAAGAAAAAGAATGAAGAGGCAACCCTCACCCGAGCTTGTGAAGACGATGACGAGCCAGCCCTGCTTTTCTCCTTATGTGACAAAGAGGCACCGGTCATGGTGATGTTGAACGAGGAGAACATGGTTCCTAAACTACACATGGAGGGAGGCGGCCGTGATCATACTGATGAGTGGTGCTTGGACAATGGAGCAAGCAATCACATGACAGGAGATCGCTCTATGTTCCATGAGCTCGACGAGAAGATTTCGGGGAAGGTCAAGTTTGCTGACGGTTCGACTGTGGAGATAAGAGGCAAAGGATCAATGCTACTGCAATGCAAGAACGGCGATCAGAAGGTGATGCCTGATATTTACTTTATACCAAGTCTGTGTAACAACATACTCAGTCTTGGGCAGTTGGCGGAACGGGGGTGCAAGGTGGTGCTGCAGGATGAGTTCTTGCGTGTCTATGACAAGAACAAAGATCTGTTGATGAAGGTGAAAAGGTCTCCTAACCGGTTGTACAAAATTTCTCTGAAGACTTGCAAACCGGTTTGTGTGAGGGACGATCTGGAGGAGCCGAAGTGGGACTTGGGTATCGAACCAGGACATGACAGGACCCAGGGACTGCATGTAGTTGGCGCAGGAGGCGCAGCAGGCGGAGCTTTGGGTGGTCTAGACGACACGCAGCAAGGCGCACAGGGCGCTCCACGGGGCGATGAGTCCCACGTGCATGACAGGCGCAACTTACATGAAGTTGACGCAGAAGGGAGAGGCAGTGTAGCCTCAGCTAAGGTGTATGCGAGGAAGTGGACAGACTTGGTCCAAGAAAGAGGAGCGAGAGGCTCAGGTAATGGTGAAACTGAGGTGGTCGTGGGAGCGGGTGCTCCAGCTCAGGTGGTCGTGGGAGCAAGTGCTCCAGCCCAGGCGGGCGTGCAAGGAAGGACGAGTTCAGTCCAAGTGCGAGGCGCGGCAAGCGTTGGTTTGTGCATAGCTCAGGATGGAGCAAGTGCAGGCGGTAGGGCGGTATCGGCCCAGGAAGGAACGGCGCACGGGAGTGCAGGTAAAAAAGGAAGATTTGGAAGTTCATATGAGAGAAAAGATCAGCATGATCAAAGTGAAGAAACAAGATTAAGGAGGAGTCTCACGCGGAGAAAGGAAGACCATGGGAAGCAGCATTACGTGAAGACACCGTGGAGACCAGAGGGCTGCTTGGCTGCGTCACGCCGAAGGACAGGGCAAGGACCAGTGGGTGCGCGGAGACCGTGCAAGGAGCAATCAAAATTCCAACAGATGTTGCACTAATTTCAAGGTTGTTGCTGATTCTTCCGAATGCACATAATCTATTCTTCCGGATCGCTTCTAGAAATCCTCGGTTTGAGTGGACTGTTCTCAAATCCCACTTCAAATGTGCAAACCAGGACATGAATATTTATGGTAGAAATTTATGTGTGGTAAATGGCTTACACCCCCATGGATTGTACGAAGTTTGAACTCGTTGTGACTTGTGACATCTGAGTGGATGGGAGGGCCATGGGGTTGAAGTTTAATTTCTTACTTGTCAGAGAAAACTAACTCTCTAGTTGTTTAGCTAAAAATTCTTAAGAGAAACAAATTACACAAGACAGCTTATATATGTGCAATGCAAGACATGCAGGGAGCAGACAACTCAAGGTGTGTTTGGAATGTGGTCCTACGAAAATCACGAGTTCCAAACGGTCGGGCCCTCGGTGTTTTAACGATAGCTTTTAGTTAGCAATAATATAGACAATTATACTATACGACATCTTTAGGCGAACATTTCCGAAGTTTGAATCAACTCATCTTGCATCATTTCATACTATCTCCGCAAAGCAAAATAAATGCGCACTCATCTTCTCGTCATCCCACACAGGGATGACATGACACTCCCATCCAAACACTACCTCAACTCTACATGGAGCTTCAAACATATCTAGCTAGATCAATCTCTGCAAATTTATATACTATTGATGTTACCATATCGATCTAGACGGGAGAAATGAATGGTTCTTATAAGCCAGCAGATTTTTTTGAGTTGATAGTCTCAAAAGGTGAACGCTGAGTTTATGTGGACACTTGGGTGAAAATAGGCCAAGTTCTTTTTTTTAGGCGAGTTGTTTTCAAATCATACACGAGCTTTCTTCTCTTTGTGACTTGATTTTGTTTCTCAATGCACAGTGTGGACTTACAAAGAATAAGGAATTTTTTTAAGGAAGACAGCCATTAATTTCCACCCGAAATAGCTGTAAATAAGTCACCTTAATTTCTCTAAGCTGTCTAGACCATAGATCATGAAATTGCACGATATGAACTTTGAGACCCACAGACAAATTAGTTCAATACAGTCCTAAAACCGACAGATCCGGGGATGGCTCGGCCGGCAAAAGTAGGATATACCGAACGGACCCGGAAGCAAAACCCTAAACCCAAGATATTGGCCAGATCCCGGCTATGTTGTATCTTTAAGGGCTATTTGGTAATTTCTTATTTTGAAAAAAGAAGAAATAGAAAAGAAAAAGGAAATAGGTGGGGCCACCTGTCGGTTTTAAGAGGGAGAGATAAGGTGTCTCCAACCCTATCTTCTGGCGGGAGCAGGTGCGGCTTGGAGCTCCCGAGCGAGGCGGTAGCGCAGGAGGCGCGAGCTGACCCGGGCGCTTCGGGCACTAGCCGTTCGCAGCCACCGTGTCGCCCGCTCCGGCTCTCCTCTTCAAAAGGCCGCTGCCTCCTTCTCTTTTCTTGACTTGAGATCAGTGAGCCCCCCCTTTTGGTGGTTCTTCTTCCCCTCCGATTCGTCTTTGTTTTTGGGGCTTTGGAGCTCCCGTGCTGTCGTGGTCGACCCAGCGCCGTCGGTGGTGAGCTCTTGACCTTCCTCTGTGCGCATCCCGCCGGTTCCCTTGTTGCGCCTTATCCTCTATGGGTGTTCTGTTTGGGAACCTGGTACTTGCACAATTGGAGCTCGTTTTGGTCGGCTCTAGCTTGACTTCGGTGAGGAAGGAGGCTTTGGTTTTTTCCTGGTGATTGGTGCTCCGTGGTTGCATTTGGCCAATGCACTGTGGTCGGATCTTGTACGAACTTCTCTGTACCTCGACTTTGCAAATTGGTATGTCCCGGTTTGCGAATCGGCATTGTATCTCCGACGACCTCATCTGTTCAACGCGGCACAGCAGAGCGATTGGTTTTCTGAGTCAACGCCTTCGGCGCACCTTGCCCGATTTTGACTTGGTTGCTTTGAGTGCTATCTGCATCGTGAGTATCGTTGTTTTTCATTTTGCACACCTCTTTGCATATGTGTTGTACTAGTCGAAGTCTCAAATTATGATTAATTAGATTGACACTAGTACTAGAAGATATTGCTTAGTGATGTTGTGGGCTCAGATTAATGCTCGATGGTGTATTGATGTCAAATTGAGGTTGAATACGACAATTGAGTATAATATAGTCTTGAGCTAAAAGATTACTTGTTGTTTTTTTATTGTGTCATGCAATTCATGCTTGTTCTGTACATATGATTCATTCGGTCTTTAGTAGTTGTCCACTGTGATTCACTGTGTTTCATTCGGTTGCTTCATTTTGCTTACTGTGATTAACTGTTATTCATTTAGCTACTATCTTCAGTTCACTGTGATGATTTTTCGGCCACTGTTATACCCTCTTGTCAATTGTTACAATTGATAATTAGTAGACTTTGAATTGATCATTTGCATAAAGTGAATGATTAGACAAGTAAGATTTTATTTTTAGCTTTAGACTTAATTTACCTTAATTGATTGTCATATTCAATTTGCGATTAAAATTTTGACACAAGTGTCGTGAAGATCAAGATTGCATCTTGTGCAACTCGACATTTGAGAGCAATAAGCAAACAAATAAAATCCGAGCATTATGCTGATTTTACTTGTTATCAAGTCCCATCTTTTGAGTATATTATTCTGTTTAATTGACATGTAAATATTACATGCTTTTAATGTCATTATTGTCGATTATATGAGGCTGAAATTATGCTTTAATTATCATAATAATTGCTAGAATTAATCTAAATATTTACTAAAACCACTAATTTTACACCGTGAGAGTCGGAACCCAGCTCCTGCCACCAATCCGGCGAAGCGTACGTATTCCCTAACCTCAACACGGTTCATTGCTCAGATCCCCGCAAAGCACATCCACTTGAGGCATCTCAGATCTACGCTCGAGAATTCGACATGACCTCCGGAAATTGCGCCCCGGAGCTTCGTCGTGTGCTAGGGACGCCATTTCATGGGCAGATCTGGAGAGATCCGTGGACTGGCCGGGCCTTGGGTCACTGCGTGCGTGCGTGCGCCGGTGCGCGTGTACGTTTGTGCGGTTTAGGAGAGAATACCTCTGGGTGCTGCAGAACTCGTAGAGCTTGCCACGGTTGGAGAAGATGATGAGCGCGACCTCGGCGTCGCAAAGGACGGAGAGCTCGTAGGCCTTCTTGAGCAGGCCGTTGCGGCGCTTGGCGAACGTCACCTGCCGGTTGATCTTGTTCTCGATCCGCTTCAGCTCCACCCGCCCCCTCCCCATGGCCGCCAGCGCCTCGCTCTCTTCTGCAACACCTTCAATTCTAGCTGGCTAGATCTCACCGGCACCACCACCACCACCACACCAAGTAGTAGCAAGTAGCCAAGTAACATTAACTAGCAAAGAGCCAGACAAGGTGGGAGGGAGCACAGGGGAAAAGCAAGCTAAGGATTAATAAAGAAGCTGCCAGAGAAGAGATGAATAATGGAGCTAGCAGCTGAGCTCAAAGAACCAGTGGGTGCAAGGGGGGGCTACTCAGGCTGCCATTTTTGGCAAAGGACGAATAGGGGGGAACCCTAGAGGCCCAGCACCGTAGCGCATTTGTGGAAGCTAGGATGGGTCATGGGTCGCGTCCATGTCCATATCCCTTAACTCCTCCTTTATTCGCTTTTGCTGGCCTTGCCAAGCTACCTAGCTCCACACACACTGACACACATGCTGGCTCTGATCCTTTGGTACACAGAAAGCACACACCACAGATGGAGACAGCAGCTCGATCCCTAGGTGCCCTGTTGCTGCTTTCCATCTCTCTGCCCAGCTTTCATGGCTCTGCGCTGCAGCGGAGTCGTCGCGTTCTGAGGTTACGATCAGCTGATTGGTCCCTTCCCGTGCGATGCAGCCGATGCCTCCGCGGTCGACACGTGCGCTGCCCGGCCTGGCTCAATGGTTCGATCGATATCGACGCCCAGCCTCCCAGCCGGCCGGGCAGCACCACGTATGTACGTACGTAACCGCGCGCGCGGGCGCCAATCACGTCACGGCGCGGCGCCCCCACTCGGCACTGGGTTTTGGGCGAGCGCGCACAGGGGAGACGAGAGATTCAGATCAGATGTCTCCCGGCCGGGGCCCGGGCCGATCGACCGCTGGCTCTTGCGGTGCGCGCGTGCCGTGCATGGCCGACCGCGTTGAGGGACTGACGACTGTTCCATGCATGATCTGCCGCTGCCCGCTGGTCGCCCGCACGCATGGACGAACTGGCGTACGTTTTAGTTTTACCATTGTGCGTGGCGTGGGTAACTGCTGCTTGGCCGCCTCTGTTAATTTCTGGAGTGAAGTAACTTGTGCCTTGGCAGGCAGTACTACTGTGCAAGTTGGTTGCTAGCTGGTTA
The DNA here is from genome assembly GCA_036346255.1 of Ampelocalamus luodianensis. Lineage (NCBI taxonomy): Eukaryota > Viridiplantae > Streptophyta > Magnoliopsida > Poales > Poaceae > Ampelocalamus > Ampelocalamus luodianensis. The sequence goes on from CM070631.1 coordinate 42,623,417, forward strand.
GCTGTTCGGAGTCGAAGAGAGAATAGCTAGTGATCAATGTGTAAAGGGCTCGAGACTCAGAAGAACAGATCGTTGAATGCCATGGGTTTGCGGGCAGCTGTTACGTACCAAATTTGAGTACTACGTGTTAGGAAACCAGGGCCCGGCCAGGAGTCCGGGTCCGGGTGGGCACCTCATCCACCCTAGACTATATATAGGAGGAGACCCCCAAGCTTTGTACACACAATTCATTATTGGAATAGCAATAAGAGAAGCCCGCGATCCCCTCTCATACTGTGTTCATCTATTGTTCGTTCTTGTGTTCTTGCATTGTTCTTACGATTCTCTATTTGTCTACGAGGTGTCGCTCGGATGGACTCGCCGTGACGGTTCCTCAACACGTTATCGACCACGATCGACTCTCCTCGCATCGAAAAGGTAACCGTCGATGAGCGGCGCTTCGTAGATTGAATCGTTTTCTAGATTGCTTTCAATTCTTCAATTGTTGCTTTCTAGATTGTTTTCTGGTGCAAATTTGCTCTAATCATCGCGAGCCGACTTGAGTCGCCGGCACAATGCCGATCGGCAGTTGCATGAAAGAGCGGATGTTGATTGTACCGTAGATTGGAAAATTGCGATCCGTTCTAACCTACCGCGAGCGGACTTGAAGTCGCGGAAAATCCGATCGGAGGTTGCATGGAAGAACCGATGTCGGTTACACTTTCACATCGCATCGCATACATACATGCATAGATGAACAGTAATCTCAAAAAACGACGGCTCTGCAGAGCGCGCGCGGCCACACCACGGCGGTGCGGGCGGCGGCGCCACGGCACTCCTCGCCGCCGTAGCGGCGGCGACCCGCCACGGCGCCGGCGGCCGTGTCGCGTTTTGAAGCGCCGCCGCCGCCAAGCGTGCTGCGCCGACCCGAAGCCCGCGCGCGCGCCGCCCGGCGCCTCCGCGTCGCCGCGGTGAGCACCACCTGGCCGGTCATCACCGGCCTCGCGTGGCCGGCCGCCGCCGAGCTTGCGGCCACGAGCGCGGCGCGCCGCCACTTACCACGCGCGGCGCCGCCGCCACTTGCGAGCACGGGCACCGCCGCGAGCACGCGCACCGCCGCCGGATCCTTTACGCGCCGCCGTCGCCGGATCCTTCGCACCGCGCCGCCCTTCGGCGACCACCTCGGAGCGCGCCGCGCTCGCGCGCCGTTCGAGCCGCCGTATCGACTCCTCCGCCGCCCGCGTGGCGCCTCGCTCGGTCGCCGTCGCCGCCGTCGCGGCTCGCGCGCGCCTCCTCCGCCGCCGCGCGGCGCCTCGGCTCGGTCTCGCCGCCCGCGGCGCCGCCTCGCTCCGGTCTCCGCCGCCCGCCGCCGCCCGTGGCGGCTCGCCGCACTCATCCGGCAGCTTATGGCACCGTCGCCACCGGTCAAAGGGCTGAAACCCTAGCCCCGATTTGAAGCGGAAGGAGCGAGCTGTTTTGGGCGGTGGTGGAGGCATAAGCGGCCGGCGAGAGGCCAAAGGCCCATTTTTTTTCGGAAAAAGAAAGGAAAAAAAAACGAAAAAAGGGCATTGTGGCAAAAGGGACCTTGAAGTTTTTCACAATTACGCGATATGTTTTCAGATCATGAAATTTTGTGAAAACCCCTCGAAATTCGAAAATTACGTGGAAAGAGTGCGGGTGAGGAACTTTGCAGAAAGGGCCTCTGAATATATGTAAATTACGCGTAAATTCTCTCAGAACTGAGATTTCACGTTTTAGCCCTTGAAACTTGCAGTTTTCGCCGAAAAGTCATTTTTCCAGAAGAAAAGGGCCTCGGGAATCCGAATTTTGAATCGATTTTCACATTTGAAACATATTTATTCTTGTCATTGTTATTTTATGCAATTTATTTTACGTATTTTCTTTTTATTATACGTGATTGTTTATATTGCTTTTAATCACTTTGGAAATAGCGATAAATCTTGAAAAATGCATAGAAAAATACGGAACACGAACACGAGTTGAAGAGCATTGTGAGAATTTTGCAACCATTTTATGCAGATTACCAGCAGTAATCCTTTGAACTTTTTTTACATGAATATGAAGATGACTGGCATCACGAATCAGGAATTCGAAGAACTGACCCAGTATGGCCAGAATTTGTATAGAATTTATATCAGTCTCCAATTCTGTGGTAATGTGATCACGGATGAGCAGAAGATTGGGAAGACCCTCGCTACCTTTCACCCGAATACGGTACAATCCGTACGCAATTATCGTCAAAACGAACAAGACGGCTACATGAAGTATGCCGAATTAATTGACATCATGCAAGTTGCGGAAACTCAAGGTGATGTTCTAGGAAAGAACTTCATCTTGCAGCCACCTAGTAGCAATGTTGGCCATGAAGCCACTGCTAGTAGCTACAAGGTGATGAAGCCTTTCACAAATGAGAGGAGCAAGAAGGGTAAGGTCGTGTGTCGCACATTATTGATGCTTTACAGTCTAAGAAGAAGGGCAAATGATAGCATGAGGCATACCTCGCCATTGCAGGCACAGAGGATCCACATCCATTAGCTGCACTTATGAATGTGAAACGACCCGATGTGACCCCATCATCCCTCCTTTGGACATCGCGGCCACAGTAGTAGTGCCCAAGAGGAGAAGATCGCACATGGAGCGATTTAGGCGAAGTTCTGAATACCGCCTATTAGATCCGATGCTGCGTATTGCACTCGGACCTTTTATAGAAACTTGCAGTTTGTAGTTGAAGCAAAATTTTGAATTATTGAATAATGGTTGCAAACTCTAGCGAGCAAAGCATTAAATTCTTATTATGAGTCTGCAAGGCTTATTTTCTGTTTTATAATAGCAAGTTACGTTACGATATCCAAGTATTTTATTTATGTATTGCTTGTTTTACGCTACATATTAATAAAGTACATTATATTAGAACGCGTGTGGCGCCCTATGGAGGAAGTGTGCTTAGCATGTAGCGGCAACTGAATACCATCACGAGAGAAATGGAAATTTTTCGGTCAATCGGCAAGAATCTTTGGTAGTCTCACGACAATCGAGCGCGATACTTGTATAATAGGCTCGGGAAGGGCCATAATTATACCCTCAACGGGCACAACTTTGCTCATTGAAGAAGACTTGTTGTACCCAGAATCGACTAGAACTCTCAAGGATATTTGCGCTACTTGGTTTCCATGTAGATACTAAAGAAGAGTATGGTGCGAATACTGCTCACTACAAAGCATGAAGAAAGTGAAAATAGCATTAGAATATCTTCCTTCATATGAAAGGCTATACTACACTAATATTAAGGCACTGCACTTATCTTGCCTTGAAAAGCTGTATTTAGAAGCTCGAACTTATCTACCTCGGTATGATAGATTATGCCGCCTAGGTCTTAGGATAATGAGAGATATAATTAATAATTCACAGGGACATAATATGAATATAAAGAATTTTCCGAATCTGGAAGATTTTGTGTGCCCCGCATGTGCCACCGGGAAATTAATTATTAGACCTTTTTGCTCTGAAAGCGAAGGATGAAGTCCCTGCATTCCTGGACCGTATCCAGGGAGACTTTTGCGGTCCTATACAACCCCTGTAAGGGTCAATTAGGTATTTTATGGTGCTCATCGATGCTTCCTCGGAATGGTCGCACATATGTTTATTGTCTCACGAAATCATGCTTTTGCAAAGCTAATCTAAGTAGATAATTAAATATTTTCACGATTATCATGAGAAATCCACGAATGGACAACGTCGGAGAACTCACTCTGAAGGCATCGATGATTATTGTATGAAAATGGGAATTAAAGTTGAGCATCCTATACCGCACATCCGCACTTGAGAATGGACTAGCGAACTTTGAAGAATTGTAATTTATCAACTACGTGTTGGGGACACGCAGACCTGCTCGCGGCAACTCTCATCAATTTTAGACCGTCGGCCTATAACATCCATCCACCTAAGCAACTAGCGCAAGGGTCAGCACTGAAAACTTCTCATCTTCGCAGTTTGGTTGCAAGGGTTATATACCTATACCACCACCGCGTGAACGCAATGGGTCTTCTCCAAAGTGCGGGATATCGTTGGTTATGTGACACGACATCCATAATCAAGTATTTGGACCCTATGTTGGAGATTTGCATAATGCCCGATAATTGAAGTCTAGAAGACATTTGAAGTACAATAGATGAGATTAGTTTCCCGTCATTAGGGGGAAGAAATCAACCCTTGATAATAATGTCGGGAAATAATTGAAGTCCAGAAGATAATTGAAATCTATGCATATGACTCACGCACTAGTGAAGCAAATAGGAAAGTCCAGAAGATAATTGCAATCCAGAAGATAATTGAATTGAAGTCTAGAAGACAATTGAAGTCTAGAAGATAATCGATTTGCAAGTATTAGCGAATCAACTGCCTAACCATTTTAGTGATTTGAAGAGCGTGACCAAGTAGCATGTGCTTGTATGCAATGCAGGAGAGGGTTGAAATACCGATGAAGGTATCCCTAATCCCGTCCTAAGGCCTCGAAAGGGCGAGAACTCCGGACCCTCGAATCCAAAGTAACAGGGGCGCTGGTGAAAAAGGATAAGAAGGACTTGACACGGCCGATCACCGAAGTGCCCGAACTAGAAAGGGAACCGTTGAGACACGGCATCGGTATGGAACCTTGGAAAGGCATACGAGTGAATATTCCCATGAAGGAGACATCGGCATGGATGTGTGCGCACACATCGGGCTGAAAAACTAAAGGACTTGCCCGCAATTGGAAGCGGCGGTGAACAAGTAAAAGCATTAGAAGAATCGCCCTTTAAAGAAATAGCTATAAGCTTTATGACCTTAGGAGAATATTTGAATATGACAACGACCAATGTCGACATTTACTTTGCAAAGAAACTTGCCACAATCATCAATCTTGATTCAGAGCCTGCATCGCTCGCTGAATGCAAGAAAAGATCAGATTGAGAAGATTGGGAGAAGGCAATAGAAACTGAATTATTCTCTCGAATAAAAGAAAGACGTTTGGGCACTGTAAGCCATACGTCTCCCTTGTGCACCCGTAGGGTATAAGTGGGTATTTGTTGAAGAGAAATGAAAAGAAGTAAGGCTCGTTGTACAAGATTTCACCGAACATCTAGGAGATGATTATGAAGAAACATATTCCCCGGTCATGGGCGGAACTCCCTTTAGACATTTATCTCAATGGCAGTGAACTTGAAGTTAGAATTGAAATTGATGGATGGGGTACCAGCATACCTTTATGAAATATTGGATTCGGACGTTTAAATGAAGATACCTGAATGTATCCCTGTCCCGAACCAAGATAGAGCAAATAGAAACATGTACAGTGTGAAACTCAGAAAGTCATTGTACGAACCTAAGCAATCAAGCATAATGTGGTATAATCGCTTGAAGCGACTTTCGATGCATGAAAGTCTACACGAACAATGAGAATAATCTCTGCGTATTTATACGACGATCCCAGAATGGATTTTGTATAATCTTAGAGTATGAAGATGATCTGAATATCATCGGAACCCTGAAGGATATTAGGAAAGCAAGCTCTTACCTGGAGTCGGAGTTCGAAATAAAAGATTTGGGTAAAACCAAATATTGCCTAGGCTTGAAGCTTGAGCATGTCCGTCAACCTACACTCGGAAGGTGTCAGAAAGGCTTGACTTTGCAAAGGCATACCCTTTGAAAGTGCCAATGGTCGGGAGATCTTTGCAGCAAGACAAAGACCCGTACAGACCTAAAGAAGAGGGGGAGGAAGTCCTGGGACCGGAATTCCCACACTGAAGTGCAATAGAAGCACTAATGTATTTAGCAAACTGTACTAGAACGGACATTGTATTTGCCGTGATCCTACTAGCAAGGTATAGTGCAGAACCTACCAAAGGCATTGGCAGGGAATAAAGGACATCTTCCGATACCTCCAAAGAAGCAAAGAATTTAGTCATTCTCTGAAAGAACCAAGACCTAACTTTGAATGGCAATCTGAGATGCTGGATACTGTAGGACCCGCATACAACAAATTGCAAACAAACTATGAACTCCTATGAGGTGGGCGCAATTCCATGAAAATCGTCGACTAGAGTCTTGTATCGACTTGACGAACCACTTGGAGATCATAGCATTGTACAAGGCCTTACAAGAATATGTTTGGCTTGGCGGATGATTCACCACATCCAGCGATTATGTGGATTGAATACGCGCAAACCCCACTATTATCTATGAAGATAATGCGACTTGTGTTGCACAAGTGCGGATGGGTTATGTGAAGAATCCTTTCACAAAGCATATCAACCCCAAGTTCTTCTATGCTCATGAAATGCAAAAGATGGACGAAATTAAAGTCTTTGCATACTAAGTCATGTGAAAATCTTGCGATTTATTCACTAAGTCACTTTCAACATCTAGTTTTGAAATGTGTATACGTGGAATTGGAATGATGAGACTTAGAAGTGCAGAGTCGGGGAGAACCTTCACGAACTCACTACTAAAGCTTGATCACGAAGATCGAGTACCCAAAGAATAAATCTTGAAGATTAAATGAAATTGGGTGGATTGTACTCTTTTTCCCTTGACGAGTTTTCTGAAGTTTCTCGGTTAAGGTTTTTAATGAGGCAATTAGTGCGACATAGCGAGAACATGTTTCATGTACTCTTTCTCCAAATTTTCCCCTTTGGGTTTTATGGAGTTTTAACGAGACATGGACATGAAGGATGAGAGCCCAAGGGAGTGTTAGGAAACCGGGGCCGGCCAGAGTCGGTCGGGTGGGCACCTCATCCACCCTAGACTATATATAGGAGGAGACCCCCAAGCTTTGTACACACAATTCATTATTGGAATAGCAATAAAGAGAAGCCCGATCCCCTCTCATACCTGTGTTCATCTATTGTTCGTTCTTGTGTTCTTGCATTGTTCTTACGATTCTCTATTTGTCTACGAGGTAATCGCTCGGACTGGACTCGCCAGCGACGGTTCCTCAACACTACGTACGGTTGGTTATCTGGCACATGGTCTCAAGTCTCGCACCGTTCTGAATCGGTCGAATCGGTCCTACTGGTTCTGCTGTGGGCCCGGTAAAAGTTCAAAATCGGTCGAAATTACTGTTATCGGTTGAATCCTGTTTGAATTTTATATTTTATATTTTAACTTCAAAAAATTCAAATTTTATTTTAAAATTTCGGCCGAATTTTTACGATTTTCAGTGCTACGGTGACTCCGGTAAAAAATTAAGACCAGTAATCAAAACCTGGTATCAAGTACTCCTAGACTTTACGTGCTTTCTAGTGAGCCTGGCCTTTTACGTACCTATCCAATACGCCCGCAACAACCTAGCTAGCTTTGTTGATTCAGCCGATGAGCAGGAACATCAACAAAAACAAAATCGTATCAAAACCCAAGTTTTTTCAATACCAACCTTGTACAGTCGTCCATCAAGAATGGCACATCGATCCCGGAACGCGCAGCAATGCAAGGCACGTACGTACTTAAACGCAGAAAGCCACACAACTTTGCACTCTTCCGCACACAGGGATACGATTACGATCGGTTCCGTCTCAGCGTGGATGAGCCGTGAGTAGTTAATTTACTGAGCCAGTTCTGACCAGTACTTCTCTCCAGACATGCCTAGCTCGTATGGTTTGACAATGGATGATGCTACGCGATGTGACTTCAGACGCCTCGCCGTGTACTCGGTGTCTGCCCCCATCGCCATCTGATGTTACGAGCAGGTCTCGACTCTTGAGTGGCGGGGGTGAAAAGTTGCGTGTGGACTTCACTTGCACTGAATGCAGTGGAAGTATAATAAACCAAGACAAGGATAATGCCGGTCTGGTCCCTAGCTAGGAGAACGTATAAATAGTGGAGTATAAGCTATTGCTGACGAGTAATTTTGTTAGGTTCAGAGTTAGGATCGGACAGTCTATTCACCGTCGATAGCTCACACTCACACCAAACATCCGATCATTTGCACGGTCGATCTTGAGGACAGTACATACCGAACGTGACAACAGACCTATTTTCGCTGACGAGGCGTTTGTATCATTCTGACTTCTGTTACATCTGACTTCAAATTTTCCCTAGAGAGGAGCCGATATATAGCTCTCTTGGATATGATGATTTTTTTGGACCAATTCGGAAACCGGCAAGGCCTTTTTGTGAGGTTGGCAGTTTGGGCACGAACCGGTTTGGTCCGCACGGCACTGGCGTGGTCACAAACTTGCAACTTCCAGCCCAATTAGTACTGTTGGATTAGATCATGCATCGTGTACATATCCCATATAAACCGTGACTGGATAGATGGTTATCTCTAGCTACCAACTATAGATGATTTGTTAGGATTCTTTCCTTGTTGTACAATGTTTCCTTATGTACCGGCCGTATGAACTTATATACTCTATGAGTATGTAATACTCTGGTTCAACACTTAGCCTAGAATATCACAAAATTACATCAACTATCAATTTAAATTATATATTACATTAAATTCCAGCAAGCACCAGATGAATAAAATCCCATCCAAAGGACAACATAAGAAATAATAAAGACGTCTGAACTGCTTAATGATCAACACAATAGATAGTAATACTAAATAGGGAACCAAATAGAGGATAAACAAGCCAACGAATGAATAATCAACTTATAATTATCACCTAAGCCTAATCAATAATTATCAAGTCCTAAAAGGAATTATTCATCACACCAAAATAAACGTTCACATAGCCAATTAATTCATTTGAGTGAAGAAAGTGTGATTGTTCATGTGTGCTAACCATCTCATGTGAGATGACGTCAACGACCACCTAAAGCAATAAAATAAACAAGGGTGAGTCTTGACTCAGCAAGAACTGGATACAATGGTAAAAATACAAGCTCATTAAAAATCGATGCATTATCATAAATCTCATCATTCCCATTCTCACTCTCAACAATTTCATTCTCATGTATGCAAATGCTATGATGCACATCTTTCAGCTGCTACTGATATAGCGAAGTGTTCACCCGTCGGTGACACACTTTTCTTGATGTGAGTGTGGCCCGATCTTCTGAAAGGTACTGATAAGTCGATTGTGGAGAACACGACGTTGATGATCCAAAGGCTCCGACCCGAACAGATTGAATCCCTCGCAATCACTACACCACTGCTCCGTTGGTTATCAACCGTACGAACGCGGTTGACCTCGCTAAGAAGGCTATCTCCTTCAAGCGAATCGAAAACACAAGCAAGAGAGTAGAAGATGCAATCTGAAATTGTATTGCGGATAAATGTTTAAGCTCACAAAGTTGGGGTTTCTCAAACCGAACGAGCGGCGAAACTGTTAAGCAGAATAATCTCAAAGAAAAACCCAAAGAAAACTAAAGGGGTGAGGCCTTCTTAAATAGGAGAGGGGGAGCCTCACATAGCTAAACAACTAAGCGATGGTACTATTCATGTGGTATTGTTTACATGAATAGCACCACTATGAATAGTGCAGCCCAAGGAGGGGGTGGCTAGGGAGATAGGCTCAAGAATTACAATACCCAAATTGGCCCAAATAGGTGTCACAACACCTTATTTTGGCAATTGTGATGCGTACAGAAAGAATTTGGAGGTGAGGCTGGATCCGTTAGAAAAAGGACGAAATAATCTTTCAATCAAGTACTTGTGGATCTCAAACGGACTTCGTATGTGAAAGTTATGCACGTTTGAAGTCGGTGCGTTGTCTCCGGAGGCCGAATTGGATTCCAAAACGTATCTAGCTTGAACTCTTGCTTGGCACGTGGAGTAGCACCATGGCATGTAGATGTAGCACCATAACATGTAGAAGTAGCACCATAGCATGTAGACGTAGCTCGGTCCAACTGGTGAATATGGCACTGCAGTGGCTGAAAGTCCAATTGGTAAAGATGTGGTTAAAGTAGAGCAGCGAGTGCAGCGTGTTGAAGTTGTGGTTGCATCCTTAGGGTGGATGTCCTCATCATCATCCCTTTCTTGAATTTGAGTTGTCCTCGACTCAATCATATTCTTCAAATCATTACTTTCCTGCAAAAAATTAGTAGCAACAGGAGGCAAAGAAACACGTTGTTCTTCTAATGAACATAAAGATTCTTTACAAATCATAGTATAGCATTCAGATTCATGTTTTTCTATATCAATGCAATCACATTTTGTTGCTAACATAACAGGAGTTGTCAATTTAGTTTCACCTTTCCTAGTACTAGGTTCTTTCTTCTTCGGGTTCACAAGTTCTTTAGCTACAATCTTATGTTCACTTTTGCTACTCTCCTTTTTTCTATTAGTTCTCTCTAATTCATCCTTGAAAATAGCTTCAGGAGACATGGGCAGCAAAGTGATTTTCTTTTTTTAAAAAACATGAAAGTATACTTATAGGCTCTACCATGATGCACCGTGTCTCTATCATATTGCCAAGATCTACCTAACAACAAAGAACATGCTTGCATAAGTACTACATCGTAATCAGCATAATCATGATAAGAACCAATAGAAATATACTCTCACAGTGTGAGTTACCTTCAGCTTACCATAATTGTTGAACCCTTGAATGTAATATGGACGAGGGTGCTGTTGTGTGGTCAATGCAAGTTTCTCAACCATGTCCATGCTCGCCAAATTGTTACAACTTCCTCCATCAATGATCACACGACATGCACACTCTTTGATGATAAACATTGTTTGGAACAGATGGTGGCGTTGATTTTGCTCAACACGCTCCATTTGTGCACTAAGTACATGCTTCACTGTATACGTATCTAAAATTTTAGCACCATATTGTTCCTTGTCTCGCTCAGATCCTTGGTCAGCACCTGTCGGGTCAGTGACTAGCCTAGCATGCGTAGATCCATGTGACCCTACCATTGTTAGTAGAAAATAAAAGACAACACAAAAGTATTATCCCTATCAGCTACTAAGTGATGGATGGTGGAAACACACACACTCAAGCGTCTTACCACACTCTCACAAGTGTTCTTATCAACGCAGCAGGTGGTACAACCGGTGGCTGGTTCGTGATACCGTGTCGAGAGTGGGTACGATTGCAAGAGGGGACCTGTTCTGATCAAGAGTAGGTGGAGCTCGGAAGGCACAATATGGTAGCAAGGATCAGCAATAATCAAATCAGTAAATGCAAGTTCAAAGATTGTTCAAAGTACTCTTCAAAATTGCTGATCCTAGCCTAATCACAGCTAGCTAATCAAAGCCCTATGTAGAGAAGTGTATGTACGCACACTCAACGATCAATATGACTTGATGTAAGCAAAAGAGAGCCTCACAACAAGTGCTAGGAGAGACACTAGCCAACTACTCAAACTTCTTTCTAAGGGCACAAGATTATTCGCGCGAGGTAGAGCACAAAACAGCAATATCGGTAAAAACGCGAACAACCCTCTAGATTGAGCAGAAACAACAGCTAGTCTCAAATGATGAAAAGGCAAAGTTTTATGTGGCTTATATATACTCGTTTGAAAGGTTTAGATGATATCTACAACTTTCTCAACTGGACGAACCCCAAATTCCGAAGGAAAGACCGAAAGAAACGGCAAAAACAAAAACAAAAAACTTGCGACGTGAATTCGGGGCTGAAGATGGCCGATTTTGGGGCCCCTGGAGGGAGAATAGGGCTTAGGTGGAAAGGATGCGCCTCGTCGTTAGCTACGAAACGAGCACAAGAACGTCAAAAACGGACACCGTATGCAAAAGTTATGCCCGTTTTACTGAAGGTGTGTCGTAATCGGACTCGAATTCGTTTCGGTTTCAACTTCAAACTGCTATAACTTTTGATCCCTTGGGGAAAACTTGCCCAAATTTTTTGTAGAAGCTTGTGGCTCTATCAAAAAGGGCACCACCAATTTTCACTGATTTTCGTGCAAGTTTGATGCACTTTCCAATTTTTGGAACAAAGAGATGCTCTTTTCTGTTTTTGTCTTCTCTCTTTTTCTGTTTTTCTTCTCTCTTTTTCCTTCTGTTTTTTTTTTTTTTTTTTTTTTTTGGTGAGAACCCGAAACCAACTAGGGTTTGCTGTGGTGGCACGAGACAAGGTGGTGGGGCTGCCGCGGTAGGGATTGATGGCGTGACAGGAAGGTGGTGGCACGGCAGGGGTTTTTCCTTCTTTTTTTTTTTTTTTTTTTTTTGGTGAGAACCCGAAACCAACTAGGGTTTGCTGCGGTGGCACGAGACAAGGTGGTGGGGTTGCCGCGGTAGGGATTGATGGCGCGGCAGGAAGGTGGTGGCACGGCAGGGGTGGTGGTGCGGCAGGAGGGGTGGTGGCGCGATAGGGGGTTGTAGTTGGTGCGGAACAAGAATAGATTGGAACTAGAACAAGCTACGCGAAGGAAACACGATGCAAACTAGACAACGACGAACTACACTCTAACTAGACTAGACCAGCAACTGACTCGATGATGCAACAATAATTCAACAAGCAAAAAACGGAAAAGAAAATTGCAAGGCACAAGGGGTGATGGGACAGCAGAAGTCACGATGAACAAATTATTTTTTGTGGGGCTAATTTTCTGAAGTTTTTAGGACGATGAACATAAACTAATGTAAAAGGGACGAATTGTGATTACCTAACGGGCAACCTTTGCTCTGATACCACCTGATGTGAGTGTGGCCCGATCTTCCGAAAGGTACTGATAAGTCGATTGTGCAGAACACGACGTTGATGATTCAAAGGCTCCGATCCGAACAGATCGAACCCCTCGCAATCACTGCACCACTGCTCCGTTGGTTATCAACCGTGCCGAACGCGGTTGACCTCGCCTGCAAGCGAATCAAGAACACAAGCAAGAGAGTAGAAGATACAATTTGAAATTATATTACGGATAAATATTTAAGCTCACAAAGTTGGGATTTCTCAAACCGAACGAGCGGCAAAACTGCTAAGCAGAATAATCTCAAAGAAAAACCCAAGGAAAACTAAAGGGGTGATGCCTTCTTAAATAGGAGAGGGGGAGCCTCACATAGCTAAACAACTAAGGGATGGTACTATTCATATGGTACTGTTCACATAAACAGTACCATCATGAATAGTGCGGCCCAAGGAGGGGGTGGCTAGGGAGATGGGCTCAAGAATTACAAGGCCCAAATTGGCCCAAATAGGTATCACAACACCTTCTTTTGGCAATTGTGACGTGTACAGAAAGAATTTGGAGGTGAGGCCAGATCCGTTAGAAATAGGACAAAATAAGCTTTCAATCAAGTACTCATGGACCTCAAACGGACTCCGTATGTGAAAGTTATGCACGTTTGAAGTCGGTGCTGTCCCCGGAGGCCGAATTGGATTCCAAAACGTATCCAGCTTGAACTCTTACTTGGCACGTGGAGTAGCACTATAGCATGTAGATGTAACACCATGGCATGTAGAAGTAGCACCATGGCATGTAGACGTAGCTCGGTCCAACTTGTGAATATGGCACTGCAGTGGCTGAAAGTCCAATTGGTGAAGATGTGGTTAAAGTAGAGCAGCGAGTGCAGCGTGTTGAAGTTGTGGTTGCATCCTTAGGGTGGATGTCCTCATCATTTCTCTCCCACCTTCTTAAGGGTGGGGTCCATACCTCTGTAGGATTTTAACATGGGGTACGCCGGATTAGCCATAAACATGGTAGTTCTCACCGCACTGGCCCTTATGCTAGAGAATGATGCAGCAATTCATTAAACATTGATATTCTCACCATATCATCTCTATGGTAGTTGCATCAATATCATAATATAACTCTTTTTCATCAATATTATCAGGACAAATATTTAACTTAATACAATATAAATAAATCTCATGGCAAATAAACCAACATGACAACGGCAACCACTCGTTGTTCATCATTATACCAAGCACTTGCTTCTTTAGCTTTTAGGAGCCAGATGATGCAAAGGTGGCACGACGCTTGAGGCAACACTCCCTGGACAACGAAGTGACATACATTCAAAAATATGTCAAACATAGTACCAAAACATCACATAATTCATTCTAGCATGATTACGTAAAAATGATCCAAATAACTTGATTCTACCGATCGACATACCCGTTGTCCCAGTAATAAAAATGCTCTAACTTTCACAACTGAACCCCAAATCCAGAAAACTAAGACTTTGTGGAATCCTACCGAAAAAACCTATAACTTTCTAGTTATGATGAACATCTGATTCTACCATTTTCTTCCCTGTTTCCTTTCCCGAAGACCGTCTCAGAATCTGTCAAGACAGTCCGATTCACAATTTCGTATCTTTAATTCTAAAACTTGAAAAAGTATGAACGATACTAGTTTTGAAAACTACACAAAATTTTCTAACTTATTCAAGTTATCACCAAATTTTAATTCTGCCATTTACTATAAGAAACTAGGCCATTTTCACAACGTCTGCCAGCTATGTCCAAATTCTGGACAGCGATCTTTTCGAGATTGTAACTTTTTCACTTGCTACTCCGATTCTAATGATCTAGACCTTCCTAGATAGCTAACGAGATTATATAACTTTTCTCTAATTGGACCGACCTCTGAATCCGATCCTAGTTACCTCGAATTTTAGGGATTATCAGATGATACCTCTGAAGAACACGATGTCAATCATGAACCCCGTGCAAAACCCTTCTCTTTCTCCCCTCTTCCTCTTCCTCCTTCTTTCTTACCTTCCTTCTCTTCCTGGCCTTCTTGCTCCTGCCCTTGATTAGCAGCAACACCATTAGGATCCCTCTAAATCTCTCTCTCTCTCTCTCTCTCTCTCTCTCTCTCTCTGGCTACTTGTCAACACTCCTATGTAATGCAAGGAAACAACTAGCCTAGTCATTATCTAGCTGCAACAGCATGACTTGCATGCACAACAGGCTAGCATGTGCATGCATCTGCTACATGCAGCAGGGCACATGCAAGATGCGCATGTTGCAGCGGCTGGGAGGCAAAGTGGCTGGAGTTGCTGAGCGTAGGGAAGGCAGATAGGGTGCTGGCGGCAGACATCACGCAGATGGGGAGGTGGCTCAGCACCGACAGCTGGGAGTAGGTGGCTGCTGGGAGGAGCTAGGCTAGGGTTTTGGTTGGCCCCTCTCCTCCCTTACTTATGTGGGTGACCGGCCCCCTCCCAGGTTTTCTTACTCTCCTTCAAAATCTGAATTTAATTAATACTTTTCAATTTGCTAATTCCTATTTCTTGATATTAAAACAGGATATTACATAGTATCAATGAATTCCTCATTTGCGTGTTTTGTTATTCACGCTTTCATGGTATAAGAGCCTACCTGATCTCGCCTGTCGCCCGCCATTCCTCCTTTCTTTCTTCTCCATCTCGCCATGTGTCGGACCCCGAGCGTGGAATACCCGGGGCCCTCGTGTGTGTACCGTACTAGTCCCATGACTAGTGGCTAGTACACACATCCACAACATTGGCACACACATCCACACACAATATAGATACAACATGAAACAAATATGATACTTAACTTAAACAATTACATCACAAGTGTATACTACACGGTCGACCGGCCAAATAAAATGACAAGTATCAGAAGTAGCGAATTAAATAGTGGAAGTATAATATATAAAGTCCAAAAATCCAACGATATGCCCATCCAAACCCTCAGGAAACCGACAAGAACAAATCCTAGAAAGACCTGCCTCCGTACCCCCGGGTACTAGGACCAAAGAAGACGTCGTCCAACATATGGTCATCAGCTTTCTTTAAACAACAATTTAAACAAGACTGGACTGAGTACATTGCATACTCATCAAGACTTGTTGTGTATCGCAAAATTTAGATATATGCATGGCTAACAAGGGAGGGGGCTCTATACTAAAAGTTGTTTTGAACATTCGGCAAATTTTATTTGCAACATCAACACATAGTATTTTGCAACGGAAGTTTAAAGAGTAGTTAAGTAGATAAAGAACAACAAGTAAGTACTTGATAAATAACAAATCACAACCCCCCTCGGCTGCGATCAACATCTTACTTTCAGCCATAGACATGCACTCAACTCAAATATCAACAACAAAAACCATTGCCTCATTTTTCAATAAGAGCCGTTTTCCCAAAAACCAAGACTATACTCATTAAGACTGCACTAAGCATGCTTATGACCGTGAGCATGACTATTTAAATATATTTACACTCTATAAAGGTATACAACTTTACCCACAATATATGAATTCTCTAGTTTATTTGGCATCCATCGATACCACGACTCACACTACTACACGGCCTCATCACGAGCGGTTCGAGCGGTCATCACGAGCGATTCCGAGCAAATGCGTTTTTATACGTCTCGTGATAAGCTGCGGTTATCACGAGCGGTTAAACATCCGTCGCGTGATAAGTCACAACACGAGCGGTTCTAATTATAAAACCGTCGTGATATCTAATTATCACGGCGGCTCTATTTAAGCAAATGCATTATAGAGCGCATATCACGACGGCTCTATTCTGAACCGTCTATGATATACACATATCGAGCGGTTATCATTATATAACCGTCGTGATATACACATATCCCGAGCGGTTCGTAAATAGAACCGTCGTGATAAAGGATATCTCGAGCGGTTATATTTACGAACCGTGCGGGATACGTGTATATCACGACGGTTATATAATAGAGCCGTCGGGATTATACATATCACGAGCGGTTTGATTGATAAACGTCTGTGATAGTTATTTCGACATAACTATTTTTAAAAAATTTCGGCTAGCCTCGGGATTGCTAGCCATGCCCTCTGAAAATAAGCGGCGAGAAAATAGATACATCACGATATCAATCGTTGACAACCCAAAGTGATCATTGTCATACAAGCGAACATATATCAAATCTGGTCAAACATTGTAATATCAACTCGTTCGGAAAATATTGTCATACAACCCAAAGTGACAACCCAAAGTTTACCATTGAATCACAACTATTCAAAGTGAATTTCAACTATATCAAATATATTAATTGTTTCAAGGTCGTTCAAGAGTGAAACTCTCCGTTGGCATAATGATATCAGTCGTGATGAAGGTGCAGAGCCTCCTCGAACATCCGAGATCTCTTTACGAGCGAGTGAATCTAAATCTATATTCAAAACCTACAAACAAGAGTAAAGTGTTACACATATATATTTAAATTTATAATTAGCAATTATTGTGAGATTGACCAACCTCGGGATCCGGCAACCTAGCACTCATGAGAATCGCATATGATGGCAAGCGTAGAATGCACATTCTTACGCTTTTCTTTGCGGCGAAAAATAGAATTACATATATAGGTATAGTCGGTTCGAGGCGCATTATTACAGTATGATATAGGATTATTGTGTTGTAGCACGTCTGGAAATCGCGTCCTGTGATTAAGTGTGGCGTTCGTTCCTTGTATAGCCCTCCTCGGCAATATAGGAGATGAGCGACCTACATGTTTCAAAAAGTTAACCTCGGCCATTTCAAGCGAAGGAAGACTACAATAGAGTTATGTATGGAGGAAATGAGCACACACATCGACTACTTCTTGCACAAGGGTGAAGTCGTGGCCTTTTTCATTAGGGAATCAAGGTATAGTACTGATTCCTCTTTGAGTATAATGACTAGAAGGATCCAGTGATGCCTACTCATGTATGTCGCTATAGTCATTAAACCTAAGTTCATCTTGTGTATAAAGTACAAATGAAATTTGTATAGCAAGTAGTGAAGCACTTACTTACGGTTGTAGGGCACCATTATGTAGTCCACGTAGTTTTGAGCAAGCAATCCTGCCGTTATGTATTTCTCGACGTAGGATCGTCTACCAAGATGGTTTGCTCGGAGACCACGTGTGGGTCGAAAACCAGGTTCTTTCAATCGTAGGGCGGTTTAATCATGTATCTATACATAAGCAATGAGTTGTTATATTACGTGAATGTGCGTGAATGTAGAACTTGATTGTACACACTTACGATGTCGACATCGTAGAAGTGAGGCATTGAGGGCTTTGAGGTTGAATAGGTCGAACAAGTCGTGAAGCCCACGATGAAGGGCGGCTCGTGGAGAAATAGTCCTCAGTGTATCGGCGGTGATTCCATCAGCACCCTTTCTCTTTGGTCTTCTTCAAGTACCGGCTATGCAAACTCGACAACCTAATCCAGCGTGAG
The DNA here is from genome assembly GCA_036346255.1 of Ampelocalamus luodianensis. Lineage (NCBI taxonomy): Eukaryota > Viridiplantae > Streptophyta > Magnoliopsida > Poales > Poaceae > Ampelocalamus > Ampelocalamus luodianensis. The sequence goes on from CM070631.1 coordinate 42,641,483, forward strand.
GCTAATCATCGTGCTCGTCGCCAGCGGACTTCGAAAGAGTATTTCTTAGGGTTAGGAGGCGGGCGCCTTAATGTTCTTCGATTTGATTTGTCTGAGCGACTTGCGCGCTCGCGTCTTCCTCTGTCGAACGACTCGAGGCGTCGGCGGCACGCTTTTTTGTTCGTTCGGTGTCTTCTCCACGGGAACCGATGAGGCGGGCTCAGGCGAAGGTTGAGGTGCGATCATGGAGGTCTGTTGGAGAGACATGGTCGTGTCGAGTGGTTGGGGTAGAGTCATCAAAGGTTGAGGCGACACTGCAGGTCGGGGCGATGTCCTTCAAAGTTGAATTGGAGGGCATGGTCGTGTGGAGATGGTTGGGGTGGAGTCATCGAAGGTTGAGGCGACCTGCAGGTCGAGCGATGTCCTTCTTTGGCCTTGAATAAAAGCATGCAGGGCATCCCCTAGTGTTATGATTTCGTTGTTGAGGCGAATCTCGGTGGGGCGGCCTAAAATTATCATGTACCATGTCCACTGGACCTGGCGTAACCTGCGCACACAGGCACCGTCTTTGCACTATCCCTTCGTTGCATGGATAGACCACCCCGCTTGACCTCAATAGACATCCCAACCATCCTCACTTGGAGTGTGCGGTCGTCGGCTCCTACAAAGCGATCGCAATTAGCTAAGGCGTCCTATAGGTCTATCTTTGGAGCATTCGAGATGTACATTACCTTGATGTCGTCGATAGGTAATTGGACATCATCGTGTTCACAATTTTGCGTGGGCGCGACGCTACTCGATGTTGAGGAGGATGCCTACCAAAACAGCGGGCGACTGCGGCGGTTGTTGAGGAGTAGTAGTTGATTCACTTGGTCACTGCAATCTTGCTATCTTTTCTTCAAATTTTGCGATAAGCACCGTTCTCTTCCTTCAAATTTTGAAGTAAGCACATGTTCCAACAACGTGTCGTACTCGGCCTTGGATCTCTTCTGCTCCTATCGTGCGATGAGTCGATGCGGGAATCCATCCCTCCAAGATACGTTAACCCCTTTGCCTCGCGTGCGACCGGGTGCTCCTTGTTTCCCGGGCGTAGTTAGTATATCCTTCTCACATGCGCTTGGAAGGAGCCTTGAACATGCGGAACTCAATTCTTGCTGCAAGAGGTCATCATGTTATTATATACATTATGAAGTTATAGACTTATTAACAACTAGGTAGTTCGAAGACATTTACCACGGTTGGCCACATCCGGTCTGCGGGTTTGTGAAAGAGATTTCCAAGAAGGCGTGGCGATGCCTCGCTCTTAACCGGGAGAGCGCGCTGATGCGTGATCTCGACAAATGGCCTTGTTTCGTTCGCGTCCTCCGCCGCCCATTGCGCGGTTTACGCGTACCAGATGCCGAGTTTGTGGGGTGAGTGTTAAGTGTCGGAGAGCCTTGTGCGTCGCACTTTCCTCAAGAAATTCGGGCGTCGTCTTCATTTGCACAAAGGCGTCCCATATATCGCGACAAGAATTTATCGCCGTGAAGGCGTTAGACCGTGTTCACGTACCTTGTGACAAGCACGCTCTTGAAGGTCCTCACGCCTTCCGATCGAAACGCGCTGTCGTTCCACGCGCGCCGGTCTGCGGTGGGAAAGTGAGCGATTTTAAAACCGTCCCACAGTGGCTTCTCAGAACATCCGACACGGTGTCCCACTCGGTGTGGTGTTGGGGACCCGTTCCCTTCAAGTATCCCGCACAAGGTTGAATCTCGCCATTGTTTGGGGACTCACGAGGATCCCATTGGCATTGACCTCCGTGGCGGTCATTATGCACGGAGGAATTCTCGATGTTCCTCGCCATCTCGCGTCGTACCACTTTCCTCGGAGATCCGGGCGGCGCGAAGATGGTGCGGGCGCCATGTCGCTTACTTGCTATCTATATATGCGAAGCAATATCGTAAGCTCTAGCCGACGATTCAAGCGGTTACTCAACTTAACGAAAATGATGCACAAGCGTATAATATATAAAGAAGGATTGATGATAGTTTGTGCTCTCGGAGGAGAGTTGCAAAGAACAAGTCTTTGCCATCTCAATCCTATTGTCTATACTCTTCATTAAATGAATATGATAGTATAAATTCAAACTATGAGCTCTAAACAATACTTTGCTTAAGCGTCAAATGATCTCAAGCATTCACGAAAATGATCTCTTAACTATCACATTCAATCTCGGTATAAGAGAAAAGTTCATCACGAAGCGAACGAACAAAGCCCATTGATCAATTTCAGTTCACATTATCAAAGACTATCAAAGTCACATCACAGAGGGTTCGTCAATACAATAGAGCTTATGAATGAACTAACGATATATCAAATTGACGGATGCATTCAACCGTCGTGATAACTAGCATTCAGCGAAAGTAACAAATTAACGATATATGAAATTGTGATAGCAAGTAATTTGTACAATAGAGCTCAAGAATCAACTAACTATCACATTCAATCTCGGTATAAGACGAGTTCATCACGAGCATGTCAACAAAGCCCATCGATCAATTTGCGGATCTTTAGGAATACTCACGAGAGGATGCCGCACAACAACTCACGGTGCAAGGAGGAGGCGGTGCGGGGAGGAGGCCGACGCGGGGAGGAGGAGAGGCGCGGGAGGAGGCCGACACGGGAGGAGGGCGGCGCGGGAGGAGGCGGTGCAGAGGGAGGAGGCCGACATGGGAGGAGGCCGGTGCGAGGAGGAGAGGCCGACACGAGGAGGAGCGCGTCGAGCGGAGAGGAAGCGTCGTCGATGAAGGGGCGGCGTCGGGTCTTCGGCCGGGAGGTGAGCAGGCGAACCCTAGAGGAGCCGAGAAGCGCGCGAGCCTAAGGGCGCGGGAGGCGAAGTGACGAGTAAAGAGCAAAACCCTAAGTGCGCCTTTTGATAAAAAGAATATCAGACGGCTCTATTAATGAACCGTCGAGATATCTCAATATCATGACGGCTCTATTTAAGCACCGTGCGTGATAATATCACTGACGGTTTGCTTAAAGAACCGTGCGAGATAACCGATGGCCTTCATCACCACGGAGTATGAAGGGAAGCGGGTAGGCTACACTAAGCGCAAATTAAAAATTCTACCCGTGAACCAAGATCACTGCGATTATAGATCACGGTCTTACCACTAGGCGCGCAGTGCGGAAGTTGATGCGTAGCGTCGGAGGCGGTGTAGTCGTACCAAGTTGATGCGATGCGTCGGGGCGAGTAGTCGTACTACTTCCTCGTCCTCGTCGCGGCGTCCCGTCTGACTCCTTTCTTGCGGTTCGTCCCAACGCCACGATGCGGCGCCTCAAAGGTATCCACACGTGCGGGAGGAAGCGCGCGCAGCGGACTACTAGATCGCGCGGCGACTAGGGCGTGGGAGGGTGGCGGCGGGGTTTGAGGATGTCACGAAAAACTCAACACTCAACGGTAGCGCCCCTACCCTCCTTTTATAGGCGTCCTTATAATGGGCTTCTACAAATAGAGGCCCATTAGGACTCAATGCCCGATCTAATTCGGATCCAATCCGAATTAGGCTTCAACCCATAAGTGTGTGACCTATGGTTCACATATGTTTAGACATGTGGCAGTACACATACTTGGTCAATAGTTGGTAGCGACCTCTAGCAAGGCGTGCCAACTCCTAAACATACGTAAAGATCATATCGGACGAACCATCACAGCGTTATGTACATGCCAATCCCTTTGCCTCACGATATTCGGTCGAGCTCCAAGTTGACCACTCTTTCGATCACGTGATCCGGAATCCCTTACTAGGTTAACTCTTAACCTTAAGTAGCATGGCCATGCATTTACGGATCCGATCACTCGAGGGCCAGAGATATCTCTCGGTAGAGAGGGCAAATCCCATCTCGACCGACCATGCCTCGCAAACATGCTTCATGACAAACCAGCTACCTTTATAACTACCCGATTCTGAGTAGCGTTTGATAGCCCCTAAGTAGGTCGATTCACATCTCAAGTACATCGACAATCTCGGTCTAAGGACAAAGCGTACACATTGTGTAGAGAGAACCATAAGTATAAAAGCTATGTCTCATGTTGGGTCGGTCCAACCCCATGTTCTAAACATGTGTCCACATTATTGGTTTGACATCTCCATGTCTATGACCTGTGAAACATGGTCATCAACCGATACATGTGCTAATCCATCATTCACGTGTGTCCTCACATGAACTCCGACTAGGGACAACTTTAGAATAACCATACAAGTAAAGAGTTTCACAAACAAGTCACATACTTGTTAATCAACACAAAGGCAATATTCAAGGAACATTTATTAAATCATGGATACAATGAAATATCATCATCAATATGATTGCCTCTAGGGCATATCTCCAACAGAGTATCCCCTAGAATCCTTATACCACCTCCTACCTCTAACTTGTGCACTCCTTCTCTACAGGATCACCTCCATGGTGGAGCATCCGCGTCGCCCATGGTCGCCGCCGCTAACTAATTCCCGGCCACCTCGGCTCCCCCTGACTGCATTGGTGAGTTCCTTAGGCCCCACTAGTGCCTATAGTGCCTATGCTCCCTCCATTCTTTCCCCAACTCCACCCTACGTCGCTGTCGCCCTTTCTCCTCCACGGCCGGCCGCCGCAAGCTGTCCCACGGCCGCCACAGTCCACCTCCGGTCGAGCCACCACCGCCCTTCGGTTCGCCTCCACCCCACGGTTCTGTTTTTACTACTCCCAGCCGCCACCATCGCCTCCACCACTGGCGACGACCACCGCTCCAAACCAACCCGAGCCCTCCCCTGTCTGTGTTGCCTTTCGTCGCTCGCTTGGCCGTTCGGACCACCGCTCGGTTACACTGCCGTGTGGGCCTGAGTGCACAGTTGAACCAAACTGATCCAGTGCATTGAGGGCATTGAGGACATTTTACAACATTTCTCTCTCCTAATCACTCGGATATAATATTTTAATGAGAAGAGTGTCTTACGGCAAAATACCACATTTTGTTAGTGTGTTTTGGCCGTACCATGTTTTTTGGATGTCCATTGGCAAATGACGCACTTATGTAGTGGCCTGTAGCCAATTTCCCCTTTTCTCTAACCTAAAGCGACTTTTCTCATTTTTTTAAAAAATTTATTAACTTACATGTGGGGCCTACTTGTTAGTGACTCATATTTTTATTTTTTTGATTTTACTTATAAAACAGAGGCGGTCCCACATGTTAGTGACACACATTATGATTACTTCTTAAATTAGATTTTTGATTAATTTTTTTAGCCAGTCCCACATGTCATTGATTAGTTTCACTTAACCACTGTCATTAGTGTTAAGCTAATACTCAACCCGAGTGGGACCCACTATCAGCGAGAGAGAGGAGAAAGGAACTGAGTTGCGCACAGTCAAGCGCCATGGCGAGCTCGTCGGTGGCGAATGGTGCAGCGACTTTGCTCAGGGATGGGCAAAATGGGTTCCCCTCTCGACGGCGATCACACCGGGTGGTGATGGAGGTCAGAGAGATGGACAGAGGTGGCGCTACGCCGGTGAGAGATGGTGCACACTAGCCCTAGGGGCGACTACAATGCTACAGATAGCGGGTCGGGGGCCAATATGTCACCGGAGCGCGCGATACCCTTTCCTGCAATGGCGCCATTGGCGGCCACGGTGAACTCTATGCTACGCTAGCTAATCTACCGATCTAACACGTATAGATGCACTAGGGGACTACTAGGAGCTCACCAATTGTGTAGATGACGTCGGGGGATGGCTGGAGAAGCGTGTTGACGTTGAACAGCTGCGGTGTAGAGGTAGCTTACGGTGCCGGCACGTTGTGGCGATGGGGGTGCTTCAAGAAGCAGCGCATTAGATTCCTGAGGTCCTAAGAATGATGTAGGAGCGAGGAGTCGAACGGGGACTCATCAGAGTGACAACGAACAAAAAAGGAATCAACGATAGACGGTTTTGGGGAAGAGTTCATTTCCGGTGATTCCCTGAGCTTGGGTCCAAATTGAGAAAGGAAGGAACATTAATAGAGTATCAAACATGATATGACGCGGTTAGATGAGGCTGAAGCTCACCAGAGCGTCGAGAACGTAGAGGTCCGAAACAGGGTGTGCACCGGAGACAAAGAAGATGATGGCACGTTCACACTACGGGGTTCCCGGAGCTACATCAAGCAAAGAAGGAGTATCAGCAAGGTAAGGTACACATGGTGACGCAGGTGGCCAGGGCAAGGAAGCTCACCAGAGGAAATGGCGGTGTGAGACTTGCTCACTGACGTTGAGAACGACACTCTAGTTCCCGGCGAAGCAAAGCACAAGATGCCCTGATTCTGTGCAAGAAGCGAGAATGGTGAGCTGAGGAGCTCGTGAAGCGGCAAGGGGCTTAAATCCGCCGAGAATGGAACAAGAGAAGCGATGAGAAAATGACGCGGCGTACGGGTTCTGGCGCTGAGCTTCGATCTCGTCACCTACGCAGGATAATGGCGCATCGACGGGGTAGCTAGCATGTGCGATGGTAGGCGGAGGCAACAGGAGTAGGTGAGGTGCGAAACTGTGGGTGCTGGTCACGTTCCGTGGGCGAGCGGCAAAGTAGGCGAGGCGTGTTAGCATGCGAGCGGGGACGAGAGGTGGAAGGAGATACCTAACGTGCGAGCCCAACACGATAGAGAGATAGAGAGAGAGAGAGGGGTGCTAGCACGGGCTAGAAGCGAGTGCGAGCGAAGATGGACTGGGTTGGGTTTTGGCCCAATGGTTCGGCGGGAATTCAAAACAACTTTTGAAAATTTCCAAAACTGGTTGATTTTTGTTTAAATTTTTAAGCACAGTAAATGGGCTTGAAAGATTATAAAAGTTTTTGTGGAAGCTCCTGACACAGTATGGTTCCTTAAAAAAATCGAGTTCTATCCTATTATTTTCTCAAAAATTCTTCCAAGTTGTTGTTTGCATGTTAATTCACTATTTAATTTATGTAAAAGTTCAAAATCATGCAAAAATATTTTTTCCACACATAAACATGCTCAAAGTTATTCTCCCAGTTATTTTCATTATATTTTCCCCAAAATGTGTTTTTTGGGATGTTACACCATGGGTGACGCCTCAACCAAAGCTTCTGCACATAATCTCCATGCGACAAACGTCAAGTTGCACATCCCTTTCAATCTTGAACTTCATCCTTCCAACTACACCAAATGGCGTGCACTCTTTTTGTTCTTCTCAGCCGCTTCGCCCTCCAAACACACGTTGATGGCACTCTCTCACCGACCAACGATGCTAACTGGAACTTAACCGATTTCATCATCATTTCCTGGTTGTATAGCACCATCTCGGATAAAATTCTCTCCATTGTTCTCTCCCTCGAGTGCTTCCACGTGTGCCATCTAGGCAAGCATTGAGAGTCTCTTCCGAGACAACAAGAAGGTTCATGTCATCAATCTTAAGACCGAATTCGCTAGCACCCCCTAAGGCAATATTTCCATCATGGCCTATTGCTAAAAGCTCAAATCCTTGGTTGATTCTCTCAGTGATCTTGGCAACACGATCTCTGATGAAAAACTCATTCTTACCATTCTTTGTGGTCTAAATGAAAACTTCTCCATGATCAAAACCATCATCATTACTAAAGATCTGTTTCCCACCTTTCTTCAAACTCGTTCACTACTTGTTCTCGATGAAGCTAGCCACGACACCCATCCCACTTCGCCATTGTCACAGCTCTCATCGTGCACCCTACCAGCAATGCCAATCGCGGCTCCAATAGTGGCAACACCGGCTCTGGAGGCCGCACCGATGGAAACACTGGCTCTGATGGTGGCATTGGTGGCAACACTGGCTCTGATGGCGGCAACCGCGGCTACTCCAATAGCCGCAATCACCGCAAGCGCGACAACAGTGGTGGCAACAACTCCTACAGCGGCAGCAATAATCGCTCAACGACACCTTGGTCGTCTATCTACAATCCCTGGACAGAGACTATGCACATGTGGCTAGGATAGGCCGCATTCGGTGCCACGACTGGCATCCTTGGGCCATGCCCTCCTTTGGTACCCCGTTCGGCCACACCGTTCCTGCAAGTCCTGCAAGCCTACGTTGCCTTGCCCCATGGCGCTCCTTCAGCGGCGCCATCTTGGGACCAGGGCTCCCTTGTCCATGCCATGAATGCAATGATGCTTCAATAGCCATCTACATCCTACTGGTTCATGGACTCCAGGGCTTCTGCGTATCTCAAATCCAGCCTCGACATTATCTCTTTTCCCACCCGTCTTTCTTCCTTTCACCCCAAACACATCATTGTCGGTAACGACTCCCTCATGCCAATCATTGCAGTCGGTCATACCTCTTTTTTTGTCCCTTCTCGCTCCCTCCATCTCAACGACATTCTTGTCTCTCCTCAAATTGTCAAAAATCTCATTTCTGTTCGAAAATTCACCACTGATAATCATTGTTCTGTTGAATTTGATTCATTTGTCTTATCCGTGAAGGATCTCCACACCAAGAACGAGATTATCAGATGCAATAGCTCAAGTGATCTCTATCCACTTCAGCCCGCACCTCCTTCCATCTCGGCACACGCCCTGGTTGTCGACACAGCTCCCACCATATGGCGACGCCGTCTTGGTCACTTAGGTCACTTTTCCATGTCTCGCTTACTTCATTCAAAAGCTATTTCATGTAATAAATCCAACGTTGACACCTCTCTTTGTCATGTCTGTCAACTTAGTCGCCATGTACGTTTGCCGTTCATGGCATCGTCTTCTCGTTCTAATAAAACTTTTGAACTCGTACACTGCGACTTATGGACCTCTCCTATTCCCAGCGTCTTTGGTTGCAAATATTACCTTGTTTGCTTGGGTGATTACATTCACTACTCATGACCTTTCCTGCTGCGATTCAAATCCAACACCTTTACCACCTTCAACACTTCTTCGCCTATGTGTCCACCCAATTTCATACCACCATACAAAACATTCAATGCGACAATGGTCGTGAGTTTGATAATCACGCCACACGCTCCTTTCTTCTCAGTCGCGGTACTCATCTTCGTCTCTCTTGCCCTCACACTTCCCCCACAAAATGGTAAGGCGGAACGCATCCTTCGCACTACCAACAACATTATTCGCACGCTTCTTTTTTGAGCGAGCCAACCGCTGCCGTACTGGGTTGAGCCATTGCATACCATGCCATATCTTCTCAATCGCCACCCATCAAAACCACTCAAATTCCCCACACCTCACCAACTACTATTTGGCCATCCTCCTTCCTATGAGCACCTTCGAGTTTTTGGCTATCATTGCTACCCTAATCTCTCCGCAACTACTATTAATAAACTCTCCCCTCGCTCCACGGAATGTGCTTTTCTTGGCTATCCTTCCAACCACAAAGGGTACCAGGTGCCTAGACTTGTCAACTAATCATGACATCATCTCCTGTCACGTTGTGTTCGACGAGCTCTCTTTCCCATATGTCGATCAGCAGCATGATGCGCCACCTCCAGATTACTCCTTTCTCGAGGACCTCCTACCATTCCTACCCACCACCATATCCTCTGCCGTGGCTCCCCCTTCTCCTGCTGTGACGCCACATTTCTATGCCATGGCACTAGACTCTCCTGCCGCGGTCGACCCTCCTGCTCCTGCCGTTGCACCACACCCCCTACCATGGCACCAGACTTCTACCACGGTAGACCCTCCTACTGCAGAACCACCTTCTGCCGCAACGCCTGCTGCGACACCGCCTTTCCCTACCGCGATAGGCCATAGCGTTGCCATAGCTCCGCCACTCCTTGTTGTGACAATTCCCTCAGAAGAACCTCCCGCCACCTCCATTCCTGTCCCACCCCCTTCGAATGTGCATCCAATGCACACTCATGCTAAGTGTGGTTTTCGCATACCCAAGATTCCATTCGACCTCGGCGACCTCCTCTCCTCTTGTTTCCCCCATTCTAAAAACCTAGAGGGGGCACCCTTCGTGACACTGACTTGAAATCAGCAATGATTGAGGAACACAATGCCCTTCTCTTCAACCATACTTGGTACCTTGTTCCTCGTCCTCCCAGTACGAATTTCATTTCCAGCAAATGGATTTTTGGCTACAAACACAAATCAGACAGTTCTCTCGATCGCTACAAAGTTCGTTGGGTTCTTCATGGCTTCTCCCAATAGCCCGATCTTGATTTCGATGAGACTTTTAGTTCGGTTATCAAACTAGCTACCATCCACACTGTTCTCTCCCTTGCTGTCTCTAGCGGTTGGCCGATTCACCAACTAGACATCAAAAATGCTTTTCTTTATGGCACCCTTGTCGAAACCGTTTATTCTCACCAATCGTCCTGTTTCATCTCCTTCGACAAACCCAATCACGTCTATCGCCTCAACAAGTCCTTGTACTGCTTGAAATAGGCTCCTCGTGCTTGGTACAATCATTTTTCTTACTTCATTCTTTCCTTTGGGTTTGTTAGTTCCAAAAGTGACAACTCCCTTTTCATCTTTCGTCGTGGGAATGGCATCATCTACCTCCTCCTGCATGTTGAAGACATCGGTTCTCACATCCTCCTCCATGGCTCTCCTTGATCGCATCACTTTGGACTTGTGGCAAGAGTTGTCCGTGAAGGACCCGGGCGATTTGCATTTTATTCTCAGTGTCGCTGTCACACACACCTCGTGGACAGTTCCTTTCTCAGTGGCAATATGCCACCAAGATCGTCCAACGGGTGGGTATGACTTTTTTTGCAAACCATGTACCACACCCATTGATACCAACTCCAAACTGTCCTTCGAGGCCGGCGCCCCTGTTCCCAACCCTAGTGTTCTTCAATACCTCACCTCCACACGGCCTGACATATCTCATGTTGTGCAGCAAGTGTGCCTTCATATGCATGATCCTTGGGACTCTCACTTCCAATTGATCAAACATATGATTCGGTACATCAAGGGCACCATGGAGTTCGGTTTACAACTTTCTCCATTGCCGTCGTTGTCTCTCCTTACGTATTCGGATGCCAATTGGGTTGGGTGTCCGAACACTTGTCGCTCCACCTCCAGCTACTGCATTTTCCTCAGCGACAACCTCATTTCCTGGTCTTCCAAACGGCAGCACACGGTTTCATGTTCTAGCGCGGAGGCCGAGTACCACGCTGTCGCAAATGATGTGGCTGAGTCTTGCTAGCTAGGGCAACTCTTGTGCGAGCTTCATCAACCGCTATCGAAGGCTACGCTTGTCTACTATGGCAACATCAGCGTCGTCTACCTCTCCACTAATCTGGTGCAGCACCACCGCACAAAGCATGTAGAGATCAACTTGCACATTATTTGTGAGCAGGTTGATCTCGGTGACGTCCGAGTTCTATATGTCCTTTCATCCTCTCAGTATGTGTACATCTTCACAAATGACCTTGCCACGACGTTATTCGAGGATTCTCGTTCTAGTCTCAATGTCCGCGCCACTCCCAGTTAAAACTTCGGGGCTGTTGGATTATATCATGCATCATGTACATATCCCATATAATCTGTGACTTCTGATATTTATAGATAGTTATCTCTACCTACCAACTATAGATGAATTGTTAGGATTCTTTCCTTGCTGTACAATATTTCCTCTTGTACCAACCGTATGTACTTATATACTCTGAGTATCCATGAACTCCTCATTTGCGTGTTCTGCTATTCACGCTTTCGAGTACAAGTCCACACAACTTCCTCGCCGAACATCTCGTTATGGTATCGTTGTCGGCGATCGTGCGCCGGCCCAGCGGAGGACGTCGCCGGCGACGCCTCGGAAACGCGACCGGATCGACACAATTTGCTGCAGCCCTCAGCAGCTGGCCACCTGCCGCCTTCTCTGCCACAGTCCTTGGCATGAAGAATCTGATTCTACAACAGAACAGGGTAAGAAACACTGCATCTTTTCTTCTTTTAGAATAAAATCGAATTCAGCGACTGATTTCTGTTGCGAGCGACATGAAAGTTAGACGAGCCATGGATGTGAATGTGGGATCTTCTGGTGTCAGATGAGAGTGTTACAGGTGCGTACTCTGAAATTTATTCGATTAACTCTGCATGTTAAACATAGATATGAAGCTGTTACAACTAATCTTCGTCATCTGCAAATGAAATGTAAATCTAGTATGAACAATAGCCAGACGAGGTGTAATTATAGTTGAATACTGTAGTTGACACTTGACACCACAATTCAAAAATATTTCGAGGAACTGATTTATGCTGAAATTGTTCACACCAATGCTTGCAAAGTAAAATGAAGACAAGAAAAAGGAATAATGCAGAAAGAACAGAAACAATGTTGATCACTGGAGAGAAGAGAACAGCTCTACTGAAAGCACGCAAGAACAACAGCTACTGAAAACTACTGCCATGAGAAGGGTAGAGACGGTGAGGTGCCATCTGAGGAGCCTTCACCGCCGACATGAAATATTCCATTGTAGTTCATCTCATTGTCATTCGAACTTAGGAGGTTCAGCTGCTCGCTTTCCACTACAAGGCAGGAAAATCCGGCGGTCGAGACGGCACCGATGGAAGCCTGAGAGCGCGCAAACCAGGATGAGCTGCCGAATTGCAGGCTGGAGACCAGAGGTTGAGCCATGGGGATGTGTTCAGTCGGTTGGACCATCCGGCTGACATCGATACCAGAGGAATTCGCTGGAGCTGACAGAAGAGAGAGAGCACAATCCGAGTCGAGCACTGGAGTCAACCCATCAGAGAACATCTTGCTGCTGCTCTCAGGAGGAGCTACCGTCTTGAGGAGTGGTTGGCACACTGAAGCCTCGAGCGCCACACCGGTGGCGAAGTTTATTTCGCCTGCCTGTAGGAAAGGAAAGCGCCGGCCTTCTTTGGTGTAAGTAGATGTAGAGCCAACAAAATGCTGTCTGTTGCTGATACCTAGAGGGATTTGACGTGTGTAATATGGACTCTCCTCAGTTTTAAGGATCCCTGGCCAGTTTGGCTCCGGTCTTGGAGGTGGAAATGATGAGAACCTAGCTCCTGAGTTTCAAAATAATGTCAGTTGGCTGTGATAAGAAGGCAATGAAACTAGTAGACATGCATATGGCAACAGAATTGAGTAAATTCATAGTATTCTGCAAGCATTTAATGTGAAACAGAGATTTATTGGAGATATCATGTGGAATTAGAAGGACCTTGCGTCAAATACAAGGATGCTATTTGTGGAAGGAAATTTGTTGGGGGAAAGCCTCACGTGAGACCCCTCCCCATCAGCCGTTGATTCATCAAAACAATATCAGTTGGTTGTGATAAGAAGGTAATGAAACTAGTAGACATGCATATGGCAACATAATTGAGTAAATTCATAGTATTCTGCAAGCATTTAATGTGAAACAGAGATTTATTGGAGATATCATGTGGAATTAGAAGAACTTTGCGTCAAATACAAGGATGCTACTTGTGGAAGGAAATTTGTTGGGGGAGGGCCTCACGTGAGACCCCTCCCCATCAACCGTTGATTCATCAAAACAATGTCAGTTGGTTGTGATAAGAAGGTAATGAAACTAGTAGACATGCATATGGCAACAGAATTGAGTAAATTCATAGTATTCTGCAAGCATTTAATGTGAAACATAGATTTATTGGAGATATCATGTGGAATTAGGACCTTGCGTCAAATACAAGGATGCTATTTGTGGAAGGAAATTTGTTGGGGGAGGGCCTCACGTTAGGCTCCTCCCCATCAGCCGTTGATTCCTCCCTTATCAACAAAATCAACGCCTGATGGGGTAGAGCCTCACGCCAGGCCCCTATTTGTGCAGAAATTAGTGCGTGATAACAAAATATGTATTTACATTACATCCAACTTCCCTGATTTGGGTACAGTTACAGGTAAAATAAGGTGCTATCTGATGGATAAGTCTCTGTGTTGGCTTTTGCCGCCCTTCAAGGACAGCATCCTTGACTGGCGGTTAGCATCTCTTTAGGACAGCATCTTTGGACAGAGCATCTTGGACTAGCTTTAGGACTAGCTTTAGAGGACAGAGCATCTAGGACACAACATCTAGGACAGAGCATCTTAGACTAGCATATGCTCGGCATATGCTTGGCATATGCTTGGCTGATTAGCCCTATAAATATGTATCCCCAACCCCTCAGGTTGGTATGGCATTGTGAAGAGAAATATACAAGAAAAATTGCCCCATCTCCAAGTGTCATCCTCTCCATGAGAGTAAGGATCTTGCTATCACCAATAGTAAGAGTCCAGCGACTAACAAGTGGTATCAGAGCTTGTGTATCCTGTAGCCTGAGCATCTCTGCTCATCTCCTTCTCGACCTCGCAGCTGACCCAATGCAGAGCGGCAGCAGCTCGGTATCCACGCTCACTCCTCTTCTGAGACGGCGCGGCTCGTCGAAGCAACCCTCTCTCCACGCAACACCCCGATAGCGCGCCATGTCCATGAGCGATCTCGGCGTTCGGTCGCCTCGAGCACGCGGCGTCGTGCGGGACGGCCGAGCTCGTCGCGGCAGCAAGCGGCGAAGGAGCGGCGGCAGCGACGCGGCGCCGCGGTGGCGCAAGGCGTCGGGCGGCAGCGGCAGGCGGCGGCGAGGCGAAGTGGAAGCGGCGGCAGCGGTCGCGCGTCTGGCGCGCAGCAGAGGTCAAGGTCTGCGCGGCGGCAGCAGCGGCTCCATCTCTGCGATGCGGCAGCCGACGCGGACCTTGAGCGGCTGGAGAGGAGGCGGCAGCGAGGCGGCAGCGCGATGGCGGCGCGCGCGCCACGAGCTTGGCGGCGATCGACAGCGCGGTCGCGCGATGGCGCTCTGGAGGCGCGCCGCGGTGGCGCTCTGGAGGAGGCGCGCTCGGCGGTGGCGCTCTGGAGGCGCGCTGGCGGTGGCGCTCTGGAAGAGGCGCGCGACGACAACGGCGAGACGGGTCGATAGAGCGCGACCTTCACGAGCGGCGTGGCTTCTCCCCGGGCCGTCACCGTGGTTACCACGGGTTCGGTCGTTGTCGGGGGCCGCCCGGCGGTGGGTGGCCTACCCTCACCAAGGCCAACTTCGTCGAGTGGGCGCGGTGATGAAGGTGAGCTCAGTGCGGCACATGTGGGAGGCGATCCCGTGCGGCGGCGTCGACTACGACCGGATCGGCGGCGCTGGATGCCCTCATCGCTGCGATCCGCCGAGATACGCTTCGCTCTCCAACAAGCGATCGCCAAGGAGGCTTGGGGCGCCATCGCTGCGACGCGCACGGCGGCCGCCGCGCGCAAGAAGTCCACTGCTGCGAGCGCCGCGCGGAGTGGGAGACCCGGCCTTCAAGCGGTGAGGGCGTTGATGACTTTGCTCTCGTCTCAACACTGCTGCGGTAGTGCGGTTTGGCGGCGACACCTACGACGAGAGAGAGGCGTCGAGAAGCTCTTTCGCTGCGTCCACGAGAAGTACAAGCGGATGGCTCGATCGATCCGGTCTCTGCTGGACCTCTCCACGATGTCGATCGAGGAGGCGATAGGTCGCCTCAAGGTCGTCGGCGATGATGAGCCACGGTCTCTCTCGGGACCGTCACCATTGGCGAAGCTCCTCCTCGCTCGGGAGGTGGGCTGCCGGCCAAGGTGACGAGAAGAAAGGAGCCTTCTTCCACGACGGCGATCGCATGCGTGGCAAGCGCGGCAAGCCGCGCAAAGACGCCGAGCATGGGCACGAGGACGCGCCGAGGGTGATGGCCGTGGGCGCCAGGCGGCGCGGCAAGCAAGCAAGAGCCGACGAGGCGACTCTTGCTACAAGCTGCGGCAAGCTTGGTCATTGGGCGTGGATTGTCGGCGACCACGACGCGGCAGCGCACGTCGCGCGAGCGAGGAGGAGGAACAACGGCTCTGTTCATTGCTCGGCGAGCATCGAACTACCTCGGCGGCCGGCGCAACGGCTCTCCCACCTTGACGAGCCAAAAGCACACACCTCCTCGGCGAAAGTTCCGAGCACGCGGCAAGACCGACGGGTGGTGCCTCGACACCGGCGACACCCACCACATGACCAAGGCGGCGGAGTTCTTCTCGGCGTGACTCGAGCGTTCGAGGCTCTGTCAAGTTTGGGGGCGCCTCGCGTGGAAATCAGGACGACGCTCGCTCTAGGATCGGGATGGCTCAGATTCCTCACAAGGAGACACACAAGACTTAGGGGAGATTGATGGATAAGTCTCTGTGTTGGCTTTTCCCACCCTTCAAGGACAAACATCCTTGGTAGCGGTTAGCATCTCTTTAGGACAGCATCTTTGGACAGAGCATCTTGGACTAGCTTTAGGACTAGCTTTAGAGGACAGAGCATCTAGGACACAACATCTAGGACAGAGCATCTTAGACTAGCATATGCTCGGCATATGCTTAGCATATGCTTAGCTGATTAGCCCTATAAATATGTATCCCCAACCCCTCAGGTTGGTATGGCATTGTGAAGAGAAATATACAAGAAAAATTGCCCCATCTCCAAGTGTCATCCTCTCCATGAGAGTAAGGATCTTGCTATCACCAATAGTAAGAGTCCAGCGACTAACACTATCCTCGCTCGTTGTGAATGCTGGCCAAACTTGTGATTAATTTACACAGGTACAATTGCTGAATAAGGTGAAAATGCGTAATATGGTGGAGTAACAGCCTACCTGGTGAGCTACAGCTACAAGAAGCTGAAGGAGAAATTACGCAACATGTCAAAGTATTAGGTGAGTCAGCATTACAAGATGTCGAGAGTAAAAGAGCAGTGAGTTATAGTGAGCCACTATTTTTTAGCATGACTTACATATGCACTTGGCCGATTTCAAAGGTTTATATTCTTGTCTAACAAGAGATGGAATGTCTGACAACCTACGAACCAATTCCAAATTTCCAACCATGTATGGAGTGTTAAAACAAGAGCAGCAGTAAAAAAAAGACCTTGTTGACTCGTGATAAAGCTTGCAGAATTCATGGTATCTGGCTGTGGTTTCCTGCGGCGACGGTTGTGCCCATCAAGGCGCTTTCTACAGCTGCGCTTGGCCTCGTCAAACTCCCCAAGCAAATGAAACCTAAAGAAACAAAAACTCGTGATCAGATAATTGCATTAAGTTAGGTAAACAAGAAAGTTGAAAGATCAAGATGCTAGTAATTGCTTGTGCATAAAAGATCAATATCAGATAACTACACCAGGAAATGGAGATAATGCAATGGAAAAGTGCGAACCGTTGATATAAAGCCTTAATAACATGCTGACAGTTGATTTACAAACATCTCAAAAATTAGTGGCGTTCTTGCTACCCATTTTCAAAAGCATAGCTACCAGCCTACCACTATAAATAACGGCATAAGCAACACCTCAATGATTTTCCCATCAAAAATAAATTATATCAACTCCCAAGTATGAATTGAAAACCCACTCAAGGAGAAAAACTTGGAAGGAGATTTTAACTTTTAACAAAAGATGTGGGAAATTTATGGGCAAAAAACCTGGTAGGGGGACAATCCTCAATAGTTAGCAACATTCTGCTGAAACAAAGCAACAACTACAGAGAAAATGTTAACTTAATCCATCAGGACCATGAGACCATCAGAAATGATTTTAACTAGGATGTACTTCTTTTCTAAATTCTAAAGAGACAAGATACTCCTAGGTTGATTTTTTTAACAAGAAAGATGCTCTTATGTAGTTAGACACATGATCCGAAGTTATATAAAGATGCTCCTGACTAAAAACCATAAAGATAATTATTTTCAGAATATTTAATACACTGTACAAATGTTCTTAGAATATTTAATATACAGTACACAAGGGACCACTTATGTTTCATCTGTCACTCAGCCCTTTCAGTGCTTGGGAGACTTCATCTTAGATAAAATTTATTGTACTGAAGATCTGTCAACCACAGAAAAATATTGTAACTCCTGTTGAACTTGGACCACAAAATAGTGCATCCATAGGCATAAGAAAGCAAACAGTTCGTTGGGACAACGAGGGTCACTTAATTTATAAAGTCTGCATGCAGCAGCGTAGTGATCTAATTTGCACCAACGGACGAAGTTATCAATCATTGGAAAACTGTCCCCACTTGGTAAGATATTCTCATATAAAGAGAATAAATGATGAGAGGATCACATTAGCATTCTATCAAGTTTAGTGTAAAGATAGACCAGAATCGTCCACCACAGTTCAGCAAGATAATGGGCACCACCACAACTGAACTTTAAAGTTGAAAGCTAAGACAAGATTGCAAATGTAAGAAATACTTCAGGTCCCAAAAAAAAAACAATAAAAAGAGATGGTTCAGGTTGAAAGGAAAGAGGATATTCAGTAAGACTATATTTGCTTAAGTTCAATAAATGAACAATGGAATCTATGGTAGTATTTGGAAAGGGTATATGTGATAAATTTGACCCTATAAGGTCTGTTCATAGAATGAGAATAGCTCTGTTTAATGGCCACAGTTAGTAAAGTCGAGTATGACAGTTTACAGAATAGCATTTGATTGCCATTGCATGGAAACCAAGATTGAAAAGCTAGCTCAGAAGTACAATTGCAGTAGGGGAACTCTGATAAAAACAGGGGCAAGTGGCCCAAAAGCACCTGAAAGTAAACAAAACCTCTCTTTTTTTTAATTAAGTTTGATAGTACGAAACTACAAATGCCTCAAAATGGGATAGCATCTCCATATGATACCCTTCTCTTTCTATTTTGTGAGGACCACAGTATGATACTTAAATGACCTAAAAATTGTGTCCCTAATTTATTGCCAGCAAGTGTGAAACACTAACAAAATAACAGTACTTTACTCTTGCATATTTTTAGGAAAATGATATATTTCCAAAAAAAATCATACGAAGGCTGTCTTCAGTTTGTTCAAATGAGGATGTTAGAGATCTCGCTTTTCTCGTGGTCATCAACCAATAGAGTACCCTGCTAATCTGTCATCACTGTACTGGTATTGCCTTTGAAGTTTTAATATGTACATCATTTTCGGTTGCCACTACCAACCTGAGGAAGACATGTATTTCGAACTCGTAGGGCTACTACATACACGGTCCTTTCATTGTACAGAAATGGCTCCACAAGATGCTTTATGCAGAGTACATCCATAAGCGCTCTTTCAGTGGTACTAACTTTCTAGGTTTGGGCATCTATATCGCCTTTTTCTTTCAAACAAAAGGCGCATAGCTAGCATAATAGCCAGAAGCCCAGAAGCAAGCAAGGCCGATGTGGTAGGCCAGTTCTTGCCGCATGATGAATAAAGCAGTGTGTATCTGCTATGCTGGTTCAGCTTCAGCGCCATCTTTAAGGAATTGACAGTCCCACACAAAACATTCTGTCGTGGCCAAGAATCCACAGGAAAAAGCGCAAGAACTCACATGGATGCACATGTTGCCAGTTACTAATTCAGCAAGGAAAGTTGCTCATGTAAGAGGAGGCAGGCCGTCATATTCGGCGTCCGACTTATCATCGCACAGTGCGTTACTGAAAGTCTGAAAACAATATCGTAACAGTGCTAAAAACACACGGGGCTAAGCTTTTATTTTCCCCATCTGATTCTCCCATTCAAACCGTGAAACATCTCGGAGGCGCAATTTTTAGCCTTCAAAAGAAAATGAAGGCGGCAACAATTGGAAGGACACTCACAGAGACACAAGGACTAATCGATTAATCATCGGCTCCCTGTGTGCGATCTTTGGCAGATGGAATGCAGCTATCACTTTTTTCACCAGTGTTAAATTTTCTCATAAATGGGTTCAGAAAGTGAGCGACCAATTCTGAGCAGTGCAAAAGCAGCGCGCCACTGGTGAAGAAGAGCAGAAAAGAAAGGAAAAGCGTGGCAATAATTCAGGTAATACAAGTTGCCAAGGTAAAGGGTAACAGGAGGAAGCTTGGGGGTGGGTACAGTCATAAGAGAGGAAAAAAAAGGCTGAAAAGGCATAATGCCGGAAAGGTAAAGTTGTGCATCCTTGGAATGAGACAGGCGGAAATATGTTCCCAAGGGAACGAAAAAAGAAGAAGAAAAAATGGATGGATGCAAAGTCAGGGAGGAAGCAGAAGCAACTGAGCATTTGAGCAAAGCAAAAGCCGGCGCGCCCGCAGGAAAGAATCGGCTTGGCCTATCCATATTCTTTACCCTCCTTTTTTTAACAAAGAGAATGATCAGAGCCGGCACGGTAAAAAAGAAGCGGAAAATGAAAAAGGGAAAGGTCTCGTTGAGCCCAATCAGGCAGCTCTTGATGCCGCTATGCTGCTACTATGCAGTACTATGCTTTGTTTTTTTACTAGCCCGCTTTTTTACGGTTGGTCAAATTAGTTGCTGCGAGTGAGTTAGTGGGCGTTGAATTTGGCAATTTTTGTCAGTGGGAGGGAAGATGGAGAGACGTGTGGGGTGGAGTGGAGTGGAATTGACGGGAGTCAGTTACCTGCTGCACTGCTGACAGAAGCGCATCTCGCGGCCGGCGACGACGACGACGGGCGTCTTGGAGTGCGCCTCGCACACCTTGTGCCGCCGGTGGTAGTCGCGGCACTTGCTCAGGTCCGCCTTGCACCCGTCCACCGCGCACGACGGGCACTGCCCCGCGCCCCCGCTGCTCCCGCTCCCACCGCCCCCGCCCGCCGGGCGCGGCCGCTTCGCCGCGCTGGGCGACGCCGCCGCAGGGCCCTTGGCTGGCGTGGGCTCCTTGCGGCTGTCCGCGGCCGCCGCCGGGGCGCCGAACTCGCCCAGCCCGCCGAGCTTGAGGTCGACCGAGCACTCGGACCGGCCGGCGGCAGTAATGCCAGACGACGCCGGCCCGCCCACCGCCGCCGCAGCCGGCGCCGCCGTTGCCGCGCCGGCGTCGTGCTCCAGCTCGGCGATGTCCCAGGCGGGCGGCATCTTGAGATCCCAATCCATGCCCAGGCCGACGACCACTCCTGCCGTGCCGCGTCCGCAGCAGTGGGCTCAGCTCGCGTAGGCGTAGGTCGCTAGTTATTTGCCTAAGCTGCGAGCTCTCTTTCATTCCACACACACAGTGACACAGAGACACCCGGCACCCGGGGTCGCTTTTTTGGGCGGGTGTGTTTGGCTTCCCTCCCCTGTCCCTCTCATTCTTCGGGTGTTTTTTTTTTCAAGGAACGACTAGTCGACTACTACTAGTTGGTACCAGCTAGATCTACGGGTTAATTGCCAATTTGCCATACCAAACCAAAGATGTTTAGTAAAAACATAAGCTTCACTTTGGATATTAGCTTCCTATAAAAGCTTGAAAATTTCCTTTAAAAAGGACCTAAGCTTCAAAAAGCAATACAGATGGAATTTTTTTTAATAAAAAAGTGATGTTACACGACCGAATAGCAAAAATAACCCCTCCGCAAACAAATTATCGAAAATAACACCGTATCGTGCTTAAAAATCACGGCAGGGGATCTACCGCTCGGTAGGTACACGCAAGTTGGATCCCGTCGAATGGGAGCCCGCCACGTGGTCTACCGTGCGGTGGGCCTCTACTATGGCTTTTGAGCACATTATGAATGTCATTTTTATCGATTCATTTATAGGATTATTTTTACTATTTCGCTTTAGAATAGTGTTCTTTTAGCTAAAAACTTGTGCAAATGCAGCAAAGGGAGAGGGCTATTATATTATTATTTGGGCCTCTTGGGTTGCACCCATTCAATGCCTGACAGGCATTCTAAAGGAGGAACAATAAATGGGGAAGGGGCCCTCAGGGCCATGTTCACCTTTAACACTGCCATGGAAGGGCTGTACTCCCTACAATTATTGGGGTGAGGGGCTTGGTTTGGGCTTGGCCACTAGGGCTAGGGCTGCCTGGCTGGGGTTGCAATTGCAAAGGAATGCATGTATTGCTCTTTTTCCTTTTTGCTTTTCCTTAGTACTAGGCTTTGTTTTATCGTTTTATGGGATAAGAAATTTCATCTGATGGAGGAGTATAAAATTGGTCTGAGTGTTGTGTGAACAAAGCAGGTTTATCAACAACACCAGTTGCCTTAGCTTATTAATAGTATCTATAATAGTTTGTTTCTTAATTTGTTATTAAGAGAAGATAGAGTACTCAATATAATAAAAGAAACAAGTCTTCTAATGTATTGTTTTTTGAGTTTGTATCTAAGATTTTAATTCATACTTTAATTGTTATACACAAAATAGGGTTTTATGTAACAAGCAAGTATTTAATAGCTATTTTGTTGTTTTTTTATGTTTTGGTATCAACAGCTTGCTTGTTTCTTTATCTAGAGACAAGTTCACATTCTCTCCTCCACATCACCTAAATACTGATATATCCATCCCTTAGTAACAAGTGACATGGACTATTGTAGATGCTCTACTTTTTGCCTAGACAAATTTAAATAATCCTCACATCACCCAAGTTCATCAAGCCGATTGATTGTCTCCATGTTTGGCAGCGTGTGAACCATACATACATTCTGCCCCTACTACAAAAATCTAAGCTTTTTAATGGCGAACTTGCACTTGCATGCATTACTCCAATTTTATTAGAAAGAGTTGCTCATAGTCTAGTGTTCTTTTTTAAAAAATTAAAGTCACTAGTACATCATATATACAAACCTGAGAAATTAAATATCATGTGATGTTTTTAATACAGATATGAACAGTGATATGTGAGTGGATGAACAATACTTGGCATTAATAACATAGTGATACTATAAAAACAGCAAAAACATTTGCTGAGGCGATTTTAATGTAGATAAAATATTGTAGTAATTGATCTAAACCTTTACTTTTTGTGGAGATCGATTTCTGATACGTAGCACTATAGATCTTCTATATTGGACCATTCAATGTAGGAGATTCATTTCCGGTTTGGATGGGAGCCAGGAAACGAGACCTTTGAGTGACATGGGACTTGTTTGTTTGTTCTTTTTATGTCTTCTTGTAGTCTTTATCTTTATTTCAGAATATAGGTGATAATGGGTGACTTTGCACTAGTATATGCTAGCTAGAGTCGTGGGAGGGTGATTGGCCATGTGAAGTTCATCTTTCCTGCTGCTCCATTTTCTTTTACTGTAAAGGACATGCTGCTTCCAACTCCTTTTTTTTTTCAAAAATGAAGTACTGTGTAGATAAAAAAATATTCTGAAATCACTGTTTGTCATTCACTTTTGAATAGTGGCTTGGATGGTTTAAAGTTTTACATGGCATAAAATGTGACAGGAACTTAAAAAATTAGTAAATTTTAATAATGATTACTTTATCCGTTCTCATAAGTGACACTCCTACTTTATAATATTCTATTGTTTGTACAACACTACAACCTTCAAACTTAATTTATAATTTATTAGTAATTTTTAAAATATTATGGTAGGACTAGTACTTGTGACAATAAATTTACTAATAACACTTTAATTTTTTAGGCTCATTTTTTATTTTAATATTTATTCATGGGCATATTAATTAAGGCTCGTTTAACTACATAACCTTCGTACAGACATGACTTAGTGTAGTAGAGTGCATATAGAGCATGTTTTCTTGAAAAAGAGTCACCTTATTTTTTTTACAATCGTTAGAAGTAACCTTCTTTTTCTAAAAAAGACTTACTAAAATCACAAAGGCTTGTTTAACTACAAAGGTAGAAACATGATTTAGTGTACTTGAGTGCATAGAGTGCATGTTTTCTTGAAAAAGTTTCACCTTATTTCGTTACAATTTGAAGTAACCTTCTTTTCCTAAAAAAGACTTACTAAAATCATCAAGATAAATATCCTCTTCTTATACATCTTGCGATCAATTATTGCAGTAGATAACAAACTTTTGGTGATAGCTTTGTAGTACGTGCTAGCGATGTACACTGAATCAGCCATCGGTTGTGTGCTTAATTAGTCGCTCCTCCGTTTCGCAATATTTATCTGCAGCCTATCACGCGCAAACATACAAAAGAAGTACTAAATCTAATAAATAATTAGTAAAAATGATCATATATACCTCTATTAAATGATATGTTGTAACCACTTAACATCTTATAAAGCATTCAAGTAAAGATAGAAAGAGGAAAAATCACAATAACTACACTCTAAATTCTCATAATGACCAAATATATTCAAACGGATACTCCCGTGCGAGGTCATGAACAGATGTAGAGAAACGAAAGGGGTAATTAACAAGAATTCATGATAACTAGTATGGAAACTAAAAATTAGAACTCCCCATTGCGACACGAGCCGTCACTACTAAAAAAATGTCTTCACAGATGGTTCAAAAGCATTATCACAGATGGTTTTATGAGCCGTCTGAGTTTATGGATCAGTAATGACATGAGGTCATCACAGACGGTTATTAACTCAGAACCGTCTGTGATAGCTGAACAACACAAACGGTTTGTAGCTGAAACCGTCTGTGATGACTTTTCTCTATAAAGTATCCAAGTAGTGGCTACTTGTGCCTTTAAAACCGTTATATATATATATATATATATATATATATATATATATATATATATATATATATATATATATATATATATATATATATATATATATATATATTTTGTAGTCCTCAACCACTTTGAGAATTCGTTCACGCAGCATGAGGAGGAAGGGACAACAGCCACGAGCAACTTGATCGAATCCCTACAAATTCAAGAAGCATGGCTACCAGGAGAGCTCGTGGACATCCAATTACCTAGATATCGTCGATAGATATTTGGACGTCGCTACGTTCAGAAAGTGACGTGGATGCGCAGGTACTCCGACTGGAAAGTGGTTTCATGTATCAGTAACCAATCATTCTTTGATGTCAAGTCACCGTAGAACTTAGATCAAGGAATTAATGGTTGGTTACTGATACATGAAGCCACTTCCTAGTCGGAGTACCTACGCGTCCACGTCACTTTCTGAACATAGTGACGTCCAATTACCTATCAACGACATCTAGGTAATTGGATGTTCACGCGCTTTCCTGGCTGCCGTGCTTATTGAACTTGCAGGGGATCGATGAAGTTGCTCGTGGCTGCTATCCCATCCTCTTCATGTCATGTGGACGACCTCTAAATTGGCGAGGACTACTAACATATATATATATATATATATATATATATATATATATATATATATATATATATATATATATATATATATATATATATAGGAAAATGGTATGGTACTCTTGGGAGTACGTACTCCCACTTCTTATATACCACTTAAATTGTATAGGGATACCTCTTTATCTATTTAAGCATACTCCAATAATGATTATAAGATACCCCAAAGTGAGTTCCATGAAAAATTTCATCAAAGCTCACTTTTTATAGCAAATTTTGTGTATATACTTCTTTTATATATGAAAAAGGGTATATAGCAAAAAAACAAATGGCTCCAATGAAAAATTTTCAATCAAGTCGCATTGGAGTATCTTATAATTAGTATTTAAGTATACTGAAAGTGATAAAGAAGTATAATATGCGTATTTAAGTGGTATATTGAAAGTGAGAGTACATACTCCTAGGAGTACTAAATAAAGCATATATATATATATATATATATATATATATATATATATATATATATATATATATATATATATATGAAGCCAGTTTTAAAGGCACAAGCAGTCACTGCTTAGAGACTTTATAGAGAAGAGATCAGGAATGGAATGGTAGGACGTACTTGGGACGCAAGGGAGGAGAACTTGACCGACACGAACACAGTTACACAGGCAAAGGTGAAATGAATGGCAAGAGGCAGGTGAAAAGGTGTTGTAGTAATTTTTAACTCATTCGGCTTTGTTTTGGAATGAAATAGCAAATTTAAAAGGCATAATTGACATATAAACATGTGAATCCTTAAGGTCATTTAAAAGACACACAATCTATACACAATATCACATCCAATTGTATTTGTGACATCAGTTAGCAATTCAATTGTATATCAGAATGTATAAATTTGCATGTGTACAACAGTTAGCAATTCATTAGAGCTCAAATATGAACTAATTATCAATTCAATTTCAGCATAAGACTATTAACATCATCAAGCAGTTCAATAGAACATACAAATTTGCAATACCTCCCAGTGCTAGGCACAAACAAATCACACAGAGCAAACAAAAAAATAGTGATTGCGCCAGATTAACACATTAAGCAACCTAATAGGATCTATTCACAACTAGTAACACCAGCAGTCACACCCGAACACAACCCCATTCCCCACGTCCAGATCCATCCATCCATCTAGCCAGCCAGCCATTAGTCACATTGCAGCTTGGTTCACATGAATACCAACAGCCCAAACTAATAGGTGATAGATCTGTTTTACCTCGACGTCACCGGTGTCGGTGGTGAGGTAGTCGAGGCCGAGGTCGGTGGAGAGGTAGCCGGGGGAGGTCAGTGGAGAAGTAACCGGGGTCGGGGAGGAGGCTTGGGGCGGCGGCAACGACGAGGTGGGGAGGGAAACAGGCGAGAGTAAGGGTGCTGGGGAGTGACGAGTTAGGGCGTAAACCCTAGCAGGCTCCTACTAATAAAGAGTTATCACAAACGGTTCTATTATGAAACTGTCAGTGATACTCATCACAGACGATTCCATAATAGAACCGTTAGTGATATGGTCTCGTATCACAGACGGTTCTATAATGGAATAAATCGGTGATACGAGACTATATCACTGAAGGTTCTATTATGAAACCGTCTGTGATATGGTTGTTCAAGGTTCTATATATGTTTTGAACATATACGTATTGTCATGTATACATTTACATGACATAAAGAAATTACATATTTATATGTCAATTTTGTCATTTAAATACTGTTGAAAATTTGCATATGGTTCAACATATAATATAGTAATTCGATCACCTCCAAACTAGATTTTTTTTTGGAATTTACATATATATGGCCAAACAGCGTGGCTAGTCGTTTCTTACAAAGATTAAAAAAAGTAGAAACCTCTCCGTCTTCAAAACTTCGTAAGCGCCCGTCGGCATCGGATGGTTCGTGAGCGAACGAAGCCCGAAATGTGTCCACCCGCTGACGCGCTCGTTCGAGTGTTTCCCAAAGACCCTCGGACTGTTGAATCAAGAAGAATTAAGTCCACAGACTCTCTTCCTTTGCTTGAGGGGTCTCGGTATGGTCGACTCGGTCACCCGTCGCCTCGATTAAGCAGTCCAAATGACGGTGAGCCTCCTGGAGACGTGCAACATTGTTGTGGAGGACCACGTCGATGACACGGTAAACTCGTCGAAAGTGGGAGATCACTCGGAAGATGCGGCGGAGAAGGATGTCAAGACGG
The DNA here is from genome assembly GCA_036346255.1 of Ampelocalamus luodianensis. Classification (NCBI taxonomy): domain Eukaryota; kingdom Viridiplantae; phylum Streptophyta; class Magnoliopsida; order Poales; family Poaceae; genus Ampelocalamus; species Ampelocalamus luodianensis. The sequence continues at coordinate 42,668,622 of CM070631.1, forward strand.
CGGAAGGTGGCCGCCACCTGCTCCGGCAAATTCTCGGATAGAGGAGTGAGGACACTGTTGATCAAACAGTGTCCTTCCGTCGCATCGGCAAACATACGGCCAGAGAGGTGCTCGTACATTATGGCTAGGTAGGCGATCAATGCTGGCGACAAGGAAATAGAAGAGGGAGCCATTTCTGCTAGCTTTAGAAGAGTAGAGTTTATATGTGAGGGATGATGATCATCTTCGATGGCGAATGATCCTTTTTATAAAATAAGGAATAAATTCGACGCGTGAGATGAAGAGACCCATCAGGGAGCCGAAGCGGCATTGATGCGACGAAGAGACGCATCGGTGACGACGGCGAAGAAGAAACTCATCGCGGAGCTGAAGGGATATTATCACAAACGGTTATAATTAAGAACCATTTGGGAAGTATACAATTATCACAGACAGTTGATGATGAAAACCGTATGTGAAGTATCAAATACGGTTCTTAACAATAATCGTCTGTGATATTTAGAAATATCACAGACGGTTTTTATCATGAACCGTCTGTGATATTACCTCTTCACATACGGTTTTTAGCGCGGCTAGTAACACAGACGGTCTCTAAACCAAAACTGTCTGTGATTGCATGTAATACATACGGTTTTGGTCAACCGTCTGCGTTGAGACATCCAATATTAGCCTTTTTTTTAGTAGTGTGATCACGAAGGAGCATATAATACAGCTTGTCCAAAGTATCAGACAAGGGTCCCTTGCTATAGTTATTTTTAGGATAATGCTAGCATCAGCGCGTCAGCAGGCATCGAACGCTTCGTTGCCAAACCCACTCCCTCTCCCATCAAATGCTTTTCTTGAGCCCGCTGCCGCCTGTACATGTCTTCCTCCCATCCATCCCTTTCTCATCCACCCAATCATATTCACCTCCTTCCTTTTGGTGGCTCGTCAAGTGAAAGTATCTAGGCCCTCAGAATTAATTTTAGTAATTAATGTCAACATTATGTTAAAAGACTAACATGTGTGCTAAGATATGTTAAACGTTAAGTCCTAATGATTGATTGATGACAAGGCTATTGGAAATGCGAATGTGATGAAAGATCAACATGGATCAAGACAAAGGTATTTGTATAGCCTAAGGACCATTTTATAGTTTTTACCAGTCTCGGTGTTTGGAGAAAAGATTGGGTTTATAGGATAAACGTCATACTATAAAGAGGGATTATGGCTAGTAGATTAAGAAACTATTTTTGTGCCATAATGATCAATTAGGGTTCATGCATTGTTTTGTTTCGAGCTTTTGGAAAATTGTTTTGAAAAACGGTATGACCACAAGTGATATGTGGTACTACCGACTACCGCACGTCGGTAGTACCGATATTTATATGCTGGTACGTATTTTCTAGAGAGCATGTTTTTAAGTGTTTTTGTTCCTCTCTGAAAATCGGAACGACAACATTTCAACTGCGGTACTACCGCAGGTCGATAGTACCGATATTTATATGGCAGTACGTAAATTACAGAGAGAGTGTTTTTGTGAGTTTTGATCTCCCTTCGGAATCGGTATGACCGTATGATCTGAGCGGTACTACCGGAGTGCGGTAGTATCGATATTTTATTGGCGGTATGTTTTTTTTTTCCAGAGAAGATGTTTTTCTGAGATTTCTTGAACTCTGGAAAATGGTAGTTCCGTTCTAGCCAAGCAGTACTACCGCGTTGCGGTAGTACCGATTTCCAGTCGGCGGTAGTACCGCAATTGATTTTGTAACAGCTAGTTCAAAGTATTAAATGCCACTATTCCGATCGTTATACCGAAAATCGGTAGTACCGGGTTTCAACGACGGTACTACCGTATATCCTTATTTTTCAAGAAAGTGATTGTAACATCTAGATTTGTTGGTGAGGGGTATAAATACCCCCACCTGCCTTCTAGCAGGAACTCTGGAGACCATTGAGCATTATACTATTGCATTGAACTCTCTTGAGTTCATATACACTCTTCAACTACTCATTTGCATTGATTGCCTACTCTTGAGTTAGTTGAGAGCATTGAAGTACATTGATTCATTAGTTGATCATTTGTGCACTTGTAGTTCCTCAAGAAAAACTCGTAATCTATTACTCTTGGTGCTTGCCGGCACCTAGACGGTTTGGAGGAAGAATTTACGCGGTAAGCTCTTCAAGGAGATTGTGAAGAGTTCCGGCATGATTGTGATTGGTGTTGTGCTCACCAACTTCGAAGCGGGGGAAGAGCAACTCTAGTGATCGAGGGTTGAGGCTTAATTCGTGGAGCCAACTTGATCCGTTCAAGTTTCCTCAACGTGGATTAGTGAAGACTAGCAAGTCTTCGATACCACGGGAAAAACTTCATTGTCTTCTTTGTGGTTTCATCTCTTATCATTACTATTCCGAATTTACGTTTCTAGCAATTTGCTTGTGTAGAATTGCCTCGTTAGAATTGTATCTAGTTATTGTAAAAGTTCATTTTTGTCTTGAAAAGGCTTAGTAGTTCATTATTTACTATTTTCCTAGGAAGCTTTATTAAAGTCAATCATGTTTAAAATTATTAATTAGCTAAAAAGTTTTAAAAACATCCTATTCATCCCCTCTAGTAGGTGTTATCCTTGATCTTACATCAGGTTAGAGCTCACCACCAAAGGTCGACGAGGAGACGGTGGAGCTGGATCACGGAGTTGACCATGACGACCAGATGAGTGGATGTCATCGCGTGGTCGCCTGCCTCCATGGCGCTCGTGCAGCTCATGAGGAGGTTGGCCAGGCGGATGACGACAACCTCCTCCTCGCGCCACATGGCCAACTTTGCAGCGGCGGCGGCCGTGGACGAGAAGGGTGCAACGAGCTCGGGGGTAGAGAGGGTGCGTGCATGTCTGCTGCGGCAACCATGTAGTACGCCATGGCGTCGTCGGGCACCACCATCGGTGGAGGCGGGAGAAGGGACGACAGTAAGCCGACGCCAATGCTGAAGGGCACCGTGGGTTCCGCAGGCCACTGGAAGGGGAACATGCCCATGGCCATGCGCTAGAGGGGATCAAAGCGGTGGGCGGTGGGAGGATGAATGGTATGTGATGACAATATTTTTATTTCATGATGTAGGTTTTCTTATTTGTTGTGGCAGCTTTTCTCAATTGTTGCACAAAGTGTTTCATTTTGTTGCAATGTATCTTCTTAAATATTGTATCAACTTTTTCAAATTGTGTTGCACATGGTCATTTTGCAGTAGAGCCTGTGATTCTCAATTTTGTTGTGAACATTTAATTCTATTGTTACACCAACAATTTTAAAATGTTGTAACTATTGTTTTTCAAATGTTGCAGTGTCGTAAGGTTATAAACTTTTTGGTTTTAGATTTCTGGTCTTGTTTTAACACTTAGCTAAGTCATATACTCATGGTATTCATTCTTCTTTTGGTGAGAAGATGATATTTTTTTCAATTTTTCTCTGCATTTTTCCACTGTTATTCGAGCATTTTGTTGCATGCCTTGATTACAGTTGTTGCACAAGTTGTTCATCGATGTTGCACTGGAGCGTACGATGGAAAGTTTTTTTTATCGTACATTCGGGCGCTAGTTGTACCCTTACTTTTAACAACATTTTGCTACGGTACTTGCAGTTGGGAAGTTGGAATATGATGTTCGTGAGATATAAAAAAATTGAAGACTTAGATACATATATATTTGTACTAAATAATACTACAACAGACCGATTTGGTTTTAATAATTATGGGTTGCCAGCAAATCACTATAGTACATAGCAAAAATCATAGCAGCGTAACTAATTTGTAAAATATCTAATATATAATTAAAATAGTGTTAATCGGAGGCATTACATTCGTGCCAGCAACCTGAATTTTCACGTCAATCAAAAGAAAATGCGGAACATCAACAATCGGTAAGCGTTTAGAATTCCACGGCGAATACAATTCTGTTTTCAAATATTAATTAAAGCATCCCTTCGCACCTGATTTCTCAAGGATATTTCTATCGGTATCTATATTAATCTCCGTAAAAATTGCTCGTTTCGTCGAATCGATAGGCGCTGCCTCCAGGCCACCACGATATGTCGATCTCACGAAAGACGATAAACCCATATGCATATGCATGCACGTGCGGCGCAGCTGGCAGGCAGCACACATAGTCATTGATGGATATCGGAACTTTTGGCTGATTTAGCAAAAAAAAATCAGTTTTGCTACTTTTAAGTCACCTAAATTTTCTTAAGTTTAAGTCATTTATTATGATCATTGAATTTGTGTAGAGATTGATGTGTCATATGATTGGATGTTGATCTAATGGATAAAAAATGTGACTTATGTTTAAAAAAAATCCAGTCACCTTATGAATAGATAATCCTTTTTTTAATAGCAAAAATAGCTTCTGTTTGTATGAGATTACAAAATAGCACCACGGTAGGTTAGACAGGTTACTTGCAGCGCTCCTCCGGACCGCTGCGGGTTCCTTCCACGCTCTTGGAGTGTTGCTGCGCCTCTCACACTTCTAGAATTGTTTTTCCTTTAGTGATTAAAGTTTTTGTCCTCTAGCTATTAGTGTGTTGCATACATGGAATTAGCACCTTCCGCGGACTATGTGCGCGACAAGAACCTTTCCATGGACTGTGTGCGTGGCAGGAACCTTTTCGCGGACTGTGTGCGACAGGTTTCTACCGTGTAGCTCGGTACGACCACATGCAGCGGTTTTAGACCTATGCAGCGATCTGACTGTGCGTTAGTAATACACTTATGGTACGAAAAAGCTATATGAGGTTACGTAGGGTATGTCTGACCTACCATGATATTATTTTTTTTCATTTCGAGCGCTCTAAACGCTTTCAAAAACGGCGTAAGTGAGCCAAAACAAAACGATCGCCCCGGTCCCGTACGTGGGAGCAGGGAAAAAAAGTGGCGCGAGCGTGACGTCACCGGGCATGGGTTCAGCGGTGGGACCAACCGCCCACCAACCGCGCGGACAAAACAGTAAATGACAACCCCTTCAGACAGGCCAGTCCGAGCGCGACGGGTGTCCCGTCGCGGAGTCAGAGGGCCGTACTACGTGCCAGTGACGTCAGCGCCAAGAGCAGTGGAGCGGGGCGCTAGGCGTTGTTGCATTAGTCCGAGGACGCGGATCCGTCCGATCCGAGCCGTTCATTGGATGATCAGTGGTCCATGCCTTCCTCGGTATACACCGCACTTCACCTTGTGTGCATGGCTCGTCGATATTTGCCGTCCGGCCCAAAGTAATTAGGCAACCAACAAATGGGTTTTTCAAGGTAAAGTGCGGTCATATACCGTGTTTGGCTTGTTCGCAAAAAGGATCTCGTAGGACTTGTCATGTCTCCTGTGAAATCAGCACATACCATCCATTTGGATTTTTTAGTATATATGGTTGTCGTGTACACTATCTAATTAGGGCTGGTTTGGGAATCATAAATTTCTGATCCATCTTCGTGGATGGGCTGGAATTTTGAACTTCACACAATTAAGACTTGTTTAGGAATCCTAAATTTTTGATCTATTCCCGTAGATGGACCGAGATTTTGAACTAAAATCGAATTTAGGTTTTCCAAACATGACTTTAAAGGATTGACTTTGAAGGGTTTGTTAATAAAATTAATGCGTTCCAAACAGATAGATACGCCCTAAACGTTTGGGAAATGAAGATAAAGATCATGGTCCAGAGACACCACCACGCTTGCAAGAAATGCAAATCTACAAGTACGTACATCTTAAGTTGGTAGTACTATAATAGTAATTAAGCTGTGGGCGTTACGTGTGATCCAACATCACGACTGTACCGAACAAGTACCGCGCTTAGCTGAAAGTCGCTTCCCTTTTTGTTGGTGAACGAATCAATTATTTGCCGGTCGAGGCAGCTTGTCCATGCAAGATACTACTATGCCAAGTGCACTAGATCCTGGAATCCAAGGTCACTTATGCTAAATATTATAAGCTAGGATCCTTTTATGCATCCATGCTAAACTAGTATAATTTTCCCCCAGTCAGTTGAACACATCAACAAAATTATATCTGTCGTCAAGCAGCTAGATGAATCATGGATGAGCCATCCTGTTGCTAGCTAGGGATGATCTGAAAATCGGTTGCGATAGGTACCTGACTAACTAGTTTCTTGAGGTGGTGAATTAATTAATTGAGTGGGTTGAGATGACAAGTGTTGTAAATCTTAGATGCATCTATCATCAACAGCAAACGCACCAATCTGACACAGTTGGGTAGAGCTCGATCTGCGGTGAGCGTGAGATCGAGCAACGATTTCCCTTCTTTAATGTGCATGGACCACGGCCAAAACGAGTTCGATCTCTACTGTTTTATTGAGAGAGAGATGGAAAACAAGTCATATTAATTGTCCCACAAAAAATTAACCGAATTCGTTGTTGTGAATCTTGTGGTAATTTCAGAGTGGAGCTGACACAGAAAGTGAAAGTGTGTCATGCATGCTACACGGATTTTGGATTGGAGGCTAGCGTCAATATGGGAGGATAACTAGGTTATATTATACTGTCTCCTACAAAGGCTCCCCAATCCCGCTGATAAAGTATGTATCCTCGGATGATTTAGATGTATTCGATTCATATATATCACAGATGATCGCGTTAACTGGGGTTATTATTTACGGCCAAATTACAAATAGTCTAGATTTTCCGATCGAGAGCGTAGAACTGAAGCACCGCGCAATTTCTATAGAGATCAACTCTGTGACAAAGATGGAGCGATTTGATATCTTGTGAATTGCACCACATGCACTGCACACATATCATACTTTCTGATACCAAAATTTCGAATGAAAGTAACCTGTCAGCTAGCTAGGCTCTTTTCTTGACATCTTCTTGCTGGCGTGTGTGATGGTGATCAAGTTGACCAACCCCTTTATTTAACAATAGCTCTTAAAGATCATCTCGATCGAGCGGATATATGGCCGTCGTCGTCCTCCCGATGGACCTTTATTTCCTGTTGCGTGCCCGCCTCTATCTCGCTGGAGGCAACAGTGCCCTGGAAAACGATGCTTCGCTCGATCACTTTCGATTCATCCATCGATCGAGCCCACAGGCTATAGCTTGCATGTGTGTGTGTGTGCTCTAGCTGTAAGTAATCAAGCTAGCTGCCAATGAAGGGAAAGTTCTGGCAGTAAATGGCTAGCTAGCCCGTCGATCGATCGACCTCTCGTTTAGGAAGAAAAAGCTGGTACTGCTGGCAGAATTGATTGTGAGATCTGCTTGTTGCTTGCGAGATCGATGCACGGCTCCCTATATATCTAGTAGTAGTACTTCAAACCGAAATGCTTCCTTAATGATTTTAAGTGTCCGTTCCGACATCAATTTCTCCACGTTGTTCATTAATTCAGATAAAGTCTGGCCAGGAAACAGACAACGATCGACAGAGTTTACCCCTTAGTTGCTCGGTCGTGAGACAGATTAAAGATCAAAGAAGTGGCCGGCAGGTCTTATAACACTCTAGTCTAACACGGAGTCTAGAATGTTACTAAACCACACTATCTATTTTAATACCAATTATCAGGAAATTACAGTAATCATATCAATTATAGATAGTCTAACACGGTCACATTAATACAAGCATAACGATATGACAATTATAGATAGTTAATTCATAGAAAGCATGGCAAGATAATAAACAAATATCAACGCAAAATCAATCCAATCAAATCTATTTAATAAATAATCAACTTCCCACCTATCAACTAAGGCTAAGCAATAATACCAATTCCTAAATATAATTTATTACGCTGATAAATTGTCTCATGATCCATAGTTCATGTAATTGAATGAATGACATGGTTCCAAGTGTGGTAGCCCTTCCCATGTGCAACGTTGTTAATGGTTACCAAAAAACAATAATAGAGCAAGGGCGAGTTCACGATTCAGCAAGCACAATAATAAATAATAAGCAATGATTGATCAACTGTAAATCATATCATCATCAATATTAACTATTTTCCTTTCTTTATTCTCATACTCAATCATGTAATCATGCCTAGAATAAGAACGCTAATAACAGAAGTAGGCATCAACATCATCACATGACAAATATCTAGGAAGCAAAACCTAGCCATATCAAATGATATCACTGCTACTTACAGAGAATAGCTCCGACGAAGGTCGCGGTAGAGTCTGATACGAAGAAGACATCGCGCAGAGGATGACGAAGAAGGAGGAAGCTATGAGCAGTCACGCGAACGCTTCCAAAAAAGCCTGATTCGCCCAAACCCGTGTAGGATTATGAGGGATGCCGGTTTCAGAGACACTGCTTTCTCCACGTCGGTGCATGCTGAAAAGGGATGGAGTAGCCGAGATTGTGCAGCACAGAGGAACATGGCTTTCTATTCTGGGTACAGACCTCTCTCTATTCTGTTCTGCGAGAAGAGTCCTATATATGCCTCATATAGAACCAGCAACAAGCAAAAGAAACTGCACTCATTACTTTGTTTTAAACACAGTTAAAGCGTGCCCTAAAAGCCCCATTTAAACAACGTATTCAGTTTTCAGTTTCTAATTCGTATGCATGGTTTTAAGGTGCAAAAAGAAGTTGCAGCTCCACAGCCAACTGGACACGAAATCGCTAGACTATTCACGCGCATGTCGCGCGCGCATGCGGCGTGGCGAACGAGCGAGCGCACACGTTTTTTCTTCCTTTTCTTGATTCAACTAGTGAAGACCAACTCCACCTTATATATTGGTCTCCTCACACCTAGAGTAGCGATATGGTACTAAACTTCCCACCTTTCACCATGCATGAGTGGGGCTTTGGGATTTTTCTAGAATTTAATTAAAATATTGAATGGGCCAAACTGAAAACTCCAACAGGATGGAGAGTAGGGCGGCGCGGCAAGGAGGTGGGGCAGCGTTGAAGCATGGAGGCAGGGGCGATGTGCCTAGGAGGAGCAGGGGCAAGGGGTGGAGGCCCAAGGGTAGGGGGCTAGGGTTGGCTGCCGCCCCTGGACCCTCTTGTGGCCGGTTCCCCCTTGGGCCAAGTCGCCGTAGGCCGAGAGTCTATGGCCTAAGTTTTTTACCTTATGTGAAAACCTTCTTTTAAAATTTTTAATTCTCTTCTCTAATTGAATTAACTCCTCTAAAGCGTTTCATGATATTACAGATCCACAACGGCGATGGCACACAAAAGATTGATAGATCCAACGCTGCGCGCACGTCTGCACCATGATATGGTGAAAATTAAGCAACAGCTACCTGCTAGCTAGCCTTCAGTTTCAAACGTGCACGTACGGTGTGGTCCCTGTAGCACGACGATCCGTCAGCACCGCGCGTGAATCTATACATTAATTTCTACACAAAGATTGTGCGTATATATATTCACAGTGCCAGATAAATTAACGCGTACGTAACGTAGTAATAAAGGTAGATCGAAGTTGACATGTCAGAGGTAAATGGTAATGAACGCGGCGCGTACGTGGTGTACTGCTCCATCCGATTAAAAAAAAAAAAACAAATCGTTTTAGATGTGTGTGGTTAAGCTTGTGAAATTTTCACTATCGATATCTTTTTAAATATTTATATTAAATACATGAAAAATTATACGTATAGATTCGTCTCGAGAGATACTTTTATAATAATATGATTTTGTTGGATATTATAAATATATTATAATAGTAATTAATGATCAAAATTGTATTTTAAGAATCATGTCGATGTCAAAAAAGACTTATTTTTGTGAACTTAGCTTGTTCTGTGGCTGTATGAGAACAAGTACGTCATGCACTCAGTTCAACCATGATATATACATAATATACACACACTACTCCATGTATACTGCATATATACATGCATCTGGTAGCTAGTACTACACTGGAGCAGACACAATCATATGCAACTGAGCACGTACGTACGTAGTACCATATAATACAGATCTAGCTTGACGGCGCGTATGTACGTATGTACACGAACTGTTCATACTGCACGCAACAGTGAGTCGGTCCGTACACGGCATCTGCCGCGCTTCCATTTCATTAACTAACTTGCCCCCGTATCGTACGACGACCGACCTAAATACTAATACACATACACATTGCGTACGTACGCCGTCCCCATTTGCCGTATATATGTGCGCGTACGTACGACCCCCCTACATGACGAGTATTTTACTCACGTCGTTATATGGGAATATATCTAGTGCTAAGGTGCTAAGCCTTTTTTAACTCCCAGGAGTAGTTACTCCTATTTTGTATATCATAATATAGTGGAGTATTTTGTACAACCGAGAGTATGTATATGTAATATACGAATATATAAGATCACCTGGGTGGTATTTACACCTTTTCAAAGGTGGTATATATAATTTTTTAGACATACTCCTTTTTATATACGAATATGAAGGTATTTACAAAAATATACTAAAATCTATGGACTCTTTTGTAAATTTTTCTTGTGATTCACATTAGAGTATCTTATAATTAGTACTCCCTCCGTTTTTTTTATTTGACACAGTTGACTTTTCACGGTTTTGAGATGTGACTTTGACCATAATTTTTTATTACTTTTACATTAAGATATACTAATAAAATTATAATATTATGAAGTATTTTCAACGACAATTCTAATGATATATTTTTTATATACCCAATCTAGATAGTTTTAAACTTATTGACGGTCAAACTTTAGAAAGTTTGACCGTAAAAAGTCAACTGTGTTAAATAAAAAAGAACGAAGGGAGTATATGAGTATACTCAAAATTATAAAGGAGTATGTTAAATATTTTTAGGTGGTATATCAAAAGTTCTAAAGTTTGACCGTAAAAAGTCAACTGTGTTAAATAAAAAAGAACGAAGGGAGTATATGAGTATACCCAAAATTATAAAGGAATATGTTAAATATTTTTAGGTGGTATATCAAAAGTAAAAGTAACTACACTAAGAGTAGAAGTTATATATGACCACGTGGCAGGGGAGCTCTACGCAGCTATCGACCTCCGCGCGCGCGCGCGCCTGTTCTGTTCTCTCGCGCGCGGGGTGGGGGTGGTCCACCGGTCCACGGCCGCGCCACCGAGCATGTGGTGGTCCAGGGGAGCTAGCAGCTGCCTGTCGGCTCTGTCACGACATGGCCGATCGAGGGCTGGCTGCGCAGGTCCACGTGCACTGGTCCATTATTACTCACGCGATTAGAATAAAGTCGATCGATCTCAAGGCGCAGCAGTGTTAAATAAGATCACAAAGTACGCGCGTACGTAGCATGGCTTCTAGATCCCATTTTAAAACAGAAGGTAGCTCATCCTGCGTTTCAATGCCTAATGCTAAGTACCCTTTCTGTTCGTAAAAACAAATCGTTTTGGAATATGTGTAATTAAATTTTATAATTTTTGGCTTTCGATATGTCGATAGTTTAATATCGATCTTACGAATGAATGTTGGGAACTCTCCTTGAGTTAAACCACATAGAAAGAGACACGAAGATTTTATACATGTTTGGGTCTTCTCCTGAGAGAATAATAACCCTACTATGTATTGCTATATTGACCATGCTTTACAACAGAGAAAAAAATCACTAGAACTAGGGCTTAATGACTTCTGTCTGCTCTTCTTGTCTTGTGTTCGTTGTCATTGTTCATGTCATCTGTCCACCAGCTTTACTCCTTATATAGCGCGTTAAGGAGTGGCAGTTGTCCCGTATCAAAAGGTGTCTCACCGTTTGATGAAATACGCACGTTTAATGACGGTTATTGTCAGAGACTAATGCTCCCACGTCGCCTAGCAGTTATGTCAGAGACAGAGGCTTAATACGTGCAGTTATCCCAAAAAATAACATCACATATTAACTACTGTGTGTATTAAACACAGCACATAAGTGTCCCTAGTCGATTGGGCCCACATGTCTATAGGCTTTGTTGACTATAGGGTGATCGTAGTAAAGCTTACGACTATGAAATGCTTGTAGTAAGGCTTACGATCATGAGGTGATTGTAGAAAATCTTACGGCCACTAGGTAGTTGTAGAAGTACTTACGACCATATAGGTTGGTCGTAAAATGGTTTACGACCACTCGGCTAAGCTTCTCCCTTATTAATAATAAGGGTATCATTACGAATAATATGAAGATTTTTCTATCTATAATAACAATTACAGATAAATAATTTAATTAATTGAGAATTATTAGATCCTCATCACGATACCTTTAAAAACATTTAGATTATATACATAAAAATCATATATGTAGATTCGTTTCTGACGAGGATCTGATAATCCTCATTTTATTATTTATCCTTAATCGTATAATATGGGTAAATATGACGTCACACGGTATGCCCCTTACTGTTGTAAGGGAGAAGTTAGCCAGGTGGTCGTAAGTCTTTCTACGACCACCCCTATAGTCGTAAGTATTTCTACGAGTACCAAGTCGAATCATCACAGATAATGGCAAACAATTTTCGAGCGCACTGAAATTTTGCGACGAGTTGGGAACTCAATTGTGTTACACTCCTGTTGCCCACCCCCAAAGCAACGAGGCGGTCGAAAGAGCGAATGGCCAGATAATGAAGGAAATTAAGACCCGAGTCTTCGACCAGCTTGTCAAACGCTCGGGGGCTCGGGTACAAGAATTACCTTCAGATATGGGCAATTAAATGCGACGACTAGCCGAGCTATAGGAGAAACACCTTTCTTTCTAGTCTTTGGCGCAGAAGCCATGCTTCCGCCAGAACTAAAGATCACGCCAGCATGAGTCGAAAATTTTAACGATTCCGTCCAAGAACAACTTCGAGCAGACGACATCAACCTGCTCGAGGAAAAGAGGGTCCAGGCTCTAATCCGTTCAGCAGTCTACCAACTAGCCCTGCGCAGATACTACGATCGTAAGGTCCAACCTCGCAGCCTTGCTGTAGGTGACTTGGTATTGAGGCTTATCCAATCCCAGTCTAATCGGAATAAACTTTCCCCCAAGTGGGAAGATCCTTACACCGTGGTCGAAGTTACGCGTCCAGGATCGGTACGACTTGCAATGGAAGATGACCGCGTTCTCTCAAACTCTTGGAACATTGACCAGTTTTGCAAATTTTACGTGTAACAAACCTCCACGACAATAAAGTATCAAGTTCTTTCTATCTTTATTGTCTTTCTTTGAGTTTTGCTTTTATAATTTTTTTCGACCATTCTTCATACGCGCATTTTCTCTTTACACTGGTCGGAGAAAGGACATGACAACTAGTCGAAGTTTCTACTCTCTGCATATGGTCCTGCCCGCTAGAAGGAGCATTCTAGTATCACCTTGTTCTTAACTTTTGCTACCAATACAAAGTTTTTTGGGCTCAGAAACATGGTCGAAAAGTTTTTAAGCAAATTCATGTCACCTTAGTTTATTTATTTATTTTGAAAAATACTCTAAGAAGAGCGCATTTTTTAGATTCGTTCGACTACTTCTGGTAAACTTGATCGGTTTTAAGTGGTAGGATGAAGAAACACACCTAGTCGAAGTTTCTCCTTTCTGCATGTGGTCCTACCCACTAGAAGGAACTTCTTAGCGTCGTCCCGTTTCGTACTCTCGCTACCAGGACAAACTTATCGGGTACTTTGAAATAGGTCGAATGAATTTTTTAAGGTGCTCTAGATGTTTGTTTTACTCAAGTTGTCGTAATTGATTTGATTAATCTAGTTGGAGATGGTAACATCGCCTAGTCGAAGCCTTTCCCTTCTACACGTGGTCCTACCCACTAGAGGGAACTTCCTAGCGTCGATCCGTTTCCACTTTTTCGACTAGTGCAAGATAATCGATACTCGAGAGCTATAAGTAGAACAAACCTCTCTGTTCTCAGAAACTCTTTCTTTACTATTTCCTTAGTTTATTCCAATAAACTAAGCAAATAGTCGGGGCTAGGATAAAGTTATAAACATAACTTTATTTCTTAGTCTTAGTCTTTTTTTTCGAGTTATTATCTTACGAGTTACTAACTACTCTACAAGATTATTCGCAGGGAAAAGGAAGAAGGAAGGAGGAATTGTACATATTTGGTCTGATTATTTCTTCCTTTTCATTATCTTATGAGTTACTAACTATACGAGATAATTTGCAGGAAAGCAGAAAAATCATATATTTATACATCACCAAAAAGGCTTGTCTTTATAGATCCCTATTACAAACTACTCTAACAAAGGAGATTCTATTTGCATCTCCTCTGCGACCTTCTCGCCGACTGACTGCATCTCCTCGATTAACCGTTTTGCTTCATATTCGGTACAGTCGAAGTCGGCTTCAACAGAATGAGGGTTAAGGTTGGGGTCACGGGCTTTTAGCTATGCTAAAACAAAGCTTACAGCTCCTTTGACCGCTTCTCTTATTGAGTCATTCTGGTTGGTCTTCATAGTAGATACCAACTCTTGCAAGGTACCAACTTGCTCCCCAATGGCACTCGTATGAGCAGGTATGTATCATCGCGAGGCGCGACCTTTCCAGCACGTAGCCCATCGAGTACATTGTTCAAAAGCGAAATGTTGTCTTGAATATTGATCTTCATCGACTTCATCTCCTCCTGGGTGCAAGTCGAAGCCTTATGGAGTTGTTTTATTTCAACTAATCGCTCTGAAAGGAGTAAGGATTGGTTAGATAAAACGATTCTACGAGAAGAAAAAAAATGATTTAATAGCAGGTAAAGTTTTATTTACCCGCTAATTGAGAATCTAACTTCTCAATTTCTTGATCTTTGTCTTTCGCGATGCGGGCGATCTTGCGAACGACCAAGGACTTTTCCTGGACCTCGATCCGAAGAGTCCCCACCTCGGCCTGAAGGGCCTTATTTTGACTTTTTTTCGTAAAAGAATGAGAGGTTAAGAAGGTGAAGATCAAGATTAGAAGCAGTCGTGACTCCACGTACTGTTTATTTTTTTCCTACAATTCCTGAGTTGCAGAGTTAGCCTCCTGAAGCTTCTTCAGAAGGTTGGTGACCTCATCCCTTAGCTTTTTTGTCTCAGCTTTTTCGAAGTCAAGCGAATCAGCTAAGGTCTTTTCGTCACTCTTAAACCTGAAAAGGTTAAGGGTAGACATGAATACACAAACGAGCAGTCGTAAGTATTTCTGCGACTGATGCATGATCGTAAGTTTTTCTACGATTACTTCTAGTTGTAAGTTTTTCTACGATCAGTACTAAGTCGTAAGATTTTCTACGACAACCCCCACCGAGTGCTGAACAAGTAGTCGAATTATAAAACGATTATGAGTGTCGGTCACTCACCTCCTCTCTGCTTGCTCGCAGAGTACTGCTTTCTCTTGTCGCAATTTGACAAGTTGCCGATTGTACTCGCAAATCGTAGCAACTTGTTCCACGGCTCTCTGCAGGAGATAAAGAAGATAACAGACAGGGATAAAACCATACATATAAGTATCGATGAATACTTACATTCAAGCTTGACCAAGCAAACATGGAGACTATCCGTGACGGATCCGTCAGCCCATCCATCTCTTCAACTCGTTTCCACCAAACCCCTTCGAGATGTTCGTTATCGAAGACATCCTCGCAGTTGAGAATGTTGCTGGGGTGAGGAACTCGGTCACGAGACTGGTAGGCGGAAGATCCTATGATAGAAGCAGGGCCAAAGAAATCAGAGCAGAAGTTAAAGTACTCTTCTTCCTCTGATTCGATGATGGAGGCACCGCCTGGAGGACCGGAAGAAACGTCCTTGACAACCTCCTTACAAGCACGGTGGTCGGAATTCTCACCACCACCGACTCCCGGTGTCTCCCTCGTGGCCTTCCTCGTATCCACTTCCATCCCTACGACTACCTCGGTGGTCGTAGCGACTTCAGCAGCGACGACTTCCTCCACCATGGGAATAGTAGCTAGAGCTTCAGCTACTACCGCAGTCACACCTTCGCTGGCTGAAGAGGTGACAGCGGGCTTCTCAATAGAAGCATCCCTAGGGGCTGAAGGAGTTGGGCTAAGATCACAAAACAAAAAGTAAGTTAACTTGTGAAAAACAAAGGGTAAATACTGTTCTTACACTTTAGTTTTTCACATACCTCTACGCGCTGGACCTAACCTGGAACTTGGGAGCAACCTTCCCAACGGAAGGTTTCTTCGACTTCTTCTCGACTATTGTGGGTCGAGATTCGGTCAAGGGAACGGGAGTCCCTTCTTCCCGACTCCCCGAGTGGCCGAGATCTATCTCGACCACCTTAAGAGCACTGCTCCCCTCGACCTCAGGTCCTGCTGGAGCAGTAGTTTTCTTCACAAAAGACATGAAGCTCTTCCAGTTCTCCTTTTCTAGCTGCCTTATAAAGCCACGAGAAATAGAAATTGTGAAAGTCTTGTTGTCGTAATAGAAGGGTACCTTAGCCTTGGAGGCTTTGCACTTAAGGGTAAAGGCAGCTTCCTCTGCTTTTTTCCTCGCCGCAGCCATGTCCGCGGCGAATTTAACAAAAGGAGCAGGAGGAGCCGAACTCGAATCACCCTTGTCGCCGACCTTTACAAGTCAACGCTTTTTTGGTTGGAGGAGCTTTTGCTGACTCCACTTGCTCTGTCGCCCCAATGACCACCAAATCTACTTTCTCGTCGTCTTGGCAGTCTTCCATGCCTACTTTCTGTTGAAAATTAGAAAAAGAAAGTGGTCGTAAGTTTTTCTACGATCACTAACTGTTCGTAAGTTCTTCTACGACCAGCCCACAAGTCGTAAGTCTTTCTACGACAAATCCTTTAGTCGTAAATCATTTTACGATAATAGGTGCCTAAAGACGAAGTTGATTATCGATTACCTTTAGGCGCTCCACCTTTTCCTCTGCGGTTAAAACCGCAAGAATTTGGGGAGCTCCTACACTGGACGGACTCTTCTCACAGATGAGACTGACGCAAGCGTCAATCTCCGCCTGTGGAAGATCTATACGGACAAGTAGCACAATCAATAGACCAGATCAAGATTAGCCAAGGCCAAGGTCAAAAAGTGAGTTTTTCACTTACCATCCTTGTAATCCCTGGTCGGATCTTCTTTCCCCGAGTACCTCCACATAGGAGGGACTCATTTCTTCAGGGGACTAATGCAGCGCGTGACGGAATCCTTCACCACGTGCCATCCGGTAAGCCCCCCATCTTCAAGTCTTTGATGGCTTGAATGTAGGGGGCGATCCGGTCAAGATTACTGAGAGTCGAATCCCAGGAAGAGGCCCTCTCGGTGGCGTTTTCGATAAGCGAAAGTCTGTCTTCCTTGGTAACTTCCCAGTAAAACCACTTCTTCTTCCATCCCGGCCACGACGACCGGGTGAACATCTGAATATACTCCTTCGACTTCTCGTCGTGGAGCTTCAAACCACAACTCCCAGCAATTTCGTCTTGACGAGCTATCCCGTAGTAATACTGGAAAAGCTCGAGGTCCGCCGGAATCCCCAGGTATACCTCACACAAATACACGAATATACTCAGCATTGTGATGGAATTAGGACCAAGGTTCACTAATTCCACCCCAAAGTGCTCGAGCGCGAGTGTGAGGAAGGGGTGAGCAGGCAATCGGAGGCTACACTCACAATACGCCTGGAAGACAGGGATTTGACCATCCTCCCCCGATGGCCAGTGTTGTCTATTCGTCGTAATCCACTTCACGAGTAGCTCCTCGGGATTTTTCTCGGCGGCAACCAAGGCATTCATTTTCGCGTCGTCCATTTCTGATTCAGCCCACTCGGAGATGATCCTAGCCATCTTTTCTTAAGGAGGAAAGAGTTGGATTTGGGAAAGCTTTAAGAAAGCGCACAGTGTCGCTGGCGGCGGAAGAGATGAGAAGACATCGAACAGTCAGGGTGAATTGGAGAAAAGATAAGAACCCTAAGTTCATCCCCGTAATCCGTTTTATAACCGTACGCTTGAAACAAAACGCCGTGGGAACCCAACGGTTTCCACCGCTTCGGGAATTTCTCTAACGGACAGATCGTTTTAAAATCTGCCTGTTCGAGAGTACCGAGTCTCTTTTCACACCTCTAGCGAAATTACCTTCTTGACCAAGTATACTTCTGATCAAAAGAAATGCCGATCGGAAAGGTTTTGCTTCCGATCATAGGGCCACGATTATTCCGAAGTCGTAATATTTTCTACGACTATCTTGTAATAGTAAAATTTCCAACAAACTGCCTCGACCAAGCATATTTCTGGTCGAAAGAAACACATGTTGAAGAGTTTTTCCTTCAACGTTTTTTCCTATAGCCTCCTAGTGGTCGTAGGATCATCTACGACTCCTCGCCCAAGTAGGTTATTTTCACTTGAAACTGGGGTGCTAGATGACGAGGATCTGATAATCATCATTTTATTATTTATCCTTAATCGTATAATATGGGTAAATATGACGTCACACGGTATACCCCTTACTGTTGTAAGGGAGAAGTTAGCCAGGTGGTCGTAAGTCCTTCTACGACCACCCCCATAGTCGTAAGTATTTCTACGACTACCACGTAATCGTATGTTCTCCTACGATTACCTTCGGTTGTAAGTCTTTCTATGACCAGTATCCAGTCGTAAGCTTTTCTACGACTACCCCCTGGTCGTATGTCCTGCTACGACCAGTCCTGCCACGACTTCTCCACAGATAACTGGGTCTACTCGCTAGTAGGCCCTATTAATTGTGAGATCTGAGCAGTTAAGATATGTAGTTATACCTGGAATAACCGTAGATAACTCACCATTATCTCTGATTGATAACCGTTAGGCAACGTGGGGAGGTTACTACTCCGATAATTACTCTCATTACTGCATAATGATGAACGCCTCCTGACCTGGAACGACAACCGCCTCCACAGTATACTATAAATAGGCATCTTTTAGAGGTAATGGGGTTAGGCTTTTTGGGAGAAAAAAAGGGCGCAAGTCTTTTCCTTGATTGTAACCAGGGTACTAAATACAGCACACACAGGATTAGGGTTGTTATTCTCGCTGGAGAAGGCCCGAACCTGTATAAAAATTCCCATGTCTCCTTTGTCTGCGTGATAAATTGTGGAGACCCCCCGAATCAAATAATCTTTACGTAAGATTGGTTCTAAAACACCGACAGTTTCAAAAAGTACTTTCATAATATTATGAATTTATTGGATTTTGTAAATATATTATAATAATAATTAGTGATCAAAATTGTATTTTAGAGACCTTGTCGATGTCCAAAACTACTTGTTTTTGTGAACCAGAGGGGCGACTATATGACCGTGAGCTTAACTTCTCAAACGGTTCTCATATAAGTATCAACTATGGCTTTCAGACTTTCTGAACTGATTAAATGGCCTGCTTAAGTCTATCGTCGTTGGCTAGTTCAGCTGACATGCATGTCACCTCTGTAGCCGTGTTATCTAGGTTTTGAGTACAACGAACTACACACATATGGTGTGCGTAGTTGTAAATAATTTTTAGTATTTGACACAGTACATTAAGCGCTCAGATTTAGACGTACGCTACAGTTCTGCACCAGCTAGCATAGCTAACATGGGTTGGCCATTGTTAAGATCTGACACATCAGTATCATGTACGCACAATAAAACGGGGTTGCGCACACTACCCAATACATCGATCATGGTAGATCTGTTCAATTGATCATACAGGGTGTTGAGACGACCCACACGTTCTATTTTCTTAGGTAGAATATAAGTCTACGGTCCATTCTTAATAAAACATAACTTTGTCAAGAATTCAAAGATCAAAGTAGTATAACAGAAGCATATGCGGTGGATCTGATAAGCTAAACAACTGAAAGATGGTTTTACAAATACATTTAAGATATAATTAAATTAGAAACATTAACCCAACTCTATTGTCTTACTCTCTTCTATCTTCGAGTCATCTTCAAAGATGGATTTATTGTCCTTCTTGTGTAGAAGCAAGTCATAACCTCCAAGGATTGAGTTGTTGTAGCGAAGCTTCTAGTGTTTTCATTCTCTTAGTTGAAGTCATAATCTCTTCCTTCTTGATCTTCAGTGAAGCACTCTTCTAAATCTACGACATTAGTCTAACAAGGAGAATATACAATAGGAATAAGTATAAAAGGTACTCAACAAGTTTAACATTAGCAAACCAACAAGTACATGCTCTAACTATCCAATTATACCAAACCTATACTAGCGAAGGACCCATGTCCTTGAGAATGTGCTATATAGTTTTTCTAAAACATTTATGATCAAATTGATCAAGTTTTAGTTATGAAATCAAGTTTCTTGCCGTGATGCAGCTTCTACCCAAAACCAAGGAGTGACAGTCACATTTTTACTCTGCAGAGGTGTGATACTTTACCCACAAACATCTAGTCTTTAATGCCGACAGGACATACACACTTCTTTTAGCGTGTGGCCAAGACTATGAGATCACAGTGCATTTCGAGTATTCCATCGGAGTATATCTCTGGCAAAAATCCATAGCTTCCACTATCTAACTTCCGAAGAAGCAGCAAAGGGTCCTTAAATCTATCTTCCAAAGAAGCGCTAGAGGGTCCTTAATCCTACTCAGGGATAGATCCTTCGGGACAATTATTTGGCAAAGCCCAAATAACCAGGTATGTGGTCAACGCGAGTTAACGATGCTCGAATGCCTTATGGCAGTAGTTACTTAGTCCTTATATGATAATCTCATATGTAGTGGAATCACAACACTTCCATAAACACATCCGGCGATTCCAGCTACAATCCATACTAGTGATCATCACATAACCACTTCAGATGTCATATTGATTCGTGATTTTATAAAGTAATTGATACTGAAATTAAATCCAAAGAAATATGATCAAAAGTGATGAACTTGCCTGAGAATATGGAAGAATTAAAGACCGAAATATTTGAAGACCAAGGATTCAAGCTTGATCAACAGATCCGCATGTTACTCTGATTCTGAAGGAAGGAAAAATACAAATAGAGTCCAATTAAGGACTAACACCAAATGAAACATAATGCATATGCAAGGGCTACC
This sequence comes from Ampelocalamus luodianensis, assembly GCA_036346255.1. Taxonomy (NCBI): domain Eukaryota; kingdom Viridiplantae; phylum Streptophyta; class Magnoliopsida; order Poales; family Poaceae; genus Ampelocalamus; species Ampelocalamus luodianensis. Next base: position 42,689,497 of record CM070631.1, read on the forward strand.
ATGCTACTTGACTAAGATTAACACATGGCTATCGACTCTCATTATAGAGTGATATCAACATTTTGAATAGTGAAGGAGAGAGAAACAAGATATGTTTCAATTTCTCTTAAGACAATTTGATTTATAAAAGGATGTTAGTTTCAGATTTAAAGAAATACTTTTAAGTTTTAGTTTCAAAAGATAAATACTTAAATTATTTATATATTTAAGGAAGTGATTTTAGGACGTCGCCAGCTCCGCTGAACGATTCCACCACCGGAGATTATGCTCCGCCTGTTCCTAGATCTCCCGACGCCATTCTCGTGCGCCTGCGATGCCGAGCCAGAGCTACCTCGCCTCTGTGCAACCCTAGCTATTAGAGCCCCTAACGTTGTCGCTGGTTCGTCGAACCCCCGGTGATCTCTCTGTGGTTCCTCTGGGCTCCCGCGTCACCGAGTCAACTCTGGCTGGCTACTGTGCCCCCCTCCCCCACCGCGTCGCACCCCTTTTTGGTCCCGTTCTGGGCCTTACGCCTGTGCGCTGCTGCCGCTGTTGTGGATGAAGGCCCAAAATGCCGCCACTACCATCGTCGAGATGGTGAGGTGCCAAGCACCTCAACTACTCTGACGGTGGTGGTTTTGTCACTGGTAAGTCACCTCTCTCCTACTGGATTGTTGTGCATGTGTTGTGCTGTGATGGATGTTGGAGCTAGATGGATGATGCCAAAATGTATGCATGCATTCTTAGAATGGTACTAGGTGATGAACTAGAAACGCGTTTGGCACGATTCTTGCTAGTATTTCACTACATCATGATTTGAACAAACAGATCATACTAGCATCAAGGTCCTTATGAAGTTATCCTGATGAAATTAAGATAGGCTAGAGAACTGACAACATTCTAATGATGAATAACAAATCTGAGCAATGTCTTAGCCAAGGTAGTTAGGATCATGATCCTACTCTTAGAGTCTTACGATTCTACTAACCCACGATAGCCTGTCGATGCAAATCGCACTGTCGATCCTACTCGTAGAGACTTAGGGCAGAAAAAAATTGTAATAGTCTTTTCTTCTCCCATTGTTCATATGGGGTTATCTCTTTATTCTTTTTGGGAACCCTGTTTAGGACATGACATGAAGTTAATATAGCCTCCCCCCACCATGCTTTGGAAAGACCCGCTGTTTCTAACATGGCGTTAACCAAATCAATTAGAGTGCGATTTTTTCTTTCAGCAACCCGTTTGACTGGGGTGAATAGGGAGGCGTCCTCTCATGGATTATACCATGTTCCTCACAGAATAAATTGAACTCATTAGAAAAGTACTCGCCGCCACGGTCAGACCTAACTCTTTTGATTTTCTTTTCAAGTTGGTTCTCAACTGTTTTATAGATTTTAAAGTAGTGAAGAGCTTCATCTTTAGTTTTCAAAAGATACACATAGCAGAACCTAGTGGAGTCATCAATCAAAGTCATGAAATATCTATTACCACCTTTTGTCAACACACCATTCATCTCACACAGATCTGAATGTATGAGTTCTAATGGTGCCAAGTTTCTTACCTCCGTAGTTTTATGAGGCTTACGAGGCTGCTTTGATTGCATACAAACTTGATATTTAGAACCTTTGGTAAGGGTGAATTTCGGGATTAACTCTAAACTGGCTAACCGTGTCATGCAACCAAAATTTATGTGACAAAGTCGTGAATGCCAAATAGTAGTCTCATTACCACTGCAAACATGGTTCACAACATTATTACACAAATCTGAAAGAGATAGGCGTAACAAGCCTCCGCACACATAGCCTTTACCAACAAATTGTCCACACTTGGACATTACAAATTTATTGGACTCAAATACCAGTCTAAAGCCATCTCTACACAAAAGAGATCCGCTCACAAGATTCTTATTGATAGATGGCACATGATGCACGTTCTTTAGTTGCACAATCTTCCCCGAAGTAAACTTCAGATCGACCGTGCCAACACCATGAACAGTAGCATGTGACCCGTTCCCCATTTGAACGGCTGAATCCCGAGTGACTTGGTAAGAAGAGAACAATGAAATATTAGCACACACATGTATATTAGCACCAGTGTCTATCCACCAATCTCGATAGATTGACATACGGAAAGAACAGTAGGTAAATTACCATACCCTGATATTCCCGTCTCAGTAGTACCAACAACAACATTAGCAGACTTAGAATTCTGCCCTTACTGATTCTTCCCACCCTTGCGTTTCCTGCAATCATTGGTCCAATGACCAGGTTCGCCACACACAAAGCAAAGGCTATCCTTTGTGTTCTTCTTCTTCTTCTTGAAGCTAGTTGTTTGTGCAGTCTTGTTCTTGCCTTTAAACTTTTGAGTTTGGCCATTCTTTTTCTGCACCACATTGGCACTAGAATGTCCCTCATTACCTCTGATGTGTGTATCTTTTGCCCTCGCCTTCTCTTCAACATCAAGAGACCCAATGAGATTTTCAACAGAAAACACTTGTCTCTTGTGTTTTAGGGAAGTAGCAAAATTCCTCCAAGAAGGAGGAAGCTTGGCTATAATGCATCCCGCGACAAACTTGTCCGGTAACACACATTTGAAGTGCTCGAGTTTTTTGGCCATGGATTGTATCTCATGAGCCTGCTCAACTACAGAATGGCCGTCAACCATTCTATAGTCATGGTATTACTCCATGAGATACAATTCACTGCTTGCATCCGAAACCCCAAACTTGGCCTCAAGTGCATCCCACATCTCTTTCCCAGTTTTAATCACCATGTATGCATCAACTAACTTCTCACCAAGAACGCTAATCATGGCACCTTTAAAAAGGTTATCAGCAGCCTCGAACGCTTGCTCCTGTTCAGGAGTAAGTGTTCCTTCAGACTTGCCACATGCCACATGAAAAATGTTCATGGCAGTTAGCCAAAGCACCATCTTGGTGCGCCATCTCTTGTAATTCGCACCATCGAATTCAGAGGGTTTTAGTGCAGCAGCAAAGCCAGTTGACAAAAAAATGCCTATAATAAGGTTTTTGGATTGTTGAATGTATGAGCATTTTTTGAATTACATTAATCCAGAAAAGTACTAGATAAATCATAGAGAATACTATAGCCATTTTCACAAAGCAGATATACAAGAACACTATAGATATACGAATTTCTAGAAGGACAGAAACTACCATACCTATCTCAGTGTTCAAGTAAACAACAGATAATAAAACTAAGTAAACAACAAGTGTGAGATAGGCATACCCAGAACCAGCGGAAGGAGCAACAGAAGTAGAAACAGGAGTCTTGGTGAGGTCGTCGTTAGTCATGGCGTAGTGGATGCAACAGAGATCTTCGTGGATGTCGTGGTAGTAGTCGCGCAGATGTAGTCGTAGCAGAAAATCAGATGAAGCGAGCAGTCACGCGAACGCTCCCCAAAAACCTTATTCGTCCTCGCTCGTGCAAGCCTTCAAGGATGGGGTTCCGGAGGCCTTCTCTCCCGGTGCGACCGTACACGCGCCTCGCCGGGATGGAGATCGCTAGAGACAACAACAAAAACATAGAGTACTGTCTAAGTCTTTCGTATTGAGAGCCGTTTGAGAACCAGTGCTCTGTTATTCTAAATAGCAAAAAACGAAGAGGCCAGAATAGTGTTAACTGCAGCCATTACTCACTAGTAACCTACAACCATTACTTAATAGTAACCGCAGCCGTTATTCACTAGTAACTGTACCGTTACTGCTAGCCATTCGTTAATACCATTTACTGCGAGTCGGTGCGTTTCGATTTTCGAATAGATAAAGAAAAATGCGCACGCACACGACACGCTCACAGACGCGCAAGACACGCGATACACGCACGGCACGGCTCGGCCGGCGGCGAAGCAGCGTGTATTGGCTCTCTCCAATTCCACAAGGGGGTTACCACGTTCCACCTTTTAAGGTGGTGTAACTCCCATTCAACTCTCCATATGGAACTAAGCAGTTTTAGCACATGCACATGGGCCTTTGGGATTTTTTCAGGAATTAATTAGAATTAAAATTGGGCCTAGCCCGTATTAATTCCAACAATAGATCGGGTGTTACATACATGTCATCATATGTATGTGAAGTGAATGAGCATAAATTACGGGGTGCACACCTATACGTATGTCAGTTTTGATAAGATAAAACAATATTGAACCCGGTGTTCTGTGCACCTCTGAAGCTTCATTTGGATCCGCCCCTGTTAACAAGGTTTAGATGACTAAAATCACGCTATCATGATCTATCCCTATGTGCATGCATCACAATTTCTACTAGCTACGGCCATTAGAACAAGCATTGAAACATGCACCTATTTATAGTTTTATTATATTTGACTCAAGTGAAACACCTTGATGCTTGATGAATGAAATGTGCAAATGCTTGAGATATCAATGCCGTTGTCCTATTCCTCTTCCTAGGTCATTTGCTTCCTCTCTTCCCTGGCCGTGAGCTGAAAAGGCAGCCTTAGTGCTGTTGGTTGGGAACAAAGAAAGAAAGAGGACTGAAAGAATAGAAGAGGACTCCCTATATGAAATGCTCAAGTACTGCTGGAATGGACTTGATGATGCTTGAGGAAATGTTTGAATGGAGGCTCACATTTCCTTCCTTTTCCCTTTCCCTTCCATGGCCGACGCATGCAAGCATTTGCCATGGTTAAGAAAGGAGGAGAGGAATGAGAAGGAAAGTGATGAGCTCACCAGGCCAAAATGAGCAAATGGCTTGGTCGGTTGCTTCATGCACGATGCAATGCCATGGCTTCTCTAGTAAGGAATCATTCCATTAATTTTATTTAACTTTCTGAAATGGAAATCCTGATTTTATTGCGCTCTTACGACTTCATGGGACACCCTGCATTTTGGGTAAGATGGTAAAAACACTTCCTATGATATTTTGGTAAAATTGGATGGTCAAAGGGTATTTCTGGTAGTTTATCGGAGCCTCCAAAGCTTATTTTGGAATATTTTTAGATCTGAAAACACTTTTCATTGAGGCCACCACTTTGCTCTTTTCATTTTTAAAATAGATAAGGACCATTTTGTAAAATACCAAAAGCATAAGGGTGTTTTTGCAAAGTGGCTGAATGATGGACCTTTTTGTAATTTTTTTTTCTGAAATTGTTTTTTAAACCAAAAATGTTTTTCCCTATTTGCTTGGAATGCTCTTTTAACTAAAATTGTGCCCCACTGGTCGCTGTTGTTCTAGCGGTTAGCGGGAATTCATGGAACATGTTATTTTAAAAATTATTTATACTTTTGATTTTTTTTTCTCAAACCAAAATATTTTTCTCCTACAGAAAAATGTGTATTCTATGAGTGCACAAACATTTCTCTTTGAAAACTATCTTCAAAACTTGATTCCTCTGATGGACGTTGGTGCTATGCAAATGCAACTGCAATTGGTGCCTAGAGGAAAGAATAGCCTCTAAGAGATCAGTCTTCCGGAACTATAATTAGTCGCTTAGTCGAACGAATGCTCAAGTAAACGCAGGACAAATGAGTAGCGGATGAGTATAATGTAACGCAAGGAAAGTCCATCAACTTAATAGAATAGGGTTTTCGTCGACACCGCTCTCTAACAAGCGTGACCGACCTAGCCAGCGGCGTGGCTGAACCGAGATTTTTTTTTTTTTACAGCCAGCAGCGTGGCTAGTCGAAAATCAGGTTCGTTACAGGGGTACTGTACGTGATTTGCCCTTGATTTGCAAGTACAGGGCCGCGTGCTTTGGTCGGGATCGAGCTAGATAGCGCTGTTGAGGTTTTAATGCCCGGTGGTTAGGATTCGTGCAGGAATGATACCGTGAACAATATTACATGTACGGTTCGGTGTGGCTTGGCATGCATGGGCCACCGCCGCTGCAGTTTGGTAGATCCTAATTACGAGGGGCTCCACCTACACGACGTAAAGTGTAGCGGGGGGTGCATGCGTGCAGGGGACGTGTTTTTTATGAAAAGGGCGAGCGACTTACTGTACACTTTCGTGCGCACACAGGCACCGTACGTACGCTTTACAATAATGTATAATTGAGCTATTGCGGATTGCGGTCCCGCAAACGCTTCACACAAGTTAGTTTTCGCTAATTGTGTAGTGCTAACAAATGATTTGAGCCTTTGCATTGCTCTAGCGCGCCTAAAAACGCTGTACTTCGCCTTGCCCATTTGTGAAAATTGGCGATACATGTGCATCCCACTTAATTTAATTTAATTTACAGCTTCGATTTTGAGGCTTGCAAATGATCAGTATTCCGACTTTAATTACCCTGTTTAAGAATATATGCTGCTTTGGACATCAACACGGTCTCTAATATACAACTTTGACTACTAATTTTTATATGAATATGTTCATAAAATAATATGAAATAATTATATTATGGAAATATTTTTCGTGACTAATCTAATGATATCACATGACTAATATATATATATATATATAGGAAAATAGCATGATACTCCCGGGAGTACGTACTCCCACTTCTCATAAACCACTTAAATCGTATGATGATACCTCTTTATCTATTTGAGTATACTCTAATAATGATTATAAGATACTCCAAAGTGAGTTCTATGAAAAAATTAGCTAAAGTCCACTTTTATAGCAAAATTTATGTATATACTTCTTTTATATATATGAAAAAGGGTATATAGCAAAAATAAAGGACTCCAATGAAATTTTTTCAATCAAGTCGCATTGAAGTATCTTATAATTGCTATTTAAGTATATTAAAAATGATAAAGAAGTATAATACATTCGTTTAAGTAGTATATTCGAAGTGGGAGTATGTACTCCCGGGAGTACGAAACGAGTGTCATATATATATTAGTAGTCAAAGGTAAAGGTAAGGAAGTTTGAATTCACGCTTTGTAAAACGCCGTGTATTTTCTGAACGGACGGTGCAGTTTGTTTAGATGGAGTAATATGGCACGTACTACAATCAAATTCAAATCTAAAAGCAACATTTATGTCACTAGCTAGCTACTTTCTGAAACCCCCAAACTGCTCCTGTTCCTGCGCAGATGCGTACGTACGTTAATCTGCGCGGTGCGCATGCATGCATGGCCGGCCGCGCGCGCACGGAGTTTCAGCTTGGACAACGGCATCGATCGCGTGAGGACTGCAGCGCGCGCTGACGACGACACAGTCAGACTCACAGCACCGTATGTTGATCTGTTACTGTACGATGCCTCCCCCGGCCGGCCTGCAAGCAAATTAATTAGGGGGAAGCACGGCGAACGGCCACGCATGTCTGCTGGGACTTGGGGGTGCGTACTTGTTCTCCACGGCCGGCCTACATGTGATCCGTAGCCAGCCAGCTAGTCGATGCCGTGCATGCATGATCCGTACCGTACGTGAGATCGATCGATCGACCCGAGCATGCAGGCCGCGCGGCCGTATGTACGTAGAAGACGCGCTGTGATTAGTTAGTTCTTGGGCTAGCTAGCTAGCTTCCGCGGGTTTTGATCACCATATATAGTCGTCGCTGAACAAATGCAAATGGACGTGCGTGTGTTAATCTGCTTGAGCGTAGAGAGAGATGGAGAGTCAGAGTAGGGATCGGATCGCGGCCAAACCAGGTGCATGCATGGGCAGTATATTGGGGGGTTTCAGAAATGAGAAGAAGTAAAATTTCCTAAGCCTTCATTTTCGAGTGGCGCAAGTTAATTTAGAGTAGTACTCCACGTATTGCTATACATCACCCGTGCGCAAGCTGTGGTAGCGTACGTGAAATATCCTTATACAACAACAAGAGTTCTTGTATTTTTTTTTTCATAAACTAGGTGCGTATTTAATGTGAGAATGGCCTTACTGGTGCTAGCTAGCTAGCTAGCCATCTGGTAGATAGGTAGGTGAATTTGGCACATAAGCATCAATGCATGCATGCATCCGGCTTGTTAAAGAGAGAGAAGTCCAGCATCTGTAATAGTTGTGCCGTGACCAAGTTGTACACGACCACTGCTTGCTGTCCGGCACGACAAACATGTACACGAGCACTGCTTGCCGTCCGGCACGACAAACACTTCGTTCTTTCCTTCTTTGTAAGCCGATCTGTTATGTTCACTTAACGCACAAGCTGTAAACTCCCTGTAAATTCTGAGTATAAATATACATCAAACCCTCAGGGGTTTCTTGCGACAAACCTTTAGTTTTTACATGGTATCAGAGCCATTCCTCAATTCATCAATATGCCATGTCGACGATTAGTTCTTCTACAATCTCTACGTCTAGTTCCTCCACAAGTTTCCCTCAAACCTCGATCATGTCCAGTGCGTCTTCTTCTTCCACCGGATTGCTTCCCACGCCATCCTTCAACACCTTTGTCACAGTGAAGCTCCATCATGAGAATCACCTCATGTGGAAAGCACAATTTGGTTCCATAGTTGCGGAGTCAACAGCTTTTAGGTTCTGTAGATGGATCAAGCACTTGTCCAGCCGCCACCATATCACAAACCGTTGTCAATGGCGAAGTCATCCAAGTTCAGAACCCAGCGTACCTGCTGTGGCATTAGTGGGATCAGATGGCCCTTAGTGGATTGTTGTCCTCCTTTAGCGGGGAGATTTTGGCGCAAGCCCTCTTCCTATCCACCTTGGCGCAAGTGTGGGCATCCCTGGAACAGATGTTTAATTGCTTGGCAATCCAAGGCATGGATCATGCAGATCCGATTGTAGTTAGCCAACTGAAGAATAAAGATAGCTAGGTTGTTGACTACTTTCAGAAGAGGAAGAAGCTAGCTGGCACAATGGCGCCCATTGGTTACCCTCTTCGTAATGAGGAGATTGTAACCTATATTCTTGCCGGTCTTGGCTCAGATTATGAATCTCTTGTCACGTCGGTAACAAAACATCCTAAGCCTTTTTCTCTTAATGATCTTTATGCCCACTTGATCAGCAATGAGCTTCGACAAGAGTTCAACAATGCGAAAGTATATATTACTTCTTTGGCCAACAATGTAACTCATGGAAACTTCAACTGCAGTAACAACAACAATGGTTGTGGTGGCTGTGGCTCACGTACAGCATGGAAAGGACGAGGCCGTGGCTAGGGCAATCTACCCAACCGTGGAGGAAAGAGCAACAACCCTAAACGACCAACATGTCCAGTATGCGGTAATATCGGCCATGATGCACTTTGTTGCTATCATCGATTCGATCTGTCTTATCAGGTAGAAGACAATAGGTTTGGAGGGATAGCTGCTGGTGCGACTGGCTACAATGTTGATCACAATTGGTACACTAACACAAGTGCTGCAGATCACCTCACAAGTGACCTTGATAGGCTGATCATGCATGAGCGCTACAAGGGCATAGATCAAGTTGCGAACGGTGTAGGTTTGTCTATATCACATATTTGTCAATCTACTATTTTTGGCTCGCATCGTCCTTTAGTCCTTAACAATATTCTTCATGTTCCTCGTATTAGCAAGAACTTACTTTCGGTTGATAGATTTTCTCATTACAATTTCACCTTTTTTGAGTTTCATCCATATTTCTTTTGTGTTAAGGACAAGGCCACGAAGAAAACTCTTCTTCACAATAGATGTAAAGGAGGGCTCTATCCTATCAACATAGTTGATGCGCATCCACCCCGACGTTCATTTGCTTCTTTCAAACTTTCATCTAGTCTTTGGCATATTTGGCTCAGACACCCTGATCATCAAGTAGTTCAACATATCATCAATACTACTCAAGTTCCTTGTTCTCCAGATAAAGATGACATTGTGTGATGCTTGTCAAAGAGAAAAAAATACACCAGCTACCTTATAGTTCCTCTATGTGTGTGTCCACTTTTCCCTTGGAACTTATCATTCAGATGTGTGGGATCTTGTTGTAACTTCAATAGGAGGCTATAAGTATTATGTGAGTTTTCTTGATGATTACAGTAAATTCACATGGATATATGTTTTGAAAAGCAAGTCTGATGTTGAACAAGTCTTTATCAATTATAAAAAACATGGTGAACGTCTTCTCAATCACAAGATCCTTGCTGTCCAAAGTGATTGGGGTGGAGAATATCAATAGTTACAATTTTTTTTTTTTACAAACCTTGGTATTTCTCATCGAGTGTCTTATCCTCGCACACATCAACAGAATGGGGTAGTTAAAAGAAAACATCGACATATAGCAGAGACCGGTCTAGCTTTGTTAGCTCAAGCTTCTATGCCCATTTGATTTTGAGACAAAGCTTTCCTCATAGCCACACACTTTATCAATTGTTTGCCTAGCAAAGTGATTGACAATTCTACTGCTTCAACACGACTCTTTAACTTCCCTACATATTACTTTGTGCTTAGTGTCTGGGTTAGTGTGCTGGCCCAATCTTCGCCCTTATAATGCATGAAAACTCTAGTTTCGTTCACAACAATGTGTTTTTTTAGGGTATAGCAATTTGCATAAAGGATATAAATGTCTTCTGCGGACCATTGGTCGTGTTTATATTTCTTTGGGATGTTATTTTTATGAGACCGTGTTTCCTTTTGCTGATCACATCTTCTGGTTCATCTCCTTCTACCGATCCTGTTTCAGCCATGTCTCTTCCCTCTTTACTTGTTGCACCTACACATTCTATTGAGCCAGTTATAGTTGATGATTAGTGTGTTGATTGTGACTTACCTATGATGGTGATATGCCCTAGAGGCAATCATAGAGATGATTGTACCACATCTATGTTTATGAGTTATTGAATAAATGTTATTCGGTTCCTTCAATGAATCATCAGTTATATAGATCAACGAGTATATGACTTATTGGTGAAGCTCTTTAACTTATATGATGTCGTTCTAAAAGTATCTCTGATCAAATGTCACTGGTCAAAACACCAGTGACTCTACGACCAGCACATATATTGATTAATGACCATGTTTCACCGTTCATGGATAGAGATATCGAATCGATAATGTAAACACATGTTAGAGAACATGGGGTTGGATAGACCCACCTTGAGACACTACTGAGATTGTTATGATTCTATGTGTCAGTAGTTGGTCTCAAGCAATGATGATGTATAATCCTTAGATCTGAGATCAGCATAGTTCCCTACATGTGTAATAGGATTCTTAGGGGTTGCCAAATGCTACTCGTAATTGGGTAGTTATAAAGGTAGCTTTCGGGTATGCTATGAAACATGCGGAGGGATGTGACTGGTCGGATATGAGATTTGCCCCTCCTAACATATCGGGAGAGATATCTCTGGGCCCCTCGAAGTGGTCGGATAAAGAAAGTGCATGGCCATGCCACTCATGGTCGAAGAGTTCGACCACATAAGGTTATCCGATACTCGATCGAGAAAGTATTGAACAGTCCATGGATGACATATATCTCGCCTGGAGTTCAAACCAGATATCGTGAGGCAACGGGAGAATACATGAGTAGGTCGCTTAGTTCGATCAGTTACAGACTAGTCGTATGGAGATACGAGCTGGTCGTAGACTGGTCGAACGTAATCACAGAGTGATCGAAACCAGGTCGTAAGGATTTATGAATTGGTCGAGACTAAATATGAATAGTCGTACATAGTTTCAGACTGGTCGTACTTAAGTACTAGCTGGTCGTAAGGAGTTACGAACTAGTCGTACTTAAATATGGACTGATCATGACGAGATACGAGATCGTCGTAAGTGATGAGGACCTGGTTGTAGGTCATGTTGCATTAAGGTTCGTCCGATATAATTTGTGTGTATTCGGAAATCGTTATGTCCTGCTAGGGACTGCTACGACTTGTGGTCGGATAAGAGTTTTTGAGTCAACTAATTACACATAAACCTAACGAGTCACACACTTAACGGGTGGAACAAACCAGTAAGAATACGATTTGTCAAACGTGTTCGGATAGGATCCGTCATGGGGCATTATATAAGGAAATGCTTGAGACTATTGGGGACATGCGAGAGACGTGAGTTACTCCATCGAAACCCTAGCCACCATCTTCCGAGAGCCCCACTGTGCAACTTGGTGCTAGCACACCGACGTACGGTTGTTCCTTCCCGGGACGTGTGGATACCGTAGAGGCGCTACTACGGTTGCTGTTGCGCTTGAGAACGGTCCACGATCTTCACAAGGAACTTCAGAGGTTGCTGGAGGAGACGATCGACTCGCGGGTGCGCTGGACAATCGACTATGACCACTACATCGACGTGCTCTTCGTCGGACCAGGTTGCTCCGACTCTTCTTCCGCTGCACTGCGCATCTGGTGGTAACAATCTGTGATCATCTACTTGCTTGGTATCCTGGTTTACATGGTAGATTTTTTGAATTGTTGCTATCGTAGCCTACTCGTATCCCTTCAACCTAATCCTAATCAGTTTGATTTAGTGCTTGATGATGGTACAAGAAACATGTTGCCTTCTTTGGAGCCTGCTCGCGATAGGGGACAACAACAACATAATGATGATCATGAGTAGCAATAGTAGCTACAACAACAAGAACATCGTGTTGTCACACGGTTAGGTTGTGTGGTTCAGCTAAAGGAGTTTACTGATGGAACGGTTCGCCATCTACTCACGGGTAGCAAGGCATTTTTTTGTTGAGCCATCATCACATACTGCAATTCTTAAGCATCTTAGGTGGAAGGAGGCAATGGATATTGAATATAATGCTCTAATGAAGAATGAGACATGGAAGCTTGTACCACCGAGAAAGGACCCGAACATCATCGGGTGTAAATGGGTGTTCAAACTCAAGCAAAAGTTGGATGGCAGTATTGATAGATACAAGGCAAGGTTAGTAGCCAAAGGTTTTGCACAAAGGTATGGTATCAACCATTTGTGAAACTAACTATATATTATTCGCTTGATTTTGTCTCTAGCTCTCTCGAGAGGTTGGCATCTTCGTCAAGCTTATATGCAACATGTGTTTCTACGTGGTATACTCCGAGAAGAAATTTATATAAGTCAACCCTCTGGGTATAAAGATCAGTGGACTCCTGGATATGTGTGTAAGCTAGAGAAGGTGTTATATGGCCTTAAACAAGCGCTGAGAGCATGGTTTTCCAAATTGAGCACAAGACTGCATGAGTTAGGGTTTATATCGTCAAAAGCACATGCTTCGTTGTTTGTTTTCAGTAGCCCAGAGGTTTTCATGTATATGTTGATATATGTAGATGACATTATAATTTTCAGTTCGTCTACAGGGGCAGTGGCAATCTCATTCAGAAGCTGTGCATAGATTTTGCTGTTAAAGATCTTGGAGGCCTAAGTTATTTCCTTGGTGTAGAAGCTACATATAACAAGAAAGGGTTACTATCGACTCAGAAAAAGTATATGCTTGATTTGCTACAAAGGACAAATATGCACAATTGCAAACCCATCACAACACCTATGGTGACATATGAAAAGTTCTTGAGAGAACTAGGAGCTCCATAGAGAGAGGAAGATATTTTTCTGTACTGAAGTACAGTAGGAGCTTTATAGTATTTGACTCTTACTCGTCCTGATATCTCCTATGCAGTTAACATGGTGTGTCAATTTCTTCAAACACCTACTGATTTGCATTGGAAAATGGTTAAGCGAATCCTTTGGTTTGTGAAAGGAATAGCTGATGTGGATTTTGTGCATTTAGAAGTCCTCGTCTTAGTTGTTGAGTGTGTTTTCATATGCGGATTGGGCAGGATGTTTGGATGACAAGCGCACTACTAGTGGCTTTGTAATTTATTTTGGACCAAATCTTGTGTCTTAGAGTTCTAGGAAGCAAGCAACGGCTTCAAGATCAAGCACAGAAGCTGAATATAAGGATTTAGCTAATGCGACAACCGAATTGATCTAGTTGTAGTCACTTTTGCGGGAATTAGAAATGTTTCAATCAAGAGTACTAGTTCTCTGGTGTGATAACCTTGGTGCAACGTACTTGACAACGAATCCAGTTTTTCATGCACACACAAAACACATAGAAGTGGATTTCCACTTTGTCAGAGAACATGTGGCGTGCAAAGATTTGGAGGTTCAGTTTGTTTCGTCGAAAGATCAAGTTGCTGATGTTTTTACTAAAGCACAGCCTGTATTAGGAAAACTTCAAGGCAATCTCAACCTTATTAGATGTTGTGATTGAGGGAGAATGTTAAAGAAACAGAAGTCCAACACATGTACGTACTATTTATGACATGACCGAGTTGTACACGGGCACTGCTTGCCGTCTGACATGACAAATACTTGGTTCTTTCCTTCTTTGTAAATCGCTTTGTATTATGTTCACTTGACGCAAAAGTTGTAAACTTCCTATAAATTCTGAGTATAAATATACATCAAACCCTAATGGGTTTCTTGCGGCAAATCTTTAGTTTTACACGACTATCTTGAGAATGTCATTACGACTTACTAAACTCCATCACTGTATGTCATGTGTGACGTTTTAGATTTAGTCACGTACGCTTAGACCTACGCTTAGACTGTTCATGGGTGGCCGCCCCGGCGGGATGGACTCGGGACTTGATTTCTAGACTGAAAGCTCGAAATCCCGCTGAATTTAACAAAAATAATAAAAAACTATTTCTTTTATTCTCAAAATAAATTAAATATTACTTTTTATTAAAAAAATAATCAAAATAATATTTTTAATTCAAAAAATGATTTTTCCTAGCTCGGGCTTGCCCGTTCGAGACCGCGCTTTTCAGGACCGGTCCGAAGCCCGGCCTAGCCCGACTGTTGAATAGGTCTATGTACGCTATATAGGCATACCTCTGTACATCAACAAAATTCTCATGCTTAGAGATGGCATATGCAAGATGCAATAACAAAGTCACATTCAAATTTATTCCAGTTCCCCCTTCAATTAGTTGCACGTAGGCGCGCCCAATTTAAACACCAACAACAGAAGATGCGGCCGCTCCGATTGGGCCTGGGGGTCAGCTGGCATGTCATCTCGATCGGTCTTATCCGCCTGCTTCCTTGCCTTTTCTAATCAGCTGCAAATTTGACAAGCCAAATAATGCAGCGATCGAATAAATAATTGTTCAGACAAGCACCAAAGATTGCAACGACCTCCAATGCAACCGGCACTGCAACGCGACGTGGACCATAGATCCCGTACATTTATAGGACCATGCAGCACAACTATTAAAAGAGGATAGAAACAACAAAACTGCGATCTGATCACTCTGCTCAACCATAATAGAGCAAAGATTTAAGAGGCACGCGCGAGACAAGCGAATGAGACAAAAGTATACATATTTGTTGGATCTATCATTAGGTCATTTGCTGCATAGCTAATGATCTAACGGGATCATTAGGCCATTTACTCAAATTACCTGAATTTTGCTTGTATGGGAATGTTGCGCATTTCTACCGTTGGCGAAATGAATTACGGTTCAACTGTCCCGAACGAGTGTGCATCTAGAGACCACCAGGGCCACCAGCTTGAAAAGTCAAGGCCTTTGCCGGGGGGCCAGCCAAAATAATGCTCGATCCAGTATGGATGGAGTGGAGTCATTGGACCTGAAAACAAAAACTGAGAGAAGTAATTAAAACACAAAAGGCTCCAGTTTCTGCTACTGAAGTCTCGCCGTCGCGCTCCGGTAACCCTTGGTAGTCACCGGAGCGCACCACCTCGCCTCTCGAGGGCTGGGCTGGCCACCTAGAACGCTAGGGTGTCCTTTTTCTAGTCGTCCGCCGCTTGGCCCCTCTCTCCTCGGTTCTCCGGTGCTCTCTCGTCGGTGTTGAACAGGAGAAGTGCATATCGATCTCTCGCTAGATTTCCTTTCCCCGTGATGGGTTTTGGCGTAGTGTTTTCTATTAGACCAACTTATACCTCGACGACGATGGGTAACCCTTCGCCAGAAACCACCATCAGATTGAGCTTGGCGTAGATAGATCTCATCTGGTTTTCTTCCGATGAATAACAATGCTACCGAGGCATAGGCCCGTGTATATGTCTACGGTCGTTGCCAAAAATCTACTTTCGGCTTCCGCCGGTGTTGGCAGTCATATCGCCCTTGCTAGATCGGAAGTCTCCGGGCAAAGAAGCCTAGCATGTTCCTCATCGAATAAAAAGCTTGGTGGTAAGATGCTCTCCAAAGGTCTACATTGTAAAGTTAGGGTTATGCACTTTAACCTTGTGTTATTAATATGAACTAGATGAATTTTCTAAAAAAAAATAAAATATCACCACCGCTAGAGACAGAGCCAGAAAATTTTTATCTAGGGAGCTATATGATGATAACTAAATATAGAGAGGTGTCAAGTATAAGCATTTCACTATTCTACATAAGAAAACTAGTAGGTATATAGAAGACTTCATCAACTATGAAACACCTGGGCTCCAACTAGTCCTCTGTCCCCGTCCCTGATCATCACCTTACTCAAGTACGTACTGCTCACGTTGGCACATTCATGGAGAGCTACGAAATCTCTACGTTTAGCGCTTAATACAAACTAAGGAAGATTCGCATTGCGCGCATAAGAAGCCCTGCAACCTTAAGCTTATCACAATAAATCGCCGCTAGTTGGAGATTATTTCATGTACATCCCCGTTCCCAGGGGAGATGGACGTGACTGCGGCGCCCTTACTTTGCGGGCTTCCTTTCCGACTGCGAGTCATGGGTTTATGGCCCATCTGTCTCCCCAGACTAGGCTGCCGCCGTTAGTCTAGCCCCCACTAGCCTCAGTATTCTGTACCGGAAGCCGTCACTCCAGAAAGTAGAAAGAAAATGTGAGCTGATGGTGCTAAGGTCGGGACCAGTGGCCGGTAGTACGAGCCAAGGTGTTCGTTTTTACCTCCACACAGTTGCATCCTATGCCTTATCACATGAAACCAGTCAAGAAATCAACAATACGACAAAATCGTGCCAGCTCAGTTGCCCATATGGTGAAACTATTGCTATGTATGCAAAATCATTGAGCAAAACAACTATAGAGAGTTAAATGTATTTATTTTGCAATGTGAGGGGTTAAAAGTTCGATGTTTTAGATCAAAGGGTTAAATAGCCGCACAACACTACTTGTGTCATATGAACTTTTTTTTTAACTAAGTATACATGTGTACACTTTTAGCATAAAAGCGTATACCTACCTTCGTGAGGTCCTGCATCTCTGCAATCCCCTGCGTGTCGGCTGTGTGCGTGGGGTTGTGCCATGTGCATGCAAGCAAGACAGATTAGCTAACCATGAAACAAAGCTAATCAATCGGGAGTAAGCTTCTAAATATCTGAAATGATATATTATCTGATATGTTTGATAGTTGACTCTATATCAAGTAGGGGTACAAATAGAGCGGATAATTTTTGCCCGATCGACCGTCGAAAGGTTTTTGAAGCGAATTCAAAAGGGAGAAATGACTATTCGGCACTATCAATGTCTGACTCCGACTTCAGAAAAAAAATAGATTATGATACGAGATGAGCAACTCTCCATATCCACTCTAATTGTACCCTTACTGTCCAGTGTCATGGGTAGTGATGAACCCGAAGGTCTTTATTTTGTTGGCCCGATCTTTCGATGAGAATGATAAGTTCGTAGGCACTCTGACGATCCTGGCTACGAACACGCAAGGCTCGAAACCACGCAATCGCTGAACTGATTGACAAGTCGTTATCAACCGTGTACGAATATCGGGTTGACCTAACCACGAAGGTCGATTCCTGTATACACCAAGAAGCACGCAAGAACAAGATAAAGCAATCTGAAATTGCAAATATGGATTGAAATATTGATAAGTTGGGATTCCGAAAGCTGTCTTGACAGGTGGTCGTCCGACATAACTGAAGAACAGAAATTTGCACAATGGCTAAATCTTAACTCAAAGAAATCCAAGAAAACTAGAGGGGCGCGACCTCCTTATATAGAGGAGGGGGAGCCATACATATCCAAGAGCTAAGGTGATGGTACTATTCATGAGCACTGTTCATGTGAACAGTATGGCTGTGAATTGTACGGCCCAAAGGGGTGCCCAAGGAGGTGGCCGGCCCAAATAGGTTACAAGGCCCAATTTAGTCCAAATAGGTGACGCAACACTTTCTTTCGATGATTGCGGCGTGCACAGAAGAAATTTAGAGGTGAGGCCAGATCCGTTTGAAAGAGATTGAGATAAGCTTTCAATCAAGTACTCGTGGACCTCAAACGGAGTTCATATGCGAAAGTTATGCATGTTTGAAGTTAGGGCTGTCTCCGGAGGCCGAACTGGATTCCAGAACGTATCCAATTTGAACTCTTGCTTGGCTTGGACACAAAGTGATGTGGTGCTGCACAAATATACATTTTCATCATTAGATAGCATCATATAGTTCATATAATATGAAGACACTCCTAAAAATGAGCTCACCTGATAATTTAAGTGAAGTGTACGAGCTATTATATTTGGAACAGTAACATAGCAAATTTCATTGTATCTATAGGGGTCATGTCCTCATCAGGTAGGGATTAAACAGAGCGGATAATTTCCGTTCATGCGATTGAAAGCTTTTGAAGTGAATTCAGAAGAGAGAAATGAGTATCTGGCACTATCTATGTTCAACGCTAACTCTGAGAAAAAAGTGGAATATGATACAGGATGAGCTATAACTATCTGTATCCGCTCCGATTGCACCCATAATATCGAGTGATGTTGGTCTTATACTAGCGATATATTCCCAACGGGAAACTATATACTATATATATTTTAGTTAATAATTCAATCCACATATAAGATCAATGTGTAATTCAGTAACTGTGTGTGTATGAATGATGCTCTTTCTTATCTTTACTACTTAAAAATCTCTAGTGGTGGTGAGTGAAGCGCTCTTCTCCCCCTTCTCTCACAACCCATCCGCACTGACATGTGGGCCCAGTTTGCACCGGCCCTCTCTATACCCACGTGGCTCCACCTCTTCTCACTCCTTCCGTCGACTTCTGGACCCTCATCTCGTGCACCCCTACGTCTTCTCCATCCCCTCTCCCATGGCGATTTCCCCGCGTGTCAGGCCCTCCACGTCGTGGTTGCTTCTTATACTCCACAGGCAAGCTCGAGCTCCTCCGTCATTGCCATCATGAAGTTGGCAGGCTTTGCGAAGCTCAGGCTCATGACCCCAAATCAGCCCGATGACTCGCTGTTTCACTGCCCACCAGTCGCTCGACAAAATATCTTGCTCATTATTTTCTTATCTAATCGATCTCACCTCTCCTCCACATCTAATCCTACTCTCGCACTCCTCACAATGGCAGAAATCATGCGGCGGTTAGGCGGGAGCGGCATGGCAGCACGACATCGGCAGCAAGCAAGCCGAGGGTGAGGGATATGCAGCGCAGGCGTGGTTGACCGAAGGTGAAGGCCATGCGTGACGCAAGCACAATAGGCCAAGGGTCGGTGCGGCAGGTCGAGGGCACACATAGTAGGCGCCGCGGGCCAAAGGCAAGCGAAACTGGTAGGCTCACGGTGAGATACTATAATATCTTGGCCTGCTAGTAGTGCGGCCCATGTGTCCAATGTAGAGTTGTGTGGTGAGATTTATCGAACCCCGGGCGTGGAATACCCAAAGCCCTTGTGTGTGTACCGTACTAGTCTCATGATCAGTGGCTAGTACACACATCCACAACGTTGGCATTCACATCCATACAATCATACATACAAAATGAAGAAAATATGGTACACAACTTAAGCGATTACATTATTTACAACACAAAGGCCAACAGGCCAAATAAAAGCTCAAGTATCAGAAGTAGCAAATATAACAACAGAAGCAAAATTGTATAATGAGTCGAAAATTCTAGCGGCATGCCAATCCGAACCCTCAGGCAACCGACTAGAGACAAGTCCTAGAAATATCCGTCATCAAACCCATCGGTTTCGAAAGCAAAGAAGACGTCGTCTGGCATAGGATCATCCTCTAACTCTGAACAACAATTTAAGCAGGATTGAGTACATTTTGTACTCATCAAGACTTGTAGTGTATCGCAAAATTTGTATAAATGCAAGGCTAAAAAGGGATTAGGCTTTATGCTACAAGTTGTTTTCAGCATTAAGCAAAATTTATTTGCAATAGCAATACATAATATTTTGTAACGAAAATTTAAAGAGCAGTTAAATATATAAAGAAAACAAGTAAGTAATTGAATAAATAACAACTCGCAACCCTCCTTGGCTGTGAGCAACATCTTATTTTCAGCCATAGACATAACACTCAACTCAAATATAAACCAACAAGCCATTTCCCACATTTTCTAACAATACTACTTTTATGAAAACCAAGACTATATCTATTAAGACTGCACTAAGCATGCTCTTGATCGCGAGCACAACTATTTAAATAGATTTATGCTCTGCAGAGGTGTACAACTTTACCCATAACACACGAACTCCCTAGTTTGCTCGACATCTATTGATACCACCGCTTACTGCCTTTGGTAAGCAGTATAGAGTATGTATCGAAGCCTTTACATCACCTAGTCCTAACCTTGTACTAGCCTGGCAAATGAACACCTTGACTTCACCGGGTACACCCTCGTCTCAGTGAGACATTCACCGTTGTGTCGGCAAGTTTTGTGCCCAACACCGTGGTGAAGGGAGCCCCTTCGAACATGCCTACATCATACCGGTCATGCTCGCACTACCACAGCCTACCAACGTGCAAGGCTAGTTTTCAATGATTTAATTAGCTAAGTCCGTCCCATACCGGTACATGTGGTTGTACGCTTAGGCTTAGATAGGACTTGCTGGCGTTCAATCACTCATTGACCTGGGCGAGGATCTCCCTCTATCTATTTGTGAGATACACATCTCACACTTCTCAGAATATAATATAACTTGCCCACGTCGTAAACTAAGTTTATCATTTTTATTTTTATACAAAATAGCAGAGGTAAACTACCATGCACCGGTTTGGGGGCTTGCTGCCCTCCTTGACCTTGTGCGAGGCCCTGGGATCGCTGTTGGACGCCTTGGGGTTGAGCATCAGGTGCTGGATATTTCTTATTTGGGCATTCATTCGCAAAGTGCACGCGTTCGTCGCAGTTGTAGCAGGTGACGACTGCTGCCCTGTTTTGTGTCCTAGACGGCTCCCTCCACCGTTATATTGCAGAACCGTGGCTTGCTGCTGGCGGGGACTTTGTGCTTGAAACCTCGGAGGTGATGGTGCCGAAGGACGTGCGTTTGAAGGTTTCCAAACGTGCGGTCTCGGCGTGCCATTGCTTGCAGATTTCTGTGCTAACCACTTGCGCTTGTGGCTTTCTACTACTGTCCGAGTGCTATCTTCAACCTGGATTGCTTTGTTGATCAAGGTCTGGAAGTTGGGAATATCGTGGGCAGCGAGTGACCATTTTATTTCATCATTGAGGCGTTCCCCGGAAGAGAGCAACCTTCCTCCCCTCGTCTGGTGTTTCGGAAGAAACATACCGAGCAAGGTAGTTGAAGCCATGGGGGAACTCCATCATGATCATGTTCTCCTACCTGAGTTCATAGAACTCTCACTTCTTGATGTACATGGGACCCGCTGGGATGTGAGCGTCACGAAACGCCTTCTTGAAGGCAGCCCAAGTGAGGGTCTAACCTTCTCCAAGAATGGGTGATGGTTCTTTCACCAAGCTGCTGCTGCGCCTTGCAGCTGATAAGTTGCATATAGCACCTTCTCATCATTGGATTGAGCAATAACCAACTTGCTCTTGATGAAGCGAAGCCAGTCGTCGATGTTGAGAGGATCTACCGCAAATGAGAAGGTCGGTGGTTGACTTCGCATGAACTCGCCCATCCACGACTGTGGTATGGTGGCAACTCTGCCTCTAGTGGTTGCAGTGCCTATGTTGGCGGTGTTCTGCACCAACTGTTGTAGTAGCAAAGTATTCATATGCCGCCTTTGCTCGATCATGGAAAGCACTTGTGCCATTGTGAGCGGTGGAGGTAACACTTCCACTTCCTTAGCAACGTGTTGATCCTCAGGAGCAGATTGATGAAACGAGTTATGTTGCGAAGGATTGAGGACCTCGCCTTTCGGGTGCCATGTCGAACCCGGGAGCGAAGGATCCCGAATTCTCTGTGTTTATACACTAGTCCAGGATTTCTAGTGTACACAGTCAAACAAAAGTGATAGCAAAATCATATCACACATTTTATTCATACCAAATTCTGAGTTTATTACAAAAAGGGGCCTGAGGCCAAATAGAAAAGAAATAACACAGCGGAAGACAAAATAGTAGTAGACCACACGACTTGCCACAGGCAATCGTCTGGAGGTGTAGCCCAGTCGTCAAGATCCTCACCGTCCTGATAGAGGTCTTCTCCTGAATAAAGATTATTCAGTAAGAGTAAGCACAACTTCCGTGCTTGCAAGTTACACCCAATATTGAAAGTTAATGCATGCATAAGGTAAACAAAGGATAATGGCAGGGTTGTTTTGCATAAACAACATTTTCAGGTTAAATACCAAAAATATTTTTCTAAGGCTAGTTTTTATATTATAACTAAAATCAGTGATTAAAATGACAATGAATAGTAGATAACCTCCATTAAATGATTGGTGAAGGATACCCTCCTATCACTTGGCTAACCGCCCAATTTTACCATAGGATTATCCATCCTAAAATCATCTGTGGAAATCATTTTATAAACAAAAACAAGTCTAACTTAGAGTGGCTTTGCTAGCATGTCCATGACCGCAGACGCGGCTATTCGAATAGTTTCTACTCTGTAGAGTTTGTACAGCTTTACCCACACGAGATAATTTGCTTTTAATGTCGGCCAAAGCAAGCTTCCGAAGACGTGTGACTAAGCAATTATCATGAGGCCGTTACAATGCAGTGTATTAATGTATTTATGCCCGCTAAGGTTTCGCTACCATTGGACTAACCATCCTCCGGGAGCCCCCTCTTGCGCCAGGTGAAACTAATGTGTAACCAACACCCACACATACAACATAGCACAAATAACACTAAGACACTACAAATTATTTAGCCAAATCTGTCCCATTCCAGACATATGGTGGTACGATAAGGCGTAGCAAAATACGCGCAAAGATCGGTCCTTAAATGACTTGGGCGTCTTTCCATTAAAACACCACGTTGCCTCCCCCACTCGCGTGTCCGCCCATGTGGCATGCCCGCGTGGCAGGTCCACCGCACCACCTAGCCCTCGGCTCGGTGGAACTCGTCCACCATGAGCTGTGTCTATGACACGTGGGACCCGCGTGTCGAAAATTTCTTTTAAATTCCGAAAATCAGCTGTTGATGTTAGCTTGCGCAATAAAGCCATTTCCTTTAGAAAAATAAATCAAGAAAATCAATAAAATCTGATTTTAGGGTTTATTTAGATTTAGAACTTCCCGGGGTTCGTTCTCCCTCATACGAACTCCGATTTCGTCGTTTCAAATTCCTAAATTCTTATAAAATCAAGATCTAGCCATATAAACCAAAATTATTTAATTTTGGGTTCATTTGACCAATAATTCCTTTAAACCCTAATTTATTATTTCATGTAAATTCAAACTTCTAAAATTCATATCTTTTGCACCCGAACTCCGATTTAGTCCATTCAAATTTGTAAATTCATATAAAATTTTTATCTAGCTAACTAAACCAAAAAATTTCTATTTGGAGTTAATTTGATCTGTCTTTTTGAATTTATTTGAATTTGAGTTGAATTTATCGTATTTTCACGATTAGATTTCGACAACTTCGGAGAGTCAGATTTCGACGCCGTTTGAGAGCAGCGTTCAATCAAGCAAGGCAAGTTATACCCTTGATCATATTGATCTCATTATTTCAAATTATTTATATGCTGTTTTGAAGTATTACTGCATGCATATGTTTATACAATTAGTTTAATTCCCTGTTTTAATTGCCTAGTTACTCCAATTTTTCTTGTATGACCAATTTGAATATTGTACGTGAATACCTTGTCACCATTAGGCAAAATGATACCAGAATTAACCATATGCTTAGTCAATGCTTAGATCAAATCTTGTATTTGGGAAATTTTAGCCAAATCTTCCAAATTTGATTTAAATTGGGCATATGGTATTGTTTTACCATAGAAGGTTTATAAAATGCTTTTACTCAGAAAATAAAATGAAAATGGGTTTGAACTTGGGCGAAATGGATGATTGGTGGGTGCAAGTTTATGCACGGGCTTAATCTGGTTAGGGTTAAGGCCCAGGGTTTTATTTGGAAGACGCCCAAGTCAGTTAAGGATCGGTCTTCGAGCGCATGATGCTACGCCTTACCGTACTACCACATGTCCTGTGTGGGCGGGACCTGGCCAACTAATTTGCAACGTTTCATTGTTAGCTGTGCCATTTTGGTGCGTGGGTGTCGATTAGACAGTATTCCCACTGGGCGCAAGAGGGAACTTCTGGCGGATGGTTAGTCCAAAGGAAGTGAAACCTTAGCGGGCATAATTACTTTGGAATAGCGCATTGTAAAGGCCTCGTGATAATCGCTTAGTCGCACACCTACGGAAGTGTGTCAGACGGACATTAAAAGTTGATTATCTCTTGTGGGTAAAGCTGTACAACCTCTGCAGAGTGAAAAACTATTCGAATAGCCGTGTCCACGGTTTTGGACATGCTAGCAGAACTACTCAAAGTTAGACTTTGGTTTTGTTTTCAAATAACTTTATAAAATGATTTGGATTTATATCCAATCGGGAATTTGGGCAGGAAGCTATGTGATAGGAGGGTATCCTTCACCATTCATGTGTGAATGTTATCTGACTATAAAACTGGGAATTTACAAAAAAGGATTTGTAGTATAAAATATCTGCTTTTGAACTTAGTACCAGTATTTGAAGAAAATGTTGCTTTACGCTAATAAACCAATAAGCCATCCTTTGTTACATCCATATATGCATAGCATTCTGTTACTTGACGGGTGTAACTTGCGAGCACGGAAGTTGTGCTCACACTTGCTTTATGCAAATAAAATTTCAGAGGAGAAGGACTTCACTGCAAGTTTGGATCGTGACGACTAGGCCACTACCCCAGTCGATTGCCTGTGGCATATTGCTGGACCCTACTACATCTTCGTCTTCCACTGTGTTCTTTATAATTGGCTGTAAGCCTCTTGTGTAATATACTCTGTTGATTATTAATAAAGTCGTGATATGAATTTGTTATCATATTTGTTTACTGTGTGAACTAGCTACTGATCATGGGACTAGTTCAGAAATGCACAGAGGATCTGGGATGTTAATCCCAGGTTCTGACATGCCATGATCCGGAGGCAGCTCCCGAAGCCATGAGTTGGTTAACAGAACGTGTTACCAGCATTTTGTTCATACAATATGCAGGTTAACAAATGGTGCGCAGGATAAGGGGGAATAAGTACAAGTCAAGTGGGTCGGCAAGTTACATCATCCCATACTAAAATAACTCATCTAAAATAGGAATATGCTTTTTTTAAACCATAAGGACAACACTCATGAAACTTTAACATACTAGTTAAGTTTTACATGGTTTGCATGCCCGTTGCTTAAGCATTACAAAAAAGCGACTAAACCATCATAAGTAGCAAATTACAATCATCATACACCAGCAACTTATGTCGAACCCTCAAGCATGGAATAACCGAAGACCCTATGTGTATACTGTACTAGTCCTATGATCAGTGGCTAGTACACACATTCACAATATTTAGTATTCACACCCATACATTCACATATACAAGTAAAGAAAAAAGGTACTTAACTTAAGCGGTAAAGTTATTATACTTCCATGGCCGACCAGCCAAATAAAAACATGTATCAACAGAGTAAAACTAGCAGCGAAAGAAGTAATAAATGTAGAGAAATTCTAGTGGCTTGCCCATCCAACCCTCAGGCAATCGACAAGAAATAAGGCCTAGATAGACCCGAGCAGAGTGAAGAGAATCCCTTCGGGAGGGGAGGGGGGGGGCAGAAATGGTGGTGGTGGCTAAAATAGGGCTCAAGCTCTATGGGTGTTTGAGCTCAACCGAGGGGAGGAGAAGGTAGGGGAATGAGGGGAATGGCGATGAAAGGGAGAGAAGAAACCCTGGCAAGCTTCTTATAGGCGATGGGACGGAGAAGACACACGGAGGAGCGAGCGTGCCCGCGGGCAAGGCGGCGGATCTCTCAGAGGTTTTGACGGAACAACGAGTATGGTTGGCGAGCTAGGGCAGGCATGGGCGAGCGGAGGTGACAGGGGCGGTTGGGCGAAACCAGGAGAGTGACCAAAACGATGAGCGCGCAGCGACGGGCTTGTGAGCGGGGCAGAGCTCGCATGTGTGTGCGCTGGCGAGGGTGGGAGCCAAGGTGGATGAAGGTCCCTACCAGTGGGGCCCATTGTCAGCGAGAGGGAGAGAGGAATTAGGTTAGGGTTTTGGATTTAACTGTTGAGTTGTTTGCTGAATTTTTACACCTAGAAAACAAAGTCCAAATTTAATGAAAGTTTTTGTGAGGGCTCCTTACCTAATTTAGTTCCTTATGTAAATTTTTTAGAAGTTTATCTCTTCTGTGATTTTCTCTAAAATTCCATTAAATTTATGTTCTTTTGTACTCGCATTTGTTATCCTTGATGAAATTTTTATATAACTTGTTTAATAGATTTTTCCCTGAGCCATTATGCTCAAAATAATTCTCTAAACTATTTTTACTTTGTTATAACCAATTTCCTTTAAGTGCATGTTTGTTTGTATTTCGGTATTATTTGCTTTTAAACAAAAGTTCAAATTTCAAACTTGGGTAGATTTTTCATATGCAAAATGATCAAAGTGATTTTAACAATGCATTTATATTATGCATTCCCAAAATATGGATTTTGGAATGTTACACCTTTACATATTTTAACATACCAAAAATACCCAAAAGTGCTCACGCTAAGACCCTACAAGTGAGCTCTCCGACTGCTAATCTAGATCTAGAGATCATCTTTGCGGTCGATGGCGCGAGGCGAATTCGGTGCAGCAAAGGAGGATGGACCGATGAACTCAATCATCTCATGCACATCATGATGAAGACAGTGTTGCTGCACTACTCGCGGCAGCTCCTACGTATCCGAGTAGATGGACATCACGCGATGGCGGTGACTGATAGCCGACATATGGGGACGTCAGGTACCCTGTCGGATACAGATGGTGGGCTCTGGCAACTCCTCAGCAGGTGCTAGTACCGTACAATAGCCCATGTGAAAAGAGCCCTTGGGCTACCATCGGAGCGATGCTGTCCTCGAGTGTGGAGATCCTCCGGCGAGTCTCCAACAGCTCGCGGGTCACGCGACAGAGATATCCATCAAGTGATCTCATGAGACCAGCGAGGTGCAGGTGTGGAGTGATGAATGGCATACCCTCCACCCGGTAGGTGTGCTCCTCTATCCACCGTACGTACAAGAAGTAGAAAAACATGTCCTCCAGCTCGGGTAGCTCATGTCGTAGGCGTATGATAGCGACGTAAACCACATCATAAAGTGACATCAGAGTGCAAGAGCCCCGTTCGTAGTAGCGGAACGAGGGATCTCCAAAGTGTTGTCCTTGAATGAGCACCTGGGCGAGGTACTCTGCGGCTGCCACACTGGAGGGCATGCTGAAGGTAGTGTATAGTGGCATATGAGGCCAATGGACACGCTGTAGCATCACCCATAAGGTGTGCTGTAGTGTGCCCTCCTCAATTCGCTCGTTCGGTACTAGGGTTCCCATGGAGTGGTCATCTACAACTTAAAAAAGGTAAGTTAGTGATCATTTCTACATATAATGAGAGGCATATATAATATTTAACCAATACTGAAGGCTTATTTTTAGGTTATACTACCCCCTTGGTCTTTATGTATAAATAGACCTTTATGATGCCCAATCAATTCAACACCAAATGAAGGAAGGTTCAAAATCATGCTAAAAATAGTTTTCCCACACAAAAACATGCTCAAAATTGTTCTTCCATTTATTTTCATTATACTTTCCCAAAATGTGGCTTTTGGGATGTTACAAACAACATCCCAACGCGAAGT
This sequence comes from Ampelocalamus luodianensis, assembly GCA_036346255.1. NCBI lineage: Eukaryota > Viridiplantae > Streptophyta > Magnoliopsida > Poales > Poaceae > Ampelocalamus > Ampelocalamus luodianensis. The sequence continues at coordinate 42,717,315 of CM070631.1, forward strand.
GTGTTATAAGATACAAAAAAGACAAATGTGCTATGAATAGTAGCATTTGTCCTTTTCTTTTTTCTTTTGATTCATCATCTGTCAGAATTTTCTTGTTTTTTGTCACTCTAAACACAGAATGAATAGATCATAAAAATTTATACATAAGTTAAGTACATTGTCAATTTTTTTGGAATTTTTCATATTGATTTGATGCCCCAATTAATTAGTTCACCCGGTTGCATTGGTTATATCTTAAGGGTGTGTTAATTGCACTAGATATGTTGCCAATTAACATGCATTTAGCTATAGACATTACAAAAACAAAAGAAAGAACGGAGTGGTAACATTATACTCCCTTCTGGAAGCAACTTCAGTGTTGCAAAACATCACCAATTAAAAGGATAGAAAAGAAGACTTGGGAGTCAATTCTATCTAACCAATAGAGCAAATATAAGGCCGGTTGTATACCAGCAAGGACCAAATCTCATCCATAGGAAGAGACGCCATTTTTTGGGGTTAAAGATTGAGATGTAAATCTTACTTTTGAATTTTCATGCTTTTTTTTGCACAGGACTACCAGGAATCAACTAAGCAAATAAACAAATTCACTTGGACTCTCCGCCGCCGGGTGCATCTCCTCTCCGCCATGGCTGTCCTGTATGTATACATGGTATTGTACATGTCTTCATTCAAAAAGAATATGTATCTTTCCTGTACAATACATTGATTGCAATATACAAAGTGGTATAGAAATGTTTGCCAAAGATTTTTTTCGGTTTGCAAGATTCTATGTAATTGTACATGCATGCATGGTATAGCAGGCGATATTATACACATTGATGCACTGATTCAAATTTCAAATTCAAAAGATGGGAGAAAATACAACCATGTTGGTCATAAATGTCCCATCTTTCCAAATACATCAATAAATCAATTACTCAAAGCCTTTACATCCAAAAATACTATGACTAGCACAATTCTGAAAGCAAGCTTAACACAGATGATTTCGGTCTGCAGATGCATGCATGTGTGGATTCTCATTTTCAAAACTAAAAAACACTATATATAGTGGAACGCAACCAAATCTCATCATACGAAGAGATTGACATATGAATCTTACTTGTGAATTTTCAGGCCTTTTTTTGGCACAGGATCGGAGTTACCTTAATACCACGGTGAAGCAACACTAATGAAACAGTTGTGGAAAGTTATAACACTAGGCCATTTATAAATATTTACAGATCAGATCTACATATCAGATAAAAGTGATGACGAATTAATGGCCCAAATCCCCACTATCATGAGACGAGGGAATCAGGATTAAGATACGGTAATCAATTAAGATATTTTGGGATCAAATTAAGACACAGCTAATTGGTTGAACTGAGACAACCAAACGCATGCAGAGGCTAGGCCTTACCTTTGTGTGGCTGAGTTGTGGGGCCATGCCACACTTCGGTCCCACAAGTCAATAGTAGTGCACCTACCATGCTTGGTGCATGAGCTCCCCGATTCACTAGCAATCTAGCATAAATACAGGCCTCCAAGCTTTCGATCTGCCTATCTCCATTTCACCTTCTTCATTTCACTGCCGCCGCCACGTACATGGCATCCTGCTGATTTGATCAAAAGGTGTGTGCTTCCATGTCCTCTCCCTAGTAATATATGGATTTGCTTGGGTACTTTTCTTATAGGAAAAAGTTTACAAATGTTAAAGTAAAATATTTAGCATATAGGTAAGAGTATATGTAGCCCATCTACTAAAACGAATACTCCGGTTTGATCCACATCAAAATCGAAGCCTGTAAATATTCTTGATCTAAATATATAATCGGATCTTTTCTTTAAACTTGCAACCACGAAGACTAGCAATAATTGTTTCTTCCATGAGCTTAATTGATGCACAGGCAACATGCAGGGATAAAATGTTCTTGGTCAGCGACGATCAAACATGATGCATGGGCGTATGTACATATATCAGTACCTAGATCTGTTGTTATTTTCTCCTGTTAGGTGTGCTCATCGGTCAGAATAGGATACGTACGAACAGACGTAAGTACTAGAAGACTGCACGCCATATACTATATGTGGGATTTTCTTCAGTAGTGCTCCTCTTAGAGGCAAAATGTTTTGGATCTTAAAAAAAATTACCAAGTATTAGGTATATATGGCTAAAGTTGACCAAACCAAAATTAACTATGATTGAGGGCTAACTGCCCATCTAGTAAAACGAAGAGTCCAGTTTGATCCAAATCCTAACAAAGCCTGGTAAAAATAATACTTGAGATTATCAATCTCTTCTTAAAACTTGCAATCACGTAGAGCATTATTTGCTCTAGGAGCTTCATGGTCCTCGGTGATCGATCAGCAACAAACAGGGACCGATATATCTATCGCTCATCTCCTTTGGAGCGATAGCAGGTTAGGGTTACTCAGGATTATTCTGTTATTCACGAGGAGGAAATGACAAGTTTTCCGTTAACATGAAATATTTATAAGTTACAGCAAATCCTTACCCTTTGTGTGCTTTAAAATTCATGAACTTTTTCTTAGGGTGAAGCACTGAAGCAAAAACACCAGTGTATATCCTTCTGTTTTATGTTTCTTTACATCAAACGAGCATGTGTTGATATGCCAACTGATGTTGCTTTTCAACAGCAGGTATCTGATATTCCGCATGGAGATAGCAACTACGATGTCGACTTGCACCGCCTCCATACTGCGCGGCAGGCACTTCTTCCAGATTGCCGACTACAGCCTGAACATGGGAATGGGTGTTGGCCACTTCATTAGGTCCAAAACCTTCAACATTGGCGGGTACAATTGGTCAATCAGATACTACCCTGATGGATCCAACCGTAAAAGTAAAAAGTACATCTCATTGTTTCTTGAGCTTATGAGCAAGAATTCTGAGGTGAGGGTAGTGTTTGGCTTTAGATTGGTTACCCCGACTCATGCATCAGATTGGAAGTTGAACGATGTGCCAAAAGTATTGAGTTCAGAGAGCATTAGAAGAAGCCTCTCGGGCTGGGAAAAGTTCATGGAAAGAAGCACGATGGAAGGATCAGAGCTTCTAATGTTTAATCGCCTCGTGATTGAGTGTATCATCATTATTGTGAAAGATCCATTGGTCTTGGGACCTGAAGTAGTGTCATCTGAAATCAATGCACCATCCTCAGAGTTGTCAAATGATTTCGGAAAGTTGCTGGACTCAAAGGAAGGAGCGGACGTCACTTTCTTTGTCAAAGGCGAGGCTTTTCCTGCACATAAGATTGTGCTCGCTGCACGGTCCCCAGTCCTTAAGGCGGATCTGTATGGCCCCATGATGGAGAAAGAGGCATCATGCATAACTGTGGAAGGGATGGAGCCGGATGTTTTTAGGGTTCTGCTCCGTTTTATCTACACTGACTCATTGCCTCACTTGGATGATTTTGAAGACAATGATAAGAAAGAGATGATTCACCACTTACTCGGGGCTGCTGATCGGTATGTAATAGAAAGGCTGAAGCTCATATGCGAGAGTATTCTTTGCAAGAATCTTGATGTAGAGACAGTGGCAACTACATTAGCTCTAGCTGATCAGCATCAGTGCAACAATCTAAAAGATGCTTGCCTCAAGTTTATGGTCTCTCCAAACAGAATGGATAAGGTGATGGCAAGCCAAGAGTACGAGTGTCTCAAAAGAAAGCACCCTAATTTACTAGTAGAAGTTTTGGAGAGTGTATGCAAGTTCCCCAAAATCTAGTGTGCTCGTCCTAGTCTGATATGACATATGGCTAATTACTATGTCATAAAAACAGCTTTTATATTATTGTTTTTAAAGGTTTTGTTTAGTCATATGATAGCCTGGTATCATTTTCTACCATGTTTTACATTCCAACTATATATTGGAGCAGTGATGTAACAATCAACGAATGAACCCCCCCCCCGGTTCCTCTCTTTACCGTCCATATATACTTTTTTTATTGTTTAAACTTATGATCTTTTGAACTAACTTGCAAGGAGAGCTCAATAGTACTATGAATGACACCAAGTACAGTACAGTATACATAGCCTTCATACACGACTAACGCACTGTACCGGTTTCTATTGGCTCACTTTGATGGCTGTGGGTTACCGCAAAAATAAGTCTGCATCAATCAGATGATAATAAAAAAAACAAAGGGTTGTGCGGTTCATGAGCATGAGCAAGCAAGATAATTGTGGAAGATGTCATTGCCATTTGAGATTTCATGACATGATATTATTCAGTCTAAAATTCGACCATAAATACTACTCCAAACCTTGCTGTAATTGTAATCCTCTAAACAATAGTCTCAACTAAAATATACGGTGACCGAAATATTGGAAGGAGAATATTTCGACATCTACAATTGGCTTGTTCTGTGTATTAAGTATTTATCAAAAAGGCTGAGAAAACATGCATCCTTTGCAAAGATGCTTGATGAGGAGAGTGTGGTGTAACACCCCGGCCAAACACTGAGCCCGGAATACCACTAAACTACACTAACTATTGATTTTAACAATAATTAACATATTAATTACAGCAAGCAATTCAATAAATAAACCCGTCCATTGGTCATAATAAAACATGAATAACGACACGGCCAGCATAGATATTTAATCTCTAGATAGCATAGTAGAATGATAATCCAAGAAATAAGCAAAGCCAATCAAATAGAGTCTATTGAATGAATAAAAAAATTCTAACTAATCATATAGAGTTATTCAATACCTATCATGTCCTAAAGGATAAACCATCACACTATAATAAAGTTTTCTCATGACAAATGAATCAAGTATTTGAGATGTACGCAATTGTTTTAAGTGTGCTATCATTTCTCAAGTAAAATACCGTCAATGGTCACCTAAAACAACAGTAGAGCAAGAGTGAGTCCGCGACTCAGTAAGCACAATAATAAAACAATGAAAAATGATTTATCAACCATAATCGATATCATCCTCATCATCAACATCAACTATTTACTTCTCTTTATACGAATACTCAAATATCAAAGTCACTTTTCATTTAGTACAAAGTACTTATACACTACATGCTCATTTCATCGCTTATACCAGTGCAACATGAGTGAACACCCGCGACAGTGTTCACCATTTCATCAAACCCATCCTCAAAGGATCGGGGACCTTTTCCACTCCCGTGGAGTCTACCAACAAGGTAGATATGCGATCACCCTCTCTTTTATGCAATGATGTACATGATGCACAATTCAACTTAATTTCATCAATTATTCCATTATCCACCATTCATGACTTCATCAACACAATCGATATCATAACCATTTACAAGTCTTGTAATTAAACAAACTAATGACATAAACAACATAATGGTAATGAATAATAAGGAATACAACGATCAAACCATCGAACACTGTTCTACCATGTACTTGCCTCTTTATCCCCTCAAAGTCGGATAGCGAGACGGCGGTAAGGTACTAGAGGCCACACTCCCTGAACAAACAATTCAAAGCGTACTCAAACACACATCACCACAGCACTAAAATATTATGCTATTCGCCCTCGCATGATTACACAAAAATGACACAATTAACATGGTTCTACCGGGTGCACTACCTATTATCTTTGTAGTAAAAAGGTTCTATCTCCCTCATATGAACCCAAAATCTAGCGAATCATATACTTTGTGAAATCCCCACAACATTGTCTACAACTTCCTAGTTATCACAAACTTTTGAATCCACTGTTTACTCCCCTGTTTCCTTCCCTGAAGACTATCCTAGAATCTGTCAAAATAGACCACTTCATAATTTCGTATCTTTAATTATAAAACTTGAAAAGTAATGAATGATAGCAGTTCTGGAATCTACTCAAAATTCTCTAGCTTATTCAAATTATCACCAAAATTAAATTACTTAATTTTCTATGCGTACATAACCCATCTTCACGACATCAGCCAACGACGTTCGTTTTCAAGACAATGATGTTCCCGAGGCCATACCTTTTTCTCACAACTCCAAATATAGTGTTCTAGATCTTCCTAGAAAGGTAACGAAATCCTATACAACTTTTATAATTGGACGAAACTCTGAACCTGACCATAAATACCTCTAATTTCCCCCGCAATGTTTTGCATCGAAACTCGATGAACTACCCTTCCCTTGGACCAAACGATATATGAATCAAACAGCGACTAATCCATGATAAAGATAGAGATTATCATATGTTACCCTTGAAAAACACAATGTTGACCACGAAAATCCCACGCAAACCTTCTCGTCCTTCCTTCTTTCCTTCTTATCCCTTCCTCCTTCCTTCCCCTCCTCCTCTGGCTGAAACTCCTCCAATCTACCTCCCTCTGGCTGATAGTAATGGCAGCAAGGGGAGGCACCGGCCTAGGGCAGAAAGAGCATCGACCTTGGGTGGCTAGAGGTGAAGGCATCGGCCAACAAGGGTAGCAGGGCGGCGCTGGAGAGGTGGCGGCAGGGAGGATGGCGCAGGGGGAGAGGCGGCACAGGGGTGGGGCAGCTAGGGTTAGGGGCTGCCACGCGCCCCTTGCCCCCTTATGGCCGATCGGACCACTTTTGGGCCATGGACCATGGGCCTTCGGCCCAAACCTCTTTCCTCCCTTAGGAAATTATGAAAGTCTCTCTCTTAATTCCATTTAATTTCCTTGCTAAACATTTAATTCTCTAAGTTCAAATGGGACATTACATGTGGCATCTAGACATACTAGCTTTAGCAGACCGGCAACATTGTGGCATGCTAAAGGATGTTTCCATCGTGTTTGTTGTGTCATAAAAAAGAATAGAAGAAGTAGCTCCAACTGAATTGTTATGTGCAACTCTCAAGAGAACTATTCCTTCTATTGTAGCAGTTGTAGATAAGATAATTAGGGTTCAAAAAACTAGCTAGTGGGGTTAAAATAGTAATATACGCTGGATTTGAGTAACTCACCTTTTTCTCCACGAATGGTTTGTTTATTTATTTATTTTGCAAGGGAATTGTTTGTTTAGTTACATGATGGCCTACTAGTATTAATTTTGTCTAGAAGATCAATTCAGTACCACCCCGGCCCGACATGAGCCCAGAATGTCACCACAATATTTTTTTACTCTAAATTTAAATTATTATTACTTATAATTTCAGCATTACTTTTCCTAATAAAAACTCTACGCAAGTTATCCTACAATAAGAATATCAATATAACATAAATAAGGATAAATATCCACACATAACTTGGGACCTCGCGCCCAAGAACGCTCAGGACCACGCGCTCGAGAGCGCCTGGGAGTAATGACTAGCAACGATACCATTAAATAAATCATTACCATATACGCATTCATAACTCACCATTGCCACATGCACTAGGGCTATCCATGATCCACGCAACTACCATGAAGTATCAAATGTCCATTAATCAAGTTCCTAATAGATGAGCTAATTATCAAATCTCGAGCACGTTAGCGGAAGCAAAGGGGTAGAGTAAGTCTCTCCACAGCAGCGATCGGGTACTAGGTGTACGACCGATATTAGCAAGGGCTTGATAATATAGGATGTACACGAAAACCAACGGAGCCAACCGCATCGAGGCGAGACTCGGACTACTGATCTATGCTACTCTTCTTCATGTCCTTGCTCCTCGGCGCCCCGGTCCCGTAGTAGACGTAGTCTCCATGATCTGCGGGTTCGGGGGTTGGGGAAGAGCGAGGATGAGCACAACTACCGTGCTCGCGAGCCAACACACAAGATGCAATATTATACATGCAAGGCTTAACAAGGATGGCTCTGGTTCATTTATTTGCACAAAGCAATATTTAAAGTACCAATATTAAAAGTCCTATCACGTAGCATTTTAACCAAATTGCATTTGTTAAAGAGATTACCATGCAATATTTATAACAAAGGAGGTTACCTCCACCTCATGCTTATTTGTATAAAAGAGGTAGCCAAAGGTGATAATTTAATGGTTGCTTGCACGTGATGTGTATGTGCTACTCCCACTCCATGCATGTTGTCGTCAACGATCACGTAAAAACAATAACAAAGCAAGGGTGAATCTAAGACTCAGCAAGTAACATAGTAAAATAGTAAACATACATAAAAGATCATCTTTTATGTATCTCACCATCATCATCTTTTCTTTTCATTAGTGCAATGCAAACCTACACTACATGCTCATTTGCTTATCACTTAGCTTATACCGGTATAGCTGAGTGAACACCTGTTGGCGTTCACTCTCTCAAAAGCCTGTCCTCATCGGCCCATGGATCTCTACACTCCTATGGAGGCCTACCAAAGTAGGTCTTACATGCCCACCTAAGGTGAGTCTTTCTCTTTCATGACATAAATGTGCACATGATGTAAATACAAATATTCAATCATATATTAACATGTTCTATCATCATCGTATTACCATCATCATCACCTGATCATCGACGTTATATAGACATTATAATGAACATGTATAAAACATAAAGATAGCATGATAAGTCAATCATTATAAACAAGTAGCACATAGAAACCAATGTCGGCCATTCTACTAGGCACTTGCCTTAACTGTGTAGAAAAACTTGATGTGGCCGGCGATCAACCACTAGAATGAAGCATTAGAACCTGATACCAATCATACTACGACATCTCAATACCTAGTCATAGCATGCAAATATGATCACACGATCCTACGATTAAACACGCCTCTCTCCTTTCTCCCCGATTTACCGATATCGCTATCCTAGAATTCGTACAGACATAACTCGCAACCCAGGAACCCAAAACATCAAACAATTTTAAGACTAGCCCATCCGATAACAGAGATCGCCAATGCTAGCGAAGATAACAGAGAAGGTGTTACATTTTTCAGATGTTGCAAAGTGCACTCAATTATTCCTCTATTATTTTGTTATAAAGGACATTTTCAAATATAGGTGGTAAAAGAATTTTGATAACCAATATATCTAATAGTATCCTGATTGTCCACATGTGTAATATCCAATTTTAATTAAAGACTAGAAATAAATAAAGAAATGAATTAGAGAGAAGGAGAAGAGGTGGGTCGGGCCAAGGCCCAACCGAGTCTATGTTGAGCTCGGCAAGGGGGCCCTATGCTCCGCATATAAGGGAGGGGAGGGGCTTGCCGGCTCCAAACCCTAGCCGCTCCACCTCCAGCCCTGTCGCCCCTACCTCACACCCTCCTGCCCTAGCATGCTGCTCCCTACCGCTGCAACCCTAGCGTGTTGCAGCTGCCTAGCACACCGGAGAAAGTTATATAACTAGTCTGGAGTGTTTTAGATAAAGACCTACTTCGGTAAGCACTCCACAGGAGTAGAGGTTGGACCCTGTATGAAAGAGGAGGGGGCTTGAGTGGTTCATCGACGAGTAAACACTTTGTTGTACCGGTATAAGCTATGAGATGTGCATGTGGACATGTAGTATATGTGCATGTGGACATGCAGTATAGCTAAGCGTTGCATAACATTATACTCTCTCCAATCCCAAACGAATGAAGTTTTGGACATTGACATGGTCTCCAAATGCATCTTTGACCACTAATTTCTATTATATATATTAATAAAACCTAATAAAATTATAATGTTAGGAAAGTACTTTTCGAGACAAATGTTCACGTATCATTTTTACATGTCCAATCTAAATATTTATCAACTTAGTGATAGCTAAAGTTTATAAAGTTTGATTGCAAGCATCTCAAAACGTCAGTACTCTTTTGTGACGGGAGGGACTACTACTCAACTCCAGTGTTGCAAAACATCCATCAACTCCAGTCTTGCAAACCTGACCCACCAAAACTATCCGATGAACTTTCTGGAATTTACAACTGAGCAGGGAGAGTCAATTTTTTTTGTGCAAAATTGCAAATTGCAAAACCTACCTAGAAGTATGTCGTAGTTTGATTTCCCCTTACAACTATTTTTGTGACACTTTCCCCCCACTAGTACGCAGTTGTTCGAAACTCCACCCACCGTCCATTTTCATGTGAGTTCCCATGATGAGGCGAGGTGGTTTTCCAGCGTGGCGAAGTGGTTGGAACCGAACTCTTTAATACATCAAATTGGTTTGACCCGACCGAATCAGTTTGGTCTTCTTGTAAAGCCTGACTGGTTCAACATGAAGAAGCAATGAAGTGTTGATGAGGAGGCGACCTAGGGAGGAGCAACTCCTATAAATCGGCCCCAGTCACCTTGGTTGTTTCCTGCCGCCATGCGTCACTTTGAGTTCATTGTAGAGTATGTTGAGAAGTCCCCCTCGTTCCATGTCATCGGAAATCGCATGAAAACTAGTGGTGGAGGGAGTTTCAAACAACTTGGGGGTAAAGTACCACAAAAATAGTTGTATGGGGGAATCAAACTTGGGCGCACTTCTAGATTTTTTTTTGCAATTTTGCCCCTTTTTAAAAGTAGCATAGGAGAGCTATGCTATTTGTACTAAGAAGTAGCATAGGAGAATCTTATTTTTGGCCTTTTTTTACAGGATCACCAGGGATCAACACAAAGGAAAAAGAAGTTTGCTTGTGCCCAACAATTTGTGCAAGTCAGGTCATCACAAGTAGGGATGGAAACGGATCGAATAGTCTTTAATACGAATACAAATACGAATCCATATTTTTAAAACAAATATGAATACAAATTAGAACATTCTCGAATACGAATACGAATACGAATTGAATGTCATAACAAATACGAATAGAATATGTACTCAATTCGGTCGAATGCGAATATCCTACAACTTTTGCGACAAATCTCGGTAGAACAAATTTATGTAATATGACTACACGTCTACAGTCTACTGTCTACATGAGTCGTAGTAACACCTAACAACCACAGATTCGGCACCGAATCAAGACCGTGTCGAAATAGAAACGCTCTGGGAAAAAATGGATAGTATTCGTATTCGTATTCGGGAAAAATGGATAGTATTCGTATTCGGAAAAAACAGATAGTATTCATATTCGTTTTCTTTTTTCCGAATAGTATTAGTTTTTCCGTATACTATCCGGTTTTTCCTAGATACGAATAACACCGAATACGAATACGGATACTATCCATTTTTACGGATAGTACTCATTTTTCATTTGACTGCGGATTTTATTTACCACATTTACGTTTTCCCGAATACGAATATCGGTTTATCCTTTACCATTTCCCATCCCTAATCACAAGTGGCTCCCTCCCTTAATTAGCTTTCCCATAAGTGTCTACCCATTGGAGTTGCCATAATTCCACAGCGAAACAACACTCATACGACCTGAAACAGTTGTAGAAAGTTATAACACTTGGCCATTTATGAATATTTACAGATCAGAGGAGAGATAACAAATTAATGGCCCAAATCTCCCTTATTGTGAATGAGGAAATCAGGATTAAAATACAGTAATTAATTGATTGATTAAGATATTGTTTAGTATCGAATTAAGACACAGCTAATTAGTAACGGACAACCCAATGCTTGCAAGCAGTGGTTGGGCCTTACCTCTATGTGGCTGAGTGATTGGGCCATGCCACGCTTCGGTCCCACACGTCAGTAGCAGTGCACCTACCATGCTTGGTGCATGAGCTCCTTGATTCACTAGTATAAATACTGGTCTTCTCCGAGTTTTTCTGCCTGCCAATCTCCATTTCGCTACCGCTGCTAGCTACGTACCTCTTGGTGATTTGATCAAAAGGTATGTCCCTCCATTTCCTATCCCTACTAGCGTATGGATTTTCTTCAGTACTTTTCTTAGACGAAATTTTTACAAATCTCTAAAATATTTAGCATATTGGCAAGGGTAGATTAACTAAAATTGAGGCCTAGTTTACAAATCTCCTAAAAGGTTTAGGCCGGTTTGGTCGAGATCCAAATCAAGGCCTAGTTGCCTATGTAAATATATTTGAGATAGTCAGATCTTTTCTTTAGACTTGCAACCAGGGAACACTATTTCGTTTTGGAAAAAATTTAGAGGGGGAAGAAATCACCGGAATTTCGGTAGGTTTTCAAACTAGACAAAATTTGGTGACCGAATTTTGTCCAAAAGCAAAATTAGGATATAATTTGGTCAAATTCAAATATTTCTGAGTTTTTTTGAACGAATTATAAAAATTTCGGAGGGTGGCGAAATCACCGAAATTTTGGCAAAATTGAATTCCATGCTTGCAACCACGTAGACTAGCATTCTTTTTTCCCATCGGCAGCAAGCAGGGATAAACCGTTGTTAACAACTTAGATAAAGTTCCATAGCAATCATCATGCAATACGTAGTTCAACATGCAACGATCAAACATGATGGGTGTATGTGTATATATCAGTATTTAGATCTATGTGTTATTATTGCCTGGTGTTCTCTCGGTGAGAATAGGATACGTACTAACACGACATATACTATATGTGGGATTTTCGTCAGTAGGACTGCTCTCAGAGGGAAAATGTTTGGAATATTAAAGTAAAATACGTAGTATTAGGTATTGGTAAAGTTGACCCATCCAAAATTGACTATGATTGAGGGCTAATTAAGTGCCCATCTAGTAAACGAAGAGGCCAGTATTTAGATCTATGCATATCTTTCTGTTTTATGATTGTTTACAGCAAAGGGGCATGTTCATATGCCAATCTAATATTATTTTTCAACACCAGGCATCTGATATTCCGCATGGAGATGACAACTACAATGTCGACTTGCGCCGCCCAGATGGTGCGCGGCAGGCACTTCTTCCAGATTGCCGAGTACAGCCTGAACAAGGGAATGGGTGTTGGCCACTTCATTAGGTCCAAAGCCTTTAACATTGGCGGGTACGATTGGTCAATCAGGTACTACCCTGATGGAGCCAACCGTAAAAGTCACAAGTACATCTCTGTGTTTGTTGAGCTTATGAGCCAAAGTGCTGAGCTGCGGGCAATTTTTGCCTTTAGATTGGCTACCCTGCAGTCTCAAACGTCAGAATGGAGGCTGACCGGACTGCAGAAAGTATCGAGATCAGAGGGCGCTAGAAGAACCATGTGGGGTTGTGAAAAGTTCATTGAAAGAACCGTACTGGAAGGATCAGAGTTTGTCAAGTATGATCGCCTCCTCATTGAATGTTTCATCACTATTGTAAAAGATCCATTGGTGCTAGAAAATGAAGTGCCTCCTGTGATCAAGTTACCACCTTCAGAGCTTTCGAATGATTTCGGAAAGCTGCTAGAGTCAAAGGAAGGAGCGGATGTCACCTTCTTTGTCGAGGGGGAGGCCTTCCCTGCACATAGGAGTGTGCTCGCTGCGCGATCCCCGGTCTTTAAGGCACAGCTGCTTGGCCCAATGAAGGAGAAAGATGCATCATGCATTACTGTGGTGGACATGGAGCCAGAAGTTTTCAAGTTCCTGCTCCATTTTATCTACACTGACGCATTACCTCCTTTGAGTGGTTTTGATGACAAGGAAGGGAAAGAGGTGATTCGACACTTACTTGGGGCTGCCGATCGGTATGCAATAGAAAGCCTGAAGCTCTTATGCGAGATTATTCTTTGCAAGAGTCTCGATGTAGAGACAGTGGCAACTACATTAGCTCTAGCCGATCAGCATCAGTGCATCCATCTCAAAGATGCTTGCCTCAAATTTGTTGCCTCTCCGGACAGGATGGAAAAGGTGATGGCAAGCCAAGAGTATGATCGCCTCAAAAGAAAATGCCCTAATGTATTAGTAGAGGTTTTGGAGAGTGTATGCAAGTTGCCCAAGATATAGTGTGGTCATCCTAATCTCATATTACATATGGCTGGTCATTTAGTCATTTGAACATCTTTGAGATAATCATTTGCAAAGGTTTTGTTTGTCATATGTTACGTTGGTATCATTTTATCATTTAATTTCTATCATGTTTGACATTTGGACTATACATTGGAGCAAATTTGATGTTCAATGAGTGCCCCCACTTTTTTTCTTTCTCTTTACCCTCAACAGGAAGATTTCCGTGGGTAAAATGAGCAACAAGATTCCTTTTCATGTTTGACCTATATCTTGAACTAACTTGCAAGGAGAGCTCAGTATGCATTACACCGAGTTAAGTATAAACATAGCATTTATACATGATTAACACGTACAGTGTGCAGATCTATATTGGCTCACTTTGATATGGCTGTGAGTTACTGTAAAAAATCGTCTGTATCAGTCAGACGATAATAACAAATCATAGTGCTATGCAGTATATGAGCAAGTAAGATACTGGTTTGAAGATATCATTGTCTTGTGTGATTTCATGATACGGTATTATGCTAAAATATTCGATCTAAAATTCGTCCATACATACTACTCTTAACTTTGCTGTGATAGTAATATCATCTAAACAATTTATAGCTCGACTAAAACTTACGGTGACTGAAATATTGGTAAGAGGTTTTCAACATCTACAATGGGTTTGTCGTATTAAATATTTATGAAACAGGCTTAGAAAGCATATGCATCCTTTGCAAGATGCATGCGTACTTGATATGGAGACTGTTCGCAACTAAACTAGCTTTAGCAGATCAGCAACTCTCCAGAGAACTAGTCCTTCTCTTGTAGCAGTTTAATTTAGAGAGGATAATCAGGTTTCACAAAACCTAGCTGGTGTGTAGTTAAATAGTACTTTATGCTCTTATTTTTTTATAAAAAAGTACTTTATGCTGACTTGCCAATTTATGTGTAAATGGTTTGTTTATTTTTTTTGCGAGGGAATGGTTTGTTAAATTATACTTGATTGATAGCCTACTAGTATTTTGTCTATCAGATCAATTCGATGTCCATGTTTGGGATGCATTCATGTTATAATTTTTTTATTTCTTGTGCAACACCTTGTCATAGTATTGCATAATTTTCGTTGATCGCTCTATTAGCCATAGTATGGATTATTGCCGGGTACTTGGGTACCTAACAGAATTATATTTTACTAGGTTTACCACCCGCGCGTTGCTGCGGATATGATTGGGTATTGACAAATAAATCAATCTATGATGTAGATATCTTAAATGAGCATATTTATGAAGTGCAGTTATGCTTGAGATCGATAAAATTTCTTTTACCTGTGCAGATTAATTACCTTCTGGATTGCGTAATATTGTTTACCAGTAAAGAGCCAGTTTTCTAAAAAGCATGTAAGTATATATATATCTACAACTTTGGAACATAAACTTTTGGGTATCAAGAGTTAGTGAATGTTTCTCTAAAGAAATAATTGTTGAATGTGAACAATCTTCACTTGGGAAATTAATAAACAACTCTTTAAGGAAAAAAATAATTGGAAAAAGAACCTTGAAAAAATGGCAATGAGAAGCACTATATTCGTGTCCAATTTGTCACAACTCATTGAACGCATCACATAAATCTTGTACAAAAGACTAACAACTTGACCACCCTAAATATATTATTCTGTAGCTCCTTTTAGTTAGCAACTCACAAACATATTATTCAATATCAGTAGGTAATTTTGTGACCGGATTGCAAATATAACTGATGATAGTGTTCTCAGTGTTATTGGCATAGCTAATGTAATTCAGACATTGAAAAAAGCAAATCTGAACAAACATCAATTGAATATACAATTTTTGTAAGTTAATATTAGAAGTTGCAAAAAAAAAACAGTAAGCATACATGGCGAAATTTGAAAGCCGGTTAGTACCGATTAAAGATAAAATTCCAGTCATTTAAATTGCACCAGAAGTAATAAGAAAATAAAGCAATCGAACGGAAAGTTCTGATCCGTTGGCCCGTTTAATCATTCAGAGAGGTGTGATTGCTGCAACCATGGATGCTGCTGATCATCAGTAGTCCGGACTCCGGAGGAAACCAATTCTGTTAGAGAAGTATATTGATACTATATTCTAGTTGGTAATCACGCTCGGAGATGGAGTTGAAATGACCAAAGCGAGTAGAGCAGTAAAATTTTTGATAATGAAATAATTGGCCTTATGGTTGGATAAAACATTTCTTGAATTACTCGCAAAAAAAACTTCTTTTACTGATGCAGCCTCAGTTGGCATAAGATCCGAAGAGGTAATTAAAACGAACTTTTACAGGATTCCAACAACATCAGATAAGGATAGAACATTCCTGTTGCCATGTTAGTAGAGTACTGCTATTGAAGACCCAGTTGTCCCTTTCTAATCAAGGTTACCAAAAGACTGAAAATTACTCAGTGAATAGGATTCAGTAAAGATTATGGCGTATCCAGCGACATGGCGCTTACCTGTTCAGACATCTACATGATTAACCTGCTGGCAACGAAGTTTGATTACACGAACCTTCTCATATTTGTAAAACCATCAACTCTACTGATCCCACTAAGCATTGACACGTAACCCCTGTCGACCTCATATCCCCCAATACAGTAGGGGCCTCCCCTACTGTCACTCGTAAAAAAAAACTCATCTCTCCCAGAGTTGCTCTAGAATACTGGATGCAACATCAAGCTGGCCCTTTGGACACATGTAC
This sequence comes from Ampelocalamus luodianensis, assembly GCA_036346255.1. Taxonomy (NCBI): domain Eukaryota; kingdom Viridiplantae; phylum Streptophyta; class Magnoliopsida; order Poales; family Poaceae; genus Ampelocalamus; species Ampelocalamus luodianensis. The sequence continues at coordinate 42,733,708 of CM070631.1, forward strand.
ATGCAAAAACAAATAAAAAATGTGGAGGAAGATTCTAAGACATTTATGGGATAAACTATGATCCAATTGTAATCTTACCACAGAAACCTTCCTCTTCATTGTGGCAGCAAAGATAGACATGCGAATATGAGACACATTAGTTCAGAAGGGGCGCTAGCAATAGTTGGCGACTTGGCGCTGTACGTATGTGTGCGCAGTGTGAGGGAGATTGGAGATTTGGAGGCCACTTGATTTCCATTGTAGCTGGAGTGGAGGAAGAACAGCGGCTATGAACCGGAATGGATCGAGGACAACCCACTCTGCGGAAGCCAGCACGCCGTCATTGATGGAAAGGGTGAGCACGACCAGTGGTGGGGCGTTGATTTCGCCATATATGTTTGACGATCGAGGGGACGCCGATCTCCGGAGCGGCTGCGGCAGGAAAACTGTGGGTGGTCGCGTTGGTTGCTGTTATTTCACATGGGAATACCTTAACCGCACATCGTGCACTTTATTAGCTGGTTGCCATATTAAAAGGTAACGATCCAATGGCTATTAATTCCCTGATGAAGTGGCTAGGCTAGTTTTGTAGTCAATAATACAAGGAAGAAAGATTTGATCAAAGTCGTGCGCATTTTGAATAGCACAGCAGCTACAAACTAAGATAATTTTTTTCCTTTACTTCATTTTTAACTAAAAGCATGGGTCCTCTCCTTTTCAGAGAATAATTACTTTAACTTTGATGTTCTTGAGTGCTAGCTAAATGAATTTTGGAGAGCATTAACTTGGCCCTGATAATTTTTCTTCTCAGTCAAATGTTTTTCTTTCGATAGAGACTTAGAGCATGTACAATGTTATAAATAACTGCTGTCTATAGTATTCTTTTATGTTATCTATAAACAATTCTAAAAATAACTCCTACAATAAATTATCTTTTTATATACGTATGTAAACAACTCCTCCGATTTCGCTGCACGAGCCAGTCCGCTCACCCGACGCCTGCGTCGTACTCGCCCAACAGCGGAGCCGCTTTCCCCTTCCGTTCGCACCGCCCGTGAGACACCGCCCGTGCCTCCTCACCACCAAAGCCAAGTCGCCAACTCGCCTGGAAACGCACCACAGCACCGCCTAAGCTTGTCTTCGCTGTCTCGCTGCATGAACACCACCACATCACGTACGAAGCTATGCCGCGCTGACCGATAAGCACAGTTCACAGAACCGGTTTTGGATTTTTAGGGGGTAGGGCTGGTAGGTCCAAATATCGGAAAATTTCGGTTTTCAAATCAAAATTTGAATTTTTTGAAGTCAATCAGAAAAAAACTAAAAAATAATGCAGTTTTGAGGATTTGAACCCAAGACCTCTTTCTAGGTTAAGGAGCTTACAACCAAGCTGTATGCACACATGTGCTTAGGCATAGTTTCAATTTTTTTTTATATTAGGCAAAATTCATCTAAAACCGAATTTGTTTTGGCCGGTTTAGATTTCTCCCGGTAAGACCAGTTTGACCGATTTTCGTCCGATGTTTTGAACCGTGCGGACGAGGAGCCGGTGGACTCCTTGCCGTCCAATCCGCCGCTCGCATCCGATGATCTTGCCACGCATACATCCTCTTCCCCGTAGCTATAAAGCCAGAGCCCAGGCCGCTGCTGAGCCCTGTGTACGTCCCCGAGCCCAGCGGAGTGCCGCCCTGTCCTGCGTCTACGTCGGTAATCTGCCCAAATTCTTGCAGTACCGTTCCTCCCCCCACCGAAGCCCGCCGAAGCGCCACAGGCGTTGAGTCGCGTCGTTGCCCTCCTCTCTAGATGTAAATTAAGATAAAGATATGCTCGAAAAAGATTAAGATCACCAATTAATGCCCAAATTAATCTCTACCATGTTTAGATGATTAATTAATTCAGGACATTGATACGGTTATTAATTAAGACAAGATCATTAAGAAGCAAATTAAGACATGCGTACATGAGCCTAGGCATGCATGTACCGAGCCTTGTTTCTCAATGTGACTGAGAGGCCGACTATGGCACAATTCGGCCCCGCACGTCGATCAGGGGCAGTGCTGAAGTGCTATGGGCATGAGCTCCTTCCGTTTACTCCGTTTCACTAGCATATCTAAGCCAGGGGCAGTGCTGAAGTGCTATGCGCGGGCAATGCATAAGACACCATACTCTCTGAACAACAATTCAAAATATATCTGAAAAATCATATATTACAACACATATATTTTATTCTAACCGTCATCGTACGTCTACCCCAAACCAACCCTTTTAACCCGAAATTACCGGACACACTACCCGTTGCCTCAGTAGAAAAACCATTCTATCTTACTCATCTGAACTCCAAATTCGGTCATTCAAGACTTTCTGGAATACTCATGAATCAACCTATATTTTCCTAGTTATAACAAAACTCTAATTCTACTGTTTTCTATTTCGTTCCTTTACCTAAAGACCTTTTCAGATTATGTCAGAACAGCCTGTTTCACAATTTTATATCTTTAATTCTACAACTTGAACATATATGGATAATATAAGTTATGAAAACTACACAAGATTTCCTACAATATTCCAGTTAACACAAATATTAAATTTTACCAATTTCTATACAAAATCGATTTAACTACACGAAGTCTGCCAACCACATCCAGAATTTGGATAGCAGCCTTCCGGGGGCCATAACTTTTCGCTCGCTAATCCGATTTTAACGATCCATACTTTCTTAGAAATCTAACGCGATAACCTAACTTTTCTCTAATTGCACTGAACTCTAATTCCGAGTCTAAATACCCCTAATCATACCCGCAACATTTTGCCCTAAACCTGACGAATCTGGACAGAACAAAAATCCATCTTCCCCTTGACCAAACGTTCGAAAAATAGAATAAAGATTAACCTAGGATAAATCTAATGGGTTCAGAACGTTATCATCGGAGACACGAAGCCAAAGCACGAATTTTAATTTCCTCTTTCTCCTTCTCTTCTCTTCCCTCTTTCTTCTTCCTCTTCCTCCTTCTGGCCAGCAACAGTGGAGGGCAGCGCCAGCAGGGAGAGTGTGACGCAAGGGCTGCAAGGGGAGGGTGTGCTACAGTACACAGTACTACAGTACTCAAGGTGGCTAGGGTTTGGCTCCCTCTCTTAAGTCGGTTCCCCACTTAGGCCAAAGAGCTCTGGGCCAAAGGCCTGAGTTTTAATATTTCTTCTAAATTCTGAATTTTTTTCTTTCTGATTATATTTAATTTCAATACTAATCACTTATTTATTTTATTTTTAAATAGAATATTACAGGTCTCCTCCGAATTTTCTGCCGTCGCCAACACCAGTCTTGCCGCGGCCGTCGCTCTCCCAGTGATTTGATCTAAAGGTGTGCCTCCACTTCTTCTCTCCTAGTTCATGTATGGGATTTGCTTCGGTACTCCTCTTAAAAGATTAAAGTTTGCAAACCTTAGAGTAAAATACATAGCATTAGGCAGCGGTAATTTTTGCCCAACATAAACTAAGATTCTGATAAATTAAAAAAAAAAAACAAACCGAAGCGTAGGTAAATATACTCCAGATTATCAATCTATTCTTGAAACTTTCAATCACGCACAGAATTTCTTGTTCCACGATCTTCATACGTACGTCGGTACAAGCAGGGATAAAACATTATTAAGAATTAATTTAAATTTCGAATTGTCATTTTCCATCGAAATTACTCTCACGATGTTGGTCAGCAACGATCATAGATGATGGGCATATGTATATCAGTATTGTGATATTGTATTCATGGTTGTTGATAAGAAACCTTGTCTCGTTGATATGAAACAGATCTAAGTACGACAAGCTCGATGTGGTCGATCCGCGCGTATGGCGGCCACACCAGCGAACAATTAATTCAGATGAATACAAAACCAAAGATCGCGAACATTGTGGTGATTAATTAGCACGTAGATAGCAGGTTAGGTTTACTTAGGATTATTCTGCTCGTTCTCGAGAAGGAAATAAAAAGTTTGCCCTTAACATGAAATAGTTGTTACAGCAAATCCTCACGCTTCATGTGCTTTAAAATTCATAGTTATTTTAGGGTGTAGTACTGAAGCAAATCTCCAAGTATATATCTCTCCCCTTTTGTTTTTGTTTACAGCAAAGGAGCATGTTTCCAAGCTGATCTGATGTAGTTTGAACAGCAGGCATTAGATGCTATATATCATCACCGCATGGAGGTACCAACAACATTAATGTCGACGTGCACCAGCCTCATTGTGCACGGCAAGCACCTGTTCCAGATCGCCGAGCGCAGAACGGATTCAAATATAATATTAACTCCCATAGCTATAGGAACTACGAAGATCAATATATATAAGTATACGCTACCGGACACAGCCCCTTTGCCGAGTGCAAAAATCTTTGCCGAGTGCCAAATATCGGGCACTCGGCAAAGAGCTATTTTGCCGAGTGCGACACTCGCAAAGAACTACACACGGCAAAGCCCTCTTTGCCGAGTGCCATGCACTCGGCAAAGATTAACACTCGGTACATTCAACCTTTGCCGAGTGCCGGGCACTCGGCAAAGGGGCACTCGGCAAAGGCGATCCGAGGTAACGGTTCGCCGACGTCAAATTTGCCGAGCCCGCCGCTTGGCACTCGGCAAAATAAATCTTTGCGAGTGTCGAACATACGACACTCGGCAAAGACCCCCTGCCGAGTGCCATGCACGGCACTTTCTGCAAAGTTTTTTTGGCCTCCAAATTTTTTGCACCCTACAAGATATCAGTACTCTATGTTAGGATTTGGTATATTTTTGTGGCTTTTGTTATATTTAGTTAATTTATTTCATTTACTAGAATTATTTGGAAAATGCAAATTTGAGCTAACGATGCATCGAATAATGGAATTTTATGATTCAAAAATGATAGTCATGTTATTGATAGTAGTGTGAGCCGTATCCGAGGCGGACCGAAATTTGGACATCTTGTTGTGAACATGACCGTGAACTTGCGGCGAAGTGTTTTTAAATTCTATAAAAGCAAACAACGCCAGAAAATTATGAAACTCGTGGAGATGTCATGATATCATATGTAGATGCGTGATAAAATTTGAGAAGGTTCGTGTATGTTGTCACGTCACGATGCTTTCAAACCAGGACATCTCCACATGTGATACTTATATCCCACCGGAGATGTCCGGTTTGAAAGCATCGACGTGACAACATACACGAATCCTTCTCAAATTTTTATCACAGATCCACATATGATATCATGACATCTCCACGAGTTTCATAATTTTCTGACGTTGTTTGGTTTTATAGAATTTAAAACACTTCGCCTGCAGTTCTGATCATGTTTCACAACAAGATGTCCAAATTGAGTCCGCTCGGATACGCGACCTCACACTACGATCAATAACATGACTATCATTTTTGAATCATAAAATTCCATTATTCGATGCATCGTAGCATTAAATTTGCATTTTCCAAATAATTTAGTAAATGAAATAAATTAACTAAGTATAACAAAAGGCCACAAAAATGTACCAAATCCTAACATAGAGTACTGACATCGAGTAGTCGCAAAAAATTTGCTTAAAAAAAAAAAAAAAACTTTGTTTGAGTGTCGTGCCATGGCACTCGGCAGCAGTCTTGCCGAGTGTCGATATGCGACACTCGGCAAAGATGGGGAGAGATCCCGTTGTTTTTTAAAAATTGGGCGGGGAAAAATTTAAAAAATTTGAAAAAATTTCTTTGCCGAAGTGCCATATCTCGGGCACTTGCAAAGAAATTTAAAAAATTTAAAAATTAAAACCATCTTTGCCGAGTGCCATATCCGGGGCACTCTAAAGGAAATTTAAAAAAATTAAAAAAACTCTTGCCGAGTGCGGATCTCGCACTCGCAAAAAAAAAATTAAAATTGTTTGCCGAGTGCCGATCTCGCACTCGCAAACGCTCGACACTTAAACGCTTTTGCCACGGCACCACACACGCACACACGCACACACCTGCACCGCACTGCCGCGCTTCCGCGCCGCCGCCGCGCGCCGCGCCGCCGCCACTCCGCCGCGCCGCCGCGCCGCGCCGCCGCGCGCCGCCGCGCGCGCCGCCGCCGCGCCCTACGCCGCCCGCGCCGCCGCCCGCGCCGCCGCGCTACCGCCGCCCGCGCCGCCGCCGCCGCGCGCGCTACGCCGCGCCGCCGCCGCGCCGCGCCGCCGGGCTCCGCCGCGCCGCGCCGCTACGCGCCGCCGCCTGCGCCGCCGCCGCCGCCGCGCCGCGCCGCCGCGCCGCGCGCGCTCGCGCGCCGCCGCCGCCTCGCCGCCGCCCCGCCGCGCGGCGGCCCGCCGCCCCTGCGCGCGCCCGCCTGCGCCGCCGCCTGCCCGCCCCGCCGCCCCACCGCGCGCGCCCCTGCCGCCGCCCCCTGCCCCCTCATCGACGAGTTCATCCCCACCATCGAGGGCGAGGTCGCAAGAGGTTTAATCTGATATCAGTTTTCATATAGCTCATGCATTTATTAATTTGGGTTATCTGTAGTACATGTTCGACCTATCTAGCTTGGTAAGTGAATGAAGATTGAGGATTAGCATGGGTAGTATGTGAAGGGAACAAGGAAGCAAAGATATATAGCATTCATTGGGACTTGATGATCACTATGCATGCATGGCCTAATTAAGCTAGAGCAAGATGCATAACATGCATATATGCATACATGAATCATGAATGGTTGTTAATTTGTGATTTACCATGTCTATATGTGTTAATTTATCACGAATTATTGTGAAATAACTTGATACGAAAAACACAAGCACCACATCTTATATCTTCTATCGGATTTTCCATGATGTCTAGAAAGTGAAGTGTGAACAGTGCGGCTAGCACTTGTATGTGAGTGGCTTAATTTATATGTGTTGTTCTCGCTAATGCCGATCGAAGTATATTATCTCATGACCGATTTGTAATGAATGAACAAGACCGCAATGAGCATATCTGCGAACTATACATAACACCATCCGCATTTCTAATTGAATACTTTATTGTGCATATTAGCATATGGCTATTTCCTTGTATGGAACTATGGATGTTAAGAAAGAATTGTAATGCTCTGACACCAATGTGGTATTAATGATGATTGCTGATCTTTTTTAGATCCAATTATTATTTTTTATGAATTTCCGTCCATAATAATTCATATATTTGTGTGTGTGTAATCGATGGATAATTAATGCCGATTACGGTGTAGTTGTGGTTGTATATGTGGTTGTCGGCCATCGTGCCGTTGTTTTTTGCAGGTTTTGGAAACCTCACCGTGCAGGGGAGGTTCTGCCGATTTTTTTTTAAATGACGAGATTTTGTTCCATTTTGCAGAAGAGCCCGTGAGCCGAGTCGGAGTTCCGGCGCCGTGTCGGTGCCTCCTCGCACGCCGCCCGCCAGCACCGACCGCCACGCCCGCAAGCCCGACTCCACCGCCACCCTAGGTATAACCCTCTTTTCATATCATGGTTGTAGATCACGTAGATGCAATTGATGGTTACATTACTCACGATACATATGTTAGAGGATGGATGACCGTCATTGGATGTACACGGCCGGAGAAGTCGAGTGATTACACCACGTAATGGATGAACAAGACCGATGCTTTCTTGAACCGTGCATTTGGCAAGGTCGCTAAAGGACATTGTCTAGTTTTGTGTCCCCGCAGCAAATGTGGAAACAGGAGAAGGGTAAACAAGGTGGACATGGGTAAACATCTTTTGAAGAATGGATTTACGGACTACACCCGGTGGGTCCACCATGGTGAAGCCCATCGTATGAGAGAGGAGGTGGTGAGACCACGCGTCGAGGCTTATGATCTCGATGCCGGGTAGCGGACATGTTAGATGACTTTCACCAGGACGATTCGATGAGGGACGTGAGAAGGAGGAGATGGAGGCGCATGCCGCACGGCGTTCTACGACATGATGGACTCGACACGAAACCCCTTCACGATCGGTCAACGGTGTCTCAAGTGGATGCCATTGGGCGCTTAATGGGGTTGAAGTCCGAGTTAAACCTGAGTCGAGAAGGCTTCGATAAGATGTTGACCGTGATTGGCACCACCGCTCGGAGGGCCACATTCTCGCCAAAGAGCATGTATGAGTCACGAAACTCCTTCGTGCACTTAAGATGCCGTATGAGCGGATACATGCTTGTTCGAAGGTGCGTCCTATTTAGGAAAGAACACAAGGATGCAAAGTATTGTCCAGTGTAAATCCTCCGGTACGGAGGTAGACTCGTGATGGCGAAGAGGCGACTACGATCCCGTGAAAATCCTACGGTACCTTCCGTTCCACCGAGGATCCAACGGCTATACATGACCGAGAATCCGCAAACAGATGACATGGCACAAAAATGGCAAACGGTACAATCGACAAGATGGTACATCCATCCGATGGTGAAGCATGGACCGCTTTGATGACAAACATCGTGAAAGCGGATGAGGCTCGCAATGTGCGTGTCGCTACCGGCAACAGATGGGTTCAATCCTTATGGACCGATGGCTGCCCCATACACATGTTGGCCCGTGTTCGTTATCCCCTCAATCTCCCCGTCTCCTTTCAACGACATAACGTATTCTTGTCGTTGATAATTCCTGACACCGGGAGTAATATGGGTGTGTTCATGGAGCCCGTGTTTGATGAATTGGTCCGTGCTTGGGACGAAGGGTATGGACATACGACCGAGCTACAAAGACAAGCTTCAAAATGCACGTTTGGTACCACTACTCCCTGCATGACTTCCCGGCGTATGGGTTATTCTGCGCCTGGTGTGTTCACGGGAAGTTCCCATGCCCAGTATGCAAGGAAGGTGTGAGGTTCCATTGGTTGCACAAGGGTGGCAAGTACTCATCGTTCGACAGACATCGTCAATTCCTCCCTCTTGACCATCCATTCAGACAAGACATCAAGAACTTTACGAAAGGTGTCGTAGTGACAGACCCTGCACCGCGGATTATGACTGGTGCCGAGGTTCATGCTCACATAGATGCTCTCGTGCCCAATCAAGAAGGTGGTTTTGTGGGATATGGTGAGCAACATATGTGGACTCATAAGTCGGGCTTGACGAGGCTCCCCTATTTCGATGACCTTCTTCTGCCACATAACATTGATGTAATGCACACTGAAAAGAATGTCGCCGAGGCACTTTGGGCAACACTCATGGACCTTTGAAAAGTCTAAGGACAACCCTAAGGCTAGAGTGGACCGCAACGTTATGCGATAGATCAAATCAAGAGATGCGACCTCTAGTCGCGGCAAGACATGGAGAAGGCCTAAGGCCGATTTCGTCTTGAAGAAGGACCAAAGGAGGAAGTACTTGAATGGATCCAGACGCTAATGTTCCCGATGGGTATCAAATAATCAAGAGGGGAGTGAACTTAGGCACTCTGCGAATCAACGGGATGAAGAGTCATGACTACCACATATGGATTGAGCGGCTTCTTCCGGCGATGGTTCGAGGCTATGTCCCTGAGCATGTCTGGCAAGTGCTGGCAGAGTTGAGCTATTTCTTCCGCCAGCTTTGTGCCAAGGAGCTATCTCGGACCGTCATTGATGACTTGGAAAAAGTGGCACCCGTGTTGCTCTGTAAGTTGGAGAAGATCTTTCCACCCGGCTTTTTCTTGGCGATGCAGCATTTGATTGTGCACCTCCCGTATGAGGCACGTATGGGGGGGCCCGTGCAGGCCCGTTGGTGCTATCCAATCGAGAGATGTCTGAAGACTCTTCGCCCAAAATGTAGAAATAAAGCCAAAATTGAGGCATCCATGGCAGAGGCATACATTCTGGAGGAGGTGTCAAACTTCACAGAGAAATACTACACTGAGAACCTTCCTAGCGTTCATAATCCACCCCCTCGTTACAATGCTGGCGAAAATGAATCGAACCTCAGCCTTTTCCAAGGGCAACTCGGGAGCGCAAGTGCATCGACCACTAAGCAATTGAAAAATGAAGAGTGGCGCAGTATCATGCTATATGTGTTGACCAACCTTGTCGAGGTGCAGCCGTTCATTGGGTAAGTTCTCAACGAACTTGTTTCAATACGACGTCACTCCTTGTTTCTTCGTCCAACCCCCTTGTTTCTCGTTGGTGTAGGGAATTTCTTCGTCAATCCTGGCATGAATCAAGGGATCCTACCCGCAGAAACCGATACCCTTCTTTCACGAGTGCGGGACCGGGAGCCCGATTTCATTTCTTGGTTCAAACAGAAGGTCTTGTCAATTTAGCTCGTGCACTTAGTTCGACATTCCAAGTTGATCGTGCGTTCGAATAATATAACGATCTATCCCGCTTGAGCTTGCGTGCCCAAACCGATCGTCTATAAGTGACGAGTTGAGACAGGTTGCAAGCGGTGTGTCGTTAGGGTCAAGTCATTTACGGTTATGACGTGAATGGATATCGTTTTCACACATCAAGCTACGAGCGAGTCGCCCAATCGAAAAACCACAAACAATGGAGTTTTACGCGACCGATGGCCTCGACTATTATGGAAGAATTGAAGAAATCTACGAACTTCCATTTTACGGTTCCAAACCTCTTAATCTGTCATATTCAAATGTTGTTGGTTTCATCATCGAGTAATGAGACGAACCCCTAATCTTGGGCTAGTCGAGATTCGACAGATTCCGCTCTATCCGAGAAAGATGTCTACATTGTGGCTCAACAGCCGTCCGGGTTTATTATACGCCACACGCATGCCAAGACAAAGAGCATCTTAAGGGTTGGGCTATTGTGCACAAGGTATCGTCACACTGTAAACTACTGTCCCAAACGATGAAGATTACAACTTCAACCCAAACACATATGATGGAGAGTTCTTTCAAGAAGAGGGGCTACAAGGAGGTTTGAGATAGACTTAACAGGCGATAGGAATGGAAGTAGACAATGAAAGGGTTGATGACGAGGACTGGAGACGAGGTGCGAAATGTGAAGGACTTACAAATGCTTGAGCGACACGTTTAGGCAATGACAATGAAGACAACATTCCTCCTTCGGATAGTGTTGATGATTTGGACAATGTTGATAGTGATGACGAGACCTATGATCCAAATTTAATCCCAATCATGAAGATTATTTCTAATACATGTAATCTGTGTTTTTGTAATTATGTTTTGTTCATTTTGCATCTATTTCTAATACATGTATTACTATGTTTTTGGAAATTATGTTATGTTCATTTTGCATCTATTTCTAATTACGTCTTGCTTATTCTTTTTAATTGCGGTGAGTGAACAAAGATGGCGGGAACCGCCGTAACGTGTCCTCGCTTTACTGAGACCACGCTGCGGGGAGGAGGCGGAGGGTCGGACAGAGGAGGAGGAAGAGGACCGCCGCCGCGGGAGGGGCCGCCTCCTCCCACGCCGCGTGAGGAGGTGCCGGAGGAGGAGGAGGTGGTGGCGCCGTGGACGAGTTGGACGAGGAGCTGGTTCGGAGACGGCGAGGAGGAGGCGGGCGACGGCGACGACGAGGCGGTAGGCACTGGTTCCGCTTCCTCCTCTGCCTCTTGGTGTCTACTTGCGAGGTCCCGCGAGCCTCCTCGGTTCTCGCATCCTCACCGACGCCTTGATGATTCGCCCAAGGGCAAAAGTAAGTAACTTTAGATGTTGTCACCACTACTTCATATGATATGTTGAAAAAGAGAAACTAATAATTTTTCTTAATCACTTGTGCAGGCGGGTGGTTGTGTCGGGTGGTGGCGCACGCTCCCCAATGGCATCCTCGGGTCTTCATGCGAGCAACACTACCCGGTATTGTCACGTCACGGGAAGGCGAGCCGCCTACTCGTTTGACCACTACGTCGTCGGCCCGATGCGAGTACCCCAACAAGGCGCGGGTTAAGGCGGAGTTTTGGGTAAGTCTCCTCGCACAACATTGCTCAATACATCGCATTCATTGGACTTTTCTTGAAATAATGAATGGATACATCGCGTTTGTATGCGGACTTATTTCGATGCGATGAGGATTTGAGGCCGAGCGGACGGTGGCTACCAAAGCTGTAAAAACTCATCACCGACATGCATCACGAGTGCGCATCCAGCTATCGTAACCTACCACGGGTCGAAGCTTGAGAGAAGGTCACCAAGAAAGACGCAAGAAACATGACGACGGGAGCGGTACCTTGAGGTAGATGAAGAACATTAATATTGATTCGTTTTGAGATTAAGTACGTTTAATTTGATCTTCTTATATGTCAAATACTTGATGACGTGTAGATGATTCCCGTGGTGCCAATCGTATCCCGAGTCCGGGCGATGATCGTGGACAAGTGGTTCACTGAGGAGTATCTCGGATGCACGATGATGCGGGACCGTCGTTTGATGATGTAAGGTCCAAAGACACCATCAAGGCAACGCGACCTCTCCGCATACAAACAAGCATGGGTACACGAATTCATTTATCTATTGTGACGCTCAATTTCGCACGATTTCTAATTATCTTCTTTGTCTTTCTCGCGATCGGCGTCACATAGTGCCCGGCCTTGCTCGGACTTCGGGCATGGTGTATGGCCCACAAGGGCAAGGCGACGTCCGCGTCTCCTTCAACACGGAGGACCCGCGAGGCATACACGAACCCGGCGCCCACACCCGCATTAGTGAGTACGTCGTCGGCGCAAGGTCGGTCCATGGGCGGACCATGATCCGAGCACCCGGACTTTGATGGAGAGATCGTCATGAGGTGGGACAAGGCAAGAAGCATGGGCGGTTACGGCTTGGCGACGGCCTCATCGACACGGCCTCTACTCCATCTCTCCCGAGATCCGAGCACGGCACGCAGCGACGACCCCGCCATACGCCATGGCGACCGCCACCACGGCACCGGTCGACGCACTCGAGGTTATTCTGTTTACTCGTCGTACATTGATCTTTACACACCTTTATTAGCTTTGCATTATCAAACATTGAAGTGAAATATTGCAGCCCGGTGGAACAAGAAATGAGGCAACGTCGGGCGGAGGCCGAGGCGAGAGGATGTCGGCCGGTGGGAGGCCGACCGCCGCAGCGAGAGGATGTCGGCCCGAGGCCGAAGCGGCCGGCGCGAGCCCAGACGCAGAGCTTGGCGGACATGATGGAGTTCCTACAAGGTCTTGGGCAACATACACGGGCCATTTACGGTGGCCGCTCGTTCAACCTCCGCCACGCGTCTTGTAGCTGCAGCTACTCCCTGAGTATGAAAGTTATTTGCTTTCGCTTGTGCTTTGCTTGTATGACCTATACCTTCCTAGATTAGGTATCTAATGTAATCTTGTCTCACATGCAATCTCTTCTCCTTTGTGCAGACCTCAATCAGCGGGTTCGAATAATCCACCTCATGCGCTCCGAATGATGGAGTTTTCCTTCACCACGATCGCATGGCCACCTTCGAGATGAATGGTAGTTGTATTTTCATTTGTTGTTCACTTGGTGATGGACTTGTGATATACTTATGATGCACTTGTCATTGTTATGAACTTGTGGATTTGTTTGGATGGACTTGAGCACTTATTGTTATATATGTGATGGATGTGATAAATATGTGATGGATGAGATATATATGTGATGGATGAGATATGTCGTGATGGAATGTAAAACAAATAAAAACGCGATTTTGGTCACTTTGCGAGTGCAACACACGGCAAATAGAGTGCGGTCATGGCACTTTCGAATAAATAGTAAACAATTTGAAAAATAAAATCGAAAATCGACGTAACTTTTGATCCTTTGCCGAGTGCCATAGGCACGCCAAAAGTGCCATCCACAAAGATATTTTCAAAAAAAAAAATTTGAGACACACCTTCTCTAAAATATTAGGAACCTATTCCAATCAAAGATCACAGAGATCCATGTCAAAGTTTCTATCTTTTTTAGTTTGAACGAAGTGTGCTCTAAAACCGAGCAAAAATCGAAATATGATCTAGAGATTTGCTCGTGGGTGATTGATGATCAAGATGACCCTAGATGGGTTCCCACATGTTGCAGCAAGTTAGATCACGGCAAAAAACCAACGAAAAATACTCATCTTTGAGAGAACTTTCTTTGGATTGATTTGATGTGGTATTGGTTTACAGCCACTCCATCAATGAAGGACAAAGCTTAAGAAATGAGCACGAAATCAAATCAAAAGTCTTTAGAACCCTAACCTCCAACTATCTTCTCCTTAAGCACAAAACAAAAACTAGGGTTTTCAAATATGAAAGGCTTGAGGGGGTGCAGCCACCTCCCTCCTCTACTTATAGTGGAGGCTTAGAGCTTCTAGAAGAGTAACTCTAATGGGCCCCCGTTAAGGCCCAACACAAACGGGTCACACACGTGCGCATTTTAAAGCGTCGTCTTCATCTCCTCTTGACCTAATCCGCTTCTCCACGCACCATCTTGCGCCGCGGGTTGGCAAAAGGTAACCAAGGCGGTATTTGGTAAGATTACAAAAATACCCCTTCTCGGCCCTTCTTCAAAGACCGAGTCAAATCTTCGCGAAGCAGTCGCATGCTCCGCCACGTGTAGGTTGATCCAATGGCTCTCATCATGTCAGCAAGTCTCTCCCATCCGGCTCCCACCAAAACCACCATGGCACTTGAACTGACCCCCGCGCCGCTTGATCCAACCAGTCGCACCGAACTGCCCGTTCAGTCACCTTTGTCCATCTTGTACCATGCTTGAGTCCAATGACTTCACCCGACATCGTCGATCGTTCTGAACCTCAGCTCTCCAAGCCTAGTCCCGATTATCCTCGCCGTTGACCATCGTTGACCACCAAACTACCTGCACAACAATAGACAAGCAAATCGAAATCGGGAACAAGTTTTTCACAACTTGACCCACGTTAGTCAAAACATGCATCATGCAACACATATGCACTGAAACCCATGAGATTGACCTAACAACAAACACATCGCTGCTAAGAAGGCCAGTCGGACCGCCAGTCCTTACGCCCGAAGCAAAACCGGTCGGACTGCTAGAGGTGGCGGCCCGACCGCCACAAGGCGGCTCGACTACCACTCGCCGATCGACCGTCTCAAGCTCCGACAAAGAATAAACAACTTGCCGAAAATGCGTGTTTTCGCAAACTTTCAAGGCCATTGCCAATTGTCTCATCACTCTAAGATCATGAGCATATCCCCATGATATCCACACATTTTGATAAGAATAACGGCATGGTTGATTACAAATGTTGTGAAAATTAAATGAATAGGTTGATTTTGGGGTTTCATGGAAATACATCTTGCTGGTAGACATTTCACCTGGGATAATAGTCAGGATAATTTGATTATCTGTTATTGATAGAACCTTTTGTTCTACTACCATTGAAAGTTATTTACCTTTAGCTTCTGCTAAAGCTCTGCCTAGAGTTTTATCATGCCCCTAGTCTGCGGGATTCAGGGGAAGGTATTCCTCATAGGAAAGCTAGTTTCCAATTTGAAAAGTGGAGGTTACTAAATTTTTTAAGGATGTAGTTTTTAAAGCTTGGTCGGCCCCTGTCAAGGGTAGTCGGCCATAGATGTCTGGCAGCAGAAAGTCGGGTTACTTACAAGAGCGCTCAAGGTTTGGAATTGTAACATCGAGGCAGAAATGAAAAGAGAGAAAAATGATTTGATTTCAGAACTTAATTACCTTGATATTCATGAATATGAAAATAGACCTTTAACTGATGCTGAAAGAGAAAGGTTCCAAATTTTAGATTAAAAGTAACATATATCTGGGCTAAGGAAGAAACTAAAGCTAGACAAAGAGCTAGAGATGGAGACATTAAAGAAAGAGAGAGAAATACTTCAAGGAAAACAATTATTCCTGTTTTTAGATGGTCCTGAAGGACTTGTTTATGAAACTGAAGATATGATTAAAATTGTTGTAGATTATTATAGAAAACCTCTTTGGGGATGAGCAAAAGCTTGTTAAATTGTAGCTATAAAATCATTACTAAGGTGTTGACCAACAAACTTGCTATAGTATGAAATAGACTCATCTCTAATAATCAATCCGCTTTCCTTAAAATCAGATATATTTTGGAAAGTGTAGTCACTACTCATGAGGTCATACACAGTATTCACCATTCTAATGTAGAAGGCCTTGTGCTCAAGTTAGACTATGAGAAAGCCTATGATAAGGTCAATTGGAATTTTCTCTATAATATTTTAAGTAAAAGAGGTTTTGGACCCAAATGGTGCTTGTGGTTTTATGAAGCCATAAGTAAAGATTCAGTGGGAGAGTTAACAAGGTTGAAAGTGATCTTTTTTCAAACTGGTAAAGGGGTTAGCCAAGGAGATCCCTTGTCTACTAATCTTTTTAATCTTGTTGCTGGTAAAGTAGGGTTCTGGGAGGGCTTATGGTTTGGTTCTGCTAGTTTAGCTATCAAATTTTGGGATCTTTATGTGCTGGTTAATGAAAAAGGGGATACCAATTCTGATCTATGGGATGGCTTTCCCATTAAGTGTACTTTCAAAAGAACTTTCAGTGATAATATGATGTTAAGGTGGTATGAACTAGAAAACATTGCTAGTTGTATTCAGTTTAATTCTAATGAGGATTCTCTAACTTGGTCGTATTAAAATAAGGGTTCTTACTCCACTCATTGTTTGTATGCTATTATCCATTTTAGAGGGGTAGTTCCTATTTTCAATATTCCTGATGTTTGGAATTTGGTTTTGTAATATCCCATTTATTCAAAAGCCTAGAAAAGAAATAGAGGAAAAGAAAATAGAAAAAGAGGGGAGGGAGTGGGCCTGACCAGGGCCCAACCGAGTCCAAGTTGGACTCGACATTGGGGGTCCTCTGTGCCGTTTATAAGGAGAGGAGGGTAGACAAGCCAGCCTTAGCCCTGCCGCCCGTGCCCTAGCTGCCGTAGTCCCCTGTTGGCTACTACTGTAGCCACCTGCCATTGCTCTGCCACACTAGCACTGTCTGTTGCCGCTGCCCGGCCGTTGCCGCCTACCGCTTCCATTGCTCTATCGTGGCTGCTGCCGTGCCAGCAACCCTTGCTGTCACGCCGCTAGCTTGATTTTTTTTTATGTTCTTGTATGGCTGCTTGATCACCTGGACATCGAGTGGGTTGTCCAGTGAAGAGGGGTTAATTCTGTCAGGTTTGTGTGTAGGAGCGATGTTGATTTGTTTTATGTTCTTGTACCGTTGTTGCATATTTTTTATGTGAGTATGTATTGGCTTTGTCCAGGAAGTGATGCTTCGAGTTCGGTGGTGCCTTCGCATCGTTTTGGTTTTCGTGGTTAAAAGGCAAGTGCATGATAGAGTGATAGACATCAGTTTGTTTGCCACTTATCTTTACAATTAATTTGCCATGATATATTTATACTTTATCCATGCTTATGATAATGATGATGATGACATGGTAATGATTGTAATATGGTGATAATGGATCATGTTAATGAATAATAGAATAAATTGCATTCTTGCATCATGTGCACAATCATGTCTTACAAGAAAAAGACTCACTCGAGTGGGAATATGATATCTACCAGGGTGGTAGAACTCCACGGGAGTGGAGATCCTCGGTTCCTTGTAGGACAGGATAATGAAAGGACCAGTGAACACCAACAGGTATTCACTCAACTATACCAGTATAAGCTACGAGATGAACAAATGAGCATGTAAACTAGAGATGCATTGCATTATTGAAAAGATGATGATGTTAATTAAATATAGGAATGATGATGATATTAATCTTCATGATTGATTAGTTGTATGTTTATTGTTCTATTATGTACCTGTTGAGTTTTGAACTCTCCCTTACTTTGTTGTTGTTTTTAGGTGATTATTGACGATGACATGCATGGGATGGGAGTAGTACATACGCATCACATGCTATCAATCACAAAGTTATCATTATTTAGTTGCTACAATTAAACATACAGAGTTGGTGCTTTTCTCTGAAGTTGCTTAGTGGACATGGAGTTCGTTATCTTAATAATTAGTGACCATGAGTGATTTAATAATGGTTTATTTATGAGATCCATTGCTAATCAATGTTCTTGGGTGCATGGTTGCAGATGTTCTCGGGCACGCGGCCCCGAGCGCCTGAGCGTTCTTGGTCGTGAGGTCCCAAGTTGTGCGAACATTCACCCTTTATGCTTTTATATTGTTATGCTTGTTGAAGGTAACCCGTTGTGGCTTTCTATCCATGTATAAATTGCTAGAATTATGGGTAATTATGATTTAAATTGAGAGTGAAAAATGTGTAGGTGACATTCTGGGCTCAGTGTAAGGCTAGGGTGTTACAGGTTGTTCCTCCTAGAATACATGTTTTACTCTAGCTAGTGTCTCATAATAAAATTATGACTAGGGACAACCTTTTGAAACGTGGGATCAACAGAGGGCAAGATTGTTGTTTTTGTTCTGAAACTGAAACAGTACATCACCTGTTTTTTTATTGTGTGGCAGCCCAGAATGTTTGGCAGATAGTCTCTCAGTCTTTGATTTAGATATTGTGCGTAGCTTTGAGTTGGTAGCAAGATCATAGATTAGTAATAATAAGAATGTTGTTTTAAACATGGTTGGACTGCTATTTATGTGGAATTTGTGGCATTCTAGTAATAACATAATTTTTTAGTTGTAGCCTTGGTCAGGCGTGAAAATCCTATGGAGAAGGTTACTCCCATCCCCTATTGAATTAGCACTTAATCTACATGGAGTTCATGTCTCTAAAGATGGAGCATTTTAGTTTGATATGTTGGAGAACAAGATTGAGAAGTCTGTGACATTGACAAAGAGTCCATGTCCACACTTTAGCATTTTACTCTCATCCCCACTAAAATTGACAAGTATGTGAAGTACTGCGAACTAGGGGGCAAGCTGGAGGCGTGCTCGGCAAAAAACTGAAGAGGACCCGTGCAAGATGCATATAGAAGATAATGTGTAAAATGATTTTTTTTTCTATTGTGCTAGCTAGCTGGTACAAAATACACTCTGAAAGAGTCTCAATTACGTATGGAGTTGGAGTCTTCTAAAATGTGAACAAATCAAACTAGATGTGGCTTTAGCTACAAAACGAAAATGTTGTGAACGTTTTTTGGTTTCAATAAATATTGGAACTGGGGCATCGCATTGCGATGTCCTGTCATTCAAAAAAAAATTGTGGAAGATCCATTGGTGTTACACACTGTAATAGTGCAATCTAAAATTGAATTATCACCCTGATCATACTTATCAATGATTAGGGAAAGTTGCTGGTGTCAAATGAAGGAATGAATGTGACATCCTTTGTCAAAGGCAAGGCTTTTCCTGGAAATAGGATTGTGCTCATAACACGGTCCCTAGTCCTTAAGGTGGAGCTTCATGTCCAATGATGGAGGAGGAGGCATGATCCATAACCGTGGAAGATATGGAGTTGGATGTTTTTTGGGTTTTGCTCCGTTTTATCTACACCGACTCATTGCTTCCATCAGGTGATTTTGATGACAATGATAAGAAAGAGAGGCTTAACCACTTACTCAGGGCTGCTAATTGTTATGCAATAGGAAGACTGAAGCTCTTATGTGAGAACATTCTTTGCAAGAGCCTCGATGTAGAGATAGTGGCAACTGTGTTAGTTCTAGCTGGTCAGCATCAGTGCAACAATCTTAATGATGCTTGCCTCGAATTTATTGTCTTTGGACAGGATGGACAAGGTGATGGCAAGCAAAGACTATGAATGCCTCAAACGAAAGTCTCTTAATTTATCAGTAGAGGTTTTGGAGAGTGTATATTTATAGAAGTACATGAAAGGCCCCGGATAGGAGTAGAACCACGAGTTGGAGTGGGAAATAAAATTCGTATCACACTCAAACTCAACAAGATGCTTATAGAAGATGATATGTGAAATGATTTTTTTTTTGTCTTGTCCTAGCTGGTGGAAAATAGACTCTGAAAGAGTCTCATGTATGTATGGAGCTGTAGCCTTCTAAAATATGGACAAATGAAACTTGGTGTGGCTTTAGCTACAAAAACAAAAAATGTTGTGAACGTTTTCTGATTTCAACATATATTGGAACTGGGCATCGCATTGCGATGTCGTGTCATTCCAAATAAATACTGTGGAAGATCCATTGGTGTCACACACTGTAATAGTGTAATCCAAAATCGATTTACCACCCTGATCAGATTTATGAAATGAGAAGGGAAAGTTGTTGGAGTCAAATGAAGGTGCGGATGTGACATTCTTTGTCAAAGGCAAGGCTTTTCCAGGAAATAGGATTGTGCTCGCAACACAGTCCCTGGTACTTAAGGTGGAGCTTCGTGTCCCAATGATGGAGGAGGCATCATGCATAACCGTGGAAGATTTGGAGCTAGATGTTTTCAAGGTTTGGCTCAATTTTATCTACACCGACTCATTTCTTCCTTTGGATGATTTTGATGACAATGAAAAGAAAGAGAGGCTTAACCACTTACTCAGGGCTACTGATTGTTATGCAAACGGAAGACCGAAGCTCGCATGTGAGATCATTCTGCAAGAGCCATGATGTAGAGACAGTGGCAACTGTGTTAGTTCTAACTGATCAGTATCAGAGTAACAATCTTAATGATGCTTGCCTTAAATTTGTTTTCTCTGAACAGGATGGACAAGGTGATGACAAGCAAAGACTACAAGTGCCTCGAACGAAAGTCTCTTAATTTATTAGTAGAGGTTTTGGATAGTGTATATTTATAGAGGTACATGAAAGAACCCGTGTAGGAGTAGAACCACTAGTTGGAGTAGAAAACGAAATTCGTGTCACACTCAAACACAACAAGATGCTTATAGAAGATGATATGTGAAATGATTTTTTTCTCTTGTCCTAGCTGGTAGAAAATAGACTCTAAAAGAGTCTCGTGTATGTATGGAGCTGTAGTCTTCTAAAATATGGACAAATTAAACTTGGTATGGCTTTAGCTATCAAAAGGAAAATGTTGTGAACGTTTTCTGGTTTCAACATATATTGGAACTGGGCATCGCATTGTGATGTCCTGTAAATCCAAATAAATATATTGGAAGATACATTGGTGTCACACACAACAATAGTGTAATCTAAAATCGAATTACTACCCTGATCAGATTTATCAAATGATAAGGGACAGTTGCTAGAGTCAAATAAAGGAGCGGATGAAACATTCTTTGTCATAGACAATGCTTTTCCTAGAAATAGAATTGTGCTCGCAACACGGTCCCTAGTCCTTAAGGTGGAGCTCCCTGTCCCAATGATGGAGGAGGACGCATCATGCATAACCGTGGAAGAATTGGAGCTGGGTATTTTTAGGGTTTGTCCCCATTTTATCTACACCAACTCATTACTTCCTTTAGATGATTTTGATGACAATGATAAGAAAGAGAGGCTTAACCACTTAATCAGGGCTACAAATTGTTATGCAATAGGAAGACTGAAGCTCACATGTGAGAACATTCTTTACTAGAGCCTCAATGTAGAGATAATGGCAGTTATAGTTCTAGCTGGTCAGCATCGGTGCAATAATCTTAATGATGCTTGCCTCAAATTTATTGTCTCTGAACAGGATGGACAAGGTGATGGCATGCAAAGAGTACGAGTGTCTCAAACAAAAGTCTCTTAATTTATTAATAGTTGTTTTGCATACTATATATTTATAGAGGTACATGAAAGACCCTATGCAGGAGTAGAACCACGAGTTAGAGAAGGAAACGAAATTCGTATCACACTCAAACTCAGCAAGATGCTTATAGAAAATGATACGCGAAATGATTTTTTCTCTTGTCCTAGCTGGTAGAAAATAGACTCTGAAAGAGTCTCATGTATGTATGGAGTTGTAGCCTTTTAAAATGTGGACAAACTATAGTTGGTGTGGCTTTAGCTACAAAAACAAAAATGTTGTGAACGCTTTCTGGTTTCAATAAATATTGGATCTGGGGCATTGCATTGCGATGTCCTATCATTCAAAAAAAAATATTGTGGAAGATCCATTGGTGTCACACACTGTAATAGTGTAATATGAAATCGAATTATCACACTGATCACATTTATCAAATGATAAGGGAAAGTTGCTGGAGTCAAATAAAGGAATAGATGTGACATTCTCTACCAAAGGCAAGGCTTTTCCTGGAAATAGGATTGTGCTCGCAACAAGGTCCCTAATCCTTAAGGTGGAGCTCTGTCTCCCAATGATTCAAGATGAGGCATCCTGCATAACCATGGAAGATATGGAATTGGATGTTTTTAGGGTTTTGCTCCATTTGATCTACACTGACTCATTGCATCCTTTGGATGATTTTGATTACAATGATAACAAACAAAGGCTTAACCACTTGCTCGTGGTTGTTGATTGTTATGCAATAACAAGACCGAAGCTCGCATCTGAGAACATTCTTTGCAAGAGCCTCGATGTAGAGACAGTAGCAACTCTGTTAGTTCTAGCTGGTGAAGATGAGTGCAATGATCTTAATGATGCTTGCCTCAAATTTATTATCCCTGAACAGGATGGACAAGGTGATCGTAAGAAAAGAGTACGAGTTAGTGCCACAAACGAAAGCCTCTTAGTTTGTTAGTAGAGGTTTTAGAAGGTGTATATTTATAGAGGTACATGAAAGACTCCGAGTAGGGGTAAAACCACGAGTTGGAGTAGGAAATAAAATTTATTTAACACTTAAACTCAAGAAGATGCTTATAGAAGATGATATTTTTTACTCTTGTCCGAGCTGGTAGAAAATAGTCTCTAAAAGAGTGCCGTGTATGTATGGAACTGTAGTCTTCTAAAATGTGGACAAATTGAACTTGGTGTGGCTTTAGCTACAAAAACAAAGATTTTGTGAACGCTTTCTGGTTTCAATAAATATTGTAACTGGGGCAACGCATTGCATTTTCCCGTCATTCAAGAAAATATATTGTGTAAGATCCAGTAATGTAACACAATGTAATAGTCTAATCATAAATCGAATTACCACCCTGATCAGATTTATCAAATGATTAGGGAAAGTTGCTGGAGTCAAATGAAGGAGTAGATGTGACATTCTCTATCAAAGGCAAGGCTTTTCCTGGAAATAGGATTGTGCCCGCAACACGGTCCCTAGTCCTTAAGGTGGAGCTCCGTGTCCCAATGATGGAGGAGGAGGCATCCTCCATTATCATGGAAGATATGGAGCTAGATGTTTTAGGATTTTTCTCCATTTATGTACGACGACTCATTACTTCCTTTGGATGATTTTGATGACAATGATAAGAAAGAGAGGCTTAACCACTTACTCGAGCCTGTTGATTGTTATGCAATAGCAAGACTGAAGCTCGCATGTGAGAACATTCTTCGCAAGAGTCTCAATGTAGAGACAGTGGCAACTGTGTTAGTTCTAGCTGGTCAGCATCAGTGCTACAATCTTGATGATGCTTGCCTCAAATTTATTGTCTTTGATCAGGATGGACATGGTGATGTCAAGCAAAAGAGTACAAGTGCCTCAAACGAAAATCTCTTAATTTATTAGTAGAGGTTTTTTAGAGTGTATACCTATGCAAGTACATGAAACACTCCGTGTAGGAGTAAAACTATGAGTTGAGGTAGGAAACAAAATTCGTATCACACTCAAACTCAACAAGAGGCTTATAGAAGATGATATGTGTGAAATGATTTTTTTTCTCTTGTCTTAGCTGGTAGAAAATAGAGTATGAAAGAGTCTCTTGTATGTACGGAGTTGTGGTCTTCTAAAATGTGGACAAATTAAAATTGTTGTGGCTTTAGCTACAAAAACAAAAATGTTGTGAACGTTTTCTGGTTTCAATAAATATTGGAAGTGGGCATCGCATTGTGATGTCCTCTCATTCAAAAAAAAATATTGTACAAGCTCCATTGGTGTCACACACTGTAATAGTGTAATCTAAAATCGAATTACCGTGCGGATCACATTTACAAATGATTAGGGAAAGTTGTTGGAGTCAAATGAAGGAGTGGATGTGACATTCATTGTCAAAGGCAAGGCTTTTCCAGGAAATAGTATTATGCTCTTAACACGGTCCCTAGTTTTTAAGGTGGAGCTCCGTGTCCCAATGATGGAGGACGAGGCATGATGCATAACTGTGGAAGATATGGAGTTGGATGTTTTTAGGGTTTGGCTCCATTTTATCTACAATGACTCATTGCTTCCTTTGGATATCTTTGATGACAATGACAAGAAAGAGCGGCTTAACCACTTATTCGGGGATGCTAATTGTTATCCAATAGGAAGACTAAAGCTCGCATGTCAGAACATTCTTTGCAAGAGCCTCGATGTAGAGATAGTGGCAACTCTGTTACTTCTAGCTGGTCAGGATCAGTGCAATGATCTTAATGATGCTTGCCTCAAATTTATTATCCCTGAACAGGATGGACAAGGTGATCGTAAGAAAAGAGTACAAGCTAGTGCCTCAAACAAAAGTCTCTTAATTTGTTAGTAGAGGTTTTAGAGAGTGTATATTTATAAAGGTACATGAAAGACTCCGAATAGGGGTAAAACCACGAATTGGAGTAGGAAATGAAATTTATTTAACACTCAAACTCAAGAAGATGCTTATAGAAGATGATATTTTTTACTCTTGTCCGAGCTGGTAGAAAATAGACTCTGAAAGAGTGTCGTGTATGTATGGAGCTGTAGTCTTCTAAAATGTGGACAAATTAAACTTGGTGTGGCTTTAGCTACAAAAACAAAGATTTTGTGAACGCTTTCTGGTTTCAATAAATATTGTAACTGGGGCAGCGCATTGCATTGTCCCGTCATTCGAGAAAATATATTGTGTAAGATCCATTAATGTAACACAATGTAATAGTCTAATCATAAATCGAATTACCACCCTGATCAGATTTATCAAATGATTAGGGAAAGTTGCTGGAGTCAAATGAAGGAGGAGATGTGACATTCATTATAAAAGGCAAGGCTTTTCCTGGAAATAGGATTGTGCCCGCAACATGGTCCCTAGTCCTTAAGGTGGTGCTCCATGTCCCAATGATGGAGGAGGAGGCATCCTGCATTATCGTGGAAGATATGGAGCTGGATGTTTTTAGGGTTTTGCTCCATTTATCTACGCCGACTTATTACTTCTTTGGATGATTTTGATGACAATGATAAGAAAGAGAGGCTTAACCACTTACTCTGGCATGTTGATTGTTATGCAATAGCAAGACTGAAGCTCGCATGTGAGAACATTCTTCGCAAGAGCCTCGATGTAGAGACAGTGGCAACTGTGTTAGTTCTAGCTGGTCAGCATCAGTGCTACAATCTTGATGATGCTTGCCTCAAATTTATTGTCTTCGAACAGGATGGACAATGTGATGGAAAGCAAAAGAGTACGAGTGCCTCAAACAAAAATCTCTTAATTTATTAGTAGAGGTTTTGGAGAGTATAACAGACTCCGTGTAGGAGTAGAACTATGAGTTGGGGTAGGAAATAAAATTCGTATCGTACTCAAACTCAGCAAGATGCTTATAGAAGATGGTGTGTGTGAAATGATTTTTTTCTCTTGTCCAAGCTGGTAGAAAATAGAGTATGAAAGTGTCTCGTGTATGTATGGAGTTGTGGTCTTCTAAACTGTGGAGAAATTAAACTTGGTGTGGCTTTAGCTACGAAAACGAAAATATTGTGAATGTTTTCTGGTTTCAATAAATATTGGAACTGGGCGTCGTATTGCAATGTCCTGTCATTCAAAAAAAAATTATGGAAGATCCATTGGTGTCACACATTGTAATAGTGGAATAAAAAATCGAATTACCACGTGGATCACATTTACAAATGATTAGGGAAAGTTGTTGGAGTCAAATGAAGGAGTGGATGTGACATTCATTGTCAAAGGCAAGGCTTTTCCAGGAAATAGGATTATGCTCGCAACACGGTCCCTAGTTTTTAAGGTGGAGCTCCGTGTCCCAATGATGGAGGACGAGGCAAGATGCATAACTGTGGAAGATATGGAGTTGGATGTTTTTAGGGTTTGGCTCCATTTTATCTACAACGACTCATTGCTTCCTTTGGATATCTTTGATGACAATGACAAGAAAGATCGGCTTAACCACTTATTCGGGGATGCTAATTGTTATCCAATAGGAAGACTAAAGCTCGCATGTCAGAACATTCTTTGCAAGAGCCTCGATGTAGAGACAGTGGCAACTGTGTTAGTTCTAGCTGGCCAGGATCAGTGCAATGATCTTAATGATGCTTGCCTCAAATTTATTATCCCTGAACAGGATGGACAAGGTGATCGTAAGAAAAGAGTACGAGCTAGTGCCTCAAATGAAAGTCTCTTAGTTTGTTAGTAGAGGTTTTAGAAGGTGTATATTTATAGAGGTACATGAAAGACTCCGAGTAGGGGTAAAACCACGAGTTGGAGTAGGAAATAAAATTTATTTAACACTCAAACTCAAGAAGATGCTTATAGAAGATGATATTTTTTTACTCTTGTCCGAGCTGGTAGAAAATAGACTCTGAAAGAGTGCCGTGTATGTGTGGAGCTGTATGTAGTCTTCTAAAATGTGGATAAATTAAACTTGGTGTGGCTTTAGCTACAAAAACAAAGATTTTGTGAACGCTTTCTGGTTTCAATAAATATTGTAACTGGGGCAACGCATTGCATTGTCCTGTCATTTGAGAAAATATATTGTGTAAGATCCATTAATATAACACAATGTAATAGTTTAATCATAAATCAAATTACCACCTTGATCAGATTTATCAAATGATTAGGGAAAGTTGCTGGAGTTAAATGAAGGAGCAGATGTGACATTCTCTGTCAAAGGCAAGGCTTTTCCTGGAAATAGGATTGTGCCCGCAACACGGTCCCTAGTCCTTAAGGTGGAGCTCCGTGTCCCAATGATGGAGGAGGAGGCATCCTGCATTATCATGGAAGATATAGAGCTGGATGTTTTTAGGGTTTTGCCCCATTTATCTGTGCCGACTCATTGCTTCCTTTGGAAGATTTTGATGACAATGATAAGAAAGAGAGGCTTAACCACTTACTTGGGCATGTTGATTGTTATGCAATAGTAAGACTGAAGCTCGCATGTGAGAACATTCTTTGCAAGAGCCTTGATGTAGAGACAGTGGCAACTGTGTTAGTTCTAGCTGGTGGTCAGCATCAGTGCAACAATCTTGATGATGCTTGCCTCAAATTTATTGTCTCTGAACAGGATAGACAAGGTGATGGCAAGCAAAAGAGTTCAAATGAAAATCTCTTAATTTATTAGTAGAGGTTTTGGAGAGTGTATACCTATAGAGGTACATGAAAGACACCATGTAGGAGTAGAACCATGAGTTAGAGTAGGAAACGAAATTCTTATCACTCAAACTCAACATGATGCTTATAGAAGATGATGTGTGAAATGAATTTTTTTTTCTCTTGTCCTAACTGGTAGAAAATAGAGTCTGAAAGAGTCTCATGTATGTATGGAGTTGTGGTCTTCTAAATTGTGGACAAAATAAAGTTGGTGTGGCTTTTGCTACAAAAAAAAATGAAAATATTGTGAACGTTTTCTAGTTTCAATAAATATTGGAACTGGGGCGTCGCATTGCGATGTCTTGTCATTCAAAAAAAATATTGTGGAAGATCCATTGGTGCCACACAATGTAATAGTGTAGTCTAAAATTGAATTACCACACTGATTAGATTTATAAATGATTTGGAAAAGTTGTTGGAGTCAAATGAAGGAGTGGATGTGACATTCTTTGTCAAAGGCAAGGCTAGCTTTTCCTGGAAATAGGATTGTGCCCGCAACACGGTCCCTAGTCCTTAAGGTGGAGCTCTGTGTTCCAATGATGGAGGAGGAGGCATCATGCATAACCATGGAAGATATGGAGCTGGATGTTTTTAGGGTTTTGCTCCATTTTTTCTACAATGACTCATTGCTTCCTTTGGATGGTTCATTACAAGAAAGAGCATCTTAACCACTTACTCGGGGCTGCTAATTGTTATTTAATAGGAAGACTGAAGCTCGCAAGTGAGAACATTCTTTGCCCTCGATGTAGAGACAGTGGTAACTATGTTAGTTCTAGCTGGTCAGCATGAGTGCAACAATCTTAATGATGCTTGCCTCAAATTTACTGTCTCTGAACAGGATGGACAAGGTGATGGCAAGAAAAGAGTATGAGTGCCTCAAACAAATGTCTCCTAATTTATTAGTAGAGGTTTTGGAGAGTGTATATTTATAGTGGTACATAAAAGACTCCGTGTAGTAGTAGAAATGTGAGTTGGAGTAGGAAACTCAACAAGGTGCTTATAGAAGATGATGTGTGAAATGAGTTTTTTCTCTTTGCCTAGCTGGTAGAAAAAAGACTCTGAATGAGTCTCGTTTATGTATGAAGCAGTAGTCTTCTAATATGTGGACAAATTAAACTTGATGTGGCTTTAGCTACAAAAACGAAAATGTGGTGAACGTTTTCTAGTTTCAATAAATACTAGAACTGGGGCATCACATTGCGAGGTCCTGTCATTTGAAAAAAAAACATGGAAGATACACTGGTGTCACACACTGTAATAGTTTCATCTGAAATCCAATTACCACCCTGATCAGATTTATCAAATGATAAGGGAAAGTTGTTGGAGTTAAATAAAGGAGTGGATATGACATTCTTTGTCAAAGGAAAGCCTTTTCCTAGTCCCTAAGGCGGCATCATGCATAACCGTGGAAGATATGGAGCTAGATGTTTTTAGGGGTTTTCTCGATTTTATCTTTTCCGACTCATTGCTTTCTTTGGATGATTTTGATAACAATGATAAAAAAAGAGAGGCTTAACCACTTAATCGGGGTTGCTGATTGTTATGGAATAGAAAGACTAAAGCTCGCACGTGAGAACATTCTTTGCAAGAGCCTTGATGTAGAGACAGTGGCAACTATATTAGTTCTAGTTGGTCTGCATCAATGCTACAATCTCAATTATGCTTTGCCTCAAATTTATTCTCTCGGAACAGAATGGACAAGGTGATGGCAAGCAAAAAGTAAGAGTGCCTCAAACGAAATTCTCCGAATTTATTGGTAGAGGTTTTGGAGAGTGTATGCAAGTTCCCAAAAAACTAGTATGCTCGACCTAGTGTATATTAAATATGGCTTGTTTAGTCATACGAACAACCTTTTGATGGTTTTGTTCAGTCATATGATATCATTTCTGTCATGTTTGACTTTCGAACTATATATTGGAGAAAATTTTATGTAATAATCAATTAATGTATTTTCGCTGTTTTTTTTTTGTTGCTCTTTTCTTTACCCTCCACGAAGGTTAAGCATAGTTGTGCTGTCAACACTTCCCTACGGCTCATCTGCGGTAAACTCATTTTCTAGCAAAAAAAATTGACACTAGTGTGGCGGGCCAATCAATTGCAACAAAAAATGAGCACGATACACCGCCATGAAGGTTAGGCAAAAACTCCTCTCTTTTTTTTTGCCTCTTTTCTTTACCCTCCACATATCCATTGCTCTGGTGAGACGGTAATGGTAACACATGTCGCGAACTATATGCATGTTCGTGCGCTACACTGTTTGCCACAATAGCTCTAATGAACTTAACTATTTCAGGTCTGCATTGTGAATGGATTGCTTCAAATAACTCATTTGATCTACTTTATCGCGGAGGATTTCAATATCTATAAAATCTTGCATCACACGTCAGAAGCTATAATTTCTTGATGTAACTACAATTAGATCTATAAAAAAGTACACTGAAACGTTTAGAAGATATAAAGAGCAATTATTTCTTGATGTAACTACAATTAGAAATAACAAGCTGTACATGCCTCATCCCGTGGATTACAATTCTGATATGCTTATCGTATTGGTGGTGCCAGTTAACACTTTCCTTTGTTGAGCTGAAAATAAATAGTAGCTAACAAAATGCGCAAGATTGCCTCAGCGGGTCAATGGAGGCCCCAAGCGGTCCAATACGGATCCGACGGCTAAGATATGTATCCTTCAGAGGGACCCACAGCCCCGTTCTCTCGCTATATATATGAGAACATCGATCCCATCAATCTCCATCCAGCACAAGTCTCGATCTAGACACAGGAGCAGTAGTAGTTAATCCTAAACCTGAGCTGCTGTAGGCTCTAACCCTAATCCATGGCCGCGCCTCATCAGGACGATCACCAGGCTGGCCAGGCGGATGTCTACCCACCATGGATCAGCCGTCATGTGCGTATGAACGCATGTGTATTTATATCTATCTAGTGTTTTATGTGTGTGTATATATATATATATATATATATATATATGCTATGTATCTATGAATCTATCCGCTTCACGAGTTCAAATGAACGATTCGATCATCAATCACTTGGATGCATTTGCAGATTAGGATCCTAGAATCTAGGATTGAGATGCTAGAGGAGCAACTCATGGAGGTACAAAGGAGTGGCTCGCGTGGATTCGGTATGATATGGGAGGCGATTGAAAAGATCAAAGTCGAGAGAGAGTTTGCGATCCAGCACGCCAAAGTCTTGAACCAGAAGGAGAATCGTGACAACGGCCGGGGCGCTCCTCCCGCGGCCAGCGGCGGCGCGAACTAAACTAGCTAGGGGATATGCATGATGCAGAACAAAACTTAGCTTGGTAGCTAGCTGCATTTCGAATCAATAAGACTGGAGAATACTGCATCATGTACTATTTTTTTATATGCTATGTTGGTGTGTTGTAAACTTTACAATAAATATTGGTCAGGATTCAGGAAAAATATCTACAGTGATTATCACAATTCTCTTCAAATTTGTTGCTAGAAAGATGATGTGGTGTCTGCTTTAATCAAGGGTAGAAATATTTTGGATGGGGTGGTTGCTCTTCATGAGATTGTCCATGAGATTAGGGTTTCAAAAAGAAAATGGGTGATTCTAAAGCTTGATTTTGAAAAGGTCTATGAACAAAATCCATTGGAGGTTTCTGGAGGAAGTGATGGTGAGAAAATGGTTTTCTGAAAAGTGGATTCATCTGGTTATGAGCTCAGTCAGGGAGAAAGGTCAGTATTAATATAAATGGAAAGATCGGTCCTTATTTCAAAACTTACAAAGGGTTGGGACAAGGCGATCTTTTGTCTCCCCTTCTATTTAATTTGGTTGTTGATGCTTTAGCAGAGATTATTCGTTTGGGTGTGGGGGGGTGATCTCTCATCTGGTTCCTGGAGGGTTTCTGTTCTCTAGAATGCAGATGATACTGTGATTATGCTGGATTATGAGGAAGATTATTTTCTGAATTTGACGTTTTTGCTCTATTGCTTTAAATGGATGTCTGGTTTGAAAATTAACTATCACAAGAGTGAAGTTTTTGTGCTAGGGGTGGATAATGAAGAGGCTAATAAAGTAGCAAACATTTTCAACTGCAAAATAGCTCATTTACCTATGAAATATTTGGGCATTCTGATTAGAGATAGACATGTGGGGGTGAAAGTAGCAAAGAATGTGATTAACAAACTGAGTAAAAGGTTAGACAATTGGAGAAATAACTTCCTTTCCTCTGGAGCTAGATTAGTGCTGGTAAATAGTAGCTTGTGCAGTCTTCCTGTTTACACAATGGGCTTTTATACATTTAATGAGGAGGTTCACAAAAAGATGGATACTGTCAGATCAAGTTTCTTCTAGAGAGGGGCTAGTGACAAGTTTAAGTACCATATGGTGATTTGGGGGTTGTTTGTAGGCCCAAAGATTTTGAAGGTTTAGGGGTCATTAACACAAGGGTTATGAATGACTGTCTCGTAGCTAAATGGATTTGGAAAATAGCCTCGGCTAATAATGAACTTTGGTTTAGGATCATAAAAGCTAAATACTTTCCTAGGGGTGTTTTCAGAGATGCTAATATTCTAAAAGGTTCTCAGTTCTGGAAAAATATGCAGGAAGTTAAAAAGTTGTTTAATTGGGGTACTAGATATAAGATTGGTAATGGTTGTAATATCTCTTTTTAGGGTGATGTTTGGATTGGAGGTTATCTCATGAAGATCAAGTACAATAAACTTTTCAATATTTGTCAATTTCCTGATATGAGTGTGGCTGAGGGGCTATTAGGAGATAGCTGGAATATTACTTTCACTAGGAATTTTGGTGAAGAAGAAGTAACCCAATGGGAGGATATGAAATTTTTATCATGGATGTTGACCTGAATGATAATCAGGACAAAGTTGTTTGGTGTTTTGAGAAATCTGGTGTGTTTTCTTTGTACAGACAGATGATTTTTGGGGGTGTAATTTGTAGAAAAATGCAAAAGTTGTGGAAAAACAAGTTTCCTTTGAAGGTTAAAATCTTTTTGTGGCAATGCTATCATGACAGAGTGCAGACTTTAGACCAGCTTAAAAAGGGGGGTGGGAAAGGGGAGGTGAATTGTATTTTGTGTGGTTCTGAAGAGAGTATTGATCATGTTTTGTTCTCTTGTATTTTGGTAATATTTTTTGGATATGTATGAAAGAGGTGCTAAGCTGGGAGCGTATTCCAAAATCTTTAGAAGATTCCAATTGAATTGGTTGGAAAAAGGGGGGCTAATGATTATAATGTTATTTTGTTTAGTTTTGCGGCTTCGGCTTAGAATCTCTGAAAAATTAGAAACAAAATAACGTTTGAGATGGATTTTCCTAAACAACTAGTGGAAGTGATATTCAAATTTCTGTCTTATTTGCAGTATTGGCGTGTTCTCATCAGATCGCACTGATCAAAGTTAGATGGGCTGTTTCATGGAGGCTGTTGAAGTTTGGACTGAACGGTTTTGTAATCTGGATAATCCTGATTGTCTTGCTGTAATATTCTAGTTTGGGTTATGTTGGTGATACTTTGGTCCTGAATTGTAAGTTGATACTCCCAGTTTTTTGGTTTGTGTTTTAGTTGTAAGAACTCTTATATGCTTTTTATAAAAAGCTGGGTTTCCTCTTGTAAAAAAAATGAGCGCAAACTGATATTTTCATGTTCCAACATGTTCTATATTATTGATAAAGAGAGAATCAAATAATAATTAAACTGCAGATCGCAAAGCAACAAACTAAAGAGAGCTGTGGTGATCTATGTAGATCTAGTTCCAGATTAAAAATTATTACAGCAACATTGTATAGCAAACAAATAGCGCATGATGCAGTGTTCTGCAGTCTTATTGGTACGATATGCAGCTAGCTAGCAAGCTAAGTTTCGTTCTGCATCATGCATGGACATCCCCCAGCTAATTCAGTTCTTACTGCCTCCGGTGGCCGGAGGAGCACCGCCATCGCCGCCACCGTCAGCATTCTCCTGCTGGGTCTGGATCACTATTGCTCTCTGATTCGATCTCCTGCCGAAATGCTGGATCATTCTTTCTCTCTGGGCTTTGACCTTTTCAATCTTCTCCCTTATCTTGAACAATCCACGCAAGCCATTCTTGGATGCTTCCACGAACTGATTCTCCAGCTTCTGGATCCTTGATTCAAGGGTCCTAATCTGCATACAGTGACAATCAGCAGTCACTTATATACCACAAGATGTTGATCCATCGTTGGTAGATAGAAATGTAGATAGATCGGTGATCCAATCGTTGTTAACTCGTGATTCATAGATTATAACATACAAACAAGCGCATGAAACACTAGAGAGAGATATAGTTAGGGCACTAGGTATAAAAACGCATGCGTTCATACCGTCTTACGTCCTTGACGCCTGATCCATCGTCGGTAGATGTCCTCCTGGTCGGCCTGGCGATTCTCCTGATGAGGCGCGGCCATGGCTTCTTGATCGTCTTAGGGTTAGTGCCTCGATCTAGTTGCTTAGGTGTGCAGAGTTAAAACTAACACTGAGACTTGTGTTGGAGTTGGATGGAGACGGCCGGCGTCGATGGGTTTATATAGCGAGAGAACGGGTTGTGTTTTGACGGGCTTCGATCCGGGTCCCTCATCTCTTAGCCGTCGGATCCGTATCGGACCGCTCGGGCACCCCATTGGCCCACTGCTTAATCTTGCATTAATGTAATTACTAGCTACTATTTATTTCCAGGGCAGCAAAGGACGTCAGTGCTATCTCACTTCTGGCTGGCAGTAGTAATCCACGGATGAGACATTTACAGCTTGGTGTTTCTAATTAATTAGCTACGACCATATTTTCTGAACGTTCCTGGTTTAGTTGTACGAAGGTTACCTGTCCTTACTTCTCTCCTCTAGCTTATTTGTTCAAGAAATAATCTTGTTTATTTGTTTGTTCATGCACACTAAGAATTAAAGAAATTATATTCTATTTAAAGCCTATGATAACTATGACCAAAGGGGGAAAACTAGTCATATAGTAGTAGTACTCCGAAGAAGTAGCATTCTGATATTTTCATCATTTTTCAAAGCTTTTTCTGAAAGCCTTTTCCAATTTTCTGTAACATCCCAAAATTTCAAATTATTATATCGGTTATATTAAAATCGTCAATTCTAAATTTTTTAGTTTTTTCAAAAGTTTTCTGCATTAAATAAAGGTTTATTTCCAATTTTTCAGCTGCTGAAAATGAATTTTCAAAAAAAGAATGAAACTTTACCAGAAACCTAGAAAGAAAATAATGTTCCAAATAATCTAAAGTTCCTCCCCAAAAATTTCAACACCGCCTTGCGCTCTCTAATTGAAGCCTCGAGTTGTCCCATCTCAAGCCTATAGCCGTTGGTGAGAGATAACTCGCACCGCACGCCAACACCACGTGTTCTCTTGTTCAGCCACGATATTTTGAAGAGGAGGACGCCTTCATCTCGCCATTAAGCCCTAGCTGAGCGCGTCACTTTCTTCTCCCTTCCTCATCGTTTCTAATAATTTGCCCATCTGCAGCAAGTTTCATCCACTGGAGAGCCCGGAATGCAGTCGTCATTTTCGGCTCCATCACACATTCACACGCGCTTTGTGTCATCTATTCCAGTGAGCCAACTCCTCGCCATTCGCGTCATCATTCGGTGCCATTTTGCTTCCTCATCAAAACACCTCACTCGATTTCTCGACCCCTACAGTGAATCACCAGATCCACATCTTCTTCTCCAACTCCAACCACCACAGTCGTCGTTACACAATTCCCTCTCGGGTGAGCTTCGACCTTGGCCATGGACCTTTTTAGCTTTCGTCCGTCCATCACCAGTCGTCAAACCCTTCCTCAACCCACTTTCTATTTTACCGATTTACCGTCCGCAATAGAAAAACCACAGAATAGTGCAGAGAGCACCTCCCCCTAGATAACACTTCCCCAGTCAAAACCCCAGATCCCAGCCAAGCAACACATCACAAAGCCATAACCACAAAGCACTTCAGTGCACAGGCGAAGATCTCTCACATACACACATTTCCCATTTCACATCCAACTCAAAGCACTTTCCCCACATAAACCATCCTCTCCCCTCACAAGCCATTTTCTCCGGCGTAGCGCCGCCTCCAGACATCTCTCCAACGTCCACCACCACCCGGTGGCATCGCTGTTGAGAGACCAACCCATTTTTGCCACCCCTAAGCCTTGTCGTCGCCCCGACCGTTGGCGACGAGCTCGCCATGGCGCACGGCCATGTGCGCAGCTCCGTTTCTCTCCCTCTTTCTCTCCTAGTGGGCCCGCGTGATTAAAATGTTAATTAACGCTAAATTACAATACTTAAACATACTAAGTCAATGATAGGTGGGACCAGCCAAAAAGGTAATAGGAAATCTAATTTTAAACGTGTTTAGTAAATGAGTCACTGACATGTGGGACCACACACTGTTCTCGATTTTAAAACACGTTTTAAAAACTCGAGAGACTGACATGTGGGCCCCAGTCATCAGTTAATTAAAATAAAAATAGGTTAAATCATTAATTAATAAATAATGAGTCTATGACTTTGTAACATCCTGTTTTCGTTCCTTTTAAGGTTTTCAAAATTTGAAGTAAAGTTCAGTTTGCAATTCAAAAGTTCATCTTCAAACCTCAACTCAAAATCAAAATTTTCAAAATTTGAATCCTCACCCAGCTCATCCCCCTTCTCTACCTTCTTCCTTCCCTGGCCAAACCAGTCAAGCTTTTTCCCCCCGTGCGCCCCCGTGCACCCGCAGCCACGCTGTCGGCTTGCCCATGCCCGCGCCCGTGCGCCGTTGGTCACGCTACCGAGCGCCCGAATACCCCGCCGCACGGTCAGCGCCTACGCCCAGGCCGTCCTCCACCGTCCTTCGCCTTGCCGCCTTGACCAAAGTCATCCTCGAGCCATCCTCACTGCCCTCGTTTGCCTGGTCCGAGCACCGCGCCCGCGTCCTCGCCATCCTCGCTACTCAAGAGCCCCCGGTCCTAGCCGTGCTCCCGCCCCCACTCGCGCCAGCATGGACGCCCAGAGTCGTCGCCTCGTATCGCCGCCGCCCCCACGCCCGTCCTTGGTCAGTCCAAGCCATGCGCAGCGCACACGCGCCCGCACCAAGCCTCCCCGGCTCCCTTCCCTTTTCTGCCGACTATAAGAGCCCCCGAGAGCCCATCTTGCTCGCCTCCCCCGTCCTCACTCCCCTCCTCTCTCTCCGGTAAGGTTCTCCCCTGTTCAGCCCTTCCCCCATTTCCCCCTCCCTTCTTCCCGAGCAAGAAGAACCGAGCAACGGTGAAACCGAAGAAACAAAAAAAAAGAGGCTTCAAAAATTCCTATCTCCCTCGTCGTAACTCCTAAAATTATGAATTAAATTTCTAAATTTTTGTATATTCAAGATCTTGCTAATGGCATAGGTCTTGTTTAATTAAAAGTTTATTTGTTATTCATTTGTATTTATTTGCTTGTCTGTGCTTTTTTTCGGTACGTTCGTTCGATTAGGATTTGAAGACGCGGACGACCTCCAAGTTGATAGATTACAAGATTATCAAGATCCTCTTGCCTATAACCAATGCGAGTCAATACTTTGATCATATTATATTCTTTTAAAATAACAAATTGCATGTTTTAATTCTTTAAGCAAATGTATGTTAAAGCTTAAGGTAGTTAAATGCCCACTTGATGATTAATTAATTATTATGTCATCCTTTGATAATTGAATCCATTATTCCATGCCACCCTAGTAACTATGTGGTAACACTAGTTATAGGTTGTACTTAAGCGGCATGCTAGTCTTGCTTAAGTACCAGAACATTAAAATGTCCTAATCATCATCTCTTTTAAACATGAAGATGGTTTGGGCAGTCATTGGTGGTCAATGACTGAGATAAATGTGGTAATTTGGTTTTACTCCTCAAAACCCTAATACTGCTATTACCCTGTCTGGGCGGCTGGTGTGATGGATGGTTCAACAGTGAGTGCTAATGTAGCCCAAGGACTGTTGTGTTGTGGATGGTATGTAGAATAAACAGCCCAGATAATCCTAAGGACTTAATCTTGTCACGACCTCCCGTGTAAAATAAGTGCAACCACAAGTCTGCAAAGTACAACCTGGCTAAATAATTTGTACCCATCAGTACGAGTTGCATTAGATAGATGATCCGCGACGCCGTAAGCCTTTGTGGCGAAGGGTGTCGAGGTGCGCGACGTAAGTCGTTAGATGACGCAAGAGGGGGTCTCAGTAAGGGTTAACAGATCTAAAAAAGAGCATAACCCTTCGTGGACGAAACCTTAGCGAAGTGTAACTAATACTGAGGGATGCATTGTAAAGGCCTTGTGATGATCTCCCCTTGATTTACATGTCTACGGAAATGTGTGTACATATCAAGATGATTATCTCTTGTGGGTAAAATATACAACCTCTGCAGAATTATAAACTGTTTAAACAGTCGTGCCTACGGTCAAATGCGGACATGGAAACTTTACTTGAGTTAGTTCTATTTCAAAAACCTTTGTGGGTGGTATGAAAAATATGGTGGGCTCACCTAGCCCTGAGGTTGGATTTTCCCTGGGTTTGCAGACTCAGTGATGTTAATATGTGGGAGTAACCCCAATCAAATTAAGCATAAGGTGAAGGGAACCTCTGCTGTTATTAAATATTGCACAATTACTCTCTTTATCAAAATGCAATTTGGTTCAAATGCTAAGTGATAGAAATTTATAACTATGATAATTGAAAATATTGCTTTAGTAAATAGAAGAACCCAAGTCATCCTTGTTTAGTCTTGCATGTATATTATTGCATTGTGTGTTGGCTCGTGAGCACGGAAGTTGTGCTCATCCTCGCTCTCTCCCCCAAAACCCTCCGAAGCAAGAAATTCAGGAGATTACGACTACTACGAGGATCCAGAAGTTGGAGGCCCAGGAGAGGATGAAGCGTAGTGTAGTCTTTAGCTGTTCTAGTCTCGCCTCAGTCCAGCTGACTCCGTTAGTGCTTGCGTGCATCCAATATTATCGGACGCACACGGGTTTCCCCAGTCGCTTGCCTGTGGAGAGATGTGCTCTCACCCCTTTTGCTTCTGTTATCGCTTTCGCTTTTGTAATGTAATCAGTATTGGCCTGTTCGGCTCTTATTGTAAAATCTAACCCGACGCAGTCTATGTAAACTCTGATGTGCTAAATTAATGAATGGTATGGTTTTACGCCATGTATGAATTGATTCAGTGATGTATCTGTGAGTGCTAGCTACTGATCCAAGGAATAGCACATTTTTTTCACAGAGGATTCTGGATTACAAAATCCGGGTTCGACAGAGCTGATATCAGAGCATACGACTGTAGGAGCCCTAGTTAGATTGGTCGAGCCTAAGGACTTGAGTCTTATTTTCAAAAACTAAGAAAAGTTTTGACCAAAATATAGCGTAATTATTACTCTTACTCATCACTCTTAGTTCTTTACTTACCTTGACTTCACTTGAGTTTTTACTCAGGTCTGACCCTCTTCCTCGTATTTCAAAAATGTAAATGGCCGCACCATCGTCCAATGGCCCATGTGACCATCACTCTCACGAAGAAGACGAAGGCGAGTTCATGGACATTCTTCGCCGACTCATGCAACACCTGGACTACCACCGCAAGCCTATCTTCAGAGGCCGAAAGACCCAAACCCTGGACCAAGAGTCGTGGACCATGGAGGTTTTCCTCTATGCTAGAGAGGGTGAGTTCATCGCTCACATCTTCAAACCTGCGGCTCCCCAGAGCAGCTGTTCTGAAGCAGTCCAGGCCGCAGCACGCTTCACCTGCACCCGCCTGAGTATGATGCATGAGGATCTTCTATTGGGATCACCCTTCCACTACTTTCAGCCTCTCCGGGAAGGAGAGTTCGACCACGAGATCTTCATCATCATGTTGGTGTAGCCAGGATAGTCTAGGTTAGCTAGCCGCGCTTGCTAGGCAGTCTTTTGGTCTGCAAGCACCTTTTTCCTTCTTTTACCCCAGTCATTTGTATCTTGTGTCGTGGCTTAGCATGGCCTATATGCTATGCTTCAGGAGTCATGTAACACCTAACTTCTTTAATATAATGCAGCAATTCTAGACTTTGTATTGTACTTGATTCTTTCTCCTCGTTTGATTTAAGTGCTTCTGTGTGTTCTCTAGAGGGCTAGTAACCCTCATATATACCCCTCCCCTCGTTCTAAGCTTCAGCGTGTCTTCAGATGCCGCCAAGGAGAGCCGCCGCCCTAGTCCATGGCAAGAGGTGGAAGACAACCTCTAGCAAGCGAGCCCAGCGTGTCAGCAAGAGGGTGAGCGGGAGCGCTAGCGTGGGATAGAGCGGGCGTAGTAGATTTGGGCCAGGCAAATTCTTCCCAACGGCGTGCAGGAAATTTCAAAACAGCTTTCGAATTTTCCAAAACTAAATGTTTTCTGAATTTTTGTACTTAGCAAATGGGCTCCAAAATTTATGAAAATTTGTGTAGAGGCTTCTAACACACTGTGGTTTCTTTTGTAATTTTTGTAGGATTTTAACTATTGTGCAATTTTCTCAAAAATTCTTACAAGTTGTTGTTTGCATGTAATTCATTATTTGATTTATGCAAAGGTTCAAAATCATGCTAAAAATAGTTTTCCCACACAAAGACATGCTCAAAATTATTCTTCCATTTATTTTCATTATATTTTCCCAAAGTGTGGTTTTTTGGATGTTACAAATAAATACTGGAACTGGGGCATCGCATTGCGAGGTCATGTCATTTGAAGAAAAAATGTGGAAGATCCATTGGTGTCATACACTGGAATAATCTCTTCTGAAATGCAATTACCAGCTTGATCAGATTTATCAAATGATTAGGGAAAGTTATTGGAGTCAAATGAAGGAGCGGATGTGACATTCTTTGTTCTTGCCTTTTCCTAGTCCTTAAGGTGGAGCTCTGTGTCCCAATGATGGAGAAGGAGGGCACATGTCGTTGAAGATACAGAGCTAGACACTTTTAGGGTTTTGCTCCATTTTATACACACCGACTCAATGCTTCCTTTGGATGATTTTGACCACTTAATCGGGGCTGCTGATTGTTATGCAATAGGAAGACTGAAGCTCGCACGTGAGAACATTCTTTGCAAGAGCCTCGATGTAGAGACAATGGAAACTATATTAGTTCTAGCTGGTTAGAATTAGTGCAACAATCTCAATCTAGCTGGTCAGAATTAGTGCAACAATCTCAATGATGCTTGCCTCAAATTTATTCTCTCCGAACAGAATGTATAAGGCGATGGCAAGCGAAGAGTACGAGTGTCTCAAACGAAAGACTCCTAATTTATTAGTAGAGGTTTCGGAGTGTGTATGCAAGTTCCCAAAAATCTTGTATGCTCAACCCAATGGATGTTACATATGGCTGGTTTAGTCATGTGAACAACCTTTTGATTTCTTTTTTTGATGGCTTTGTTCAGTTATATTATATCTTGATATCATTTCTATCTTGTTTGACTTTTCAACTATATATTGGAGAAAATTTGATGTAATAATCAATGTTTTTCCTCTCTCTCTCTCTCTCTCTCTCTTTTTTTTGCTCTTTTCTTTACCCTCCACTGGAAGATTGTCATGGATAAAATAAGGAACAATATTATTTTTATTTTAACCTATCTTTTGAACTAACTTGAAAAGAGAGCTCGGTACCATGAATGACACATATTGAAGTATTTATAGCATTTAGACATGACTACATGGTGTCGAGCACAAAAATTATTCATGAGCTTGCATTGGCACCAAGGTTAAGCATAGTTGTGGTGCCAACACTTTCTTATCCCTAAGGCTCATATGCGGTAAACTAATTTTCTAGCCAAAAAAATGACACTAGTGTGGCGTGGAGGAGGGGAGCAACATCCGACGGCCCAAAGAAAAAAAAAGGCTACGTGGCCACCCTCTGGGCACCCCCTTTTCGCCTCCTTTTAAGCGGTAGGATTATATTATGTTTAAAGCTTATGATAACTATGACCAAAGGGGGGAACTAGTCATATAGTAGTAGTACTCAGAAGAACAAATAGCATTCTCATAATTTTTCAAAGAATTTTATGTAACATCCCAAAATTTCAAATTGTTATATCTGTTATATTAAAATTGTCAATTCGGAATTTTTGAGTTTTTTCAAAAAATTTCTGAATTAAATAAAGGTTTTCCCCCCAAATTTTTAGTTTTTGGAGGAAAAAAATGAAACATATAAGATGATGTGTGAAATGATTTTTTTTTCCTCTTGTCCTAGCTGGTAGAAAATAGACTCTGAAAGTGTCTCATTTATGTATGGAGCTGTAGTCTTCTAAAATGTGGACAAATTAAACTTGATGTGGCTTTAGCTACAAAAAAATGTTGTGAATCAATAAATACTAGGAGCAAGGCATCGCATTGTGAGGACCTATCATTCGAAAAAGTATTGTGGAAGATCTATTGGTGTCACACACTGTAATAATGTCATCCGAAATCCAATTACCACCTTGTTCAGATTTATCAAATGGTTAGGTAAAATTGCTGGAGTCAAATGTAGGAGCGGATGTGACATTCTTTGTCAAAGGCAAGGCTTTTCCTAGTTCTTAAGGTGGAGCTTTGTGGCCCAATGATATGGAGATGGATGCATCATGCATAACCGTGGAAGATACGGAGCTGGATATTTTTAGGGTTTTGCTCCATTTTATCTATACCGACTCAATGCTTCCTTCGGATGATTTTGATGACAATGATAGGAAAGAGAGGCTTAATCACTTAATTAGGGCTCCTGATTGTTATGCAATAGGAAGACTAAAGCTCGCACGTGAGAACATTCTTTGCAAGAGCCTTGATGTAGAGACAGTGGCAACTATATTAGTTCTAGCTGGTCAGCTTCAGTGCAACAATCTCAATGATGCTTCCCTCAAATTTATTCGCTCTGAACAGAATGGACAAGGTGATGGCAAGCAAAGAGTACGAGTGCTTGAAATGAAAGTCTCCTAATTTATTAGTAGAGGTTTTGGAGAGTGTATGCAAGTTCCCAAAAATCCAGTATGCTCAACCTAGTGGATATTGCATATGGCCAGTTTAGTCATCTGAACAATCTTTTCATTTCTTTTTTTTTTTATATGGCTTTGTTCAGTTATATGATATCTTGATATCATTTCTATCATGTTTGACTTTCCAACTATATATTGGAGAAAAATTGAGGTAATAATCAATGTTTTTCCTCTCTGTTTTCATTCGATGGCATGCAGTAAGAAGCGAGCACTTGGGAGAAAGGGGACTGTTTCTGGTGTTATCTGCAGGCTATATACCCTACCGTCGACCGTGTCTTAATTCACTTCCTAGTTTTGTGTCACTTTCCATCGATCACCGCTGGCTGTCTTCGGTCTCTGGTTCCTTGCCGAAAGCATCATATCATTCTTATTGCCTATTTGATATTTACATATTTTGCTCTTTGTGTGATCTGTTTGATGCATTTGAACATGAACTAACAATACTGTGGGATCAGTAGGGTACTCATCTACCTTATTGACTCATAGGTGGTATATATGGTGACATTATATTTGATAATTAATATCCTCAAACACCCACGGAGATAATGTATCATGCATGCGCATGTTGACGGCTATGAGGGGACACTCCACTACTACCCCGAAGGCATATCTCCGAGGATACCGAGGGTCACATATCGGGAACACATATTGCGAATTGTATGCATGTAACGCCCCAAAATTTGAAAACCAGAGTAATTATTTTCAAAATCATCATTTCTGCATTTTTGAGGTTTTTTTTAATAATTTCCTGCATTTATTAAAAGGTTTTTCTAATTTCTAGCAGCGGTTTTTGAATTTTCTAAATTAATAAAAGCTTGATCAGAGCTTATAAATAATTTTTTTTAAGTTCATAGTAATATAAATTACCTCCACAAAATGTTTCATAATTTTTGGAGCTGGTTTGCTAATTTTACAAATTATAACTTGATTTCTGGAGTTAATTAATTCAGAAAATAATAAAGATTCGATTTTCCATCCTGGGCTAGTTCTTTCCCTCTCAGCCTGGCCCGTTACTGTTTCAGCACATTTCCCGCCCGCAAGCCGTCCCGGCCAAGGCCGCCACAACTTTTCCATCCTCCCTGCGCGAAAGCGTATTTTGCCGGCGGCGGCGCGAACTAAACCAGCTGGGGGATGTCCATGCATGACGCAGAACGAAGCTTAGCTTGCTAGCTAGCTGCATTTCGAATCAATAAGACTGGAGAACACTGCATCATGTACTACTTCTTTTATATGCTATGTTGGTGTGTTGTAAATGCTATGTTGGTGTGTTGTAAACTTTACAATAAATATTGATCAGGATTCAGGAAAAATATCTACAGTGATAATCACAATTCTCTTCAAATTTGTTGCTAGAAAGATGATGTGGTGTCTCATTGGCCCCTACAAGTTTACCGGCAAATCCAACTGGTCATTTTTCACATCAATTCTAGTTTTGTTTTTATGGTCTTTGAAGTATGATTCCCGGATGGTGCGACATGTTTTCTATAACACCCCGGCCGGTTGACTATTCTCACTGTCAATTTAAACCATAATTACCAATAATTCTAGCAAGCAATGCACAGAATAAAACCCCACAATGAGTCACCTTTCAACAATTATAACAATATAAATACATAAAAAATTAACTCTCACAACTTAGAACCACGCACCCAAGAATACTCAAGACCACACGCCTGAGAATGCTCGGGACACTAGCGCCCGGGGACACCTGGAACCGTGTGCCTGGAAACATTGAGAAGGAAAGCTTCCCCAATGACGTCCTGGAAGTCATACAGCATGGACTGACGATGGATATTTATCATGGTTGCTCACCGCAAAAAGTACAATTAAATATATCC
The DNA here is from genome assembly GCA_036346255.1 of Ampelocalamus luodianensis. NCBI lineage: Eukaryota > Viridiplantae > Streptophyta > Magnoliopsida > Poales > Poaceae > Ampelocalamus > Ampelocalamus luodianensis. The sequence continues at coordinate 42,777,650 of CM070631.1, forward strand.
AGGTATTTCTCCTGTGCTAGCTATGCACGACATTATTTGTTACTTATGCACAAGTCACCAGTGGTGTTGTCTTGAACTTCTTGTCGTCGATGGTTTAGTATCGATCTTATAAATAAATACTAGAGACTCTTCTTGAGTTAACCAATATAGAAAAAGACACATAGATTTTATATAGGTTCGGTCCTTCTCTTGAGAAAATAACTACCTTACTTCTGTATTGTTGTATTTACTATGCTTTACAACAGAGAAGAAATCACTAAAATTTAGATTTAATGACTTCTGTCTTGTCTTTGTTGTCATTGTCTCTCTTGTTCCTTATATAGCGCATGAAAGGGTGGCAGTTATCCTGTGTCAAGAGGCGTCTCACCGTTTGATGAAATGCGCACGTTTTGTAACGGTTATTATTAGAGACTGATCTGCCCACGTCGTCTTGCAGTTATGTCAGAGACAGAGGCTTAATACGTGCAGTTATCCCGGAGAATAACAACACATATTAACTATTATGTGTATTAAACACAGTGTATAAATATCCCTAGTCGATTGAGTCTACATATCTGGGTGGTCATAATTGATCTAATCGTAGTAAAGTTTACGATTATAAAGTGATCGTAGTAAGACTTACGATCATGAGGATTGACTGGACCGATCCGATCCTATAGTAGAGTCTTAATTTGGTAGAATCTTAATATTATTATGATTATAACAAAAAAATGTAGGATCGCGATCAAAATTTTCATACGACTCTACTCGATTCTAGTGATTTATTATAAATAATTATTTATATATGTCCCTTTCATTGTAAACTTTTTTTATTTCTTCATGTCCATTATAATTTGCATAAATAAGAAATAATGTTTCCTTTGCACTACATTTTGGTAAACGACACTTTTAAAATCATAGTTTTAAAATTTTAGAAGTGTTAAAATATAAGGTGGATTTTTTTAAAAAAAAATATTTCTTTGGTAGAATCAGATAGGATCTTAGATTCTACATCAATCATACGATTTGTAATCCTATTAAAGAACCTCCAATCTGATTTAGACTCATGATTCTGACCACCTTTGTTGTGAGTGCTAAGTGCTGCTAACGGTAACTATCATCATCGCCCGGCCGGCTATTGCCGTCGACTCGGAAGCACCCACCCTCTCTGTTCTGTTGTACGCTGTAGCGCATGCATTGTTGAGTTTGATGTTGATTGGTGCTATTCATTTATAGTGCGTTGGATTGACATGCCGAATCAATCTCTGATCTTTGTTGGGCGTTACCAAATCGTGTGTGTTGTTCATATTCCTCTGGACCGTTGTATTACCGGTTATTTCGCTTTCTACAAAAGCGGGGGCTAATGCCTTTTTGGAAGAAAAAAAATCGTGTGTGTTGTTTTTCTGTATGTTCTTCTCCCTCCATGTGAAAGTGCAGTTTGGTCTCGTGTGTACTCTGGTGACCAGTGCCAGCATTTGTGTGCGCTTTGAAAGTGTGTGTGTGTGTGTGAAGCACATCTTGAGTGGAAGAGAGGAAATTAGTGATTGATTTTCAATGGTATCAAAGCTCGGTGAAGAGTGTATATGCCAAAGATCATACCGGCTCCCTGCTGGAGCATCGTCGGGAAGCAGTGGAGACACCGGCGACACAGCGCCGGCGAAGGTGTGAACCGTGACCCTCTAGTTCCCGTTATTTGTTAGCATGAGGCCATCAACTGTGACTGTACGTGCCGCCACATAAGGTTTGCGTGATTCAGTTGTGTGCATCCCCAACTTCCCAAACTGCTTATTGATTGCGCTGAAATTGCCTCCTGGACACCGCAGCAACCTGACCTGTCGTGCCATATGCATTACATCACAGTGCATGCTGCATAACTGCATATGTGTCAAATGCTTTGAGGGATCTCAAATGATAGATCGATGCACAAACAGGCAAGTCGGGCAGCAAATACCTGATGCAGAGATCGAACAACAACACGCAGATGCAGTTCCATCCCTTGTTGTGTTCATGGAGACGCATTGCATTGGCTGTTGTAAGCATTTACCTACTATATATACACACCTGCCAGTAGAAGAGACGACCTCGGGAAGTTTGGCATATGCATGCACAGCTAGCTTCTGATGTACGTATGGACATATCGCACGACAAGTGGGCCGCTGGGCGTGGGAGCGCCCTCGTGGTTGGGCATTTGGGCTGGAAGGAAGGGCCTGGGCCCGATCCGGGGTGCACAGGTTTTAGATTGAAGTGCACGTGTGATATATGTAAGCTGGTCTCGAGTAAAAAAGATTAGATCTGATGTCCTACGACACCGGTGGACCTATTGGTTTCTGTCCCTGTGTAATAGCAATAGATAAGTAGACCTAGAGGATCCACTGTTTGCACGCAGCGTGCTCCCCAATGTACGCAGCTAGTTCTTGATACTTTTGAGAGAGAACGCCCGCAATTCATTAATGACGAAACGTGGTTATAAAGAGTCTCTTAGATACACTCCGTTACACCATTACAAATAAAAAAGCTAACAGAGTGCTCACAAAATCTAGCTAGAGTATATGCCGTCATATTTACCACACGACTAACATGGTGAAAAACAACCGAGGAAAAGCCCTCTGCCATAGATTTGATATCAGAGATAACCGCACCAACCGATCTCGCGATCGACAAAGAACCGATCTCGACAATCGACAAATTCAACTTATTTCCTTGGTGCATCGTGGAATATCGTTCATGAGAGAATTTGGCCTGCAGTACGATATGATGCAAAGATGACTTATTTCCTTGGTGCATCGTGGAATATCGTTCATGAGAGAATTTGGACCTGCAGTACGATATGATGCATATTTGATGAGATTACCATACTTTTATAGTGTGTTGGATTCCGGACAGTGTATTGGTTTGCCAAGAGGCATCCAGCTATAATGGGAGGCTTCGGCCGACCAGGCAGAGACACTATACTGAAGGAACTGGGAAAGGCATGTGAGCTCTTGGTTTTGGCTACGCACTAAAAACCTGCCTGCATAGTAAAAACGTTATATCACTCATTGGTTTCGGGTAGAAACTACGTCGCGGCAGAAAATAGAATTATAGGATGTTGCTGCTAAAGATTAGGATGGAGACGAACCCCTGTGGGATATGAGTGAAGCTCAGGAGGACTCTTTACTTTGGTGGTGTGACCTTCAATGAAAAAGATGGGGCGCGAGAGTAGTGTGGTTACAGTAGCTTTTGTTCGCCTACGAGGCGAGTTTCGGCATGAACATGGTGCTCAATGCCACTTTGCCTTGCAAACAAATGTTTAAAACTATCTTTGAGTTATAATCTAACTATGGAACTGCTGCTATTGTTTCGGTGTGATACCCCAGTGTGCACATATATGGTAAAATTATACTTTATCTGGTGTAGGTCCTAGAATGGCATGCTACCTAAGGTAGTGGCATTCTTGGGTCACCACATGGGCCTATAGCTTTTCTTTGGGCTCGCTAGCAAAACGAAATATGGGGTTGCAAAGGAGTATAAGATTTTAAACCAGTTTAGGGTTTTAAGTATTCCATAAAATGACTTCTAGCTTAGAAAAATATCAAACGAGTTTCTTTTTTAAAAAAAAATCATGGATGTACTTTATTTTATTTGGAACTCAAATAAAATAATTCCAAACTTCGAACAGATTTTATTTGTCTCAAATAATTAATTCTTTTTGGTTTCCAAAAATAGGAGAAACTTTTAACAATTGAGAAATGTTTCAGAAATCAACAAAATTTCATAAAAGGTGAACATGAATATTTCTCTCTTTGAATTTAAAATTTCGGGATGTTACATTAAATCTTTGCCTAGCTGGTTTGAATGTAAGTGGGTTTTTGGGCAACAATTGAGCTGATCAACTTTACCGGTGGGCCCCTCATGGGGCCACAACTTCACTTTGGGCCCACTATCCATAGGAAGTATGGGGTAGGTGGGGCTCGGAAAGACTTACCTCACATGACAAACGAGGTTGACATATGTGAAAAATGAGGCTGACATCTGTTTAGATGTATCGTGATGTGTTGCCCGATCAGATATCTAGTCGTTTAGATTAGCCGTAAGGGCCGCAGCCACCGCCGGTGCTAGTCGGGGCCCGATCACCGGCTCAGGCCGCCAGACCCCTCGTGCTCTCTAGTCTCTACCGCCGGCGATGGAGGAATAAGGAGCTAATTAATGGCTGCTTCCTGGACTGCTGCACTTGTTGGATGCAGGAGGCCAAACTGTCTGATGCCAATTCGCGAAGTGAAGTGGTCAAGACCAAGACACAAGACGGCCGAGTGGTCACACACCAAGCGACACAAACCCTAGACGCGACGGGCTGCGCGCCGCAATATCGCGGCACGTCGTTGTGTGAGACGACATCGCCGTGCACTGCACCGCGGCAGAGCAGGCACTGTGGCTCTGTGTTGCGGCCCAAGCGAGCGGGCAGCATAGCGAGGCGGCGCAGCAGCAGGGAAGGCTGCAGGCAAGTAGCATTGCGGCAGACGGACGGGCACAGGGCAAGCCGAGAACCCGAGGTGCTCGTCTTATCTTGTACTACTCAGTATTCAGCTTCTCTTTTGTCAATATGTCAATGGGCGATATTCAAAAGCCAATTTGCTTGATTGTTTCCGGTTCTTGTTAAAGACAAAACACACCGTTTGTTGTATCTCCAAAGTTCAAACCTTCATTCTCAGTATTAGTAGCAGGGGCGGACTAGGACTAAATTTTAGGTAAGATCGAAGTCGCAAACGTGGACCAAAGAGGATTATCCAAAACCAAAAAAAATCTATACACAAATTATATTACAATCGCACTAATAAGACTATATGACACCAAATAAAATCAACAACTATAATCTGCATGCGAACATGTGAAGAGTAAGGTAGGACATAGGAAAATACCTTACAAATAAAGCTTACTCAACAATTTATCACCAAGTTATCAAACATAATGGTTCGAACAAAAGATGATACATAGAATAAACTACTTGTGAAAGAGAGAAGGATTAGTATTTAGCAGTGTCACGATTAGTTAATAATAAATCATGAAAGATGTGAAAGAAAGAGAAGCCAAAATACATATCGCTAAAACACTAATTACGTCTAGGAGAACGAGGCATTTTCATTCTACGAGATTTCATGCCTAAAAACCGTTTCTTGATTCTATCCCGATCAAGTCCTTTGAATATATCTCGCTCAACATAGCACACTATCAAGTCATTAAGTCAATCATCCGATATCTTATTGCACAAATCAGTCTTGATAATATTCATGTATCAAGTCGAAAAAGACTATTTCAACCGATGTTGCCACCGGTAGTAACAATGTGTAACATCCAAAAAAAATCCCAATTTGGGGAAATTATAATGAAAATAAATGGGAATAATTTTGAGCATGTTTATATGTGGGAAATTTATTTGAGCATATTTTAAAAATGTTCATCAAAAGCAACAATGCATATTTATATTCAAACAGCAGCTTGAAAGAATTTTAGAGAAAAATACATAAGACATAAAATTCTACACAATTTATAGAATGAACTAGACTATGTCAAGAGCCTCCCTAAAAATTTTCATAAATTTTGGAGCACGTTTGATAGTTTTAAAATTTGGCAAAGTCTCACCTTTTTCTGGAAATTACAAACTGCATTTGAATTTCCTGTCAAGCCAGCGGGCGTCGAAATTCGCTCGGCCCAATTCTATCGCGCCCGCGCCCGCCTTGCAACCCCGCTCCTCGCGCTCGCTAACACACTGGCCCCACCTATTGGCAACCTTCGTCCACCTCGCTTCGCCTCTGCGCGCCAGTGCGCCAACACACTCCGCCGCTCACGATCGCGCCCACAAATTTGTGGCCCAACTGCCCCCGTCGCCTCCGCCAGCCCCTACCCATGCTAGCTACCCCGTTGACATGCCGTTATCCTACGCAAACGATGAGACCGAAGCTCGGTGCGAGAAAACCGTTCACAGTGCCATTTTCTCGCCGCTTCTCTCGCACCATTCACGGCTGCATTTAAGCTCCTCACTGCATCACGAGTTCCTTAGCTCACCATTCTCGCTTCCCGTAAAGAATCAGAGCATCTCGTGCTTTGCTTCGCTAGGAACGAGAGTGTCATTCTCAACACTGGTGAGCGTGCCCCCACAGCTCCGCCGCTCTAGTGAGCTTCCTCACCCACGACGTTCGCGTCATTTTGATCATAATGCATCACTCATCCCTCTCCTTTGCTCAATGCAGCTCCAGGAGTCCCTGTCACAGCCCCAACAATTAAAATAGATTAATATGTATTTCATTAGAATGCATTATTGGTTTCAAAACATTTCCATAATATATTGTACTTGGAAAATCTAATTTGAGGTGAACATACACATCAAAATTCACATTTCAATTCGAATCAGTGATAAAAAGTTGTGATCATCATCTGAAACCAATTTAATTAAATACTACATTAGTTTTCATGAATAAATATATTTTTCCAAAATTTTTGGGACTGGTTTGAACCCTATAAAATTCAAACGTCATTAAAAGACCTAGCCTAAATTTGAATTTATAAACTACAAAATGTATCATGAACAGTAGGGTTCAATAATTTGTATGGAAACTAGGTTATCCCAGGAACCCCCACAAATTATTTTATGATTTTAGGAATTTTATTTCTATTTTTAAGACCTCGGTCAAACTGGAAACCAAGATTTAATTCCGGTCAAACCTAAACCTAAACGGGCGCTCATGTTCCTTGGGCTCGAGTGCGACTCGGTGAATCGACTCAACCCAACCGCCTAAATGCACCTTCACATGCGTGTCCGATCTTAGCCCAACGGCCCGGATCTTTTGCATCCAACGCGCGTACAAACCCATCGCTAAATCTGGACCGTCCCTTCTAAATCCAACGGACCGTGTAACTCAATCCACTAGCGCGCGCTGTTCTTTGTGTCGCTGCACGGTGGACCTGTTATCGATGCTTTCGTCAACCTCTCGCAAAGCTAAGCTCATGGGAGCGTCGTTCTCGATGCCGATGGGCATGCGACGTCGTCAATCCACCGCCCCATTTGACCGCTCGTGAGCTTCCCGTCTCACGACGCCTCCACTCGTCTTCTTCCGGGCATAAATGCATCCCTCATTCCCCTCACTTCTTCTCGGTTGGTCGAGAAGGAGGAAGCTTCGCTGTGCTCCTCGCTTGGGTAAGCTTCCACCGGGTGTTTTCCTCTCTTCTATCTTCTATGCCGTTTCCATTTTGCTAAGCTCGGCTCCTATCTTGCCTTGTAGCCTCGGTTCATCTTCGAGCTCTGTCGAGTCCAGGCGTGCTCGAAGACACCTCGTGCCATTTCTCACTTCTAGAAGGTATTATCCTCAATCCTCGCGTCACCTTACGTGCTTGAGACCACCGATCTAAACCCTCGATCAATTTCGTGGTTGCATGATGAGCTTCTATTGAATTGAAGATTGTCTCATTTTTACTGTGGAGCAACCTTTCCTCTCCCACTTCATTTTGGTAAGCCTTTTCTTGATTCCTTGCTTCTATAGCTTCCACGAGATGATCTGTGAGCCTTCTTGATCATTCATTCCACTTGGTTTTGCTCGGGAATCTTCTCCCCGCGGCCGTGCCATCGTCATCTTCTTCTCCGGCGCGTCGTTGCTCGGCCGTCTCCAAGTTTCCCGAGCTTCCTCTAGCTCGGTAACCTCCTAGTAGCTCCTAGGACCCCGGCACACCTGGTTTTGCTGCGAGCTTCACTTTGCCAAATGCATTTTTAGTATCTAGCGCTGCCGCTCGACTCCGCTAGCCGCCGTTCGGCGGCTCGATCGTCGGGACTACTTCCTTTAGGGCGCAACCCTATTGTGCATCTAAACATGCTCGTGGTTCACGCCGCCGTGGCGGAATCATTGGCAAGCCGGTGAAAGCGCGCGGGGGCGAAATCCGTTGTTGTACGCCGACCATCAGCAGCACGTCATTAGCGTTAAGCGTAATCATTAGCATTTAATTGATGTCGGAAATGAATGATTAAGTCCATCGGCGTGTGGACCCAAGGCATTAAACACGTGCTAAGAAACTAAATGAATCGAGTCGATCGGGACGTCGGATGCGAAGGAGCGGTTTCGACCGAGGGCGTCGGGCGTTCGATTAACTCGACTGTGGACCGTTGGATCTTGATCCAACGGCCCGCAATCGTAGCTCTAGGATGCACGTGTGTGCGCCTCGCAGTGGGCCGCTGACGAGCGGGCCCGCTGGTCAGTGACCGTGGCTAGCTGAGCCTCGGTGAGAAAAGTAGCAAATGGTTTATAAAGTCCGAAAATCATTTACTTGCATACTGAAAAATATGTATAACTTTGAAAATACATAACTAATTCATTTTAACTCCAAAATGAGTGAAACCGCTTCTGATAATTTTCAAATTTAATGAACTGTATATAAAAATTGAGTTCAAACATGTCTCTGTAACAGAGAGCACTATTTTGGAAAATAAGCCTTTAACACTATTATTGTTACATTAGAAAAAGGGCTGATAACTTCAAAAATTCATAAGTAATTCATGGAAACTCCAAAAACAGTGAAATCAATTTTGGTAATTTATATTTCAAATGAACTTAATTATAAAAATGATTTCAAACTTACCTCTAGCACAGAAACTATAGTTTGAGGGAATTGATCTTTAAAGGTATTATTTTTGTACTGAAAATGCTGATAACTTTAGAAATCAATAACTAAATCATGAAAATTCCAATTGGAGCAAACTCAACTGTTTTGAACTTGTAATAATATTGCCTTTTTATACATATGATCCTTGTACTCACCACTGCTCTACAAATCTTCACCTCATAATTAAATTACTTAATGAGGGCATATTGCAATCTGAAATTCAAACCACCATAACTTTCGCATACTAAATCCAAATGAAATAATTCTTTCACCAAAAATCATCTAAAAGCATGACTTAGATACTGTAGAAAAATCATGCATTTTTGAGCATTTTGGTTTTTGAGATGTTTTCTCGGTATTTATTTGATGTTGTTTTATTATAGATCCTGAGCTTATTGATATCGACACTTACGCTACTGAGAGTGAGCAGCTATTGTACCAGCAAGGCAAGCATCATTTGAATTTTATTTTGCATCATATTTGATCCCAGTTTCGGTTAAGATAGTGCAATGATAATTGCTTGCATGCTATTTTGATTATGTCAGTATTTTTGTGATGTGTAGTTTAGTTATGTCCTATGCTTGAGGTTAATCTTGAATTATGCCAACTCCTATATGCTTAAGATAGGATGTGTGAATTATGGGTTATAGAATTGCTTAGCCATGCAAGTCTAGATACGGTAGTTCGATCGTCGGGAATAACCCGACGGTTTTGGGATAAACACAACTCTCATTTTATGATTTATACTTCAGACCTTTGTAGCTGTTTTATGAGTTAAATTTTTGTCATTTTAAAATGAGATTTGGTGGACAAGTGCTGGTTAGTGATGGTGTCTTTGTGCACGAGCATTGGGTATGTGGAATGACTTGTGCGGACGATTAAGGACCGAGCTTTGAGTACTGCGGTTCAAGCAACATTCGTCTTTGCCACACGTGGGTTGGGAGCCGTGTGGTTAAGTAGGGGAGGTTCCTATTGGTCTAAGTCTCATGGTGGTGTAGGGGCACTTGTGTTTGATCATCCGTCCGTAGGAGCCGATGTAATGTTCTATAGTGTGCGGGAGCACCATTTACCCTTCGTTGCATCGGTATATCCAATATAACTTGTGAGCCCCTAGCAAGTGCTATCGGGACGCTTGTACTAGGCAAGGAACTATCTCACAAGGAGACTTAGCTCAATAAGGTCTTCTTCTTTGAAAATGACCATATCTTGATTTACAGTAGGCATACCATAGGAAGTATGTTATATTCTGAGACATCCGGAGGCTTACGGGCTAATCAAGTCGTGTGGAAGTAAAGTAGTACACCTGCAGGTTATAAATCTATTCGAATAGCCGTGTCCGCTGTTATGGACGACCGCTTGAGTTAGTGGTCGCTTAGGGTTAGATTTTTGAACTGAGGTTTTGTGGTTGAACTTGGTATTCGTCATGAATGGGATATTCATGTGTTTAGTGTATCAAAGTGGGCTGCCACTTTGGTGTTTGTTTGATTCAATGGTTACCATTAAAAATGTTGTATCACTTACTTTACTTCTACTTCAAATCTGATTTCAAATGGGCACATGAAAAACTAGTATGTGTAGGATGTGAATTGTTGCGTCTCTTTCGCAAAACTAAGCCAATATGAACCATCCTTTGAATGACCTTTATGCATAACTATTTGTATTTGTGTAAGACTTGTGAGTACCTTTGTACTCAGCCAGATGTTTGCTGGCCTTTTCAGGTGAGGAAGATTATGAGACTGACGACCTCGTTAGTGTCGATGTAGACGACACATTTGAGTAGTGTGCTACCATTTAACCCCCAGTCGGTTGCCGATGGGTGATGGGCATACCACTGCTGGTCTTTTGCTTAATTTACTTGCTTCCGCTGCTACTTGATACTTTATTTTGATTTTGGCCGGTCGGCCGTTTGTAATAAGTCAGAGACCTTAACTATTATGCGGTATGTCTTTTGAACTCCTGTTGTATGTGTTGTATGGATGTAATCAACGTTGAATGAGAGTATGAGTATATTAGTCGCTGATCTTGGGAGCCAATATAAGTCATACTTGTTGTTAATGAATTCCCATTTAACTCACTAAGTGTAGTGCTTCGAATCGAAAGAGAACCGGCAATCATGTAGTGCTCGCAAGGGAGCAGCGCGCATGATCGTCGGGACTCTAGTATTCAGTTAAGTCTTCCACTTAGGTTGAGTTAAGTTGGAATCCATTTACTGGAGACTTAGAGTTATGTCCCTAAGACCTTGATTAGTCTCGGTCTTACGGAGATAACCCGGGGTCCCCACAGTCCCGTAGCTTGATCGCGTTCTCCTTCGTCCCCGACTCCGGTGTGCACCCGATCAGAGTCATTGTATTCCCGCCACTCCAGAAGGTTTGAACCTCTCTCGAGTGTGTCATCATGTGTTCCGACACTCCTTCATCTATTTCCCTCACTTAACGCAGGTTAGTTCGATGTGAATCCGAGCCTCACCTTCTAACTCATCTTCAGCTGCCGCCACCATTTTCGATCTCCCTCAAACCTCGGTGAGTCCCCGTCTGATTCCTTCCATCTATACCATCCCTAGTATGTAAGTGAACTAATGTGATGCTCCTTGTAGCACCTCAGTCGTTGTGGTGAGCTATTGTCATGAGCCTCCTCTGCACGCCGCTGTTCAACGTCGACAAGCTTCTCTGGCCATCCCCATACGCCATCAAGGACCTTGGTGAGCTTCTAGTAGTCCCCTAGAGCTATCGCGCACATTAGATCGGTGGATTAGCTAGCGTAGCGTTGAGTTCCTCGTAGCCTCTCATGGCGCAGCTGCGGGAGATGGACTCTTCGCCGCTCTGGTGACCATTGGTCCCTGAGCCATTGCCAGTAGCATCGTTGTTGCCCCCTAGAGCCTTTGCACACCATCTTTCACTGCCGATATGCCCCATTCGTAAACGCCATCGCAGACCAAAGGCACTATGCCGCTTCTCGCTGGTGTAGAGTCGTCTTCGATCACCTCTCCGGCCTCCACCACCACCGGTGGGATCACCGTTGAGAGGGGAACCCGTTTTGCCCCTCCCCGAGCCAAGATGTTGCGTCGCTCATCACCGGCGAACTCGCCATGGCCCTCGGTCGCGTGCAGCTCTGCTCCCTTTTCTTCTCTCTCCCTAACAGTGGGTCCTACTCGGGATGAGTATTAGCTTAACACTAATGACAGTGGTTAAGTGAAACTAATCAATGGCATGTGGGACCGGCTAAAAACTTACTCGAAAATCTAATTTGAAACATGTTTAGTACATGAATCACTAACATGTGGGGCCACTCACTATTCTTGGTTTAAAAACATGTTTTAAAAACCGAGATACTGACATGTGGACCCCAGCTATCAGTTAATTAAAATAAAAATAGGTTTAATCATTAGTTAATAAATAATGACTCTATGACAAGTGGGAACGCCTTTGTTTTCATAAATAAAATAAAGAAAATAAAAATATGAGTCACTGATAAGTAGGCCCCACATGTAAGTTAATAAAATTCAAAAAATGAGAAAAGGCCGCTTTCAATTAAGAGGAAAATACGCTTTCTCTGTTGAAAAGCGCAAACCTTATAAAAACTCAGAGGAAAATATGTTTTATCTATTAGAAAGAATAAGCCTCAGATAATATGCTTTCAACATCACCCTTTTTATTAAGTTTAGGATTTCAAACCGAAGCAAATTCAAACCTTAATAACTTTTTCATATGAACTCCAAATTGAATGAATTTTTTTTTTTCCAAATTCATCTGAATATGCAAAAATATTTGGATTTTTCTACTGTTTAAATTATTTTTCTATTTATGATTTGTTATCGGCTCTTTTGAATAGACGTAGATATCGTGAACGAATTATTCGATGACCCTCCATTCATATTCAGATATACCATAGCAAGGCAAGCTAATTAAGTCATAAAAAACTAGCCTTTTTTTTATTTTGTATGAAAATGGAAAATAAAAACTTAATTTGTTACAGGCGAGTTATATTATAAACTAAGAAGTGTGAGAGGTGTGTCTCACAAGTAGATAGGAAGAGATCCTCGCCTGGGCCAATTAAGAACCAAACGCTAGTATATCCGACCTAAGTGTAGGCATACAACCACATGTGCCGGTATGGAATGGCCTTAGCTAATTAAGTCATCGAAAACTAACCTTGTATGTTGGTAGGCCATAGTAGTGCGAGCATATGTGATTGCTCAAAGGGGCTCCCTTCACCGAGGCGTTGGGACCAAAGCGTTCCGACAGAACGGTTAATGCCTCACTTTGACGGGTGGTATCCGAGATTGAAGTGAGGGTTGTCATTGCTAGGCTAGTGCAAGGTTAGCACTATATGATGTAAAGGCTTCGTTACGTGCTCTAGACTGCTTACTAAAAGATCGTGAGCGCTGGTATAGACGGATGTCGGATAAACTAGAGAATTTGTATACTGTGGGTAAAGTTGTTCACCTCTGCAGAGTATAAATCTATTTAAATAGCCATACTCGCGGTGATAAGCGTGCTAAGTGTAGTATCGTCGGGTATAGTCTTGATTTTTACAAAAACGGTTTGTTGAAAAAATGATGGGATGGTTGGTTTGTGTGAGTGTCATGTCTATGGCTGAAAATGAAATATTGATCGCAGCTGAGGAGGGTTATGATTTGTTATTATTGAGTTACATAGTTGTTATTTCCTTATCAGTCAACTACTCTTTAAAATTTCTGTTGCAAAGTATTACATATGGATATTGAAAATAAAACTTGCTTAATGCTGAAAATAACTTGTAGAGTAGAGTCTCATCCTTTGTTAAGCTTTGCATTTATAATTATGTTGCCATACACTACAAGTCTTACTGAGTACAAAATGTACTTAATCTTGCTTAAATTGTTGATCAGAGTATGAGGATGAGCCTATGCTCGACGACGTGTTTTTGCATCCAATACCGGAGGGTTCGGTGATGGGTCATGCTAGGACTTGTTCTTGTTGGATTTATGAGGGTTTGGATGGCCATACCGCTGGGCTTTTGGGTTTTATTTAATATGCTTCCACTGTTTAACTTGCTAATTCTGATACTTGTCTTTTAATTTGGCCGATCGGCTGTGTAATATACACTTGGGATGTAACCGTTTAAGTTAAGTATATGTATATTGTGTGTGGATGTGTATGCCAATGTTGTGGATGTGTGTACTAACCACTGATCATGGGACTAGTACGATACACACACGAGGGCTTCAGGTATTCCATGCCTAGGGTCCAACACAATGCTAACTCGATGAGGCGGTAGACTAATGAAAATACAATATGTCTTTCAGTTTCGACCATCTTCACAGCCAGACTTCTAAGAACATGAAAAATAATAAAATCATCAACTCTTCGCACATGAAGAATGAAGGTTGCAAGTTGTTCCTTTATATTCACATGATCAACAATGGAGAAATCTATATCATAGATCTCCGCTAGTCGAGCAATCTCTCAGATCAAGACAAGAAAAGCATACAAGCAACTCCGAAGATACCTCATTGAAGCGATGATCCATCTCTGTGGTAATAGCATCAATAGCAGTAAAGAAGGTATCAACACTATAATAATGGTCTTGAGTGACTGTTATCCATCAAGCCTTGATCGGCCCGACCAACATGATCGCCATATGATTTGTATTGATTCTTCCTATTGTTATATCCTATTTTGGTGAAGACATTATGACCAAATTATTCATGTAAAGGTTGTTGCTTAAAAGAAAAGCAATAGAAACAACATGCTTCATCTTTCTCCACATTATATTCCAACAAATCGTACTTCTTAAACCATTATTCATGAAAGCCCCTAAGGTTCTTTCCATAATTATGGCGATAGGTTGATTAGGGCCCTTCAACAGATAAGCTCTCCTTACTTGATCTCTAATGTCAGGATGAAAATCCTCAATTGGTATACGAAGTCCCGGATCAGTAATGATGTAATCCGAGTTGAATTCCTTAATACTTTCATCCACTTGTTGCGGCTGTCATGGTTGTGCATCCTCTTGTTCTTGTGGTTGTGGTTGCGCGGTCTCTTGGAGTTGGTCCAATTGGACTTCAAGTTGAGATTGTGCTTTGTCCGACTGCTGTTCCACTTGTCCCTGTGCTTGTGCTTGAAAATTTGCTAAAATACCTCTTCAAAAGCATTTCTACCAAATCAAACAAGCAACCAATGACAACACATTTCAATACTCCATTTGATTTTGACAAGTGAGAGTAAAGACTAAAGATTTATCACCTAGACACTTACTATTGGAGCTTTTCCCTGTTTTATTGCCACCTTGCTTGCTCATCTTGACAAACCCCCTGCCGACCCTGGCTCCCAACTCCTCTAATACTGCTCAACTACAATCCACACAGAACAACACATTTTCAGCCCATCAGAATTTATAGTAATAGTGCACGGTCATCCTCCACTGTTAGTATGCATAATGCAAAACTACATAACAGGCTTCATGTGGAGTCATCTTCAGCAATTCGCATCAAAGATGGTAAAAGGCTCACATCAATCTCTGTTAATTCAGTTTTATTGATGTATCATCTTAGAAATGATTCATTGAAAAGGACTAACTTACTAGAAATGAGGTGTCTGACGTCCCGGGCCCTTGCTGCCGTGTGCCCCAGCCCTCGCGGCCTCGCCTTTGGCCCTAGCCGCTGTGCACCCAGGGAGCCACGGCCCGCGCGTGCTGGCTGCTTGGTTAGGGTTAGGGGGATTGAGGAGGTATGAGTGTGTGAGGACTGAGGAGGTCGTGAGCCCGTGAGCAAAATGAGGTGCGGCTGCCTTTGTCTAATGGGTCGATCGGCCGGACAAGCCAGACTAGACCCAATTGAACAAAGCCCACAAGACCACCCGACACTCAACAAGTCGGCAGCCAGCCTCCTCTTCGCCGGATGCTAGTGTCGTGGATGCTGGGGGCCATCCTGGGGTCTAGCCATGTGGGAGAGTGGGGTCCGACCGAAGGGAAGCTCGAGCAGCCACCCGACCTTGCCCAAAGGGAGGGTCTGCCCCTGAAATTAGTAGTATCCATTAGCAAGCAACCACTTTTATTGTATTTCTCTTCTTTTTCTTTCTTTCTTTGTGTGCTCTAGAAAATTACTTTGTCTTCTTTCTATTTATGCATGAATTTGGGTTTTACGTTACCGCTAGATGTATTTTTGAACGTTTTGTCTCATGCCAACTTGACAAAGAGCGCTTTCTCTATTTTCGTCACAGCTTTGCCACTGTTTCCGTGTGTTCTTTATGTTTATGTGTGTTTTGGAAAAAAAACTTTGTTTCTTTCTATTTATGCATGAATTTGGATTTTGCATGGCACATTTTTTTTGTATGCTTTGTCTCATGCCAGCTTTGACAAAGAGCCCCTCTATTTTTGCCACGGCTTCGCCACTATTTGTGTGTTCTTTCTGTTTCTATGTGGTCTAGAAAAGAACTTTGTTTTCTTTCTATTTGTACATGAATTTGGACCTTACGTACCATTAGATGAATTTTTGGTACGCTCTCTCTTGCCAGCTTTAACAAATAACACTTCCTTTATTTTCGTCATGGCGTCGCCACTGTTTGTGTGTGTTCTAAAAAGGAACTTTTTCTTCCTTCTATGTCTACATGAATTTGGATTTTACGTGACGGTCTGATGCATTTTTGGTACGCTTTGTCTCATGCTAGCTTTGACAAAGAGCACTCCCGCTTTTTTTCGTCGCGGCTTCGCCACTTAATCATGATCCGTTGCTGATCAGATATATATTGCAATGATTTTGTGATATTGGAGGGACCAGATTGAACCACGTTGCACCACACCCAAGACCCTCTACCGTTATAAAGCCATGGCAAAGGATGTGCTCGCCCAGGCAGCTTAAGCGTGACACAAGAAAGCCTGAAAAGCAAGGGAACCGCGGTCTCCTCGCCTTCCTCGCTCACACCTCCCCATTTCGCCGCCGCTGGGCACCTCCTCCCCTCCTCTTTCAAGGTACGCCTCCACCACCTCCTCCAGCTCGATTGCTTCTCCTTCTCCTACTCATAGAGGTAGCTGTCTCTTTTCCTCTCGTATAGTTCAAGATCCATCTCTGATCGGTTGTTGGAATCTTAATTTCTTGGTTGCAGAGAGGATGGCGTCCGAGTTGAAGAAGACGGCATCAAGGTGCACCACGGAGATGGTGCAGGGCACGCACACCTTCGTGATCGAGAACTACGGCCTCAAGAAGGGCATCGGCGCGGGCCGGTTCATCCAGTCCGGCACCTTCTCCGTCGGGGGCTTCGACTGGGCCATCCGCGTCTACCCCGACGGAGCCACCGAGGGCTTCAAGGACTTCGTGCTCTTCTACCTCGAGCTCACGACCAAGAACACCGCGGCGCGGGCGTCCTTCGAGTTGAGATTCTTCAACCATGTCACCGGGATCCATCACACCATGTGGTCCGAAGCTACCCCGAGGATCTTTAACTCGCGCGACGCCAGCCGGTTCGGCCCGCGGTTCGGCGGGACGATAGCACGAGGCAAGCTGGAAGAGACGCCGTTCGTCAATGGCGACCGCCTCACGATCTACTGCGTGGTTAATGTCATCAAGGATCTGGTTGTGTCCGAGACGGCAAAGGTGGCCTATGAGATCGAGGTGCCGCCCTCGGACTTCGCGGCGCAGTTCGCCATGCTGCTGGAGGATCCCGTGGGAGGGGACGTGACTCTGAACGTCGGTGGAGAGGTTTTTGCCGCGCACAAGGTCGTGCTCGCCACACGGTCGCCGGTGTTCAAGGCAGAATTTTTTGGGCCGATGAAGAAGGAGGACAACGGCATGCAGAGCATAGCCATTGAAGACATGCAGCCTGCGGTCTTCAAGGCCCTGCTCCATTTCATCTATACCGATTTATTGCCCGAGATGGACGATCTCGAGGGAGATGACAAGATTGAGATTATCCGGCATCTGCTCGCGGCCGCGGATCGATACGCCATGGAGAGGCTCAAGCTGGTGTGCCAAAGCACCCTGTGCAAGAGCCTTGCTGTGGAGACGGTGGCAACCACGCTGGCCTTGGCTGATCAGCACCATTGTGGCAAGCTCAAGGAGGCTTGCATTCAGTTCATCACCTCTTCGAATACGATGGATGACGTGGCGGCGACCCGAGGGTACGCGGAGCTCAAAAGAACCAACCCATCTGTCTTGCTGGATGCATTCGAGAAGGCAAACAAGCTGCGCAAAATTGAGATTAGCCCCTCACCCTAAGCTGAACCTGATGAGTGAGTGGTTGATTATTTTGGCTCTTAAACCATAATAATAGCTTTGTAGTTTTCATTCATAGAGCAGGTCAATCTAAGCTGAAGCTGTGGGCCGGTCGTTAGTTCAGTTCTTAGATCATGTTAATGCCCTGCTACTCTTTGTTTCATGTGCACCGGTTAGGCACATTCATAGTGTTCGCCTACTGTTGAATGTTTGCTGCTGCCTTTTCCTTGGAATGAGTGGAATCTTCCAATGAGTTTGACACCATTCATTAAGAAAATCAGAATTGAATCTATGAAATGTCCCAGTATCATCTTTATCGTGAAAGGAGTGTCCTGACTCCTGTATCTGGTATTGAGGATAAGTAATTGAAAATATTATCTTTGGAATTAAGCTACGGCCTTTTAACTGTGGTAACTTTGGGTTCATTCTGTTCCCTTTGTGCAGGATCAGTAACCATTCTGTCACTCCAACTTGACATTTCAGTTCCAAGTTTTAGCCTCAATAAAAGCATGGATTGGGTGCCCAACAACCTTAATTACCTACTGTTAACGTGTACATATACCAAATCACCGAATCCCGTATTCGGTTGATATCTGTTCTGTAACATCAAAAAAATCCCAATTTTTGAAAAAAAAATAATGAAAATAAATAAAGAGAAAATTTTCAGCATGTTTATATGTGGGAAAAATATATTGAGCATGTTTTCGAACTTTGCATAAATCAAATAGTGAAACTACATGCTGAAAAGCAGATTGAAAGAATTTTTAGAAAACTACAGGACTCATAAATTCTGGAAAATTAACGTAATGAACTAGTCTATATCAGGAGTTTTAAAAAATTCATAATTTTTTGAGCCCATTTGATATGTTTAAAAATTCACCAAGTTCTCAACCTTTTTTAAAAAAATTCCAAATCTCATTTGAATTTCCGCCAGGCAAGTGGGCCAAATTTGCCCGGCCCAACTTCACTCGTGCTCGCTCCAACCCGCGCTAGCTCCCGCTCCTCACGCTTGCTGACATGTTGCCCCCACCTATCAGAGCCTTTCTTCCACATCGCGTTCGCCTCCGCGCCCTGTGGTTTGTGATGTTGCGCCCACTCTTTTAAGGCCTCAACCACCCCAGTCACCTCCATCTGCTCTCGCCCATGCTATCTGCACCGTTGACACACCATTTTCCGGCGCAGATGGTGAAGAACCACGGAGGTCCTGATTTGGCCCGATCTTTCGATGAGAAGATAAGTTCGGTAGTAGTCGCTCAACTCTCACGATCCTGGCTACGAACTCGCAAGGCCCGAAACCACGCAATACCCGGTTGACCTGACCACGAAGGTCGATTTCTACATACACCGAAGAAGCACGCAAGAATAAGATAAATAAACAATCTGAAATTGCGAATATGAATAAAATATTTGATAAATTAGGATTCCGAAGCGGTATTATGGTTGGTCTAGTCGACACAAGCCAATACACGAAGTTGCATGGAAGCTAACTTTTTTAACTAAACAAAATCCAAGAAAAACTAGAGGGGTGCGGCCTCCTTATATAGGGGAGGAGGAGCCACAAATCTAAAAGACACAGCGAGGCGGGACTAAAAGTCATGGGTACTGTTCATATGAACAGTAACTGCACTCCCAGGTGGGCCGCCGGCATATAGGCCAAGTTCAGTATGATTACAAAGCCCAGATTGGCCCAAACAAGTGATATGACGTCTTCTTTTGATGATTGCGATCAGTCCAAAAGGAATTTAAAGGTGATATCAGATCCGTTGGAAAGAGGACGAAATAAGCTTTCAATCAAGTACTCGTGCACCTCAAACGGAGTCTGTATGTGAAAGATATGCCTGTTTTAAGTTGGTGTTGTCAGACTGATTCCGGAGGCCGAACTGGATTCCAAAACAGGTCCAGCCTGAACTCTTGCTTGTCTTGGACCAAAAGTGATGTGGTGCTACACAAATATACATTTTCATCATTAGGTAGCACCATATAGTTCATATAATATAAATGCACTCCTAAAAACAAGCTCACCTGATACTTTAAGTGAAGCGTACGAGCTCTTGTACTTAGGACAACAAGCATAGCAAATATGGTTGTATCGATAGGAGTCATGCCCAACAACCTTAATTACCTACTGTTAACGTGTACATATACCAAATCACCGAATCCCGTATTCGGTTGATATCTGTTCTGTAACATCAAAAAAATCCCAATTTTTTAAAAAAATTATTGAAAATAAATAAAGAGAAAATTTTCAGCATGTTTATATGTGGGAAAAATATATTGAGCATGTTTTCGAACTTTGCATAAATCAAATAGTGAAACCACATGCTGAACAGCAGATTGAAAGAATTTTTTAGAAAACTACAGGACTCATAAATTCTAGAAAACTAACATAATGAACTAGTCTATATCAGGAGTCTTCAAAAAAAATTATAATTTTTTGAGCCCATTTGATATGTTTAAAAATTCACCAAGTTCTCAACGTTTTTTTTTAAATCCAAATCTCATTTGAATTTCCCGCCAGGCAAGTGGGCCGAATTTGCCCGGCCCAACTTCACTCGTGCTCACTCCAACCCGCGCCAGCTCCCGCTCCTCACGCTTGCTAACATGTTGCCCCCACCTATCAGAGCCTTTCTTCCACATCGCGTTCGCCTCCGCGCCCTGTGGTTTGTGATGCTGCGCCCACTGTTTTCAGGCCTCAACCACCCCCGTCACCTCCATCTGCTCTCACCCATGCTATCTGCACCGTTGACACACCATTTTCCCGCGCAGATGGTGAAGAACCACGGAGGTCCTGATTTGGCCCGATCTTTCGATGAGAAGATAAGTTCGGTAGTAGTCGCTCAACTCTCACGATCCTGGCTACGAAGTCGGAAGGCCCGAAACTACGCAATCGTTGAACTGCTCGACAATTCGTTATCAACCGTGCACGAATACCCGGTTGACCTGACCACGAAGGTCGATTTCTGCATACACCGAAGAAGCACGCAAGAATAAGATAAATAAGCAATCTGAAATTTCGAATATGAATGAAATATTTGATAAATTGGGATTCCGAAGCGGTATTATGGTTGGTCTAGTCGACACAAGCCAATACACGAAGTTGCATGGAAGCTAACTTTTAACTAAACAAAATCCAAGAAAAACTAGAGGGGTGCGGCATCCTTATATAGGGGAGGAGGGGCCACAAATCTAAAAGACACAGCGGGCGAGACTAAAACTCATGGTTACTGTTTACATGAACAGTAACTGCGCCCCCAGGTGGGCCGCCGGCATATGGGCCAAGTTCAGTATGATTACAAAGCCCAGATTGGCCCAAACAAGTGATATGACGTCTTCTTTTGATGATTACGATCAGTCCAGAAGGAATTTAGAGGTGATATCAGATCCGTTGGAAAGAGGACGAAATAAGCTTTCAATCAAGTACTCGTGCACCTCAAACGGAGTCTGTATGTGAAAGATATGTCTGTTTTAAGTTGGTGTTGTCGATCGATTCGGAGGCCGGCGGATTCCAAAACAGGTCCAGCCTGAACTCTTGCTTGTCTTGGACCAAAAGTGATGTGGTGCTACACAAATATACATTTTCATCATTAGATAGCATCATATAGTTCATATAATATAAATGCACTCCTAAAAACGAGCTCACCTGATACTTTAAGTGAAGCGTACGAGCTCTTGTACTTGGGACAACAAGCATAGCAAATATGGTTGTATCGATAGGGTCATGCCCAACAACCTTAATTACTCTCATTAGCGTGTACATATACCAAATCACGAATCCGTATTCGGTTGATATCTGTTCTGTAACATCAAAAAAATCCCAATTTTTGAAAAAAAATATTGAAAATAAATAAAGAGAAAATTTTCAGCATGTTTATATGTGGGAAAAATATATTGAGCATGTTTTCGAACTTTGCATAAATCAAATAGTGAAACTACATGCTGAACAGCAGATTGAAAGAATTTTTGAGAAAACTACAGGACTCATAAATTCTAGAAAATTAACATAATGAACTAGTCTATATGAGGAGTGTTCAAAAAAAAATTATAATTTTTTGAGCCCATTTGATATGTTTAAAAATTCACTAAGTTCTCAGCGTTTTTTTTTTAAATCCAAATCTCATTTGAATTTCCCGCCAGGCAAGTGGGCCGAATTTGCCCGGCCCAACTTCACTCGTGCTCACTCCAACCCGCGCCAGCTCCCGCTCCTCACGCTTGCTAACATGTTGCCCCCCACCTATCAGAGCCTTTCTTCCACATCGCGTTCGCCTCCGCGCCCTGTGGTTTGTGATGCTGCGCCCACTGTTTTCAGGCCTCAACCACCCCCGTCACCTCCATCTGCTCTCGCCCATGCTATCTGCACCGTTGACACACCATTTTCCCGCGTAGATGGTGAAGAACCACGGAGGTCCTGATTTGGCCCGATCTTTCGATGAGAAGATAAGTTCAGTAGTAGTCGCTCAACTCTCACGATCCTGGCTACGAACTCGCAAGGCCCAAAACCACGCCATCGTTGAACTGCTTGACAATTCGTTATCAACCGTGCACGAATACCCGGTTGACCTGACCACGAAGGTCGATTTCTGCATACACCGAAGAAGCACGCAAGAATAAGACAAATAAGCAATCTGAAATTGCGAATATGAATGAAATATTTGATAAATTGGGATTTCGAAGCGGTATTATGGTTGGTCTAGTCGACACAAGCCAATACACAAAGTTGCATGGAAGCTACCTTTTAACTAAACAAAATTCAAGAAAAACTAGAGGGATGCGACATCCTTATATAGGGGAGGAGGGGGCACAAATCTAAAAGACACAGCGGGGCGAGACTAAAACTCGTGGTACTGTTCACATGAACAGTAATTGCACCCCTAGTGGGCCGCCGGCATATGAGCCAAGTTCAGTATAATTACAAAGCCCAGATTGGCCCAAACAAGTGATATAACGTCTTCTTTTGATGATTGCGATTAGTCCAGAAGGAATTTAGAGGTGATATCAGATCCGTTGGAAAGAGAACGAAATAAGCTTTCAGTCAAGTACTCGTGCGCCTCAAACGGAGTCTGTATGTGAAAGTTATGTCTGTTTTAAGTTGGTGTTGTCAGGCTGATTCCGGAGGCCGAATTGGATTCCAAAACAGGTCCAGCTTGAACTCTTGCTTGTCTTGGACCAAAAGTGATGTGGTGCTGCACAAATATACATTTTCATCATTAGGTAGCATCATATAGTTCATATAATATAAATACACTCCTAAAAACGAGCTCACCTGATACTTTAAGTGAAGCGTACAAACTCTTGTACTTGGGACAACAAGCATAGCAAATATGGTTGTATCAATAGGGTTCATGTCCTCATCATCCTCCCTTTCTTGAAAACAAAGCCGTCCTCGGCTTTTGATAAGCTGAAAATAGGGTAACAAAGAAGCCAAAGTGTATGCATGGTATATGTATATGTCATCTATTTTAACGGTTTTTTCGTTGTTGCACAATTAATGTTAGAAGACAGCAGCGATCATAAAACATCATTGTATTATTAACCCAAGAGTAATCATATATGTGAATGATCAAAACGAAAGTTCTCACACAGCAATTATTACAACTAGTTTTGTAAATGTAAGTGAAGCATTTATGCAATTCAAATATCTGAAGTTGTAAACTTGTAGTGGTAGCACATATGGGCAAATCTACAACTTTTAAAATCAAACAAAATTCATCCATATAATTAGATTTCAATCGAGCGGCAGCAAATTCATCGAGCAATGGTGAAAAGATTTGTAAGTTCTTCCATAATTCAACAGCTTCATTCAGATTATCCATACTAGATAGTGCAATAAAAGGTGAACACATAGGCATGGGATGAGCACTAAATTTTATTTTACTCTCATATTGAACAAGATTCAACACACAAGAATTATTGTCCAAAACAGTAAGCTTCAATTCATCCATGTGATCACAAGTTATGCATATTCGATATACCAGAAATTGATTGTGTACACCATAATCTCCAATTAATTTAAAATAGTAGGTGTACGTGCTAGAAAGAGAATTTAGAGATGAAAGTTCAGAAACTTTCTCCATAGCACATTCCAAACTAATTGGATCATTAAGTATGATATAGCACAAAGCATCAATAGGGGATATTCTATCAAGTACTTCCTTATGTGTAATTAATTCAACATGTGCAAAATTATGAGAATGCAGATCAGCACATGGTTCGTTCAAGTCAACACAAGGAATATCAAAAGATTGCACTACTACAGCAGGTATATACTCACAAGGTTGCTCTATGTCTTGTTGTAGCACTAAATCAATACCTTTGTCATTATCGTCCTCATCAGCTAATGTAGGTACCTCAAGCTTCTCCTCTGATGGCATAAGATGCGCCAGATCATTCTTTATCTCTTCAAGCGTCTCGGCGGTATCTGTAGATGGAGTAGGAGTAGGAGCCAAAACAATGTCAACATTTTCAGTTACCTTAGGTTGCACCTCGCTTGTGACTGTGGGTGGTGGAGGTACAAAACGACGTTGCAATTTCTTCTTCATCTGCTCCCATGTGTATATGAAGTGGTACTCCAGATTCGACCACCAATGTTGAACATCACCGATCAGCGCCGTCCTTGCCATGCTCATCTTCTCATAAGGATCAAGATCATGTCTTTCAAAATAGGTTTCCAACATAGTAACCCATAGAAAGTAGTCCAACGACGTACTCTCAGCGGTGAGTGGTAATATATATATGCAGGTAGTTGTATCCCTTTGAGCTCAAATCTGCCTGCAATGACATCGTAATCTACCAAATTCAACCAACATGTCATTCTTAGTAGAAAACAAGGAACAAATCACAAATATATGTTCCTATCAACTACTAGGATCTGGAGGCTCAAATCAAATCACTCACACTTAAGCTTATACCACGTTCTTACCAATGCCGCAAGGAAGTGGTACAACCGGTGGCTGGTTCGTGATACTCTCACTTGCGATTAGCCCAACGATTGCGAGGAACGACACCTGCTGAGTTAGTAGGAAGTGGAGCTTGGAAGGCTTCAATATGGTAGCAAGGATCATCAATAATCAAATCAGTTAATACAAGTTGAAATATTGTTCAAAGTACTAGCCGATGTTGCTGATCCTACCCTAATCACAGCTAGCTAATCAAGGCCCTATGCAGAGAAGTGTATGTACGCACACGCAAAGATAAATATGACTTGATGTAAGCAAAGGAAAACCTCACAACAAGTTCTAGGAGAGACACTAGCCAACTACTCAAACTTCTTTCTAAGGGCACAAAATTGTTCGCGCGATGTATAGCACAAAAACAATGATATCGGTGCACGTAAACAGCCCTTTAGATTGAGCAGAAACAATAGCTAGTCTCAAACGATGAAAAATCAAATTTTTATATGGCCTATATATGCTCTTTTGAAATCTTTTGACGAGATCTACAACTTTGCAGTTGAGGCGAACTCCAAATTCCGAAAGGAAGATCGAAGGAAACGACAAAAACAGAAACCGAAAACTTGTGACGCGAATTCGGGTCCGAAGATGGCCGATTTTGGGGCACCTGGAGGGCGACCAGTGGCTTACATGGAAAAGATGAGCCTCGTCATTAGCTTCGAAATGAGCACAAGAACGTCAAAAACGGACACCGTATGCAAAAGTTATGCCCGTTTTACTGAAGGTGTCATATGGAATCCTACTCGGACTCGAAACCGTCTCGGGTTTAAATTTGAAACTGCTATATCTTTTGATTCCGTAGGCCAAATTTGCTGAAATTTTTTATGAAAGTTTGTGGCTATATGTAAAAGGTCTCCACCAATTTTTATGCACTCTTCTTTTTTTTTTCTTCTTTTTTTTCTCTACCGCGGCTTTTGTTCTTGCGGTTGCCTCTTTCTCCTTCTATTATCTGGCCGGCCCTACGGATGCCGCAAGTCGTAAATAACATCAAATATCCCAAAAGATCACAGCAATCCTCTTCTTTTTTTCATATTGATGACTGCACAGATTTTATATTTTTGGTGCGGATTAAAGGAGTTCTAACCCATGAATTTTCTGTTTTAGATGCAAAAACTAAGAATTCTAAACGAACGATCAAGCAACGCAAAGGAAACACGAGATGCAACTAGACAAAGACTAACTAGACAATAACTAGAACTAGAAATCAGCAACTAGACACGACGATGCAACCAATGATTCAACAACCAAAATACCGAAAAGAAAATTGCAATGACTCAAAGGGGTTCGGTACAGATGATAGATGCAATGATCAGTGGCTAGTACACACATCCACAACTTTAGTATATACATCCATACACAATATACATACAACATGAAACAAATATGTTACTTAACTTAGACGATTACATCACATAGTATGATACACGACCGACCAGCCAAATAAAATAACAAGTATCATAAGTAGCAATTAAACAGCGGAAGCATAACATGTATGTATAAACCAAAAGTCCAACGGTATGCCCATCCAAACCTCCGGGCAACTGACAAGAAACAAGACCTAGAAAGACTTGTCACTGAACCCTCTAGTACCGGGTGCAAAGAACGTGTCATCTGGCATAGGCTCATCCTCTAACTCTGAACAACAATTTAAGTAAGATTGAGTACATTACGTACTCAACAAGACTTGTAGTGTATCGCAAAATTTATATATATGCATGTGGCTAACAAGGGATAAGGCTCTATGCTACAAGTTATTTTCTGCATTAAGCAAGTTTTATTTTTAATATCAATACATAGTACTTTGCAACAAAAATTTAAAGAGCAGTTAAATAGATAAAGAACAACAAGTAAATACTTGATAAATAATAAATCACATTCTTTTGAAGTGTTTCCTTTTGTTTGAACATCTTTGGATTTAGTGGATTTCATTTGGATGCTTTCATACGTTCTCGGGTTCAATCATATTTTGCGTAGTTAGAATCTGAAGCCATAATGGAACAGCAGTCCCACGAGAACGAGGTTGAGACCAAGATTATCAAAACATCAAGCAAGACGGTTATCGAAACATTGAGCAAGGAGAGTCAACACTTTGGTCATGTTGCACCTACTTTTGAAATACAATTATATTGTTCTAAATTATGAAATTGCATTGCTACGATTCATACAAATATATAGACTGGATTTGGTCAGTTGAGGTTGGAGTTTGGCTGGTATGTTGAACTAGCAAAGTATTTTAAAACAAAAGAAAACCAAAAAACAAATTTTAACTTGGACGGTTGGAAAGCGTGGCGGGTACTGGGAAGAGCACGACAAAGTGGGTATAGGGAAGTACCGCCCAAGTCAATTAAGGACCCAGATCTTGTGATGACCTTTCGTGTAAAAACAGTACAACCACAAGTATATAATGAGCACGACCTGGCTGACTAATTTATTTATATCATCGCAAGTTCACTATTGGTGGATGTGTGGTGTGGATTAAAGGTAAGGAAGCCACCGAACTACACAACGCAAGTGGGAAACCTCCTAGGGGCGTGACCAAGGAGGTGATACCTAGCAGGTGAGGTTGCATTGAGATGGGGCATTGTAAAGAACTTATGATAATTATGTTAATCGCACACCTATGAAAGTGTGTCGGACGAACATTATAAGTTGATTATCTCTTGTGGGTAAAGTGTACGAACTCTGCAGAGTATAAAAACTATCTAGATAGTCGTACCCATGGTCATGGGTAGTGCTGAGAACTTACTTGAAGTAACTTTTATTTTTATAAAACAATTTATATGTTAAATGAAAAAAAATAGGTCAGAACCCAGAGATTTGAGATAGCATGGTTGGGAACCGGTGAGAAGTATGGGATGCAACCCGAGAAAGAACATGAGCATTGGGTGAATAGAGTCACTCAATGGTATAAGTAGTTGGAACCTCCACTAGTATTTTACAACAAAACTCAACTTTGTTAAAACCTATGTTAGTTATAAATGTTAGGTCTCAGGATTTGTTACTGCATAATATATTTCAAAAAGCTGCTTTATGCAAACAAAACAACCAAAAGTCATTCATTTTATCAGCCTTGCATATTATATAACTGCATTCTGTGTGTTAGCTCACGAGTACGGTTGTATACTCATGCTC
The DNA here is from genome assembly GCA_036346255.1 of Ampelocalamus luodianensis. Classification (NCBI taxonomy): domain Eukaryota; kingdom Viridiplantae; phylum Streptophyta; class Magnoliopsida; order Poales; family Poaceae; genus Ampelocalamus; species Ampelocalamus luodianensis. The sequence goes on from CM070631.1 coordinate 42,805,517, forward strand.
GATCAATATTATTATTCAATAAGTATGAAAGAAGAAGGCTATATGGGCGTTTATAAGCATTCGTCAAGACTGAAGATCAACTCTTTATTACCTTTTAATATAACCTTGATCTGATTCGATTCAATTTATAAAATCAGAACATGTAAACATAGCTATGATCAAAACGCACACTCGAAAAATAGCTCCCATGCATGTATATGGTATACAGATTGTTTAATTTTTGCAAATAATGACTAGTTAGGGTAACAATTAAATCAAATACTGTGTTGCATACTGCAATTATTAAATCAAATACTGTGTTGCATACTGCAATTGCCAAACACAACATAGTTGTTATCAAAACTGTAAAAAAAACTGTGGTATTCATAAACTGTAGTACTTCGTGTCTTGTGCCATGAAAACTATGGTTTTCAAATAATGTGGTTTAGAAAAATTGTAACATCCAAACAGGCCGTAACTGTTTATCAAGTGACCAAAGAAATACTGCAATTTTATTCTTGAACTTTTCAGGCCCAGTATAAACTACTGCAAGGGTTGCAGTGGGCGACCAACAAACAACATTCATTCATCAAAATGGTGTATCTATGATTAACTGGTCGTATAAGAAGTTCTCTAAATAGAATTCCTAAAAGGTCAAAAATTTAATATGCAGATATATTCAACAGCATACAGGCCTCAAAGGAATTATGTGCCAGATTGTATGTGACGTGTTATCTTTCAATTATAAAAGTAACTTTTTTTTATAACAGAAGGAAACCCTTCCGATTTCTATTAATAGAAACCAAACTAAGCTTGTCTGTTTACAAAACTGAACAAAAGAAAGACAAGAAAACCAAAAGATCCAATACTTGGCACAACCTTCTGAATTCACATGAATTGGACGAAGCAATTCAGTGTGAAGGAGGTCAAGTAGGTCTAACCGGCACAACTACACAGATGATTCAACCTTTCATTTTATTACATTGAACTGACAGAGCAACAAAAACTACTCAAAGTAGTTGCTATTTATGCTATCCTGACATGCTACTGTTATCTGACATTATTTCATTACAATAGATGTGACCATGACAGTTTCACACACTAATGTTCGACTATTTGTGCCCCAAATAGTTTGACAAAAGTGCACATAATTTAAAAAACGAAATTTATCAGCCAAGAGTTCTAGTGCGCCTGAGCTCATATAATCTAATAACTAAACTACCTAGTCCTAGACTTAGCTTAGGATAAGCTGCTCATCTATGCTTTGCGAAACCTACTTGTCTTCTCCCACACATCTACTAAGACAGACGGGCAAGTTCTTTTCAGATCTGTGTAACCTTTGGATGCTACCACAGCATCCATCGCATTTGAAGAGGCGATAAATTTAACGCAAACCTCCTTAAGCTTGTCGCAGTTATGCTGGTCAGCTAAAGCCAACGTAGTTGCCACTGTCTCCACGTCAAGATTCTTGCCAAGGATGTTTTGACATATCAACTTCAGCCTATCCATGGCGTACCTATCTGCAGCCACAAGTAAATGCCGGATCATCTCACTGTAATCATCTCGCTGAAGATTACCCATGTCAGGCAATGAATCGGTGTAGATGAAATGCAGCAGGGCCCTGAAAACAGTGGGCTGCATTTCTTCGATGGTTACACAAGTCATTGTTACCTCCCTCATGGGCCCAAAGAGCTCTGCTCTGAAAACAGGTGACCGCATGATAAGCAAAATCTTGTGTGCTGAGAAAGTCTCTTCTCCAACTCTAAAAGTGACATCTGCTCCCTCCTCTGATTCCATCAGCTTGCCGAGATGCTCCGTGATGTCGGACGGTGGCACCTCGATTTCAGAGTTCACCATGGTTTCAGACACCTGTGATTCTTTGACGACCGCAAGCACACATTTAATCGTCAGGCGATCTTCCTGAATGTACCCTGACGCTTCCAGCTCCAGATCACTTCTTAATTTCAATGCTGTCAAGTTGCCAAACCGTCTATTGTCCCCGGAGTTGAACACCTTTGGTTGTTTTATGGAACACCCGGAGTCCAGCAACCCGGAAGGCCGATTTACAAATCCCAGGTCATAGGACGCCCGCACCTCGGCATTTTCGCTCATGAGCTCCAGATGCACGAAAACGTACTGTTTGACAGACTCGATGATACCGTCGGGGTAGAAGCGGATGGACCAATCGTAGCCGCCGATGGCGAAGGTGGCTGACCGGATGAACTTGCCGACGCCGATACCCTTATTGCGGCTGTATCCGACGATCTCGAACACGTGTGTTCCGTGCGCCTCCTCCGTGGTGCATCTGGACGCCGTCTCGTTGCATTGGAGCGCCATCCTCCCTGCAACCAAGATCCAAGAACAGATAGTGGGGAACTGGGGATCGGAAGAGACGGTGCTTCCTCGAGAAGAAGAGGCGAGGGAGACTGAGAGAGGGGCAGGTGGTGGAGGCGAACCTTGGAAGAGGAGGGAAGGAGGTGATCGGCCGCGGCAGCGGAGGAGGTGAGCGATTAAGGCGAGAAGGCTTCTTGGAGAAGGAAAGGTGCAAGAGCAGCCGAAAAGATCACGATTTTTTTTAATAATCTATTTTTTATTCCGAAATACTGAAATAATACATCGTTTTTTTACGGTAATTATCCCCTGTTGCCCCATGATTAGGCAACTTAGGCTAATCGCCCAACGATTGTACGTCAAGTGTCTAAGTCGTTCAACCGTTGAGCGTCTAGTCCCTTCGGTTACTAGTTGCTCAACGATTGAGCGACTTGACATTTGTTGCTCAATCGTTGGGTGATAGCCCCTAGTCACTCAACGGTTGGATGACTAGGGGCTTATAACGCTTGCGTGCGCCCGGCCCTCGTCACTTCTCATTTCGCTCGGGACAGAATAGCCAAGAGGAAGGAGAAGAGAAAAAGAAAGGAAGGGAAAGAGAAGAAGAGAGGAAGGGAGAGAGAGGAGAGGGGGAGGGAGAGAGGGTCTGCGCATCGATAATGGTGAGTCTCCTGCACTTCTTTATAGATTTACATTCAAAATCACGGTAGGTTTGCAAACAATATCATTACATGTGTAGTGCATGTTGTTAATAGTTATAAATAGTGTAATCGTATGTTAGCAACTAAAATCATGATAGGTTAGCATCTAAAATCACAACAAAGAGGAAAAAAATATTAGACTCGTTGGCGAACTTCTACGCAAAGATGCTGCGGAAGCGCAAGTGGCTTACCAAGAGGGCTAAATCCTACCCGGAATGTTCTATAAAGGATGCGTCGATACCACCGGAGTTCTCACGCCCGCAGTGTGTGCGAAGAACCAACTAAGATCATTCAGTCCATATACCCAGCGACCATCACCCAGGCGTACTACACATGCGGGAACATCATCGTAAGCGAATCTTGCGCGTACATACATTTTTCATATCTTACGTTCTAATTCACATATCCCTAACTACATTTGAGCATAATGGCAGCCGAAAATGCGATGCAACTTCTTCTAATGGATCGACGGTCTAAACATGTACGATAGGGTGTTCATCGAGCAAAAGTACATGTTGAACTGTGAGATAAGCCGAGACCTTCAAACGCTGAAACCTTACATATCCAACCCTATTGAAAATGCATTGGAGGAGTCCAGGAAACCAATGGGGTGGTGGAGGACCCCCGAACAGGAAGCCGAGTACGACTGGGCGGAGCATGCGGCGGACAAGGGGAATGCTCATGCTAGTGAGACCAGCGGCCGTCCTAGCGCTCCTCGTCGGCCGAGCACAGTCTGGATCGAAGAGATAAGTTATGTTCAATCTGCATATTGATTATTAATTTAGCCCTATGTTGTAGTATCCTAACATCATCCAATCATCCGGCCGTCTCGCAGAATATGGTTGACATCGAGACTAGCCGCCGCCGTGGCTAATCCAGAAACAAGGGGAAGGGACCGATGGACTACCAAGACTAGTCGATTTTGTTCCAATCAACATTTTTTTCGATTCCAAAAAAGCATACATGTATCGTAAGTATATTTCGGTTTGTAGATTTGTGCATATTGGCATTTCTAATGTACGTAACCAAACCCAGCACGTTATGGCATTCGCAATTAAATTATGAAGTCTTTCAAACTGGCATATCTTTTTTCAAATATTTTGTCTATTAAATATTATAGAATCTTTTTTCGAATAGATCGGTTCCACGAACAATACAATCGAGACAACAGCGCGCATGGCAACTGTAAACCCAAATATTTTTTTTCATTTCGCTCCGCAGGGGGCTGTTTGTGTTATTCCGCTGTCGAACTCACGTTCCAAATTGTGCCGCCGATCTCGTATTCTCTAGTTCACATTTCGTTATCTTCTTCAATTTTGGATTTCGAACTACACGAACACTTCAAGGTATTACCAACAAACTTCGTGAAATGGACTAAATCTTTAGGTTGAATTCTCTACATATAAATTAAAAAAATTAAATATAGGATAATTTCGTTATTTCAAATTGAACTGGCGACAGATTCCTGTTGCCAGTTGAAATGGTGAAATTGTCCTGACGCCAGTTCAATTAGCGACAGAACCCTCTGGGCACTATTCCAATTGACAACAAAGATACTGTCGCCAGTTGAAATGGCGATAGGACAATTTCGCTATTTCAACTGGCGACAGTGACATACTTTTGTAAAAAAAAAAATGACTATTTATTTTTTAATTATCTTTTAAATTAATATTATTTAATTTGCAAGGCATCGCTAGATATGTGCGCGTATTCTATCGTCTCCATCAGGCACAAGCGATTGCGCTATTACCAATTTGCAATGATGCGTTGTGCTGGATTGGAATGTGCGGTGCAAAAGAAAAAAAATGTGAACTTTGGATATTGCCCATGTGTGTAAAATACATGGTTGACCTCCAAATCTATTGTGATGTGTCTGCAAAATCTGACAAGATTATAACATTAGACACGTATTTCTGAGTCATATCTACTTAAATCAATTTTACAAGGACAAACTAAATTTTCTCACAAATGCTGTTGGTCAAAGTTGAATTAATTTAACTGCAAACATTTTACGATGTAATCGGAAGCACTCACTAAATCTAATGCTTCATCGGTTTCACAATATTTGTGAAAACCTATGGTGTGCATAGACCGAGGTATCGAATCTTACAAAAATAGTTAGTGGCATTGGAGTATGTACACCACTATTAAATGACAAACTACAAAAACTCAAATCGCAGTATTAATGGTATATCCTCTATAAATCTATAATAGTGCACTGTTAATTGGATTCGATTTGTCCGATCAAAATTTCAACATATCCGAATTCTGATTGATTGCTATAATAACAATATTACCAGTGTTATTTGGTAATTTACCCTAAAACACAATCTGTCTCTGCCAGCTGTAAATCTAAAAAAATTCATAGCAATTTTACCAAAATGACAAGGATTTGCTCAAAATTTTACTCAGCTGCAGATCTCATAAAACTCACATGATGCTTAAAAAAACATCATGTATTTAGCGACAAGCCTAAAAAACAACCAATATACATGGACCGACGCTTTTTCTTCAATAAGAAAACTAGGAAACCAGGAGGTTGTTCATGGGGAATTTTATCATTTAACTCTTTTTATTTATTTTATAAATAACTCTCCTAACTTATTTTCAAATATAACCCTTTATTTTATAAATAACTCTCCTAACTTATTTTCAAATATGACCTTTTGACTACGCAAACAAGTAGCCTCCTTAACTAATTGAGATGTTCCTGAAAATACTGCTGCAGATGTTATACTTGTGAAAGACGGGATGTTCTCTTGATGCTGCGGTGTGTACGGTAAACCTTGATTAAACATAATAATTCAATTAAGAACACCAAACATCTCATTTCCTTTTTATCCTTCATTTTTTCCCGTTGAAAGGACAGAATGGGACTAAATCAGGCACTCTTCTTCATAAAAGGACAGAAGGCATGCTCCTCAATGGAGAATGACTGGATCTTGCATACCAAATAAAAAGAAAAAAGAAGATAATGGAGCCTGGACCAACTGGTTCTAATGAAACCCTCATTTGCTCCATCAAACTAGCTAACATGAGAACAAAAAATTGTGAAGCACCATGCATAATCATGCCATGGTTAAAGATTCTGCGAGGACTCCGAGTTATTTCCGCAAGATCGAGGTCTTCCTGATCTTATGGAGATAACTCTGGACCTCAGTAAATGGATTTCACCTTAACTTCATGTAAGTGAGAGGCTCAACCGAAACTAGAGCCCCGGTGATCATGCATGCTGCTCCTCTGCCAAAGCTCTTTTTTTTTTTTTTTTTTTTTTTTGCAAATCACCCGGTACAACACATAGACACCTAAACACACGCACACCATCACACTCATGCACTCATACACACGACGCCTACAGAAGACTGAACGAGCTCTTTGACACAAGATGCATGGCAGTGTTACATGTTTGTGGCTGTAAATTGGGCAAGCTTGGCTAAGAAGGCGGTTGGAGAATAAGCAAATACTTTGAACGAGCCAATGTCCAAGCCACGACCAATACAATGGGAGCTGTGTATTAACCAGGGTGACGAAGATACCGACAACATATGTTAAGTCGTGTTCCTTGTGTGTTCATCTAAATAAATATGAAGCTGCTGTTTAATTCTCATGACACATGTAAACTACAATCATGAGGTTCTTTCATCGAATAATTTCAACATTGTTCTGCGGTCATCAATAAATTAGTTTTTCTACACTGCGTGATAGCTTTGTCATCTAGATTATATGTGATGTTCTTTAAACTAGTAGAAAATCTGCAGTATTTCTGGGCATAATATTGAAAATTTTAAACCATTTTAAAACTGGTAAACAGTTGACAAAAGCAGGTAGCCTAATCGATGGAACCTCTATATATGCCAATCCCAAATCACTCCAACATACAAAATGGACCCTATGGCAACAACTCGTCAATGTATGCCGCAGTTTATAAGCAGGTGCCAATTATGCAGAAAAAAGATAGTTGTATCCCTCGAAGGATGCTACTCCAAAGATTTTGCCTAAGAATTTACCTGTTTAAGAATGCTGCTCCGAAACATTTGCATCACATGCCACAGGCTTCGTTGACATGAAGACTCGTTAGCCATTAGGCTTTGCCAAAACATGCTATCTGTTGTGCTTATCAAGATTGAGTCACAGGAGGGATATTATAACAAAGGGAACAAAATTAACCTAAGATCACTTATCCACACAAACCAGATACAGTATATATAACTTCGTGATAAAGATATTACGACAAATTCTTAACGCCCTTTCACTGATGCACTACTGAAAGAATCCATGGAAAGGTAGCAACATTCAACAGTACGCAAACAATCGGAGTCGGAGATGCTGTCCAACTCCAGCCATAGCGTATCCATGGAAAGGTAGCAACATTCAACAGTAAGCAAACCATCAGAATCGGAGATGCTGTCCAACTCCAGCCATAACGTTCCATGTATGCATCAAGCCATTAACTATACAGGGTGTGCCACAACAATGAACATATATAACCTATAATGGTGTTGTTGTGCTGTAACATCTCAATTTTCAGAGTATTTTTGAAGACTTAAAAATAAAAAGAACCATTTGCATTTTATTAAATCAATTTAAAGCTTAAATTGAAATTTTAGAATTTAAAACATTTTAAATGATTAAAATAAACTTCAATTAAATTCAAAATTATTTTATTCGAATTCTTTAGGTTCTAAGGATTTTTGTGGTTTTTTTTTTTGAATTATTTTATTTTATTTTCAGATTTTACTTTATTTTTCTCCTTTTTCTTTCTTTCTTTCCTTTTCCTTTTCTCTTTCTTCTTTCTTTTTCTTCATGCTCTCTGTTCTTCTTGGCTGAGCGCCCGCGCTGTGCACCAAGCGCACTGCCCGCGCCCACCCGCATCCCTGAGCCTCGCTGCCAATCTTGCACCGTGCGCGCCCTGCCCCCCTCCCCCCTCCCCGGTGCGCCCCCGGATCACGCCGCCCGCTTCGCCGTAGTCTCCGGCTGAGCCTTTAAATTGGAGCATCACCTTCGCTAGCACCTCTTCCCTCTCCCCTCAAAACATCGCTGTCAATCGAGCTCCGACGACGGCGAATTTCGCGTTTTCCCGAACGTCGTTCATCTCACCCAAATCGTGTCCCCATCAATCCGATAACTTTCTTGATGTCTCAACCTTGTCACGACGTGTTCCCGAGCATGATGATCATTTCCCCTCAACCAATTTCGTTTTCGAGCAACATGTTGCCAAAATTTCGCCGTCGACTCTCTCTAAGCCGAAAACAACTCCATCGACCGATTTTCTTCTCCGGTGAGTTTTCTGTCGAATTGACCAGTCCTCTACCTTCCCTATGTCGTGCTCGTGCCCGTGCCTTTGCTCATCTCCCCTTGCCGGCGCCACCGCCGGAGCGCTGCCGCCCGTGCGCCTCTGGCTGCCTCCTGTCGCGCCGCCACCTTCTACGGCCTCCTCTCGAGGCCGGCGACCCATTTTGGGTATCGCCGCTGACCGCGTCGCCTTCCCTCACCGGCGCCAGCGCCCAGGCCGTGCGCCTCCCCTCCTCTCTGCTACCTGCTTTGTTTCTTCTTTCTTTCTTTATGTCACTTCCAGGTGGACCCCCAATGTCAGCCTTTTCTTTTAATCTTTAATTCTGAAAACATAATATTCCCTGAAATATTCTTTCATTTTCATCATTTCATCATTTCATGTGAAGATCAACTTTCGAATGTTCGTTTTTCTTCATACGAACTCCGATTTCATTGATTCTTGTTCCTAAATTCATAATCTCTGTAATAGTACTAATTTTATAATTTTTGGATTTATCTTTATTTATTCACCTTGTTTTGCACGTATAGAATCCGGCGTTTTCGAAGCTTCCGTGGATCAGTTTGCCGAAGTATCACCAAGCTTCAACGAAGACAAGTCGTAGACCTTTGATCATGTCGTACCCATTTTTACAAAATTATATTGTTTTATATCAACATGCATTGCTAAGTTTATATAAATTATTTTCGGGAGTAGCTAATCACCTATTTGATATTATGTCACCTTGAATAATTTTTATTGACATGTATCCTTGGACACCTTAGGAAGGGTTGAAATTAATTGGGCATAATTATAATACCAACATGGGTACCGTAAAGATGCTTAGTCATGTTTAGTTACGTTAGGCCTATGATAACATGTTCAAAAATATTAAATTTGACCTAATGATATATAGAGTTGTGGTGTATCCACTTTTGATAAAAACTTGTTGTGTCATGACAAGAGATGTCATTTGGCCAGGTTAAATAAAAATGATTTTGGTTCAAACGAGTGATCGTGCAGTAAAGATGGTGTAAGTAGCACATTTTGGATGAGGTAGTCTTGCCTGAGTAATCACTAAAGACTTAATCTTGTACACCGTTGATCTGGGCATTATCGTACAACCACATGTCCAATTTGGGATAGACCTGGCTAATTAATTAACATTGCCTTGATTTTAGCTCTGTTTTGGTGAAAGTGTGAACTTTGGGATGGACATTCACATTGGCACAAGAGGGGGCCACGACTGTGATGTATGTTGAGATGGAATTTTGAGAGTTTATGTGACCATCGGTGACGAAACCATAGCGAACAGAACTACGTTAAGGCATAGCTTTGTAAAAACCTTGTGATAATCACTTAGTCGCATGCTTTCGGAAGCGTGTCTTGGCCGACATATTAAGTTGATTATCTCTTGTGGGTTAAGTTGTACAACCTCTGCAGAGTATTAAACTATTCGAATAGTTGTGTCCCTAATTATGAACAATGCCTGGTGATTTCATATGGGATATAGAGTTTTACTTAAACTTTGGATGGTGGAATGGTTAGAAAGTGGACGGGTAGTTCATTAGTTGTTTCAAAGTACTTGTTCACTTATGTTTTTAATCTTTTAAATTGTGTTTTATAATCTATTTACTGTATTTAATGTTAATACTACTTTCTGCAAAATAGCCATAAAGCTACTCTTGTTCAAACTTGCATGAATACTATTTGCATACATTTCTCTAAGACTTGCTGAGTACTTTATGTACTCACGACTTTATACCTTGTTGATCAGTCACCGAGGCAGACTCAGGGAACACAGAGTTCTACGAGAAGGAGTACTTCGAAGATTATGCGAACTAGGTCGCGTTCTCCACTCGATTGCTTGTGGACATGTCGGATGGCTATCACGAGTTATTTTCTTCTGCTGCAAGTTTATTTACTTATCGTTAAGCCTAGACCTGTTCAAGTGCTGGGTCAGGCCGGGCTTGAAAAGCCCGATCGAAAATCTCCAGGCCCAAGCCCGGTCCGGTCCGAAAAATTGGTTTTCCTATTAAAATATATTATTTTAATCTTTTTCAGAATAAAAAAATATTATTTAATTCATTTTCAGGATTTAAATAATATATTTCCATTTTTTAATTGTTTTTTTCGGAATGTCTGGGCCGAGCTTCTTTCGGGCCGGAATTCCAGTCCCAAGCCTGGCCCAGACATGATCGGGCTCGGGCCATGCGACGGTCAGGCCGCCCATGAACAGGTCTAATTAAGCCCTGCGTGACAAACTTTGTAAACCTTAACCATAAGATCCGTTGCCACTAAACAATAATAGTTTGTCTTCTTAGATATTTCGCTATATGAATATGAGTACATCAATGTTGCCACTGTGTGAACTAACTACTGTTTATGAAACTAGTTCAGAATACACAGAGGGTCAGAATTTATATGTTCGGGTCGCGACATGTTCAATCAATCCAGATAAAGATCAAAGCAGTTTTGAATAATCATAAAGATGTTGATTGGTACCGTGTAGGTTGGTGATATAACTCAACCAAGTCTTGACTCACAGAGTAACTAGCATGCCTGAATAACTGAATAATGCACACCCTATCGTATCTCAGTATACAAGATAGGCTATACAGGAGAACGATACTTATGGTGTGCATTCTACTCTGCCAGATGGAGTAGTCAAGCCAAGATGCATGAAGTTCAGAATTTATCAAGGAAAAGTTGCTGATTTTTTTCCCCATTGTTAGGGTTAAAGGGCAATATTTTTACTGGACCCTTTAAACTTTCACTCCTATGGAAAAAAAAATTGAAGACACAATATTATATGGCCAATGAAGATAAAAAGGGTCTTGGTTGACACCTTTGGAGGAGAAACTGTGTTCATTAAAGGAAATAAGGCAATGGAGGGCGGCATTACCATGCCTCAGCTCCGAGGCTTCGTGGCTTGTATTTGTACTACCTTCATAAATTCTAACAGAGTAGATCGTTCCTATGTTGTGCTTGCCAGTCTACAATATGCCTAATATTAGCTTTTAGACTGTTATTCTGAATTACTCTTTGTAACTGCTACTACAGGAAGACCGAATCCCCTATTTGCAAAGATTTTCTCAAATACAACAGTGGAACAAATGCAATTAAGTAAATAGCTTGCCATTCACTTATCTTGGCTTAGCGCAATAAAACCAGGTTTGGAATTTGGAGTCAATCTCAGGATGATGCTTAATTGAAATTAACAGCTTATCAATCAACCAAATACACCAACTTTAATCTAAATTAATTCCTCAGTCTCAAAGTACAAATGGGCTATGAAGAGGAGTTTCCCAATAAATTCAAACTACTCCAAGGTTACAGTGGTCCTATAAGAAGTGCCATATAAGAATCAATGGTCCTATAAGAAGTTTGCCTAAATATGAATCCTACAAGGCACTCATTCCTCAAAATGTAGTATCTGTAATTCTATTAGTAATTTTCTCAAATATGAATCCTAAAAATTCAACAAATTAATATGCGGGTATATTCACAGAATACGAGACTCCAAATAATTATGTGGCAGATCGTACATATAGAGTTCTTTTTCAGTTTTGAAGATAACAAATTAAAACTATGATAGCATCAAGTGTCATATTTGAAGATTCTATGCAAAGTTTTTCACAAATATGAATCCTAATTTGAAGATTCTATGCAAAGTATTTCACAAATATGAATCCTAAAAAGGTCAAAAAAAAAGGATATATATTCACAGCATAAAAACCTCCAAGAATTACATGCTCAATTGTGGAACATAAATTGATATTGTGCATGAAGATTTATCTTCGAATTTTGAAGGTAACAAACTTAACATTATAATGGCATCAAAATTATTGCTTTCTATGCTGCTATGTTCGAATAACCACATGCCATTTTTTTCCAGCGTTATTTCATTACATAGATAAGACCCATGACAGCTCAACATATTGATGTTCGAGTATTTGCGCATACAATAGTTTGACAAAAGGTGCACATAAGCAGCAAGATACTCCCAATTTAAGAACTAAGCTAACCATCCATATGTTCGAGATAGGATGAGATGCTCTAGCATAACTGGCAAGATATTCATATAATTTAAGAACTAAAGTAACTACCCATAGACTCAGCATAGGCTGAGCTGATCATCTATGTTTTGCAAAGCCTACTTGTCTTCTCGAATACATCTACTAAGACAGAAGGACAAGTTCTTTTGAGATTTGCATAACCTTGGGTTGCCGCCACAGCATCCATCTCATTTGAAGAGGCGATAAATTCTATGCAAACCTCCTTGAGCCTGTCGCAGTTATGCTGGTCAGCTAAAGCCAGTGTAGTTGACACGGTCTCCACATCAAGCTTCTTACCAAGGATGCTTTGACATATCAACTTCAGCCTGTCCATGGCATATCTATCAGCAGCCACGAGTAAATGCCTGATCATTTCACTGTTATCATCTCCACCAAGATCATCCAAGTCAGGCAAGGAATCAGTATAGATGAAATGCAGCAGGGCCCTGAAGACAGAAGGCTGCATGTCTTCGATTGTTATGCACCCTGTCCTCCTCTCCCTCATCTGCCCATAGAACTCCGCCTTGAAGACAGGCGATCGTGTGGCCAGCACAATCTTGTGCACAGGGAAAGTCTCTCCAACACTGAAAGTCACATCCGCTCCTTCCTCCTCCAACAACAACTTGCCATACTGCGCCGATAAGTCCGAAGGCGGCACTTCGATTTCAGAGTTCCCCGTAGTTTCAGACACCTGTGATTCTTTGACGACCGTAAGCACACATTTAATCGTGAGGCAATTGTGCCGAATGTACCCTGATTCTTCTAGCTCCAGATCACTTCTTAGTTTGAACTTTCCTGTCGGCGGGCCAAACCGACTAGTTTCCCTAGAGTTGAACACTATTGATTGTTTAGGGAACACGCCCCAGGCCAGCAACCCGGTAGCCTGGTTAAGCAGTTTCAGCTCATAGAACGCCCGCACCTCGGCATTGTTGCTCATGAGCTCGAGAAAGACCGAGACATACTCTTTGGAAGCCTCGGATGCTCCATCTGGGTAGAAGCGGATGGCCCAGTCGTAGCCGCCGACGGTGAAGGTGGCCGACCGGACGAACCGGCCGACGCCGATGCCCTTCTTGAGGCTGTACCCAACGATCTCGAAAGCGTGCGTGCCCCGCACTGTCTCCGTGGTGCATCTCGACGCCGTATTCTTGGATTCGGGCCCCATCCTATCCAAAACCAAGGTTCCAAGAAGAGACAGTGGGGATCGGAGCATACGAAAGGAAAATAGACAGCTTTCTAGAAGAATTATAAAAGGAGGAAGAAGAAGAAGCAGCAGCAGCGAGAGGAGGAGGAGGCGAACCTTGGAGGGGAGGGGGAGAAGGTGGGCGGCGGCGGCCGGATGGGGAGGGTTGAGCGACGAAGGCGATGAGACTTCTCTGCGCAGGGGTGGATTCTTATAGAAAAGGGAAAATTTCGTTGGTGCAGGACGTAATTGTTGGGAAATCATGCGTTTGGCCAGCAGCCGGTCTACGTGGGTGTCTTATCTAAATTCTAGTAGGTTCTTGACTATAAATAGAGGCTACTAGTCATTCTAAAAAGCTGATTGTTAAATAAAGTAGGATTAAGTACATTCTTCGTCTCTCAACTCTTGTTCTAGTTTAATTTTCGTTCCTAAATTATAATACCGGGTATAACACGTCCTCGAACTATCAATACCATGCAAAAATCGTCCCTTCATCCGTTTTAGAGCGGTTTTGACCAGGGTTTGACCCACATGGCTTTCAGGTCGAATAAAAAAACGCCCGAGGCTGCCACCCGTGCTTCCACGCGTGCTTCCCGTGCCACCCATGCTTCCGAGCTGGCTTTGGTCCTCCTCTTCGCCTCCCCATTTCTCCATTGTTGAACTCGCCGCCCTCCTCCTCCCCTCCTCCGCCGACGTGCCGCCTCCCCCTCTTCCTCGCCACGCTGGTCCTTCTCCTCCTCGAGCAGCCCGCCGTCTTCTCCCGCCCGGGACGGATCGCCAGATCTGGTGCCTCCGCCGCCTCCCCTCCTCCCCTCCCCCTCCCTCTGGCCCCAACGTGCCGCCGCCCTCCCCTCCTCCTCCCCACCGCGCCGGTCCTCCTCTCCCGAGCGGCCGCCGCTTCTCCCGCCCAGACCAGGCGCCCGCCTCGCTCCTCCGGCCGCCTCCTCCCCTCCTCCTCCCGCCGCTGGTCCTTCTCTCCCGAGCGCCGCCTCTCCCGACGCGGCCTTCTTCGCGCGCGCCCCACCGCCGCCGAGCCCCGACTCCTCCGCCTCGGTCCTCCTCCTTCCCCACCGCCGCTCCACCTCCTCCTCCCGACGCTCCTTCCCGACTTCCTCCATCGTTGTCATGTTGTTCGCCACGCCGCCATCGCTTCTTCATGGACCTCAACATCCGCCCAACCTCCCGTCCATCTCCACGCCGTCATCAACTTCCTGACGCGCGAGCGTTAGGCCGCCGAATATATGCATGTGAATTCTGAATACAATCACATCGCCTTGAATGGATGATTGATCGCTTGATTTTATTCGCTTGTGCACGCCCGCTCGACTCGCCGCCGTTGCCGCCGCCGATTTAACAAGGGCACCGACAAGGTGCCGTTCATGTTCGCCGAGTTCGGCGGCAACGACTACGCTTCACGTGGAAGGCGGAGTGGAGCTCGACAAGGTGAAGACGATGGTGCCAAGGTGGTGGCCTCATGATCGGCGGCATAGAGCGTTATCGACGAGGGCGCGGCGACGGGCGAGGATCGCTTCATCTCGGTGCCGCTTGGCCGACCGCGCACGAAGCGCCGCGCAGCGAGGCCGCGGAGATCATCCGACACGTGATGTTCGGCCATTTAGCCGCCGCACCGCCGCCGCACCGCCGTAGGGCATCATGATCGCACGCCGCCGCTCCACCGTGACGCTATTCCGTTCGGCGAGGCGCCATGAGCCACACCAAGACGCAGTGGAGGAGGCTCGAGCATCGAGGAGGTGGCCTTCAACGCCCGGGCCGTCTGCATCGCTTCATCCCGCCCGCCGACATCCGGCCCGACCAGGCGAGGTCCCGCCTGGAGCACGCCACACCCACAATGCATCAACGCCGGTACACGCAGAAGATCATGTGGAGAGTGGAAGTGTGAGGAGGGTTCGCCGCCGTGGGACGCACGGGTGGCACGAGAAACGTTTTTTCCACGTGGCACTAAACCGCCTAAAACAGATGAAGGGACGGTTTTTGTGGTATTGATAGTTCGAGGACGTGTTATACCCGGTATTACAATTCAGGGACGAAAATTAAACTAGGGCAAGAGTTGAGGGACGAAGAATGTACTTAATCCAATAAAGTAATAAAGGAGAAGAATATCCCTACATCTTTGTCTCTCTATGTATTCAATCTACTATTTATTCTTGTATTATTCTAAGCGATTCTATGTTTGTCTACGAGGTAATTGATTGGACTGGACTCACCAACGATGTTTCCTCAACAGTAATATCGGTTCTCATCGCAAACTGGGCGGTGTCATTTTTGCCACATAAACTTTGTCTTCATTCTTCTTTTGCCACCATCGTCAGTCAAAACCATGTTGATTGAACGGAACCTGACGGGCATGGTAATTTGACGTATTTGGTCTTGATCATTGATTTCGTTTTTGCCACCAGTGGGAAACTAGTTGTCTTTGGCGACATTTTTTCTTCTGCTGCCGTTGCCTATATAAGGGCACTTGCAGGCTGCCATTCATTCATCTCACTCTTTACTTCCTCTTCTCATTTCTTCTAGTCTGAGAGGGAATGTTTTCGGCCCTATCCATTTTTCGAGTGAGCAGACAATTGGAATCACTACGGCAGCAGCTGGTGTGCCCTCGTAGCGGGGATCCAGTGAATGTGTTCACCTCGCATACGCTAATGAATCCATCCCGAGTCCTCATCCACACCCACATGATCCTCTTGTTCATACTGCTTCTCGGGGCCGGATTTGTTTCTTGGGTTACTATCCTCTGTGCCTTCATTAGTGCTAGATGGTTGGTTGTCATGTTTACTGCTTGATGGTTGGCTACATTGTGTGTCCAGACAAGGTGGAGCTTCACTGTCAAGTTGGGATAGATCCACAGCTGCTGGTGGTACACGTAGGATTGGTTGTGGACATGGGATTGGTTCTGAGCTTGTAGCATGTGCATCTACATTTTTATGGACATGCACTAGCACACGCACTACCCTTACACTCTCATATTCTGCAAACATGGCAACCAAATCATCATCAATATTCAAATCGTGCAAAGAGTTCGTACGACTATTGTAATATGTGATAAGAACATGTTCATTTGCGCCCCAATGATATTTCCCATTCAGATCGGTAACAAATGCACTTAAGCTATGCCTATTCTCTACTTCCTAATTGAATGTCCACACGGGCGCATCATGAGTTCTACCGCCTGCATATGTTATGCAACACCCCGCATACCTCCGATTGGGGGTTGAAATGGGTTGATTGGGGGTCGATTTGTGGGGATCTAGGGATTAGGTTTCGCGAAGGGGATGGATAGCGTAGAGAGAGAGAAAGCAAGGGAAGCTGAGTGTCTCAAGTGTGACTTTGGACCCACTAGTAGCAAGGTTATTTTGGTCTTCCTTTGAATCTCCTTGTCTTTTAGCCAGCCAAACAAGCGGAAGGTAACAATCAACGTGGCATTGACTGACAGTGGTGGCAAAAGAATAATGAAGGCAAAGTTTCAGTGGCAAAAATGACACCGCCCAATTGCGATGGCAAAACCGATATCGCAGACCTTTCCAGTTGCACCAACAAAATTTTCCCTAAAGAAAAAATAGGAATAAGTCTTCTATCGTCCCTCGACTCTTGTTGCTTCATTTTTGTCATTAAAATGCAATATCGTTTAAAACACGTCCCCGGATAACAAAATCAGTACATATCTAATCTAAAATTTGTTTTGTTGGTGGTTTTAGGTGACATGGCACCCGACTTGGATCCTTGTTGGCACATACTTCCACTTGACCTTTTCTTGTTTCTATTATTTGCCAATTGATACCCGAGAAGAATATCCCTACATCTTTGTCTCTCTATGTGTTCAATCTACTATTTATTCTTGTATTATTCTAAGCGATTCTATGTTTGTCTACGAGGTAATTAATTGGACTGGACTCACCAACGATGTTTCTTCAACAGTAATATCGGTTCTCATCGCAAACTGGGCGGTGTCATTTTTGCCACATAAACTGTCTTCATTCTTCTTTTGCCACCATCGTCAGTTAAAACCATGTTGATTGAACGGAACCTGACGGGCATGGTAATTTGACGTATTTGGTCTTGATCATTGATTTCGTTTTTGCCACCAGTGGGAAACTAGTTGTCTTTGGCGACATTTTTTCTTCTGCTGACGTTGCCTATATAAGGGCACTTGCAGGCTGCCATTCATTCATCTCACTCTTCACTTCCTCTTCTCATTTCTTCTAGTCTAAGAGGGAATGTCTTCGGCCCTATCCATTTTTCGAGTGAGCAGACAATTGGAATCACTACGGCAGCAGCTGGTGTGCCCTCGTAGCGGGGATCCAGTGAATGTGTTCACCTCGCATACGCTAATGAATCCATCCCGAGTCCTCATCCACACCCACATGATCCTCTTGTTCATACTGCTTCTCGGGGCCGGATTTGTTTCTTGGGTTACTATCCTCTATGCCTTCATTAGTGCTAGATGGTTGGTTGTCATGTTTACTGCTTGATGGTTGGCTACATTGTGTGTCCAGACAAGGTGGAGCTTCACTGTCAAGTTGGGATAGATCCACAGCTGCTGGTGGTACACGTAGGATTGGTTATGGACATGGGATTGGTTCCGAGCTTGTAGCATGTGCATCTACATTTTTATGGACATGCACTAGCACACGCACTACCCTTACACTCTCATATTCTGCAAACATGGCAACCAAATCATCATCAATATTCAAATCGTGCAAAGAGTTCGTACGACTATTGTCATATGTGATAAGAACATGTTCATCTGCGCCCCAATGATATTTCCCATTCAGATCGGTAACAAATGCACTTAAGCTATGCCTATTCTCTACTTCCTAATTGAATGTCCACACGGGCACATCATGAGTTCTACCGCCTGCATATGTTATGCAACACCCCGCATACCTCCGATTGGGGGTTGAAATGGGTTGATTGGGGGTCGATTTGTGGGGGATCTAGGGATTAGGTTTCGCGAAGGGGATGGATAGCGTAGAGAGAGAGAAAGCAAGGGAAGCTGAGTGTCTCAAGTGTGACTTTGGACCCACTAGTAGCAAGGTTATTTTGGTCTTCCTTTGAATCTCCTTGTCTTTTAGCCAGCCAAACAAGCGGAAGGTAACAATCAACGTGGCATTGGTAGCGGTGGTGGCAAAAGAATAATGAAGGCAAAGTTTGATGGCAAAATGACACCGCCCAATTGCGATGGCAAAACCGATATCGCAGACCTTTCCAGTTGCACCAACAAAATTTTCCCTAAAGAAAAAATAGGAATAACTCTTCTATCGTCCCTCGACTCTTGTTGCTTCATTTTTGTCATTAAAATGCAATATCGTTTAAAACACGTCCCCGGATAACAAAATCAGTACATATCTAATCTAAAATTTGTTTTGTTGGTGGTTTTAGGTGACATGGCACCCGACTTGGATCCTTGTTGGCACATACTTCTCCACTTGACCTTTTTCTTGTTTCTATTATTTGCCAATTGATACCGTGTAGTTTGGCTATACAACATAATTAAGTATAGACTCATAGAGGCATCACTGAATATTGAGTAATACATACTCCTACATCTTGTATCTGATATCTAGGGCGCAACTAGCGCTCGGGCTTCCCATCGTACGCTCTGGCATAACATTCCAATACAACATATGCAACAAACTATTTTAAAATCTACAACATCTCAAAAATTGAAAAAGGTTCAAATCTCTTAAAAAAATACTAAAAACTACATATGTCGTTCTTATAGGAAGATGTACTCGAACAACTAACAAAAAGTTCGAAATAAAATGAACCTGCGATGTTATAACTATTGCAACAATTTGATAAAACACTTGCAACAAAATAATCCAGAAAGGATATGTTCCCAATAAACTAAAATGCTATATGCAACAATTGAGAAAGATGTGTGCAACAATTTATAAAAACAACTGCAATACTAGCAAAAACAAATATTGCCCGCTACAAGATTTGGGAAAGATACGTTGCAACAAAATTTTCAGGAAGATGTATTGCAACAAACCAAATTACTTTCTGCAACAATGGAGAAACACTGCTGCAACAATTCGAGAGAATGCAAAAGCCTACCTAGAGGAGGAGGAGGAGGAGGACGTGACGCATGGAACAATGATGCAACGATCAAAATGGTGAAGGAGCTGCAACAAAATATTTGCTATTGTGCAACAAATCAAAAACACTATTGCAACAAAAAATACCTCTTATCGCAACATTTGATGCAACAACATCGTGATAATAAAAAACGCTCCATGCAACCTTTCGAGCCAATTGTTACAATAATTTTAGCAAACGCCTACAACAAAATCGTACCTGAAGGCCGAACGCTGAGCCCAGGGGGCACCGTGAACAACGACCGCCGCCAA
The DNA here is from genome assembly GCA_036346255.1 of Ampelocalamus luodianensis. Taxonomy (NCBI): domain Eukaryota; kingdom Viridiplantae; phylum Streptophyta; class Magnoliopsida; order Poales; family Poaceae; genus Ampelocalamus; species Ampelocalamus luodianensis. Next base: position 42,825,403 of record CM070631.1, read on the forward strand.
TGCGGCCCCGATGGTGGTGCCACTGACAACGTCGGGACGGCCCTTACAACCTCATATCTCCCGTCTCTGCCTCGTGTTGCTGCTGGTGGGTCGGGTGGTCTCTTTCCTCCCCCACTCCAAATCCGAATCCCACCACACCAACGCAAAGAGGAGAGAAGGTTGGAGAAGAAGCGGCTACTCTACTGCCGTGTGCTCAAGGACACCCTCAACTGGGCCGTCCACCAACACCTCTTCTACCAGGACGTAAGCACCCGTGTCCCCCCACCCGATCTCTCTCCTCACTCGCGGATCTGACCTCGTGTTCTTCTCGTGCAGGCGTCGGATCTTAGGGACAAGTTCGAGGCCAATAGACATGTGGTAATGCCTCCATTTCACTGATGCATCTCTATTTCTATCTCCGTCTATTTCGATGATGAGTGGAATCACGAGTTGCATCTGATGATGATTTATGTGTGTTGTTCTAATGCTAGATTTATGTGTGGAGAGGAATGTGCGATAAGAACATGATTTGGGAGCTAGTCTGATGGCTTTTGATGGGTAGATGGGTCGTCCGAGTGTGTCTCTCAGATCGGACGTTCAGCCCAGAGCATTACCCTGATATTTATCAGAAGTTTTACAGGAAAATAAGAATGATTTGTGATGCACATGCTACTCTGCTTGATTGAGTGGTCAAACGAAGAAGCAAGACTTCCATCAAGTTATGATCTATGAATTTTTGGCTCATTTGGCACTGTTGACACACGAGTTAGCAAATATAGTCCCCCTCTCCACGTTAAGTGCAAAGGCACCTTGGACCCGTGGGAAGCGACCGGATCTAGCTCGTCCATGACCCAGGGGCACGAGCACCTCCTGTGCCGCGATTCCCTTCGCGCCCCAATCCGTGCCTCAGAGGCACGGACGTGGTGACTCCGCCCCTAGGGGCACAGACAAGATGACGTGTCGCATCTTCGCGGCTCTGCGGTGCCATTTTTACACTTAACGTGTGAAGGGAGTTAGAATTGCTAATTCGCATGTCAACAGTGCCAAATACGCCAAAAACTCTACTATCTATAGCTTATCTTGATATATATATATATATATATATATATATATATATATATATATATATATATATATATGCTTAACACTTAAGTTCAGAAATATAAAGGTAAGCTGGTACTACGTTCACATTCAGGTAAAGGGCAATGTTCCAATTCTGGACCCTTTGTGTTTTCAGTTATTTGAAAAATATCAAAGGTAGTATTATATGGTCAATAAGGCCAGACACGGTATTAAACTCTTGGTTGACACCTCTGGAGGGAGAAACCGCGCATTCCTTAAGGAATCATTTTTTAAAAAAATGAGGCAATTGTAACAGCCTCAATTTAAATAACAAGTAATTATATGCATTTCATGAGCATACATGGCATACTAGTTCACTTGCACCATTTGTTGCAATTGAGCATTTCAAATTCAAGCCAAACTTATAATTTGAAAAGAGAACTCTTTAAGAAAAACCTATTTGCCTTATTTTGGAACCTTTTTCGGTTAAAGAAAGCAAAGTAAGTATTTTGAACCGTGATTTGTGAGTGTCAAAATTTATTTGGGACATATATCATCCAAATAGCTTCTCTGAAAAATTTCATATTTTTACGAATTTATTTGGTATTTTTAAACCTCTGGTCAAACTTTTAAAGCTTGATTTTGATGCTGGTCAACCTTTTTGACCTAGCCCGAGCCAAATTGACACGGTAGCGACCCGACTCAAACCTTAGCAAACTTGTTTGACTCAGTCATGTGCCTTTGAAACCAAACCTGTCATGTTCCTTAGGCTCAGCCAACCCCTGTGCACACGAGCCGTCTGATTCAAAACGGACCGTTCAGATCTTTTGGGTTGTTCGGACCACCCGAACAAACCACGCAATCTCCACCGTCTGATTTGCAACAGGCGGATCAGATCAGTTGAGCCGTTCGGACCCCGAACGCTCCATGCAATCTGGACCGTTGATTTTAAATCCAACCGCACGCTCCCTTTAAGTAAGGACCACTGGAGCACCCCTGAGGACCTCCCTAGGACCTCTCCTAGAGTTGCCACGTGGACCTCTCAAGACCACCCGTGGTCACGACCACCCTCGAGTCTTTTTGCAAAGACCACCTTGTGGCCTTTTTGCAAAGACCACCTTCTTGGTCGTTTTGCAAAGACCACCTCTATAAACCGTCCAGGACCTCCTCTCAAGTGATTAGGACCGTCCAGGACCTCCTCTCAAGAGATTTGAGCCGTCCATGACCTCCTCTCAGAAAATCTAGGCCGTCCCTTTTGTAATAGGTCAGCGCCCTTTTTCCTTCGGTTGAGTTTTAAAACGTGCATCATCTTAGGACCATTGGATCTTGATCCAACCATCCACATAGCTTGGAACGTTCGGATCGTCCGAACATCCCACTCAATCTGAGTCGTTCATTTTTTATCGGACCATCCTCAATTGTTTGAGCTCATCTCTTTGTTTCGCTGCTGGGACTGCCAGTGTGGGCCCACTTATCAGTGTATTCTTTGTCTTCTCCGCACCATGGTGCCAGCGCCGAGCGCATCGCAGGCGAGGTGGCGTTGTGTCACATTTTTGTAGCATGTAGTCACTACTTGGCATCAAAATCGCTATCAGTGTTGCCACGCAGCTTTCCTCGTTCACTCCGGCGAAATGGCTATAAAAACCGATCTTTTTCATTCTCGGCCAATTTGATGCCGCACTGAGTTCATCTTCGTCTCAACGGCGTACCTTCTCATTCTTGCACCCTTGTTCATCTCTTTCAATGCCTGTTCATCCTATTAATGAAAGTTCTTGGCATCGTTTGTAGATCAGGAGCGCAAGGTTGCTTTTTGAAACGTCCAGAGCGCGCACCGAATGACCATTTCATGTCAATCTTGCATTCGGTGAGTTTCTTCTGATTTCATTCACGTCACATCGTGTCATATGATCTAAGGAGTAAAACCCCTCATTTAATTTCATCTTTGGTTCAACATGTTTGTTGAACTGTGAAATTTTCCTCCTTCGGCCGAAATCGACCCCTTCGTCTCCATCTCCGGCGTGGTGAGTTTTATCTCAATTCCTTGCAGCAATACCCTCACCTAGGCCTATTAAGGCCAGTTCAACCATTTATTGGTGATCTTTTTGTCTAGGGTTTCATATCTATTTCTGGTCCATCTTGTCGTTTTCGGTTTTTCTTGTCGTCAGCGAGCTCTAGAGTTTCTCCGACCACCATCTCTTAAGCTCAGGTAGGTTTCTACTAAACCATAGTAGTATAAGCAGGTCTTTAGTTGCTTAATGTGTGTGCCTATCGGCATAACCACTTTTGTCGTATTTTGCTCACGGTAGCAAGTGTTCTGTTGTCGAATTTTTGACTAGGACAGTAACTCGGTATTAAACCTTAAACATTGTCGACTAGTACTAATGCATGTTTAAACTAGCTTAGTTCTTTACTAAAAATAGTTTCAAACATAAGTATTTTGTTAGTTCGCACCTCATTACTTTTGATCATGCATCTTTTCAGCATTTTGGTATTTGTTATGTTTCTGGATGTTCATTGCTACTTTTCTGTTAGGTTCTGACTTAACTGACGCGAGTGACCTTGTTTCTGAAGCTCTAGAAACTAAGCAAGTGGTTTATTACCAAGGCAAGCATCCTCTTGCACCATATTGATCCTAGTTTTGATACTTTAGTGTTTGAATTATAGTGATAATTGTGTGGATGCTATTATGAAGTATCAGTACTTTGTGAGTTAGTTAGTTATATGCCCCCAACCTTTGTGACTTATACTGAATCAAATCCATACACTTATGCTTAGATAGAAATCTGGTGCTTGTGTTTGGTTCTTACATAATTGCTTAGCCTTGCAAGTCTGTAGAACATTAGTTGTTTGATAAGTTTATCTTGTCAGACTTGGGAAACACTTTTTAATTTGCAATTTTGGTTTCTTTGTTCAGTTTGGTTAAAACTGAAAGTTAAGTCAAGTTTGTTTGGTAAAAACTTATTTTAGATATGGATAAGTGCTTGATAGTGATGGTGCCTTCGTGCACGAGATTAGGTAATGTGGTGGTCTTGTCCAGATCAGTAAGGACCGAACTTTGACCTGTCAATTTGAGTACCTTACGTACTTTCACACGCAGTGTATGGGCGCTGCTTGGTTAAGTAAGGGGCTGATGTTATTGAGTTGAAGAACTGGTAGTGTGAGGACATTTATGGATTCATGTGTTCGTAGAGCTCCGATTTCAATTCTATATGTGTAAGGGAGCACAATTTTTATTTTCTATTCATTGAATCGGCATTCCCGACATAACATGTGTGCCTCGGTTAGCAAATTCTATCAGAAACTTGTACTAAGCGGGATCAGGTCACACATGGGTGATTCAACTCAATAATGTCAACTTGCTGAAAAATACCGAGTCTTGGTTTACCTGGCGGTATACCTAAGGTAGTGTGCTATTTTCCCGGGGGCTTACAGGCTGACCAAGTCGTGTGGGTAAAGATGTACACTCCTGCAGGGCTTTAAAACTATTCGAATAGCCGTGTCCACGGTTACGGACAACACTTGATTTGATGAATCATCATTGTATAGACTCTGTATTAAAATTTTCGTCATGGGTATTGGTTTTGGCATGAAGGGTATTCATGCATGTTGTTTGGTCAAAGTGGTCAGCCACTTTGATTTTATATTAAATCATGTTTTACTTATTGTTTAGTCCAAACTTGCTTATAAAACTGCCTTATCAAAACTTAGCAAGTGTAGAATTAAGAGGTGTTGCTTTATGCAAAAATTAACATCATTACAACCTTCCTGTTGTCAGGCTTATTCATGTATAAATTCTAATTCTTTGGGTAGGCTCTACTAAACACTTTCTTTTAGTAGTTTTGTGTAGGTCTTGCGAGTACCTTTTGTACTCAGGTGTTTTAACCACTTGTTGCAGGTGAGGACAGTTATGTGTACGAACTGCCCGTTAGCGCCGATCAGGGTGACGCCAACGAGTGACGCTATTTCTACCTCCACTCAGTTGCTTGAGGGTGATGGGGCACACTTGGTGGTCCTTTTGCTGTTTATATTCTTGTTTCTGCTGCTAAAACTTATGTTGGATGCTACTGGTCGGTTGTTTTGTTGAATCGAACCCAGCTTGTAAAGTTTTGTTATGTATATATACTGTATGCCTTGTATGACATGGTACAATGTTGTTTAGGATATATGTACAATAGTCTTTGATCTTGGGAACTATTGTAAGATATATATCCGGAACCTGGCAGTGGGCTCGTTCCTTGTTAAAAAAAATATGCCTCTGGTATAATCTTTTGACTTAAAACGAATTCAAATCCAGGGTCCTCTCAGCAATGAAGGGCAACATTACCGTGCCTCTGTTAAGCTTTGAAGATTCATGCATACCGACACACTGTTGTTCAGTCTTACATTTTATACCACCTTCATAAACTCCGACAGAGCAGAGATTTACTATGTTGTGCTTACCAGTGTAAAATTACTAATATTAGCTATTATTTTGAATTACGCTTTGTAACTGATAGTAATGTAGTACAGAACCCCCTAATTATGTATATTCACAACTACAACAAGAAAACAAGTGCATATATCTCAACAATTTGGCAATTCGTTAATCCGAACTTAGGCAATAAAACTAGATTTAGCCTTTGGAGTCAATCTCAGTATAATGTTTAATTAAAACTTGAATGTTTATCAAGTGACCAGACACCCCGTCTAAAAAAAGTGACCGGATACCCAAAAATTAATTTTGAACCTTTCAGGCTCAAAGGGGCCCAACATTCAAACTACTGAGAGGCTTCTGGACGTCGACCTGGCTTGACGGTCATGCCCCATGCGACATTGCTTTGCTCCTAACCTTTTCAGGGTGGCACGCAGGAAGAACGGATCAGTGGCACAGGAAATGGCAGGCAACAACTGGATCCGTTCGGCACAGGGCATCAACACCAGCGAGCAGGCTCAGGAATTCTTCATGCTTTGGCAACTCATCGGGCAGGTTCAGCTCCAACCGACTGGGCGAGACACAATCAGGTGGAAGTGGACTGCAGATGGTCAACACACAGCTCGTTCGGCGTATGACATACAGTTTCACGGTTCCTATGCAAAGTTCAAGCCGATGACCATCTGGAAGTCCAATTGTGAGAATAAGTGCAAATTCTGCGCAGCCGATGACCATCTGGAAGTCCAATTGTGAGAATAAGTGCAAATTCTGCGCCTGACTTTGCATTCAGGAGCGAACGAATACTAACAGCGAATACTCAGTTCTATGCCCCTATGTGGCATACAACCAGAGACTACGGAACACCTCACGGTGGAATGTGTGGGTTGCCAGACAGGTTTGGTCGAACTGACATGATGAATTGGGTAGCTCTGCAAAGCTCTTGCTTACCCAACAGTGGTACTGCACTCGCGAACTGGTGGATCATCACCGGACTTGGGACACAGGAAGTCATGAGGAGGAAATTTGACGGCGGCGTCGTTTACACCATGCGGTGGATTTGGAAGGAGCGTAATAGTCAGATTTTCCATAACAATTACCACACGATCCAACAGGTCTTTGATTGCATTCGTGAAAGTGTGTGCTGGCGCAATCGAGCACTAGAGCAGTTTTGCTACGGCTTATGCAGTTGTACCTGTGGTTCTCCTGACAACCTTGTAATCCCTCTCAGCAAGAACCTGAACTGTTGTTTTGCTGCCTCCTTTTAATGCATGGGCAGAGCTCCTGCCGTTTCCTCTCTAAAAAAAGGCATCAAAGTAGTAGCTATTTATGCTGCTATGTTACCTCAATGACATGCAACTATTATCTGCCATTGTTCCTTTACAATAGATGATACCATGACAGCTCCACATATTGATGGTCTACTATTTGCCCATCCAAAAGTTTGACGAAAGGTGGAATTTGTTCTCCATATCCTGCCTACTTTGTTCATGCTTTGTTTTTTTTTTCTTACAGTGCTCTGGTTTGCTATCTTGTGTGCACCATCATATTAACTTAGGAGTTCGTCTAAAAAAAGGATTAAGTTAGGAGTTCATAAATATTTCGAGGTGTGCTGTTAATGTCAGGGCATTTGATTTGAGGTCAGGAGGAATTATGTTTTTCTGTTGGGCCTTTGTAAACACTAATACATGTTGTAGATAGACCAAACAATGGTACAGGGAAGAAATAATACAGGCATACAGCACAACTACACAGAAGTGAACTACACCATAGCCGTCTATATACAGAGCTTGCATTCTGTTTTTTTTTTTAATACAGAGCCTGCACTGCGTTAAGCACGTATCAGCACAAATGGTCCGGTAGCCATGTTGCAGGATAGAAGAACTCATGGGCTTGCGTCACAAAGGCATATCGATTCAGATTACAAAGGCAGAGTAGGCTGGCTTTGTTCTGCTTTGCACAGAGTACAAAAAAAAAAAGGAAACGGACAGCAACAACAGGGAGAAACAAAACGAACAGCACACAGCCGGCTCAAGAGGCGTACGACCGCAGGCCTGCGTAACAGAAGGCCATCACGCGCACTAATGGCAGTGATCATCCATTAATTTGGTGGGACGGTACCATCCTTATTTTGTACACCATCTCTAGTTTTGTACTAAGCTTGTGCTTACGAAGGATTAGGTGATGATCGACTAACCCATTCCATTTCCCAAACCGAACAAATGAATTAGGTTCGGAGTTAGGATTGGATAGTCAACGTCCGTTCTTCGAACCAAATACCCCATAAGTATCGAGAGAAAGACAGATGTTACGTAATCAGTGCTCCTAAACCCAGCCTAAACGAAGGAGGTCACACAAAACCTTCCGGTTTAATATGCCGTATATATATATCTATGTATATTACACTTTGCTTATAGAGGATATAATTGTTTTTGAAGCAAGACTTGGTATGAAAATAACGATCTTCAATTTTATTATCCTTGGTATTTTTAAAGTATCATAACTAACCGAATTTCTTGGGTAATTGCACGACTAGATACTATAATACATATGTTTGTATTTGAAAATAGAATTATATTTGAATCTCAAGTATGTAACAGCGCTATTATGACGTACAATTCTACACCGTTGTAGTCTGGGCCAAAATAAGCGGCATGGGTCTTTCTCTTTTTCTTCTATTAATGTGTGAATTTCTAGCCTCTCAAAGCAAACATGGAGACTTCTTTTAACATAGTTTCAATAATACATTAGATGGATGTTCGACTGATATTTACGAGCCTGAGTTGCTATGTTTGCCATCTATAGTTCCATTTCGAATACTCTGTTTGCTCATTCTGCAAATGATAAGATCGTTGGTCCTTCACGGATTCCTGGCACACACATCGTTGCTAGAAAAACGAGCCTTCTCATTGCTTGGACTTCCGTGTTAAATTTTGCTTCAAGATTTCAGAATTGAGCAAAAGGGATGAATGCAGTATACTTGGTAAACATACAGATTTTGCCGTTGTTGATCCCCAGCCGTGCCTGTGAGGTAGAATTACCTGATTACCTGTAGCCTGTAGTCTTCATCCGGCTTATGTAGTGATCTGGTCGAGGAGAGCGAGCAGCTCCATTGCCCTCCACGGCAAACTACTCTTGTGGGTTAATACATAGCAATTTTATCAAAATGACAAGGATTGCCCAAAAATTCCTCTGTTTTATCAACAATACAATGCTTAATAATCATTTTTCTAATTCATTGACAAGCCTCAAAATCAACCAATATCTATGGATCGAATCCATTAGACCATTAGAGATCACCAAACAACGTTGCAACTAGGGGTGAAAACGGATCGAAACGGACGGATAATAGCTTTGCCATATTTGTTTTCATTTTTTTTCCCGGATCCGGATACGAATACGAATATGGAGCGAATACGAATCAAAACGAATATGGTCACATATATTTTTCGGAACATGAAAACTCCTTAAATTGTATGCCAGAAATTAACGAAAACATATAACTAATTTATTTGATGTAAACATTCATGAAGTGTTCATATTTTCAGCAACCACACATAACATTGACACTAACAAGTTATATTAACTAGTTCATCACAAATATAACACTTAGTTTAACACATTTAGCTCATAAGTCATAACTTACAAAGTCATCACACATTCACACTTAGTTCATCATATACATAAAATTTAGTTCACATTAACATCGATTAGACCAGATGGTTAATCTATACGCAAATGACTGTAACATCCCAAAGCATGTTACCAAAAATAAAATTAATAAAGTTATTATTTTATTGGATTTTATAAGATTTAAAAGAGTTTTCCTGGTTAAAAAGGGGGAAAAAATAATAAAATAAAGTCAATTATTTAATTTCCTAGTTTTTAATGTAAAAATAAAATTTATTGAGTTTTCTGGGATTTTATTGGATTTAAAGTGAAAAAGAAAATTTTAATTAATTTATTGAATTTTCTGGATTTTAAAAAGGTTTTCCTATTTTTAGAAATTTAAAATAATTTATATAAAAAATAAAACCAACTTTAAGTTGGAATTAATTTTATTAAGTTAAAAATAATTCAACAAATTTTTTTGATTTTTCTAGGATTTTTGAACTCTATTTGCTATTTTCTAAAAGACTATTTGATTTGTTGTATTTTCTGAATTCGGAAATCAATTAAAATCTCATTTTCTCTTTTGGGCTGAAATCCGGATATCCGGACTCCGTCTTATCCGGATTCGTTTCCGTATCCGCCGGATAGCATGTCTACCGTATTCGTTTCCGTTTTCGACAAAAAAAAAAAAACCGATTTCGTTTTCGATCCGAAAATTATCCGAGAAAAATCGATCCGAGACATTCTGAATCCGTTTTTGTCCGAATCGGTCGGAAACTATCCGATCCGTTTTCACCCCTAGTTGCAACAAGACAAAATGACAATAGTAAGCTAAATGCTCGCATGGTAGCAAGATAGACCATGTGGTGGTGCTCAAGCCCTTATTTCATCCATCAAACTAGCTACAATAATCTAAAAACAAAAAATTGTAAAGCACCATGCGTAAGCATTGACTCGTGGTTAGAAATTATGCTTTGCAGGATATTTTTGCTATCGTATTGAACCATACTGTTATGGGAAAAGACGCAAGGCGGTGCAGCGTGGCCATGAATAGTACTATGGGTATTGTAGCATGTGTGAACAGTGCCAGTGGTACTTTAGCATGCATGAACAGTGCCCAATGGTACTTTAGCGCCGCTATTTTCATACATGTCGATTGGTTTCCTAGAATAAAGAATTGTTAGTTAGGTAGATTATTTTAGGATCCTTATCTATCAAATTATTGTTAGAAATATGATCTTATTATTAGGAAGGTTATTTTTAATAGTTAGAAAGATTAGATTGGATTGATAGGTTTCTTTATAGATTATTTCTTAGGCATCAAGTTGGACTGTCCCTATAAAAGAGATAGTATGTATCCATTATCAATCAAGCAATGAGAAATCAAAAGTTCAACTAAGTCTCAGAGTCTCGCTACCTCGACAGGGAAGAGCCCTGCCAGCGGTTAGATGAGGGCGAGTGCCCTACCCTTGGTCTTCGGACCCGTATCCAACCAACAACCACAACATTTGGTATCAGAGCCAAACGTTGCCCCTTCCACCATGTCGGGCAGCGAGGGTTTCGACTCCATGACAATCAGCGACATGCTGAGTCGCATGATTGAGATGCTTGAAAAGATGCTTGGTGTTCCGGAGGAGAGAAGCCACGCCAAGAGCAAGGAAGGTTCCACCAATCCGCTAGCCTTGACGGCAACCCCGCCAGTTGCGACCTTGGCCAAGATGGAGCAGAACGAGGTGTCATCTGTCGTCGCCAACATGGCTGCGCCGTCACTTCCATCACCTCCAGAATTAGCACCGCCAACAATGCCATTCCAGCCGTCGTCACCAACACCTCTTCAACGGGCAACGCCGGCCTTGACTGCACCCTTGGTGCGTTTGCCGAGGAGGGTTGCTCTCAAGCGAACCAACCTCGATACCGGATACTCTTGTCAACATGGGGCTACCAATGAGTTCAACCTTGGCTACCACCGCAGCTCGAGGATAAGCTGCCTCGCCGCGAGGGGTGTAATGTTATGGAAAAGACGCAGAAGCGCAAATAGCGACCATGAAACGATACTGCAGAATCTTGTAGCATGTGTGAACAGTACCCAGTGGTACTTATCTATCAAATTATTGTTACGAATATGATCTTATTTATTAGGAAGGTTATTTTTAATAGTTAGAAAGATTAGATTGGATTGATATATTTTTTTATAGATTATTTCTTAGGCATCAAGTTGGACTGCCCCTATAAAAGAGATAGTATGCATCCATTATCAATCAAGCAATGAGAAATCAAGAGTTCAACTAAACCTCAGAGCCTCGCTACCTCGAGAGGGAAGAACCCTGCCAGCAGTTAAATGAGGGCGAATGCTCTACCCTCGGTCTTCGGACCGTATCTAACCAACAACCACAACACATACATGATGAATAGAGAATACAAGCCCTTTTGCACATGTCTTTCGTGTAAGGACAAGTGAGAAAATTTGGCACGGGGACAAAATTTGCAGGAAAGAAGAACCCTGAAAAACTAAGAAAATGAAAAGAATACAATCTTAATCGCTTTGTATAAAAGCCGGATTTCCCTTAAAAAAAGAATACAATCCTAAATGAATTATACCCACGAGGCAACAATAGCCTAATATTGCTGCGGCAGAGCCAACTCATCCTCTCTTTCTATACCCAGTAAGTGTAAACAAATCTGCTCCTCGGGCGATGTACAAAAGAATTCTTAAACACCGAATGCTTCCAATAATGTGTAGGTTTTCCCGCGAGAACTCAGAAAATCGTGTAATTGGAGAATAAGTTCATGAGATTGCTTAAAGATTCAGGGTAGAACTTCCTTGCAAACAAGTAGCACGGTCTCTTTAGTCCATTCCACAGGCAAGGCCTCTGCAAGAGCTCTTTCTGCATACACGAACAAGAAAAAAAAAAGGGTGCATAATGTTTAGTATTTTTTGCCCTGTAGTTTGATGATTATACATATCAGCGATGCATCTATATGGGTTTGGAGGGTAAGGATGATTTGATGATGGTGCAAGAAGACATAGTCTAACTTTCTTTAAGACCAAACACTATGTGAACAGAGGTCATCAGATGTCACGCACATATATATGATGTATGATTTTTTTAAAAAAAATTGATATTTTAATTTGGACTTCAGACTGCATAGTGTAGTATTTTACCATGCCAATCATAGTTTTCTGCGTAGATTGTGCAATGGCAATGGCATTACCATCTACTCTAATTTAGCGTGCATCATTACCAGGTGAAATGCTTGATAAATTAGAAGTAAAATGCAAGTGTGATTTTGCACATGAAACCAAATTTCTCAGCGCGCGCGCACACACACACACACACACAGAGAGAGAGAGAGAGAGAGAGAGAGAGCTCTGATTTAATGTGATCATGGACTCATTAAGTACACAGTGATATTATTGGTAAAATAGTTAGCAAAACACATTGGGGTACATTAAGGGTAAACTAAGAGAGAGGGAGAAGGGACCTTTTCATCACTTGTGACATGGTAGCTCACGTCAATCGACTGCAGCAAGACTGAAGTTAAAGGAGCCCCATGAAAAAGAAAAGGTAAAAGTTCATCTGAAAGCACATTAAGATGGCCCAAAATAAAGGTAAACATACTGTCATATTCTTCAGGCGTTCATAAGTGACGTCCTTAGCTCGGAAAGATCTGGGATGCCACTTTCCTTCAGACCAATCAACAAAAGTCACAGACCAATTAGCAATTCCAGCAGGATCCATCATCTGATTGATATAAGTGACAGCTCTTGAATTTAGCAGATATTAACGATAATGATACATTTCAAAATAGAAAGTGACATTGTGTACCGAACTACTAACATGGAATAGTGTTGGCAAGTAATGCTCATCTGCATAGCAATTGCGACCCTCTTCCATTCCTGGCTGCAAAGAGAGCATAAAGTACAATAAGATATGTTAGTACCGAACAAATCATTAATCAGAGAACAGTGCTATAAACAGAACAGAATGAATGGAGCGATGGATTAGAAAAAAAAAAACAACTTTAGGACCTATACAATGCATGGCAGTTTTTCAGATTGAGCACCTTCTGCAGATAGACACAGCATGCAAAATGTAGACAATATTCTTAATTTGATAAAAAAAGGAAGGCAAATGTTATGAGAATATTGTTCAATCATGACATTTATCAATCCACAGACATCAAACTAGCAAACCATGTGCAAGAATAACAGTGTACAGAATCTTGAGTTTTCAGAGAAATGGTAACTTAGCGGACCTAAAAGTGAACTGCGAGCTAGAATGTGATACAAAATGACTCTCTCACATTCTATTGGATGAATAGTGTAATATATATACTACAGTAGAAACCCTAGGGCTCATGGGCCTCATGGGCCATATATACACATGGGCTATATATACATATACATAACACCCCCTTTCAAACTCAACATGGGTCAAGAGGATCTGGAACATTGAGTTTGGAGAGATAGAAATAATGTTGCTCTCGAGTTTGAACTTTGGTGAAGAAATCAGCAACTTGAATCTTAGAGAGCACATACTGAAGAGCAATAGTCTTCTATTGATAATGAGAACGTGTGAAAGATGCATCTACGCCAATGTGTTTAGTCAGCTCATGCTTCACTGGATCAGTAGCAATCAGTATAGCACTAGTGTTGTCACACAGAAGAGATGAAGGAGTATCGCATGACACACCAAGATCAACTAAAAGCCAACAAAGCCAAACAATCTCTGAAGTAGTAGTGGCCAACGCTCGAAGCTCAGCCTTAGCACTGAACCGTGAAACTGCAGTCTGTTTCTTGGACTTCCAGGCAATAAGCGAAGACCCAAGAAATATGCAATAGCCAGAGACAGATCGTCGATCAATAGGATCACTCGCCCAAGTCGAGTCAGAGTAAGCATGAAGCTGAAGCTGATTCAACTGAGAATAAAAGAGACAACGATCAACAGTCCCTCGTAGATAGCGCAACACACGTAGCAGGTGAGCATAGTGAACAAACGTGGGAGCTGAAACTAACTGACTGAGCACATGAACAGAATGAGCAATATCAGGACGTGTTACTGCAAGATAGACAAGACTTCCAACATTATGACGATAGCAAGAAGGATCTTCAAGCAAAGTGCCATTAGTACGACGAAGCTGAAGATGAAGCTCCATAGGAGTAGCAGTTGTTCGATTGTTAGTGAGACCAGAACGAGCAAGCAAATCCTGAATATAGCGCTGCTGAGATAGATAGTAGCCATCATCTGTACAAGTAAACTCGATCCCCAGAAAATAACGTAGAGGACCTAAATCCGACATCAAAAACTGCTCATTGAGTCGTTGCTTAACAAAAGCAATGTACTCCTTGTCATCTCTAGTAATCAGCATATCATCAACATAGAGTAGAAGCATAGTGCGACCACATGGAGATGTATGAATAAACAATGCAGGATCATGAGTACTCGGAAAGAAACTAGCAGCTAATACAACTGAACTGAACCGCTCAAACCAAGCACTAGGAGCCTGTTTGAGGCCATAAAGAGTACGACAAAGACGACAAACATGACCAGCAGAAGCCACAACACCCTGGGGTGGTGTCATATAAACCTCCTCCTGTAAGTCACCATGAAGAAAAGCATTCTTCACATCCATCTGAGAGATAGTCCAAGAGCGAACAGCGGCCATAGCAACGAGAGTGCGAACCGTTACCATATGAGCAATGGGAGCAAATGTCTCGTCATAATCACGATCATATGCCTACTAAAAACCACGAGCAACTAGTCGAGCCTTGTACCTCTCAACAAAGCCGTCAGATTTGGTCTTAACTTTAAAAACCCACTTGCCAGTAATAGGAACAACATGAGTAGGTAAAGGAACAAGATCCCATGTACGAGTACGATCCAAAGCAGCCAACTCCTTAGCCATAGCTAACTGCCACTCAGGATGAACAACAGCCTCCTGATAAGTGTGAGGCTTAGGCACAACAGTAGTAGAAAGAAAACCATATCTGTCAGGAGCAGTAATAGTAGTACGATCACGAAGCTCATACCGAGACGATGGTGCCGATGGAGGATCATCAGGAAGAGTATCATTAGTACTAGCCATGCCATCAGCCGAGGAAACAGTAGAAGGCTGAGTATCAAGAGGAATCCTAGACCGACGAGTATAGTGAAAAGGAAACGGCAATCTAACTAAGGATGGAGAAGAGGACTCCACAGAAAAAGGTGTATCAGACGAAACAATGGGTGGAAGATAAAGAAGAGAGAGACTCAGTGGGAGGAGGACTGAGTGGTAGAAGAGTAAAAGTAGGGACAATCCTCAACAAAAGAAACATCACAAGAAATGTGCATACGCCGAGCAGATGGATCATAACAACGATAGCCCTTATGCTCAAGACTATATCCAAGAAAAACACACTCAACAAACTCAGCTGTTAACTTGGTGTGCTCACAAGGCGAAAGCAGAACATAGCAGGTACAACCAAAAACCCGAAGATGGTCATACCGTGGGGGAATGGAAAATAAAATCTCTCAGGACACTTTCCCTGAAGGCGAGAAGATGGCTGCATATTAATGAGATAGACGGACGTAGAAACCGCATCATCCCAAAAATGTCGTGGAACATGAGATGTAAGTAAAAGAGTACGAGCAGTCTCAATAAGATGACAGTGTTTACGTTCAGCAACACCATTTTGAGCATAAGCACCAGGACAGAAAAGCTGAGGAAGGGTTCCTTCAGCAGAGAGAAATTGACGAAAGGCATGCGACAAGTACTCCCCCCTGAATCAGAATGAAATGTCTAAATAGGAGTGAAAAACTGAGTGTGAACCATACGAGCAAAAGATTGATAAATGGACAAAAGTTGAGAACGATGTTTCATAAAATAAACCCAAGTATATCAAGAATAGTCATCAATAAAGATTACATAATAGATATGGTCACCTTTGGAAGCAAAAAGGAGCAGGACCCCAAACATCAAAATGAACTAACTCAAAAGGACGACTAGACCGAGATGTACTGGTAGGATATGAGAGTTGCAATTGTTTACCAAGCTTGCAACCCTTACAATCATAACTAGTGTCAACAATGACACGACCTAGGACACCTTGACAAGCTAATGTAGAAAGATGAGATCCACACAAATGACCAAGCCAATGATGCCACTAAGGAAAGCTAACAGAGGCTGACGCAATAACTGAAGATGCATGAGCAGAGGAAGATGGAAGACTCAAACGATCAAGGAAGTAGAGACCCTGAGAATCTCTAAGGCGGTGGCCAGTACCAACAAGAACTCCTGTCCAACGATCCTGCACATAGCAAGTAGAGTTATCAAACCCAACAAAGTAGTACATATCAGCAAGCTGACCAACAGACATAAGGTTCATGGAAAGCTGAGGTACAAATGACACATCAGGAACAGTAAAATGAGAAGTAGAGAGTGCCCGATGAGTGACTGAACATGAGGTGCCATCAACTGTCTTTATAGGAACCATCCATAATAGGTCGACATGAGGCAAGATGAGACTTATCCGATGTCATATGAAAAGAAGCTCCAGAGTCTAAAACCCATGGAAGACTAGTACCTGACACGGAAGAGGAGGCTATAGCAAGACTGGCAAACCCACTAGGAGGGGCATCAGATGAAGACTACTACTGAACTTGAGTTTGAACTTGAGTCTGAAGAGCCTGAAGCTGTGACTGAAGCTGACCAACTGAGTGACAAGAGCAGAATCCCCAACAGATGCAGGAGTGGTGGCAGCAACCACACCACGACGACGACGACGGTGAGATGTAGGTCGTAGCTTTGGATGGAGTCGGTAGCACCTCCGAACAGGATGACCAGGCTTCTTGCAGTGAGGGCATAAAGTCTGGTTGGATGTAGCATCAAGAAGTGAACTAGGCTGATAAACCTCCGACGAGGTGCCGCAAGAACATACTGAGGTAGTGTCGATCCGAAAGATAGAGAGTGAAGTCTAGTCTCCTCGGCAATCAACGCAGCAAGGACCTCCTTCATGGTTGGAAGAACAACACGTCTCAGTAGTTGAGCTCGAATAGACTCAAACTTTGGGCAAAGGCGCATAACAAAGGTGAACATTAAATTCTGCGCATCATGACCCGCCTTGCCTACACAGCCAGTACATCCAGCATAGGAAGGAGGAACCATGGAGGTCAGCTGTCGTGAAATGCGAGTGAAAGAGCTGTAGTACTCCTCAATAGACATCTCCTACTGACGTAAATCATGAAGAGTTTGTAGAAGAGAAAATCAACGGGCCGCATTGGTCTGCTCATAACGTTGTTGAAGATACTCCCACATCTTGAGAGAACTTGGAAGATCAATGAAATCCATCCTGATGGAAATTTCAGCACTGTGACATAAGATACCCATAACACGATCATCAGCATTTCGCCATGCAGTAGCCTCCTTCACATTAATCTTCTCAATTGGAGGCCCCACCGTAATATATGAGAGAAGACCAATGGATTGAAGAAGCATGCGAACCGATGACGACCACTCACGATAATTTTGTCCATCCAACTTGATATCTGAGGCTAGAAGAGCACCTACCATACCAAGAGAAAGAGGAGGAGCAGAAATACGGTCAGCCATCACACCAACTCAATAGGCCGAGCAGAGCAGGAATCTCAGTGAGTAGTAGTAGTACCAACTGTTGGATATCTTGTAGTAGTGAGCGATACCAACGATAGGCTAAAAGCGAGCGAGCAAGTATATCAATCGACTGAAGGTAGCAGTAGTAATAGACGATACCAACAGTCGGCTAAAAGGAGTAGCAGAGCAAGCGAACGGATGGGGAAAAGCCACCAAGCGCGTGACGACGACGACGCGCGCGATGACCAGGGCCTCAAGCGCGCAGCGAGCAAAGAGACCGAGGCCTCAAGGCATAGGCGGTGGTGGGAAGAACCTCAAGCACGGCGACGAGGCGGCGCGCGATTGGGGCCTCAAGGCGTAGCGAGGAGGGCCTCAAAGCACAAGTGAGCTGGCGTCGGGGAAGACTCCAGGCGCGGCGACCCTCAAGGCGCAAGCGAGCTGGCGGGGCAGAACCTCCAGGTGCGGTGACCGAGGCCTCAAGGCGCGACAACTGGGGTAGGCGCGGCGACTGGGGCCTCAAGGCGCGACGAGGTGGGCCCCCAAGCACAAGCGAGCCAACGTCGGGGAAGACTCCAGGCGCACGGATTCTCCAGCTGCAGGCGTCGCGGATTCTCCAGCTGCGGGTGAGCAAGAGAGCCGGCGTCGGGGAACCTCCAGGCGAAGGGGAGCGGAGAGGAGGCGTCGGGGAACTCCAGGCGAAGGTGAGCGGAGAGAAGCCAAGAACCGCGACGAAGAAGATGCACGAAGGCAAAAGCCACTCGGCGGAAGGCAGAAGACGGCGGTGATACGCTCTGATACCATGATACAAAATGACTCTCTCACATTCTATTGGATGAATAGTGTAGTATATATACTACAGTAAAAACCCTAAGGTTCATGGGCCTCATAGGCCATATATACACATGAGCCATATACACATATACATAACAGAATGAAGTGCATTCTCTGAGTCCTACAGACAAACTTTATGAAAGAACGTGATTAATGAATTCCAAAGGTACTGCTGATGTCTACAGTCTACACCCTATGCAGCGCAGAGTACCAAAAGATGCATTTGATTACCTTGCAGTAATGCCTGAATTTTTTATAATAAAGACTATCTGCAATCACCACCATTGCATGCTGCCGCTTGATTGCGAACCACTGTAATGTTCAGAAACTGTGTTGGAAACAGTTCAAACACACTTCATGCATTCAGTGCATTTGAAAAATGTATAACATAAAAATGTCTTTTAAGTTGAAACTAAAATTGGGAATCATTATTTGAAACAGCAATGATTCTTATCAATTAAAAGTTACGCTTTATAGTCCATCGATTGATTCATAATCCAAAGTTTGAAATTTGCAAGAGAACATGATACTCACCTGCGAACCCTTCCTGAATTCAGTCTCTCGAACCTCGGGTAGCATATTTTTTGAGTATCTAAAAACTCCATGTGGCCCAGGATCATCAAAGCTGGCCAAGGACATAAACAAGAATGCAAGCAGGATAAAAAAATCATAACTGTCTTAAAGTTGATTATATGAGAATCGCAAAACGCAAAGTTTGAGTTAAGGAATAAAAGTTCCATGCAACGGTCTGGCTAGTGGCCTAATGTATATGAATCAAGGCAACATACTTAAGACAGAACGTTAACTCACCAGTCAAGAAAACTGTGTCTTGATCCCATCAGAAAGTCATACACATAGTCAAAATTGTGAAGAGGAACACAGCTGCCATCGTAGTTCAGGAAATAGTTAAGGACTGAGACTTTATTATGCAAGAATATGGGATTGGGGTAATTTGGAATTTGTGGGTCACCTGTCAGAAAGTAAGAGAAAATATTGGTTGTCTATGTCTTCTAGGGCCTTTGCCAACAACCGCCTCTCTGCATCAACCATCGAAATCATACCCCATCCTACCTGCAAGGAATTTACAAATATTAGTGCTTGTATAGTATGATAAATATGTAACAATTATTCTCCATTTCTCTAGACCGTTGTTTATAAAATTATACCATTTCGATCAAACTAAATTTATATAATTGGATTATCTGCAGGTATAAGAATCCACTTCAGAAACCAGCTGCTAGTTGTGTTTTTTACTTTCAATTCAAACAAACATGTTGGCGCAAGAAATCATTGTGTGGTTGACACTAATGGTCGAAACTTAACAGCTCTCTGATAACTATGGATATCATAGGGATATGCTCATGATCTTAGGATAATGATAGAATTGGTAATGGTATTGAGGGTTTGTCGAAACATGTGTTTTCGGTAAAGTTCAGTTGCTGTTAAGCTTTAGGCGGTATGACTGGCCACCTCTGACGGTCAGATTGGCCAAAGCTCAGGCCCTGTGGCCGACGGTCTGACCGGCCAGAAAGGTGTTGTTGTATTTTAAGCTAGGCCAAAAATAGAGGGTGTAGGTAAGAGAGGGGATTCTTCTACTCTTGGTATCATAATTTTTAGAGCTTCGAGTTAAAAGTTCTATTCGTTTGAAATTTCTAGAGAGGAATTTTGGCTAAGTCCCCATGCTAGGCGGTCTGACTGGCCAGGGGCGGTCTGACCGGCCATGGGTAGCGGTCTGACCGGTTTTGCCCTGTTTCGCTGGCCAACTTGGTGGCGATGTTTGTCGGTTAGGTCATGTTCATGGATTTCAGTGCATATGTGTTGCATGATGCATGTTTTGACTAACGTGGGTCAAGTTAAGAAGAACTTGTCCTCAGAATCGATTTTTAGTCTATTGTTGTGCAGGAGGCTTTGAGGTCAACGACGGTCAACGGCGGGGATGATCGGGACTAGGCTTGGAGAACTGAGGTCCAGAACGATCGAGGATGCCAGATGAAGTCAGTGGATTCAAGCATGACGCAAAATGGACAAAGATGACCGAACGAGAAGTTCAGTGCGACGGGTTGCATCAAGCGACATGGAGTCGGTGCTGTTATGAATATTATATGTATATTGAAGAGGCCCAATGGGCAATATATATAGGATGTACAAGAGTACAGATAAGGAAATATAAAAGACTCATTATTCTATCTCTAACACCCCCCCCGCAAATGCAAGGCATATGCAATAGCATTGCATTTGAAAAGGGTTAACACTAAAATATGGAAAATCCAAAGTCCGAATCTTGATAATATCATCGTAGCATGCGGCTCTTGAAAAATATGTCGATAAAAGATCTCCCATCCAAGGTCCCGCGACAGCCCATAAAACACAATGTGTAGGAGCAAAGTCGACCGCGGCAACATGACGAAGAAGATGATGAAACCGACAAAAAGATAAAACTGTAAGTCGAATAGGAATAGATAGAAGCATGACGACGCAGATCGAAGTCCAAGACGACGGCGGCGCAGTGCACAAGAAGCACAATAAAGACGCAGTGCACAAGAAGCGCAATAAAGACGCAGAGAGCACAAGAAGCGCAACGGATGCATAGTGCAAAAGAAGCGTGGCGCAATGCACAAGAAGCGTAACAGAGACGCAGTGCAGAAGAAGCGCGGCGCAATGCACAAGAAGTACACCGGAGACGCAGTGCGGAAGAAGCGCAGCGGCCTTAAAAGCGGGGTGACGGATCTGCAGCGGTTCGAAGAAAAGAACAGCGGCTGCTACCATGCAAAAGAAATTCCTATGCTTTTACGACAGACAATAAATTTGTGGACTCGCATGGCATAAACAAACTCAAAGATAAAGTTTGACGGACTTGGATGGACGCAGCGGAAGAAAAAGACACAAAGAATAGCTAGCAGCAACTAGCATTACTAATGAGCAGCAGCAACTAGCACAACTAATGACTAGTAAAGACTAATGTGCTCTGTCCCAACCCAATAGCCAACCGAGCAGTATAGCCAACCATCCCAATCGGAAAAGCACACTTCAATGCTCATTGACTGCCCAAGCATTGTAGCTTCTGCTTCAATACCACCAACTCCCCGTCACGTGTGCGCGAACAAGATCATCAGCAAGCATCAACGCAGCTTCTCTCCACCGACACCAAGCACCACGCCAAAGATGCATCCACGCGGCAAAAGGAGGGAGGCAGCACCCAGCAGAGGACGTCGGCGTGTGCGCGCTAGGAAAGCGTGGCCCCAGAAGTAGTCGGTCAGAGGAGGCCCGGGCGCCGGATCCTTCGCACGCGCAGAAAATGCGGAAGCGCAGAGCCAGCGGCGTGGGGGCTGCAGGCCGGCGGCACGGAGGTGACGACCCCGGATCCGGACGAAGGCAACCGCACGGCGTGCCACGATACCAGAGTCCCCGCGGATCCGGGCGGTGTAGCTTGAGACGATCTCGAGCGGCGGTGCCCATCTGGAGGAGTCGAGTTGGACGGGGGCGATGGCGAGCTCGGCGGAAGCGCAACGAAGACCGCGGCGACGAGGCGTTCAGGCGTCGCGGCTGTCGGGGTAGAGCGGGTCAAGGTAGGCCGTAGTGCCAGCCGTGCGAGACCCGCAGCGAGGCGTCGTCGAGCAGGCCACCCCCGGGAGTGAAGATACTACTCCCGGGGGCAGTGGCAGCGGAGAACGGCGAGAGCCTAGAGGCCGCGGCGGCTACAGTAAACCCTAAACCTAACTCAACCAGGCTCTGATACCATGTTATGAATATTGTGTGTATATTGAAGAGATCCAATGGGCAATATATATAGGATGTACAAGGGTACAAATAAAGAAATATAAAAGACTCCTTATTCTATCTCTAACATATCTCTAACATGCAAGTGCTATGGTGGTTTCGGTGGGAGCCAGATGGGAGAGATTTGTTGACATGAAGAGAGTTGTTGATCAACCTACACGTGGCGAAGCATGTGATTGCTTTATGAAGATTGGACTCGGTCTTTGGAGAAGGATCGAGAAGGGGTATCTTGGTAACTTCACCAAAATACCGCATTGATGTCTTTTGGCTAAACTGCGGCGCAAGACGGTGCAAGGAGAGACGGTTTAGGTCAAGAGAAGATGAAGACGACGCTTTGAGAAGCGTGCGTGAGTGAAATCTGTTTGTGTGTGGGTTTAACGGGTGCCCATTAGGGTTATCTTTCTAGAAGCTAGCCTCCACTATAAAAGGGGAGGGTGCTGGTTGTGCACCTCCAAACCCTTGTAGCCTAGAAACCCTAATTTATGTTTTTAGGGTTAGGAGAGGAAAGTGGAGTAGTCAGGGTTCTTTGAGAGATATATTGATTGAGTGCTCAAGTGTTGAGCTTTTATCCTCTATGATGGAATGACTGTAGACCAACTTCAATCTCAAATTAATCCAAGCAAGATTTCCTCAAGATGAGTCTATTCTTGTTCTTGCTCTATCTTTAGTGACTTTTGGATTTTTTGTGATTCTTTGGTTTTCCTTTGGTTCTGTGTTGGTATCTTGCTTGCTGTGATATGTGGGAATACATCTAGGATCATCTTGATCATCTCTTACCCACAAGCAAGTTTTGGGATCAAAGTTTGATTTTGCTCGGTTCTTGTACCTTCCTTCCCTCATCTATGAAATTCATATAACCTTGGCTTTAATCTTCACGGTCGTCGATTGGAATAGGTTCCTGACCTTCTTAATGAGCTATGGTTGAAATTTAAGGGGATTTAGATCACCGAATTAAAAGTTGAGCCGATTTGTGATTTTGAGTTCGTATTGATTTCACTGTTCATCGGGCTAGAGGTCAGACCGCCCAACTCATTGTTAATTGAGTTTTTGATAATTTAGGTTGTTTTGCTTCGAGGTTTCGAGTGAATTCAATACAAGTCTTCCGCTATATTTGTACATTGATTTTCATAGCTCTCATAGCTATTAGAGTGAAAAACGTGTTGAATCCGATCAAGGTGAACAAAAAAATTGTGCTCCTATTCAAACACCCCCCCCCTCTAGTCGCCGTTTCGATCCAATAATAACACTGTCAGTTAATTTACTACTTAATTAAACTCCTCAGTGGTATCATTAAACATGTAGAATTAATTCAAATGCACTCCTTATCTGTTAGTCTGCCCTTTACCCAGCTGCATCCATCGTATCTGTTGACTAATCACTGAGAAAACTATTGAATTATAAACTCTATGTTTTAACCAGGATAAATGTTTACATGTTCTAAGGCCATAGTATCCTCTTCAATTGTGTATTCCTGTATTCGAATAACTAAGTCATGGCTAAATTTCACAGGAAATACTAATAGTGCTCAAGTACTCCAGTCTTATATAGCAATCACAGGCAAAAAGGACCCAGTTTGTCTATTACTTGAATTCAGGACATGATTTTGAAAAAAGTTCAGCATGTTAGGACCTTACAAGCTTAGAGAGATTTCTGTGTTAGATTGTATGGGCCACTACAGATAGGAGCTATAAAGCGGGATCATAAGTCAAAATGCATCCTCCAGGAAAATAGAGGAGAGAACCTTGTCAACCACATGACACAATTTAAGTAAATTTAAACAGCTTTGCATCTTACCACCTCATAAATGCACATGCCTGATGCCTTACAAATTCATCAAGGCTTCATTCTTATAGTAGCAATACCTCATCACTGTGTATATCTCGGTCAACAAATATAGGACTGACATGATCGGGCTTCTCACGTGAAGCATGAACATATATAGTGTATCTACCCTCATGGCCCTGCAGAGATATGGAAAATGGCATGTAACAGACAAATTGAACTAAGATGGATTACGTGGTCGTAATTAATTTACATCAAAGAATTCAAATGGTACATTGGCAGTTTGGCACCCACAAATAGAAAAGAAAGAAGAAAGAAGGACCGGTAACAAGGTATAACTATGGTTTAATATTATGGGAAGTGGGAACTTGGGATAAATCCTAGACCTCTCTTTCTTTTCATCTTGCGTGATGATTCCCCAGATTGTACTGTTAGTTAAACAAAGAACACTGCAAAGAGAATGGTATATGTGCCTTAAAGACCAACTGATCCACTTCTCTATCTTGGTTATGACTTATGACTGCAGAACAACCATTTCTACTTTAGATGGAAGAGCCTTAATTTTTTTTCTTTTATTCCCTTCTTATAATCCCTCAGGAAGTAAACTAGGAATAACAAACCTGTAACAAAATTAATGGTATCATACACAGAGTCTTTGCTCAAAACAAAAATATCATATACAGAGTCAGTACTCAGTAACGGGGGGAAACATGGGGTACCTTAAAGAACAACTCCCATAATTTTTCAAATGGCAATTTGCCCGGAGTCAAGAACATGAAGGCAATTTTCGGGTTCCTGGATGGAAAAGGTGGCGTCGACAGGATCTGTCTGAAGACAACACGTGCGGCAGTCTCCTCATCAGTTAGTTCTCGGGCTGGTTCTGAAGGAAACCAGTCCCTAACAGGATAAGTATAATCCTGGGGAGGGTAGAGAAAAGCCCAGAGTACGGTGATGACAATGATAGCTACTGCTACTGATATCCATATGCGTCTTCTTGAAGCTGCTCTTGCACGAGGCAATGGAACACCCTTCATATCCTTGACGCCGGATGGCAATAGCTGATGCCAGTTCATTCTTTTCTGCCTCTCGCAGTGAAGTTCCCCACCTTCATTGCTCTCAGAATTTACCTGGGTTAGAAAATATCTTAGGACAACTTCAACCGTAAGAAAATGGAAACAAGTTGCCGTCTGCTGCTCAAGTGCTTCTGCACAATAACAACAGAAAGAAGAAATGCTAATTAAGCTTGGTTTTTGAGACATAACTATTAAGGTAGTCGTGTAATGTGTGGTAGAAGTGTAATAGTCATGTAAGTTTTAGGGATAGTTATGGAATTGTAGTCCAGTCTTGGGTTTCTCTCTTGTACGCTATATATTATCTCTTGCAATAGAACTAACAATTCAGCCCCTGTTCATCTTTTCTCTCCCAAAATCTAATATGGTATCAAAGCCTAGATCCAAACTCTAACCTCCACATCTTGTTCCACTGCTCCCGCCGCTGGGAGGGGCAATCTCCACTCCCGAGGGCAGCACCC
Source organism: Ampelocalamus luodianensis (assembly GCA_036346255.1). Lineage (NCBI taxonomy): Eukaryota > Viridiplantae > Streptophyta > Magnoliopsida > Poales > Poaceae > Ampelocalamus > Ampelocalamus luodianensis. The sequence continues at coordinate 42,850,974 of CM070631.1, forward strand.
AATATCTTCATTATCTTTTAACATATCGTTAGTTTCTTCATGTAAGTAGCAATAGTAGCAAGCAGTCGGTCTTCATCTTTCTTCAAGCAGCAGAGCCATTCGTTCTCTCCCCTCGCTAGCAGTCACTACCCCTTAGTCCTCAGTCCTTCCGCGCCATCCACGAGATCCCCAAGTCTACAACGCCCCAAAAGGGAGGAGATCCCCCTCATATTCGGAGAAAGTCTCCATCTTCTGGGCGGCAGAGATCACCATCTCCCCATCATCGCCGGCCTCATCCTTCCATGGCCAGTAGAGGAGATCCCCAAGCTCGCCATCCATGACGTCCTATGGCTGTGTCGTTCCTCACCAACATCGCGAAGGCGGCGGCAAGGCTCGGCACCTTGGCCTCCTTCCTCTCGGCGTCGTTCTACACGGTGGACGGCGGCGAGCGTGAGAGACGGCCTCATTATCACTGGATCAAGTCAGCCGAGACCCACCTGGCCGCCAACTCCACCTCACACGGCCGTCGGGCCCACCTCACCATGCCCTCGCGTGGCCGCTCTACGCGCTGGCTATCTCTACCCTCTTCGCCGGATCCGTCGCTGCCGCCGCTTAGTCGCCATCTTTGGCTCGATCCATCCACTGGTGCGACGATGGGGGACGGGATCCGGCGAATCGAGCCCAGATCCATCGTCGGCGCCGACGTCCTCCTCACCCAATGCCTCAATCTCATTACCCTCACTTCTGCCGCCGCCATGGCCATGCGATTCTCCCGCGACTGCGACGCCTGTGACGGGGATGGCTCCTTCGGCGCGTCATGATTGTTGGGTCCCCACCATCGCCACCGACCTCGTCGAGATCGAGGTCAACTCCACCATCCTCGACCCCGTCACCGCCAGATCCATCCGTCCACAGCTCCATCACCATTGGATCCGACCGTGACCGCCTCCACCTCCTCTGGCTTTACTTCGTCCCCTGCTTCGCAGCCACCATCCCGACAGGCCTCCTCTGGCGTGCGGTGCCCGGCGCCATGGGATGGCACCTCTACGACCGCCACTCGCCTCTTCGCCGCTGCACACGGCGGCTTTGGCCTCTTTGTCCCTGTCTCCACTGACGGGCCACCGCAACCAGCCATTGTCCTCTTCTCCGTCCAACCACCGCACCGCCACCTAGGGATACCCCGCGGCTGCCCACTCCGGGTGCTCTACTCCACCGACCACCACGCCACCACCCTTCAACCCCGCCAGGGTCGAGGTCGCTCGTAGCTCCCTCTGTTGCCACAGCTAAACCACCACGGAGTGCTGGTGGTTCCTCCTGTGCACGTCATCGCCGCTGGCCAGGAGCCCCACAACTCATCTTCTACACTGGATCCAGCAACATCCGTCGCTGTTTACCTCGATCCCGGTCGGATTCAGCTCATCTTCATCATCGCTGACCATCTCCCGCTTCCTCATCATTGCCAGCCATCTTCACCATTTTTGGCTTCGATGGGCCGCTTCCTCTGAGCTGCAGCTGCTCCGCCTCCAGCTTCCTCTGTTCCAGCCACCACTTCATCAACACCCTCGCCCACCTCCATGGTCTCATGTCTTTTCGGCAGCAGAAGCCACCCACAATTCCACGCTCCTTTGTTGTGGGTGTTTCTTCTCGCTTGCGCATCTCCACCTCTTTGTATCACTGGACAGCAACCCTTGTTGCTGTTGGTTTCTTGTCGGGATCCAAATATGCAAATCTGGACCATCTGTGTATAACGAACTAGCCCAGGATTATGCTAGTGCACACAGTGTCAACATAGATAAATATCATTCCACACAAGACGAATATAAGAATAAATAACTAATTTGATTAATAAATAATAGTTGTGACTTTATGGTCGAGTGTATATTTATTAAGCCATGGACTGCCACTAAATAAAGAAACAGCAGCGAAACGAAAGAAACTTCAAGGAAACCCATCGACTTGCCAGAGAAACCTACCGGGATCAGGACCTAGCAATCACCATCCTTGTAAAACTCCTCATCGAAAGCAGACGAAGGCTCCTCCACTTCAGTTGAATGATTGCAGCAAGAATGAGTACTTCGAGTACTCAACAAGTTGTACCATAGAATGCAATTATAGATGATGACTTATTCCAAAGAAAATAGCTTCTATGGTTATTTTGCAATAAGGCAACATTTGTAATTAAATACAAGTAATAGATTGAAAGCGAAATTTAAAACGAATAAACAATAATAGTTTAATAGTTATTTTCACAAAGACACGACACCTAATCCATTTCTTTCACACAGCCATATGAGTTTAAATCACAGAGCTGTCATTTCCCAAATGTCTTATGAATATCTACCCCTCGTGTGAAATCCCCGAGCATATCCATGATCGCGAACGCGGCTATTCGAATAGATTTATTAACACTTTGTAGAGGTTTGTACACTTTATCCACAAAGATATAATCAGTGTAGCTAGCACCAATCATAACAAAAATTTTCTGAAACTTCACCATAACAATTGACCCTCCCGATGTGTTTTACTATCGTACTAACCCTGACGAAGTGCTTTGGTCCGACGCACATCGTTGGACCTAGAGACAGCGAACCACTCATAAGTGTGACCCGACACAGTAGTACACCTCCACCCTAGCACACAGTCTAACCTACATGACTGAGTAGTCAATGCCAAGATTTCGTAGCTTACTAAGTTAGGTCTGTCCCATAGCAGACATATGGTTGTACAGTTATGGCTCAGTTCAATGGCGCACAAAGTTACGTCCTTAATTGACCAAGACGAGACTGCCAATTACTACCAACTATCACATTCATATTTTCTCAAGGACACAGTTCCACCATATCACAATTCTTTCCACTCACCTCCGTCTAAATCTTTTCTCACTCTATTGGTTTAGTGCAACATATACCATCAACGAGTAACAACACACATCACACAGTTTTTACACAAAGTTCTATAATCACATAATCAAGTTTATGTTTTGATACTCAAAATGATATCAATAAACTGTTGCATAGCTAAGCAGACTATTCGTATCTAACCAACCCACGTTGGTGTTAAGGTATTACCAACTAATAATTAACCAAACTAGGGTGACAAAAGACCATGATAATACAATAGGCAAGGTGGATATAATCAAATGGATGTATAACTAATCCCAAAACATTTAAAGAATAAAATAATTGAAGTAATATGCAATAATTTGAATCAAAGTATTTTTGGAAAACTTGGTTCAACATGGTCAAAGGTACAACTTGCCTTGAAACAAGTCTTCGTACTAGTCTTGAGCTTGATCAACTCCTCCTTCCTCAAATGCTCCCAAGTATCAACTTTTACTCGCAAACGAAAGCAAAAAACTAAATAAATACAAAACAGAGGAACAAATAAACTCCAAAAATTAAATAAAAATCTCAGAAAGGTAGAGCTTGAATTTATATGAATTTAGAAACTTGAATGGGTTCAATTGGAGTTCGTATGAGGAAAAATAGGCTCTCGGAAGATTTAAATCTAAGAAAAAGAGAAAGAAAACGCTATTTTGAATTTTCAAGATTTTCTTTCTAAAAGAAATTCGGAAATATTGCATCAGCATGATGCCAGCAATGAATTTCAGAATTTTAAAAAATCCAGAAATTAGGGAATAGAGGCTGACAGGTGGGAAACTTGGTCTATGGACCAAGTCCACGACTCTGGTCTATGGGTCTATGGCTCATGGGCCTGACATGTGGGGTCCACATGTGAGTACGTGGGTCTATCGTGGACCAAGTCCACGTGGACTGATTCTGACGCATTTACGGTTAGTTGCTGATGCGGCGTTGACGTGGCGGACACGAGTGCATGAGGTCAACGTGGTGCTGACATGGCGGGCACGTGGCCGACACCTGGCCTCCATGTCAGCTTGATGGCAGCGAGGCTCGGGGTCCGACGGTCGTCGGCGTTCTGGGCTACGGCGGAGCAAGCGCAGGTGTGCCTCGGGTAGCTGGTGCGATGGGGAGCCTAATGGGGTTCACGCGGCGGTCGGAGGTGGACGATGATGGACGACGGCGAGGTCGAAGCAGCGGGTAGAGCTCGGGCTCGACGATGATGGGGCTAGGGTGGTGCTCTGGCGAAGGCGAGGGCAACTCTGAGATGCGGTATTTGAGGCGATCCCAAAGGTGATGACCAACGACGGCGGGGCTCATCAGAATGACGGCGGCGAAGATAGAGTCGTTTGTCCAGAGACGAGGAAGAAGACGGCAGCTATGACGCTAGGCAGCGACTCGAGCGAAGGCCGCTAGGGCAAAAGGTGAGGCGCGACTCGGGGTGCAGAAAACGAAGGCTCTCAGGGCTTTAAATAGCCTCGGGAGGCAGAGTTTGGAGCGGCTACGGCGGCGCGGCGAGGAGAGAGGGGAGTCCGTGTCGGGGACAACAGGGACACCTGATAGGTGGGACCTACCTGTCAGTGACGACGAGGCGGGCACGAAGGTAGGCTACGGTGCATGCGCGGTTGGGCTGGATGGACTGGGCTGGAGAGAGGAGAAATGGGCCGGGTTGAAAGAAATTCAGCCCAAAAGATTTCCTGAGATTTAAATCAGTTTTGTAATTTAGAAATACCAGAAAATCCAAATGTCAAATTAAAAATAGAAAATAAGCTCAAAAAAATTCTAGAAAAATCTGAAAAATATTTCCAAACACAAAGAACTCAAATAAAATAATTTTAGAGTTAATTGATGTTCAGATTAGTCACATTAAATTGTTTTGACATTCGAAAGTCATTTAAGCTTAATCAATTTCAAATAAAATTTGGTGAATTTTTCAAGGGACTAAACTACTCAAAAGATTTTTGAAACTCAGAAAATTGGGATGTTACATTTCTTGAGGGTGGTTCTTGGTTGCTCTTTTTGGACCGTACAAGTAGGCTGCTATGTGTTGTGAGCTGCGGTAAGCCGCTGCTTGCTGCTTGGAGATGTGTAATCACTACTGTTGTTAGCATCCTAAGTCTATGCTGGTGTTAGTATCTTAAGTTTACTTTTCTTTGATTTCTATCGAGTCCATCCAAATCCGTTGCATCTCTCTTTGAGTTTGTCGAAGCGTTGCCAGTCCATCATATCCTTTGTTGATCAGTTGATTGCTTCTTCCTTTTTGGGTTGCCGCGGTCCGTCCATTGGATCGAATACAGTCACCCCCATCATCATCGTTGTTGATGCGACTTTTCCCTCTTGGTCCTCTCTTGTAGCCATCTTGCTACACATCTTCGCATCATTGCGACTGTTAACCAATGGCCTTCTTTGTCGTCATCATCAACTATCTCTTCATTTTTGTTTTTGTCGGGTGCCAGATTCGACACCGTCACCTCACTTTTTGGGTGGGCGGATTTGGTTCATCATCTTTTCCTTCGTTGGGCGCCAGATTCGACACCATCACCTCACTTCATGGGTGGATGGATCTGATTCGTGTCTTCTCTCTCTCTCTCTCTCTCTCTCTCTCTCGACTTGATTTGACATCTCTTTCTATTTCTATCGGTTTCAAGAGTTGCATACTTCGACAACATCTTCAAGCTCGGACTTCGGATTTATCTTTTATTTTGGTGTTGTCCTCTTCAAACTCAATGCTATTGCATACCCATTGAGTTTGAGTGGTGGTATTAAGGGTAGTAGCGTAATGTGTGGTAAAAATGTAATAGTTATGTAAGTGTTAGGGGTAGTTATGGAATTATAGTCTAGTATAGAGTTTCTCTCTTTTACACTATATATTGCCTCTTGGGCTCTTGCAATACAACTAACAATTCAGCCCCTATTCCTCTCCTCTCCCAAAATCTAACAATAACAATGCATGGCATTTACCAGGTTATATAAAAGAAAACCGATTTTGTCTACTTAAAATATGCTCTGATCTACAAACATATTATGTTGTTTGTCAGTTGTCACCAAATGTGCATAAAAGGATGTATCTGTTCGAGGATTTTCTCTATACATGTTTATAGACAAAAAGAACCGAATGTTTGAAGCCCTGGAATTTACATTTCCACATGATCACATTCCCAGATTAAGATGATCAAGATTGAATGGACACCAGAACTGTAGAAATCCACTTTATGTTCCTTGGGATTCATTTGTATTCGGATGAACTATTCAAAGCCTACTATACGGACAAAAAACCATTTAGAAGTGTGGATTCAACCTAACAACAGATTTGGTCCTTAATCAACAAATGTGACTGTTTGGGATACCTAAAAGATCAGTATAATCCAATAAGTTCCCCCCTCAACATCATGTAAGATGTTGAGAAATGGCAAGCGATCTAACGCATTCAAGCCCAACGCTAGAACAGAAAGAACAACACAAGAAGAAAATACAGGAGTACAGGACACAGGACACCTTTTCCCTATAGAAGGAACATATGCACTCAATTTCTTTTCCCTACCAAACAAAGTGGAGGATATGGTTGTGCTCTCTCTCTCTCTTTCTCTCTCTCTCACACACACTCCTGCAGATGAAAAGAGAAGAAGAGAGTTTTGGTGAAATGTTGGACGCTTGCCGACAATCCCCATGAAATCCATGGCTTCTTGAGTGCCACGGCCTCCCTCTTGGGCCTTCGTTGTCTTCTCACATGTGGTCGTTGTGCTTTGCTTACTCGAAAGATCGTTCCAAATCATATATACGATGGTAATATTTTTCATGGAAAAGATCTTTTTGTCTTCTTATCGAACAAATCGTTGGATTGGATGGAATATCAAACGGGTTCGTTCTAAAATTTGGAAATTTACAAGTTTACAATACCAGGACTCCTTAATTGTGTGCGTAAAGAACCATAAATTCAGTCCAGGGATCAGAAACCACGCATTTTTGCACACATTTCTTTCCCCAATTTCCCGTGGCAAAAAAATGAGACTAGAGGATGAACCTGGCATCAAGAATCCATCCACCTAAAGATCGCAACTTTATACCCCAAAACACCAAAGCTCATTAAAATTCACCCAAATTTCACCCCAAAGCTCAAGAATTAGCCCGGCCTCATCCCCAAGAACCCAGCAAACATCACAATGCGAGTTAATTTTTCACAGGAAATGCGAGGGGCATGATCGTACCTGGTTGGATTAGCCGCAGTCCGATCCAAGGAACTGCCGGGAACCAAGAAAAGCGCATGCAGATATGCAGGATTTGTGAGGAATGTGGAGTGAGTGTAGGGCGCTCGTAGGAGAAGGCCAAGAATATTTTTTTTCGCGACCGAAAATGTGCGTGGCGTTTATACTCGGCGGAGAACGCGGGCAGGAAGTGGAAGAGGGATGCAGATGCAGAGAAGCACAGTCTCTATCGTCTGATCTAAAATGAACAATGTAGATGGAGTGTTACAAAATAGCATACAGTAAAATTGTTACAGTATAATTTCGCTACTGCAGATGTACGCTATTCCTACTGACTATTTACATAGACTTAGAATATTGTTTGAACATTATTATCTGCTTTCTTTCGTAGATTGCATTTCACCATAGGTATTTGTATATGAGTTGAAGAAAACATCAGGCCGAGCAAAATGCTTTTAACTTCATGTTTTTTTAGTAATACTAACCTCAAGCCGGTCCAATTTGGTTAGATCAGGTACATCTAGAAGGTACATTGTTGTTACCTACTACTAGTTACGATTAGGAGTGTCAACGGATCAAATACGAATCTAATAGTAGTATTTTCATATTCGTATTTTCTAAATGAATACAAATTAAAAAATTGTCGAATACGAACAGAATATTGTAACAAATACAAATAAGAATTGAATAGTACTCAATTCGATCGGATTCGGATATCCTCGTAACTTACGTAATTGCAAGATATTTATAATATTTTATCCTCATACATAGCACACCTAATCATTCTAATTTATCTATTGTCACATAAAAACATGAATTCATATTAAAATAAAAATATTCATCCAACTAAATAGTCATACTGCAATAAAATATGTATATTATTTTATCAAATTTGAATACGAATATAAATAGTGCGGATAAAATAACATTTCGGATGACAAAAGTCCATACCATATTCGTATTCATACTTTTTATGTGAATGCGAATAGGGAAGAAATTGTTAATCAGACGGAAAAAATCTAACCATATTCGCTACCAACCAAATTCGGATGCCGAATTAAACGGATAATTTGGATTCGATTGAAACCCTTAGTTATAATACTACTCAACGAGACAGCGACTTCAATCGTGCGGAGGCAAAGCACGGAAGCAGCAGACGAGGCGTTGGCCACTGGTGCGTCACGGGTTTGCCTCGGCTGGGCCTGACGGTGACGACAGATGCACAACCGACGATCGGAGAGCCAAGTATCTATGTGATGCGGATCCAACTAGCAAGCTAATAGGATCGCGTTGTTTTGGCCCGATCTTTCACGGTACGACTTGATGATAGCTCCCACGGTACGACTTGTTTTAGTCGTTAGCTCTTGCGTAGCACAAGAACAACAAGACCTCCTTGATAAATTTGGATAAACCTTCTCCCATGCACACAATAGTACGTGAACAAATGGTAGTAGAACCGAAGTTCCAGCGAGTAAAAATCCAACATCTCAATTGGATTCAACACACCAAAGAGTAATTCCCCTTGAAAATCTCAGAACTACGTCAAACGTGCCACCAAAACCATGTCAAACAAGCACACGTACCGGACCGTGCATGCTCATGCCAAATACAGCCTGGCTTCCTGCGACTTTATCTCTAAATATATCCGAACAGATATTCTTTCATTCTTGAGCTGATTTTGTCGCATTCAATCCAAACCAACCAAAGTCTGGTTCCTTTGCTCGCTTCCTGGTACGACCACCTAGTCGAGGACCTGGTCGAAGACCTGGACACATACCTAGTCGTGGTTGTAACCTTTCTAGATGTGGTTGTAGACCATCTGAAACTGGTCGTAAACCTCTAAGAACTAGTCGTAGACCTTGGGGATCTGGTCGTAGATCTTCGAGCTGGTCGTGGACCTTCTGTCCGAGTATCCCTCTTGATCACACATAGCTTCTCTTTTATATTTCACAAAATAGCACTACTTTGTGAAATAACCTCAGTTTGCAATGCTGAAACACTACTCAAAGCTCAAAGTAATCATGCTACTTGGTGCCGCATCACTATGCGTCGTGCATGGCGTGCAGCTAGTAGTGAGCAATATACTTTGAATTTGCTTTGATCTTTGGCCCCCCTTGAGATTTTGCTCAAGCTCCATCATTGCTAGCTAGTGAAGTTTCAGGGCGACTTAAGTACTCTAGCTACTAGCGACGGTCGATGTGGTATAAGGCACAGTTCGTGGAGACGGTGAATCAAGGATTGAGATAAATGCAGAGAATCTACTGTGCATGAGCATTAGGAGCGATCTCCACCATCCAATAAAAAATTGCTTCAGTGCTTTTTGTACTGTTGTTGAGTATTTTACTACAATACTACAGCAGAATATCCGGATCCGTGAATCAGGGCTTCAATTCCAAGCTAGCTAGAGATGCAGGCATGCATGCCACCAAGGTGCCTGGCGTACGGCATGCAAGGCCAGGTTGCCCAATTAAGCGCATACTGCTGGCCGCGGCCACGCTATACGGCTGGCCGGTGACACGCTGCAGCAGTGCAACTCTCGGCGCGGCCCGGCTGGGAACATCGATCAGGATCGGATGCATAACGCCGCCGGCGTTGAGGATAATAAATATCAGCTAGCTGGCTGCTTCAACACTGGATCTAAAAGAAAGAAAGAGAAAGTACTAATTTGTTTAGAAGAATTCATCAATTTCGCGTTGCTTCAAGAGTAAATGGTGTTATAACATCTCCGCGCATGCCTGCAATTACTTTTGGTGGGACGCAATCCAATGGTGTCAATTATTCCTCGAAATTAAACAAGTTGCAATCATGTGAATTTGCGTGCAAGGTGCTCCATAGCAATTGATCATCCCTGATCAAAATTATAAATTAACCAACCATGTACTGTTTCAATATTTTATTTTTTTAATACCGAATTGCAGTCAGCCTTATTTGATGGTATGTCACTCATAATATAGAAATTAAAACTTCATAGTTAAAATAGAAAATTAACATGAACAAAAATGGAGCCACAGCTATAACATTTTTTCACAAGAACTGTTATGAAAACATTTGAACTAAATTATTGTAAAGGTCTGTAAATCTTGCCAATATATTCAGTATCTACATCTGCACCATCTCCATTAAAAAAACTGCAATATCATATCTAAATTCATATTTGAAAATATTTCAAACGGTTGTAACAAAATAATGGAGAAAAAAATCATGAGCCCATGCCATGTCACCATGCATGCATGTAGGCAAGCCTTCAATCTTCATCTTTTCCTAGCTACTCCCTCCTATACTTGACTTTTTTAATTTTACATTCTCCGAGATACAACTTTGATCATTACTTTTTCTTGACTTTACATTAAGATGCACTAACAAAATCATAATATTATAAAAGTATTTTTAACAAAAAATCTAATAATATACTTTTTATATAGCCAATCTAAATAATTTTAAACCTATGACGGTCAAATTTTGACGACACAAATTATAGGACATCAAGTAAAAAAGAATGGAAGGTGTATATCAAGCACGATGGTGGTATAAGCACTACTAGGAACTGTTTATTTCCCGGATGTCTATATTTTGAAAACCGAGTGTCTGGACGGTCCCGAGTGTTTCACAAGACACTCGGTAAAAACAACTTTTCAGAGTGTTTTCCATAACACTCGGGAAATCAAAACGGAGGCAGCAGTCGTGAACTCGTGAAAGACGAAATATAATCCCGAGTGTTTTAAAACAGAAACACTCGGGAGAGAAAGAGGAGCGTGCCGCGCCCCTTTTTTTTTCCCCACCGCTAACCCTACATCCCAAGTTCCCAATCCTCCTCGGCGCCCGCGCCTTTTTCCCTCCTTCCGCGCCGGCGCCGCCTCCTCCCCCGACTCCCTCCTCCCGAGCGCCGCCAGCCTCCTCCCTCCTCCGGCACCGCCGTCCTCCTCCTCCTTCCTCCCCGTCTCCCTCCTCCCTCCTCCCCGGCGACCTCCTGCCTCCGGTTCGGCCCGCTGTGGCCCGGCGCCTCCCTGGCTCCCTCGCCCAGCGCCACCGGCCCGTGCTCCTCCTCCCGCGCGCCCGCCCTGGCTCGCCGTCCCGTGGCCGCTCGGCCCAAGCCCGGCTCCCCGGCCCGTTTGTGCTGGGGCGAAGACGCTTCCAGGAGCGACGAAGGTAGCTGGGGTCGACGGCGGCTCCCCCTCCCTCCGTGCCGGCCTCCTTCCTTCCCGCTCCGGTCTCCTCCCTGCCTCCCCCTCCTCTGTGCCCCCGCCGACGGCGCAAATCACGCGCACCCCGATCACCTCGCGCCGCCGCCGCCGCCGCCATGGGCTCCTCCGTCAGCCAAGCCGCCCCTCCCCCCCCCCCCTCCTCCAGCCTATGCGCCCCTTCTCCCTACGCGCCCCTCAGCATGGAGAATGCAACAAATGCAGATTCAAAACGTCGAGCCACTCAGGGCGATAGCTACGCAGGCGCCCCCTGCCGTCCCACGTGAGTTGCTGGATTCACCAAACGTTCTATAATCTTGTTCTGCTTTTGTTTTTCTCTGTAGAATATTCAAGTGGGGAGAAGACGAAGGTTGGCATCAATGGTTAGTCTCTCTCTTGTGTTCATCTAGGGGCAAAATTAATGCAAAACAGTTGTAATCTAGATGAGAAAGATTAATCCTTGCTGGTTAATGCATTTTTGTCTTGTATGCTTAGGGGCCATGTTGTTTTTTTGGCTCTCTAATATATGATGTACACCAAATGCACTAGTTTAAATATCATCTTAAAGTATCTTAAAAAGGTAATAAAGTATCTTAAAAAGGTAATCTTTAGCTCTCAGCCAAGTAACCGGATCACACTTGGCCCACTGAGGTAGTTTACACTTTGGTAGCATAAGTCAAAATTAGATGAAGTGAAGTATATGCAATTTGGTCTCAATGTTAGCCCTATGTTTTTGTTACTGTAGGGTTTGGGCGGATTGGGAGATTGGTCTTGCGAATTGCAAACAGTAGAGATGATATTAAAATTGTGGCTGTCAATGATCCTTTTGTTGATGCAAGTACATGGTAAGGCAATGCAAAACGATGGAGTATACCATATTTTGTGTTGTGGACAATTCTGTTAATAGAAATGAACAATGTGTTTTTAGTTTTGTGGGGATTGGAGTTTTGCTTACATCTATGTACCTTTTGGATCTTGATATCTTTTACACCTGTCATGCACAATTATAGCAGACAACCTACGGCTTTGCAATATTTACTACCTTGTGTCGATTTGTATGATACCATGTTGCGCAGAACAGACATACGTTGATATCTATTTGTGTTTTCGTGTGATACACTGATACCTTGTGAATTTTGTGAGTACAGTCCTTTCTTAGCTTAATCTAAATAATCCTATTTAATCTGATGCAAATTATATTTCCTGTTAACTCATTGACAATATGCTTCGTGTGCTTTTACCTTGCTTATATATTGTATGGAAATGGTAGCTTTACAAAATTACAAGTCAATTTATAAAAATCTTATTTATGATGCATTGTGTTTCAAGCCCAAAAGCATTGGTTCTACCATCCAATTTTATTCAACTGGCATTCCTATTTCTTACCTATTAGATGCAATGACCAAAACCATCCATCAAAGTGATCTACTGCACAGGAATTAACAAATTTTAATTCTACCATTATATTCTTTCCTTCACTGTGGGAGTAGCAACTCCATCCTTGTGTGAGATGTGGCATTCGGTTGTGCTTGTGTTTTGGTTTGTAGATAATCTTCCCCCTTTTCCAGGCCTATATGTTCAAGTATAACTCCACCCATGGTCCGTTTAAAGGATCCGTTTATGTTGTGGAAGATTCAACCCTGGAGATCAATGGGAAGAAAATCACAATTACAAGCAAAAGGTAATATTTGCAACTGCATCAGGGTTAGTTGATTGTATAGCATGTTACTGTTGCAATTCATTTAAATATTGTAGTCACGGCATTGCCCTCTTGTAATCATGCTAGTAAATTCGTATCTGGCAGTTCTTGAGGACTTGTGCCACTGTGCTCCCATGCTGTCAGATGGCCTACATAGCCCAACCTGCTTTTTGATTCCCCAATTTCCAAACAGTTTTATATTATATACTTTGATAGTGTTTGCACTATGAATTTTTGAATCCTAGTTCTGAAAAGTTTCTTCCTGCATACTTGAAGCACTTTGGACCACTGGAAAAATATTTACATTACAAGCACATCTTATAACATTTAAGATGGTCATTTAGTACCACAAAGTACTTGCACCTATTACACTGCACAACCTTATGAAATAAAGAAAAGTTAAGCCTCTTCAACTTTACATGGAATGAAGTGGCCAAAGTAACATACTGCCTTGCTCCTCTTGCCAAGGTCTCTTCCCAATTTCCTTATCCTGTTGCCTTTCTTTACAGTATTCATTTCCTGTGAAGCTAACAGCACATCACAATCACAACAAACTGCTTTCATGATTCATCTATTCTGCCATTCCGATGATGCTCATCAATAGACCATGGTGTGCAGGTTGTCCATGAGGAATTTGGCATTGTTGAGGGTCTCATGACAACTGTCCATGCCACAACAGGTAGTCTTTCTCCGCCGTGAAACTTGTCTGTTGTCACAGATGGAGACTGATTGTTTTCCAGTCTGTCTGTGGAGTCAATGTTTATTTCAAATTACATAGCAAACGTATTGTTCTGTTTTCAGCCACCCAGAAGACTGTTGATGGTCCTTCGATGAAAGATTGGAGAGGAGGGCGTGGTGCTGGTCAAAACATAATTCCTAGCTCCACTGGCGCAGCAAAGGTAGCTTGAGTCAAACACACGTAATGTTTTTTTCGAAGATTTTCATTGTTGGCTGACTGGTTTTACTTTCCTGTCAGGCTGTTGGGAAAGTCCTCCCTGAGCTAAATGGAATGCTTACTGGCATGGATTTCCGAGTTCCAACACCAAATGTCTCTGTTGTGGACTTGACCTTCCGGATTGAGAAAAGTGCCTCCTATGATGATGTGAAACCAGCCATCAAGTATGTAGAACTATCTCATTGTTCATGCACATTACCTGTTCTGTTTGGTACTTCGAGTCATTGTTCAACACTTTACATTTCAGTTTGACTTGTGCTGTTTAGTAGTACATTAGCTTTTGTACCATAAGTGATAGAATAGTCATCAGTAATTTGAAGGTCAACAGAATGGTTATAGCACTCTAGAGCAGAATGCAGGATATATATTCATAGGAGAAATTCGTGAACTGCTGAGGAAGTAGAAAGTGACGACGATTGGCAAAATGTGTTGACATACAGTTTTGTTTCAGGGCGGCCTCAGAGGGTGCACTAAAAGGTATTCTAGGCTACACAGATGAGGATGTGGTTTCCAAATGATTTTGTCGGTGATTCAAGGTAGGAATTTACATTTTCTCACGTAAGAACATAATTTGTCTCGTGCATCTCAGGTCAAACACTCGGGACAATTTCCCTACTTTCCCGAGTGTAGTTGATATACACTCGGGACAATTTCTCTATTTTCCCGAGTTTTAACACTCGGTAAAAGTATTCTGTAACCCCGAGTATAGGATGTTTTCCGAGTGTAAATCTGAATACTCAGGAAAGTTATTTCTCCCGAGTGTAACTCTCGGGAAACTAATTTTAACCCGACTAAACGATCCCGAATGTTTTTTCCCGACGGCTAACTTTCGGGGATGAGTATCTCGAGAGTTTCGGGTACTCGGGAAATTGACGCTTTCTGGTAGTGAAGCATGATATAACTTTTCAAATGACAAATGAATAAGATTATTAATTTGTTCGACTCTTGAGCAATTCATTTTTTTTAAAAAAAAGAGTTGACTTCATTCATGTTTCTTTATTTAACCGATATCTTGCAAACTCAGCCCCTCGGCCTAATTAAGTTTCTGGTTATCCAAAAGCCAAATGTTTCACAAGACCATATTTAGAAAAAAGAAGTGGTAAGATATAATATTCACACGTACGTGTTGTTTCCCCTTTTTTTGTTGATATTTTTAATTCTAACCGAACCTAATGGTTTCAAAAGAAACCTGATGAGTTCTATAAGCAAACCCCATATATTTTTCTGTCCTGTTTATCCACAGCCAGTCCTGCAACTAGCTTGTACATTAATTGAAGCATTTGAATATGTCAATTCAACCCTAATACATGAACAAAGTGTTCAATATTAGAACAAAGCAAACACATAAATTCTTGAGAACTGAAGCCAAAAGATATGTGCATATACCTGGAGCAAACATCATGATTTATCGTTATACAAATTAATATGAACCTGGAGCTTTTTCAGAGTTTCATGACTAGAAACATTATGCTTTTGGTTCGTTTGCTTAGAGGAGCTATAGTTTAGCTGGTCAAGCTAGCCTACTTGAACTAAGTCATCCTCGCCAGGATTATTGTTTGGTTGTTTTGCTCTTGTTGGACAAGATTATTCGTTGACAGGCAGCCCACAAATACCGAGAGAAAGTTGTCTGATCCCATCCACCTTTTTCTCATGCAACGGAACCTTGCTGTCGAGAGAGAGCCAATTTGGCTCTCCGCTAAGAGCAAGCATTTTCTAGCCCATTTAAGCTACCTAGCCCTATAAAGCAAGAATAATTTGGTGGTTCCAAACAATTAGCCTAGCCGAGCGCAAGGCTAGAAAAATTCTTGCCGAGGATCCAAACATAGTAAACTTTGTTTGACTTGACTCAGTAGCCTATCATGTCATGTTACTATAAGAAAACTCCCTTATAGAGACGTTTTTCTAGAGACGCTTTTCAATTTGTCTTCAAAATAAGAAGTTATATAGTCTAGAGACACTTTAAAAATCACTCTAAAATTTTGTATGTTAGAGACTGTTTTGAGACGTTTTCAAGACACATATAAAATTTTATCTTGTAGAGGTGTTTGAGACGCTCTCTAATTTGCTTAAAGATTATGTTGTATATAGACATTATTTTAAGATGTTTTGCAACTCTCTAGAGGCGTTTTTTCAGTGGTAGATATGTGTTAAAAGAACTACATATAAATATTGCAACACACAACTAAACACGTGATATTGTGAGGTTGAGGTGGCTAGTGTGATAAGTCTAAGAGAAGTATTTCCAATGAGGTCTAGAGTTTGAGTACCAACTTTTGTAAAAGTCTACATATTTTGTATATTTTATTTGTTGAGACGTAGTGCAAGTCTCTACATAAGGACAATATATGATAAGGTGTTTATGAGGTATTTTTTAAAACGCCTCTATATCTGCGTAGGGACGGAAAAAATGCCTCTATTATACAAAAAGTTGTCTCTACGAGCTAGTTCTGTTGTAACGTGTTGCATTACATGATATTAAAGGGCAGCGATTTGGCTACCTCTAGCTCAATTACGCTCCAAGCCAAGCAAGGGCAACACATGATTGGCAGAGAGTAAGGTGTAGCCAAGGACAGACTTGCCGAGCAACTATGCAGCATGTCACAGATTGCCGGCGGCGACACTGCCGGTCGGCGGCAAGTCATCCTTGGCTGCATCCTGTTCTCTGCCTCTTCGTGCATTGCCCTCCTGGCAGTGAATCGAGCCCTCCATGCATAGCTCAGCTAGAGCTACTATCTATAGCTAGCTAGCTACCTTCTTCTCCTTGGGCTCACTCTTCTGAAGAGAACAGCAGCTCCTGCAAGGGTATTTATAGGCACAAGAAAGTTGACATGGAATAACATTGCAAGGTGCCCGTCGTTTTGACCTCTACATATTCCATCTTTGCTCTGATCAACCTCTATATTGCAAAGTGGCACCAATTATTTCTTTGCTTTTGTGGGATAACTGGATGACCTATTCCCTTATTAGTGCAAGATTGCAAGGGGTGCTGTCTGTCTGGATTTCCATATTTTGTACAAGATTTGTGGGCCAAATTTGAAGGTCGGCGGGCATCTCAGGAAGAGTGGCTTTGTTGTTATGTGGCCAGCATGCGCCCAAAGGTTTGGGGGGATAGAAAGGAATCAAGTAGCAACTTAACTAGAGGTTAACACACTTGTTTTCTATACCAGAAATAGAATATAGAGGTCAATCTCCATCACTTGCAAAACGTGAATAGGCTGATGGTAGACTTTCCTTTTTCTGCCGCTTCATTTTTCGTCTGATCGATGTATATGATGCTTCGTAACCTGATTGCATGGGATTGGATTCTGTGCACATTGAATTGATTTTGGTGGGCATGGAATGATTTTAAAGTGGAAAGAACATTGGATTTGTGCCGTAGAGGATAAGTCCATAGATAATGGGAGTAGTCATCATGGATCAACAAGTAAAACTGAAAACCAGAATTGCTTAGAACAAGAGATGTCCAAAGATCACGATGGGTTACCTCAAAAGGGTTAAGATCAGTACATGATTTGAACGATGGAAAAGGCAAATGAACGTGTCGCCCAAGCTGACACGTGCATGGTAGAGAGGAACGATTGTTTTATTACAAGAGAGAAAGAAGCTATTACAAGAAAGTGTTGTGTGGAATCGATTCATCCTCATACTCTGATCAACAATTTAAGCAAGATTGAGAATATTTTGTACTCAACAAGACTTGTAATGTGTCATAGACTCTACGCTACAAGTTGTTTTCAGCATTAAGCAAGTTTGATTTACAATAACGATATGTAATAATTTGCAACGGAAATTTTAAAGAGCAATTGATAGATAATGAAATAACAAGTATGAAACTTAACAATAGTAAAATCACAATCCTCCTCGGCTGCGATCATCAACTCATTTTCAGCCATAGACATGGCACACACACATCAACAATCCATCCCATCGTTTGCCATCAAACCGTTTTTTACAAAAGTAAACACTATACTTGATGAAACTACACTAAGCATGCCAATGACTGCAAGCATAGCTATTTAAATAAATTTACACTTTGCAGAGGTGTACAACTTTACCCACATGATATAGAGTCTCTAGTTTTTCGGTATCAATCGATACCACCACACACAGCATTATAGTATGCGGTATAGAGTTCATAACACACCTTTACATCAATCTAGAGCTCATAATGCGCCTCTAGTATGTCAGATTGTTGTCACTTGAAGTCATCATGGCGGAGGAAGAAGATGCGCAGAATTGAAACTAGATGCACATACGGAAGTTCAATCTAGATGCACGGAAGAAAATCGGGAGCTCTGATACCATGTAAACTTGGAGAGAAGGATATTGAATTCATTAATATTGTGTTCTAGTCTTCCAGAGCACGTTAATCAGGGTGAAAACTCTTGATCTGGCCTTTGCTGGTTGGATCCGCAACGACGTCGACCTGAACGACGTTTTTTCTTGAAGGCGTTGCTTTGGAGCACCGGTACCTAAGCTCCGGAGTGAAAACTCCTGATCTGACCTTCGTTGGTTGGATCCGGCGATGACGATGTGAGTTGTATCTCTTCTTGGAGGCGTTGCTACGGCGACTGCCCCAACATCACCTCTTTGTTGTGCAGCTATTGTTTGCGTGTAGACAATGTCCTGGTTGGTCCCGGGGGCGGGGTTAGGTGGTTTTTTTGGCTAGCCTTTGCATGACAATTTATTTGTCATTGTTAACTTTTGGCCGTTTTTTTTAAAACATTTAGTTCGTACAGAGATCGAGAGTTATACTTCTATTATCTAAAAAAAACGTATGCATCTAGGATCCTTCTGGTAACTATGATGTGCTTATGAGCCACCGCTGCACGTTTTGTTTTCTTACTCAAAAGATCGTTCCAAATCATATATACGATGATAATATTTTTCATGGAAAAAGATCTTTTTGTCTTATAATCGAAAAAATCGTTGGATTGGATGGAATATCAAACGGGTTCGTTCTAAAATTTGGAAATTTACATGTTTACAATACCAGGACTCCTTAATTGTGTGCGTAAAGAACCATAAATTCGTTCCAAGGGATCAGAAACCACACATTTTTGCACACATTTCTTTCCCCAATTTTCCCGTGGCGAAAAAATGAGACTAGAGGATGAATATGGCATCAAGAATCCATCCACCTAAAGATCGCAACTTTATACCCCCAAAGCACCAAAGCTCATCAAAGTTCACCCAAATTTCACCCCAAAGATCAAGAATTAGCCCAACCTCATCCCCAAGAACCCAGCAAACATCACAATGCGAGTTAATTTTTCACAAGAAATACGAGGGGCATGCTGGTTGGATTAGCCGTCGAGGCCGATCCAAGGAACTGCCGGGAACCAAGAAAAACGCATGCAGATATGTAGGATTTGTGAGGAATGGGGAGTGAGTGTAGGGCGCTCGTAGGAGAAAGGCCAAGATTTTTTTTTTCGCGACCGAAAATGTGCGCGGCGTTTATACTTGGCGGAGAACGCAAGGCAGAAAGTGGAAGAGGGAAGCCGAGGCAGACGAGCACAGTCTCCATCGCCCGATCTAAAATGAATGGTCTAGATTAAGCCATCGTCCAATCTAAAATGAACGATCTAGATCGAGTGCTACAAAAAAAAACCGTAACAATAGATATACATTATTTCTACAGTACTTCTGGACACTGTTCACATAGACTTGGCGCATTGTTCAAACAGTATTATCTGCTTTCTTTCGTAGATTGCATTTCACCATAGTTATTTGTATATGAGTTGTAGAAAACATCAGGCCGAGCAAAATGCTTTTAACTTCATGCTTTTTTAGTAATACTAACCTGAGGTTTAATGAAATTTATGGCAGATAATAGTAGGTCCTCCCCTGCGACTCTGTCAATTACTCCCTTTAATCACAAATAGTGAGCTTTTTTTTTGCTTTTTAAAGACAACAAGATGCTCATTTAACCACTAAAATCTCTTATTATATATTCAAAAAAAAATATAAAAGTACAACATTATGAAAATATTTTCTATAAAAAAACACTTGTATTATTTTCACATATCCAAACCATACCTTTTAAACCATGTCATTCGTTAGAACTAATAGGTTTTGACTGTACGCTACCATATCCACGAGAGTGCGCCCGGCTGTCATGCTGGCGAACGGACGTCAAAATCCTTTCTATCGCTGCCACATGGGTCCCTCTGTCTAGAAATTTGTTCGAATCAACAGGGAGCAACGGATGTGTGTGTGTTTTCAATAATTATTCCTGAATACTTTTTCCTTTTTTAGAGGAACCTTTTTTTTTCTGAAACTCTTATAACAATAACTTGGTAAAATGCAATCCTTACTAATTTTTTTTAGAGGATGCGATCCATGCTTGTGGTTCCGTGGCGATCTTGTCAGGTTGTCAGATTTTATCTGGGAAAGCAGTTTTTCCCAGGGTTGTCCTGGGCGGAGTCAGGATGTTAGTTGGACTTGAACGACTGTTCGTATGGGCCAGGAGAAGGAACAGAAGATGGGCCGCAGAACGCGATGCATCCCGGGTGAATAAAAAAAAGTAAAAAAAAGGTTTTGACATCTAGGGCGGATCTAGGCCTCGAGCTGGGAGCTAGCTATCACGGATAGAGTATGGACTTGGCCAACTTCGGTTGTGGCCCTTAGCATTTCATAAGGAAAAAAATTAACAGTATATATGCAGTCCAGAGTCGGCACAATTTGATTAAGGTAGGTTCATCTAGAAGGCTCATTGTTACTGTCTGCTACTAGTTATGATTAAGGGTGTCAACAGATCAAATACGAATCAAATAATTGTCTTCCCGTATTTGTATTTTCTAAACGAATACAAATTCAAAAATTGTCGAATATGAATCGAATATTGTAACGAATATGAATACGAATCGAATATGGTAACGAATACGAATTGAATAGCTACTCAATTTGGTCGGATTCGGATATCCTCGTAACTTACGTAATTGCCTGATTTTATAATACTTTATCCTCGTATATAGCACACCTAATCATTCTAATTTATCTATTTCACCTAAAAACGTGAATTCATATTAAACTAAAAATATTCATCCAACTAATTAGCCATAATACAATAAAATATGTATATTATTTTTCAGATTCGAATACGAAATAGTGTGGATAAAATAACATTTCGGACGACAAAAGTCCATACCATATTCGTATCCATATATTTTTTATGTGAATGCGGATACGAATACGAATAGGGAAGAAGTTATTAATCGGATGGAAAAATCTAAACCATATTCGCTACCAACCAAATTCGGATGCCGGATAAAACGGATAATTCGGATTCGATTGACACCCCTAGTTACACATCTCAGCAAGCTAGCGACTTCAATCGTGCGGCGGCAAAGCACGGAAACAGGAGACGAGGCGCTGGCCGCTGGTGCGTCGCGGGCTTGCCGCGGCTGGGACCGGCGGTGACGGCAGATGTGCAGCCGATGGTCGAAGAGCCAAGTCTATGCACCGCGCAAAACGTTCAGCTAGTAATGAGCAGTGTACTTCTGAATTTGCTTTGATCTTTGGCCCCCTTGATATATTGCTCAAGTTTCGTCATTGCTAGCTAGTGAAGTTTCAGGGTGACGTACGTACTCCAGCTGCCAGCGACGATCGACGTGGTAAAACGCACAGTTTGTGGAGACGGTGAATCAGGGATCGTGATCAATGCAGAGGATCTACAGTGCATAAGCATTAAGAGCGATCTCCATCATCCAATCAAAAATAAAAAAAAATTGCTTTAGTACTTTTTTCACAGTTGTTACAGTATTTTACTGTAGTACTACGGCAGAATACTGTTCACTCCCTCACAAAACAATGTTCACGTGATGGCCCAATCAGGGCTTCAATTTCCAAGCTAGCTAGAGATGCAGGCATGCATGCCACCAAGGTGCCTGGCGTACGGCATGCAAGGCCAGGTTGCCCAATTAAGCGCATATACTGCAGGCCGCGGCCACGCTACACTGCTGGCCGGTGACACGCTGCTGCAGTGCAACTCTCGGCGCGGCCCGGCCGGGAACATCGATCAGGATCGGATGCATGGCGCCGCCGGCGCCGGGGATGAGAGGATAAATATCAGCTACTGGCGTGCCCTAGCTAGCTGGCTGCTTCAGCACTGGATCTAAAAGAAAGAAAGAGAAAGTAGTAATTTGTTTAGAAGAATCCATCAATTTCGCGTTGCTTCAAGAGTAAATGGTGTTATAACATCTCTGCGCATGCCTGCAATTACTTTTGGTGGGATGCACTCCAATGGTGAAATTAAACAAGTTGCAATCATGTGAATTTGCGTGCAAGGTGTTCTGTAGTAATTGATCATCCCGATCAAAATTTAAAACTAACCAACCATGTACTGTTTCAATATTTTATTTTTTAAATGCCGAATTGTAGTCAGCCTTATTTGATGGTATGTTAGAAATTAAAACTTAATAGTTAAAATAGAAAATTAACATGAACAAAAATGGAGCCACATCTATAACATTTTTTCACAAGAACTATTATGAAAACATTTGAACTAAATTAATGTAAAGGTCTGTAAATCTTGCCTATATATTCAGTATCTATATCTGCACCATCTCCATAAAAAAATCTGCAACATCAATATCTAAATTCATATTTGAAAATATTTCAAACGGTTGTAACAAAATAATGGAGAAAAAAAATCATGAGCCCATGCCATGTCACCGTGCATGCATGTAGGCAAGGCTGCAATCTTCATCTTTTCCTAGCTACTCCCTCCGGTACTTGACTTTTTTTTTACATTTTACGTTTCTCCGAGATACAACTTCGATCATTACTTTTTCCTGACTTTACGTTAAGATGTACTAACAAAATTATAATATTATAAAATTATTTTTAACAAAAAAATCTAATAATATAATTTTCATATAGCTAATTTAGATAGTTTTAAACCTATAACGGTCAAATTTTGGCAATACAGATTCTAAGACATTAAGTAAAAAAGAATGGAGAGTGTATATCAGGCACGATGGTGGTATAAGCATGGTATAATTTTTCAAATGACAAATGAATAAGTTTATTAATTTGTTCGACTCTTGAGCAATTCACTTTTTTTTTTTTAAAAAAAGAGTTGACTTCATTCATGTTTCTTTATTTAACCGATAACTTGCAAACTCAGCCCCTCGGCCTAATTAAGTTTCTGGTTACCCAAAAGCCAAATGTTTCACAAGACCATATTTAGAAAAAAAGAAGTGGCAAGATATAATGTTCACACGTACGTGTAGTTTCCCTTTTTCTTTTTGTTGATATTTTTAGTTCTAACCGAACCTAATGGTTTCAAAAGAAACCTCATGAGTTCTATAAGCAAACCCCGTATATTTTTCTGTCCTGTTTATCCCCAGCAAGTCCTGCAACTAGCTTGTACATTAATTGAAGCATTTGAATATGTCAATTCAACCCTAATACATGAACAAAGTGTTCAATATATAGAACAAAGCAAACACATAAATTCTTGAGAACTGAAGCCGAAAAGATATGTGCATATACCTGGAGCAAACATCAGGATTTATCGTTATACAAATTAATAAGAACCTGGAGCTTTTTCAGAGTTTCACATGACTAGAAACATTATGCGTTTTGTTTGTTTGCTTAGAGGAGCTATAGTTTAGCTGGTCAAGCTAGCCTACTTGAACTAAGTTATCCTTACCAGGATTATTGTTTGATTGTTTTGCTTTTGTGGGGCAAGATTATTCGTTGACAGGCAGCCCACACAAATATCGGGAGGAAGTTGTCTGATATCACAAACGGTTTTTGTTTGAAACCGTCTGTGATTCGCAGCATGAGAGGGTGGAAATTTTTGGACACGTGCGTAGGAGGCGAAATATTTTGGCGTTGTCCTTATATATTATAGTCACCCTTGCCTTGTCTTCCATTAGTCTCTCCCTCTCCCCTCCCCATGCCGAGCTTCGATGACAGCCCTCGGTTCGGTGAGGAGACGCAGCCGACGAGGAGGAGGAGGAGGAGGAACACGCAGGAGCTCCATGTCTACCATAGGAGGCTGACATGCGTCTGCAGCTTACTGTTTCATGGCCAATACCACCCGATCTAGCCCCTCCCCCCCATCTTGGCCTCAGGTGAGCACGAAGTTTTGCCCCCAAATCCCCATCCAGCTTTTCTCCTCACTCTGATTTTGTCTCCTCCATCCTGTCAAATTTCGTTCTTAGTGAGGTCCTCCATCTGTGGTCGACAAGGGAGACCGATTCGGTTCGAGATGGACGCCTCTACTCGATCTCGTCCTTATTAGAGAGTGAGCTATTGATTGATTAATTGAGAGAGAGAGTATCTTTTAATTACCTTTTTGCAAATTATCAAAAGAGCATATGGAAACTACTATCCAGCAATTGATTGATTTGGCTCAAAATTCAAAAAAAAACTCAATAGAAGAAATCATCACACACGGTTTTTACTAAAAAAACGTCTGTGATAGACCCCGTAAAGTCAGACAATTCAAAAAACCGTCTGTGATGACGATTTTGAACCGTCTTTGATAATATTTTCTGTAGTTGTGTGTAGAGACGTTTTAAAAAACACCACTACTATCGTCACAACGACAATACATGAGAAGGCATTTATGAGGCATTTTTTTAAAATGCCCCTACATGCATGCATCTGCCTAGGGACGGAAAAAAAAGGTACCTCTACTATGCAAAGAAGTTGCCTCTACGAGCTAGTTCAGTTGTAACGTGTTACATGCATGAAATTAAAGGGCAGGGATTTGGCTACCTCTAGCTCAATTACGCTCCAAGCCAAGCAAGGGCAACACATGATGGGCAGAGAGTAAGGTGTAGCCAAGGACAGACTTGCCGAGCAACTATGCAGCATGTCACAGACTGCCGGCGGCGACACGGCCGGGCGGCAAGTCATCCTTGGCTGCATCCTGTTCTCTGCCTCTTCGTGTATGGCCCTCCTGGCAGTGAATCGAGCCCTCCATGCATAGCTCAGCTAGAGCTACTATCTATAGCTAGCTAGCTACCTTCTTCTCCTTGGGCTCACTCTTCTGAAGAGAACAGCAGCTCCTGCAAGGGTATTTATAGGCACAAGAAAGT
Source organism: Ampelocalamus luodianensis (assembly GCA_036346255.1). Lineage (NCBI taxonomy): Eukaryota > Viridiplantae > Streptophyta > Magnoliopsida > Poales > Poaceae > Ampelocalamus > Ampelocalamus luodianensis. Next base: position 42,875,902 of record CM070631.1, read on the forward strand.
TGACATGGAATAACATTGCAAGGTGGGCCGCCCTTTTGACCTCTATATATATTCCATCTTTCAGACAAATGAATCAACCTCTATATTGCAAAGTGGCACCAATTATTTCTTTGCTTTTGTGGGAGAACTGGATGATCTATTCCCTTATTAGTGCAAGATTGCAAGGGCTGCTGTCTGTCTGGATTTCCATATTTTGTACAAGATTTGTGGGCCAAATTTGAAGGGCGGCGGGCATCTCAGGAACAGTGGCTTTGGTGTCATGTGGCCAGCATGCGCCCAAAGGTTCGGGGGATGAGAAAGGAATCAAGTAGCAACTTAACTAGCGGTTAACACACTTGTTTCCTATACCAGAAATTGAATATAGAGGTAATCTCCATCAAGGCTCCCACGATTAGGGACTGTGGTGGATTGAATTTTGAGCTTTCTTGCAAAAAGCTATTCCTGGACGGTTCTTTTATTGTACATAGTAAATTCTCTCGGAAGAGGGGGATGATCGAGCGTGGGGTCATAGGTTCAATCCCTAGACATGCATCTAGGTGAAACAGCCAGTTCAAACAAAATCTGTGTTGTAACTGTACATGGATTTTATGAAACTGCATACATACTGGTTGGTTTTTGACCAAATTTATGTGATCTGTTGCTCTAGAGGACCATCCAATAAGATTTACTTAGGATGGTAACTGCATCCACCACTAGAGCTCAATCTCAACCGTTTAACTCAAATTAATTGATTTGCTAGTTAATAACCATTACTCCTTACAAAACAGGTTATAGTAGACACCCCATCACAGACAGGTTCATTTGGAACCGTCTGTGTTGAGTCTATTGGGACGCGGCATTTGTACTGCCGGCTTATCACAGACGGTTCTTATTAGTAACCGTCTGTGATAGACATATATCACAGACTCTATCACAGACGGTTCATTAATAGAACCCTCTGTGAAATATCATAGCCGGTTATAGCCGGTTCTATTAATAAACCGTCTGTGATAATCTCTCGAATCACAGACGGTTTCCAAATAGAACCGGCTGTGAAATATCACAGACGATTCTATTACTACACCGTCTGTGATAATCGTCCGTATCACAGACGGTTTATAAATAGAACCGTATGTGAAATATCACGGACGGTTCTCTTTAAAAACCGTCGGAGATACGGGAGATTATCACAAACGGTTTTTCAATAGAACCGTCCGTGATATTTCACATACGGTTCTATTTATAAACCGTCTGTGATATTTGTATATCACAGACAGTTCATATTTTGAACCGTCTGTGATATCCTCGCGCTATAAATACCTGGAGTACCCCCTGCCCATTCCCATTTGAGCCGCCACCCAGATAAAAACACACCGCACCGCCGACAGAGAGAGAGGGGAGGAGAAGGAGAGGAGAAAGGGAGGGAGAAGGAGAGAAATCTCAAGAGATTTGGTATTTTCGTCGTGAGCTCCGAGGGTAACAATTTATAACCCTTTAGAGCATCTGCAATTTACGTGCTTAATTAGTCGGTTCAAATGGCTAGATTTGATGCTAGGAACCGATTCCACATGTGGAAGCTGCCTATTCCGAAGCAAAACTCTAGGAATCGATGCAAACTTTTGCATCCGGATGCAAGGGAATAGAATAATATTTTTCATTAAGTGGTTGGCATATGAATTAAAGTTCTGTGAGGGGAAGGAAATGGAGAGAGAGAGCGGTTGAGAGAGATTTTATTAATCTAATTTGACACTATATATTTTGTTACATGTGTAGCGTAGATGGACCGAAACTGGATGTATGGTATGAACCGTGTGAGTCAAGAGTACATTAATGGCGTGGTTGCTTTTAGAAGAGCGCGAAAGCAGGATATGTTGAAGAAGGGGATAAAATTTATGTATTGTCCATGCATTGATTGCGTAATCAAGATGTTTACCAACCCGCAGATAGAAGCACACTTGATTCGAAGGGGTTTCAAAAAAGGGTATACATGTTGGACCAGTCACGGTGAAGAGCATATTACACAGGAAGTTAGTAATAACGACATCGTCGAGGAAGTCAACGATATGCCAGAAGTAGACTGTCCTTCGTCCTTCGTCGAGAAATGCATAACACGGGCATTGCTTCGTCACCAGAACATGAAGTACATCGTGGTGCCCTACAACTAGGGGTAAGTGTCACTACTTGTTCTACAAATTTTATTTGTACTTTATACGCAGCATGAACTCAGGTTTAATGATTATAGTGACATACATGAGTAGGTACCACTGGATCCTTTTAGTCATCATACCAAAGAGGAACCATGTGATATACCTTGATTCCCTAATCCGCAACAACCACAACTTCATCATTCTGGGAGGAATACTCGACAGGTATGCTTATTTCCTTCATACATAACTCTATTTTAGTCTTCATTAGTTTGAAATGATCGATGATAACTTTTTGGAATCATGTAGGTCGTTCATCGACTATGTTGCTAACAAAGGAATATATGATGGAAAGAGCGCCGAACTAACACACAGGACAAAATTTTCGGTACGCGCTACAACACGATAATCCTATATCACACTACATAATAACGCATATCGAACTGATATATGTAATTCTATTTTTGTAGTGCCGCCAGCAAAAAAATGATGAGTTATGTGCAATCTACGTTTGCCATCATATGGAGCAAATCATTAGAGCTAGGAAGAAGGATCCCGAGGTTTGTGAATCTCGAAATAATTATTTTCTAATTATAAATTTAAATATATATGCTTAACACTTTACTCTTGCTAGCGACAGGCCTTGAATATAGAATTAGATGGACTCTTTGAGAATGAGATCAAGGACATTCGAGGGAAGCTCTGCAACTTTATCATATCAGAGATAATTAAGGACACCAGAGATTTTCACTCCGCTGCCGACCCAGTGCATCACCCCGCCGACACTTTTCAACCACCTGCAAACAATTGACTCAATTGTAATCCAATTTATTTTGTAACAATACTTGAACAAATGTGATCTTTTTGTAATTTATTTTGAGTAATGATCAGATTGAGTTTGTCGACAATTGATCTGTGATGTATCTGTTTCTGCATGCTTTGTTTTCAGAGGGCATGGCTAGCAATTCCTGAGGCTAGCCAAAAATCAGTGAAAATGTAGTTAGTGTAATGAACTATCATAGACGGTTCTGTGTAAAACCAAATCAGTGAATTGATATCATGAGCAGTTGCATACAAACGTCCGTGAAGTCGAGTATCACGCATGGTTACGTGTAAAACCGCTCGTGATACTCGTCTTCCTGACGTTATGTACACGAAATGTTCAGTGAAGTCGGTATCACAGACGGTTCGCGTAAAACGCGTGATACTCTGTCTTCCGCGACGGTTCGATACGAAACGCTCGCGAAGTCGAGTATCGCGATGGTTCTATGTAAAACCGCTCGTGATACTGCTTTTCACAGCGGTTTTGCTACGTAACCGCTCGTGATACTCGACTTCACGCACGCTTCGTACGGAACCATCTGTGATATCGGCATTCGCTGCAGCGATTTTTATATAAAACCGCTCGTGATATTCATATCACGACGGTTTGCGCACCGCCCGTGATAACCACCGTTATCGAGACCAACTTATCGATGCACGGCGTGATGACGGTTCCAAACCGTCTGTGATGGCTGTTTCTGTAGTAGTGTGATGAACTGATGATGGTCCTCCACCTCCCACTAAAAATCATAGGCGGCAGGTGGGGCCTGGTTGTTAGTCACCCCTCTCGCGATCCCCTCCTTCCCTGCTTCATGAGCCCCGATCCCATCGAGAAAGGAGCAAAGAAAAGGAGAGAAAAAAAAAACAATGCCCGCATGCAAAACTGTAACATCCCAAAATTTATATTTTGGAAATATATAATAAAAATGCATTGGGAAAAATTATTTTGATTATAACATCCCGATAAAAGGGTTTGTATTTCAAATGTATAAAAGTGTGTCCTTTTAAAAACTTTGATATTTTCTTTTGTCATTTGCTTTATCTGAACTTCTATTCTTGGTTATGTGGAGTTTTAAAACTTAAAAACATCATTTTATGAAAATACAAGTAGAAATAAAGGAACTTCGAAGTTTTATAAAGAAAAATATAATACTAGAAAAGCCCTAGAAAATTTATATAAGGATCTACTCTAGATCAAAAACCTCCCCTAAAATTTTTAGAAGTTTTGGAATTAGTTTGCTAGGTAAAACAAATTCCTAAACTCTTAGTCGTTTATATTTAAATAAAAACCAGAAATCTAACCTTTCCTTTCACTATCGGTTGGACCCCACCGTCAGGCACACTATTCCCCTGGCTGAATCAGCCGAGCTGCGTTGCAGCCCCACCAGCTCAGCGCAGCCAATTTTTCTTCGTCGCTGACCTACGGGCCCCACCCGCAGGGTTCGTCTTCCACCTCCGCTCGCATGCACCAGCACACCGCACGCAAGAGCTTGCCCCGCTTGTGGTTTTCCCTCATTGCCCTGGTTTTGCCACCTGCCATACCTACCTAGTCACCTCGCCATCAAGCCGCGCCCATCCCTACCCTGGTCGCACCTCGCTCCTGCCCGTACATCGTCGAGAGCCTCCGAGAACTCCGCTACCCTGCCCGAGCTTTCCTTGTCAATCTCCGCCACCTCTGTCTAGAAATAGAACACCCAGAGCTTCGTCTCATCTTTTCCAAGCCAGTGTGCTCAATCACTCCTCTCCTCCACTGAATTGAGCTCTAGAGCTCCAGGAGCGCGAGCCCTAATTCGGCTGTGCGCCGCCGCCTTCATCCCCGACACCGTGAAGGGTTTTGTATCCCCCATACCGCGTCATATCATGTTCTAGTGACCATTGTTACCATCCTCTCACTCATTTTGTATTCGATTCACAGGATCAGCCGAATTGACCCTTCTTCCTCACCTTTGGCCAAAACCGCCACCTCAAGCCCCGCCGACGATTCACTACACTTCGGACCAATTCCTCGGTACTGAAGCATTACCTGGACTCACTGAAGCTTCTCCAACCATTGGACCATGAGCTTCTTCAGCCGAGCTTCTTCTTCACGCTTGACCAGCCTCGCTGCCTCGAATCACCGTCGACCTATCGACTCCGACCACCCTGACCTCCTTCTCATTTCTGGTATACTCCTAGTAGCTCCTAGAAGCTCATGCATGCCTTAATTTGACAAGGGTGTAGCTCAATCGAGCTCCTACTATTTGCCATCCTCGCCTCTCTGCTCATCGCCAGCGCACCGTCGCGTCAGGCCACCTATAGCCTCGACGTCGGTAGAGGTGGGTGCGCAAGGGTATGGAGATTCCGTTTTGGGCACTCTTTGACCCCTACGAGAGTGTCACGCCGCTGGAGAGATGCACGGGCGTGAGAGCCACCGCGTGGCACGATGGTGACGAGCACTGTAGCTCGTTATTAGTTGCCTAATCCCCATCATTAAACACTAAGTGATGATTAGTTGTCGGGTTAGCCTTATTGATTCACGGACGTGTGGGACCGAGTCAAAAACATAAATCAAAACATTCTTGTAGATGAGTTTATGACATGTGGCCCCCGGCTTAAGTGCACCGTGAAAACTCCCATCAACCAGGTGGTCGAATCCCCTTTCGACCAGGTGGTCGAAACTCCCATCGACCAGGTGGTTGAAACTCCCTATGACCACATGTAGTCGAAACTCCCGATGACCACACGTAGTTGAAACTTCCTACGACCACGTATAGTCGAAACTCCCTACGACCACACATAGTCATAGATTCCTTTCGACCAGATGGTTGAAACAGGTAACAGTACCCGAAAACATCTCTCTTTTTCCAGGGATTTCCAATCCAACTCAATCTCCAACCTCGATAACTTTTGCTAAAAACTCTAATTGAGTTGATTTTTGTCTCTACATCCATCTAAAATCGTAATTTACCTGATTTTACAAAAATATTTGTGTTCGGTTACTGTTGGGACTTATTTGGATGAATTAATTGATTTTCGGCTTCTTTTTGCATTAGATGTTGATTGCGTGAACAAAATCTTCGACGACCAATCGATCTCATATTCAAAACAACCTGAGCAAGGCAAGCACCCCCTTTGATCATATTTATCCCAGTATTTTACTTATTGTACCTTGTTTTGCAAAATCTATTACTGCATGCGTGTATGTTTGTTATTCAAATTGCCATGTTTGGGATGTTAGTAGCTGCAAATCCTATTTGTTGCATGAATTACTTTGACACATTGATATCCCCACTTTGTTAACATTGGGATATGGGTTAGACAATATATAATATCATTTGGGAATTTTGAGTGCGAGTTATCACACAAATACTTACAAGAACGATAATTTTTCCAGAAAGAGATGTAAAAAGGATAATATGATAAATGTGAATTTGGGAGGATTATGGAAATGTCCAGATAGGTGTGCCTCTATTATTTTGGGTATAAAAACAAAATGCAAAACCAAGTTTTGGACTCGGATGAGTTATATTATATTCTAAAAAGGGTGGGAAAGGAGTCTCACTCGTATATAGGGGGAGATTCTTGCCCGAAGTCAATTAAAGACCGAACACCAGCAACTCCAATCTAAGCCAAAATCGTACAACCACATATGCTTTACTGGGACGGCCTTAGCCAATTAAGTTATCGAGAACTAGCCTTGCATGAGGGGTAGGCAGTAGACGTGCCGCATACCAAAGGAAAAGTATGCCAACACAACGACAAATGCCTCGCTGGGACGGGGATACCTGGGCAAAGTCTGAAAAACGTAGCACCTAGACAGGTATGCCGGGGTTCAGTAAGGAACAACATTCGACAAGCTAAGTGCAAGGTTAGGGCTAGATAATGTAAAGGCTTTGACACGTGCTCTTGACAGCTTACATACGGTAGTGAGCGGTGGCATCGTTGGTGCCAAATAAACTAAAGAAGTCGTGTTATGTGGGTAAAGTTGTACATCTCTACAGAGTGTAAATCTATTATAATAGCCGTGCTCGCGGTCATGAGTGTGCTTGAATTGTCGACTTAATGGGTATAGTCTTGATTTTCAAAACTGTCTTATCAGAAAAGTGTGGGGAATGGTTTGTAATTTATTTGGACTAACTGCCATGTTATGGCTGATTTGAAATGTTGCTCATACCAAAGGAAGACTGTGAGTTGTAGTTGTTATTATGGTCAGATCATTCAAATACTTACTACTGTCCAGTATCTATTTAAAATGCTCTTCCAAATTCCGTTGCAAAGTATTACTTATGAATAATGCAAATAAAACCTGCTTGCTGCAAAATAACTTGTAGCATAGAGCCTTCTCTTGATTAGCCTTGCATATAATATAACTTTGCGATACATTACAAGTCTTACTGAGTACACAGGTACTCAATCTTGCTTATTGTCAGAACCCGTGATTAACATCCCAGATCCTCTGTGCATTTCTGAACTAGTCCCATGATCAGTAGCTAGTTCACACAGTAAACAAATATGATAACAAATTCATATCATGACTTTATTAATAATCAACAGAGTTTATTACAAAAGAGACTTACAGCCAACAATAAAGAACACAACGGAAGACGAAGATGTAGTAGGGTCCAGCAATCTGCCACAGGCAATAGACTGGGGTAGCGGCCTAGTCGTCACGATTCACACTTGTAGTGAAGTCCTTCTCCTCTGAAATTTTATTTGTATAAAGCAAGTATGAGCACAACTTTCGTGCTCGCAAGTTACACCCGTCAAGTAACAGAATGACATGCATATATGGATGTAACGAAGGATGGCTTATTGGTTTATTTGCGTAAAGCAGTATTTTCTTTAAATACTTGTACTAAGTTCCAAAGCAGATATTCTATAATTACAAATCATTTTATAAATTCTCAGTTTTATAGTCAGATAACATTCACATATGAATGGTGAAGGATACCCTCCTATCACATAGCTTCCTGCCCAAATCCCATTTGGATAAACCAGTTTGAAAAAAAGTCTTTTTCAAACAAAACCAAAGTCTAACTTTGAGTAGTTCTGCTAGCATGTCCGTAACCGTGGACACGGCTATTCGAATAGTTTTACACTCTGCAGAGGTTGTACAGCTTTACCCACAAGAGATAATCAACTTTTAATGTCCGTCTGACACACTTCCGAAGGTGTGCGACTAAGTGATTATCACGAGATCTTTACAATGCATCATTCCACCATAGTCCTCCCTCACTAAGGTTTCGCCCCCTTTAGACTACCCGTCCGAAGAGTTTAGGCCCCCCTCTTGCGCCAGGTGGGACTAACAAAGGTCATAACATGACTACCCACCGCACCAATAGGAACGACCATGATGGAACTTTGCAAATTATTCAGCCAGGTCCTGCCCATACAAGACATGTGGTAGTACGATGTGGCTTACCAAGATGCGGCTCGAAGACCGGTCCTTAACGGACCTAGGCGACAACCAACAGAACCCTGGGCCTCAACCTACCCAGTTGAGCCCGTGCATAAACCTGCACCCACCAAACAACCACTTCGCCCAAGTCTAAACCATCAATTTATTTTATTTTCTAAAGTCATTTATAAAACTCCCATGACACACCAATGCCAAGGGTACAATTTAAACATCAATTGATCTTTGGCTGAAATCTCCCAAATTAAATAAGTTTGGTCTGATAGCATGGCTAAGCACAATTTTTCTCAAATGATCCAGTTCATACTATCGTATTAACCAGGTTTTGTCTAGGGTGACAACATGTTCGATTCAAATATCAAATTTGGTCGTACAAAGGAGTTTAGGCACAACTATAAATTTAAAACAGGAATTTAAAATTACTGAATATAAATAAGCATGCAGTAATAATTTGAAACATAATTTAAATAATTTTAAATAATGGGTGCAAATATGATAAAGAATGTAACTTGCCTTGCTAGATGAGGTGATGTTGTTTTCCTTAACAGGTCACCTAGTACTCACAAGTACTTTCTCCAGGTGTACAATCACAATGATCATACAGTCAAAATCAATCCTCTTAGGTTGCTCTTCAAATGGCGTCGAAATCTGACTTTTCGAAGTCGTCGAAATCTAACGTGAAAATAAGCCAAATTCAAAACAAATTCAAATAACAATTCAAATCTAACGTGAAAATAAGCCAAATTCAAAACAAATTCAAATAACAATTCAAATGAACTCCAAATTACATAATTTTGGTTTAAGTAGCTAGATTATAATTTTATAAAGATTTTGCAACTTGAACCACCCAATTTGGAGTTCAAATGCAAAAGATATGAATTTTAGAAGTTTGAATTTACATGAAATAATGAATTAGGGTTTAAAGGAATTATTGGTCAAATGAACCCAAAATTAAATAATTTTGGTTTAGATGACTAGATCTTGATTTTATAAGAATTTAGGAATTTGAAACGATGAAATCGGAGTTCGTATGAGGGAGAACGAACCCCGGGAAGTTCTAAATCTAAATAAAACCTTAAAATCAGATTTTATTGATTTATTTTTCTAAAGAAAAAGCCTTTTATTGCGCAATGCTGACATCAGCCCTGGGATTCTCGGATTAAAATTAATTTCTGACAGTGGGCCCCACGCGTCATTGACACGGCTCACGGTGGACTGGTTCCACCGAACCGAGGGCGAGCTGGTGCGGTGGACCGGCTACGTGGGCGCTCACCTGGCAGTGACCGAGACGCCACGCGTGCGCCACATGGACAAAGCTGGCGACGTGGCCGTGAGGTGGCGCTGAGGTGGCCGAGCCACGTCGCCTGACCGACAGCGAGTTTTCGGGATGACCCGACAACGGCAACCGGTGGCGCTCGTCGGCGGCGAGTGCGCGCAAAACGTAGAGGGCGTGATAAGGAGTGTTATGCGCTACCTTGCGATGGTTGGTGGCGACGGAGGAGTTGGCGGCGGCGGGGTTCGTCTAGCGGCGGCGGTGGTGTTCCGGAGGCTCCCAGGGCAAGAGAAGGTGCGCACGGGTGCGCCGCGACGAGGTGGTGCCGGCGGTGGAGGCGGAGGTGACCGGGGGAGTTCCACGGCGGCGCTACCGGCGGCGGAAGGAGCTTCGGCCAACGCTCTTCGCCGGCGAATTCCGGCCAACAGAGAAAGAGAGGGGAGATGTGGATGACGGGGTTGGGTTGAGACGAGAGAGGCGGTCCCGGAGCTCCCTTTTATAGGCCGGAGGGGCTCGGGAGGGGGAGGTCGCGTGCACGGAGATCTCGGCGGTCATCGCTCCTTTCCGGTGAACGCGCGCATGATCAAGATGGGAAAGGCCGGATTTGGGGGAGCCGGAACACGGGTAATTTAACGCGTATATTCACATGCGAAATGGGGGCGAGAATCGCGGTAAAGACGAGCTTCGATGGCGCGATAATGGCGGCGGCGTGCGAGAAGTTTGGGGAAGAAGGAAGGCGCAGGGAAGAAGGGTCGTGCGCCGTTGGATTTGCATCCAACGGTGCGGGAGAGGTGGGGTAGCGTGGTATTGCGGTTGCCGTCCGATTTAAATCGGACGGTGGGGAGAGATAGGGGAAGCGGGCGAGTGGGCTGGCGGTTGCGCGGGCCAAGCGGGCCAGGGAGGAGGGGAATAGGGAAATGGGCCGGAAGGTTTAGGCCCAAAAGGGTTTTAAGATTTTAAATTGATTCATGAATTGATTTTAATCCAGATAATTCCATTTGGTTTTTAGAAAATAGCAAATATACTCCAAAAATTATGGAAAAAAATAACAGAAATTCCCTGAGTTATATTGGACTTAATAAAATTATTTCCAACTGGAAGTTGGCTAATAATTTTGCAAAATAAATTGTTTTTACTTTAAAATATTTAGGAAAAAGCTTTTAAAAACTCAGAAAATTCTAGAAATTACTTTTAAATTTTATTTTCCAGATCAAACCAACTGAAACTTCAAGAACTTCAAATAAATTTTAAATTTTGACTTTGAAAACTTTAGAAACTCACGTCAAGCAGTGAAACTCCATCAAATTTCAGAAAATCCAATTAAAACCATAACTTTATTTTATTTTGGTAACAACACTTTGGGATGTTACACTTATGTTGTTGTTTAGAGTATGAGGAGGAGCTGATGCCAGACGACGCGTTCTTCGCACCCTGGACCGGAGGGTTCGGTGACGGGTCTATCTAGGTCATTGTTTCCATGTCAGTTGCCTGAGGATTGAATGGGCAAGACGTTGGAGCTTTTGCTACTTTTGTTATATCTTCCGCTGCTACTCTACTCTGTTAATACTATTTAATATTTGGCCGGCGCCTTGTAATGTAACAACTGTACCTCTTAAGTTAAGTACCATTTTGCTTTCCTTTTACATGTGTATGTATAGATGTGAATATCAAATGTGTTGTGAATGTGTGTGCTAGCTACTGATCCAGAGACTAGCACAGAATACACATAGGGTCTTCGGGTATTCCACATCCGAGGGTCCGACAGCGCTTGGTATCAGAGTCATACTGACTGTAGGACAAGCCCCAGATAGAATGGCTGATAGATTAGACTTAGATTAAAATTTGTAACCTAATCTAATCCTAGGAAGGATTCTGAAAATTTAGAAGTTTTGCTAAATCTTATCCCTCTTAGCATTCTCCTCTCACCTAAAGTCTCTCATTTGGTCATTTGTTCTTACCTTATTCAAATTAACTCTAGCTTTGAGAGATGGGGGTGCTCTCTGAAAATGAAAGTTTTTAATCAACCTATAGGACCTTAAAACTAAACTAAAAATGTTTTACAAAAGTCGTTAAAACATCATACCCAAAGTTCTTTTGAAGACTCTACATCAAGCTACTAAAGATGCTGCTTTGGATGGTTCTTTCCTCAAAAATTTAAAACCTAGTATTTGCTGAAAATTATGTGTTATAATACTCCTTAAAAAAAACCTACCCTCTTTTGGAGTTAAATTGATTGCTATTACAATGGTCTAATAGTATGTGAAGACCAAGGGGTAGAATACCCTGAGATTAAGCCTTAGGGATTAGCTAAATAATCTAGAGAATGGGTAAAACTTATGCTAAAATTCTTGTCTTGTCTAGTATCATTCCTTATCCATGCTTCTTATTACCCATTCACTAACTTTCCTTATCCTCAAATTGTAGAATGAACTTAGGTATAATATCGCTATAATCTGGATGTAAGTTGCTATTTATATTGGTTTGTTACCTCTTTTGTAATGTAAAGGTATCGAGCTTGTCTGCCATGTAAAAATTTGACATTTAGGTTAAAATTCATGTGTACTGCCCCTAGAGTTTAAAAATATACATATTTTTAGTTTTAGATTAGTTAAACTAGTTGGGATGATGATTCTTGCTGACCCGCTAAACTTGTCCTTAATCCCCCTTGTCTTGCGCACGTGTGTTGAACTGTACTTCATGTGAACAGGATGCATGTGACACACTCAGTTTGTCAACTCATGGTGGAAGGAGTTGCCTCCGGATCGCAACAACGGGGAGGTGGTGATCCTACTCCTCCTCCTTCCAATCCATCGCATCCTTCCGCATCAACGCAGCAAGCTGAGCCACCTCAGCCTGTCGCCACTGAAGAACCGGAGGTTCTGCCGCAACCATCCACCATGGCACAAGTCTTGGCCATGATTGACCAAAGAAGACAGGCAAACACTCTCTTGCTCCAGCAACTAGTGCAAAAACACTGCCGCCCTCGACACTGCTGTCGGAGGGAATGGAGCTGCTACAAACCGACCGTCATCCAGAATGGGTGAGTTCATGCGAACTCAGCCACCGACCTTCACTTCAGCAGCTGATCCTCTTAACGTGGATGACTGGCTCTGCACTGTCGAAAGCAAGTTGGTCATTGTCCAGTGCACTGACAAGGAGAAAGTCTTGCATGCGTCCTATCAATTACAAGGCACTGCAGCTGCCTGGTGAGAAAATCATCAAACTATGCTTCCAAAGGGCCAGACTCTCACCTAGGCCACTTTCAAGGAGGCCTTCCGCAATGCCCACATCCCCTCAAGCATCATGGACATCAAGAGGTGGGAATTCGGTGAACTCCGCCAGGGGAACTAGTCGGTAATGGAGTTTCTCCACCGCTTCAACTACCTCGGCCGCTATGCAGTGTCCGAGATACCAAATGAAGGGAGAAAGATTTCTCTATTCAGGGAACATCTCAACGATGAATTGAAGTGGTCACTTTTTGCCCATGACGTCTCCAGCTTCCAGGATCTGATCTACAAAGCTATTCGGGTTGAAGACAGTACACGAGCAGTGGTTGAGAGCCGCAAGCGTAAGTGGCTTGCACAAAAATCAGCAAGAGAAGTGCGCCCCGACCCTGTGTTTGGCAACCAACAAACACTCATCCCTCTGCATGTTTGATCATCTTGTATACAAAAATCTAACCATGTTTGATTTTTGAACCTTTGGTTAAAAACAAATAATGAAATACAAACAAACATACACTTAAGGGAAAATTTTGATAAAACAAAATGAAAATAGTTAAGAGAATTAAATTGGGAAAAACTTCTCAGGGTATAATCTGCAAAACAATTTATATGAATTTTATTAAGAATAGCAAGTACAAATACATAAGAACAGGAAATTGTAAGATTTTTAGATAAACTTCTAAAAGATTTACATAAGGAACTAAATTAGGTTATAAGCCCTCACAAAAAGTCTCATAAAATTTGGACATCATTTGATTGGTATAGAAATTCGGCACACAATTCAATTGAAAATCCAAAAACCCTAACCTAATTCCCTATCACTCTCTCTCTCTCTGGCTAGTGGGCCCACAGGCAGGGACCTTCGTCCACCTCCACTCGGCCTCGCTAGCACAGGCTCGCGAGCACGTCACCACGCACCCGCTGTTTCGCCGCACCGCCCCTAGTTTTCGCCGTCCAACCGCCCCTGTCACCTCCCTATCACCGCCCCTCGCCCATGCTTTGCCCAGCTCGCCCACTCCTGCCCACTGTTCTGTCAAAACCTCTGAGAGCACGTCACCTTGCCTGCAGGCATTCTGCTCCCTCTCGCAGTTCCTCTGCCCCTTCCTTCTATATATTGCCACCCGAAGCTTCCTCTACCTCCCTTCGCCACTCTTCTCTCTCTCTCTCTCTCTCTCTCTCTCTCTCTTTGCTAGAAACAACCATCGAGAGCTTGAGCTCCATTCTACTGCCACACCGCCATTGCCATTGTTGGCACTCCAGTGAAGATTTCTCCTCGCCATCTGCATCATATCGTGTTCCGGTACATGAGGATACTTTCCCCTCAACTAATTTGGCTTTTGGTTCATAGGAACTGCCTAAGAGTTGTTTCTTCCCCAGCTCCGGCCAATAACGTCGCCTTCATCGCCATTTCCTCCTCAGTGAACCCTGAGCTAATTCCCTACACCAGGAGCACCCCTAGGACGCCACCAATCTTCCCCAAGCATTGTCTTGCCTCCCCATCCTCCCCGGTGAGCTCCCCACGTGTAGCACCTCACCGCCACCTCGGTTCAACGTCGCCAGCCTCTCCCCGTCCATCTCCGGCCGGTGACCCTCTTCCTCCTAGTGAGCTCCTAGTAGCTCATGCACTCACTAGTTAGCCAAGAGCGTCAACGTTTTCGTATTTGGATTGAAGTCGTGGCTTCACCACCGCTCAACTCCGGCACGCCACCGAGTCGGGCCACCCCAGCCCTCGCCGCTGGCACCATCAGGTGCACAAGAGCACAGGGAACCCATTTTGGGCCTTCCCCGGCACCGCACCAGCGACAAGCGCGGCCACGAGCGCCCGAGCGTTACTCTGTGTTGTCTGAAATGGACATGCACTGTAGCAATGTTATTAACACACGTAATCTCGGTCGTTAAGACAAATCGATGTTTAAATGATCGGTTAGTTAATGCTTGAGTTGTTGATGTGTGGGCCCCAAAGAATAGTAAACAAGATTCATTAAAAACCCAAAATTCGTTAAGAGTCACTGACACGCAGGTCCCACGGCCACTTAAGTGCACAGTGAGCACCCCATGAACCCATGCGTTGTGCTCGTGGACCTTCGGTTTATGCACTATTCATGTGGACTGAGTCACTAACAAATGGACCCCACACGTCGGAATAAAGAAAATCATATGAAAATATAAAATACGCTTTTAGTTTGAGGAAATATGCTTCTCTGTTTGGAAGGTGTAAATCTCAGTAAGTCCAGAGGAGAATACGCTTTCCTTACTCGAAAGCGTAAACCTCATTAGAAGCACACGAGAATATGCTTTCTTTACTGGGAAAACGTAAAGCTCAGAAAGTGCGCTATCGACGTCATCTTTTTATTTTTCTAGGATTTTTCAAACCGAGCCAATTTGAAATTTTAATAACGTTTGTGCACAAACTCCAAATTGAATTATTTTTATTTCTAAATTCATCTAAAATCATGGTCTACCAGAATATACAAAAATATTTGAATTTGGTTAATATTGAATTATTGGTGTTATTTAATTCGTTTCCGGCTCTTTTTGATTTATGTGTTGATTATTCGAGCGACATTTTCGATGACCAACCGACCTCATAATCAGAACAACAAGAGCAAGGCAAGCACCTCCTTTGATCATGTTGATCCTATTATTTTACTTATTGTACTTTGCTTTGCAAAATTTATTATGCATGCGTGTATGTTTTGTATGAAAATGCTAGGTTTGGGAAATCGGTATTTGTAAATCATATTCGATACACATATTTTCTTTAAAAATTTATGTCTTTGTATTGTAGCCATGGTTTTTAAGGCGGTAAGGCGAGGCGAGGCGACCCACCCCCTTCACACCTTTTAAGCGATAAGGCGTGAGGCGAGGCGACGCCTTACTCACGTCCTAAGGCGCTAAGACAGCGAATAAAATGAGCATTTTAGCAGCACATGTACCTTGTCGTTGCCAATTCTTGAGCCTATGTAGCACCCATCTCCCCTTTCCAATTGCTCCTTCCATGTAGCATCCATCCCCCCTTGCAAGTTTGAACATATAGATTGTTATAAATGTAATAGATACAAATTGTATTCTAATTAATTGAGTAAATACGGATTGAGTGACATACCTTGTTGACAATCTCTCTTCTCTCCTCTCCTCTCTTCTCTTCTCCCAAGCAACAAGGCACATGAATAATGAGCAATATAAGTCCACAATAACAATTAGGTGAATCTGAGAATTAAATATAAGCAACATAACAAATTAACAAGCACGACATAAGTGACATAAGTCCACACATATAACATAGGTGATAAGTCCACAAACTTATAGTAGTCTAATGGCATAATAGTAATCCACAACACAAGAGTAGCATAGTCCATCTCTCAATATCCATCGTCGAACTCATTGGGATTGCTAGTAGAATCCAAGTTTTCTCCACCATCTTCGGTAGCATTGGGAGCTTCGTCACAATCGCTCACATCCGCATCATCATGTGGATCTTCTTCCTCATCTTCTTCATTGCCCGAATCCGAGTCTTGCCCTTGCTCATCTAAGCCATCTTCTTCAACCACCATTGTTCTAGATCTTGCACGTCTTTGGATGGCCATAGGCTCACCAGGACTATACCTATTAACTTGCCTTGGAAGATTGCGACCTCGAAGCGAGCGTGATGCGCCAATGGCTTCATCAACATCATCCCATGTAAGGTCACACTCACGACCACCTTGAGGTGGTACAACCAATGAGTCAGTCCATTCATTGTCCCAATCGAAATCCTCAATGACCAAAGGGTCATAGTTTTTGCCCGCTTTCTCCGCTTCATTTGAAACCTTGTTTTCATCTTTCGGTTGTATGCAACAAAGACCAAATCATTCAATCTCTTGTGTAGTAACCGGTTCCTTTTCTTTGTATGGATCTACAAAAGCATAAATAGCAAGCAAAGCAAATAAATAAGCACATATAAGCTACAAATTGAGTAGATGAAAATAAACACAAAGAAGCTATAAATTGACTCACAAATTCAAAGGTACTCCAATTTCGCTCACAACCGGATGATGAAGCACAAAGACTAACAACACGCTTAGCAAACCTTTGTAGGTCAATGGCTCGGCCACCATATGAACGCCACCAATCAACTAGAATGGCAAATACACGCATATATTAGGATTTAGGAATGAAATAAATATGCTAAAATTAACAACACTTACTAGGGGTCCTTGACTGTAAGTTGTCGATTGCTAATTTGTTTGAAAAGACATCTCCTCGTTGGTCCTCATAATGCATGGCTTGTTCATCAATCTTGTTCCGAATATTCTCATCTTGTACCATTCTCGCAAGCACATCATTGAAGCAACTCCTTAGCTCCCCAACATAGGTATCATCTCCACTATTTTGGATGGCAAAGAATTTCCCTGGATTCAAATAGAGCGCAGCCCCATACAATGGATGATCCATTTGTTTTACCCAACGTCGCTCAATAATGTTTATGATCTTCTTGAGCAAACGTTGCTTGTTTTGGGTAGAAAAGCTAAGGTTGATCTTCTCCTTTGCATGAGCCATTAATGCCGCAACCTCTGCCATTGCAGGCTTTTCATCACCATCAACCACCCTAAGCATGATAAGAAGTGGGGCTGAAGCTCTAAGGCAATCTTCAATTGAATTCCAGAACTCCTTAGAGAGCACAATGTCTTCCAACATAAGGTCCAAACAATGTGCAGCACAAGGACTCCAAAACAGTGTAGGAATCCTATCCATTAGAAGCTTGTCCGCTGCCTTGTAGTTAGCACCATTATCAGTGACAACTTGAACAACCTTGTCTTTTCCAATGGCCTCAATTCTCTCCTCTAGCAAATTAGCTATCATAGTTGCATCATGTTGTTCACTTGATGCATCAATGGACTCCAAGAAGTAAGTCCCCTCCGGACTGTTGACAAGGAAGTTGATCAAGTGGCGTCCCCTCCTATCGGACCATCCATCCGACATAAGTGTGCAACCATATTGCTTCCACGCCCGCTCGTGCTCCTCCCTCAAAGTACTTGTTTCCTTCACACACTCCCGAAGCAATGGCTCCCTCAGCTCATGGATACTAGGAGGCTTATACCCAGAACCGTACTGTGCACAGGCCTCACAAGCAATCTCAAACTGTCTTGAGTTTACAGCATTAAATGGTATGCCACACTCATAGAACCACAAGGCCCATTGCTTATTCACATAATGCCTTTCATTCTTGGTCTTTGTGCTGGCCTCCATGGTGTTTTGAAAAGATCCAGAACGTCTTTCATCTACAACATCTTCAGGTGTTCTTCGAAGCATACTAGCAACTGACTTGGTCTCCTTTGCCTTGGCATTTGCCTTTGCCTTGACCTTGAATGAAAAAGCAGCATGCCTTCTTTTGGCGGCTGTCCCTGAACTTGGCTTCACAGTGGAGTCTTGGGACCCGATGCCATGTGCTACTACCTCAACATCTTGACCTCTCCCTTCATCATCATCATCATCTAGGAAGATTGGCCTACTCCTCTTGTTTTTTTTCAAATAATCTCCCATCTCTTTTCTGATTTCTGTGGTAGTATTAGAACACATTACCACATATGAATAGCCACCCGCAAGATGCTCCTTCAGCCTTTTAATCCCTCCTGTAGTTGGGGTGTTGCAAAGAATACACATCACCTTATCTCGGTTGCCAATTTTCGGCCAATAGCCATATTTCCATCCCGGATCATTAGACTTCGCCTTCCGTTTTGGATCGGTCTTTGGATCATACCCGCGGAGGATGCAATACTTGCACTTGCACTTGCACTTGCCATTTTTTTTTGCTTCTGCATCAGAGATATGAGGTTACTATCAGATAAGTAATAATCAGTAGCAAAAGTTCAGCACAGTAGCAGGCTAGCAGCAGCAGTTCAGCTTTGCACTCAGCAGCTCAACACAGTAGCAGTCTAGTAGATAAGCATAAATCAGCTGAGCTCTTTGTTCGCAAATCGACTGCCGATGCTTCTGGTCTTCCTTCCCCTTCTGCTTTTGCCGAGTGCGCCGCCTGGCTGCCGCCTGCCGATGCAACGCAACCCGCCTCCCTCATCTCTCCCAGCCCGGCCTCCTCCCCGGCTCCTCCTGCCGGCTTCCTCTCCTTCTCTTCTTCCTCTCCGCGATCGCGCCGGAGAAGGGAGAGGGGAGCCGGGAGGTGGAGGCCCGCCGGAGAGGGAGGGGTCAGGGGGAGCTGGGGAAGGAGGTGGAGGCCGGGAGGGAGGGGAAGGAGGTGGAGACCGGGAGGGAGGGGATGGGGGAACCTGAATCTGGAGCGGACGCTGCGATGGGGATGGAGGCGGGACGGCGGCATAGCAGATGGTCGCCGGCGCGCCGCTTCGGGGATGGTGGCGCCACGGGGATGGAGGCGGCGCTAGGGTTCAGGGCTTTGCCGCTTCGGTTGTGAGGCTTCACGCAAAGACGCGACACCGGCTGTGTTTTACCGCTTGCACCCCGCATCCCTCTCTTTATCTCCTCCTCCCGTGCATATGGCGTCCGCCTTGGAGCATCCCGACGCCATATGCCACCTAATGGACGCCATGGCGACGCCTTGAGCTTGAGGCGGACGCCTTAGACACTCCTGGCAAGGCGACTGCGAGGCGAGCTGCTGCCGACCGCCTTACCGCCTAAGCGTCGCTTAAGCGACGCTTAGGCGACGCCTTAAAAAGCATGATTGTAGCCATTAGATTATGGGTTAGACAATATATAATATCATACACAGCTTACGTTGACTTTCCTACGTTATATGCAGCTTCTAACTTCAGGAAAAGCGTGTGATAAAAGCCGCCCATTTGGGACGTCTTCCTGGCTTTTCCCAGCGAAAAGCCAAAGCCGAAGCCATCCCGGACAGGCATGAGTTTTGTTGTGCTTTATTTGCTTCCACCATGCGAAAAAAAAAATTGTTCATGGCTTAAGCACTCAATTATCCTTGGAACACTTGTACATAGTAGCACGCAATTACTCTTGGTACACTTTTTTTGTTATGTTGCGATTCGTACTTTAGTAGAACGATTGAGAGACAAGGTAGCATGTTGACTTGAAAAAACCGTGTTGTTCAAGCCGTTTTCCGTCTATTCAACGGTGGTTCCATTCATGATTTAACAGTTTAGCATTACCTTCAATTTGATTACCATTCAAGGTGTCGGGTATAGATCGATTGATCACAACCATATCAACTTTTAATAGCATGTACTTTGTTGTGATAGTCCGAGATTCTTCGGGGAGTGGATTCTCGTAGAAGCAATATCAGGAGCTGAAAAATTAGGATCCGGAGTTGTACCAAACATGGTCTAGTAATATTTTATCCATGCATATATACGTAGATCATTTAAAAAATTGAAAATATGTGCTTTGATGTAAATACTATTTCAATATAAGTTTAATACTATTCCAATATGGATAAGGATTTTACTGTCTAAATCTTATACAACACATCAGCATCTTATCATCTTCGAATGCGAATAGTTTTTCGTCCAATTGCACTGCCCACTGTATCAGATGGAATCCATTTCTTGTGCTTGTAGCCTAGGCCCAAAAACAACCAGTCCTTCAAATCTTTCTCGGATTCTCTTTAGCTGCACTATTATTCTTTTCTTTCGTTTATGTGATTCTGAAGTGCCAAAAGGTAAATGGGAACAGGCACTAACGGTGCCAGCCGCCCCTTTTTATGATTATTCTCTGTACAAATGGGGCAAATGCACATGACGATCTACTGATTGTAACAGTCTAATCATACAAAAAAAAAGTATGAAAACTTGTTGATCTGGCCCTTTTATCCACTGTGCCCTAGAAAAAGATTCATCCGTTTGTGAGTTTATCATGTGGTTGCTGTGAAGCATGAAAAGATACCCACATTTTAGTGTTAGATTTTTATTATTAGTTGATAGCAACATTTGTGGCCTTGTTGTCTACGTTGTGCCAATAAAGATATATGCCATTTGTTGCTATCTAATTTGTTGTTATCTAATTGATTAATTGACCCGTTTAAGTACAGATAATTGTCACGGGCACTCACTGACATATGAAACATCCACGCATGATGCATACACATCTGGGTCCATCATATCGCAATTCACACCCATGCCCACATACCATCAACAGTTCGTACGTGGAGCTCTTCTCAGCCGTTGTATATATATCTAATTTTAAGGATACGAAGAATGGCGAAATAAAATTTTTAGAAGTTAGTTTTTTTTTGTTAGAGGTTTTTTAGGTAGAAAGAAGGTTGTAACAGGACAACGTACCATCACCATCACCACCCTCTTCATATGATAATTTCTTAAGATTTTTGAAAACATTTATATGTTTGATTTTCATAGAATTTTCATCTATTCGCATTTTCACCGGATACACCGCCACGAAGAATCTCCTCCAACTGGGCCTAAAGATTGATGGGCTCCTTCGTACGGAGGACACGCAGCACGTACCGCAGATACATCTAGAGGGATGCATTCCAGCATGCTTTCCCTTCTGATGTGTTTTGAGATAATCTCTACATGCATGCCTGAAATGATGAACACGATCTTGATTTGACAGATGATTAATTTACAGCAGTCAGCACACGCAATTACCCATGGATCCACTTCCTTATGCTCCTGGAGTCAAAATATACGACTATTTGTTGATTCGATTGTACCATGCTGTTCGGGGGCCATGCGTGATAAGAAGAGAGCAAGATGTAGCCAAGGATGGACTTGCCGGCTAATCGATCGATCTCGCCGGAGATAACGCCGGCCAGCCGGCCGGCAAGTCATCCTTGGCTGCATTCCGCTCTCTTCCTCCTCGCGCATGGCAACCTCCAGCCCAACCAATTAGCCCCCTCTCTCTCTCTCTCCGTTCTAATGCTATGCTTATTTTCTTGGGTTGCTACATGGTGCGATACAGTATTATGCTGGGCAATTTATAGGCACAGATCGAAGAGATAGGGTTTCATTTCATGGTCATGCATCATGCATATATGCTCCTCTCTCTCTCTCAGAGTATATAGATAGCTGGATATTTCTAGTTTTGGATGGTCCAGATACTGTATGTAGGAGCAACCACCGGCCGGAAAGACGACCGATGGAGAAAGGAAACCAACAATGTGGCCGTTTCTTCGCGAAGCGATCTTTGTGGGGCCGGGAGATTAGGTCAGCGTTCCTCGGGACGGGTAGAGGTTGTTACTTCTGTTAGGTTGTTACTG
Source organism: Ampelocalamus luodianensis (assembly GCA_036346255.1). NCBI lineage: Eukaryota > Viridiplantae > Streptophyta > Magnoliopsida > Poales > Poaceae > Ampelocalamus > Ampelocalamus luodianensis. The sequence goes on from CM070631.1 coordinate 42,897,920, forward strand.
TGGTGAGGTTGGGTTTGGTTGGGACGAGAGAAAACTATATGAAATTTTATTGGACCCAACGATAGAACCAGTGATCGTTGGTTACCGTATATTGCGGCAAAATTTTGGATGAAAATTTTTGAATTAAAGTTTGTTTTTTTTTCATATGTAAAGATGAAATTTATGTGAAATTTGAATTAAAATTAGAATTTGAAAGGAAATTAGATAGATCCAAAAAAAATTGTCCGGTATAAAATTTTATCGAACCCCACCGATAACCTCGATAACCGACGGTTACCGCGAAATTTCACCGATAAAGTTTTCCAGAGACTATGACCTGGTGGAGACTCGTAGCCATGCATCATGCGCTCCGGGCCTAGCAGGCTAGCAGCAGAAATGAAGAAAAATATACGGTTCGTGTGCATGAGCTATATATGACTTTATATAATAGTGCAAGCATCTGTCGATATTCGTGGTCTTTATCAAACACCGCCGCAAATTGTTGCGCAAATTAAAGACCACCTAGCTACGAGCAGGTGTGCTCTGTTGAGTGATGCTGTGTGTGCTCATGTTTCTTGATTGCATCCCTACATATTGAGGGTTATAATCAACAAATTAGATATTTCTCTTTTTTCTTTTCTCCAATAAATGTAGTAATTTCTAGCCTGTTGGATTGAACGCGGTAGCTCTTTTTAACCTTGTTTTAATAATATATAACCGATAAGGTTTGAGATAATAAAAATATATTCTAACAACTATCTATGTAAAAGACAAACGTGTGCACCATTGCACCATAGCTGGACCTGGACCACTAATCCACTGCACTGAACGAAATTTTGCCCAATGTATATCAACAAAAATTGGTGAGAAGTTAGCCTCAATACAGCGTACAGAATCAGGGGAGGGAGAGGGTAATTACTGGTACATTTAGATTGGACACATATGTACATTTGTCACAAAAATTTGGCTATTAATACCTTTATGAGTATTTACATTGGATACATATGTAGATTTGTCACAAAAAGTACTTTCATAATATTACAAATTTATTAGATTTTACTGATATATTATAATAATAATGAGTAGTCAAAGTTGTACTTTGGGGTTTGGGGATCGTATCGATGTATAAAACGGTTTCTTTTTATGACATGAAGAAGTAACTAAGAGGATGATAGTGCTTTTCCCCCCCTTTTTGTCCTCCTATGCATAGTACGTGGTTCTAGGCGTATTCTCTCCTCTTTCTTCCTTTGGATAAGTGGCTAGCTGTAGTCTTTAAAATGTATGAATATCATACACATGACATAGACCATCTGTACTTTTCACTTTCGTTTTACTAGCAGTTTTTCTCTGTTGGGGGCAGGGGCAATGGGCGATTCGATGTGTGCCCCCTCTTGGAGGTAGAGCTGGGACTTGGGACGTTCTTTTTTGGGCCGATCCGAGGTTCGGTCGGCACGGTACGGCCCAAACATGGCACACCACGTGATGGGCCGTGCCGGCATGGCCCGAACGGTGGGTCGGACTGGATCTGAGAATGCGTTCTGTCGGGCAGCACGGCACGACCAATTAGGTTGTGCTCGGGTCAACCCGGCGTGAAGTGACCCAGTCCTTCCCCCTGGCTTAGCCCAATCCCCTACTCCCCTCGACCTGGCCCAACTCCCCCGCACAGCTCCCCCATCCCCAACCCCCCTCCCGACTTCCCGAGTCCCGACTCTCAACCCAATCCCAACTCCTCCAGCTGCCTCCCTCCCTCTCACTCCTCGCGCCGCCTCCTCCACCTGCCCACCGCCTTCCTCCCTCTCACTCCTCATGCGCCGCCAACCGCCTCCCTCCCTCTCCCTCCTCACACGCCATCGGTCGTTGCCCTCCCTCCACTCCTCCAACCGCCTCCCTCCCTCTCCCTCCCCACGTGCCGCCGCCTACCGCCCTACCTCCACTCTTCCAGCCACCTCCCTCCTTCCAGTCACCCTCCCTCCAACTACCTCCTCTCCAACCTCTTTGCCAGCATCCAGGAGGAGGCCATGGCGAGGGGAAGCGAGCGTGGATGGTGGAGGTGGCGCACGGCCGCATGGGCATCTTCGTCTTCCTGGGCAGCGGCGGCCATCGTCTTCCTGGGCGACACAGTCCTTATCCTCGGTCTCGTCATCGTCAAGGTCACCAACTCGCTCCAGGCTAGGCCTGGACCCGCAAAGCATGGCGGTGGCCCGTCGTGCCCTGGACCGTGCCTGGGCCTCATTGGAGGCGAGGTGTGCCGGCACATCGTGCCACCCAACTCCCAGCTCTACTTGGAGGGTTCTCCTCTCTGTGCACCTTCCATGTGCTAATGTGAATAACAAGTACATGCATGTTGAGTTTGGGTCAGGCAGGCCACCGTACCCTCTTCTAGCTAGAAATTCACGAAAAATGATTCGCAAAAAAAGATTAAACTAAAAATGAAGTGGATTTTTAGTTGCTTATTGCCACTGATATCAGTAAATTGGGAAACAATTTGGATGATCAAGGGCAGTTGCTATGGTGACCTGGCCCTGTATATGAACTTCCCCGTCTGTTACGTTGTGTTATCTTGTTGCATATGCTTGCAAGTTGCAAGTGACGGATAAAAGTGCACGTACAATGCAGCAGGGGCTTAGCTAATAAAAGCTGATTTTTCTTGCCACGTAGGTAGATAGTAGGTAGATAATGTGTTTATTTTGTAGCATGAATATTTAATTAGGCATCAGTGCTTAACAGGTACTCCCTCCGTTTTTGTTTATTTGTCGTTTCCAACAGCAGGTGCTAGTGCTTTTCTTGAGTGCTCAGCTGCACTAGGACGTCAACTAAATATGCACAGATGGAGTATTTATGTATATAACTATATCATAAATAAATAATACAATTATCTAAACATCCACAAAAGATATGTTTGCATCGGAGAAAATAACTTTTACATATGTGATCGATGATATGGCTATATTATTTCTGTTTAAGCACCGTTTGCATTTGTACATGCCGTGATAATAGACCGTCTTGGTTTTGATGGGCTGATGGCTGTGCCGAGGCCTGCATTGGCGAGATCATCAAACAGTCAAGTCATCTGAACCCAACTGGCCCAGCATCCAAATGGGCATATGTGGTCCGGGCCCAAATGGGCCGACCTGCATGGACGTACGTTTGCAAATACTACTAACAACGAGTAAATCCATCCTCTAATTCATGTTTCTTTTCGCAAACTGAGCTAATTCATGGGCTACTCTATTACAATCTCTCTTTAGCTTACGAATTTGTACATCCGGCCGGGAGAAGTTGCATCGGCGCCTTCGACGTACTCCCTAAAGATGGAGCTTCATCGTGATCTTTCCTCAATCCACAACTTCAGTGACTACGAAATCAAAATTTGAGAAACCTTAGGTATACACAATAATTAAGCATACATGCATCCAGCTAAAATTTCAAGTTCAAATTTAATTTATCTTGGGAGAAACGAACTATAAGTTTAAAAAGTTACTAGTTGCATAAATTTCTCTTTCTCATTTCTTATAACTCATTTATCAGTTTAAACATCAAATTTTAAAGGGTGATGATATAGCACACACGCATGAGCAACAACGGCAGCTGTTTAGGGCCGCGGCAAGTAGACGGCTCGGGGCAGGAAGGCGAGAAGAGGAGAAGAAAAGAAGGAAGGCAGGGAAGAGAGAAGGAAAACAGATAAGAAGGGAAGGATGAGGAAGAGAGGAGCTGGTCGCCGCCGTTGAGTTCTACGTACGTGTCGAGGGTTACAATCCAAAACCCTTTCCTTCGCTAGTTCATCAATTATTTTAGGGGTCGACATATGCGGTATGCATCTGGTGAGCATTTCTCACTTTGTTTGTTTTACACACAACCATGGTTGAAACACAGTGCATATAGTTACTTTGGGGTGTGGGGGCAACATAATCTCCTATAAAGTATTTTTAGTTTGTGCAATCAAGCCTCCAGTTAATTGAAGTCTAATTTTATTGATTTCATCAGCCTCTCAATTCTCTTTGCCAGTGTGGTCTATGCGTTCTTACAACTTACTGCACGTTAGCAATTTATAAACTACTCCCTCATGTCACAAAAGAATATCGTTCTAAATTTTGGTTATCAATATCTTTTAATATTTAAATTGAATACATGAAGACTGCACGTATATATTTTTTTTGAAAAGAACTTGCATGAAAAGTATAATTTTATAAGGATTTATAAATATATTATATTATAAATTTGTGACCAAAGTTGTGTTTTGGGAATCGTGTAGATGTCCAAAACTATATTTTTTTGTGACCGTAAATATAATTAATCTTGCATACAAGTTACCTATTAGTATAGCGGAAGGAATTGGAGCTCTCAGGTTGAAGCCGTACGTTAAGTCCTCCAATCGCAGGACGCCACCTTTCGCTGTTGGCGCCGTTCTTCGCGAGAACGCCGTTGCGCACTCGCTCTGCCCGGCCATCCGGTTGTTCACCCGCACGAGCCGGTCGATGCGCCTTTCGGTCTGAATTTTTTTTTCAATTTGGCCCCATGCTGCCTCCTTAATTCCGAAAATAGCTCCTTTGGTATCAAATTTGCAAATCTGACCCCATACCGAACGCGGAATTGCCAGACGCAAACACGTGGCATATCCCATGCTCAGGGAGCGCGAAAAGCTCGTGACCAGCGCGGCAGGCCAGGTGAGCGCGGAACCAAACGGCGTAGCGCGGAAGGTGACGGGTGCGGCCACCTTCCGCGCCACTGGAGCACGACAATTGCATCAGCCATTACGACATTGCCATTAGGCATTAATGGTAGCATTAAATTAATGATTAAATTAAAGAGAACATTAATGGTTGCATTACGGGAGAATGCAATGCATGCTTGCGTACCGCGGTACGCAAGAGCGGAAGGCAACCTCGACTTGGTTCTGTGCCCGCCAGCCAGCCGCGCTGGTCACGAGCTTTTCGAGCTATCCGAGCGCGGAATATGCCACATATTTGTATCTGGCAATTCCGCGCTCGGTATGAGGTTAAATTCGCAAATTTGATATCAGATGAGCTATTTTCGGAATTAAGATGCAGCACGGGCAGAGGTGGCCAAACGGGCCGCCCGCACGGCACGACCCGAGCCCGACGAGGCACGGCCCATTTCGGCCCGTGTACTATTCGTGTCGTGTCGTGCTACCACGGGCGGGGTGGCGCCTGCACGCCCATCGAGCATTCGCCGTCGCACGGCCGCCCGAGCCCGTTTAGCCCGTCGGGCCAAACGTGGCCCGTTTAGCCCGTTTGGCCCGTCAGAATGAAAAAATCCAAAAAATTCAGAAAAAATTCAGAAAAATTAGAAAAATATGTGCAACTCAAAAGTGGACATGAACATTGAAAAATTAGGACAATTATATTAAAAATGTAATAAAGAGCTTTATTAATGTCTAGTTGGCTGCCTCGTTAAAACATTCGTCAAGTAAAAACTCAAAATGAGAAAACCTTGACAAAGGAAAAAGAGTACAGCCTGTAGCTCTACAATTGTACATACATGATACATCTTTGTTCTATGTGTCGGTGTCATTGTCTAAGTATAAATTTTCGAACACCTCCGACAACTCTGGATTTTCCACAGAGTGTTGTGTTCGTGAATCGGCTTGTTCCCAGTCCTTCACAGTTAAAAGGATCTCTACCATCTCACTTGTGAGACTTGTTCTTCTCTCCTCCAATATTCTTCCTGAAAGACTGAAAGCAGATTCGGAGGAAACCGTAGAGACAGGAACAGTTAGCACATCACGTGCAAGTATGGATAACACGGGATATGTTAACTTATGAGCTTGCCACCACTGCAAGATGTCGAAGTCTTCTGAGTTGAAATCCACCGTATCGCTGTCCAGATAGGTGGATAGTTCTCCGCTCCTTGTGGGTCTTGACTGAGCAGGCGCTGGTGTAGTAGAAGAAGAAGACCTGGACCTGGAGGAAGAGGCACCGAAGATCGCACTCCACATCTTTGTCTTCCCACTCGAGGTGGGGGCTACTGGAGGTCGTTGAGCGGACTCTAACTTATTTTCATACCTTTGGTAAACCTCGTATAACCGAGAACGAACTTCAGAAATAGTTAGTATAGTCTAGCCCCGTAGCATCGAAGAAGATCAAGTGCAATTACCAAATGCACCAATTTTAGCTCTAGGATCTAAAAGAAATGCAAATGCATATAGGTAAGGGATTTGTCTCCAATATTTAAGGTATTTAGATTTCATGGCAACAACAGCCTCACGTAAAACTAAGTCATTTTCATGCAATTTTAATTGGGTAGCAATTCGTAAAATACTATGCACGATGATAGGAGATGTTGGATAGTAGACAGCGGACAAAATAACAGTTGCCTCATAAAAAATTTCTAAAAATGACAGTATCTTCTCAGCAACGAACCAATGTTGCTCAGTTAATAGCAAAGTATCGTCAGTGCTAGGATAGTGCGTTTGAATAAAAACAGAGAAAGTGTTCTTGTATGGCAAAAGATGCTTAAGCATAAGGTAAGTGGAGTTCCACCTTACCTCCATGTCCAAACCGAACTTTCTTGGACGTACACCCATCGCCCTGCAGAAGTTCTTATATTGTGATATTCTTACGTTAGAATTATTCAAGAAAGAAATCGCATCGCGAAAAGCTTTAATATACGGATTCAACCTCTTCAAACCACATTTGACTATAAGGTTGATAATATGACAAGCGCATCGTTGATGCACCAAGAAGGAATCGACATATGTACTCAATACTGGAGTAAGAATGTCCATAGCCCTCGAGTTTGCCACGGCGTTGTCTAAAGTAATTGCGAATATTTTGTCTGTAAGACCAAAATCCTCCACGACTTTCATATCTGAACCGCAATATTCTCCCCCGTGTGTGCTACATCAATTAATTTCAAACCTATAATCCTTTTCTCCATTGCCCAGTTGTCATTAACATAATGCGCAACTACACTAAGATAATCCTCCCTAGCCCGACCACTCCATAGGTCCGAGGTCAGGGCCACCGAAAATGTGCACGTACTAAATAGTTCTTTTATTTTATTACGACGTTCATTATAGTATTTCACTAGATCCCTAGTTGTTGTCTGTCTAGAAACGGAGACAAATCTAGGATTATACGCAGTCTTAATGTAATTTTGGAAAGAAGCAGACTCGCCAAAGCCTAGCGGTAAATCCTCAGAAGCAATTAAACGACATAGAGATTGGCGGGCTACTTGAGGATCGTAGTTCCAGCTAGATACCGTACCGTCGGGGTTGTATTGCAGCTGCGTCTGCCTCATCGCCAATCCTTGCTTGGTTCGACATCTTGTAGCATGTCTAAGCAAGTGTCCTGTTCCACCAGACTTCGCGGACAATTCATGGTGACAAATTTTACAAATAGCATATGGTACCTCATTTCCCGCTGCGTCTTGCTTGGTTGTCCTGTCGAAATTCTCCCACACTCCTGATGTAGACGACCTTGATCTCTTTGCTCCGGTTGCCGTTGAGCCTGATGCTGACGTGGAGCCTGATGACGGAACTCCACCATGCTCCTCTGGTGAAACCTCCGGTTCGTTTGAGGTAGCCGCAGCCGCCTCTATGGACGCAATTTCCTCCGATGAAAGTCTGTACTCACCAAGATCAAAGTTGTCGTAAGGACTGTCCATAATGAAAACTGCAAAATCGAAACTAACACTTTTACTACTTTCATCTTAGCATAACAAAAACGAACAATAAAAGCATTACAAAAATAGTATTGTATTTGTACCTCTTTCGCTGACTTGCGGCTGAAAATTCAAAATTCAAAAATTCGAGACAATTTTTTTGAATTTTCCCAAATGAGCTCAACACGGATTTGAATTTGCACAACACAATTGCAAATAGAGAATGGAGAATGAGGTGTGCTGCATGAGGGAGGGTGTGGTGGCTATTTATAGAAGAAATTTCGGAATTTTTTGAATTTTTTTGCTATTTTTTAAGACCACAACGGTCAAAAACGGTAAAAAAAACGGCTATTTTCAAAACGGCTGGAATTTTCGGGCCGGGCCGTGCCGTGCCTAGGCACGGCCCACCAGCCCGGCGCCTCGCTGCCCGCCGCCCCCCGCTCTGCCCGTAACCCCCCGACCCCCGTTTCTTCTTCCCATTCCCTCCCCGCCCCGGCGCCCCGCAATCGCCCGATCGCCTGGACCCGAGAGGCCGCCGGCCCGCCGCCTCCTCCTCGGTCCTCCTCGGACCTCGGCGTCCTCGCCTCCTCTCGGCGTCCTCGCCTCCACCGGCCGTCGCCTCCTCGGTCCTCCTCGGCGGCGTCGCCTCCCCCGGCCGCCGCCTCCTCTCCTTGTCCGGTCGTCAGCTCCCCGCGCCTCCTCGGTCCTCTACTCCTCAGTCCTCACCTCCCCACTCCCGCCGCCTAGATGGTCGTCGCCGACTCGCCTCCCCGCGTCCGCGGCCCCGCTGCCGCCTCCTCTCTCGTCCGTCGTCACTCGTCGGGTCCCCGCGCGCCTCCTCGTCCTCGCCTCCCCGCCTCCTCGGCGCGTCGCCTCCCCCGCTCCGCGCGCGCGCGCGCGTCCGCCTCGCCGCCTCGGCTCGGCCCTCCCTTGCATCATTTGATCTGTAGGTCATATACAAAATAAAGCTTCCAGGTAATGCAGTGCTAGGTGAAGGAAAAGCAGAAAAACAGAAACATGCTATAATTTTCACTCGAGGTGAAGGTCTACAAACTATAGATATGAATCAGGTATGCAGCATTGGTGCGTCTGGTTCTGCAAGGATTTTTTCACCGTCTGTTTATACCATGCTACCATATATAACAGGAACATTATATGGAGGAGACTTTGAAAATGAGAAATCTGCCGCAAGAGTTTCTGAAGAAACATAATGGTGCGAGGTATCCATCTATACTTGGTGTAAGAGAACATATATTCACTGGCAGGTATATGTCGCCAACTTGCTGACCCCCCCCCTCCTTCTAAATTTGTGATTAATTTGTGCTGTTGCTATTTACTTGCATAAATTAGACTACAATCATGTGGTTGGTTTTGCAGTGGTTCTTCTCTTGCGCCGTTCATGTCAAACCAAGAGACAAGCTTTGTGCCTATTGGACAACGTGTACTTGCCAATCCTTTGAGATGATTCATCTTACTATGGATATATGACTTTGTCACAATATAGTATGTATTTCATGTTTTTATGGATTTATTGTACTCATTTCAAGTATGGTTCTTTCTGCAAGTTCATATGTTTATAATTCCTTAACTCTGTAATGAACATTGGATTATGGGGATTTTCAGTACAGTGGTAATGTCTATTTATTCGGTTGAGTTGGCTACTTAGTTTTGCTTCTTTCTTCAACAGTACTATTCACCAATGCTCGATATCTTTTTTGTCTGTAAAGAAACTTAAAAGAATTTTTTGGTGATCTATTTTCCTGAACATCTTTCTGTGCAGAGTTCGATTTCATTATGGGCAATCCTCATATTTTCGATCGACTTTTCCACCTCACAAGGGGTGGTATAGGCAAAGCATCTAAGATTAAAAATTTTAGCGGGGATATATTTGCTGGTATGCTATTAACTTTTTGCCATTATTGTTTGGTTCTGGTAAATTTGGAAATATTATGTTACTATCTGTCTTTTTATGACAGGATTCAGTTCAACATTGCGTGAAGGAAATGTTACACCAAGTTGTCAAGGGAAGAGATGGCAGTCTCAATCAAATTCCACTATTTGAGCCGAAAATAGCAAATGGTAATGCAGAATAGACACTGAGTCATGACGTCTACTGACTTAGACATTGTTTTGATTTCTTCAGAATGTTGTCCTGCTACTACACTACTATTGGTTTTTACTTGAGCACAATGGTACTATCTTTGCCCTAGACTTTTCAAGTTTCTGAACCATCGGTTAATCTTAACCTTTGTAGTTTTCCTGTTCCTTTTCAGATTACAGTATGGACTGTATATGTATTCCTCTATGTGCGCTCAGTATCTGTCTCTTTATGACAGGATTCAGTTCAACATTGCATGAAGGAAATGTTACGCCAAGTTGTCAAGGGAAGAGATGGCAGTCTCAATCAAATTCCACTATTTGAGCCGAAAATAGCAAATGGTAATGCAGAACAGACAATGAGCCGCGACGTCTACCGACTTTGACATTGTTTTGATTTCTTCAGAATGTTGTCCTGCTACTACACTACTATTGTGAACCTTGGTCGGGCGATTAGCCCCAGGCTTGCTGAATCACTCATTTAGTCCGCTGCAATCATTTTCCAGTTATATCGCAGATTGTGTTGGTCGGGCGATTAGCCCCCCAGGTCTGAATCACTCATTTAGTCCGCCACAATCATTTTTCCAGGTAATTTCTACTGTCTTATGGTTGTCTTCAGTTTTCAAGGTTCTACTGTCTTATGGTTTTCTTTTGTTTTTACTAGGTCTGCTGATCGACTCGCTGTTTCGTATGCCTCAGCCCCCGATAGAATGATCTGTCCTTTCGCAAGGACCATCTTAGCTTTGCTTCATTTTTTAAAAAAAAAACTACATAATAGTCAGTAGTTCATCAAAGCAGAGGATTCCCTACTAATTCTAAATAATAGAGGTAGCAGTGGGTTCATCGCCCAATGTTCTCTTTTCCTTCTAAATACACTTAGTTCTGTTACTTGTTGTGCTTATGAAATGATCCCAGTCTTTAGCGTAAATTCGTAACTGATTTGCCAACTGAGTGTCTACCTGATTTTGTTTATCTTTCTTCGATACTTACACGTTGCATATACCAATTTCTTTGTACTATGCCTCTTCGTTTTATTTCTGTTGTTTTGCTAAGTGGAATTTTTTTCCATACATGGTGAATTTACATCCTGTATTAGTGAGTTGTCCTTCAGATTAATTTACTTATATTTTGCTCTTTATATAGAAGCGCTTATGCAGAACCTTCATGTTCTACACAGGTTTCATGAGGTTTTCTGTGTTTTTGGTCCGCTGGCGCGATTGGTTAATAGTGCCCTAAAAGCCATCAACTACAGGATGAGCTCCGGAAGTCCTTACGTAACGAGTAATACCTGCGAATTTTCACCTGCCTTTCTCTTTATTCCCCCTATTCGGTTAGGATATGTACAATAGTACAGATAGCTGCTGTCTATAGCAACTCTCTATGTCACTTGTAGACAGCACTAAACACAGCTTATACAATGGTTGTGGTGATACGGTCGTTACAAGATTGTAGACAATATATAATCTTTTAATATTTTTTTTGTTTCTGATGCTACAGTCAACTACAGGATTGTAGGTAACATCTTTCTCTCTCTCTATTCTCTTTCATCTACATTAACGAAAATCTTACATAGAGGCTATAGACAACTGATATATGCCTATTATACATGCTCTTAGGCCAATTACAGTTCACTTATTGTGTTGTTCATGCAGGGATGCTGCAAGAGTCTACAAGAAATCCCCACGCATCGTAGTCTTATCTGTCATTCATCTTAATCTATCTTCTGTGTACACCTTTTATTGCTGTTGTCCCTCACGAATAGATACTGTACTGCGACCATCTGACCATCTGCATATATGTGATAATGTGAAGTTACTCTTCCAAACATATGTTATTTTTTATGTACCATGCCAGCCATGTCCGGACATATATAGCCTATGAACATACATATATATAGTCAATGTTTCGCATCTACATGCCTATACTTGCTTAGCTGTAGTACAGTACTATGTTCCTTCGGACGATACGCTGCGCAGCAATGAATTTTTACTTAGCCAGTTTTTCCCCTAACTGATCCATCTATTTAGCTTCGAGCCTGGGGATCTTTCCCGCATAGAATTAACCCTCTTGTTTATGTATTCGTATGCACAACCATTTCATTGCCCCATCTCGCCTCAACCTGTTACCTGCACATCATCCAGACTTTTTCAACACGGCGCAGCATCGCGCGCCTACGTGCCTAGTAGATTTTAATTTGTCAAATGAAAAAAATGCATGCGATCGATGTACGTGGGGGGTACTTGCCTCTCTTTTTTTCCCTTCTGGAAGAAGGGCTTGGACGATGGACTCACCGCCTGGGGCATACGCGTACATCTGCACATAAATTAGGGAGGTTAGTAAATATATGTAAGCGTGCCATGCATGTGTCTTTGTTTCTCGAGGAGGACAAGATAAAGAAAGATGCACGCATAGAAATATATATAATATAAATTGGGTTGTCTATTGATCAGATGATTGAAATCTTGGGTTGTCTATTCATCTGGTGATTAAAATCTTATTAAATTTCAGACACTTTTCTTAGCCTTTGGATAAAGATCCAACCATTATCATCACTTCCATCACTTCTTATATAAACTCAACCCTCACCCATAGAAAAAAACTAAAATGAAGAATTATTGTAACCTAGACAAAAAGTAAATTTAAGTTTAGTGAACCCCTACAAAATACAAAGACAAAGAAAATTCTAACCTACACAAAAATAAAGTAAACCTAGTTGAATCTCTACAAATACAAAACAAATATAACTAAAAATAGTAGTAAAGCTAGTAGTGTGCAAGTTTATGTGACTAAGAGATTTGAAATTTCCAGGCAAAACCGAATACAACATACGCACAGTCGAGGGAATGTCCATCTCCCGCGCTCGCCGCCACCTCCAGCTCGTTGCCGCCTTGTATGAACACGAGGTCCATGGCCATGAGATCATCGTAAAGATCCGCGATGCCCTTCACGAATCCTCGCTTCGTCGTCTCGATCACCGGCGGCGGCTGAACCTGCTGGCGGCGGCGGTAGCCATGTCGTCGACGATGCATGGTGCCGCTGGGGGGCCTGGCTCGTGCAGATGCCGCTGCCGAGGTGCCGCCGTAGTTGCGACGTCCCGTGCTTCTTGGGGTTGCATGCCAGCGTCCTGCCGCATTTCCTGCACGTCGCCTTTTCGGAGCTTCTGTTGCGGTCGAAGTGCTCCCACACGGAAGACGAACGCCGCCGCCGCTTCATCAGGGGCACGGTGCACCGTGCCATATACGTCGCGAGCACCCGCGAGAACAGACTGGCCGTCGTCGCTGCACGGGGCCAGATATATAGCCCCACGGTCGCTCATTGGCTCGTTTCGTTTTGCCCCAAGCAACTGTCCTTGGCGGGCGCGGTCGCTCATTGGCGCGTTTTGCCTTACCCTGCATTGACTGACTCGTTTTGTGAGCTCATTGGCTCGTTGCGGCTGTCTTTGTCGACGGCAAAGGTAGTTGTCGACGGGGGCGCGGGGAGCTCTCAGACGGATGAGTAACTGTAGCGAAGGTGTGAACGCAGCGGTGTATCGAAAAGGTGCCCCGGATACGGCCTGGTAAAAAAAGGTAGCAAGGGTGCGAACGTAGCTATGTCCCCGATACCGGTCCCCGGCGTTCAAGCAGAGAGAAAACGGAACAAGTCCGAGAAGAATCGAGGAAATACACTGCTGGTGCTGGACTCCATGAAGATGCAAACTCCTCGTGTGCCATTGATGGAATGTCAGAAGAATCCTGATCGATGGCTGCTCATGGTTCAATCACTGAGGCCGATATTGAAAACAGAGGAATTCTTGTGCGATAGATGCGAAGCTGATATTGAAAACTGTCGGACCCGGATTTTCTAATCCGAATCCTCTGTGAAAACGTCGTGCTATTCCCTGGATCAGTAGATAGCACTCACAGGCATTGCTGAATCATTCATACATGGCGTGAACTAAAGTATCAATATTACAAACAACAGAGTGACATAGACCACGTCGGGTCGAGTTTTACAACAGGGGCCGATCAGGCCAAATTGATTACAATACAGAACACCGATTACGGTAGCGGAAGCAAAAGGGTAGAGCTCATCTCTTCACAGCAAGCGATCGGGCAACTCACGTATGATCGATATTACCCAAGGACCCGGATAATATCGGTTGTGCATGAAGTACCAATGAAGTCATCTTAGATCTGCGTCGAGGCCTAGACTACTGAGATCTAGACTACTCTTCGTCGTTTCCTTGTCCATCAACTTCTGGTTCCTCGTAGTAAGCATAGTCTCCTCCATCAGCGTCATCTGAAGGGTTTGGGGGAGAGCGAGGATGAGCACAACTACCGTGCTCGCGAGCCAATACACAATGCAATGATATACATGCAAGGCTTACAAGGATGGCTCGGTTCTTTTATTTTGAAAGCAATACTTTTAAATATCATAAGTACAAATTCCTAGCACTTAGCATTTTTAACAAATTTCATTTTAGTTAAAGAGAGAAATTGTGCAATATTTGTATCAGCAGAGGTTACCTCCACCTTCATGCTTAATTTTGATTGTGGTTACATCCACCACTAAACGACACTGGGTACAAAGACCCAGGAATAACCAATCTCAGGGCTAGGTGAGCCCGCCACAATTTTCATACCACCCAACAAGGTTTTTGAAATAGAACTAACTCAAGTTAAGTTCCCATGTCCGCCTTTGACCGTAGGCACGGCTGTTTAAACAGTTTATAACTCTGCAGAGATTGTACACTTTACCCACAAGAGACAATTAACTCATTGCCCTACACGATTCCGTGGTCGTGTAGTCGAGAGGTTGTCACAATAACTTTTCTAAATATCTCGCCCCTTCCCTCGTCTCACCCATATGGGGTTATGCCCATACGTTGCGCGGATGTCCACCTCGGCCGATCGGCGTGGCGTGGCTACACCTCGGCCGATCGCGAACTTCACCCTTGACTCGGTGTCCCATCCAAGCCCGACATACCCGAGCTTGTGCCTCCTTTAACCCTCCGGTGAGATGATTTTCGGATTCGATAAATGTACTAAGCCAAGTCGCAGTTTGTTGCGCACTTGTGGTTGTACTGTTATACACAGAGGTCGTGACAAGATTAAGTCCTTAGGTTGTCTCGGACGGCTCAACCACATTCCCGCCATTCTCGTACTACATCCACACCCACCATCTTACCATCCGCCTGCAGACGGGTATTAGCAGTTTAGGGTTTTTGAGATGTAAAAATACAACAATTCAACCATCTCAGTCATTTACCCGCAATGACTGCCCAAATCATTTTATGTTTGAAAGGATGATGATTAGGACATTTTAATGTCCCGGTACTTAAGCAAGTCTAGCATGTCGCTTAAGTACAACCTATGTCTAGCATTACCATATAGTTACTAGGGTGACAATGGTTAAGGGATTCAAGTTGTCCAGGGTGGCATAATAATTAGTTAATCATCAAGTGGGTAATTAACTACCTTAAACTTTAACATACATTTGTTTAAAGAATTAAAGCATGCAATTTGCTATTTTAAAAGAATATAATTTGCATAAAATGTAGGCTCAATATGATCAAAGTATTGACTCGCCTTGGTTGTAGGGGAGAGAGTCCGAGTAGTCTTGTCCTTGATCGACGTGGAGGTCTCAGGCCTCCAAATCTACGCGGTAAGTACGGAAAAATAAACGACAGAGCAACAAGAGCAATTAAATACACAAGAGTACGCAAATGAACTCCAAATTGAACAAGACCTATGCCATTAGCAAGATCTTGATTTTAGAAATTTTAGAAATTTATTTCATAATTTTGGAGTTGAAAAGAGGAGATATTAATATTTAAAGTCTAGCTTTGAATTAAAATAGAAAAAGGCTGAAATCACATAAATAAAGAAAAACAAAAGCGCCCGATTAAACAAACTGCCCGCCCAAGGCACAGGCTAAGAGCGCACAGCCGCGCTGGCGCGCCCACGGCAGGCGCGCCCACGGCGCTGCTCGCCCTAAAAGCCGAGGCGGGCGCGAGGCAGGGGAGGCGCGCACGCCGCGGGGAGAAAGGAGGCGGCGGAGGTGGAGGAGGGGCGGCGGCCGAGAGGAATGGGGAAGAAAGGCGCGGCGGCGGCGGTGACAACGGCGGCGGCCGGGAGGGTCCGGCTCACGGTGACCAAAGGGAGATGGAGGGGCGGGCGCGCGCGGCGCGCCACGAGCGGCGCGGCGGCGGCACCGAGATGACGACGACGACGACGCACGGCGGCGGCAACGAGGAGGTAGGCCTTCGCCCTTCTTCTTGCTCGGGGTGGGGAGGTTGAAGGGCACCGGGGGTTTAAAGCCGGCGCGAGGGGGTCCGGTGGCGGCGCGGCGCGGCGCGGCGCGTGCGCGGCGGGCATGATTGCGGCGAGGCGTGCGGGAGGGCGCCAGACGGTGGCGTACGCAGCGCGGTGAGGAAGGGAGGAGAGGGGGGGTCCGGTCCGGCCGGGGGAACGAAGGGGGCCCCGGCGAGGGGTTGACCCGGGAAGGGGGGAGAAAAGGGGCATCACAAAAACTAAGGCCGATATTGATGCGAAGCTGGAATTCAATAGTCAAGAATCTAACAACTAGAATTTTTAAACAACCTTTATAGATAATATAAAGGTTAAAAAAATCGGAATTTGGGATTTAAACTAGCCTTTTTCATATTTCAAATATATATTTTTAATTTTTCAAATATTAGCATTTTCAATGTCTCAAGTTTGTAGATTGATTATAGCAACTAACAAATAAAGTTTTATCCATTTGAACTAACTAAGGTAGGATTCTACACGTTCTTTGGCAGTAAAAATTATTATTTTTTCTTATGTAGCCCATGCAGGTGCACAGGTTGATGACAAGTATACGGCCGACCTACCAGGGCCGACATATGCCGTATGCATCTGGTGAACATTTCTCACTTTATTCGTTTTGACACAACCATGCTTGAAACACAGTATATATAGTTACTTTTAGGGGGGGAGCAACATAATCGTATTTTAGTTTGTGCATGCAATCAAGCCTCCAGTTAATTGAAGTCTAATTTTATTGATTTCAGCCTCTCAATTCTCTTTGCAATGTGGTTTATGCGGTCTTACAACTTCACTGCATGTTAACAATTTATAACCTACTCCCTCCTGTTACAAAAGAATATCAATTTGGGGATCCTGCGGTCAATTTTTCTAAACTTTGGCTATCGATATCTTTTGCAATATTTGAAATTTCCAGGCAATTGAGAATTAGCAAAAAACCAAATTGTGAGAGCTCCCAGGAGATTTAACTTATAATGCTTAATCTTCCAAATGGTCCTGAACAATCTTCGCATGGAGAGAGAATTCTGAGAAAATGGCCTTTGGTTACTGTAGCTAAAATTAATTCTTTTGTGAAAATTTTCAGGATAGTGGTGGGGATGAATTTCACATGGCATGAAAGAGAATAAATTGTTATGAACAAAAAAA
Organism: Ampelocalamus luodianensis; assembly: GCA_036346255.1. Lineage (NCBI taxonomy): Eukaryota > Viridiplantae > Streptophyta > Magnoliopsida > Poales > Poaceae > Ampelocalamus > Ampelocalamus luodianensis. Next base: position 42,915,052 of record CM070631.1, read on the forward strand.
TTTGAATCTCCTCATTTGGAGTTCATTTGAATTTTCTATGAATTTTTGAAGTTAATCCAATTTTCAGTGTAAAAACAATTCGTTTCAGAAATTAATTCTAATTTTGAAATTTTCTGAGACAGTAACATGTTTCAAACCTATTCCCAATTAAATTAAATAAAAATAGAAACCAACAAAATTGGTTTAACTCAATTTGGAGCTAAATTGAATTAGTTATGAATTTTTGAAGTTATTTGAATTTCTTGTGCAAAAGTAATTCATTTGAATTTCTAATCACATTAAATACTTTTTGTACGCGACTTGAGCTAGCCACGGTCATCGACGGTGGGACCGTGGTCATCGTTGACTGGTCAACTCAACCGGTCAAACGACCACAAGCCCACGTGTTATTGACTTAGCCGCAACATAGTGCATGAACCAAAGGTTCACAAAGATACATTGGTCCATGGATCACGGGTGGTTTCTTTGTGTAGACCGGCCCACGTATCATTGACTCTAAAGGAAAATCGGGTTTTAATTCTCTTCAATTTACATTCACGGGCCCACTCGCCATACTCATTGTGCGATATTAACTCGAAATAACTACCGCTTAACCCTAATCCAACGAGATTACGACTAATGATTAGCTATAGTATGAGTCGGTTTCCAAATGAGCGCTCTCGGTCTTTGGCGTTGCGCGCTCATCGCTGCGCGGAGGCTGCGGCGATGGTCGAGAAGACCAAAATAGGATCCCCACACGGCGAACATCCCGGCACTAGCGGCGAGCACGCCGCGATGTCCATAGCGCGCAGGCGATCTTTGGCGGCGGTGGTGCTCGATCGGGCCCGCGCGATCTGTTGCTAGCAAGGAAGGAATCCACGTTTGACCTGCGCTGTTTATACGCCGCGCGTCGCCACGTTTGCGCCCGAGCAACAGCCGCCGCCGTCTTTGGTCACCGCGCGCTTGCCCGGTCGTTATCAAGGCCCGCTCGGCGGTGGTCACGCTCGGCGACAAGCAGCTTGACCTCCTCGAGCGGGAAGCTTAACGCCTCATCGAGCAGCAACTAGGTCGTTATCAAGTAGTAACCGCTCCCGTTTGACTGGAGCACGGAGATGCATCAAGGCCTATTCGAGCAAATAGTCCTACCACTATGCTGTACATGCCAGTGAGGCATAAAGGGTAAATTCTAGTATTCACATTTTATAGCGGTCAAGTCCTTAATCATTCTTTCTTTGAAAGACCGTTCGGCCGGAAAGAGAGTCAATTTTACGCGCCGCCCGCCGGGTCTGATAGGTAACTCGAGAACCTGGTTCACCGCCGGGTTGTTATCCGCAACTCGAGAAAATGGTACGCGCCCGGAGGTGGTTCTTGGAGCGATGCACCGCTTTCGTTTGACTGTAGACGTAGGTGGTTCTTGGAGCGATGGAGCAGGGCTAACAGGCCGGGAGCAGGCCGAATGCAGACTGTAGCAAAGGTGTGAACGCAGCGTTGTACCTGTTGGGAAACTATGGGCCTGACCCTATAGTCGGCCCATTAGTGGGCGCCCCATCCCAAATCCTAGCAGGGTCGTAGCCTATAAATAGGGAGTGCTATTCATTGTAAATGATCGATGGATGAAGGAATAAAGAGAAGCAAGACGCCCCCCTACATCTCTGTGTTCTATCTCTTGTTTCTGTTCTTGTGTTCATGCATTGTTCTTACGATTCTGAGTTTGTCTACGAGGTTATCGCTCGGACTGGACTCGCCAGCGACGATTCCTCAATACGTTATCAGCACGATCGACTCTCCTCGCATTGAAAAGGTAACCGTCGATGAACGACACTCGTAGATTGAATCGTTTTTCTAGATTGCTTTCAATTCTGCAAATTGTTGCTTTCTAGATTGTTCGCTACGGTGCAAATCCTCTCTAATCTACCGCGAGCTGACTTGAAGTCGCCGGCCAAGCCGATCGGTTGGATTGCTTGAAAGAGACGATGTTGATTGCACCGTAGATCATCGCAGGAACAGAAATTGGATGTACTGTATTACATCGCATCGCATTGCATACATGAACAATATATATATATATAAAATATATATATATATATACCGTAAACGGCGCACCATCACCGCACCATCACCGGCCTTTGCCACCCGCATGTGGCGGCACCGCCACCACCGCCCATATGCGCCGCTCCCGCCGAGCCGGCCTTGAAGAAAACGGCCGGCGACGCCTTGAAGAGATGGGAGCGTCACCTCTGGCCCGAAGCCGACCGGAGCCGCGTTGGAAGCCGTCGGCCGACCACCCGCCTCTGTGCGCATCGCCAAGCCCGTGCAGGCCTACGGCCGCCCTCTGGTCGCCGCCGTCCATGGCCTGTAGCCATCTTCCACCGCGCCGCGCCGCACCCGGCATCGCCGAACCGCGATCGGCTCGCAGCCGCCATGCCGTGCTCGGCCACACCGCGACTGACACCGGCCGCACCGGTCTGCCGCGCCCGCCGCTCGCGGCGGCATCGCACCGCCGCGCTCCCGCAATGGCCACCGCGCCACCGCGCCACCGTAGCGGCTCTCGCGGCGCGCTCGTGGCGCGCAATCGCCGCCCGAAGCGCGCCCGACCGCCTCGGGTCCCTTGAAGCCGCCGCCGCCGCCGCGCGCCCTTTCCCGCCGCTGCGCTGCTCGCATCGTCGGCCTCGGTTGCGCAGCGCCGTCACCCTCCGCCGCTGCCGCGAGCGAGCCTCGCATGCCGCTCGGCCACCCGGCAGCAGCGCCGCCGCCTTGAAGGCATCTCCCGCGGCCACCGCCGCAGCGACCCGCCGCCCTACGGTCGGCGCGCGCGCGCCGCCAAGTCGACCGCCTCGCGCCGCCGGCCGCGACCTCGCGCCACGCCGCAAGAGCCGGCGCCAGGAGCCGCTGCCAGCAACACGCCGCAAGAGCCTGCGCCAGGAGCCACCGCTCCCATGTAAAGTGCCCGCAAGGGGCTGCCCTGCGTCGCCGGCTTGTGCACAGGGTTGGGGGAACCCTAAATCCCCCACCCCTTCTTCGTTGTGGCCGGTTGGGCCGAACAAATGAGTGGGCCATGAGGCGCGGCCCAATAACCAGATTGGCCCACTTTGATTTTGCAGAAAAACACCTCGGAATTCCAAAAATTACGAGGATACCTGTGCGGGTGAGGAATTTTTGCAAAAAGAACCTTAAAATTCTGAAAATTACGAGTATTGTGCGGCAAACCCCCCCCGAAAATTGGAATTTTACGCGCAAATTGTCTCAGAACTGATATTTTGCGTGTTAACCCCTCAGAAATTTTGAAAATTACGCGTAAATTTTTTCTCTGTACTGAAATTTTACGTGTTAACCCTTGAAAGTTGCAGATTTTGCCTAAAGTTATTTTTCCAGCAGAAAAGGGCCTCGAGAATCCAAATTTTTGCATAATTTTGAACTTGGAAGTATATTTATTCTAGTTATTGTTTTTTCTATGCAATTTATTACTGTATTTCTTGTTTTTATTACCGTGATCGTTTATATTGCTTTTAATCACTAAAAATAGCAGTAAATCATGAAAAATGCATAGAAAAATACGGGAATATGAACCTGGAGTTCGAAGAGCATTGTGAGAATTTTGCAACCATCTTATACAGATTACCAGCAGTAATCCTTTGAACTTTTTGCATGAATATGAAGATGACTAGCATCACGAACTAGTAGTCAGAATTTGTACAGAATTTATAACAGTCTTCAATTTTGTGGTAATGTAATCACGGATGAGCAGAAGATTGAGAAGACTCTATACCTTTCACCCGAACGCGGTGCAATCCGCAAGCAACTATCGTCAAGACGGCTACATGAAGTATGCCGAATTAATTGACATCATGCAAGTTGCAGAAACTCAAGATGATATTCTAAGAAAGAACTTCATCTCGCAACCACCTAGTAGCAATGTTGGCCATGAAGTCACTGCTAGCAGCTACAAGGTGATGAAGCCTCTCACGAATGAGAGGAAGAAGAAGGGTAAGGTCGTGCATCGCACATTATTGATGTTTTCCAGTCTAAGAAGAAGGGCAAATGATAGCATGAGGCATACCTCGCCATTGTAAGCACAGAGGATTCACATCCATTAGCCGCACTTATGAATGTGAACGACCCGATGTGACCCCATCATCCCTCCTTTGGACATCGCGCGCCACGGTAGTAGGCGTCCAAGAGGAGAAGATCGCGCATGGAGCCGATTTAGGCAGAAGTTCCTGAATACTTTGCCTATTAGATCCAGTGCACGCATTGCACTCGGACATTTTTTAGAAACTTGCAGTTTGTAATTGAAGTAGAATTTTGAATTATTGAATAATGGTTGCAAGCTCTAGGAGAGCAAAGCATTAAATTCTTATTATGAGTCCCGCAAGACTTATTTTCCCGTCTTTATAATAGCAAGTTACGTTCTGATATCTGAAGTATTTTATTTATGTGTTGCTTGTTTTCTGCTACATATTAATAAAGTACATTATATTAGAACGCGTGTGGCGCCCTATGGAGGAAGTGTGCTTAGCATGTAGCGGCACAACGAATACCATCCTGAGAGAAATAGAAATTTTTCCAGTCGATCAGCAAGAATACTGGTAGTCTTACGACAATCGCAGGCAGCGATACTTGTATAATAGGCTCAGGAAGGGCCACAATTATACTCCCAATGGGCACAACTTTGGTCATTGAAGAAGACTTGTTGTACCCAGAATCGACTAGAACTCTCAAGGATATTTGCGCTAACAGTTTCCGTGTAGAGACTGAAGAAGAGTATGGTACAGAATACCTGCTCATTACAAAGCGTGAAGAAAGTGAAAAATAGCATTAGAATTGTTTTCTTCATATGAAACTGGGCTATACTACACTAATATTAAGGCACCTGTAGCCTATACTGCCTTGAAAACCGTATTTAGAAGCTCTGAACTTATCTATCTCTGGCATGATAGATTATGCCGCCTAGGTCTTAGGATAATGAGAGATATAATTAACAATTCACAGGGACATAATATGAAAATAAAGAATTTCCCGAATCTGGAAGAATTTGTGTACCCCGTATGTGCCACCGGGAAATTAATTACTAGACCTTTTGCTCTGAAAGCGAAGGATAAAGTCCCTGCATTCCTGGACCGAATCCAGGGAGACATTTGCGGTCCTATATAGCCCCTGTCAGGGTTATTTTAGGTATTTTATAGTGCTCATCAATGCTTCCTGGGAATGGTCGCACGTATGTTTATTGTCTACGAGAAATCATGCTTTTGCAAAGCCAATCTCGCAGATAATTAAATTAGAAATATTTTCCCTGATCATCATATGAAGTCCACCTGAATGGACAACGCCGGAGAATGTACTTCGAAAGCATTTGATGATTATTGCACGAAAATGGGAATTAAAAGTTGAGCATTCTGTACCGCTTATCCACACCTAGAATGGACTAGCAGAACTTTGAAGAATTGTAATTTACCAACTACATGTTGGGGACACGCAGTCCTGCTCGCAGCAGCTCTCATCAATTTAGACCATCGGCCTATAACATCCATCCACCTATGCAACTAGCGCAAGGGTCAGCACCGAAAACTACTCATCTTCGCAGGTTTGGTTGCAATGGTTATATACCTATACCACCACCACAGCGAAATACATTGGGTTTTCTCCGAAAGTCTGGAATATACGTTGGTTATGAGACAGCATCCATAATCAAGTATTTGGACTCTATGACTGGAGATTTGCATAATACCCGATTCGCTGATAGTACAATAGATGAGATTAGTTTCCCGTCATTAGGGGGAGGAAATCAACCCTTGATAATAATATCGGGAAATAATTGAAGCCTAGAAGACATTTGAAGTCCAGAAGATAATTGAAATCTATGCATATGACCCGAGCACTAGTGAAGCAAATAGAGAAGTCCAGAAGATAATTGCAATCCGGAAGATAATTGAATTGAAGTCTAGAAGACAATTGAAGTCCAGAAGATAATTGATTTGCAAGTATTAGCGAATCAACTGCGACTACTTTAGTGATTTGAAGAGCGTGAATAAGTAGCATTTGCCTGCAAGCAATGCACCGGAGAGGATTGAAATACCATTGAAGGTATCCCTAATCCCGTCCAAAGGCCTCAGAATAAAAGGACGAGAACTCCGGTCCCTTGAATCCGAAGTAACCGGGGACGCCTGGTGAAAAAGGATAAGAAGGACTTGACACACCGATCACCAAGTGCCCGAACGGAAGGTAGCCAGTTGAGATCTGGCATCAGTATGGAACCTTCAGAAAAGGCATACCAGAATTGAACATTCCCATGAAGGGAGACATCAGCATGGATGTGTGCGCACACATCGGAGTTTAAAAACTAAAGGGACTTGCCCCGCAATGAAGCAGCGGTGAGCAAGTAGAAGTATTAAAAGAATCGCCCCTTGAAGAAATAGCTATAAACTTTATGACCTCGGAAGAACCTTTGAATATTACAACAGCCAATGTCGACACTTACTTTGCAAAGAAACTTGCCACAATCATCAATCTTGATTTAGAGCCTGCATCGCTCGCTGAATGAAAGAAAATATCAGATTGAGAAGATTGGGAGAAGGCAATAGAAACTGAATTATTCTCTCCGAATAAAAGAAAGACGTTTGGGCCTGTAAGCCGCACGCCTCCCCTTGTGCACCCCGTAGGGTATAAGTGGGTATTTGTTCGAAAGAGAGATGAAAAGAAGCAAGGCTCGTTGTACAAGTTTTCACTGGACATCCAGAAGATGATTATGAAGAAACCTATTCCCCGGTCATGGTCGGAACTCCCTTTTAAATATTTATCTCAATGGCAGTGAACTTGAAGTTAGAAGTGAAATTGATGGATGGGGTACCAGCATACCTTTATGAAATATTGGATTCGGACATTTATATGAAGTTACTTGAATGTATCACTGTCCCGAACCAAAACAGAGCAAATAGAAATATGTACAGTGTGAAACTCAAAAGGTCATTGTACAAACATAAGCAATCAGGCAGAATGTGGTATAATCGCTTGAAGCGACTTTCTATACAAGAAAGGCTACACGAACAATGAGAATAATCTCTGTGTATTTATACAAAGATCCCAGAATGGATTTTGTATAATCACAGTGTATGAAGATGATCTGAATATCATCGGAACCCTGAAGGATATTAGGAAAGCAAGCTCTTACCTGGAGTCGGAGTTCGAAATTTGGGTAAAACCAAATTTTGCCTAGGATTGGAGCTTGAGCATGTCCCTGAAGGAATATTAGTATATCAGTCAACCTACACTCAGAAGGTGTCAGAAAGGTTCGACTTTGCAAAGGCATACCCTTTGAAAGTGCCAATGGTCGGGAGATCTTTGCAGTAAGACAAAGACCCGTATAGACCTAAAGAAGAGGGGGAAGTCCTGGGACCGGAATTCCCACACTGAAGTGCAATAGAAGCACTAATGTATTTAACAAACTGTACTAGAACGGACATTGCATTTGCCGTGAACCTATTAGCAAGGTATAGTACAGAACCTACCAAAGGTATTGGCAGGACATAAAGGACATCTTCCGATACCTCCAAAGAAGTAAAGAACTTGGTCTATTCTACAGAAAGAATCAAGACTTAACTATGAATGACAATGCATATAACGGGTGCTTGTAGGACCCACATACAGCAGCAAACAGGCTATGTATTCCTATGTGGTGGAATCGCAATTCCATGAAAATCGTCTAAGCAGAGTCTTGTACCGACTTCAACGAACCACTCAGAATAATAGCATTGTATGAGGCCTCACAAGAATGTGCTTGGCTTCGGCGGATAATTCACCACATCCAGCAGTCATGTGGATTGAATACCGCACCAACCCCCACTATTATCCATGAAGATAATGCAGCTTGTATTGCACAAGTACAGATGGGTTATGTGAAGAGTCATCTCACAAAGCATATCAACCCCAAGTTCTTTTATGCTCATGAAATGCAAAAGATGGACGAAATTAAGGTATTGCATAGTCATGTGAAAATCTTGCAGATTTGTTCACTAAATCACTTCCAGCATCTAGCTTTGAAAGGTGCGTACGTGGAATTGGAATGATGAGACTTAGAGAAGTGCAGAATTCAGGGGGAGAACCTTCACAAACTCATTACTAAAGCTTGATCACGAAGATCGAGTACCCAAAGAGCAAATCCTGGAGATTAAATGAAATTGGGTGGATTGTACTCTTTTTCCCTTGACGAGTTTTCCTGAAGTTTCTCGGCTAAGGTTTTTAATGAGGCAATTCGTGCATCACAGCAGAACGTGTATCATGTACTCTTTCTCCAAATTTTTCCCACTGGGTTTTTATGGAGTTTTGACGAGACATGGACATAATGGATGGGTGCCCAAGGGGGAGTGTTGGGAAACCATGGGCCTGACCCTGCAGTCGGCCCATTAGTGGGCGCCCCATCCCAAACCCTAGCAGGTCGTAGCCTATAAATAGGGGGTGCTATTCATTGTAAAGGATCGATGGATGAAGGAATAAAGAGAAGCAAGACGTCCCCCTACATCTCTGTGTTCTATCTCTTGTTTCTGTTCTTGTGTTCATGCATTGTTCTTACGATTCTGAGTTTGTCTACGAGGTTATCGCTCGGACTGGACTCGCCAGCGATGGTTCCTCAATAGTACCGAAAAGGTGCCCCGGATACGCTCTGGTAAAAAAAGGTAGCAAGGGTCCCCGATACCGGCCCCCGGCGTTCAAGCTTGAGAGAACACGGAACAAGTTCGAGAAGAATTGAGGAAATACATTGCTGGTGCTGGACTCCATGAAGATGCAAACCACTCGTGTGCTATTGATGGAATGTTAGAAGAATCCGGATCGATGGCTGCTCATGGTTCAATCACTGAGGCCGATATTGAAAACAGAGGAATTCATGTGCACGAAAGCAAGATGTGAAGCTGGAATTCAATAGTCAAGCAGCATCTAACAACTAGAATTTTTAAACAACCTTTACAGATAATATAAAAGTTAAAAAAAATTCGGAATTTGGCATTTAAACTAGCCTTTTTCATATTTCAAATATATATTTTTAATTTTTCAAATATTAGCATTTTCATTGTCTCAAGTTTGTAGATTGATTATAGCAACTAACAAATAAAGTTTTATCCATTTGAACTAACTAAGGTAGGATTCTACACGTTCTTTAGCAGTAAAAATTATTATTATTACTTATGTAACCGTGCAGGTGCACAGGTTGATGACAAGTAAAACAAATTGTGTTATACTCTGATATCCCTTCTTATGCACAACAACTCTCAGATCGGATCAGAGTTGCGAAATACAGCATGGCGTGTATGGTATCAATAACAAAGTACATGAATCCCGTAGAGAACCGAAATAACGACGCCGAAACAATCACGACGAGAAGCCGAAACAATCACGACGAGAAGCCGAAACAATCACGCCGAAACTATAGTGCATGTACTTGTTGTAACATCTCAAAAATTCCATTTTTGGGAAGACATAATAAAAATAGATAGGAAAATAATTTTGAGCATATCCTATATGGAAAACTATTTATACATGATTTTTTAACTTTTTTTATAAAGCAAATAATGAAATTTCGTACAAGCAGCAACTTGTAAGAATTTTTGAGAAAATCACATATCAGATAAAATCCTAAAAATTTTACAAAGGAAATTATACGGTGTTAGAAGCCCTCACCAACATTTTCATAAATTTTGAAGCTTGTTTATTAGGTTTAAGAAAATTTGCAAAGCCTCAGCCATTTCAGGAAATTCTTAATTTCATTCGAATTTCCCGCTCGCCCTTTGGGCCGAATCTAACACTACTACAGAAAAGGTCATCACAGACAGTTTTTGAACCGTCTGAATTTATGTATCTGTAATAATAGACGGTTATCACAGACGATTTGTGAGCCGTCTGTGATAAGTCATAACACAGACGGTTTATATGGTCAAAGTTGTCTATGATTGGAGATATATCATGAACGGTTAGTAAAAAAGAATCGTCTGTAATATCCGACATATCACAGACGGTTTTTGGTAGTCGCCATCTGTGAGGCTTTCACAGACGGTTTTTGGTGGTAGCCGTCTGTGATAGTAGACCTTCACAGACAGTGATACCACAAAACCATCTATGATAGTTCCATCTGTATATAGAAATTATTTTGTTTTTCGGCTAATCTCAGAAAATACTAGCCATGCCTTCTAAAAACAATATGCAGATAAGAGATACGAGCAAATACACAGATACACATATATCGATCACAAATACACATATATATCATAGATAAAAAATTTACAAGGTCATCGATTCGCTTAAGTCCTGGTCTGGGCCGGCAAGGCACGGTGACAGCCCGTCGTGCCTTGGACCATGATTGGGCCTAGCTGGAGACGAGTCATGTTGGCACATTACGGCACGGCGAGGTGGTCGTGCCCGATGTGCTCGAAGCACGTCGTGCCGCCACACTCCCATCTCTACTTGGAGGGCTCTCCTCTCTGTGCACCTTCCATGTGCTGATGTGCATAACAAGGCAGTGTGCATACATGCATGTTGAGTTTGGGTCAGGCAGGCCACCGTACCCTCTTCTAGTTAGTAATTACGATAAGATGATTTGCAAAAAAAAAAACTGTATTCAACTAAAAATGAAGTGGATTTTTAGTTGCTTATTGCCACTGATATCAGTAAATTGGGAAACAATTTGGATGATCAAGGGCAGTTGCTCTGGTGACCTGGTCCTGTATATGAACTTCCCCGTCTGTTACGTTGTGTTGTCTTGTTGCATAGGCTTGCAATTCGAACTAAGAGCACGTACAATGTATTATGTAAGTGCTTTGTAAAGAAAAGCTGATTTTTCTTGCCACGTAGGGTAAGATGGATAAGGTGTTTATTTTGTAGCATCGATGCTTAATTAGGTATTAGTGCTTAACAGGTATTCATATTCATGCTTAACAGGTATTCATATTCATGTATTATGTATATAACTATATCATAAATAAATAATACAACTATCAAAACATCCACAAAAGTTATGTTTGCATTGGAGAAAATAACTTTTACATATGTGATCGATGATATGTGATTGATGATGTGACCCGTTTGCATTTGTACATACCCTAATAATAGACCGTCTTGGTTTTGATGGGCTGATGGCTGTGCCGAGGGCTGCATTGGCGAGCCCATTAAACAGTCAAGTCCCTAATAATAGACCGTCTTGGTCTTGATGGGCTGATGGCTGTGCCGAGGCCTACATTGGCGAGCCCATCAAACAGTCAAGTCATCTGAAGCCAACTGGCCCAGCATCCAAATGGGCATATGTGGTCCGGGCCCAAATGGGCCGACCTGCATGGACGTACGTACGTTTGCAAATACTACTAACAACGAGTAAATCCATCCTCTAATTCATGCTTCTTTTCGCAAACTGAGCTAATTCATGGGCTACTCTATTACAATATCTCTTTAGCTTACGAATTCGTACATCCGGGAGAAGTTGCATCGGCGCCTTCGACTCCCTAAAGATGGAGCTTCATCGTGATCTTTCCTGAATCCACAACTTCAGTGACTACGAAATCAAAATTTGAGAAACCTTAGGTATACACACAATAATTAAGCATACATGCATCCAGCTAAAATTTCAAGTTCAAATTTAATTTATCTTGGGAGAAACGTACAAGTTTTAAAAGTTACTAGTTGCATAAATTTCTCTTTCTCATTTCTTATAACTCATTTATCAGTTTAAACATCAGCAAACTAAAATGGATAGCCTCGTTAGTCACGAGTGGCCTGGGATGTCAAGCCGTTGCATAAGACGAACATTGCTTAAATGTAACATCCAAAAAAATATAGACGAGCTAACGAGTAAAAGTAATTAATAAGTTGTGCTTTTGGATCGAGTGGCCAAGTGTGGGTGTAAATGTGTAATCGAGTCGTAATCGAACCCGAGTCCAAATTAGACTCTAAAACCACAGTGGATTCTAGTCGTAAACCCTAACCCTATTTATCTCTCCTATTTTCTTTTCCCCAGCAGCAACCTTCTTTTTTCTTCTTTTTGCCCCTTCTCCCGTGAGGGCAGCAAGCAGCCGTAGCTTTCTTCTCCCGTGCACATCCACCCTGCATGCTACTGTTGTACGCGCATGCTACTGTTGCCGCTGCATGCTGCCGCTAGCGCAAACTGCTGCTGCTGTGTTCCCCCACCTCGGCACAATTAAAGATGATACTCTATATATGCATGAGATGATCATAATTGCTCAAATGAAATTAGCATGCGGTGACACCGGCGACTCAATTTTCTAGATCCGCTACTGGTTCCGCTGCAGCTTCTGTGCTGGTGCCGCTCCAGGGGTAGATCTACAGTGATCTACCCGGTTGCACCGGTTGCATATGTCACCGGGCCAAAAAATCATTTTCCTTTAGATATAGCTATGTATATATATGATATGGACACCCCTAGCTCAAGATAAGAGGACACTTTAAACCAAAAAAATTAAACATATGTGATATGTATGGAAAGTGGGAACCTTCGGTTATTTTTGTTCGGATTCGCCACTATGCCACGCCATGTTGTTGCAGCGTGCTACCGCCTGCATGATGCATGCATGAGCAACAACGGCTGCTGTTTAGGGCCGCGGCATGTAGATGGCTCAGGGCAGGAAGGCAAGAAGAGGAGAAGAAAAGAAGGAAGGCAGGGAAGAGAGAAGGAATAAAACAGATAAGAAGGGAAGGATGAGGAAGAGAGGAGCTGGTCGCCGCCGTCGGGTTCTATGTTCGTGTCTGGGGTTACAATCCAAAACCCTTTCCTTCGCTAGTTCATCAATTATTTTGGGTTTGGAGTGGTTATTACTTTTAGGGACCCACATATGCCGTATGCATCTGGTGAACATTTCTCACTTTATTCGTTTTGACACAAAACCATGCTTGAAATACAGTACATATAGTTACTAATTGATGGGGGGCAACGTAATCTCCTATAAAGTATTTTAGTTTGTGCAATCAATCCCTCCAGTAAATTGAAGTCTAATTTTATTGATTTCAGCCTCTCAATTCTCTTTGCCAGTGTGGTTTATGCGTTCTTACAACTTCACTGCACGTTAACAATTTATAACCTACTCCCTCTTATCACAAAAGAATGTCATTTTGGGGATCCTGCGTAGGGATAGCAATGGGGCCCTATTCCCCGATGGGGAATTCACCCATTAGGGGACGGGGATGGGGCTATTTCTTCCCCACACGGGGATGCTAATATGCAAATACAATTCCCCATCGGGTGAAACGGGGATGAAACTATTCCCCTACTCCCCATCCCCGTTACCCGCATGGACTCCCGATAAGACATGTAGGCCACTAGCCCACTACCGCACAACCCGATAAGGCGACAGACAGATAATTTTATTTGCATCATTTACTTTCCAGATGCTAATTAATCAAAAATATTGTCATTTTAGCATTGCACGTGGATGTTCATACTCATTTTATAACATTATGAATATTATTTTCTCTTCTTTCGGATCCAACTTTCGGGTATGGGGACAGAGAACGGGGGGAGAGTAGCACCCGAGGACGGGGACGGGGACGGGGACGGGGACGGGGAATTTTCTGTCTCTCGGGGATGGGGATGTTCCACCACTCCCCGATGGGGAATGACCCCGTTGCCATCCCTAATCATGCGGTCAAACTTTCTAAACTTTGGTTATTGATATCTTTTGCAATATTTAGATTGAACACATGAAAACTGCACGTATAATTTTTTCTTGAAAAGAACTTTCATGAAAAGTATAATTTTATAAGGATTTATAAATATATCATATTATAAATTTGTGATCTTGTGTTTTGGGGATCGTGTAGATGTCCAAAATATTTTTTTGTGACTGTAAATATAATTAATCGTGCATGCATAGATTTTTATTTGTCAAGTGCAAAAAAAAAAATGCATGCGATCGATGTACGTGGGGGTACTTGCCTCTCTTTTTTCCCCTTCTGGAAGAAGGGCTTGGACGATGGACTCACTGCCTGGGGCATACGCGTACATCTGCAGTTCTGCACATGAATTAAGGGAGGCTAGTAAATATATGTACGCGTGCCATACATGTGTCTTTGTTTCTCGAGAACAACAAGGTAAAGAAAGATGCACGCACAGAAAATATATATAATATAAATCGGGTAGTCTATTCATCTATCAGGTGATTGAAATATCGGGTTGTCTATTCATTCAAATCTTATTAAATTTCAGTCATTTTTCTTAGCCTTTGGATAAAGATACAACCATTATCATCACTTCCCTCACTTCTTATATAAACTCACCCCTCACCCATAGAAAAAGACTAAAATGAAGAATTAATTATTGTGACCTAGACAAAAAAAAGTTTGGTGAACCCCTACAAAATACAAAGATAAAAAAATTCTAACCTAGACAAAAATCAAGTAAACCTAGTTGAATCCCTACAAATACAAAACAAATATAACTAAAAATTGTAGTAAAGCTAGTAGTGTGCAAGTTTATGTGACTAAGAGATTTGAAATTTCTAGGCAAAACCGAATACAACATGCATATACAGTCCGGGGAATGTCCATCTCCCGCGCCCGCCACCTCCTCCAGCTCGTTGCCGCCTTGTATGAACACTAGTCCCATGGTCATGAGCTCATCGTAAAGATTCGCGATGCGCTGTATGAATCCCTCGTCGTCGTCTCGATCACCGGCGGCGGCCGAACCTGCGAGCGGCGGTGGTAGCGATGTCGTCGACGATGCATGGCGTCGCTGGGCAGCATGGCTCGCGCAGATGTCGCTGTCGAGGTGTCGCCGTAGGTGCGACGTCCCGTGCTTCTTGGGGTTGCTGCCCAGTGTCCCGCCGCAGTTCCTGCACGTCGCCTTTTCGAAGCTTCTGTCAAGGTCGAAGTGCTCCCACACGGAAGACGAATGCCGCCGCCGCTTCATCAGGGGCTTGATGCACCGTGCCATATCCGTCGCGAGCACTCGTGGCCAATCTGAGCGGGCGCACTGTACCAGGGAACACTATACTAGGAGACAGGTGGAGGAGTACTGTTGCTGAAAACTAGTGAAACACGCTGCATATTTATTTCGTTTAGAGGCCGGCGCCCCCGGCCCGGCTGCTAATGTCTATCGAACTCCGAAGCAAAAACAGTCAAACAGAGAAAGGCACAGCCGATATTTGCATATCGCATCGTTTGCCAGCCTGCAAAGCGGGCTCGCTTCGCTGGCAAGGATGCTCGGTTTGCTAGCAAGGATCGCATCCTTGCCCCCGATCCTTGCTTCGGGGGCTCTGGAGAATGATGGCCGTGTTGGCAGCGGGCTCGCTTTGCCTCGGGGGTCTCGTTTGCTGGCAGTTCTACATGTTTTTTGGCAGTAAAAGTTATTATTATTTTCTTATGTAGCCTGAGTAGGTGCACAGGTTGATAACAAGTAAAACAAATTGTGACTATAATGCATGTACTTGTATTTTTCATCTTTGTATATATTCTACATCTACTACTCCTACCATCCACACTCTCATGCATCCTAACGGAAAAATGTGAGTGCAAGAAGAAGAAAATGTGGGTAAAACCGGCGAAAAGGGAGTCGATCTATAGTACTTTTTTTTCTAGCTAAAAGTCATTTGTATCCCTAGTCATCTCCTAAAAGTAAAATAAGTGCCAAACATAGAATACTCCTCGGTTGTCCATTAATTCCTTATTTGCATCAGAAGAGTGCTCGCTCGATCGCTAGCTTGTCCAGCCATCCGTACGTGGGCGATCTTCTGTACGGAGCCGAACGGGCAAACCTGCACGTTTGCAGTTAGGGATTACCTAATGAAGTGACAAATTAATGTAGTGCATGCAAACCATCATGTGTCTAAGTTAATAATTGCGCTGCTTTTCCGTGGACTTTTTGTCAAATTTCTCCATGCCAAAGAAGCCATTATGATCGATGTTTGCCAGCTCCCTTTACACTAAACGCCCTTTTCGCTTAGAGTGCTAAACTCGAGTTTAATTTAACAATATCCACAAGGCATCTGATTACAGTAGCATACAGAGTTGAAAACTAACCTAATCTTGCTTTTCCTATGTAGACACCGAAACGTGCGTATTGTTAGTTGGTTAGACTGATAAAATGTTGCAGCATACGGCCGATCTACCAGGGCCGACATATGCCGTATGCATCTGGTGAACATTTCTCACTTTATTCGTTTTGACACAACCATGCTTGAAACACAGTATATATAGTTACTTTTAGGGGGGAGCAACATAATCGTATTTTAGTTTGTGCATGCAATCAAGCCTCCAGTTAATTGAAGTCTAATTTTATTGATTTCAGCCTCTCAATTCTCTTTGCAATGTGGTTTATGCGGTCTTACAACTTCACTGCATGTTAACAATTTATAGCCTACTCCCTCCTGTCACAAAAGAATATCAATCTGGGGATCCTACGGTCAAATTTTCTAAACTTTGGCTATCGATATCTTTTGCAATATTTGAAATTTCTAGGCAACTGAGAATTAGCAAAACCAAATTGTGAGAGCTCCCAGGAGATTTAACTTATAATGCTTAATCTTCCAAATGGTCCTGAACAATCTTCGCATGGAGAGAGAATCCTGAGAAAATGGCCTTTGGTTACTGTAGCTAAAATTAATTCTTTTTGTGAAAATTTCCAGGATAGTGGTGGGGATGAATTTCACATGGCATGAAAGAGAATAAATTGTTATGAACAAAAAAATTGAATCTCCTCATTTGGAGTTCATTTGAATTTTCTATGAATTTTTGAAGTTAATCCAATTTTAAGTGTAAAAACAATTCGTTTCAGAAATTAATTCTAATTTTGAAATTTTCTGAGACAGTAACATGTTTCAAACCTATTCCCAATTAAATTAAATAAAAATAGAAACCAACAAAATTGGTTTAACTCAATTTGGAGCTAAATTGAATTAGTTATGAATTTTTGAAGTTATTTGAATTTACTGTGCAAAAGTAATTCATTTCGGAATTTCTAATCACATTAAATACTTTTTGTACGCGACTTGAGCTAGCCACGGTCACTGACCAGTGGGACCGTGGTCATCGTTGACCTGGTCAACTCAACCGGTCAAACGACCACAGGCCCACGTGTCATTGACCTAGCCCACAACATAGTGCATGAACCAAAGGTTCACAGCACAGTACATTGGTCCATGGATCACGGAGTGGTTTACTGTGTAGACCAGGCCCACGTATCATTGACTCTAAAGGAAAACCGGGTTTTAATTCTCTTCAATTTCTGTTCACATGGCCCACTCGCCATACTCACTGTGCGATATTAACTCAGAAATAACTACCGCTTAACCCTAATCCAACAGAGATTACGACTAATGATTAGCTATAGTATGTGTCGGTTTCCGACAATAGAGAGGCGCTCTCAGGTGCTGGCGTTGCCGCGCTCATCGCCTGCGAGTGGAGCTGCGGCGATGGTCAGAGAAGACCAAAATAGGATCCCCACACTCTGGCGAACATACTGGTACTAGCGGCGAGGACGCCGGCGGTCTGTAGCGGCGGCAGGGCGATCTTTGGCGGCGGTGGTGCTCGATCGGGCCCCGCGCGATCCTGTTGCTAGCAAGGGAAGGAATCCACGTTTGACCCTGCGCTGTTTATCTGCCCCGCGCGTCTGCCACGTTTGCACCCGAGCAACAGCGGCCGTGCTGGTCACCCGCGCGCTTGCCCCGGGTCGTTATCAAGGCCCGCTCGAGCAGCAAGCTTGACGCATCATCGAGCAGGAAGCCCGCCGCCCGCCGGCAACTCGAGAAACTGGTAAACCGCCGGGTCGTTATCCGCAACTCGAGAAACTGGTAACCCGCGCGATCGACACGCGGAGCTAGCTCCGGCGTCGAGCAAATCGAGAAACTGGCGTCGCGCACGGAGGTGGTTCCGCGGGTCTGGCGTCGAGCAAATCGGGTTACCAGCTCCGCGCGCGCGATCGACACTCGAGAAACTGGTCACGCGGCTCCGTGCGCGCACGCAGATAGCTACGTGTATTTGGAGTGCTCCCCCGCTCCCGTTTGACTGGAGCAGGGCTAACAGGTCGGGAGCGGGCCGAAACGCAGATATGCCGTATGCATCTGGTGAACATTTCTCACTTTATTCGTTTTGACAAACCACCATGCTTGAAACACAGTATATTCAGCAATGACGTGCACGGGTGGAGAGCGCCATGACGTGCGCTGGCGCGGCGGCGCCGTGCGCGTGGAGAAAGAAGCCTGCGGGTGGGGCCCGCAGGTCAGCGAGTGGAGGTAAGTGATTTAGGTTTTCTGATTTTTGTGAATAGGCTAAGAGAGTTCAGGAATTTTTAGACATAGAAGTATAACTCCAAAATTTATGACATTTTTAGGAAGGTTCCTAACACTATTTATATCAATGCATAATTTTTCTAGAGTTTTTCATGTACTGCGTTTTCTCTAGAATTGCTTCAAGTTTATGTTTTCAATGTTTGACTTTTGATTCACTGCTTTGACCGACTGATTAGAAATAGCAAATTAATTCTAAAAATTGTAAAAATTTTAAGGTGAGCTTCCAAGGTGCTCCAGAACCTAGGGAAAATATTTCCAGGGACTTTTCACATTATTTGTTTTGAGTATCCTTTAGGGTTATGTTTTTCAGCAATATAGGTTTTAGGTTTCAAAATCCACAAAACCTTTGAAAGAAAATCTAGAAAAATAGAATGACAGATACATGCATCAAAAGTTTTAAAATTTTCACATATTTATACATTTTAAACACAAACCATATTTGGGATGTTACACGAATATAACATACGTACGGTTCGGGGAATGTCCATCTCCCGCGCCCACCACCTCCTCCAGCTCGTTGCCGCCTTGTATGAACACGAGGCCCGTGGCCATGAGCTCATCATAAATATTCGCGATGTGCTCCACGAATCCCTCCTCGTCGTCGTCGTCTTGATCACCAGCGGCGGCCGAACCTGCGGGCGGCGACGGTAGCCATGTCGTCGATGATGCATGGCGTCGTTGGGCAGGCTGGCTCGCACATATGCCGTTATAGGTGCGACATCCCGTGCTTCTTGGTTGCTGCCCAGCGTCCCGCCGCATTTCCTGCACGTCGCCTTTTCGAAGCTTCTGTCGCGGTCGAAGTGCTCCCACACAGAAGACGAATGCCGCCGCCGCCTCATCAGGGGCTTGATGCACCGTGCCATATTCGTCGCGAGCACTCGGTGGCCAATCTGAGTAGCGGCGAGGACAAACTGGCCGCCGTCACTGGCCGGGGCCACACAGAGAGAGAAGGGGGGAGAGAGAGTATTCTGGTTGGCTAGCATTGTACTAGGGAACACTATACTAGGAGACACGAGGAGTCACTACTACAAAAAAGGTCTTCACAGATGGTTAAAAAATGTCATCACAGATGGTTTCGTGAGCCGTCTGAGTCTATGAGTCAGTGATGACATGAGTCACCACAGACGGTTCTTGTTCAGAACCGAATTATCACAGACGATTCTTGTTCAGAACCGTCTGTGATAGTCTATTTTCACAGACAGTTCTGAACAAGAACCAGTTGGAAAAGGGTCCAAGGAGGGGTTCAAGGGCTTTTTATAGCCGATGGAGTAAGGTAGAGAGCAACGGCAACTCCACGGTGGTCAAGCCTGCCCTGGACACACTAAGGAGATAGGAGCAAGTAAGAGGAGGACTTTGGGGTGAAAAGTACTAGCGCGCATTAAATGATCATCGCAAAGAGCCGTTGAAGGACTCCATGGAGGTGACAAGGGACTACAAAAACCTCTCTCGTGCTCTGCCATGGCGCACGCGTGCACGAAGAAGATGATGACCAAGTCCAGTGGTCCCACATGTAGGCGACACAAAGTGGCTCGAGCCGAAAT
Organism: Ampelocalamus luodianensis; assembly: GCA_036346255.1. Classification (NCBI taxonomy): domain Eukaryota; kingdom Viridiplantae; phylum Streptophyta; class Magnoliopsida; order Poales; family Poaceae; genus Ampelocalamus; species Ampelocalamus luodianensis. The sequence goes on from CM070631.1 coordinate 42,934,841, forward strand.
GGTACACAAAGGGTTGAGCCAAACCCAAAGGCACGAGTCCAAACACCCCAATGGTCCGATTAGAAATGGACGACTGGAATTGATTTAGACGATTGGAGGTCTAAACGTTCATGTGAACGTGGACGGTTTGAGGCAAATCGTACGGCTCAGAGTCCACGCGCGATTTGAACATCTGAGACAGGGCGCGAGGTGGTTGGGTTCAACCAGAAAAGAGGGCTTGGGCTCGGGTTAGACTTAAACCCAACTCAAGAGTTGACTAGGGTTTTGAAATGAGCTAAAAACTTTGAAGAATTTTTAGAGGTAGCAAACCAACTCCAAAAATTCTAAAATTTTTACAGGACCTTGCTGACTTTAAGATTGACCTTATGTAAAATTTACAGAGGTTTTTATGGAAATCATTATTCTCTAGAAATTCTGCAAGGTTTGTTCTAGGGTTTGACCAAGAATCAAAATGGTTTGACTGCCTCTTAAAATATTCAAACAATTTCTAAAAATTGTGAAATTTTTCAGAGGGGTCACCCAACCAAGGAAAAAATATTTCCAGGGAGTTGAACATAAGATTTTCAACAAGGAGTTCATGACTTTAGTCAAATGGGAGATTTAGGTTTTTGATTTCCCACAATTCCTTTACAAGAATTACAGAAAGGTTCAAAAACTTCAAGATGCAAGAAAAGTTTTAATTTCTACACATTTTCTTACATTTGAAACACAAGCCAAGAATTGGAATGTTACAGTTTCCATCGTCGTTTAACTTAATTGAAAAAAAATCCTACCTCGGTTGAGAAATGGAACCTTTTTCTACTCCGAGAGAGAAGGGACCATTCCAAACATCGGTTAAGGAGGCGAACAGTGTCAACATATTGCAGTTGATGCGGACAAAATAGTATTATCTCATCTTGGTGATAATCAAGCGCTATAGGCGACGCAGGGGCTATATGATTGTCCTCCGTCTCTGTTGGTGCACAATGGCAGATTGGCAGCTAGCAACTTTGTAGATTTTCAACCGGGTTTTCACTAGATAAGCCTCTTTTTTATGTCTCTTGTGAATATATTTACGGGACACCTTACGCCCAATGCTAAAGTAAACGGTATCACAAGTTCACAACTCCTCTTTTTTTATAGAGTTGGTATTGCAACTCATTTTTTAGAATTGTTGAATAAAACCTGACCATCTTGGCACGTGTATGAGTTTTTGGCTTATTTGGTTTCTTTTTAGAACAAAATAGCAAAATAGCCCACCTCAACGAACGAAATCGCAAAAATGGCACTCCTACCGTGAGAAAACGCTGCGACAAACCACCGAGGTGGGCCATTTTTGCTATTTCGCTAAAAACATGACATTTTAGCTAAAATAAAAAAATAAAACAACTCCACGTGCATTATGTGCCACTGTAGAAAGTGCAGTTACTACATTGCTCTGCCAACCGTCGAGCATGACCATCTCCGATCCTGGGCGTTTAGTCTGACCGTCATCTCCTTGCCCTGGGCCATTGCAGCGCACACCCGCTGCCCAGTCTCATCTCTCTAGTGCTAGCCAAATGGGTGGCTCGGTCCGGCACGGTCACGAGTCAGTCCAGCCCATTTAGGCACGGCCCATCTTGGCCCAGCTATTAGATGGGTCGTGCCGTGCCGACCCATGTATCGGGGAGGCAGCTCAGGCACGACCCATTGACCGTTTGTGCCGTGCCGGGCCAACACGGGCCTGTTTGGCCCACTAGGCCAAGACCGGTCCATTTAACTCATTAGGCTCGAAAAAATCAGAAAAAATCCAAAAAAAATCATAACAATATGTAGAATTCAGAAATAGATCTGAAAATTTTAAAAAATAAGACAATCATATTGAAAATATAATAAAGAGCTTTATTAATGTTTAACTGGCTGCCGTTAAAACCTTCGCCAAGTAAAAACTCAAAATGAGAAAACCTTAGCAAAAATAAAGATCTAACCATTATCATCACTTCCCTCACTTCTTATATAAACTCACCCCTCACCCATAGAAAAAGACTAAAATGAAGAATTATTGTAACCTAGACAAAAATTAAACCTAAGTTTGGTGAACCCCAACAAAATACAAAGACAAAAAAATAACCTAGGCAAAAATAAAGTAAACCTAGTTGAATCCCTACAAATACAAAACAAATATAACTAAAATTTTTAGTAAAGCTTTGTTGAAATTACACATTACTTAGCACTGCAATTTTAAGCTTAGTAGTGTGCAAGTTTATGTGGCTGGGAGAGTTGAAATTTTCGAGCAACTGAGAATCAGCAAAACCGAAAACAACATACATACAATTGGGGGATTGTCCATCTCCCGCGCCCGCAACCTTCTCCAGCTTGTTGCTGCCTTGTATGAACACGAGGCCCATGGCCATGAGCTCATTGTAAAGAATCGTGATGCGCTCCACGAATCCCTCGTTGTCGTCATCTCGGTCATCAACGGCGGTGAACCTGAGGGCGGCGGCGGTAGCCATGTTGTTGACAATGCATGGTGCCGCTGGGCGGCCTGGCTTGTACAGATGCCGCTGTCGAGGTGCCGCCATAGGTGCAATGTCCCGTGCTTCTTGGGGTTGTTGCTCGTACAGATGCCGCTGTCGAGGTGCCGCCATAGGTGAATTAGGTAGATTATTGCCTCGAATGGGGGCACAAAACCGGAAATAATTGATTCCCACGATCATGCCGTGACGACGACGCCAATAAAAAATTCCTATTAATTGTTATCCGTAAGTAGGATATTAATTATGATTTGTTTTTTGAACCGACTGTTTTGTCTTGCAGGTATCATGTATTGCAGGTTACTACTAACCATTATGTAGTAGTATCCGACCCAATAATCTCATCAACGATGTAGTATCCGAGACAGATGGACGATAGATACAATGGGAGTAACTACACCTAGGAGTAGAAAAAAAGCTTTTATATATATATATATATATATATATATATATATATATGTGTGTGTGTGTGTGTGTGTGTGTGTGTGTGTGTGTGTGTGTGTGTATAAATCTATGATCAAAGTTGTGTGGGGATCGTCTGATCAATGAGTACTGAAACTATGATTGAACTCTTGGTTGCTGTTGTTACATAGATTCTATGAATGACGCAGTAGTTTTTGTTGGATTCATACAATGATGTTTTTGAGATTGTAGTGGGTTGGTTTAGAAATTAGAACCGATATCCCATCTTGCTGCAAACGCAATTGCCCTGTTTAGTATATGTAATGTACTTTCCTCTGGATTTTCTTTATACTGTTAGAAATGATGATTAACATCATATATGACATCCAAATGAGAGTTCAGCTAGTCTTAACATGGCAGTGTAGGTGTGTAAGAAATGCCAGTATGTATCTTAACATGGCAGTGGTGCCTCCCTTCTCATAGAATGTAAACTCTTATTCTGGACAACTGTACCAATTTTATTGATGTGTGCTGCAGGCTGCTTGATGCTTCATTGGGTGCCACAACATCTCTAGATTGTTCAGTGAAAATGGCGTATGTTCTAACCAATGTAAGTCAGTTATGAATTGACATGTATCAAATATCAATCTCTTAATCAAGTACCATATGTTCTGTAAATTTCTTGAAATTTATTCATGTGGTCATTTTCAAGGTAGCGTTGACCTGTATGGCTAAACTGCTTGTAACTCGTTTTTGTTCAAGCTGATTATGTCAATACAGAGAAATGTATCATCCGAAACCTTGAGAAGACGGTAACTTCACTGCCTTTGGTGATTATGGGCACTGAGAACCTTTTGTTGAGTTATTTTCAATATTGTCGTAGCATTCTTGACTCAGATGTCCCTCCATCAGTTCTTCGCTTCTTGCTACTTGAAGAACAAGAGGGAGATGATGATGATGAACTCACTCTTCAAAAGGTCTTTTCAATATTGTCGTGGCATTCTTGACTCAGATTTCCTGATCGTTCCAATGTGCTTTTTAAAGGTCCTCAAGGAACAAAATGAATTAGCACGTGCCAACTTTTCTATCATAAGGAAGGAAGCGCAAGCGGTCATTGATTTGGTACAACATTCTTCTGTTGATGTATAAGCAATGATATTTCGCAATGTTTTGATGTCTTGTGAAAAACAGTTGAAATTTCTTGCCAAAACCTCGTCATTTCTGAAGATGTAGGTGAGGTTGCTTGGTGCCAACATATTCAGTTTACCGAGTGTGGGTGGCTGCAGTGTTGGGTAGCATTCCTTTTTCAAGCTTTGGCTTGATTATATTTCCATTAGTACTACATTAGAATCTAGGCAAAAGTCCTTTTGTGAATTTGTACAAGGGATGCATAATGTATTGTAAGCTTGTAGCACAGCTGTTGCATAATTGACTAAGCACATTGTTGACCATACGAGTGATCCAAAAAAATTCGTCTTTGTACGTGCTTGATGTGTGAATTATGATGAACTTGATGTGTGCATTGTTTATGTGTGACGAGCATACCTTTGTTTATGAATATAACATACGTACGGTTCGGGGAATGTCCATCTCCCGCGCCCACCACCTCCTCCAGCTCGTTGCCGCCTTGTATGAACACGAGGTCCATGGCCATGAGCTCATCGTAAAGATTCGCGATGCGCTCCACGAATCCCTCCTCCTCCTCGTCTCGATCACCGGTGGCGGCCGAACCTGCGGGCGGCGGTGGTATCCATGTCGTCGACGATGCATGGCGCCGCTGGGCCGCCTGGCTCATGCAGATGCCGCTGTTGAGGTGCCGCCGTAGGTGCGACGTCCCGTGCTTTTTGGGGTCGCTGCCCAGCGTCCCGCCGCAGTTCCTGCACGTCGCCTTTTCGGAGCTTCTGTCGCGGTCGAAGTGCTCCCACACAGGAGACGAATGCCGCCGCCGCTTCATCAGGGGCTTGGTGCACCGTGCCATATCCGTCGCGAGCACTCTGTGGCCAATCTGAGCGGCGGCGCGAGAACAGACTGGCCGCCGTCGCTGGCCGGGGCCAGAGAGAGAGGGAGGGAGAGAGTACTCGGGCTGGCTAGCACCCCCCCCCCCCCCCCCCCCCCCCCCCCCCCCCCCCCCCCCCCCCCCCCCCCCCCCCCCCCCCCCCCCCCCCCCCCCCCCCCCCCCCCCCCCCCCCCCCCCCCCCCCCCCCCCCCCCCCCCCCCCCCCCCCCCCCCCCCCCCCCCCCCCCCCCCCCCCCCCCCCCCCCCCCCCCCCCCCCCCCCCCCCCCCCCCCCCCCCCCAAAAAAAAAAAAAAAAAAAAAAAAAAAAAAAAAAAAAAAAAAAAAAAAAAAAAAAAAAAAAAAAAAAAAAAAAAAAAAAAAAAAAAAAAAAAAAAAAAAAAAAAAAAAAAAAAAAAAAAAAAAAAAAAAAAAAAAAAAAAAAAAAAAAAAAAAAAAAAAAAAAAAAAAAAAAAAAAAAAAAAAAAAAAAAAAAAAAAAAAAAAAAAAAAAAAAAAAAAAAAAAAAAAAAAAAAAAAAAAAAAAAAAAAAAAAAAAAAAAAAAAAAAAAAAAAAAAAAAAAAAAAAAAAAAAAAAAAAAAAAAAAAAAAAAAAAAAAAAAAAAAAAAAAAAAAAAAAAAAAAAAAAAAAAAAAAAAAAAAAAAAAAAAAAAAAAAAAAAAAAAAAAAAAAAAAAAAAAAAAAAAAAAAAAAAAAAAAAAAAAAAAAAAAAAAAAAAAAAAAAAAAAAAAAAAAAAAAAAAAAAAAAAAAAAAAAAAAAAAAAAAAAAAAAAAAAAAAAAAAAAAAAAAAAAAAAAAAAAAAAAAAAAAAAAAAAAAAAAAAAAAAAAAAAAAAAAAAAAAAAAAAAAAAAAAAAAAAAAAAAAAAAAAAAAAAAAAAAAAAAAAAAAAAAAAAAAAAAAAAAAAAAAAAAAAAAAAAAAAAAAAAAAAAAAAAAAAAAAAAAAAAAAAAAAAAAAAAAAAAAAAAAAAAAAAAAAAAAAAAAAAAAAAAAAAAAAAAAAAAAAAAAAAAAAAAAAAAAAAAAAAAAAAAAAAAAAAAAAAAAAAAAAAAAAAAAAAAAAAAAAAAAAAAAAAAAAAAAAAAAAAAAAAAAAAAAAAAAAAAAAAAAAAAAAAAAAAAAAAAAAAAAAAAAAAAAAAAAAAAAAAAAAAAAAAAAAAAAAAAAAAAAAAAAAAAAAAAAAAAAAAAAAAAAAAAAAAAAAAAAAAAAAAAAAAAAAAAAAAAAAAAAAAAAAAAAAAAAAAAAAAAAAAAAAAAAAAAAAAAAAAAAAAAAAAAAAAAAAAAAAAAAAAAAAAAAAAAAAAAAAAAAAAAAAAAAAAAAAAAAAAAAAAAAAAAAAAAAAAAAAAAAAAAAAAAAAAAAAAAAAAAAAAAAAAAAAAAAAAAAAAAAAAAAAGGCGCCCTTGTATTTCCGGTAAGATGGCCCAACCTTCCCACTTGGGCCAAATTAATGGGCCGGAGGCCCGGACCGGATGGTAAATTGAAACTTTTTAACGGTAATTTTTTTTTGGTCCTTCCTCAATTTTTCAAAAGTCCCCAAATAATTAATTCCTTTAAAATTTTTGAATAATTGGGGAAGGTTAAAATTTCCAGTCTCAATTTTACGAGCTTCACGCGCAGTGCATGACAGAAATTGAGGCTAGCAATGTTGGGGCAAATACTCCTGCAGGTTAGTTGGAGCAAATAACAAAGTAATATGCAATATATATATATATATATTCGTACTTGGCTAATGTATGGCAATGTGCAAACAAAAAAGCATATGGCACTCGGGGACCGGACTCCACTTCATGGCTCCTCCACGGGCAACCATCGCTAACTTATCTCCTCCAGGTTAGTAAATGCATACCGATTATCATGTTGTTAGTCTCTTATGAGTGCTTGATTAAGAACACATTGAAATGACATGCAATGTAATTATTGGTCGCTACTGCAAATTCCTTATAATGCGATTTCTTATGAAAATGTAGGGAACGGCGGGATCAGTTGCTTCTACTGCTAATGTTGAACCTGCTGGTGCTAATGTTGAAGATCATGTGAATGCGCCCATCACCGAGAGGCCACCACCAGGTGCTTGCTATTTTCATGATGTACTAAAAGGATAATTTGTATGTACAATACTTTCTATGAATTTGATGATAAGTGCTTGAGACATAAATATTGATCAGTAGTTCACAATGACAACATATTGAGAGTTGGAGTTTAACATTTTTAGCACTTGTGCTTTTCATGTTCTATATTGTTAGGTGCTAATATAGTTTCACTCATTCCTTTTACTGATGAGTACATCATTATACTCAAATTTCTCTTGCATGTGCTGTAGATGGCATAAGTAAATGATCAATGAGGCCACAAGCTAGCTGGCCCACACCCCAGGCATGCCCTTAACTGATTTGCCATGTTATTAGGTTGCTCATCATTATTTCGGGAATTTTTTTGCTTTGTCAATAGTTTGGTTAATTATCTTCTCATGTAATATCAATTCCTAACTTTTGTTGTAAGATGGCACTAATATTAAGTTTTGCTCTATTTGCAGAACTCGCAAAATGATGCTTTTGTGCACAGAAGATTGAAGCAGCAAATTCTGTGCATGCAAGACTATGAATTTACTATTTCGAACTGTTATATGTATCATGCCATCATTATACTTAAATTTCTCTTGCATGTGCTTACATTTTCGAACTTGAACTTGAATGTTGTGCGCTTGGGAACTTGAATCATGTCTTTTGTTTGTGGAATAGATGGATGGATGGATTATTTGATTGTTGTGGAATGGATGGATGGATGGATTATTTGATTGCTATTGAATTGCTGTGGAATGGATATTTGATTGCTATTGAATTGCTGTGGAATGTATATTAATTTGATTGCTATTGAATTGCTGTGGAATGGATTTTTATTGAATCTGTGAAAAATGGGTTCATTGCTTTGTCGTTTTCCCGAATGCATTTTTCGAGTGTCGACACTCGGTAAATTGACCAAATATTTCCCGAGTGTCGACACTCGGGAAATCGACCAAATATTTCCCGAGTGTCGACACTCGGGGAAATCAGCCACGTATCAATTTCCTCGGTTTTTACCAAAGTCAAAACATTCCCAGTGTTTTTAACCTTTTACCGAGTGTCGACACTGCAAAGATTCTCGCACGGTCCAAGCCGCTCGCAGGTTTTCTCCCGAGTGTATTAATTTCCCGAGTGTATAAGTAAACACTCGGGGAAGTAATATTTCCCGAGTGTTACACTCGGGAAACTGTTTTTGTCCCGACTAATCTATCCCGAGTGTTGTTTCCCGAGTGTGACACTCGGGGAATATATTTCCCGAGTGTTTATGCCAGTGTCCCGAGTGTTTTTGGCACTCGGGAAAAATCCTGATTCTGGTAATGAGATAAGAAGGGAAGGATGAGGAAGAGAGGAGCTGGTCGCCGCCGTCGGGTTCTACGTTCGTGTCTGGGGTTACAATCCAAAACCCTTTCCTTCGCTAGTTCATCAATTATTTTGGGTTTGGAGTGGCTATTACTTTTAGGGACCCACATATGCCGTATGCATCTGGTGAACATTTCTCACTTTATTCGTTTTGACACAAAACCATGCTTGAAATACAGTACATATAGTTACTGGGGGGCAACATAATCTCCTATAAAGTATTTTAGTTTGTGCAATCAATCCCTCCAGTAAATTGAAGTCTAATTTTATTGATTTCAGCCTCTCAATTCTCTTTGCCAGTGTGGTTTATGCGTTCTTACAACTTCACTGCACGTTAACAATTTATAACCTACTCCCTCTTATCACAAAAGAATGTCGTTTTGGGGATCCTGCGTAGGGATAGCAATGGGGCCCTATTCCCTGATGGGGAATTCACCCATTAGGGGACGGAGATGGGGCTATTTTTCCCCCCACGGGGATGCTAATATGCAAATACAATTCCCCATCGGGTGAAACGGGGATGAGACTATTCCCCTACTCCCCATCCCCGCTACCCGCATGGACTCCCGATAAGACATGTAGGCCACTAGCCCACTACCGCACAACCCGATAAGGCGACAGACAGATAATTTCATTTGCATCATTTACTTTCCAGATGCTAATTAATCAAAAATATTGTCATTTTAGCATTGCACGTGGATGTTCATACTCATTTTATAACATTATGAATATTATTTTCTCTTCTTTCGGATCCAACTTTCAGGTATGGAGACAGAGAACGGGGGGAGAGTAGCACCCGAGGACGGGGATGGGGATGGGGACGGGGAATTTTCTGTTTCTCGGGGATGGGGATGTTCCACCACTCCCCGATGGGGAATGACCCCGTTGCCATCCCTAATCATGCGGTCAAACTTTCTAAACTTTGGTTATTGATATCTTTTGCAATATTTAGATTGAACACATGAAAACTGCATGTATAATTTTTTTCTTGAAAAGAACTTTCATGAAAAGTATAATTTTATAAGGATTTATAAATAAATCATATTATAAATTTGTGATCTTGTGTTTTGGGATCGTGTAGATGTCCAAAACAATTTTTTTTGTGACTGTAAATATAATTAATCGTGCATGCATAGATTTTTATTTGTCAAGTGCAAAAAAAAAAATGCATGCGATCGATGTACGTGGGGGTACTTGCCTCTTTTTTTTCTTTTCAAGAAGCGCTTGGACGATGGACTCACCACTTTGCATATACGCATACATCTGCAGCTTCGCACATGAATTAAGGAGGCTAGTAAATATATGTACGTGCCATACATGTGTCTTTGTTTCTCGAGAACAACAAGGTAAAGAAAGATGCACGCATTTAAAATATATATAATATAAATCGGGTAGTCTATTCATCTATCGGTGATTGAAATATCGGGTTGTCTATTCATTGAAATCTTATTAAATTTCATCACTTTTCTTAGCCTTTGGATAAAGATACAACCATTATCATCACTTCCTCACTTCTTATATAAACTCACCCTCACCCATAGAAAAGACTAAAATGAAGAATTAATTATTGTGACCTAGACAAAAAAAGTTTGGTGAACCCCTACAAAATACAAAGATAAAAATTCTAACCTAGACAAAAATAAAGTAAACCTAGTTGAATCCCTACAAATACAAAACAAATATAACTAAAAATTGTAGTAAAGCTAGTAGTGTGCAAGTTTATGTGACTAAGAGATTTGAAATTTCTAGGCAAACCGAATACAACATGCATATATGATCCAGTGGAATGTCCATCTCCCACGCCCGCCACCTCCTCCAGCTCGTTGCCGCCTTGTATGAACACTAGTCCCATGGTCATGAGCTCATCGTAAAGATTCGCGATGCGCTCTGTATGAATCCCTCGTCGTCGTCTCGATCACCGGCGGCCGCCGAACCTGCGAGGGGCGGTGGTAGCGATGTCGTCGACGATGCATGGCATCGCTGGGCAACATGGCTCTCGCAGATGTCGCCGCCGAGGTGTCGCCAGAGGTGCGACGCCCCGTGCTTCTTGGGTTCGCCAGCCGCCCCGCCGCAGCCTCCGACGTCGCTTTCCGAGCTTCGTCGCGGTCAAAGTGCTCCCACACAGAAGATGAATGCCGCCGCCGCTTCATCAGGGGCTTGATGCACCGTGCCATATCCGTCGCGAGCACTCGTGGCCAATCTGAGCGGGCGCACTGTACCAGGGAACACTATAGGCTCTCTTTGTTTAGGCTTAGGCTTTTTGGCTTATAGCTTAAAGCCAGCTTTTTGGCTTAATCAGCTTATAAGCCTCTTAGCTTTTAAGCCAAGTTTTGGTGTTTGGTAATCTGGCTTTTTATAGGATGTTAGCTTTTTGAGTTGTGTGTGAATGATAAAAAGTATGAATCGCCCTTTATGATTTAAAGGACCCTTTTAAGCATGTATTTAAATTTATTTTTGTATGGGATTTGTAAATATAACAATACGTGCAAAAATACATACGAAATAAAATAGATTTCGCTCGTACAAGTATACGTGCATGTACCATGGTCTATCCAAATAATTTGCAAATCTCGACATGTATTGGAGATGTTTATCTAAGAAGAACAGGGTATAATAGACAACCTATTCATAGTAAGATATCGCTTGTTCGTACATACATGTAACAAAATATTATTCAATTATATCATATTAATGTAATCTATTTATCCTCTTGTGGCCATTACGTATAGTACGAAAGATACTCATATCTTCATCATCGATTGTCGTTCTATTGACACCGTGCCTCCAAATGATATTATGATATAATTTAATTGAGAACACATTAGAATGTAACAATAATACGAGTCCGATATGATGAATAGTTTGAACCCATTTCCGCTGCCACTTCAGATAGAACTTACGATCGCGAGCCATCTCCAGCCGGTAGCCATCATACCGTTTCCGCTTCAGATAGAACTTGCGCACATTGCCATACAGTTGCAGCAATTCAGTCCTCACCTTCCTGATGTGAATGGAAAGTAAGCGGTAAATTGCAACAGTAACTAATTGAGCCAAGTTGTTGCCTGAACATGATGAAACACATGCTAGATGAGCTAATGTTGGTTATAGGCTGTCCAAAGCTGAATGAACAACATCATTTTCAACCTTTCAACTGGTGTTTTTGGGGTGGACCTCCATCTTGCCTCGGAAGAATGCAAAGATGTCCGGCTGTGCCTTCTCTGGCTCTAGTAGCTCCCGAGCCACCTCAGGCGGAATCACCACATGCTCCACCTCCTGGAACTGAAGAACTTTGTTGAACTGTCAGTAGAAACTGAACTAGTGAATTGGTGCCCCATCATTGCAGCATCAACTGGGCTCTATTTGGCAAGAATCAATGGACACAACTAACGCACTTTTACATCCGAAATTTGATCTTTTTCCCTTAAAAATAGTCATTGCTTACTGATTCTGCAAGACAATCATTTGGACTCTGATGTTGACCATAAGACATGCAACGAACTCAATCACATAGTCCAAGAAACCAAGCAACCAACACTGACCAACTCCTCTTCTTATAGAAGCAAAATCGGACATAGCAATGCACTACCAACCAAGCTCCCAAGTAACCACCGCAAGGAACTAGTAAGAACTCAGAGCTTGGAGGAGCACACCATGGGATGGAAGCAGGCACTGAAGTCGTGCAACGTGACGAAGACGTGGTCGGCCCCGGCGGAGCGGTTCCAGTAGGGCATCTCGGTGCGGACAAGGGCGACGGCCTCGGCGAGCAGCCTCCGCGCGTGCGCCAGGGAGGGGAGCCCGGTCGGCGTGGAGAAGTTGCAGGACACGTAGATGGGCATGAGGAACACGTCGTTGGGAGGCGGCCGCGTTGGGAGGCGATGTCTTCGTCCGAGCGTGGGGAGGAGCGATGGCGTCGGGGGGAGGAGCGGCGTTGGGGAGGAGGAGAGGCGCGGCGTGGAGGAGGCTGAGGCACAGCGGAACTGCGCGGCGAAGGAAAGGCGGAGAGAGAGAGAGAGAGAGAGAGAGAGAGAGAGAGAGAGAGGAAGGAAGAGAGAAAAAACGAAACGATTTGTAGTTATATATTAATGATATTTTGTGGGTAATTTTAGTGAACTTTAGTGGTAAACGGTTATTACATTCCGTAAAAGCCAAAAAAAGCACCTCCTCCATGGCTTATGGCTTTTAGGCTTAAATTGGCTGAAGCTTTTTATAAGCCTGACAAAAAAGTCACCTCTTTGTTTAGGCTTGAGCTTTTTTGCTTTTAAACCAGACAAAAAGCCTAAACAAAGAGGGTCTAAATAATAGTACTATCATCATTTGGCCCAGTGAGTGTCCCGGCTTAGCCCAGCCCGGGAAGGGGGGCAACGACCGACAGGTGTGCGCGTGTGAAAGAAAGGAAGCGGCGGTCCAAGAAGGCGACGGAATCCGACCCTTCCCCGTCCGCCGAGAGATGGAGGCCACCGCCGCGGGCGGCGGCGACTGCGACGCGACGTCCGCGAGGGGAGGAGGAGGGGGAGGAGCCGGGCAGTGGGCGGTGGGCGCGGTGTGCAGGGGGCTCGTGTACTACCACTGCGCGTTTCAGCGGGCGAGCGTGGTGTCCCTCGCCGCCGACGTGCTCCTCGTCCTCCTCTGCTCCCTCTCCATCATCGGCCTCCTCTTCCGCCACCTCCACATCTCGTGAGCACCCAGCCTTCACGCACAGCTCGTCTTCTTCTTGCCTCCGCCTTGCTTTAATTGCCGTAATTTCGTGCTCTTGGGTTCCTTTTGCTGTTTGTTGGTGGTTATGATGCTTATGGTCTGATGGTCCGGCCAGGATTCTTGATTTATTGGTTCGTAGTAGTACGCAAAGTAGCAAATGATGCTGGCAGTAGTCGCTGATGGCTGTTCTGAGTGGCGCTGAACTGGTGATGATATCAATTTGCTAAAGAGGGCACAACTTTAGATTATGCTTTGGTGGATCCTTGATCCTTGGGTGGTTAAGAACTGCAGACTCGGACGTAAGGCATTTTGAATTGCAAAGGCAAAGGGGAAAGGAGATAGGGAAGTAAAGAGGAATGATTCAACTATGGATCCCCAATTTTAGGATTTTTGGAAAGGGTTATTGCCTTATACCAGGTCATTGAAATATACAATACTAGCAACCGATTTGCTTCTTGGTAGAAATCGACTCGAAATGTACCATTTACCCATTTTGTGTATCAAGTTCAATAGTAGCAACTGACTTTTGTTGTGTAGAAATCAACTTGAAATAGCTGTAGTGAAGAAGAGACAAACTAAAAGGCAGGAAAAAGGGCATGAACTATATTCTACTTTTTCTTGCGTGCACCATTGAGCCCTGGCAAGAGAATAGCTCATTCTTTGAGTTTCGAAATACCTCTGCACCGCTTCTCTAGGATTGTACATAAATTGCTTCTGGTAACTTTGCGTTTACTCACTGGATTGAATATAATGTCTTCCGTTTTTCAAAATGGTATAAATATGCTTATACCCACCGTGTGCATGCTTTTGTCATATATTTCCAAAGGGCAGTCTAAAAGAATGTGGCAACTATCCATACATACCTCATCTGATTCACTTTCCAGAAGTATTTTTGCCAATAGAAAACTGCTGTGAGCACTTCAAATTCATCATTGATATATTTCTGTCAAACCAATGCAGCATAACTGGCTGCTGGTGCTTTCTCCCTGCCAGCACTAATTTTCCTACTACTCTGTCAGATACTATTCTCCAAGCAGCAATAGTCACTAGTCAGTAAGCTATTGAACATCTTCTGAGGCATGATGTAGCAAGTTTGGAATAAGTTATGCATTTTCCGACCATCTCCCTCTAGACAACTCTGCTCCGCTAGTTCATCATGAAATAGACCTCCACTTTACCATCCACACCAAATTATTTGAGCGAACTGATTTATTGGTAGTTTGTAAACTCCTGGATTTTTGCTATTACTTACGAGATGATCACAAGTTCCATGCGAAATGTATCAACTATTAAATACTCTTGTGGTTGGCAATTTGTTCACGCTTGCAACACAGATAAGTAAGCGATTTTATTTTGAAAAAGAGTGTTGTATTTATCAATTTTGGAGGGTAATGATGATGTCGCGTTTATGTTGTTTTGGTAGTAGTTTTTGTTAGTCTGTACAACTTCTTTACCTCATTGATGATGGCAATGATATTGATGAGTTAGTGATGACTACTGCTATGCATTTTGCTTATGTTTTTCTCACTTTCCTCTTGGAAGGTACTTATGTTTGATCATTTGATATGGTTGTTCATGTGAAAGTACCTTATGTTTCTATCAAATGGTTTTGCATGTAGGGTGCCTGTGGATCCTCTTGAATGGCAGATTTCTCAAGAGATGGCAAATAGTATAGTTGCATCCTTGGCTAACACAGTTGGAGCTGCAGAGTCTGTATTGAGGGTAGCTGCAACTGGACATGACAAGAAGCTCTTCTTCAAGGTATTTCTTAAAACTTCAACTCCAGATGTGCTATGCGAGGAACTTTCAGACAGAGAGATGTTGATTTTTTGTGAGGTTTGCATGCTATTAGCTCTTGCTTGTTAATATCTGGTTGAGTTTTTTTTTGTTTTTTGGGTGTGTGTGCGCGTGCGCGTGTGCGTGTGTAATTTGCAACTTGGTTATCATTTGGAGAGTGGTAGTTGGCAAGTTCACTGTAACACCTCGACCCGCAACCTGGGTTCGGAATGTTACCACTACACATTATTCATTACAACTTTGCACAGCTAATTAAACAGCTTGACATAATACAGCAAAAGTAGTTCCTAGAGAGGGTGGTTTGCAACAGTAACTACATGTGACGTGGCTGTTCTATTTCCCCCTTCCTGAAGCATATCAACATCGTCATTCACCTAGACATAAAAAATAAGCAAGGGTGAGTCCGAAGACTCAGCAAGTACATAATATGAACGATAAACACTGCCACACAACATAAACATAACCACATCATTATCTCTTCATTAGTGCAATGCATCATAATTCTACATGCACCAACATGCTCATGCTCATATGCTTCTCATCAGCTGATACCGGTATCGCGAGTGTTCACCCGTCGATGACACACTCTCCCCCATCTTCGTTAGGATGGAGTGCTTACATTGTAGGACTTTAGTCAGTCCCTACAGATGTAAGTCTTCATCTAGAGCACACCGGATTAGTCATGTATCTTTCTCACCAACCTCACCGGAATAGTTACATGACTTTCTCACCGACTTGGCTCATGCAACCTTGCCATGTTGCAAATGCACATGTCCATTGTCATTTACATGATTCATCATTGACATCATTAACAGGGTAGCATCATTACTTACCTCGTCCCATCGTTCTCGCCATCACCATAAGCATAATCATATAAGCATCATCACATAACATTATCATATCACAAAAACATCACATAATTCATTCCATTTACATGCTATCGCTCCCTGTTAACCAAGCGGAGCGGAGTAACGTGCGGATGACGTCGTTCCAGAACCTTCACCTGAACAGGCATTCAACCAGACTCAATACAATGTAATCATACATGCACACATATGGACGACTTCGTCCCTACACGCAATCCGACACGAACGAATCCCTTCTCTCTGGGTGCTAACCCGCTGCCCAAATTAATAATAACCATAGGTTAGAGATCGCGCCTAGAAAACTTACGAATAAAAATTATGTGCGTACCCCAACTTTCTTTCCTCCCTTCTCTTCCTTCCTTTTCCCCTCCCCTTTTCTTTCTTTGGCTGAAGCCTCCCCTTCGGCTGCTTATCTCCTCACCTCCCCCTTTCCTCACACACTCATTCTCTCCCTCTCCCTCTGGGCTCTGGCTCTCCCGGCGTCGCCGATGGCCCAGCCCGCACTCCCCTGCCCGGTCGCGCCCTCGGCTCCCCTTGCACCCGTGCCTCCTTGCGCCTGGCTTGGTTCTTTGGTGGCGAAGAAATGGGATGGGAGGAGAGGGTGGCCTGTGGTCTCGGTCTTCTCTCTCCTTCTCTCTCTGTACTGTTGGTTTTCTTCTACTGTAGGGGGGTAAAATGGCAAAAAGGGTTCTCAAATTTCACTTCTATTCTCCTTGCCTTTCTACTGGTATTACATTCACATTGGTAGTCGGCAAGTTCGCATTCTCACACCTATTCTCTGTTTCTCTTGCATACAATGGGCACAGAGAAAAGAGATCAAAATTTCCTTCTCTCATTTTAATGCCTCTTCAGTTGTTTGATCTGTCAGCTATGTGTTCTAGAACCATGTTCTATAAAAGACACTTCGATTTTATCATCTTTAATGCTAAAAGATTTATACATATTGTTTGGCTTACAGTGAACTACAACCTTGCAGGTGGTTTTTACTCTGTATTTTCTAGCAGTTGTGGGAAGGGTGGTGTCAGGCGCTGCGGTTGCTTATGCTGGTAATTGTACCATAACTTGCTTGTGTATGCTTGCTTTAGATTTGTTGCGTAACACCTTTGGCACCGAAATAAATTATGACATGCTCGACATTTGTTGTCATGGCCAGCGCTCTGCATCTTCTGCCTCTACATGTTTGCGCAAAGCACCGATCTGTTTGATCAGCTCCCTTCTTGGGTTCCTGTAGGGAGAGATTCTCTTGGCGGCGCTCAGGATACCACATGATTCCCACATGTACATGAAGTCATTGAATACTGAGTTTTTTTTGTATCCGTTCTTGCAAGCCAATAGCTTTTGACTGCAGCATCTGTGGTTTCTTTCACCACTCACCTGTATGTATTGCAGCTGTACCTGATGTTCAGTAAATGTGCTATCACCTATGTATATGATGATATGTTTTCAGCAACTTTATTTAATCACCCCAGTATGTTTTTGTCTAGCTATTTGTGGACCAGTGTGAGTTGTAATTAAAGTTGTCAATACCGTACCGGAGGCTATACCAATTTGGTTCTTGGAATGGTATGTTCGGTACCGGTCTATACTGGCGTATTGTTTTGGATTTAATATAATAATACGAGTATATATATTTATAAATATATATTTGTTTAATTATATGCATATCAAATATCACTTGTAGCATTATTCTAAATACATAGTAGTACTATCAAATATAACATATAGTTTATTAGACGGTATTATAAATTCCATCGGTATGACCGGTATTGACCGGTATAAGTCGGTATGACTGGTATTGGCCGGTATTTGCGTAGGTACGGTACGCAGGCTTTTATGTACCGGTTTAGACGGCGATACGGTATATACCGGCCGGTACCGGAATGGTATTGACAACTTTGGTTGTAACACGATGGTGTGTTTTGGTTGTCCATCTATCAACGTTGTCTCGACAAGTTGCAACAGGAACCAAGAATTTGTTAAGTCAGTGGTGTAAAGACTGAAGGTTGATGATATAGGTAAGGCATGGAAGGGTATAAAACCTGGAGGCTGGCTCCCGACATGATGCAACTAAGGGCATGTTTGGTTTGTAGTCTAAGGTTGTCACGCCTAACCCTAGACGCACCACAGTTTCTTATATAAGTGTTTGGTTTATTACCATAATTGTAGCTTACCACACTTTTTTTAGTCTCATAACATATGTTATAGACTCAGTTTTTTTTTGGCCTAAGTTTGCCACACTTGTTGAGAACGAGAGTGTGCCACAAATTGGCACAGCAAGATACAACAACTATGGAAGTTACAACCAACGTGATCGATCACCAGCTATACATGTAACTATCTGATCACCGACCAAATATACATGATCACTACCAGATATACATGCCAAAGTATGGTAACAGACTATACCCAGGATTTTATCTTTAACACTTGTGGCGCTGAATTTTGTTGTCATAAAAAGTATGGCAAACCACATCTGGTTAAAGTTAGTTGTGACAAAGTGCATCAACCAAACATGTCCTAATTCCTGCTGGCTTGGTTCGGTTGGGTTGCACCATGGCATCTGTTGTTGTTTTTAAACTCACCAGGGCATCTGGTTTTATGGTTTAGTTTTGCCTTTAAAACTTTATACAGATCCTGAAAAATTCAATAGGCTCAACTCGTATCAAACTACTAGCTAGTAACATTTGGGCACATGCGCAACTCTGTCTCTGGAAAAACAAGCTTAGCATAAAGCGTTCGATCTGTGTTTTTTTTTTTTCTATTCAGAAGTTGCCCGATTCTTTGTTAACTCAAGGTCGATTTTATTAGCCTTTGGGTACGATTCTACTTTGAATAATTGGTTAAAAAATGTGGCTTATATTTAAGAAAGCATAAGTCGTATTAGAAATAGACATCCCTGATTGTATACTGTAGCATAACCACAAGTAAAGGGATGATTGTAAGTGCTGTTTCGGTAGGCCATCTATAACGGTGATACTCGGATTTAGAAAATATATATGAGTTCATAGTATGCCGACTACATTCAAGATGCATTCTACATTGCACCACAGTACATTCCAATTTTCCGATCATTATCTCGGCGAATAGAATGGTTCAAATCCACGCACCATAATTCCAAAGCTAACTGACAGTGATTGTTCAGTACATGTGCTGTGATCTCTGAACAAGTCTTCCCTCCATTCCATCCTATAGGAAAAGGCCGGCCATAATGCATCTTGAAACCATCTAGTAAGAAAGTAGTCTAAAATTCGATGATTATCGAGTCTTTGGCTAAAATAACACTATGATCATCTGCCGCTCTTTAGGGGCACAACAGTCACTAACACTAAGTGGGAGCTCGCTACATGATCTATCGTGCACCTAGAGTGAGGTAGATCACTTCTCGTGAGTTTTGAGCGCGGTATTGGTAATATTTTTATCAATTTATCCACAAGATCTATTTTTATTATTTTGTCACGAAACAATATCATTTTAGGCAAAAACTCACGATTATCACCCTTTGCAAAGTACAAACCAAAGACGAAACAGAAAAGGTAGGCGGTTGTTCCAAAACTGAGAGCTGAGCTGAAGCGCGGAGGCGGAGCTCCCAAAGCCCAAACAAAAACCCTCTCCCCTACCAAGCCTCGTTCCTATCGCCATCCACATCGCAGACGCAGCACGCATCCCACTCTACTCCTCGTCCTCCACCTCGCCGCGCCGATGGAGGCCGCCGCCGTGTCCAGATCCGCCTGCCGCACGGTGCTCCCCTCCATCCCGGGCCGCGTCGTCGTCCCCGCCGCGCGCTGCTGCCGCTCTCTGCGGCGGCGGCGCCGCGGCGGCGCCTCGTGGCGCGCCGCGCGGTCGGTGACGACAAGGTGGAGGCGGCGGCGCAGGAGGCGCTCCCCATCGAGAAAAGTGGGTGCCTTTCTTCCTTCCGTGAGCCGTCTGCTGTCTTTGGGTTGTGCTGGGTTGGATTTCTGCAAGCGTTTGTTGTGATTCTTGGTGTGTGCTTGCAGGGTTCCCTCCCTTCCCTAGCGTCTTGGACATCAACCAGATCCGCGAGATCCTGCCCCACAGGTTAGTCACTGCCTCATCCGATTCTGTTACTGGATAATTCTTGCTTTGCATATGTGTGACGGTATATATGCACTTAACTGAGCTCGCTTGCAAGATGTTGGCAATGCGTTAATGCAGTCCAAATTACTCCCGGGGGCTCTCGGGCTGATATAAGTGTTCCTCGTAAACTTGATGGAGAACAAAACAAGCCTTAGAGTTAAGCTCCATGAGAGGCGTACATAGCTCCCCAATTGTAGTTCTTGATAGGGGATTTGGTTGGAAAAGTATAATAAAAAAAATGAACACCACGGTCCTTTTCCATCGAAAAGAGTAGCGCCACGGATCTTTGGATTCGCGATCTGCTACAATGTAGAGGTTTATATGCATTCCCATTGAACTGACTTGGGGGAGTAAAGGCATTGTTGTGCGAAATTTAATAAACCTAATTGGATGCTACCTCCCCTCCCATCACAATAGGTGATGTCCTAGACATTGGCATGATCTCCGAAAACAACTTCGACCACAAATTTCTATCATAAGGCATTTCTAGAACTTAATGAAATTCTAGTGTTATCAACGCATTTTTCGAGACAAATCTACTCATAATTTGTATAAGGCCAATATTATATATTCAGAAATGTATTTTTGGCCAAAGTAAAAATAGTTTGACTATATGCATTCTAGAGCATCACCTTTTTTTTGTTGACCATGGGAAGTAGCATGCATCTTGGGTTTCTTTATGCTTGACTGTGTTAATATTAGTGCAAAAGGGGGAAAGCGTTATATTTTTGTGGGCCTGCTACCCAAGAGAAAAGATGATTGATCATGAGTATGCAATTGTTTGGTATTCTCTCTCTAACTTCCTATGCATTTTGATGTGCATGTTAGGTTCCCATTCCTTTTGGTTGATAGAGTGATTGAGTATAAACCAGGAGAATATGCAGTTGGGATCAAGAATGTCACGATAAATGATAACTTCTTCCCTGGGCATTTCCCAGAGCGTCCCATAATGCCTGGTGTTCTCATGGTTGAGGTATGCACTGATTCACTGTATTGTCATCCCTGTATAGAGATGCCATACTTGAGTAATTAAATTGTCTTTACATCATCCATAGAGATGTCAGTCCATATGGTCCAACGAAGGATAGTTGCAATATTTAATCCTGCACTTAAGTTAACCACAACCTCATTCTATCATAGTTCTTGGCTTCTTGCTGTCAAAGTATAGCACTGGTACGCCTATAATTTATCCATTTCCAAGGTGCAACAGTTTTTTTTTTTTTTTTAAAAAGGCAAAATGTGCAGATGTGTATACTTTATGTTTGAATTCAATGGAAAACTGCCTTTTTGTAGTTATTTTACCGCATACATTGCATTTGTGTAACTCAACTAATAATACCTATTTTTAATGCGTCTTTTTTCTTTTCACTCTGCTGATTTCATATGAGTTTTCGGACATCAACCGGCTACAATGAACCATAGCCATCCTAGGAAACCTGTAACAACTGATATGTTCTATAATAAAGATTTTGCTACAACTACAATGATCTACACGGCTGATGTCTGCTTCTTAGTTCAATCTGAACCAATTGATGGCTTCAAATTCCTTAACCAGCTGTAATATGTAGTTGTCTCAAAAGTGTGTATTCTGCCGAGCGCATGGCTGGATCTTAAATTGCTACTTATTGCTCTTGCATCAAGTAGACAAGTTTCTGAATTCCCCCCACACAATAAACTATTTTTGTACCTTTATGCACAGGCTATGGCCCAGGTCGGGGGTCTGGTGATGTTGCAACCTGAAGTCGGTGGATCTCGAGACAACTTCTTCTTTGCAGGAATCGATAAAGTGAGGTTCCGGAAGCCAGTAATTGCTGGAGATACCTTGGTCATGAGAATGACTCTGACCAAGTTTCAGAAGAGATTTGGACTTGCAAAGATGGAAGGAAAAGCTTATGTTGGTGGTGACCTAGTATGTGAGGGGGAGTTCCTCCTGGTTAGCGCAACCGAATAGAGCAAAGACGCCTAGTAGCGATTGATTCTCTTGTAGAATCAATTGGTTAGAATGGGATCAGGTTCATTTCTTAAGAGAATTGAGTTCTGAACTAAACTTACAGCATGTGAGGCAATCTGTTTTCCTGTTAAGTACGTCAAGTCTAGATGTCCAATGCGCCATATGATCCTGCGCTTACTTTCGCCTTCGTGGGCTAGGACAGAGTCTACTAGCCGTGTGTCTGTTGTAATACATGATTACAGTCATCTTCGATAGTTGTTTGATGGAATAAACAATGCTTGTTCGATCGTGCTTCACTGAATTTCGGTCTTGGTACTTTTTTTTCTTCCATTTCTCTCGTATTGACGGTATGTTGTGTGAATGCACTTCCCTTACTAATTTCTTGTAGTAATTAGTACTGATTACTGTGATAACAACTTTTGGTTTGTTCATAGTCTAGCATAATAAATTCATGACAAGTTTGTATGACGCCATGCTGAATGCAGCCGTATCAGTAGATATCAAGAATAGCTCATCATCTGGTTATTCTGTTGTCATGAGAACCTTCCCGGAATAAAGAGTCAAGACTGACAATTCGCCACTTTGTTCGTAGAATTCGGGAGAACATATAAGCCAATCGCAAAAAATAAAAAGAACATATAAGCTAACGGGCAAGGCCACATGGCAATGCTAGTTGCTACGCATTTATGTCCAATTGGCTCAGCACGTATGACAAACTTTTTGAAAAAAAAGGTGAGTCTCACGCCGAGTTGTTTCATAACTGTTGTTGTGAAACAATCACTAACTACAAAAATGTCAAATTGCATAAATTTATGTGTATGGTCTGACTTGATTCGTTAGTTGCCAGCGATTGTCTGAATTACCTCCAGGGTGCTCCTTGTGTATAACCATTGGAGAAAAGAACTCTTGGGTGGGGGGGGGGGGGGACATTTCTGTTCATGCTTCAACAACCTCTAACTCGACGCAATTACCAGTAATTAAATAACAAGAAATCCATGTAATCTAATCCCATGAATCTGTCTAAGTTGGAACGAAGGATTCAAACGTTAGATGCATCACTAATCTTTTTTTTCTACGCAGCATCCTCTTGCTGACAGACGATAACAATAGGGTTACTAGCAGGATAACCCCTTGACCCTTCTGTTGCACAAAGGTCTTTCTTTTATCACAAACAATGGGAGGGAGAGAGGGAAAATTACTCATACTGAACATGCAAAAAGTCAACTAGAATTGGTCAATACAATCACATCATCACATCCCATAGTTAAATTACTACGGAATTTGCGAGGCATTATCATTCTATCAAGATCCAGGTCATCTGGGTTTGTTGGTCAACTCTTCCCCGGACGTGATTAGAAGGTAAAATCCTGTTAATTAAGAGGATCCAAATGCGTGATATATCTCAAGAAGAGAAGTGAAGCTCCCATAACAACCTAATTAGTGTCTTGAGGCAAGGGGAGACTGTGTTTGGATTGGTTGGAGGATGGCTAATCTTGTGGCAATGAACATGAAGAGGAAAGATGCTGAGGTGGCAAATCATGGATTCTCCATCTTTCTTGATCCTAAGAGGATCAAACTGCAGGTATGGCAATTGGCAAGTGATGCCATCCTTGTACTAATACTCATGAAGATAATTTTGCTTTGTAAACTGTGATGCCATCCTTGTGCTAATACCATATGAGAAGGAAGATCCTGATAACTCTTCTATTCCGCTTTCTTTTTTTCTTTTTCTTGTGAGGAAAAAAAATTATATTTTTCTTTCATACGGATGTCAACTTCAAACTCTTAATACCCAATCGCTGATATATATGTCATGTGTCCACATCCACATGACAAGATATATACCTTGATAAATTCAGTTCAGTTCAGTTCATGAGCTGCATGCATTGTTCTGCTATCTGAAGAATATCATTACCAATACACCTAGAAGATCCACTCAGATTACTAACCTCTGATTTCTGATGTTTGCTCTCTTCTTTCTGTCACTAGGATGGTGAGATTCCAGAGATGATGGAAGAAGAGAAACCATTGGCTGTTGCTCCAACTGGAACTGTGCCAATCATTGCCTCATGGGTGGTGCCACGGCCACCTCAGGGTCAAGAGGCTGTCCATGGCACAGTGAACACTGCATCTGGAAGCAAATCTTACGAACCACAATTCAGCGCAGACCAAGCCACCGCGGCGGCACCGATGGACGTCGAGATGGATGTCCGGCATGCGCCAGCGGCTGCTCCTTTCTGGTCAGGTTAGTGACAAGCATCTCATTGTTACCACGGATTGGGGAAAACAGATGGCAACTGGCTGTTTGGTGCTGTTTACCTGTAAAAAATAGTAGCCTGAATTGGATCCTGATAGCATGTAGAACTGAAGCCCCATGGGATTCTTGACATTTGATGAATATATGTGGGTTAGAATTTGAACATATTTGGAGAACGAAAGATCTATTTAAAGGTATTTTGCATTTTTGCCAAATGAATGCTTGTTATCCTACCAACTGCAGGTTTCTTCTGAGGAGTGGCACTCTACTGATTACTGAAGAGTCGTAAAGACAGTTGGGCATTGTGGGAGTACAGCAGCATGTGCTAATCTTCACCACCTCCTAGACCAGTACATGTTGCTCTGAACATGCCGATGTGAGCATGTGATTAGCATAAAGCATGTCTATTCCATGTTGTTGCAATATATGCTAATTTTCACCACCACAGAGATCAGTACATGTTGATCTACATATGCTGGTGTAATCATATAATGGCTTAGAGTATATTATGCCAATTTCATCTGTAGATTTAATTGTGAACCAGGATCCTTCCGGAAGATACACAAGATTTAGCCTTAATTTAATTCACCAGGATAAACGGAGAAGCCATTTTAATCACACTATTTCAATCATAACTGAAGTCGTCTTTTAATCGGCTACTAGGCCAAAATCTGAAAAAATCAATCGGTACTCAATACCATGTTGTTCGACTCCTAGAAGAATGGAACGGTTAGATCGATTACTACCCTTTAGCAAACCATCATACATACAATGAGACTGCAGCACAAATAAATAAGATAAAATTGGTTACAAGACACTCAACTTTTACGCCCTTAATTGTTGGACACCTAAAAATCGCGACTTTGGCACAAAAAAAAAACTAAAATTGTGTCTCTTGGCTGTAGGACACTGAGACTAATATAATAATATTATTTTTTGTTTTGGAGAGAAATAATGCGTGCATGGCGTGTTCCCAGATTTGAGGGTTCCATTTTGGTGGTCTAAGTTGGTGGGGGAGGTGTTGGGAAAGAAGGTGTCGGCGGCGGCCATGGCGAGGCGGTTGCCCCTTGCCAGGAAGAGAGAGTGGAGCAACCCAGATTGATGAGGAGATGATGACACGGTAGCGACGATGGAGATTGAAGGTAATGGTGAAGAGTAAGGCGGCGACAACAGATTGGCTCCGGTGAAATTATTGCTATAGCGGTGCTCCAGCAAAAGCAAGCAAAGCGCGGGATGGAACGCAGCACGGCGAAAAACGGCAAGGTCGATGGAGAGACGAAAAACTCACCAAAGATGGCGAATTTCAACGGCGAAGGAACTCGGTCGGAATTAGGGAAGATGGCATCGATCTCCTCGCTTGAAGCTCCGGAAAACGATGGCTACACTTGGGAATGTGGCGTGACGCGCTCGGAGCCGATGAAAACACGATGGAGCGACAGGGCAGCAAGCTCCTTCCCTTGGCTTCAATGGCAGCAGCAGCAAAAGCAAAGATGACGGCGCGGCGGCAACAGGGTTGATGGCTAGGACATCGCGGAAGGCAGCATCAAAGGAGAGGGCAGCGTCGGTAAAGCTGTGCGTGCCGCCAGCGAAGAAGGGCATGGAGGCAACGGCGACGATGTGTATGGGGGGAGGCAGCGCTGGTCAAAGGCGACGACGGTGGTAGGAGGCGGCAGCGAGGAGATGCAGGGGCAGCCCAAGGAGGTAGGAGGCGACGGTGAAGGGAAGAGGGAAAGAATAGGAAAGAAGAAAGAAGATCAAAATGGCAAAATAGATATTTCTCGTGCTTCTCTCCTCTTCCACCCAGAAATATTATTTTAATAGCATTAATGTCCTATCGCCAAGAGACATTTAATTTTAGTATCTTTTGGTAAAGTAACGATATTTTAGGTGTCCTATAGCCAATTTTGCCAATAAACAAATTTCATATCCAGTGCACCCTGATAAACAGTGGACCAAACACTGACAAACAGATGGTGCTGAACAAAACCTTACAAGGCAAGACAAATCAAACATGTCATAGAACATGAATCATCGTTAGGTTCTTTGCCTCAGCAGTATAAACTTTTCAGTTACTTGGTACAATTAGGGAGTGTGCAACTCTAATCACTCCACACACTGTCAAGTATAACATACAAGTATGCAACAATGGTTTGCTGAAGGTGCTCAGCTATGAATATTTCCCCTCCAGGGAAAACAAAGTCAAAAAAGAATCATGTATGTGAATTCTTGCTGTTAAAGTGGGCATTCCTGCCGAAAAAGGGCAACAGTAGAAGAATGTGATTATGTGACAGTCTGTTTAATTTAGTTCCTTGAGCTGATTCCCTCTGCCGAATGGCCATCAAATTATCAGAATATGACCTTTCTATAGCCAAGTAAGTGTTTCAATCTCTGCTGTAGAATAACTTCAATACAGGTAGGAGCCATGCCTTCCCTCAGTTTGCTGCAAAAATGTAAGCTCCTTTCGCAGCATTAGTCTCCAGAGACAAATTTCTTTTGTGTGTAGTATCTGTCTTCACTCGCCTTCTTTTTGAAGTTCCTTTTCTGTTTATAGAATCCCCAACAATAATGTTTAGTAGGGATAAACAGTGATCAAACAAACCTAAATAGAAAAAGGAATGTGTGATTTCCCTGGTACTCTGACAATGTACCTTGTAAGCTTCATGGTTATCAATTATTCTTGTAGCCACTGAAACTGATGTTATAGTTTTGGGGCTTGTGACTGTTTGGAAAATACCCATGCTCTTCGGAATAGCGTAAGGATCAATTTCACCCTGCAGCATGCGTTTGTCAAGTTTCAAGTTGAATGCGGGCAATTAATTTAGGTAAGTTTGCCATCAGCATTCATTAGATTGTAGTTAAGTACTTACTGCAGAACTGCCCTCGGTTACTGTCCCATGCACAACCAATGAAATGTTGAACGTGGTGATCTGCACCATTTGATAAAAGAAAAGTTGAGGGTTTGTTCAATTGCCAATACATAATCACATCACAATTACTGCATCGTATAATATAATCATTCCTGAAACTAATTCATTCAAGTATAGCGAAATAGATAAGAATCAACTCAGAGAAATTTAAACGTACCATATCCCTCGAAACCTCCCATGGTGCGCCTATTATAACTTCGTCAACATAGCGACAAGCAAGTACACTAAGAGTACGCTCGTGGAGGTGCATGATAGGATGATAGCCTCTTCTTTCCCTGGACATCTAGTTCTCATAAGCATGGTATCTAAAGTTATAAAAGACAAGCTACATAACAGGAATCAATCTGGTGTGTGTGTGTGTGTCTGATGTCCGTTTGTGGTCAACAAATTTCCTTGTATAATCCGAAGTACAGAAATAAAATAAACACCTGATTGCCTGGTCATCGTGCACACCCACAAGAAGGAAGTCACCAAGTTTCCTAGCACTTCTGAGGATCTGCATTAAACAAATAAACAACAACCATCAAATATATTTAGTGACAACATATGAACCACACCAAAGAACAAACTTGGTGAGTTATGACAGAATGATTTGCATGAGAACCACAAAAGGTACCTCAACATGGCCAGCATGGAAAAGGTCAAATGCACCATCTATATACACGACGCGGGCACCTGGTGAAGGAGCCTGGGTGCATATAAGCATATTGTTCAATAGAAGCAATAGAAGGACATCGTCATAGAAACATGTAAAAATAAATCGTCAGCTTTATACTGTCAGGACTCAGGATTATCATTGAGGACCATGATTGGAAAGATACAATGGAGGCATCATATGTGGTATTTTGTACATTTAGTTTAGTTAAATTTGCTGAGAAAGGTATTGCAGATCACTTGCCATAAATGCCCTAAAAGGCTTATCAAATAAAGGTCACTTACATGGAACAGTAAGAATGATAAGCAACCTTAGCCCTGAGATAACAAATGGGAATGAAGTTCCTTAAATTCTCATACCTGCCCATTCGAAAACTGCATTATCCGGCGGGAAGTTAGAAGAAAATTGGATAACTGACTTTTCAGTTGGTCACATGATTCCGCTCCATCCTTCTCATTAACAGCAACACTTGCATCGGTGGTAGTTTCCATCCTGCCTGCCTCTTTATGCTTGAATGTTAGCAATATTCTCCCTGTGGAAAGAATGTTGTTCCCATGTAAGATTTGCAATGGACAAAAAAAGGCATAATTTAGAATGAGCATGAAAAACATTTTTCAAGTAATGCATGATATGCTTTGATATAAAATTGTAAATAACATTCAGCAGGAGAATATATGATCCCAAAAACAATGGTGATGTTACTGATTCATATGGTCATCTTACCGACTATATCGGTGCTTGAGACACCTTCAGTACGCTTGATTTGCTTGTAACGTCCAACCTTCTTTGCTAACGCATAAGCATCCGTTCCATCAGGTAGAAGACAAGGATCATCTCCATGTATGATATAATCAATGTTGTATTTATTGAAGAGAGTATTCATAAATTCTTCTGTAATCTCATAGGGTGCATTTGGAATGACCTCATCCACCCACTTCAATCCACTAATAAGTGTCAACCTAGAAAGTAAAACATAGATACATAGATAAAGTTTCAGACAATATCAATTAGAATGGTTCTACAAGCTTTCCAGTCAATTTTGCAATCCTGCTGCTAACATTGGCAACATGTTTTTGGGAAACAAGACAAGAAAACTAGCCTCTGTAGTACCTCTCTTCCATCGAAAGGACAGGCGGACCCTTATTTGCCACAATCTCCTCATCACTGACAACTCCCACTACCAGTTGATCTCCCAACAACTTGGCTTGTCGCAATGCGTTTGCATGACCGTAGTGCATGAGATCAAAGCATCCATCCATGTACACTCTCACGGGCCTTTTTTGTTCCTTCTTCTTGGGAAGTTGTCCTAAATATGGCAAAAATATGGAGCAAAAGGAGCACCTATTCCTCCAAAGTAGCCCGTAGATAACCAAAGAATGGCGACAGTGACCATAACTCCTCCAATTCCAAACAACTGTGAATAGTATCTGTCATTCCAGAGCCCTTGGTTGTTCTCAAACGCTAGCAAACCCATCATAGTTTTGAACTGTAGATGTATTATCCTTGTGTTGCTTCTGGAAAAATTTAAAGTAATCGCCCAAAATGAGACTCCAAAGTTGATGGATTCTTGTGACAAGAAAGGGTAGCCATATATATAGAAAAGGAAAGGAAAAACGTGTCATTGTCCAAAGTATGGAGAAGCAATGGTTTTTGCAGCCATAATTTCTTTGTCATGCTTCAAACAAGAAAGTGACTCAAAAGAAAGAAAGGAAGTGTGCCTTTTCAATACTTTAACGAAAGGTTGGATAGAAATTAGACGTATAACCAGAAGAACTAGTTATATTTGCTAAACTTGCATAGCTACCAAGTCATGTTGACCAAATCCTAACCACCAGATATTTTAGAAAGCTACAGTTTAGGCCAGCAAAAATCGTTGAGAATTTAAAACAGACTAATATTGCATTTGCAAGAAGCCACATAACAACTGATGGAGCTCAAGAATCCATGTTATAGCATGAGATATTGCTCTATTTTTTTTCTCATCAAGAAATAGTGTTCAATAACGTCAACTGCTCATCTTTAATAAAACTGCTTCAATACACAGAACACAAGAGCATGTTTTTCTATATCAATAGTCATGATAAATCGAAGAGACTGATTTATAGATGGAGAGATTGCTGGTGCTTACAAAGTGGACTTAGGGGTGATGGTTGCGTCAGATCTGGTAGCGTATCCACAGATCTGCCGGGAGACTTCACGAGGCTTCACGATTCGGACTTTCGTGGAGGAGAGTTCGACCCGACTGCATCATTCAGGATTCACATTACTCCAGCTGCCCATTCCTTCTCATACAAAAGGCAAGAAATCGACTACCATTGGGAACATACTCACACACAGAGAGAGGGAGAGAGAGATGGTCAAACACACGGTTCGAGGCGACAGCCGGCCGGAGGCCGCGCAGATCTTCGGACCCGCTGGTTCGCGGAGACTGCCGGTCACCAAGGTTGGAGATGGAGATCATGGCCACGCCAGATCACCATTGCAGCAGCTCTGAATGGCTGCAGGTGGGTGGGGGGCGACCCGACTTGGTGAGATGGGGAGGGTCGGTGGCGGAGATGGGGCGGTGGGGGAGGGGAGATGGGGTAGGGATGCGACGGAGATGGAGCTAGTTTTGGGGGCGACGGTGGAAGGAGACGCCTATTTGGGCCGGTGGTGGAAGGGGGGATGGGTGCGGCGGAGGAGGAGCTTGATTTGGGGCGGCGGTGGTGGTGGTGGAGACGCCGTGGGGGTGGGGCGGTGCGCGAGAGGGGAACGGGGAGATACGATACTCCTTCGTCTTCGATCAAGGGAACCTTATGCTCTTTCTGCCTACGGAATATTATCAATTTAGCATCACCTAACAGCATTGATTCGCCACAAATCCAAGGGCGTAGGTGCAGAAGTGCCGACGACAGAAGAGCACACGTGGTATTTGCGAGGCGGACGCGCGAGCTTCGGAGGAGGCGTAGTGGTCGGAGGCTTTCTTCTCGGCCTGGATTGTTCTAGAAGAGCAGGATTAAAATAGCGCAATTTTCCTAGTGCCCCGACACGATACCAACGCACTCGATGACGACCGATCGCTTGGTAAATTAGAGAATTGTCAATATAAAGATCCACATTAATATAGTATTAGGAGTTTCTTCATCGTTCGATTGAAAACGAATGGGTAGATCAATTGATACAGAGGTTGCTATAGCAAAAACTGCTATAGTAATACAGTATTAGAAGTGTTCGCACCGTCCGACCAAAAACAAGGTGAGGATCAATCATACACCTGCTGTTACAGTAGAAATACTGCAGTATTTCTCTAACTGTTGCTACAGTACTCGCTAGTGCGCTTTTCGCTTTCTCTGGAAACTTTGTTCACCTAGTGGACGGTACTGCAGAGATCTAAATCCGTAAATTAGATGCTCTTCAGAGTTTTTTCCCCGGAGAAAAAGTTATATGATGTTCAAACGGGACGGGAGGTACCGGAAAGCGTTTCTTTGGCCTCGTTTTGGCCAAGCTACTGGTTCAGCTTTAGTTAGTTAGCTTCCAGGAGAAGCTGACTTTTGAGTACGGTAGGACTCGAATCCTCATATTTGGAGAGGTGTGGTACAATAAAAACTAAATAAATTCTAATAAAATTAGAACTTTTACTTCTTTTTATGGTATGATTTTTATTTCACCTTGAAGGATGACTATATAAACTTATAAACAGTGATCATAGGAAGCCAGGCAAGCAAAAGCAACCAAACAAGGATCTTATCCATAGTACAGGTGCACCAGAGAATTAGAGATTAGATTATACTTTAGCATTAAATTCTTGTAAAAGGCCAAGATTTGAGTATCCTAAAAGGATCAAGAGTGCTGTGAGAAAGCGCCAATAATTTGGACCTTTTGAGGCCGTAAGGTCGTGCTTACGGAATTTGCGGTTTGCTTTGTCAAATCTTTCTCTCTCGTCGTGGTTGTTTCATCGCCATTATTTCGTTTTTCTCTACAAGATTCATTTATTTCGTTCTTGATACCGTGCATGCTTATACCGTATCTTACAAATTCTGATCTGATCTGGTCTTTTTTTCATCTTCAAAATAGTATTTCAAATGAGCAAGTGTACCTCTCCCTCACCCTAACACCAGCGTTGACGGCTAGCGGCGTCGTTCGGAGAGGTGACGGCGAGACTCTGGGTAGTCGTCGTTCGAGCCGGCCGCCGGCGATGACAGGTGGAGGGGGTTTGGGGTAGTCGTCGTTCGAGCCCGGACCCGGAGGTAAACCCAACCAAATTCAACTAATGGCACAAGATTTACAAGAACAGACTGGGACCATCCAGTCCGCTCTGAGGTACATCTGCACCGTCCGATGTTGCCAATCTTCGACAGGATGTGCGAGGGCAGTACTCGTTCCACCACAGACAGGTGGACCCCTCGAAGAAAACCAATTCCGGCGACTCAGTCCCCTTTTACCGACAATCCAGGTGGGCACAGTTTGCCTTCCACTCCGACCACTTGACACCCAAACAAGGATCTCCAAGGAATATCGCACAAAACAGTACAAGTAAAAAAAAATGCATGCAAGTTTAGTTGAAAGGATCACTGAAGAGAAGCTGAGGGGCTGATATCGAGTTAGGTGGTCTTCTTATTGAATTTTTTCTTAAATTGGTATTGTTTGATTTAATATCATTTTATTTATAATTTTAAAGTATTTTTAGAATCGAACTAACGAGCCGAGTCGAGCCAAATCAAAGCAAAATTCAATTTAATTCAAAATCAACTTGTTTAAATATTTTATTAATTAATCAGTATAATTAAAGCAATTTTGAACCGAGCTCCCCTAACTATTTTTTTCCACCGTAGGCGCACCTGCCTTACTGGAAGGTGCACGTACCTGTTGGACAGGCGTCCGGGGAGACGAGGTCTCTCTCACAAGTCATAGATGACTAGTACGTGAACCATGCTGCCAAGCTACCGTGCGCATAGCATGACCACTCGCCAACCGAGCAGACCATGCGCTGCTATGCCTCAGCCTATGGCCCTTCAACGGCGACGTCTTTTCTTCCTTCCTTTTCTTTTCCTTTTTTTTCAAAACTTTTTGCGAGTCTACCAGATATCTTTTCATGGTCGCCCTTGTCTCTGACAAAACATTTCCAGGTGGGATGGGAAAGGAGTGGAATTTAACCTTATTTACGCGCTACCGAAAGACTGCATAATTCTCTGTAAAGAAAGAAAGAAAGACAGACTTGCATAATACGTATGGAATTTTGGACGAATTTATTCGTAGAGATGGTGGCGTTCGTTCGGCTAGAATTTATTCTTACGTGTAAAATGAGGCCGGATTCGCTCGCGCAGCACGTTGCTACGTCCATTCCATTCACGTCAGGAATAGCATACGTATCGTTCGAGAGTGACATGAAACACATTACAGAATAGCACATGAGAAATTTCTTTTCCGACGACGATCAGCAACAAATTTTCCATGCACTAAATGCTCGAGGAAAAGAATAAGATATAGTGGTGACGGTGAAAGAAGTTAATCAGTGAGACATCGAGTTCCCACCCGCCACAATTCTAAGTTACAAACAACACACGAACATCATGGGAACATCATCACGAGGTGTACTCAAACGGCTCGGGCGGCTGGGGCTCCTCGTCGACGGCCATGGCGGCGCCTGACCCTTGCTGGGTCGCGGCGGTGCTGGCGTTCGTCGCCGCGGTTGAGGGGGCGTCGGTCAGGACTAGTTCCTCGGCCTCGGTGGGCTTAAGGTCCCGCAGGAGGACGAATCCAGAGGGCGCGAGCTTCACTGGGTCGTATCTGCTGCCCTCCAGGAATTTTATGAACTTCTCCTGGGCGGGGACGACCCGGGCTGGGTTTGTCAGGGTCTGGTAAGTTGGTTCTAGTTCGGGAGCCTTCTTCTCCGCAGCGTCGTCAACCTGAGCTCGTAGATCGAGTAATGTGAGTGATTTGATGCAAATCGACGAAACCATTATCAAGCAAAGCAAGCAGTAAGTTGGAACTTGGAATGAATGCTGCAACTCTTTACCTGCATGGAAGTGGAAGCGGTAGAAGCGTCTTCACTTGATGGTGCCTCCGCCTTCTCCTGGGCTTTGCTTTCTGCATCCTTCTTTGCCCTGGCTTTTGCCTTGGCATACGTTGACAAGATGGCCGTCGGCAGCTTGACTGATGCAGTCGTAGTTTGCTGAGTTGTTGGCTTGGGGTAATCGAACAATGATGGTTTAGCGTTCGACAGGAACTCAAACTTTGGCACTTTCAGATCAGAGTTGAGGCCAATGAAAGCCGTCGGAGAGAAAGCCAGACTGATGAAATATGTGAGCGGGTACCAATACCAGAACTGGCTGAAAACAGCAAGGCCGACGACAGCAGTGAGCTTGTCATGCTTTGACCTTGACTGAAGCCTGATGGTGACATTCCTTCCACCAGCATCGAGGATACCAGAAGCCAGAATGGCGCCCATTTTGCTCATGGTATCCTCATGCTTGTCGAGAATGATCTTTTCCAACTGACGCCTGAATGCTCCAACACGAGAATCATAGGATTCATTAATCTGGATCATTACCATTGCCATTGCAATGAGAGCACCCTGGCGCACAAAGTCAACAACATCAGATGTAAGAGGCTCCAGCAAGGAGATAGCATCACTTGATCCTGTTCCTGCACAGGAGATTCCAACAGCTAAAGCTGCACCGTAGCGGACATGTGGATTGTATGATTCGGAGAGCAGGGACACAATTCTAGGAGTCTGCATTGATCACAATTGTAGTCAGTTAGATGTGTATCAGGCAACTTCTAAATTTATTTTCAATGACGAGTTTAACAAAAATGTTTCCGTGAGATAAAACCAACCTGCTCAGGCTCATTGTACAGGACAAAGCCAAGAGCTAATACTGCAGTCCTCCGCACATCATCGCTCACATCCGATACAGCAAAATGCAGAAGCTGGTGGATAGCTTTGTTATTTGCAGTTCCCCTGTATGCTAGAGCTAATGCATACATGCCACCATAACGAAGTATGGGGTCCTGATCTCTAGTCATTTGTTCAATCAAGGTGTCGGCTTCCTCTTCCCTGCCATACACTGTCAATGCAATTCCAAGCGACAAGCCCCTGGAGAGCGAGGGAGAGAATGTATCAGAACATGAACATCTTTATCATCTTAAGAGGGGGAAAATCATGTAATAGATTACAGTAAGAACTTGATTGTCAAAAATATAACCTATTGCAACAATAAAAATTAGTTACCTAATAATTTTCTCGTGTTGTGTGTCATGTGCATAAGCAAGCATCTCTCCAGCCTTCTCACTGGCCGTTCCAACCATAACCAAGCCCAAGCCAATACCGGCAGCTTCACCGGCCACAGCACTGTCTGTGTACAGAACATTCTTCATGTCCTCGAATATTTCCTCATCAGCCGTGCCTAAAGCTGCAAGCCCAAGTCCCAGACAAGCACCATGCTGGACAACCTGTATAATGTGGTCCAAAGTTAGAATAATATTATATGAAAAACTTGCCATAGATGAAAAATAAGGTAACATGGGCCTGAAATAGTACCTCAGCACTGGTGTTGCGAAGGCTCTCACGAAGAAATTGTTTAATTCCTTCACCATGGTTGGCGTGAATCAAACCTAGGGCATAGAGGGCACCACCTTCTGAGTATGGACTAACACCACCTACTGCACCACTCTGAGGCAGGTAAGGGCCATCAAAGCCCGGCCTTGTTGAAGGTGGCCTCTATGAATGACACCTAGTCCGGCAGTGGCGCTGAACTTAGCCCAGTTGGTTGCCCTACTTAACCAATCCTGTAATATATACCAATGTCAGAAAATATAATGACAATACCAACATAGGACACTGTGAAAGATAAAGATGCCAGAAATCGGCATCATCAAGTACACTAAGTGTGAGTAAATCATACCAAGTTTTCTCTTAGAAAGGTATCTACTGTTGTTCCTGCATGCATGACTGCATTTGAACATATCGTTGCACTGTGGCAAACACTGTTCCTCATTTCTACAGCTTGCTTTATAGTCTTCAAAATCAAAAGATCAGACCTGTCAAATCAAATAACCAAATTAATAAAATATAAATACTTAAATACAAGATCAGCTGTTATAATTTAGTCAGATACTATCACTTTACCTATTATGGCTATATAAAAACTGTAATGTCAACTGAATAGATGTCTCCCCTGACAGTATCCCCTTAATTTTTGTCAACCTATCAGCATGTGCTACTTCATTTGGATCCACAGTGTGAGCACTTCCATTCGACGTGGTAACATCATCCCTCATCTGAACATCCCCAGATGGTTCTGTAGCAGCATTACCAGTTTGATCACTTGGTAAAGCTGAAGTCCGCACACTCAGTGTGTCAAGATGATTCCGCACATTCAGGAGGAAGGCCTGATTTTCGTTTTCAGTAAGATCAAAAGCAATTTGGAATGCAAGGAGAGCATCATCCTGAAGAATAAACACATGGTTTTAGGCGAAAAACTGAGTTAATCACTAATTAATGATGCAGAACAAAGTAGATTTTTTTGAAAGAGTGCATACCTTGCTTCCAGAAAGAAGCTTGTCCAAGATATTTGCAACAGTATCAGGCTCACCCAAAAACATAAGACACTGGCAAATGCTCAAATAATCCGGATTTGACAATGTCTGGTATATTTTGATAAGACATCGAAGAATCTGGAATGATAAAAACATGAAGTTTTGGGTCACTTGATGATATTCTAAAATTTTGTGTACAGTAGTTGCTGTATGACAATAACAAAAGATCTTTCTAAGAAATTAGGCAATATGCAGACTTTATAATTTCAATCTACCACATCATGCCCTTACCTCACAACGATATTCACGATGGTTAACATATTGATGAGATAGATTGATGCAATAAGAAAGAGCCCCATGAATATTATCACATCGAGAGATGGCTTCCTCCAGCTTATCAAGTCTCCTGCATTCAACAGCCATACCCATGGCCTGTTGATATTTGCCATCAAGAATGCACCTGCAAGAAGTATTTATAAGATATTGTGATGACCACCGCATTTGTTAGAAACCGAAGGATGAAGTGGATACTATCGTACTTGTCCAGCATTCTCTCCACAATGGTCTCCAATCTTGGATCCATCATTTCTTCTTCCTCTGTAGCTTTGGGAGCCCTTGATCTGATGCTGGCATATTCATCTAATGCTTTTGCTGAAGCAAATTATCATGTGAACATAGCGTTTTTAAAATGCCAATCAGAAATTGATCGAAAATCGAGGCAATTCCGTACCTAAAAGTGTATGAGCATAATCAGAATCATCTGAGACATCAAATAGGGGTCCGGCACCAAGTGCATATGATAGAGAATCATTTAGCTCGCCCAAGTAGTAAAACACCTACATATACACAACACATTGAAATTAAAATTTAAACCCAACCTCCCAGAAAACATACAAAATTATGGCCTTCCCATGCTGTTATCTGATGTTGTACCTTAGAAACAACTAATGCGGCGAGCTGCCTCTGGTCAAACTCCTCGTCTTCATACAAACTCTCACTACAAGAAGCAACAATAAGAAATAAGTTATCAAAAACAAAAAGGACAAAAGAGCATTCATGCAACAATCATGCATACACTGACTGTTCAAGCTTTCTATAACCAATCACCAAGATTAGACGGAAAACATTTAGGATCTAACACCATGCACATCAATCCTAGAACAGATCAAAAGAATCAAACCGTAGCACACACACAAGCCACAAGCTATATTCACTCCTTCTGAACATTGAAATTCTACTTCAATAGCTTTCCCCTCAACCAAAACCCTTGGTAAATCCGAGCCTAAATGTGAACTAGTTCGAAAGTTGACATTGTTGTACAACATTACCCACCAATACGAGCACATGAATCACAACAACTAAAAAAGTTTGAAATTTGCGCTCTAATTCTAGGTTTCCTGCTACCAATTACACAAACCGCACACTAAGCCCTCCCAAAATCTCCAACCAAACAGATCAAACCTAGGGTTCCATCCAACAAGCGCCAGATCGAACCGAACGAGGCCAAATCAACCCGACCGGATGAACCACATAACGTCGTCGCCCCGGCCGAACCTCTCCTCGAAAACCCAAAGTAGCCCAAACCCACACTTCACGAAACGAATAGCGACGCCACATCGGCAGCATCAGCCGCCGCCGCCGCCGCCGGCGGCGGCGACGTCTGCAACTATAGTTAAAGAGGAGGGGCGGGGGCGAGAAGAAGCGCGCCGCGGGGGTGGGGAGGGGGAACTCACATGGCGGGGACGCTAGTGGAGATCTCGGGCCAGAAGACGTGGACAAGGGAGTTGAGGTTGGCGAGCGCGTGCAGCTTGAGCTCCGCCGCCGGCTCCTGCAGCATGGCTAGCAGCCCGCTCGCCGAGCTCACCATCACTGCCGCCGCCGCCATCTCCCGCACAACTCCGCCGCCGCCGACGAGTTCGATTCGCCGCGGGTTTCGTGTGTATCTCTCGTTCGTCGATTCGTCGGGGTCCGCTTTGCTTTGCTTGGAAGGGAAGAAGATCGAGGGACGCAAGGGGGTGGCGTGTAAATATAAGGACTCGAGGAGGGGCACATCGCAAAATCTGTAGGTAGCCGAGTACGATACTGGCATACGGTGTATTTCTCTTATCGGATTTTTTTAGACGTATTTCTCCCATCGGATTGGTAATTGAATTGGCGTAGGCTACGTATTGGTGTACCGCTCCGATTCTGCACGTGGATTATTGTTGGGTAATAAGGCGTAGACGTTCGGGTGTTTTAACATTTTCATATGAGTGCGGCTATGGTAAGTATGTATGCAAATTATACATTTTATACACACTTTTCTTACTATCCAGTAAATATTCGACAAAGTATAA
Source organism: Ampelocalamus luodianensis (assembly GCA_036346255.1). Lineage (NCBI taxonomy): Eukaryota > Viridiplantae > Streptophyta > Magnoliopsida > Poales > Poaceae > Ampelocalamus > Ampelocalamus luodianensis. Next base: position 42,973,262 of record CM070631.1, read on the forward strand.
GGAATGAAAACGGATCAAATGCGGATAGATAATGACTTACAATATTTGTTTTCATATGTTTTAATGGATATGGAAACAAATACGGATACCTCATATACAAATATGACACGAGTTGTCAAATACAAATACAGAACGAATACGAATTGAAAATAGATACAATCACCAATATTTCTCGGAACATGAAAACCACTTAAACTATTCTCATAACAAAAACTAACACAAAAGATTAGTTTATGTGATTTAAATCTAGGGAACACAAAATCATAATAATAGTAATTAAGAATGTTGATTAATTAATATAGATAACCAGACAACATAAAAGTATATATAGTTCATCATTGATACACTCTTTCAGCATATATGTTTTCATTCACTCGATAACATGTTTTTAACGTAAAATGCCTCAATATACTCTCCCTAAATAGCTTTATTTGCCACTTTTGCTTTAAACTCAATATATCTATTGCATACCTAGTAAACATAGCATAAATCAATATAAATCATGTTTTATTACAATTTATTTATTTATATACATAATGAATATGCGTTTTTTAGATATACACAATGAATGTGTGTTGATCACCCCAATAAGGAAGAATGGTGAAATGAGTCAAGTTTGCACAAAACCAGATAAATATCGGGTGCTGCAAATGTTGTTCAGACCTTGTACACATTTTTAGCAATTAAATGAACTCAAATGAAAATAGTCATGATTACAAAGTCTTAGGTCTCGTCGAGACCTACAATGTGAATATGTGATCTACTCTTTTGCCTATTTTGGACTTAGCTATTGTCTCCAAAAGACAAGCCTCAAACAGAGATATGTACCTCTGGATATCCGAACTTATGTATATATGCAGCCGAAGGTGTATTCATTTCGAAGGATAGTGTGCTACTAAATCCGTATTTGTTTTCGGTAAAAATAATCCATATTCATTTTCGAGCCAACATTATCTAAAAGTATTCAAGCAGATAGCATCTGTATCAGGAAATTGTTCGGATGAGTCAAAAACTATCCAAGCCGTTGTCATTAGGGGTGCAATCGGAGCGGATACAGACGGATATCGTTCATCCCATATCTTATTCCACATTGTTTGCTAGGAGTCGGAGGTGGACACGGATAGTGACGGATATCCTTTTCACCCTTCCCTATTCGCTTCAAAAGTCTTATGTCGGTCGGTTGGACGAAAAGTATCCGCTTCGTTTGCACATTTACACAAAACATTGGACAGTAGTATGGATGGATACCGCTTATTCCGTATCCTATTCTGCAATTTTTTTCAAAGTGAGAGTCGAACTCAGATAGTAACAGATAGCCATTTCTCCTTTCTGTATTCGATCTAAAAGCCTTCAGCTGGTCCATTGAACGAAAATTTTCCGCTCGGTTTGCAACCCGGAGTTGTCATCCCTATAGGAGTGATTGGAAGTGGCAAAATAGGTGGAAGGAAAAGGTTTTAAAACTTAGAGTTGTATATAGCGTAGCCATCTTTTTTTTAACTAGACGTTGTATGTACAGTAGCAAATTACCGTTCCGAAATCACAGTAGCAAAAATATTCGTTGTTGGTGCTGTAGCAGTGAATCTGAGCTGTCCATTTGGGATCTAACGGTTCATATTTGCCCTAAGGCAATGAACCGTGCTTCTATGCACATGCAAAGGTGGATGATAACACTTCCGGCCACGTAACATGGCATCTCGCAACAACTGCGCTCTATTTGATTCACGATTAATTGTTCATACGTATTTTTTTTAGGAGAAACAGTAGGAGATGATCCTACTGTGTATATTTATATATATAGAAAGAAAACAATCACTACTACAGAAAAAGCCATCACAGAGCGGTTGGAGCCGTCATCACGAGCAGTTTTGAACCGTGCGGAAAAATAGATGCTGTGATAACGGTGGTTATCACGCAGGCGGTCGATAAACCGTCGTGATATGAATATCACGACGGTTTTATCAACAACCGTCAGTGAAGAAGAGTATCACGACGGTTATGGTCACAAACGTCGTGAAGTCGAATATCACGAGCGGTTATATTTAAAAACCGTCGTGATACTGCGTGTTCACATACGGTTATTTACACGCAACGTCTGTGAAGTCGACTTATCACGAGCGGTTCGTTGTTAAAACCGTCTGTTATACTCGGAGTTCTGAGGCGTTTTTACTTAGAACCGCTGCGTGATACTTTGAGTTCAGACGTTTTTCTTATAACCGTCGAGATACTCTGTCTTCACGCATCGTTTTTATAAAAACCGTCGTGATAGTTCATTAAACTAACTACATTTTTCACGATTTTTGGCTAGCCTCAGAATTGCTAGCCATGCCCTCAAAACAAGCATACAAAAAACACATACATCACGGATAATCAATTGTCGACAAAGCTGAATCGATCATTACTCAAAATAAATTACAAAAGATCACATTTGTTCAAGTATTGTTACAAAATAAATTGGATTACAATTGAGTAAATTGTTTGCGTGGTGGTTGAGAAGTGCTGGCGGGGTGATGCGCTTCGATCGGCGTGAGTGAAATTCTCGGTGTCCTTAATTATCTCGATATGATAAAGCGTGAGCTTCCTCGAATGTCCCCGATCTCATTATCAACGAGTCCATCTAATTCTATATTCAAACCTCGTCGCTAGCAAGAGTAAAGTGTTATGCATATATATTTAATTTTATAATTAGAAAATAATTATTTGGAGATTCACAAACCTCGGGATCCTTCTTCCTAGCTCTAATGATTTGGTCCATATGATGGCAAACGTAGATTGCACATAACTCATCATTTTTTTGTCAACTTTGCAAAAATAGAATTACATATATCGATTCGAGATGCGTTATTATGAAGTATGATATAGGATTATCGTATTATAGCGCGTAGGAAATTTTGTCTGTGTGTTAGTTGGCGCTCTTTCCATCGTATATTCCTTTGTTGGCAACATAGTCGATGAACGACCTACATGATTCCAAAAATTTATCCTCGACCATTTCAAACTAATGAAGACTAAAATAGAGTTATGTATGAAGGAAATGAGCATACCACGAGTATTCCTCCTAGAATCTTTGAAGTCGTGGTTGTTGCGGATTAGGGAATCAAGGTATATCACATGGTTCCTCTTTGGTATGATGACTAAAAGGATCCAGTGGTACCTACTCATGTATGTCACTATAGTCATTAAACTCGAGTTCGTCTTTGCGTATAAAGTAGAGCAAGTAGTGACACTTACCCACGGTTGTAGGGCACCACGATGTACTTCGTGTTCTGCGGCGAAGCAATGCCGTGTTATGTATTTCTCGACGAAGGACGAGTGCATTTGGATGGTTTGCAATGATACCACATGTGGGTCGAGAAACCACCGGTTCTTTCGACCGGATATTTTTCATCATGTATCGTACATAAGAAATGAGTTGTGATATTTATCGGTATTACGTGAATGTAGAACTTGATTGTATGCACTTACGATGTCCAACATCGTAGAAGCGGCGTCAAGGCCAACGAGGTTGAATAGGTCATATAGGTCGTTGAAGCCCACGACGAAGTGGTTCGTCCGTTGAAGAAATGCTTATCCTCGTATCGGCGGTGATTCGATGTCGCACCCTCCTTTTGGGTCCTATCCAGTACGGGCATGCAAAGCGACAAGCATATCGGCACGCCCTAATCTGCGGGGAGCACTGCGGTTTCGAGGATGTACTTCAGCGGATATTCCCGACTTGCCGGACTTGAGGGGCGCCGATTTGGTCTTAAGCATTGGCGGCGTCTTCTTGCGAGGCGACTCGGGACCCGTCTGGTGACACGCTTTTCTTGTTCCTTCGATGTCTTCTCCAAGGGAACCGAAAGGTGGCCTACGAGGCGAAATATGAGGTGGAGTCATGGAGGTCCGTTGGAGAGGAATGGTCGTGTTGAGATCGCGGCTTCTTTGGGTCAAGGGCGATGTCCTTCTTGGGCCCTGGATAAAAGCGTACGGCATCCCCTAGTGTTGTGATCTCTTCATTGGGCGAATCTCGGTAGGACGGCCATGAAATGTTCATGTACCATGTCCACCTCCACCGGCGTAACCTGCGCCACGGACACCGTCTTTGCCGCCTTCGGTATGGATGCACCATCCCCGCGCCTCAATAGAAATGGACCCAACTAACCTCGATGCGAGCTTGCGGGCCGTCGGCTCCTACAAACGATACGCAATTAGCTAAAGTGTCCTATAGGTCTATCTTTGCTGCATTCCATACATGTACGTTACCTTGATCTCGTCTATCGGTAATTGGACATCGTCATGTCGAGTATGCGTGGACGCGACGCCTACTCGATGTCGGCGGGATGGCTCCCAAATTAACGAGGCGGCTTGCATCTGCTGCTGGCCGAGGAGTTGATTCAATTGATCTGCAATCTTGCCGACTTTCCTTCAAAATGTTCGGTCATGCATGCGAACCGGTCCTCACGCTCGGCCTTAGATCTCTTCCTACTCCATGCGTGCGGTGAGTCGTCTGCGAATCCATGACTCCATGGTACGGTAACCCCAAGACCTCGCGTGCGTCAGGTGTTCCTTGTTTCCCGTAGTGTAGAGAGTATATCCTTCTCCTGTCTACATGGAAGGAGCCTTGGGAAGTTTGGGCGGACAATTCACGCCGCAAGAAGTCATCATGTTATTATAGATACTATGAAGTTATATATGGAGTTATTAACTAGGTAGTTCGACATACTTACCAAACGTTGAGACACTTCCTCGTCTGCGGGTTTGTGAAAGAGATGCTTCCAAGAGCGAGACTTGTGCCCTCGCTTTTAACCGAGGCTAGGGAGCGCGGTGCGTGACATCGAGAAGCGCGTTGTCCTCCGCCGCCCATTCATCATATTTTCCTGCGTATCCGGCGGTGCCGAGTGCGTGCGGATGAGTGTTTCGTGTCCGAGAGCTTTGTGTGCCGCACTTTGCTCGTTAAATTCGGGCGTCGTCTTCATAGCAAAGAGGAGTCCCATGTTTCTGCGTCAAGAATCGTATTGCGAAGGCGTCGACCGTGTTCACGTGCCGTGACAAGAATGCTCTTGAACGACCTCCACGATTTATCGATCGTGAGCATCGCCGTCCGTTCCACGCGTGCCATGTCCGCTGCGGGATAGTGAACTTTGTAATAGTTCGTCCCACGGCGCTCTCGCTTCTTTCGTCAGATCCTTCCACCTTGGTGTGGTGATGGGGACCGTTTCCTTGCAAGTATCCCGCACATGGTCCGGAATCGCCGAGCTCTTGGGACGCAGAGGGACCCCAAACCGACTAACCTCCGTGATGACCAGTCGCCCACAGGCATCTTCGATTCTCCTCTGCCATCTCGCTTTCGTGTCATTGTCGACTGCGGCGTCGGCGACGGTGGGGAAGATGGTGCCTCTGCAATCTGCGGCGTCGGCGACGGCGGGGAAGATGGTGCCTCTGCCATCTCGCTTACTTGCTATCTATATAATTAGTTTGAGATATATTACTACCCAGGCCAGGGCCGAGGGTTAAGCACACCGAAGAAAACAAACCGATTGATACCAAAAGATGTGAGTGAGCATTCTTTTCTTATTAATGCAAACAATGGAATGATCTAGTGTAATAACTCAACAAAGACCCTAAAGCAATGTTCAACAACTAGATGCTTTGCAAGCAGACAACAAAAGAGGTCACCTATTGATAAAAATTCAACACACTTGACACCACATTGCTTCCTAACGACATGATTTCTCCATGAAAACAATTAATATTAATGTATGGGCACAATGTTGCATCCTCAAATGAGCATAATTGAGCGACTAAACACATAAGCTATTACGAAAGATCACGAGCAATTGCGGTTAAATGAACCCTCAAAGATCACATACATTTGCAGTTAAGATGCCATGGCAATCAAAACGAACCCTCAAATGCATTTTTTGCTGACAAATTGCTCTCAGTTGACAAATTGCATAAGACATAGTCTTTGCAATCTTAGTCCTCTCAAAATCTCTTCACCAATCAATTTAGATAATTACAAAACAGATCTTGAGCTCAAACTACAACACATAAAGCATTCTATAAATAGAACATCTAATCATATATCTTCAGAATAATTCACAAATTTATATCAACAATAAGCCTAATTAATGATTGAGAATAAAAATATGCTTAAGCTCAAGTCCTGTTTCTAATCATCTATTTGATTTCAGATTTGGCTATCATCACGAGAAAACATACAAGTCGATCTTAATTCGCTATAATCGCAAAACAAAGAGTACAAGAGCTCAAGTCTGTTTGTAAATATCTATATGATTTCATATTTTGACTACATCACGAGCATCAACAAGGCATCATCGGAACCCATCACAGAGCATCAAACCCATCACGAGCATCAACGAGAGATCATCACAGAGCATGAACAAGGCATCATCGGAACCATCACGAGCATCAGAGCCCATCACAGAGCATCAACAAGGCATGATCGGAACCCATCACGCAGGCAAGGGAGGTGCGAGGGAGAGGAGGTGACGAGTAAGAGCACAACCTAGTGTCGGCCGCCGAGGTCGGACCCATCACGAGCCCATCACGAGCATCAACGGAACCCATCACGAGCAAGGGAGGTGCGAGGGAGAGGAGGTGACAGTAAGAGCACAACCTAGTGTCGGTCGCCGAGGTCGAGGCGGCGGTGTCGGGCGCCGGTGTCGGGGCGCCGAGGTCGGGCGTCGAGGTCGGGGCGCCGAGGTCGGGCGCGCCGAGGTCGGCGCCGAGGTCGGGAGCGAGAGTGTCGGGGGGCGGTCGGGCGGCGGTCGAGGTCGAGGCGGCGGTGAACGGAGCCCTAGAGGAGGCAAAGAGCGCGCGATAAACTCGAAGTGCGGGAGAGGAAGGGACGAGTGAGGAAAACCCTAGCGGTTCCCACCTTATAAGAGGCTATCACAGACGGTTCTTTACTAAAACCGTCTTTGATAAGTAATCATAGACGGCTCTATCTAATAACCGTCTGTGATACGTTCCATATCACAGACGGCGGTATTTAAACCGTCTGTGATAAACTCATATCACAGACGGTTTGTGTATTAAACCGTCTGTGATTAGCTTTTATCACAGATTACCTATTGGTTTTGTCGGGATATCACAGACGGTTATCAAATAGAACCGTCTGAGATAATCTCATATCACAGACGGTTCTATTATAGAACCGTGCGCGATTCATTATCCTGACGGTTATATTATAGAACCGTCGTGATAGATCGAACAATTATCAAATACAATGAACACGTGACAAGTATATATGAATTACAATGAACATCCATATATGAGAGATGACAAAACACGTGACAAGTATATATGAAGACAAGCTCATAACACATTTTACTTCAAAAACCAATTGTCGTTACGATGAACGCCCACATTGACATCAATATCAAAATATATGAGAGATTACAAGTCCATAACACATGATGTTATAGAATAAATTAATTACAATGGATTAAAATCTTAATGAAAATATAGCCCTTCATGATGATCGCGCGCATATAGCTAGCTTCCTCATGGGTTCTTCGTCGAGCTCGATGCCATCTCCGAAAGGAGGCAACTCGTCAAATTGATTGTATTCTTCCTCGTCCACTACATTCTCAACTCCGACAATCCTTCTTTTCCATGAAGAACTACGTGGCGTTTCTTATTTGCCGGTCGGTTACATAGAATACTTGAACAACTTGATTAGCTTGATGCGAATGGTTCGTCTTTGTATCCGACACGTTCAAGGTCCACGGTAGTGACGCCGTACTTGTCAACCTTCACCTGTGGGAGATGGACCCAACGGCACCGAAATAGGGGGATCTTGAAAAGCACGTAGTCGAGCTCCCATATCTCCTCTATTTGCCCATAATACGAGCTCCTCACCCACTCCAGCATCGAATGCATCTATGCGGACACATTATTACGGATCATGCTCTTCCTATCCCGAGTTGTCGTATAAAATGTGTACCCATTTATGTCATATCCTTGCCATGTGACAATTGTAAATTGTGGCCCTTGTGCCAACCATAGCAATGTATCATCACTTGATGACCTCCCAGTGATTCGCACCTTTAACCATCCGTTGAACGAAGCGGTTTGTGCTCTCATGATCCAAACCTCCGACCGGTTTGGATTTTGTTGGCGTACCATGTCTTTGTGCTCGTCGATGTGCGGGGACACTTCGGTCATGTGTTGCAAGACCATGAAATGGGCTTGGCGTATGTATCGGATCGGAGTGATTGATTTCCTTCCGATGGTCCCGATACCATCAAGTCTCCCCTCATGACGAGAAAGAGGCACACCTATCGGATCCACGAGCCATATAGTCGACCACAGAACTCAATGACCTCTTCCGTTGCATAACCTTCGATGATCTCGCCCTCGGTCGAGATTGATTCGCACGTAGGACTTGAGAATTCCCATGTACCTCTCGAACGGTACATATAACGAGAACACAGGGCGCATATCTTTATCTCTTTCACAAGGTGAACAATGAGATGGACCATGATATCGAAAAATGACGGAGGGAAATACATCTCAAGATGACATAGAGTCGTCACCACCTCGGATCAGAGCATCTAGTCCTTGGGGATCGATGACCTTACGAGCAATTGAGTTGAAGAAATAACACGACCTCAAGATTGCTACTCGGACCTTGTTCGGCAAGATACTCCTAATTGCAACAGAAGCATTTGTGTCATCGACACATGACAATCATGCGACTTCATACCAATTAATTTCAAATCTTGCATAGAAACAAGTTTCTTAATGTTAGCGAGTAACAGACGGGACTTTCACACCATGCAAGCTCGCACGATTCATATCTCTCGGCCTTGGGCCAGTGTAGCAAGTCGTGGGAATGCGTTCGTCTCAGTCGATCTCTTGCGGTGCTAACTCGGTCCTTATGTTCATATCGACCAAGTCTCTCCGTGCGTTAACACCATCCTTTGTTTTGCCACTAATGTTGTGAAGAGACCAATCAAGCTATCACATACATTCTTCTCCACATGCATGGCGTCGATGCGATGGCGAACTTCTAAGTGCTCCCAATAAGGCAAGTCCCAAAAATTGACCGCTTCTTCGGATGTTCTTCGACGGGTTCTTAATTGGCGTCCCTTCCCAAGCACAACATCGATATCCTTAACCATATCATAGACATCTTTCCTCTAAAAGCCCTTGAGTGAACCGTCCTCCTTATTTCCGTCGAATTGTTTCTTCATCTTCCGGTATGGGTGACTCACGGGAAGGAACCTACGGTGGCGTGTATACAGATTTTGCGTGAGTTGTTTAGCCATATACTCTGTAGCATCTAAGCGATGCGGACAAGCTTTGGCTCCTTTTTATCTTGAAGCTTGACACAGTTACCTGGCGGGAAAATCATTGATGGTGCGAGAACAACATGGCGTGTAAAGTGAAGTTCTCTCGCTTTACGCATCCCATACCTGCACCCTTCGTTCCACGGTGTCACAAGATCTTCCGGCAATGGTGCTAGGTACACATCAATATCATTCCAGTTGTTTGGCCCTTGGATAAGTAGTGACATCAAAATGTACTTCCGCTTCATACCGACCAAGGAGGAAGGTTGTACATGCATAGATTCACGAGCCAGTGCTATGTCATTGCTCATGTTACCGAAAGGATTCATTCCATCTGTACTCAACCTAACCTTATGTTCCTTGGTTACGCACCGAACTCTTGAACCTCCGATCGAAGTTTCTCCACCGAGCGAGAATCGCGAGGTGTCTTAGCTTTCCATCTTTCTTACGGTCCTCGAGTGCCAACGCACCAATCTTGCCTCTTTTGAGTTCGCAAATAAGCGCTTCAAGCGTGGGATCACGGTGAGATACCACAACATCTTAGCAGAGGTCCTTGCTTCAACCTAGAAGTATTCGGCGCTTGTATCGGGATGCTTTGCACACGGACATACATGCATGTCGCATACTCTTTACGATAGAGGATACAATCGTTCGGACATGCATGTATTCTTTCTACTTCCATTCCCAATGGACAAAGAACCTTCTTTGCTTGGTAGGTGGTGTTGGGCAACACGTTTCCCTCCGGAAGAATGTCCGCTAGGAGACCTAACAACGCCGTGAAACTCTTATCGAGACCAACCATTGCTTGCTTTTAATTTAAGCGGTTCAATCACGGTTGACAACCTTGTATATTCCGCTTGCACCCGAGGAACAAAGGTCTCACCGAGTCCTCCATTAAGCGCTCGAATTTACAAAACTCTCTCATCAGTAGTTCTCTTCGCATCGCGTAGCATCCGATCCGCATTGTTATCGTGTGACCTATCCTCATCAAAAGCACAGTCTACATCAGGCATATCGTTGACATCCAGGCATATCGTTGACTTCCTCGGCGATGTCGTTATTACTAACTTCATGTCGCTCTTCACCGTGATGGTCCAACATGTATACCCTTTTTGAAACCCCTTGAATCAAGTGTGCTTCTATCTGCTACGAGTTGGTAAACATCTTGATTATCGCAATCAATGCATGGACGGTACATATATTTTATCCCTTTTTCAACATATCACGCTCTCGGCTCTTCTAAAAGCAACCACGCCATTAATGTACTCTTGACTCACACGGTTCACACCATACATCCAGTTCGGTCCATCTACGCTACACATGTAACAAAATATATAGTGTCAAATTAGATTAATAAAATCTCTCTCAACCGCTCTCTCTCTCCATTTCCTTCCCCTCACGAAACTTTAATATTATTCCAACTACCAAATGAAAAATATTATTCTATTCCCTTACATCGGATACAAAAGTTTACTCCCATCTGCGACTCTTATACACGCGATGCTTAGCATATTCTACCATATCTCGATTGGGTTATAAAGAATGTTACCCTCGTAGCTCACACGAAAATACCAAATCGATCTATTCGATTGTTGTCTCCTCCCTTTCTCCTCTCCTTCTCCCTCCTTTCTCCTCTCCTTCTCCCTCCCTTTCTCCTCTCCTTCTCCTCCCCTCTCTCTCGCCGCGTGATGGGTTTTTATCCGGTGGCGGCTCAAATGGGAATGGGCGGGGTACTCAAGGTATTTATAGCGCGAGATATCTGAGCGGTTCCAAATATGAACTATGCTGTGATAGGCATATATCACGAGCGGTTTATAAATAAAACCGTCGTGATATGTCCTGACGGTGATTCTTATGAACCGTGCGTGATACTGAGTATTATCACGAGCGGTTTATATACAAAATCGTGCGTGACATATCACGACGGCTCTATTAATAAACCGTGCAGTGATATGGAGATTATCACGACGGTTCATAAATAGAAGCGTCGTGATATTTCCTGACGGTTCTTTATATAAACCGTCGTGATAATCATATATCATGAGCGGTTACTAGGAAGAACCGTCGTGATAGACCGGCAAAGCAAATGCTGCCGCCAACAGACCCAACACAGACGGATTCAAATTAACCCGTCTGTGATGGGGTGTCTTCTATAACCTGTTTTGTAGTAGTGAATGGTACAAAGTTACAAGGATTCTGATTTATATAATGGTTCATATGTATTTGAAATCACCTACATACAATTAGAGCCCACAGATATATTATTTCTTGCTTGATTGCCAATAAACCGCTAAAGCAAAGTATATACATACATACGTATACATTCAAATACAAGGCGAGAACAGACCGGCATCCATATATCTAAGGTAAAATCATTGTTTTTCCATGGGCGATTCAACTGATCATCCTTCGAATCTCTCTCCTAATAGCTCCTCCAGCTTCCGGGGAGTGCTCCTGGGTTGTCGAGTGTTCTCCCACCGCACCGGTCGCTCCGCCAAATACGCACTATAACCTGAAGCGACTTTGTCGATGATGGCTACGCGCAGTGTCCACCGAAGCTCAGGATCTGGAACCCTCCATAGCTTTTGAGGTTCTCTGGAATCCTGACTCGAATTTAGCGGGCGACGAGGATATGCAGTGCATATATACACCTATTTGTGCTAGAAAGAAGGAGAGGGAGGTCGGCCGGAGAGAAGGAAACAAGATCAATCAAGTTTCAATTAGCATGCACAAAGTTCACGAAGCTTGCTGCACCAATTCTGAAGTTTCCAACACACATAAAGCTTATATTTAGAAAACCTATAAGTCTAGTTTCCAACGATTCAAATGATATGTGATTTAGAGTTTTCTACACAAAGTAATGACAATCTGTGGGGCACCTATGAGTGATCTCATACTATCTTAAGACTTTTCAAAGGTTTAAAGGGTTTACTTTTAAATGTCTCTTATGGATTCAAGTCGTTTCAAACAAGAGGACTAAAGATAGGAAGGTTTGAAGTTAATTCGAACTGAACTCATCACCACTAGCACAGTCTAGTTTAAAAAGGCTATAATTTTTGCATACGAACTCCGATTTGGATGTTCTTGGACTCGTTGGAAAACTAACTTCAAGGCACACGCAAATAATCAAGTGTCGGCTTCAGATTCCACCCGTGTGCACCACAACATACAAAACAAACTGACGACAGAAATTCTAGGCTTTCATTTCTTTGAGTCTAAGTTATTTAGAGAGTTGTTTCTTGTTTTAGGTGTTTTAGGAGGGCAATATAAACCATTGTAAATGTCCATGTAACTTAGACTCGATATTATGAATAATACACGTTTGTGCTCTTGCTTTTAGCTACTTCTATGGTGAGGTCTCACCGTTATCTTGGCCACGTGCTTGTTCTTCGTCATTGCTCGACGCAACCACAATAGAGAGGGGAATTGGGCATTGCTTCTTCCAAAGATTGTTCTGTCTTTCCACTGGGAATTGAGAGATTGATATACTCGACTTGGTGGTCGGGTGGAACGTGCGTCTGATTGGAAGAATTAAAGAGTTGCTAGTTCATACACTAGCATCAGTGAGCAGCTACAATTCGTCAAGTTTCTCGTGCAAGTTATCTTCGATCCTACATCGAGAAGATCAAACATCCTCTGTACACATTGGACTGCACTTCTGCTACTGCAGCCACGAGTAAATGCTTAAATCATATTTCTCTATTCTCGTCTTCGTCAAGATCATCCATAGCAGGCAATAACGAGTTGGTGTAGATGTAGGAGTGCAATTTAAGTTGATACATACGAATATCGCTTATTCTGTATCATATTCTATTTTTTTCTCAAAGTCGGAGTCGGACACGGTTAGTATCGGATATCTATTTCTCCATCATATATATGCTCTACAAGCCTTCGATCGGTCGATCGATCGGTTAGGAATTATCCGCTGTATTTGTACCCCTACGTAGATAAAATGAATCAGTGCCTTGAAGACACCAGGTTGCATGTCTTCCAATTGCCGCATCCTGACTTCTTTTGTTGCTCATTAGTCTTAGAATTCTGCCTTGAACACCGGCGACTGCACGGCAAGCATGACCTTATGGGCTGCAAAAACCTCACCTACAACATATATTTAAAGTCAGATCCGTGCCTCGCTCCTCCGGCCCTTGCCAAGCTTACGTGGCAAGTCTAGAACATTTATAGTGCTTCCAACGGATTTTGTGTTACTGGTGCTTCCCTTGATCGAAAAACGGTTCAAATAGTGATGAAAAACTCTACAAAATATTTATATAGATAAGGTACAATATAATATATCATTCCACAATATTTCAAATCCAAATTCGAGATGCACATTCAGAAACAAAAAAAAGACAAATTTTAGTGAGGAGTAGCTTTGTTTTTTTCCCTTTTTTATTTTGGATTTTCTTTTCGGCGGTATAGGTATAGATAGATAAATAGATTAAAATATTAAGCTTGCATGACTCGTGTAGATATACTACTGGTGGTAGTTTGGATGAGTTACAGAATTTTATTCGTCAGCTAGCCCATCTGAGGTCCAGTAACAGCTGTTACCGGAAATTTTGGACTAATTTTGCCCAAAATTTCCATTTTGAATTTTAATATAAAATTAAGAATAAAGGTTTCTGCAGCCGTTACTGTTATGAACAAGCAACTACTGTGTGGGGGGGTTTGTGAGTTCAAACCCCATGACCAGCTAATTTGTGGCCTTTTTTCATTTATTTATCCTTTTCACCCATGGGGAGGAAAAAGAAAAAGAAAACCAGATGCAAGCATGGGATTCGGACACAGGAAAAAGAAAAAAGGAAACCAGATGCAAGCATGGGATTCGAACACAGGAAAAAAGAAAAATAAAACCAGATTACTGTTGCACAAACCACACGCACGTGATATATATAAAAGTATTGGAGTAACAATGACAGACCATATATATAGTTGGCAAGCTCTCTCTCTCTCTCTCAACACACACACAAAAGAGCACATCAGCATGGCAGTACAAACATACATAGTTGGCAGGTCATGCTGAACTCCCTCTTTATTTGTCTCTCACACACACAGAGTTGGAGTTGGTGTCATCTGTCCAACAAGATAATACGATGATACTTACTCCATGAAAGAAAGGATGGATGGATAGACCAAACCGGACTAGAATTGAAAGACACGCACTGGCACCACCACACCATGGCAGTGCAGATGCAGTTCACACACAAGCACACAAATCAATCCAGCATGTCTGCCTCCCAGGAGAAGCAACAGGAGTCAGAGAAGCCGAGCCGCACCTGCCTCTAAGGCAGAAAACACGCCGCACACACACACAAAGCACTGAATCTTGCAAACACGACACACCAAGAAGCGCGCTGAGCGTGATCTCCTCTCAGCTCATGCTGCCGGCGCGCGTGATCAGAAGAGCAAACTGCATGCCCAGCTGCAATGCGAGGAATTACCTGCAGGACCGATCCAACCAAAGCAGGTAATGTCAGCGAAGAAATTAACGACCAGCAAATCATCAATTGGGACGAGCACATGCAGCACTAATTGAGTCCACATATATAAACGCGATCGTTGGATCAATCATACCGAGCTATATAGGAATAATTATGCAAGTCTGTCTATAAAAAGTAGGAGGCTTCCATGATTAGACCGCCAGGTAGATAGAAATTTTACAGTACATTCTATGGGTAGTATAAATTAAATCTGACTATTGACTTGTTAAGGTCATAATAGATATTTCTTTGCATTTATATTTTTTTTGTGAGAGTATTATGAACTTTTCTAACTAAGATTGAAAATATTAATCTTGTGCCATATGATTCTCACATGGGCAATTACAATTATACCCTATTAGGATTCTACTACTCGTACTAACTACTATGTGTATTATAACTAAATCCTAACTAATCTGAATTATAGGATGAAAAGAATGGATGGTCTGTATTAAACTGAGTGTACCATAAAATAGCTTCTTAAATAAAGGCAGGTTGTTGGAAATCACATGATTCCCCCTCACACTAACATGGAAAAACACACACTAGTTTTCCTATCTCTTCTTGTCTTCCGTTTCTCTCTCGTTGGCTCTCACACAGAAACACACGCACACACAGTGAAGAAAGGAAAGAAGAGATACACATGCACTGCTGTACTACATTTTCCCTTTTCTCTATGTCATGCCATTGCGGCAACCTTGCACGTTAATATATCCTAACACCAGGAAACTAACCACAACTAACTCAACACACACATGGCCAACAACTTGACAGATTCTGTTGCTAAACTTGACCAAGCAAACTTACGTGCCTATTCACAAACTAACATCAACTCTATCCTACGCCATATACACCTGCACACTGCATCACACAGGTGCACCAACTAATTCTCTTGCAGGAAGCTACGTGACTCAATTAACAAAATGGTAGCACCTGCAAACTAACACAACACGGTACGGTGCCAAGATTTATTTCTAACACATGTGTGTGTATATATATATATCGGTCGATGTAACTTAACTATACATACAGACATGGATAATTATTCCTAGCAAAATGGGGAAAAAGTAGCTAGGAATGTGTGTAATTAACAATGAGCAAGCGGATCAGTTAAGCAAGAAGCTAATTAAGCGAGCTAGAGGGTTCGATCACCTGACCTGACAGGCAGGCTCACCTGAGGAGGGAGCCCCTGGGCAGGGTCCTCTTGTAATAAGGCGAGTGCCTCGGCTCGTAGAGGGAAGCGTGGTGGCTGGCCTGTCCGTCCCACTCCAGCCTGTCCCACCATTCCTTCTCGCAGTCCACTATAGTCGTCGGCCTCGAGTACGTCCTCCTTCCTGGGGAACAGCCGGCAGTCGCCTGAGGCTCCAGCAGCCCCTGATCTTGACGGTCTCGAGCATCGGCGCGGACATCCTGCGCCCGCAGATGTGCTGCAGCATGGGGAGCTCGTGCAGGTGGATGCGCCTCAGACGATGGAATACTATTGCGGACAACTGCTGATCTTGGCCCTCAGTGTCCAAACGGAAGACCTTCCTGAGGTCACCGCACCACACGATATCGAGGGTCTCCAGCGTACGAAATCCAAGTCTGGTCATTGACGTGGGAAAGGGAGTACATGTATCAACCTGGGGCAACGGCCCAGGTATAAGGATTCAGGTGCTCAAATGAAACTGCATCAGGCTGGACCACCGTACTCCAGTTCCAGATGTAGCGCGCCTTTAGGAGTTGGGACGCCCAGAATGTCCTCAGAATGTAAAAGATGACCTCACCACCACTGCCTTGGGGCGCAGTGAAGACAGAGTCTCGTAACTCTGGGCACCTCTCGATTCGGCACATGCGCAGCCAATTCCATGCTGGACCTACTGCTGCAGGTGCAGAGATACTAGTGATGGACAAGCTATCATGCACGTGCAGGATGCCAGCACTACCACATACATAATCCGGTAAAGCAGTAGTAGTTCCTTCACTGCCCCGCTGTAATTCGGTCTTCAGCTCGTCTTGTATGTGCATGTACCATTTGCTAACGTTAGAATAAGGCCACGTGATCGCGGGGGCATGACCACCATTAGCAGCAGCAGATTGTAGGTGGTCTTTAAAGGCGATGACATCAGCGTACAAATTACCAGGCTGCTGCAGGCTCAGAAGCACTTGCTGTTCACTCAAGTCGGAACCAGAAGTAGCATTCAAAATATTATTGGTGGTGTTAACTTTTCCTTGGGCAAGAACAGCACTAGTAGTAGGGATGAAATCTCAATATGTGCTGCCCTTAGCCTCGTATCTTCGGGTTGTTGTATTTTGGGTTCTTCCTTCTTGACAGCAAAGATTTGCAACTCCGGTGTACCCTCTTGTAACAAGAGACCACTGAGGTGTTCGATACGCACAAGCGACCGAAGAAGCCGTGCATCCCTTACAGAAATATACCACTCAGAGTCAGAGTATGCCCGACCGCCGTGAGATATTGATCGGGTGGTGTCAATGTGCAACACCTCCAAGTTGTCTTGTGGATGTGGTGGCCATAGTATTGCACGAAGCTTCTCACAGCCCAACAGAAAGAGCCGTTTGAGGTTTCGGGCTTGCACTGCACGGAGGTCGAGGGTTCTCACTGCTGTGCCTGACATGTCCAGCTCCTGGAGGCTCCCAAGCAATCCTCTCAGCAATGCAATCTTCAGCTGAGCACAGCCCCGGAAGGAGATGGATTCTACCTTGGCAGATGTAGAAGCATCCTTTGGACCACCACCTACACCTTCCACTTTCGACGTCGATGTATCAACTGAGAATGTAAATGATTCAAGTAATGGTGGCAGGGCATCGGGGCTAACTTGTCCCAGCCCAGCACAACCATTGAGTATGACTTCCTTGAGGCCGATTGCGCCGGACAGGTTTGGGAATTCTACCATTGATGGTGCGTGCGTTACGTTGTCCATTGGCTCGGTTGTTACTCGGAGCTTGGCAAGGTTAAGCAGCCAAGTACTGCTTCTAGTTCCACCGTCACGTAAATGACTTAGGCTCCAATGCTTGACTCCCTTTACATTCAGCTCCCTGAGCTCAGCCATTACGTTGATCATCTTTTCGGATAGCAACTGGTCCCAGTCTGTATAACTCAGGTCCAGCACCCATAGCTTCTGGAAACATGCCCCCATGATCCATTGTGGCTGTGTTCAATCACTCCTCCATCTGCACTACCACCGTGGCCATCCTTGCAATGGTCAAGCAGGAGGAACCTTAGGTTTCTACAGCAGAGGAAGGGAGGAGACGCAAAACTGAAGGTGCAACAAGAGAGTTGTATCACACGCAGCCTGCTGTCTCTGTCTGGATGTTGGAACATATCAGAGGGTAACACTGTATTAATTGATGGCTCAGCTGCTCTGTTAGCTGCTAGGAAGAAGGACGTCGCCTCAGGAGGCAGATCAGATGATGCTTGCTGCTGCAGGTATTGGGGAGTGGCTGAAATCCAGCGGTCCTTAGGCCTCCACTGGTAATAACTAACGGCACGACTAACAATATCCCAATCCTCCCAATCCAAGCGCATGTTTCTGTGCAAGGCATCAGCAATCACCCATGCTGATCTATTGTTGCCACCGCTGCCTTCTCCTTGTTGTATAATCCCATCGCATACCCAGTAGTTGGAAGCATGGGCCGCCCAGTCGATGCTGCCAACATCTCTCAGCGCCCACATGTACAGGATGCAATCCTCGACCATCTGGTGCTTCATGTCAGGCTCAGGGATACCCGTGCACCGGGCAACCTCCTCAGCCTCTTCGCAGACAAGATCCCACCATTTGTCATCCTGCGAATGTGCATGTGTAGCACCCAGAATCACATCACTCTGCTCCGTGATCTTCTTGCGTTTCTTCTCTTTTAGTTGGACATGGAGTCGAAACCTCCCGCGGAAGGTCCACAACAACTTGTTGCCGTATATGGGGATACAACATTTATTTAAATCAACATAGTCACTGCTTCCATTGAGGAGAATCACCAAGATTCGACGACCCTGTACGCTTTGGTAGATCACGGTCGCGACATCTGCTATCTCAGCACGAGAGGCTTCGTCTACCCCGGCGTCATCATCCTCCTCGTCACGCTGACCAAAGATGGCCATCACTGAACGGGGAAGCTCCAGCTGCTCCGCGATTGCCTTCTGCAGGGCCCTCCTACTCTTCCACACCGAGCAATCGACGTGGATGATCCTATCAAACTTCAACCTGGGGTTCAGATCTGCCATTCCAGCTGCTGATGAGGGTTGGAGGCGTCTGGCTACGACTTTGAGAACGGCGGATGCCCCCAGTCCGCGCCAGCCATCGAAGTATATCACATTTCCTTTGCTCGTATCCTCTAGATAACCAAGTATTTGCCGCGCAACCTCATCGACGTTGTTTGCCTCAATTACCTGCAATAATAATAATAATAATAATAATAATAAATATATTATTAAATGAGGTCCATCCATGTACTGACTAGACATGAATTAAAAAGTTTATAACGTTAAGAGAATGAAAAGGGAAAATCACTCTAATACCCTTATTATAAACTAACTTAATTGTTTGCACAACTGCACAACTAGATTTTTAAAAGGGCTAATAGCCTAATAGTACTTTCGGTCCTCCAACTATGCCTTGTGGCTCATTTCCGTCCCTCAACTATGAAATTGGCTAAATCGGTCCAGAACTTTGCATTCTAGCTTGTTTTCGTCCCTTTGACCAATTTACTTGACATTGTCCATGCAGAGTCAACACAAATGAAAATACCAAATTGCTCATCCCCAAGCCAATATAGTAAAGTTTCAAGTTGGTTGGTCCGATTTAGTTGGACACTTGAAATCTTGACACAAATAGTCTATTCATGTGTAGGAACAACAAATTAGAAGGAATTAGTTCATATTACACACCCTGAACTATCTTGAGAGTCCAAAAAACCGCATGAACTCTAATACCATCTGGTTTGCACCCTTGAACTTTCAATACCAAATCACCCGACCCCTCGACCCGATACCACCTAGTTTTGGGATGACGTGGCATCCTAATAATCAAATGAGCTGACGTGGCGTCCTAATCATCAAATGAGAGATGGGCACTCACATAGAGAGAGAGATCGGGACAGGGGAAAACAAAGGAGGTGGCGCATGGCATTGGGCGGTGGCGGCGGTGGCGGCGGTGGCGAGCAGTGGCGCGGACGGTTCGGGTGACAGACAAGATGGATCGGCGCGACATCGCGGGGAAGGTGGGAGGCAACACCGCGATAGTTGTGCCATGCGGTGAGCAGGGCAGCGGCGAAGACTGAAGCGAATGGTGGTGCCGGCGGTCTAGCGAGGCTCCAACATCATTCAAACATCAAAACTTGATTTGGGTGGCCATTGGATGGAAATGGCTGATATGTTAAACTCAGAAAGGATTTTTAAAACAAAAACTCAAAAACTGTTTCAGATTTGGGCGGATGGTAAGTGTGGTGGGTGCAGATGGAGCACGAGAATTTATAGTGTGGTAGTTCTGCCCGAGTCAATTAAGAACCGAACCTTATGATGACCTCTTGGACACTAACAGTGCAATCACGAGTGTATAATGGTGTCGACCAGATTTATTACTTTGGCAAACCTTAGAATTTATGCCGCAAGGTGAGGCAAGTGGTTTTTAATCACTTGAGGAAGTGTGGAGGGGGCGATGCCATAGTAGCGTGAGATTAGACTCCACATGGCTGAAAGGCGTCGTTGTTCCTCGTTGGGGCGAGGGATAATTTTCGACTCAACGAGGGTTCATCGTTGGAGCGAGGGGTACAACTGTACGAGTGGGTAAATGTTAGGGTATGCATGGGAAAGGCCTTGGACTACTCCAAAAAGGGTTATACTGGACACCTCATCACAGACGGTTCTTCATAACCGTCAGTGTTGTAATTATCACAGACGGATTTAAAAGCACGCTCGTCTATGTTACCAGGCATGGCTAGAACCGTATGTGATACGTAATTATCATAAACTATTTTTAAATAGAACCGTCTGTGATAATTACGTATCACAGACGGTTTGTGGTTGGAAGGGTCTGTGATATCTTAAACGCATCAATGCCTCTTCGTAGCTTCTGTGCAATGCGTCTCTTCGTCTAGTGCGCCAATGTTACGATGTGTCTCTTCGTCTCGCGCGCCGATGATTTTATAAGAATGATCATCCGCCATCGAAGATGAATCCCCACATCACTCTACTCTCTTTCGCACAATCTATCAGCAACTAGTAGAGTTAAAAAAACAATGGCTCCCCACTCTTCTCCCCTAACGCCGGCGTTGATGGCCTACTTAGCCATTTTGTATGAGCACCTCGCCGACCGTACGTTGGCGGATGCTGCGGCAGGACACTGTGCGAACAGTATCTTCCCTCCTTCGGCGGAGGTTATGCCGGAGCATGTGATGGCTACCTTTCACCATCTTGACATCCTCCTCCGCCACGTCTTCCGGGTGGTATCTTTCTTCCGATGAGCTAACCTCGCCATCAACGTAGTCCTCGAAGACGATGTTGCATGTCTCCAGGAGGATTACCGTCGCTTGGAATGCGATATCGAGATAGCGGCCGATCGGGTAGACCATGCTGAGACACCCCGAGCGAGGGAAGAGAGCCTCTAGGTGTATTTCCACTTGGTCCTTGAGTCGGAGCGTCTTTGGGCAACTCTCCAACAAGCGCGTCAACAGGTGGACAAGTTTCGGGGAACCTACGCTGACCCTGAACCCTCCGATGCTGACCACGTCACCTACGAAGAATTGAAGACGAAGATAGCAATCTACCCAGGCCACGGGAAATAAGTTGAAGTTTTTAATTTCTACTTTTTAAGAAAATCTTTTGTAAGAAGAAACTGGCCACACTGTTTGGCCATATGTAAATACAAAAAATGATAAAAAAATTTAGTTTGAAGTTAAGTTACTGTCTATGTTAAACATGTTTACTGAATACATATTTACTCCTGATGGTAGCCGAAAAAGTACAAAACATTTTTTAGCTATAGAAGGAACTATTACATGCGGTTTAGTGGATGATATGTAACACAAACGGTTATAAAATACAACAGTCTGTGATATATAATTATCAAAGACGGTTATTAACAAGAACCGCTTGTGATAATTATATATCACAGGCAGTTTGTAGTTGGAACCGTCTGTGATATGTTTAAGCCGCTTCAGCTCCTGCGCGATGCATCTCTTCGTCTTGCATGCCGACGTTACAATGCGTCTCTTTGTCTCGGTTTGTGATACGTTTTAAAATAATGATCATCCGCCACCGAAAATGAATCCCCACATTGCTCTACTCTATTTCGCACCCTCCATCAACAACCAGTAGAGTTAAAAAACTCACTATGGTGTTGAAAACTCACAGACTGTCACGTACCATGGTGAGCACACGGAGCATGATGGCAAGGACCAAGGCGAGGAGGTCGACGATCACCGTCGCTCTTCCTCATGATGTCATTGTCGCCCTCGTGGCCGTGAGCTCTCCTCTGCCCATGGCTGACCTCTGTAGCCTACGAGCCACGTGCAAGACCATGTACAAGGCGTCCAAGGAGCGCGCTGTGGGGAGGCGCGTGGTGTTAGAGCGAGAGAAGGCAATGAAGTGGCTGGACAACGAGCGCTACCTCGCCGTTTTCAACCACCTGGCCAGCGCCAGCAACCCAGATGCCTGCTTCATCGTTGGCCTCATGCTCGTCTTCACGCACCAGGACATGCAGCGCGGCCTACATGCTCAGCCTCTTCCTCTACATGGCCGGCGATGCGCGTGATGTTGGGAAGCACTACATCAGCCAAGTTCAGGGCGAGCCAGCTGGCGGCGAGTGCGAGATGACCAAGAGGACCAATCGGGAGTGCAGACGGTGCCGTAGGCTCGCTGTGGACGCGGTCCAGGAGGCGATGTGGAATAAGATGGGCGGGCCATAGGGCTGAGTGTTGGCACTGCCGAGGACGGCCACCGGGGCATGAGCATCGGATGCGGCGTAACGAAAGGGTGGGACGACTACGTCGTCTTCTACAGTGATGGCTGTAGGATTAAACATGGTACACCAAGTTCTTTGCACAGTTGTTGAACTACTAGTCGTAAAGCATATTGTCGTAAAATTAACGGTTTTAGCATAGTTTTAGCAAATATTCAGATATGATTCCTCATCATTTTTGTCAATATTCTTCACTAATTAAATATGACAAATGCAAATCAGACTTTGAGCTCAAACTAATACTTTACTGATATGTCAAGAATTATCTCATAAACATCAATTATACTTTTAGCCAACAGAGGATCATTTATTAAACAGTGTAAAAGGAATCACAACTTCAACACATTAGCCTTTTGGCAAACAAGATCAAACAAGGTAGTCAGAGTCGAGATCCTAAGTTGGATCAGTTTGCCTCTGGTAGGATCGAATCATAGTATCGAATCGTAGAATCAGCGATTATACGAAATTGTAAAAAAAACACATATTTAACATCTATACTATAAGTTTGTATGATTCTTATATGGTTTACCACTTACTTATAATCGAAAAAGGGACAAAGCACTTTTTATTGCACAACAAAAAAGCATAATGGTACTGACATGATGGGTGATATAGTTCTGATCATGACTAGTTTACTACAATTATATGAGAAATATTGAGAACTTTTGTAAATCAATATCTAATTGCAATACTTGCATGTTCCTTAAAAGCAGCTAGACATACTCCAGAAATAAAAATAGCTTATCATTATCAACCTCAAGATTGCGCATGTCATAATATAGATATTTGTACTAGCATTACCACACTGATATTTATAGTTTCATTCTCAGAAATTAATATCAACAAATTTTGCTCTAAAACAAAATATCAGCAAACCCTGGTCTCTCAAAAAATCAAAAAATTGCAATTTTTTTTAGCCCAAACGACTCTACTCTGCGATTCTACTCTTTGGATCGCAAATCTACCATGATTCTTCCTGATTCCGATCCACAATGCTATTTGGATCGACAGGCTGTCGTGGGTTCGTAGAATCGTAAGACTCTAAGAGTAGGATCATGATTCTAACTACCTTGGGATCAAAGCCACCGAGTAGAATCAGGCAAGGCACGCGAAATGTGCTGTCTCAAAAAACCAATCACTCCGTTGTGCCGCAAATACTAGAAGAGATTGTTGTTTATTGAATATTTTTTAGCTATAGATAGGACTATCACAAACGGTTTTAAATACACACCGTCTGTGATACTTAATGGCTTCTTTGAAGAAGATGGTGAGTACACCTAAGAAAGCAACCAAGCCCACCACGAAGTATGATTTTTTTTTCAGGGGGTCGTCCACGCAGCATGAGGAGGATGAGACAGCAGCCACGGCCTACTTCATCGAACCTTCACAACGCTCTCCTGGCAGCCATGTTTATTGAACTTGCAGGGGCTGGTCATGCCAGCCAGAGAATGCTAATGAAGTAGGCTATGGCTACTGTCTCATCAGCTCATGCTGTGTGGACGACCCTAAAAAAAATCATGCTTCGTGGTAGGCTTGATTATTTCTTAGGCGTACTCGCCGTCTTCTTCAAAGCAGACGCATATTAGAGACATTTCTCACTATAGATAGATCTGAGGGGACGACCAGATATTTAATGGCATATATTTATTATTAAGAACCGTCTGTGGTAAGTGGGGACGAACAGATTTTTAATGGCGCATATCACAGACGGTTTTAAAAATAGAACCGTCTGTGAGGTCTCCGAATATCACAAACGGTTCTTAACAAGAACCATCTGTGATATGCGCCATTAAATATCTGGTCATCCCGACAGATATGTCTATAGTGAGTTCTATCTCTGATATGTGGGTGCTTTGAAAGAGGCGACCGACTTTAGGGTGTTTGGTGAAAGAAATACCGTAGATTTGCAAGTGTGCTTGTAGATCTATTTATTCTTGGTGATCTAAGGTTAGTATTCCTTTTTATTTCTCATCAAATGAATGTCATATTGTTTTGGATACACAAGCATGATATATATATATATATATATATATATATATATATATATATATATATATATATATATATATTGCTTCATGAATATTTCATAGCTAGCTACTTTAGGAGCATTAATCTAATTTAACACTAAGTTGTTACGTGCGTAGCGTAGATGGACCGAAGTTGGATGTACGTTGAGAACTGTATGAGTGAAGTACATTGATGGCGTGTCTGCTTTTAGAAGAGATGCCGAGCAGGATATGTTGAAGAAGGGGATAAATTTTACGTACTATCCATGCATTGACTGCGATAATCTGAAGATGTTTACCAACCCAGCGCAGATCGAAACGCACTTGATTCGAAGGGGTTTCAAAGAGGAGTACACATGTTGGACCTATCATGATGAAGAGCAAATTATACCGAAAGGTAGTAACATCATCAAGAGAGACACTGATATGCCAGATGTGGACTATGCTTTCGATGAGGGTTGGTCGTATGATAACAATCTGGATTAGATGCTATGCGATGCAAAAGGGAACTATAGTGAGAGAGAGTTTGGTAAATTCGTGGGATTAATGGAGGACTTGGGGAAACCTTTGTTCCCGAACTGCAAGTCAGAATACACAAGGTTGTCATCCGTGCTTGAACTGTTGAAATTGAAGGCAAGTAATGGTTGGTCTGATAAGAGTTTCACGGCGTTGTTAGGTCTCCTAGCGGGCATCCTTTCGGAGGGAAACGTGTTGCCCAGGACCACCTACCAAGCCAAGAAAGTTCTTTGTCCATTGGGTGTATGTCCGAACGATTGTATCCTCTACCGTAAAGGGTATGCAAACATGCATGTATATTCGGTGTGCAAAGCATCCTGATACAAGCGTAAGAATCACTCCGATAACAGTGAGTGCATCGAGGTGAAGTAAGAACCTCCTGTCAAGGTGTTGTGGTATCTGCATGTAATTTCCTATTTTGAAGCATTTATTTGCGAATCGAAAGGAGGCAAGATTGCTGCGTTGACACCCGGAGGAGCGTAAGAAAGATGAAAAGATAAGACACCCTGCTGATTCTACCTAGTGGAGAAACTTTGATAAGAGCTTCGAAGACTTCGGTACGAAAATGAGGAATATAAGGTTTGGGTTGAGTATAGATGGAATGAATCCTTTTGGTAATATGAGCAGCCGACATAGCACTTGACCTGTGAATCTATGTTTGTACAACCTTCCTCCTTGGTTGTGTATGAAGTAGAAGTACATTTTGATGTCACTACTTATCCAAGGGCTAAAGTAACCTGGGAACGATATTGATGTGTACCTAGCACCATTGCTGGAAGGTCTTATGACACTGTGGAACAAAGAGATACAGGTATGGGATGCGTACAAACGGGAGAACTTCACTTTAGGCACCTTGTTATTCTGCACTATCAATGATTTTTCTGCCCTTGGTAACCTAACGGGGTTTAGGACAAAAGGAGTCAAAGCATGTCCACACTGCTTACATTATACCGAGAGTTTGTGGATGAACAACTCGTGCAAAACCGTGTATATGTGTCACTGTAGGTTCCTTCCTAGGTATCACCCATACCGCAAGATGAAAAAACAATTCGATAGAAATAAGGAGGACGGTTCAACTCCAAGGGCTTTTAAAGGGAAAGAGGTTTATGATATGGTTAAGGCTGTCGATATTGTGCTTGGAAAGTAACGTAAATTGAGGATCCATCAAAAGAATATCTGGAAGAAGCGATCAATTTTTTGGGACTTACCTTATTTGGAGCACTTAGAAGTTCGCCACTGTATCGACGTCATGCTTGTGGAGAAGAATGTATGGGATAGCTTGATTGGTGTCTTACTGAACATTCGTGATAAAACAAAAGATGGTGTCAACGCAAAATGTGACTTGGTTGATATGAACATAAGGACCGAGTTAGCACCGAAAGAGACCGATAAAGGACGAGCGTACTTTTTCCGGCTTGCTACACTCTGTCCAAGGCCGAGAGAAAAAAACTATACCAGAGCTTGCATGGTGTGAAAGTTCCATCCGGTTAATCCTCCAGTATGAAGAAACTTATTTCTATGGAAGATTTGAAATTAATTGGTATGAAGTCTTATGATTGTCATGCGCTGATGACACAAATACTTCCTGTTGTAATTAGAAGTATTTTACCGAACAAAGTTCGAATGGCAATCATGAGACTGTGTTATTTCTTTAACTCAATTAGTTAAAAGGTCATTGATCCCGAAGGACTAGATGCTCTACAGACTGAGGTGGTGACCACTCTATGCCATCTTGAGATGTATTCTCCTCTATCATTTTTCGATATCACGATCCATATCAATGTTCACCTTGTGAAAGAGATAAAGATATGCAACCCTGTATTCCTACGTCATATGTACCTGTTCGAGAGGTATATAGGAATTCTCAAGTCCTATGTATGGAATTGCTCTCGGCTAGAGGGCAGCATCATCGAAGGTTACGCAACCGAAGAGGTCATTGAGTTCTGCGTCGACTACATAACTTAGGTGGAACCGATAGGTGTGCCTCTATCTCGTCATGAGGGAGGCTGGAGGGTATCGGGACTATCAGAAGGAAAGCAATCACTCCCGATCTGGATATGTACGCTCAAGCCAATTTCACAGTCTTGCAACACATGGCCGAAGTGTCCTCATACATCGACGAGCACAAAGACATGGTACACGAACAGAATCCAGGCCGATCGGAGGTTTGGATCATAAGAGAGCACAACCGTCGGTTCAACGAATGGTTAAAGGTGCGATTCACTAGGAGGTCATCAAGTGATGATATGCTACGATGGTTGGCAAAAGGGCCAAAATTTACAATTATGACATGGCAAGGATACGACATAAATAGATACATATTTTATACAACAACTCAAGATAGGAAGAGCACAATCCAGAACAGTGGTGTTCGCATAGATGTGTTTCATGAGAAGTTCAATACCGCTGGGCCAAACATAAAGAAACATAGGTTGAGCTCCTACTATGGGTTCGTAGAGGAGATTTAGGAGCTTGACTACGTACTTTTCAAGATCCCCTTGTTTGGTGCCATTGGGTCAAACTTCCACAGGGTGTGAAGGTCGACAAGTATAGCGTTAGTACTGTAGACCTCGAACGTGTCAGACACAAGGACAAACTATTCATACTTGCTAAGCAAGTTGTACAAGTTTTTTATATAACGAACCTAGCAAATAAGAAATATCACGTAGTTTTTCATGAAAAAGAAGGATTGTCGGAGTTGAGAATGTCATGGATGAGGAAGAGTACAATCAATTTGACGAGTTACTTCCTTTCGGAGACGGCATCAGGCTCGAGGAAGAACCTAGTGAGGAAGCTAGCTATATGCACGTCGATCATCATGAAGAGCTATATGTTCCCTTGTAATTAAGAAAGTCAACATGTAATTAAGAAATTATTCCATTGTAATTGATTTAGTAATTAATAAATTATTCCATCTGTGATTGTATCTGCTTTCTTATTTTCAGAGGGCATGGCTGAGACTAGCCGAAAAATAGAATATTTTTTAGCTATAGAAGGGACTTTCACAGGTAATTTAGTGGAACAAACCGTCTGTGATATATGTATCACAGACGGTTCCATAATACAACTGTATGTGATATAGTTGCATATCATAAACATTTCCATTATGGAACCATCTGAGATAAGTATCACAAACGGTTCCATAATAGAACCGTCTGTGATATACAATCATATCACAGACGGTTGTATTTTAGAATCATCTGTGATATCCCTTTATTATTAGGACCCCACTAGGGTTTTGGCCCTTACTCCTCACTCACCCGTCTCCCCTTTATTAGTAGGACCCCGCTATGGTTTTGGCCCTTACTCCTCACTCGCACGTCTCCCTCCGCAGTGCCCTTAACTCCTCACTCGCCCGTCTCCCTCCCCAACGCCCTTAACTCCTCACTCGCCCACCCCTTCCCCTTCTCCCCGATGCCAACACCGCACCTTCCCTAACCCTGACGCCGATGCCGCGCCTTTTCCCTAACCCCGATGTCGACGCCGCCATTCTTTCCGTATCCGTCGGTCCCTGCTGCTCCCAAATGCCACTCGTCCCTGCTGCTTTTGTGCGTCCATCTCCCTGACGTCGCCAGTCTGTGCTACTTCCCAACGCCACCCTGCTACTCCCCCGCCCTCCAAGCTTGTAGGTATTTTTTGTACCTCATGGTTAATTTACTGCTCGATTATTGCTAGTACTTGGTGCTTGGTTTTCTGAGATAGTGTATTTGGACATGCCTTGCCTGGTTTTACTCGATGGCTTCGATTGCCATCCACTTTGTGAATTGTTTCTGTTTACAGGAGTCCTTTACTTTGCATATATGTGTTGTGCTAGTCTAAATCTGAATTTGGATTAATTCTAGTACTGGGAGATATTACATTGTACAGTTGTGGGTTCAGTTTACTGCTTAGTGATAATTTTTGTCATAATGTGAAATTAAATTGATAACAAATCAGACTTGAGTTGCTAGGATTGCTTACTGTTGCTTTCTATTTTCGGCTATGTGCATATGTGATTATATCTAATAGCTTGGCTATGTTGCTTTCTGTTTTCGGCCGTGATTGATTTGATCATGTTATTCTGATCTTGCTGTTCCTCTGTTAGTCAATTGGCTTTCTCCTGTTAGCCGAGTGGCTCACGTTGCTGAAATCAGTGATTTGTTTATTCTATCAAGTGATTAATCCTCAATCTGCTGATTGGTTTACGTTTTAATCAAGTGATTCTTATGCACTGTTAATTCCATAACCTTCTGTTGACTGAAAGTAACTTCGCTATTTGAGATAATTCTTACATAACTAGTAGTGCATTAAATTATGAGCTCATAGTCTGATCCATTGTTATCATTTTTAATTAGTGAAGAATCTTGACAAAAGTATTGAGAAAGGCCAAGATTGTATCTTGTGCAACTCTACAAATGCATTTAGTTCTTTGGGTGTGTATCTTCTCCAGAGATGGCGTCCGCACAGTCTTTGCCGCCGTCGCCAACTGCGTTTGGGGCTTTGATGAACTATGTGCTGCCGTCACCGAATGCGTCTGGCACTGCGAAGAAAGGGGCTACTAAGCAACATGGTAGAGGAATATCAAAAATGCCTGAGTGCCGAATGAGCATCACGGAGGTCACGGACAATGGGGTCCCTCTGCACCCCAAGAAAGCAGCGACAGCATTCCAGACGCCTGCGGGATACTTGGAAGGGAACGAGTCCCCATCACCACACCAAGTTGGAAGTCTCTGACGGACGTAGAGAGACGAGCTGTGGGTTGAACTTTCATGCTCGTTCGAGATCCTAATAGAAGTCTAGGGACTCGTGCGATGGGAGGCGTTGCTCGCGATGGGAAAAGCATGAAAGGCCTTCAAGAGCACGTTTGTCACGGAGTACGTGAATAAGGATCGGACGCCCTTCACGAAGTATCGATTCGTGTCGTGGGATATATGGGACGCCTTTGTGCAGTTGAAGACGACGACCGAATTTTAGGAGCAAAGTGTGGCGCACAAGGCTATCCAGACAAAAAAACACTCGCCCCCATAGACTCGACACTACTGGGTACGTGAGAAAAATCCCGTAATGGATGACAAAGGATGAGGTGGCAACCCAGTGGGACTCCTCCTCGCCATTTGTCGGAATCACAGACGAGCGCTCCAGAAACTGGTTAAGAGCAAGGTCATCAAGCATGTCTTCGAGCATCATCTCTTTCAATAACCCGGCAGATGAGGGAGTATCCCAACGTCTGGTAAGATATGTCAAACTACCTAGTTGTTAATAAGTCTATAACTTCGTAGGGTCTAAAATAACATGGTGGCCTCTTGCAGCAAACATTGACTAGCGAATCTTCCAAAGGCTCCTTCGAAGCAATCAGGGGGAGGGATATGCTATGCACAACCCTAGGAAACAAGGAGCACCCGAGTTGCACGCGAGGCCTTGGGGTTTACGTACCTTGAAGGCAGGGATTCCCACACGACTCCGAGGCGTATAGGAGACAGAAGAGATCCAAGGCGAGCGCGAGGAACAGTTGAAAGAGGATCATCATGCAGAGATTACTATGGAGATTAGTGTGAAGTTTAGTGCAGAATTTCGAGGACAGATAACATCATTACAGAAACAAATGGATCAACTCATCAGCCAGTTGCAAGCCGCCCCTATGATTTTGGGAGCCAGTCCCCCTCAACGTTGGAGTAGCTGCGTGTCCATGCATATTTCTGAACATGACGATGTCTGATTACCTATCAACGATATTCTGGTAATGTACATCTCTGGAATGCTCCAAAGATAGACCTGTAGGACGCCTTAGCTATTTGTATATTGTTTTGTAGGAGCCCATGCCTTGCAAGCTCCAAGTGAGGCTGGTTGGGTCCATTTCTATTAAGGCTGGGCGGGGGATGGCGTTTCCAAGCCAGGAAGGGACAATGTTGCACGGTGCCCAGCTGGTGCAAGGTTATGCCAAGGTTCAGGTGGACATCATACATAACAATTTCATGGCCGTCCCACTGGAGAACCCCCAAACGAAGATATCATGACACTATGGGATGCCATGCACACTTTTATCTAGTGGCCCAAGAGGGACATTGCCCTAGACCCTGCAGTGCCACGATCTCCACACGATCATGCCTCTCGAACAAAACCCTCGATGACTGCACCCTAACCCCCACTTCAAGAGGCCTCCGTATTGGCTACCATGGAGACAGCACCGAAGAAACAAATAAAGCGTGCTGAGTCACCCCACCCGAGGTCGTATAGCACGCAAGGCGCTAAGGCCAAATCGAACAAGATTAAGGCGCCTGCAGTGATGCGATCTCCACACGACCATGCCTCTCTAACAGACGCCTCTCTTCCTCCACCTCAACCCTCGCTTCAGAAGGCCTTCGTATAGGTTACCGTGGAGATAACACCGAAGAAACAAGATAAGCGTGCCAAGTCATCTCCCGAGAAGACATGTAGCAGGCCAGACCAGCTTTTTGGAACCACCGTCGCATACACGAAGAAGCATTTCCTCCACCACCCGGGCTTCTTCGTCGTGACCTTCGAAGACTTATACGAACTATTCCACCTCGACGCCCTCGACGCCTCACTTCTACGATGCTGGACACTGTAAGTGTGTACTAATTGCTTATGTATAGATGCATGATGCAAGAAGCCCGACAAAAGCAAGAACTGGTGGGTTTCTTCGACCCACAGTTGATCTCTGAGCAATGCATCACCCAAGATGCATCCTATGTCGAGAAGTATATAACGAGGGGATTGCTTACTCACCGCGACAAGGACTACATACTGGTGCCCTACAACCAGGGGTAAGTGCTTCACTACTTGCTATACAAATTTTATTTGTACTTATACGCAACACAAACGTAGATTTAATGACTATAGCGACATACATGAGTAGGTGGTACTGGATCCTTTTAGTTATTGTACCAAAGTGGAACAAGGTAATATACCTTGATTCCCTAAACAACAAAAATCACGACCTCACCACGGTGCAAAAGGTACTCAATAAGTATGCTCGTTTCCTCTATACATGACTCTATTGTAGTCTTCCTTAATTTGAAATGGCCGAGGATAACCTTTTGGAATCACGTAGGTCGTTCAGCGCCTATGTTACCAGGGGAGGGATACACAAGGAATCAAGCGTCACACTACAACACAGGACGCGATTTTCAATACCCGCTACAGTACAATAATCCTATATCACACTTCGTAATAATGCCTCTCGAACTGACTATACCTGTATATGTAATTCTATTTTTGCAGTGCCACCAGCAACTACAAGGCAACGTATGTGCATTCTATGTTTGCCATCACATGCAGGAAATCTTGAGTGCTAAGATGAATGATTTAGAAGTTTGTCTATCTCGTAATGATTATTTCCTAATTATCAATTTAAATATATATGCTTATGCTTTACTCCTAGCGACAGTGCATGACAATCGAAGCAAGTATATACGATATGGACGAACTCTCGGGCCTTCGAGGACAGCTTTGTTTCTTCATCAAGATGGAGATCATTGACCCGAAAGGAGAGTTTCACTCCTCCAGTGACACCGCTTAATACATGTTCAAACAATTAATTCAATTGTAATTCACTTTGAGTTGTAATTCATTGTAACTCTAGCGACAATACATGAACTTTCTTTTGTAATTGATTTTGAGTTGTGAATCACTTTGAGTTGTATATCTGTGACTTATCTGTTTTCTATTTGCTTGTTTTTAGAGGGCATTTATAGCATTTCCTGAGGCTAGCCGAAAAACATTCTATTTTTAGCTATAAAAGGACCTATCATAAGTGGTTTTGTGGTATAAACTATCTATGAAGGCCTACTATCACAGACATTTGTGTGCTATGAACTGTTTGTGAAGGCCTTCTATTACAGACGGTTTTATAGTATAAACAGTCTATAAAGTTCTACTATCAGAGATGGCTATAACCAATAACCGTCTGATAAGTCGGATATCACAGACAGTTCTTTTTACTAACCATCTGTGATAATTCGGATATCGCAGACAGTTCTTTTTACTAACCGTCTGTGATATGTCTGATATCACAAACGGTTTTTTAACTAACCGTTTGTGATATGTATCTAATCACAGACGGTTGGTACATATAACCGTCTATGTCTACGTATCACAGACAATTTTGGGTAGAAGCCTTCTGTGATAGCCGGCCTTCACAGACGGTTTATACTATAAAATCGTCTGTGTTGTTACTTATCATAGACGGCTCACAAACCACCTGTTATTATAGACACATAAAATCATATGGTTCAGAAACCGTTTGTGATGACGGTTTAGAACCATCTGTGATGACCCTTTGTGTAGTAGTGTTGTGATTATCCTCTTCGTCGCACGCTGATGGTAGCATGTATGACAATATAAGTTGGAACACCACTTGTGGGTAAAGTTGTATAACGTGTGTAGAGTGAAAATCGTACGAATAGCCGTGTCCACGGTCATAGACGATGCACAAGAACTTACTTGGTTAGTCTCAGATTTACAAAAACCATTTGTGTGTGGGATAAAACTGTATGGTGGATAAAATCCTAAATTTTTATCCTAGGTCGATACAACAAAGTGGATAATCTTGGGTGGATAGAACTCGAAAACTGGTATAGCATATGGCTGAGGGAGCCATTTCTTTGATACAGGAGGTGGACAGAACCTTTGCTTCTGTTGTTGTAACATCCAAAAAATCCCAATTTTTGGGTGTGTTAAAAATAAATAAGAGAATAATTTTGAGCATGTTTATATGTGGGAAAAATGATTTGGGCATGTTTTTGAATTTTCTTAAAAACAATTATTGTATTCACACACCAACAGCAGCTTGAAAGATTTTTCGAGAAAAATACAGAACACATAGAATTTTGTAAAAATTTCACAATAATCCACACTGTGTGTGCAGGCTCCAATTTTTTTTTTCATAATTTTTGAAGCACGTCTGCTATGTTTAAAAATTCATCCAACTCTAAGCCTTTCTGGAAAATTCAAAACCTATTATGTGTATTCGGGAGTTGCTATGTCCTACTAGGAATCGCTACCGACTTGTAGATCAGAAAGGAGTTTCTAGGTCATGGCCGATTATACATGAACATATAGGGTCACACACTTAATGTGTTGGAACAAACTAGATCAGATTGAATTCGTTATGAGCTCTTTATAAGGGGAGACGTGTGGCTTTTGAGAGTAGTTCTACCACCCACTGAAACCCTAGCCACCACCTCCCCGAAGGCCCTACCGTGCATAATGGTGCTAGTACACTAACGTACGACGTTCCACCCCTGGAAACGTGGATACCGTATACATGCTACTGTGATTACTGCTGCGCTGATCGAGGACGATCCGCGGCGTACGCAGGGAACGCGAGAGGATGCTGGAGACGATTGGTGGCCAAGGACGTTGGACTATCGACTACTTCCACTACATCGACGTGTGCGACGTTGGACCGGACTATTCCAACGCTTCTTCCGCTGCACTACGCGTTTAGTGTTAATGATATATGATCTCTTACTCGCATGGCTTCCTTATTTACGTGGTATAATTTTGAATTGTGTGTTA
Source organism: Ampelocalamus luodianensis (assembly GCA_036346255.1). Lineage (NCBI taxonomy): Eukaryota > Viridiplantae > Streptophyta > Magnoliopsida > Poales > Poaceae > Ampelocalamus > Ampelocalamus luodianensis. Next base: position 43,008,031 of record CM070631.1, read on the forward strand.
GTGTAGCCTACTCGTATCCCACTAAAGGCCTTGCATCCATTATAATTTCATTATGTGTGTTGTCTCGCGGAGTACGGCTGTACTCACACTCGCTCACTATGACCCCTGCACCTACTACATCGCGTTGGGACCAGATGGAGAAGACGATAGCGGGATGTAGTCGAGGACCTCTAGTCGTTTGCCTGTGGGCAGTGCTGATAGAGTCGTTTGCCTGTGGGCAATGCTGATGGATCCACCTTTTGTTATTTGCTTCCGCATCTACATCTGTTTTCTGTATTGAACTATGTGCTTAGTACTAATTGGCCTATTCGTCTATTTACGTGACTTGTAATATTTAGTATTGTATGAACCTCTCCGATGTATGTATATGTTCCAATAGTATATTTATGTGTATTATCTACCGATCTAAGGAATAGTGCGGTGTGTTAGTGGAACACAACGTTTCCGGGAGCGGACATGAGAGCAAAAGTACTGCAATTTACTCGCCACTCCGAGTTACTAACTTTGGGAAATCGAATTTTCCCCGTACAAATGCCCTGTGACTAAGTGTTGTTACTCGGGGAAAAACTTTAATTTCCATCCGTTTTTAGTGTTTCTTGAGTTTTTTAAAGATTTTTTTTCTGTTTTCCCCATGAAACCAATAGAGCACAGTATACACCGTCAGTTTCCCCGTCAGTTTCCTTCTATCCTTCCCTGCCCGATGCTGCCATACGAGTTGAGAGAAGGAAGCGAGAAGACCCTTCTCCTCTGTCGCCGGCCGCACCGCAGCTCCCTAGCTGACACGATTTTTCCCGTTCCCCACATAAACCTAGTCGACCCCACTCGACGCCAATATACGCCTTTGCAATTTTGAGTTTGTGATCTGAAAGTTTTTTATTTTCGTGTTGGACAGTTCAATTTTTTCGTTAGGAAATTTGGAGTTTTGAAAGCTCGTTATTTTGATAGAAAGTTTCACATTTTCGATTTCAAAGCTTTTGAATCCGACGTGAAATGTGAAGTTGTCGAGGTTGAAAAAGAAGGTGAGCAGCGGCGGCAGGTGGAGGCGGCTCAGGCGCCGATCGATGGCAGGGTGTGGAAGGCTCAGGGCTAGTGTCCGTCGTAACTTGTAAGCACTCCTATGTATATGGATTTTCGTTTCCCAATAAGTGGATAATATACATACTTAGCTAGCTAAACAGTTCACGATTAAGGCATGCGATAAATAGCTGAAATAATTAATCTGATGGCCAAAATAACACGCATGCATGCAGAATTGAAGTTGCATGATCGATCACCTTTTGCTCAGGAGGCATGATGAATCGATCTCTAGCTGTTTAATTATGAAGACTCCCGATGGGTGGATCCTCCTGCTGATTCCTCAGAAATCTAACCCGTGCATCGATTTGCAGCTAACCTCCACATTTCTCCTGCGCGCCGGCCACTTCCTTCGTTCCTACACATGCAATGCGAGCGTCACATTAATGACTGGATGCTTCGATCGATCGGTCGACATTGTTAATTGAATCAATTAATCAGTTAATGACTGGATTCCTACAAACTAAATAAATAAGGATCACATAAGCTTACTTACCAAATTTGGGTGGCAACACTTACATTTGGAGAAGCAAGCAAAAGATCAATTAACCAAGGATATATACATGCAGATGCAAAATGGAATGTTTTTCTTTTCTTTTTGTGCTTGTCTGTGTCAAGATGCATGCACGCCTCCCATAGAAGAAGCGTGCGATAACACACACATAAGCTAGTTTTTAATTGGCAGATGCCTGGCCCATATATGAGCATAGTAATGCTGGTACGTTCTATTCTTTTGCTTTGCTTTCTGTAAAGCTACAAGCAAAGCACATCTGCCTCTGTCATCACCGGATTCTTTGCTTGTAGCTAGCTAGCTATATTTAAAGATAAAAGGTAAAGGCAGTTGATTCCTTGTCTGTCCTCTTATTAGTTGAACAGATCTGTTTGTGACTTCTGACTAGAATTAGAAAGAATCCCAGGTAGTTACAGAAGTAATTTTGATAACGAATCTATCTGTGTTGTTTCCATCTGCAATAGATTAATTAGTTATACGATTACTGCTCATTCTCTCAAAAGGGGGGAAAAAACTACATGATCACCTGCATCTTGCGCTAGCTAGCTAGAGATTTGCACCGTATCCAGTCCATAATAAAGGTCGTACGTCAGGCGAACAAACGGTCTGATCTGGTCTGGCTCACCTCGACGTCGTCCTGGGCGGCGTTGGTGCCATGTGCGTGGTGAAACCGAGAGGAGGGACGGCGTAGATCGATGGAGAGGAGACGCGAGGTAATAAGTAGATCGACGACGTATGTACGGCGATCGATCAAGATGCTGCTATACCCCCGGATTCGCACGGTTTCCATGGCTCTAAGTATGGAGGAGACGCGAGATCGCACAGCAGCCATGCAGGGGGCCACCGGTCATTGAGTCGGAACAATGTGTCGCATTTTCAGCTACAACAAGGCCGAGAAGACATCATTTGTTAGAAGTGATCGTCTTCGTTATCATACACTGCAAATTCTACTTATAAAGCTTTTTTTTAAATGGAGCTTTAAAGATGTCTTACAACAAGCAACTCTGGAAGTCAAGAGCGCCGCTAAAATATAAGTTTTTTGTTTGGTTGGTGATACAAATTAAAAAGATGTTGGACAACAGATCATTTGAGATGAAGAGGGATACATACATAATCTTGTGTGCTATGTGATCAAAAGGATGACACAATGAATACAACATTTTGTAATGGATTGCGTGGTGGCCAAGCAAGTTTGGTATGAAATTCTTTCTATATCAGATCATGGCCTTCTCACACCGGATGTGGTTGTCAGCTTGACGGACTAGTGGATTGATTCAAGAAAGGAAGTTGTCTCAAAACAAAAAAAAAAAGATATGACACACTAATAATTTTGATCATATGGCAACTGTGGAAGGAGAGGAATGCCAGGGTCTTTAATAATAAATATAGTACCTTGCAAGACATGGTTGAAGTGATCAAACAGGAAGGCATGTTATGGGCTGAGGCAGGATCAACATATTTGAGTTTATGGCTCTCGTAGTGTTGTTTTAGACTATGTCTTTTCTTTTCATATTTTTGTGTTGCCGGGTGCCTTAATGTAAGCACCGGGTCGTTGTAAGTCTTTGACAGTTAACTTAAAGCTCTGTGTCATTGTTGTAGACCTTTTCTTGAGTTATTCTTTCTTTTTTAATGAATGACGCACAAAGCTTCTGCATGTTCTCGAAAAAAAATTGAGTCGAAACAACCATAGGCACCGACGTTACTTAATTTGCCTAGAGCAGAGAGGCCACTAACAGATGGGACCAATAGACGAAAGCCTAGATATATCGAAGTCTTAGATATCCAACATGCTAAACGTGTGCACAAAATGAAGGAAAACATGTATGCATCCACGTCTACACTAAAGTTTTGTTTATTGGACCATAGATAGATCGATAACCGTCTAGGAGATAGAGGTTGGGTTTATCATAGCTATAAGTTAGTTGTTGACAGGACATGCTGACAGACATCACTGGAGACCGAGCTTCTCCTTGACTCCACTGTGCAGCCACTACTTCCTTGATGACATGGAACCATGGCCACGTCAACAGGTGGTTCACCCTTTGCCCTAGGACCCCAGTTCAAGTACTCCCCGGAGAGGACGATACATCTATGTGTAGCACGACTAGGCCTTTGTTCCATGGCACCCACCCATTGGGATGCATGATGTCCTCTTGGAAGCTCTGCATCAACACCACATGTGAGTGGTTCTTCCATGGCCGGCCTAGGTAGGTTGGTCTCCACGCTGGTGAGATCTTCGTGTGTTGTCACCGTGTGTAGTTCTAGAAGGAGAAACTAGAGGGACAGCGTCACGGTGAAGGCCGCAGTGGCGTGGCTTGGATAGAAATGTCGAGGGGGCTAAGCTAATGGATTTTTTGGTAAGATTTGAAAGAAGAAAGCTAGTTTAACATTAACTTACTTAACACTTAAGTGGTAAAACTAGGTACTGACTAGAAATTTTCTAGGGGTGATATTAGGGAACGGACGTACGGGTGGGACCTCCCACCGTACGGTCCGAAAATGAGCTCTCTCGTGGATCGCACGACGGTTCCAATGTCGCCTCACGCAATAGGGCACAAACCCGTGTTAGCTAAAACAAACGCGCGTGACGCCTTCATTCCTTATCTCCCCACCGACTGCCCTGTGCGCTATGGTACCATCCGTTCAATATTCAAACAATCATGTAAGGTCTAGTTTCTTAACTAATCATTTGCCTCCCATGGGTTATCAGAAATATCATATATTGTCAACATGTATATAGTATGGGTGATACTAGCAATATTTTTTTTACATATACAACATTTTTTCTACAGATGCAACACTTGCAATATCCCCAGACAACGGTTGCAACATCCTAGGACAATGGTTGCAATATCCCCAGACAACGGTTGTAATATCTCTGGACAATGGTTGCAACATCCTCGGACAATAGTTGCAACATCCCCGGATAACAGTTGCAACATCCTAAGACAAAGGTTGCAACATCCCCAAACAACAGTTGCAACATCCTAAGACAATGGTTACAACATCCTCGAACAACGGTTGCAACATCCTAGGATAACAGTTGTAACACCCCCAGACAATGGTTACAACATCATCAGACAACGGTTGCAACATCCTCGAACAACAGTTGCAACATCTCCGGACAACGGTTGCAACATCTCGAACAATAGTTGCAACATCACTGAACAATGGTTGCAACATCACAAATCGGACGTTCGGGTGCTAGTATCACCCGGATAATGCTCATGCACATACGTCCGAAGCGAGCCAATACATCGGACACGGTTGCAACATCATTGTAAAACGGTTACAACATACTAGGACAATGGTTGCAACATTACGAAGGATGGTATGGATACCAATTTGTCAAATCGCAATTTATTAACGCATTGCACCCGTTCTAAAAAAAAATTGCTCGTATTTTTCTCGGTATATTGGCTAATTGACAACCTCTCTTTCGATGTATGGATGTATACATGCAGGAGGAGGAGCATGAAGTAACACTAATTAATACATGGGGGCCAGGTTGGGTGGCAGATTTATGGACGCATAGATATGGACGTACAGATGCATGCATACAGTACACGGTGGAAATAGAATGCTCGAGTGGGAAAAGTAGACACCGATGGCTCGGGAAATCACCTCGCTCGTCGCTGCATGCTTAAAAGTGAAGCCGTCCATTCACAACGGACGTACGTGTATTATGATTACCCATTTTCTAGAGAAGAGGGGGCCATAGCCCCCTTTGGCTCACATGAAGCTCCCCCTGTGCTTGGCCGGTGACGACGTTGTGCTAGCCTACCGAGCATTAATGGGCGGCGCATGAGGAGAATGCTATTCTAGAACACTGCCCTGGTATCCCCAAACACAAAGCCCGTCGTTCCAGAAATCTCGCAGTTCCGGTAGAACTGGAGGTGGTTCTCAATGAAGAGTGTGTGCAGGAATCCCTTAATCTCGCAACGATAAAACACCGAGCGTTCTGAGTTCGACATGAGAGCCACGTACCTCTTGTTTTGCCTTTGGGCCCGCGGTGTTATCAATTGTCAAGTCACATGCAATGAAGCCACGGCCTTGCGCGCCTGCACCAGCCGCCCATGGAAATTTTATGAGCTTAAGCTCGAGCGACAAGCTAGATAGGCCTGGAAATTAACATGCAAATTAAGGCAACAACTTGACAGTGGCCGTTATGGCGTACCGTACCCGGTCGGTACTATTACTTCGGCTGTCGGTGATTATTATCTGACCAGTTCTATTGCCAATCAGCATAACATTCCTCCTTCTTTCTACGCACCCTTCTTGATGTAGACGACGTATCTCTTTCGGCTCGCGGCCCGCTGACGCTTCTGCACTATTACAAAAGGGTTAATACTGGACGCCTCATTATAGACGGTTGTAATTATCACAGACGGTTCTCACTATCGTAGACTATTCGTAAAAGACGGTTCGAAAACCGTCTATGATGACGGTTTTGAACTATATGTGATGAGGCTTTCTGTAGTAGTGCTGCCATGGGCACGCTAATAGTGGTGTGAGTGTAGTGGCGACTGCTGCCATCCATTGCCACCACGCCATCCACTCGTGTGTCGCCCACCGTCAGGTCCAGGAGCTTCCGGTTTCTAGGTTGTACCTAAAGAGGCATGTTGGCATCTTTATCATGACAAGAGGCAAAGCTTCATCAGGGCTAAAGGGGGCCATGGCCCTTTTTCTTTGCAAGATTTCTTAAGCAAGTAGTTAGTTTTATCACGTAAGTGCTAAGTACTCAGCAGAGAAGACGGTATGTTCGTACGTGTAGCACGACTCGGCCTTTGTTCCACGGCACCCACCCGCTGGGATGCACGATGTCCTCAAGGAATCTCTACATAAACATCACGTGTGAATGCTTCTTCCACGGCCGGCCCAGGTATGTCTCCACGCTGGTGAGATATTTGTGCGTCGTTACCATGTGCAGTTCTGGAAGGAGAAACTAGAAGGATGGTGTCGCCAAAGGCCATAGTAGCGCAGCTTGGACAGAAATGTCGAGGGGGCTAAGCTAATGATTTTTTTGCTAAGATTTGAAAGAAGAAGGCTAGTTACTTAGCACTTACGTGGTAAAACTAGGTACTGATTTAGAAATTTTCTAGAGAAGAGGGGGCCATGGCTCCCTTTGGCTCACATGAAGCTCCCCTATGCTTAGCAGGTGATGACGTTGTGCTAGCTTATCAAGCATTAACAGATGGTGCACGAGGAGAATGCTATTCTAGAACACTACCCTGGCATCCCCGAACACAGAGTCCACCATTCTGGAAATCTCGCAGTCTCGGTAGAACTGGAGGTGGTTCCCAGCGAAGAGCGTGTCTTGGAATCCCTTGATCTCGCAGCGATAGAACACTGAGCGTTACTAGTTCGACAGGACAACCATGTACTTCTTGTTTCGCCATTGGGCTCACCATGTTCTCAATTGTTAGGTCATGCGCGATGAAGCCACGGCCTTGTGCGCCTACACAAGCCGCCCATGGAAATTATATGAGCTTAAGCTCGAGAGACAGGCTAGCTAGGCCTAGAAATTAATAGGCAAATTACTCTGGCTGTCGGTGATGATTGTCTGACCAATTCTATTGCCGATCAGCGTAATATTGATCCTCCCTTTTCTACGCACCCCTCTTGATATAGATGACGTACCTCTTTCGGTTCCTGGCTCGTCAGCGCTTCTGCCATGACTACGCTAATAGTGGTGTGATTGTAGTTGCAGCTGCTGTCGTCCTTTGCCACCATAACATCCACTCGCATGCCACCCACCGTCTGGCCCAGGAGCTGTCGGTCTATAGGTCGTACCCAGAGAGACATGCTGGCATCTTTATCATGACCAGAGGCATAACTTCATGAGGGCCAAAGGGGGCCATGGCCCTTTTTCTTTGGATGATTTCCTAAGTAAGTACTTAGTTTTACCACGTAAGTGCTAAGTACTCACTGGATAAGACGGTATGTTCATATCTGTAGCACGAATTGGCCTTTGTTACACGACACCCACCCACTGAGACGCACAATGTCCTTGAGGAAGCTCTGCCTGAACACCATGTGTGGGTGGTTCTTCCATGGTTGGCCCAGGTATGTCTCCATACTAGTGAGATCTTCATGTGTCGTCACCATGTGCAGTTTTGGAAGGAGAAACTGAAGGGACAGCTTCATGGCGAAGACCGCAAGGGCGGACCTTGGACAAAAATGTCAAGGGGCTAAGCTAAAGAATTTTTTTTTCTAAGATTTGAAAGAAGAATGCTAGTTTAGCATTAACTTAAATAGCACTTAAGTGGCAAAACTAGGTACTAATGAAGAAATCTTGTACAAAAGAAGGGGCCATGGCCCCCTTTGGCTCACATGAAGCTCCCAATATGCTTGGCCAGTGACGACGTTGTGCTAGCTTGCCGAGCATTGATGGGCAGGGCGCGAGGAGAATGCTATTCTAGAACACTGCCCTGGCTTACCTAAACACAAAGTCCACCATTTCGAAAATTTTGTAGTCCTGGTAGAACAGGAGGTGGTTCCTAGTGAAGAGCGTGTCCTGGAATCCCTTGATATCGCATCGATAGAACACCGAGTGTTCTGAGTTCAACAAGAGGGCCAAATACCTCTTGTTTCTCCTTCGGGCCCATCGTGTTCTCAATTGTCAGGTCACGCATGATGAAGCCACGGCCTTGCGTGCCTGTGTCGACCACCCATAGAAATTATATGAGCTTAAGCTCGAGAGACAAGCTAACTAGGCCTAGAAATTAACATGCAAATTAAGGCAACAACTTAACGGTGGTCGTGCAAGGCGTAGCGTGCCCGAACAGTGCTATTACTCCAAGTGTTGGTAATAATTGTATGACCAATTCCATTGCCGATCAACATAATATTCCTCCTCCCTTGTACGCACCCCTCTTGATGTAAACCATGTACCTCTTCTGATTCCTAACCCACCAATGCTTCTACACAGCTGCGCCGAGAGTGGTGTGAGTGTAGTCATGGCTGCTGTTGTCCTTTTGCCACCACGACATCCACCCATGTGCCGCTCACCGTCAAGCCCAGGATCTACCGGTCTCTAGGTCATACCCAAAGAGGCATGTTGGTATCTTTATCATGACCGGTGGCTAAGCTTTATGAGGGCCTAAGGGGGCCATGGCCCTTTTTCTCTCAAAGATTTATTAAGTACTTAGTTTTACCACTTAAGTGGTAAGTAATTGCTAAATTAGCCTTCTTCTTCCAAATCTTAGGAAGAAAAATTCATTAGTTTGGCTCCCTCGATATTACTCTCCAAGCTCCGTCACTAGTCATGACCGCTTGATGCTAGCGGCGCTAAGGTGTCTGTCGCTGTGGCTTTGGCTTTGGCTTTGGCTTTGGGCTGTGACGTTCAAGAGGCCGAGAGAAACCTAATTAAGGTCAGAACAAGCAGAAGCATGTTGCTACTTGCTTGCCATACTGTTATATTGTCAGAGCTAATGTTAGTTACTTACATGAGTTGCTCAATGGGACCGTGCGCATCATATCATATATCATAGGGAATTGCTTGTGCTCGGGTGTCTGATGCAAGGAAAAAAATTCGGACGCTCACCCCCACGTGTCACTTCCACGTCCACAAACCTCTTCCTCTAGACCACCCATTCACCTCACTCCACTGACGTAGCACTTAATCTTCATACCCAGTGCTTCAGTTTCTTACCCCAACATGCATTGGCACACCCCTCCAAATCTATCTCTTCCTCCATGGATTTGCCCCCATCACTTGCTCTTTCCACTTTGGGCTTGTTTGTGCAAGTGATTCGCCACCATGGGAGGCAGGTTGTCACAGCTTGTGCTCTACCTCATGGCGGAGTGGGGGGCTTCCCAAATTGCTCGGTGGAGAGCGATGAACGGCAACGATGCATCTTGAGGCCATGTTGATGGTTTTCGAGCTCCAAGGCCGCCATCAGTAAGCTCCTCTTGCTCCTCTATCCCTTCCTTCTCCGGCAACTGTGCTCACGTTGGCGGCGATCGGAAGGTCACTAGGCTGGCCTTGCCCCACCAAATCTATCCATCCCACTCGATGCCAAGAAACCAGGATCGGCAACCGCCGCCTTCTGCTTTGAGCTCGTGTTGTTGGCACCGGCCATGCCCATCCATCCCAAGTAGGTTGTTGCAAGTGTTTTCTCAATTTGTTGCCCCCTTTTTCTTAATTGTTGCACAAAGTATTTAGCTTTGTTGCTGTGTGTTATCTCAAAATGTTGCGGTAAATTGTTTTATGTTGCAATCGAGGCAATGATTTGTTGCGCTTGAGCATTTTTTTTGTTACAAGAGTTACATTTGTTGCAACGTGTTTTTACCATGGATTGTTGCAATGTATTATCTCGAAATGTTGCAGTAAGTTGTTTTTATGTTGCAATCGAGTTATGATTTGTTGCACTTGAGTTTTTTTGTTGCAATAGGAGTTATATTTTGTTGATGTGTGTTGTTGCTATGGGTTTTTTGTTGCATGTTGAGCACATGGAGTAGGTGTCGCCTGAGGCCATGGCAACGGCATCCGAGATCCACAGCCACCATCAACCAACTCCTATTGCTCCTCTCTCTTCATTCTCCTATGGCTGCAAGTAGAGATGGCATCGCAACAGCGACGATCAGAAGGGGCACCAGGTTGGCCTTGTCCCGTAGGATCTATCCCTCCCACCAATGCTGAGACCGCAGGATCAGCTGCCACTGCTTCCTGCATCAATCTCATGTCATTGCCACTGGCCATGCGAAGATTGTAACACTCCGGGCCAACACGGAGCCCGGAATATCATTAAACTACACTAACTATCAATTCTAACATTAATTAACAGGAAATTACAGCAAGCATCTAATTGATAAAACCTATCCACGGGTTACATTTACACAAGCAATCATAAATAATTATTTCCTAGGAAGCATAAAAAATAATAAACCAAAATTTACGTAAACCAATCAAATAAAGTCTAGTAAATGAATAATGAACTCGAACCTATTTTCTAAGTCTAAGCAATACTACCATATCATAATTATAAATCATCAAGCTATAATAAGAGTTCTTATATCCAATGAATCAAGTAATAGAATGTATGTTGTGGTTCCAAGTGCGCTAGTCCTCCCAAGTGCAACGTCATCAACAGTCACCTAAAAACAACAATAAAGCAAGAGTGAGTCAATGACTCAGCAAGCATAATAATAAACAATGAACAATGATTAATCAACTATAAACAATATCATCATCAGCATCAACTATTTTCTTTTCTTTATTCTCATACTCAATCATAAAATTCTATTATCATTAAATGTAAGGTATCCCCACACTACATGTCCACATGCAACTCTTTTCGCGTATACCGATATAGCGTGAGTGAACACTCACGACAATATTCATTATCAAGCCCATCCTCCAAAAGGATCGGGGACCTCCTCCACTCCCGTGGTGTCTCTACCAACAAGGTAGATATGTGATCACTATGATCACCTTCTCTTCATGCAATGATGTTTATGAATGCTCAATTTAACATAAGTTCATCAATAATACCATCATCCAATATTTTTGAATTCATCAATACAATTAATATCATGACCACTCATATTGTTTACAATTAAATAATATGAAAGTAAAAATAATATAATGATAATGAGTGATAAAGAATACAACGATCCACTATCGATCACTATCTACCATGCATTTGCCTCTTTATCCCCTTGAAGCTGGATAGCGAGGCGGCAGTAGGGCACTAGACGCCACACTTTCTAGACAAATAATTCAAAACACATCTCAAAATTATAACATCACAGCACCTACACTTTACACTTATCATCATCGCCAAACCGACCCAATTAACTCAAAACTACCGGACGCACTATCGTTGTTTCAGTAGAAAAATGGCTCTAACTTATACATATCAACTCCAAATCTCGACATCCACTACTTTTTGAAATCCTTATGAAAAATCCTACAACTTCCTAGTTACGATGAACCTCTGATTCTACCATTCTTTGCCCAGTTTCCTTTCCTGAGGACCGTCCTAGAATCTGTCAGGATAGTCTGCTTCACAATTTCGTATCTTTAATTCTAAAACTTGAAAAAGTGTGAACGATACCAGTTCTGAAAACTACACAAACTTTCCTAATTTATTCAAGTTATCACCAAATTTTAATTCTGCCATTTACTATAAGAAACTTATCCATCTTCACAACGTCTGCCAGCTATGTCCAAATTCTGAACAGAAACCTTCAGAAGTTCGTAAATTTTCACTCGCTACTCCTATTCTTATGATCCAGACTTTTCTAAAAAGCTAATGAGATTATCTAACTTTTCTCTAATTAGACATATCTCTGAATCCGAGTCTAAATACCTCGAATCGTCCCCATATGGCTCTGTATCTAATCTCGACGAACTATAGCATGCTGAAAAACAATCTTACCCTAAGCAAAATGATCTACAACCTTAACAACGACTAAATCATGGCAAATCCTAGGGATTAAAAGGCTTACCCTTAAAGAACACGAAAGATTACGAAAACCCTGCGAAAATCCTCTATTTTCCTTCCTTCTTTTCTTCCTCTCCTTCTTTCCTTCCTGCTCTTGCTGCTTTGGCTCCTTGCCGGCATCTCTTCCCCTCTCCTTGCCACGGCAGAAACGGCAGCCGAATTGGCTGCCATGGCAGGGCTCGGCAGGGCTGGCTGCAAGCGCTCGGCGGCCATGGCAAAAGATGGTTGACACGGCAGAGAAAAGGGCTGACACGACAGAGAAAAGGGCTGTCACGGCAGGGCTCGGCAAGTTGGCAACCAGCACGGCAAGGCAGCAGCATGCGTGGCAGAGCAGCTGCTTGGCACCGCAGGACAGTGGCACCGCATCAAAAGTTTTTATTTCTCCTCATAATTTACATTTGAAATACAAACCCTAAGTTAGGGCTGTTACAAGGTCCTCGTGGTGGGAGAGTCCCTGGTCGCCGAGGCGTGGTCGTCGGAGCGACTAGGGTCGCCTGTTTGAGCGTGGTGTGACTAGACTGGTTGTAGTGTTTTCCAGGGGGTCCCGAGGGGGCTACGCCACTCCGAAGGCTGGCGGTATCGGACCGCTGTGGTGCGGTGTTGTCCCCGCCGGGGCGACGCCCTCGCGGCGGGAGACTCCCTAGTTGCGGAGGCGGGCCTCCGGACCGGCTAGGGTGGCACGTTTGAGCGCGATTTTGAAGAAATGTCCCCGCCGGGGCGACGCCCTCGCGGCGGGGGATTCCCTAGTTGCGGAGGCGAGCCTCCGGACCGGCTAGGGTGGCGCGTTTGAGTGCGATTTTGAAAAATGTCTTCGCACGCGGCGCCGCTGGGAGACTCCCTAGTCGCGGAGGCGGGCCTCCGGACCGGCTAGGGTGGCGCGTTTGAGCGCGATTTTGAAAAATGTCTTCGCCGGGGTGACGCCCTCGCGGCGGGAGACTCCCTAGTCGCGGAGGCGGGCCTCCGGACCGGCTAGGGTGGCGCGTTTGAGCACGATTTTGAAAAATGTCTTCGCCGGGCGACGCCATGATGGAGACTCCTAGTCGCGGAGGTGGGCCTCGGGACGGCTAGGTGGCGCGTTTGGCGCGATTTGAAAGATGTCCCCGCCGGGCGACGCCTCACGGCGGGATTCCTGTCGCGGGCGGGCCTCCGGACCGGCTAGGGTGGCGCGTTTGAGCGCGATTTTGGAGAAATGTCTTCGCCGAGGCGACGCCCTCGCGGCGGGAGACTCCCTAGTCGCGGAGGCGGGCCTCCGGACCGGCTAGGGTGGCGCGTTTGAGTGCGGTTTTGAAAAATATCTTCGCCGGGGCGACGCCCTCGCGGCGGGAGACTCCCTAGTCGCGGAGGCGGGCCTCCGGACCGGCTAGGGTGGCGCGTTTGAGCACGATTTTGAAAAATGTCTTCGCCGGGGCGATGCCCTCGCGGTGGGAGACTCCCTAGTCGCGGGCGGGCCTCCTGATCGCTAGGTGGCGCGTTTGAGTGCGATTTTGAAAAATATCTTGGCCGGCGACGCCGCAAGGAGACTCCTAGTCGCGGATTCGCCTCCGGACCGGCTAGGGTGGCGCGTTTGAGCGCGATTTTGAAAAATGTCTTCGCCGGGGCGACGCCCTCGCGGTGGGAGACTCCCTAGTCGCGGAGGCGGGCCTCCGGACCGGCTAGGGTGGCGCGTTTGAGCGCGATTTTGAAGAGATGTCCCAGCCGGCGACGCCTCGCGGCGGGGATTCCTAGTCGCGGGCGGGCCTCGGGACCGCTAGGTGGCACGCTTGAGCGCGATTTTGAAAATATCTTCGCCGGGCGCCTCGTGGCGGGGAGACTCCTAGTCGCGGAGGCGGGCCTCCGGACCGGCTAGGGTGGCGCGCTTGCGCGATTTTGAAAAATGTTCTTGGCAGGCGACGCCGCATGATGGGAGACTCCCTAGTCGCGGAGGCGGGCCTCCGGACTTGCTAGGGTCGCGCGTTTGAGTGCGATTTTGAAAAATATCTTCGCCGGGGCGACACCCTCGCGGCGGGAGACTCCCTAGTCGCGGATTCGGGCCTCCGGACCGGCTAGGGTGGCGCGTTTGAGCGCGATTTTGAAAAATATCTTCGCCGGGGCGACGCCCTCGCGGTGGGAGACTCCCTAGTCGCGGAGGCGGGCCTCCGGACCGGCTAGGGTGGCGCGTTTGAGCGCGGTTTTGAAGAGATGTCCCCGCCAGGGCGACACCCTCGCGGCGGGGGATTCCCTAGTCGCGGAGGCGGGCCTCCGGACCGTCTAGGGTGGCGGCTTCGGTTTATACACCTGGGCCCCGGAGGGCATTGGTGTGCGCCGGGGCTCGAGGCCATGCGCGACGACTTCAGTTTATACACCTGGGCCCCGGAGGGTATTGGTGTGCGCCGGGGCTCGAGGCCATGCGCGGCGACTTGGGCGAGTACACCTAGGCCCCGGAGGGTGTTGGTGTCTTGCCGGCTCGAGGCCATGCACGGCGATTTCGGGCTTATACACAGGCCGGAGGGTATTGGTGTCTTGCCGGGCTCGAGGCCATGCGCGGCGACGGGTTTATACACTGGGCCCGGAGGGTTGGTGTCTTGCCGGCTCGAGGCCATGCGCGGCGTCTTGATTTATACACTGGGCCCCGGAGGTGTTGGTGTCGCGGGCTCGAGGTCATGCGCGGCGACTTGGATTTATACACTGGGCCCGGAGGGTGTTGGTGTCGCGGGTTCGAGGCCATGCGCGGCATCTTCGTTTATACACAGGCCCCGAGGTGTTGGTGTCTTGCCGGCTCGAGGCCATGCGCGACGACTTCAGTTTATACACCTGAGCCCCGGAGGGCATTGGTGTGCGCCGGGATTCGAGGCCATGCGCGGCGACTTCGTATTGTACAAGTTGTATTGCCCGTCTGTGATGATTTCTGATCAAATTAAATACTACTGCTCCCGAAGGATGAATTGGGACAAATGGAGATGCATGCACTAAGGTAAATATCAATGGTATCCAACATGCACGGGAAAGAGCATCAAAATAGAAAAATGATCATGTGGACCATACCTAGCCACCGCACCCTAGTAGCAATTATTGCGGTGGACTTTCGTGTGCTGCTATGCTATGCTATGCTATGTCCGAAGTGCGTGCTACATGCTATAACATCTTGTGTGGGTGCACACTCTTTTTTTTTTGAAGTGCGGCTGCCCCTGATTAATGCACTGTCCCGTGAAAACAATAAACAATTGAAGGCACCCCAGACAGCGGGTACTTGCCTTACTATGGATGCTCCGGATGCTGCTAAATGTCGCGGGGGGCCGAGGCTGCGCCAAAGAGCTCCGGGTGCTCCCGGTCAGCCCCGAGATGGCGTGCGGAGGTGGAGCAGGCGAGGTGGCCCCGAGGCCGCGCGGAGGTGGACGAAGGTGCTCGAGGCGTAGCCGGAGGAGGTTGAGGTGGGGGTCGCGCCAAGTTCCAGAGCCATGGCCTTAAGTGTCAACCGAAAGCCTGCAGGTGGTCTGGAGCCGGCGGAGGCGGGGTACCCTGAGCGCGACTGGAGCTGATGTAGAGGCGAGGCGTGAGGGAGCCCGGAGGTTGCCGGAGCGGGCGTGGACCCGAGGCGTCCCGAGGGCGACCCGAGGTGGGTGGTCCTCCGGGCGGCCAGAGGCGAAGCCGACGAAGGGGCTCTTGATGTGGGTGTGCGGCTACGTTTGGGGGAGCCTTCGGGCTTGATCGAGGGCGAGGCGTGGCGAAGGCGGTGCTGATGCCTAAGGGGCCGGGGGCCTCCGGAAGTAGCCCGAGGGTGTGGCGGCGCTCCGGAGGCTGTGATCCGGCTGAGACTTCGGCCGAAGGCTGCTGCGGCTGGGACGAGGGCTTCGGCCGAGGGTTGCTTCGGTGGGCGCTCCGGAGGCGGCGAAGAGGCTGGAGGAGGCGACCGCGTGAGGTGTCTCCGGAGGTGGCCCGAAGTCGCTGGCCACCGCCACTGTGCCGCGAAGGGGGCGACCCGAGGGGGCCGCTCTGGAGTCGCACGGTGCAGGGATCCGAGCTGCCCGAGGTGGGCGTGTCGTGTGATCTTCAGCTCCTATGCGAGGTGGCGCGCGCTGATAAAGGCTCCGAGGCGGCGCTCCTGCCTGGATGCGGGGGTGTTTGGAGGCGCGGAGCAGGCAGATGCGAAGGGGATCCGAGGGGGTTCCGAAGGGTGACCGGCCTTAGTGGAGCTCGGGTGGAGCTGGTGCTGCGGGGGTGCTTCGGCTGCCGAAGGTGGGTGTTCAGTTCCTCTCCCGCCTAGCTTCTAGGAGGTAGAGGCTCCGGTCGCCGAGGGGGCTATGGGTCGCTCCGGAGGGGGCCGTGCCGAAGAGTGGCGCGCCGGCCTCGGTGGAGCCTGGGCGGCTGGGCCTTCTCCCCCTTCGGCCGAAACTGGATCGAAGGCAAGGTGGCTCCGGTGATGGAGGCCGGAGGTGAGATGCCCAAAGGTGCGAGGGGCCTTCGGATGGTTAGTGAAGGTGGGCTTCTGTAGCTTTGGCGATGCGGCTTCAGGCTTCGGCTCTTCTTCATGCGTAGCCTTTTGTTCGGTCCGCACGGACGGCGCCAATCAGAATGGCTGGAAAGCTAGAGCGGTGGTGCAGAGGACCCTCCTCAGACACGGACGACGCCAAGCGTCAATGGCGGAAAGCTAGACAGTGATGCAGGGGACCCTCCAGACAATGGAGACCCTCCATACCCTTTTGTCTTGGGTGAATGACCGAAGGGAGAGAAGGGCCAAAGACACCATGTGCGCCTGTGTATTGTTTTGTCTATTGATATGAGAATGAGCGTATCCCCCCTTACATATGCCCTTGGGGCTCTATTTATAGGAGGGCAAGAAGGGGCATTTACCTTCTTGCCCTTACAAGGTATAGAGAGAGGGAGGGTATTTAGGTACATTTGCCTAGGTACTCTATACAGACTAGGTCTACTTATGTGCAGTATCCCCGACGGCATACCGGTATCCCTGACGACCTAAGTGCAGGGCACCTTGCAGAGTGCGGCCACGACAAAAGTAAAGTAATTGAAATAATAAAATCAACACGGTCACAGGAGGTGGTTGCCTTGCTCTGGTATCTCAGAGTATGAGGTTAGAGGATCGTCATAAATTTCGTTCGAAGTATCGACGTCCATCCAAAAAAAACCAATAGCAAATTAAATATAGAAAAATAATTTCAACAGCAAAAAAATCCAAATATTTTTTCATATTCAGAAAGAGCATGATTTTAGATGAATTTAGAAAAAAGATTAATTCAATTTTGGAGTTCGTATGCAAAAATTATTAACGTGTTAATTTGTTTCGGTTTGAAAATTTCAGAAATTAAGAAGAGGGTGACGTCAAAAGCTTATTCTCTGAGATATACGCTTTGTAACAGAGAAAGCATATTTTCCCGAGAGGAAGCATATTTTCCCCTGAGTTCCTCTCAGGTTTACATTTTCCAACAGAGAAAGTGCATTTTCCTCTGAACTGAAAGCGGTTTTTCTCGTTTTTTTCGAATTTTATTATCTTACATGTGGGGCCTACTTGTTAATGATTCATAGTTTTATTTTCTTGATTTTTATTTATAAACTAGTGGCGGTCCCACATGTCATAGACTCATTACTTACTTAACTAAATGATTAATTCCCGATTTGATTTAATCCACTAATAGCTGGGATTCACATGTCAGCCTCTCGGGTTTTAAAACATATTTTAAAACCAAAAATAGTGTGTGGTCCTACATGTTTGTGACATATACTCTAAATATGAACCGAATTATATTTCTGTTTAACTTTTCACCCGGTCCCACTTTTCATCGACTCAGTATCTTTAAGCTCTGTTAATTAGAGCTAATCTCCTCCTAATCACATGGGCCCACTGGCAAAGAAAGAGAAGAGAGGAGAGCAAGGCTGCGCATAGCCGAACGACGCGTTGAGCGGCGATGTTGAGCGATGGAATGGTAAGAGGGAAGGAGAGCGAAGCTATGGGTGGTGATGGTGGTGGTGACAGAGATGGCTGGAGATGGCGTCACGGCAGCGAGCAAAGGAAACTCTCGGGACTGCGACATACTTCACGAAGGAGGCTTTCCCTGGGTTAGATGAGGGGCCTGGACTCAGTGAATCCAGGCGATGCTAACGAACTAGGCGCAAGGACCTAGGGCCACCGAAGGTGAGCTGGCGGCATGCAACCACGGCAGTGCGAGACCAGAGGCTCACCACGATCACGAGGGTGAAGAAGATGAGGTCGACGAAGGTCTGAAGCGACTCATCTACGACGAGCAGTGGCAGCCTAGAGGAGGTCCATGGTGTCAACTCTTCACAGTGATGGAGAGGCTATATAGAGTGCCGCATTAGATCTGATGACCTAGAGGCTATTTAGGAAAATACCTCATCAGTGAAGCTTACACAACAATTTGCTACCAAGTTATCAAATATAATAGTTTGAACAAAGATGAGACATAGAAGAAGCAACCTTTCAATGATAGACGGATTCCTTTTGCCTTTCTCTTCTCAATTAGCTTTCGGGGAACATTACAAGTGCATTTCTCTGTACTTTGTGACGCACATGAGGTTAATTTAACTGTGACTTTGTGCAGCAACAAAGGAGGTTAACCCAACAAACAGCAGATTAGTACCCGATTTGGCCATTTGGCATGCGCTCTAGCAACAAGATTTGAGCTGGTTGCAAAGAATTCCATCTCATCTAATTACGACAAGATTTTTTTTTTAAAAAAAATCCACTTTTGAGATTGCTCTGATGATGATAATGGAAGCTAGAAGCATACGAGATGCAGAGTGAGTAGGAACGGGAGTCACCTTGGTGCGGCTCCAGATGGCCTTGAGGACGACGAGGTGGGCATCTCGCGGAGCCTGGGGATGTACTGCGTGCGCGCAGGCATCCCAAGCCTCAAGCCCCCAAGGAAAGGCCCCAACCGCGGTAACAGCCGGCGCCGCCCCGAACCGCCGCCTCCTAGCTTGCCTCTTGCCCTCCTCGCCACGCTCGCCTGCTCCCCCACTCCGTTGTCGCGAGGGTTAGGCCGCACCGCCGCATGCGAGAAGGACAGCATGCCGATTGGGGCAACTGGGGCGGGCTGGCTTTGCCTTAGCAACCTCACGCCATGGCTTATGAGGCTGCGACTCACCAACTTCAAACAGCCCAGGATGCAAAGGACATGAAGTCAGCGGCGCGGCAGCTGTGTCCAGTGTCTGCTCAAGCGACCGGCAAGGCTGGTGCTCGGCGGGAGAGAGGTTTCTCAGCAGAATGGTGCGTCCGCCCCTTGTTGAGCTGGTTCTTACCCATTTTGAGCTGTTTCCCAGTCATTGTCCTTGTGCTGGCGTCCCAGCATCGATAAAAAGCAGGGCCGTTGGCATACCACACAGTTAGCACACTGTGCGCCATTAACCTTATGTAGTTGATCCGAGTCCATGGGCAAGATTTTAACCAGGGAAAATAATTTGGTCAAAATTTCACCGAAATTTAGGTGGTTTCGCCACCCTCCGAAAATTTTCAATTTGTTCAAAAGATTTCAGAAATATTTGAATTTGGAAAAATTACATCCTAAATTTGATTTTGGACAAAATTTGGTCAAATTTCTTCCAAATTTTGGCCAAATGTCGTCCAAATTTCATCTAGTTTGAAAACCCACGGGAATTTTGAACCGAAATTTCGGTAATTTCGTTCAATTCGTTCCCCTCCAAAATTTCTTTCAAAAAGAAATTATTTTCCCTGATTTTAACCACGAGCGCATGGGCCTTAGCTGAGGGGGCAGGATTTTCACCCCATGTCTGATACTCTGATGTCCCCAAACTATGGCAGGGATAATCATCACAGGAGGTTACATTGCATGGGAATCCCTAGTGACCACAGGCTTCATTTCCCTAGGATTATTGTCCCTGGTGTGGTGGAATGTGGTTTATCTTCTTTTTTCACGAGATTTCCCTGGTGCCTATTGGTTACAAATCCACCAACCAAAGGCTAGTAACGAGGATACCCTAAGTACAACTATGCAATTGATAATGAATATCTGCATACAGAAAAATTGACTAGGTTTGACATCTCTCTCGAGGATGTATAC
This sequence comes from Ampelocalamus luodianensis, assembly GCA_036346255.1. Lineage (NCBI taxonomy): Eukaryota > Viridiplantae > Streptophyta > Magnoliopsida > Poales > Poaceae > Ampelocalamus > Ampelocalamus luodianensis. Next base: position 43,028,097 of record CM070631.1, read on the forward strand.
AAGAATGCACTGTAACATCAAACCCTTTTCAACAAAGCTATAGCAAGCTAGATTTTCGTCCGAGTAGTACATCTTAGTAACCGTTCATAGATATTAGCGTATGCTTTGACAGATTTAACTTGCAAGACATTTATAAGTCAATACTACATATTGAACCTTGAAAGCAATATTCAGCGATCATCTGAAGTCTATATTTTGTAGAATTTAAGAGAGTTCTCCAAGAGAGAAGGGCGATCACGACGGAGCTGTGCGTACCATTGGTTCGTCATTATTTCATCCATCCTACCTGAAGTAGTCATGAACTCGATGCAAGCATCTTTAAGCGTGTTGCAGAGGTATTGATCAGCTAAGCCCAGAAGACTTGCCACGTTCTCAACGTCAAGCCTCTTGCAAAGGATGCCTTCGCAAATCAGCTTTAGCCTCTCCACGCGGTATCGATGCGCGGCCACGAGTAAATCCGAGATCATCTTGTTGGCATCGTCTCCATGTCGACCATCCGTGCTAGGCAAAGAATCGGTGTAGGTGTAATGGAGCAGAGCATGGAAAACGCCAGGTTGCATGTCGTCGATTAGGACGAACTGTGTTCCGCTCTCGTTCGTCTCCCCGTAGAGCTGAGCCTTGAAGACCAGCGACCGTACGGCGAGTATGGTCCTGTGGGCGGCGAAAAGCAATTCCTCGACGGCGAAAACCACGTCAGCCCCCTCTTCACTCACGAAAATCTTGCCGAGCTGCTTCACCATGTCTGAGGGCGGCATCTTGTTTTGGACGGAGGCCGTGGTACCCCGGTGACGCGTCCACAGTGCCCCGGGGACGGTGACGGTGCATTTCGATCATGAGGCGGTCCTGCCGGAGATACCCCGGGGAGGCATCGAAATCTTTTCCCAACGCATCGATCGGATTTTGGCCATCAGGTCCATACATATCTATCTATTATATATATTACATTAAAAGCCGATTATAAATATGCTATAAATTCTCACAAAAAGAAAGACATACATTTTACAGCTGTTAAGAAAAAAGAGAAATGTGCTAAAAAATTCTCATAAAAAGAAAAACATCTGACTCTTAAATGGGTGGATCCTAATTTTAAAGGCTTAGGTTCAATAATTTTCTTCAAGATATATTAATTCAAACAAATTCTAAAACATCTAACCCTTTATTTGTTGGACCCTAATTTTAAAGGCTTAAATCCAATAGTTGGTTTAAAGATATATATTAATTCTTTTAAAAAATAAATAGGTAGCACTACATTTAATTTAAAGGTTGAAAGTGTAAATTTTCTCTATAGAGTCACCTCTCGATTCTCTCTTTCACACATAAGAAGAAAAATCTCAAAATAAAATTTGCTAATTAAATATGAAATCAAGTATCCTAAATTTAAATTTAGATTACAAAATTTAAAAAAATAAATTTAAAATTACGTAAAGTTACACTATACTACACCAAACCGCGCAATTGCGCGGGCCAATCGGCTAGTTAGCTTAAAAACATATTTTTAGACCTATCGCATGACGAATATTTCCAGATGATGGTCATCAAGAAAAAAGGACCAACCAAGATCAGTTATTTTTGGATGATACAAAATCGGTTATTAAAGATAAGAAAACTAAGACGGTTTGGAGTGACTATAGGCGAAAAATATGACCACATAACAATGTACATGGGTTCCGGACAGAGTACTACGCCAAGACGATAGAGGTGAACACTACATAAATACCGAGGCATAGTTGAGATTTGCACACACAACACATACATTTTTTATTTTATGCTTTTACTTAATTGTACTTTACCTAACCTACATTATGAATAGATGTAGTAGTAGATCCAACCCATCTTCCTACGTGCTTCCTCATTATCCCTTTTATCCATCAATAAATCTTTTCATCAACCTTTTTTTTAAAAAAAAATTCATCCACCTTTGTTTGGTACATCTCTTTTGTCTAGAACACTTCATCGTCGCCAATATGCACTCTCCATAGGGACGCAATGTTGTCGATCTGGAAATTTTCGAGCGGCAACAGACAGCTATTCACAAGATCAAATTGCAGAGAAACTACGAATAAACCCATATGATGCGTAGTTAGTGTGATTTGAACCGTGGCTTACCATATATGCTGGTGGACTAACATCGAAATCTTGTCTGTGCTCTTCAAATTCAGTTCCTCTTTTTTAGAGAGGTTTAAAATATATACGGCCAATGCTCTGCTTCATTGTGTATACGCTCAGTGTAGAAAAAAAAAACACCTGCCCCTGTCAGAAACGCAAATTCTTCAGGTGGCTAACTGAAGTGCCTAACCAAGACATATATTGTCTGTGCCACAGTGACCAGGAGACATGCGAGCATTTGTTGCTTGAATGCGCTTTCACTCGACGGATCAGGCGAGGAACGGTGGTGTGCAAAACGCTCATCCCAGTGTTCATCCAAGGTCACTTAGGAATAATTTGTAGTGGAGCATTTCTCAATGTATCAGATCACATGCTAACAACTAATGAGCAAACTTGATCAATGCCGGGCGTGCAGGAAACTTGTGGATGCCGCATGATTTTGACAGGCAAAATAGTTGGCCATCTCAGTATAGAAATTATCTCAGTATAGAAATTAAGGAAAAGTAAAAAAAGATCAAGTCAACGTGGAAGAATTCGAAAGCACTAAAATCGGCCACAGAGTGATCAAGACAGGTGGAAAGAAAATTTCTGGAAGACGAAGTTGGATTGATACGAAGATGAGTTTAAAACAGAATCCATGATTGAGTCGATCACGTTTAGAGCTGTAGCATAGGCTAGATAAACCATGTACCGGTTGATGGAAAGAACACACCTAATAACCAAACACTTTTACCGTTACCTATACTTTTACCATGTATCTTAGGAGTAGTTTCTAGCTAATAGAACCGCTTCTCTGTAGTTCAATCTATGGTCATCTACTAAATCGATTTTGAGTTACTTTCATCGGCTTCGTCGTGTTTGTCGCTCCTCAAACTCTCTTCCAGTGGCATCATCCATTGTCGAAGCTTTGTTGGTTTGCTAAAAAATCGGCTGGAACGTCGTATACGTCGCTAAGATAGACCCTCTATAGGGACGCGGTACTTGACGTGCTTGGAACACTTCCAACGGCAACAAGATCCAACCTCTAAAAAATTGAGTACTCCCAAACAAAATAGTACTTAAAGGCGTATGCTAAACACCTCCCTTTTTATTCTATGCTTTTACTTAATTGTATTATACCCTACCTACGTTATTATGAATCGATGTAGTCGACGTGGATCCAACCCATCTTCCTATGCGCTTCCTATGTATATCTTTATCTATCAATAAATATTCTCATCAACCTTTATAGTTGGTACATCTCTTTGTCCAGAACACTTCATCGTCCCCAATATGCACTCTCCATCAATGATTCATAAACCGGTTATGGAAAAAAAATACCGGACCTAGTCGGTACCGATGGTAACCAGTTTTCTACTGGACGATTTCAATTTTTAAATTTAAATTCAAAATTTGAATCTGGCCGATTTTCAGTCGGCTACCGTGCGGTTTGACTGGTTCCTGGCTGGTTACCGCCTGAAATTACTATTCAGCAATTCAAATTCAAAATTTTAAACTTTTCGAACTGATATTTTTTTTGGGAATTGCTAATTAACTTGTGACAGTTTTTTCATCAATAAACTGTCACTTTTCTTTATGTGTGAGACCCATATATATATATATGCATCCATCCTCATGATCTTGCTGCATCTGCCGCCATTGTTGCGCTTGCCGATAGCTAGCCTTTAACTCTCTTCCTCCTCATGCTGCTGTCCATGCGTACTAAGGCCCATGCCATGCCATTGCCATGCATGCATGCGACGCATTGATAACCTCCCGTCTTGCTTGCTTCATTCACCTCTGAATTCTGAATCAGCTGATCGATACCCCTGCTATGCTATGCTGGTGGACTGGGCGGGACTCTGAATTCTGAATCAGCCTAGCTGCGCGGGGCGGGACGGCAACCTGGTGGACTGGGCGCGGCCGATCCTCATCCGGAGCAAGAAGCTGGAGAAGATCATCGACCGAAGGATGGTCGAGGAGAGCTCTCTCACCATAGAACATAATGAGTTCACCATATTTTCGTATTTTGTTGATATATAATTTTATTTTTTATCTTTGTCTTTGCTCAACCTCTCAAAGTATATGTAAAGAACATAACAGGTTCATCACATTGCCGTATTTTGTTAGTATATAATTTTTTTGTCTTTGTTTTTTGTCAACCTCTCAAAATACATGTGAGATTTTGAATCATGTGATGCAAATATGAGTTATTAAGACTTTAAAGAACAATTACAGTGATCAAGAACTAAAATTACATAAATAACTTACTGTAATTTATGTATAATAAAGTTGTAAATAAACTTTCAGAATGTGACAGTTTTTTATGAGAAAACATGCGAATTCTATATAGACAAACCCTATTTTTTTTACCGGTATGGCTGATTTCCGCCGATATTTTATCTTTGCTCTCGATACGGACACAGTGTAGTCCATCCGGAAATTTTCGAGCGGCAACACACAATTATTCACAATTTCAAAGTACGGAACCGTGGCCTACCATATATGCTGGACTAACAACCGATTAACGATGTATCGAAATCCTGTTGGTGCTCTCCAAAATTCAGTTCCTCTTTTTCTTAAGAGAGAGGATTAAAATATATACGGTCGATACTCTGCTTCATGTGTATTGCCTGCTCATCGTAGAAAAAGCTACCTTCCCCTGTCAGGGCCGCTTTAGAAAGTCCAAACTCTTCACGTGGTTCGCCATTTAATTGAAGAGCCTAACCAAGACAGACATTGTTTGTGCCACAGTAACCAGGAGAAACTGAGCATCTGTTGCTTGAATGCGTTTTCAGTCAAACATGTAACGGCCCCGATTTTTAGGACCGCTAAACTCTTCACAACCGCCCAAAATATGCAGTTGTGAAGTGTAGCATTTCAAGCAAACTTCTGATTACAACAAAAATCAGACTTTCATTATATAGGATTTAAGGCTTAACATTCAGTTTTAACCTGACACGTGCATCCAAGCTCAAAGTTAATATAATACAAGATAAAAAATACTTTAAATCACAGGCACGCTTGAGCGCAGTCGAGACCTAATAACAGTAATCACTGTCGTCTTGAGGCTCACCAAAATCCTGCTCACAAGGATACTCTACATTTTCTCAAGTTCCTTTTGTAGATGATTTGCAGACTGCAAGAATGAGTATTACCACCGTACTCAACAAGCCACATGGAAATCCTAATTAATTACATGCTAGTATTATCAAAGGAATGGTACACTTTTACCATAACAGGCATATATGAATGCATTTTGCAGAATTTTTTTTTGAAATAATATATTTTTTAAAACAAATTACAAAACTAGGTTACCGCTCCCAAAAATTGCAAAAATAGGTTCTGTGCTTGATTCATCTGGCGACACTGTCTGATGGGAGCGAGTTCTGTCGCCGATTCAATGGCGATAGGTTTCTATGATTTTTTAAATATAGCAAATAAACTCAAAAAATTTCCCAATTTTTTATGGAGCATCCTGATAGAGTTTTCTTGCTTGTGTAATTTTTCATAATTTTATCCTTTATAAATTTGTCTCTAAAATTCATTTAAGTATACTATTTGTAGAATTTTTAAATATATCAGATGAGCTTCAAAAATTATGAATTTTTTTGTGAACGCTCCTTACATAGTTTAATTGTTTATGTAATTTTTTCAGAATTTTATATTATCTTAAATTGTCTCTAAAAATAAGGGTATACAATCAAGTACACTGTATTGGAAACCTAAATTCAGAATTTTAGAGACCATTTCAGAGCATATAAAATTCTCACAAAATTACATAAACAATTAAACTATGTAAGAAGCGTTTGCAAAAAATTTCATAATTTTTGGACCTCATCTGATAAATTTAAAAATTCTACAAATAGTATACTTAAATGAATTTTAGAGACAAATTTATAATGGATAAAATTATGAACAAATTACACAAGCAAGACAACTATATAAGGATGCTCCCTAAAAAATTTGAAATTTTTTTAGTTTATTTTCTATATTTAAAAAATCATAGAAACTATCGCTTGATTGAACTAGCGACAGAACACTGCCCCGTATGCAGTCTGTCGCTGATTCAATGGCGATAGGAACTGTCGCGAGATGAACTGGCGACAGGAACCTATTTTTGCAATTTTTGGGAACGATGACCTAGTTTTGTAAATATTTTTTAAAAATATATTATTTCTAAAAAAAATCGCATTTTGCAGTTTAAAGCAATTTATCTTTAAAACAGTAAAACAATAATAGATATAGCATCAGGGGTTTCTCAACAAATACCAACTTAACATCTCAAAATCTCTAGTTATGCCTCTGTACTGAAATCACCCATGAAAACAGCTTCATTAACCGGAAGCACGGCGTATTCGAATACCTTTAAATATACACTCTGTAGAGTTGCCCAACTTTACACACAAGATACATCAAGCTCGTACTGTCATATCATAAACACGTAACATGTTAGCATGCGACTGAGCTGAGATAACAAAACTTTTTCACTGCTAAACCTTTCTAGCCTCTACCCGGTAGGTTATTGGACCATACAGACTCAGGGGACCACCGGCCAATGGCGGAAATATTGACCCGGTGCTGATAGCACCTACCATTGTGAAGACTAGCAAGTGTACCTTTAGACCCACTCTTGTCCCCCCCAATTCCTGTAGATATTCAATCGGAAGAGCGGTGTACTGAGCTAGGGAGGAATGATCACACATGTGGTTGAGCGGTTAATGTGTCGTTACATTGGCACAATGTTCATGTCCTTACTTGTCTCTAGTGGGAGAGTGGACTGAGAACCAACTCGTGGCTTTCCACTCTCTTGGCCCCACCTTTGACTTACTTTGATCACAAGTCTTTTGGGTAATCCAACTTTCTAGACTCAACTCTCCTCCAAAATCATTGGCAAACAGCCAATACACTTTTCCAAAGTTTATACATATTTTTTTGTGACAAAGCTACTTATATAGATATCATTTTATGTGAATTTATCCAGATGAATATGGCTTACAAGGAATGTATATTTGTCAATATGAATATGGTCTACAAGTGCTAGGTGGGTTTGTCTGTGGAGTAATAGGATTTATCTAATTATCATGGTATTCAAAAGTATTATTTCAATATTTAAAGTAATTGGCACAAATACAGTAATAAAAGTAATAATAAATATATGAAACATAGGTTCAAAAAGATCAAAAGAATGCGACTTGCCTCCTTGCACACAGTCTTCTAGACACTGGCCTTGTCCGACGTCTTTTGGAGTCTGGTCATCGTAGTTGTGACCTAACGCGAAAAGAATAAAATAAACCAAATAAAATCCGGCTCGATAAGAAATGAGCTGAGAACAACATGCAAGTAAATAAAATCGAAAAAGAAACATAAAGGAAGGTAGTGTACTTTACTATTCATGTGTTGTGAACAGTATTGGGCTGAGCCCAATACTCAAATAGGCTACGGCCCAAACCGGCCAGGCCATTAAGGCCCAGCTCTAGCGGCTTGAGCTGCGCGGGCCTTGCCCGCGCGCTCGCCTGGCGGAGCTCCGGCGGCCGGCGGGGAAAGTGGGTGGTGCAGTGAGCACCAGTGGGCGACGGGGATCGCAGGGGTGGAGATGGGGCTCGGGAGACCTTGTGGTGGCTTGGCGGCGGTGGCCGTGAAGGAGGCGGTGGTGGAGCTCGGCGCCGACGGGCTCCGGCTGGAATTGTGGTGGGGGAGCTGAGGGAAAAGAAACGCGGTGGCGAGGCGGAGCCATTGCCGGAGTTGGAAGGGAGGGGGAGAAAAGGGGCGGTGGAATTTACCGAATGCTCGTCGGGGAAGAAAAGGGAGGCGACAGCGGAAGCTTGAAATCCGGCCAGCTCCGGAAGAGATGAAGGGTGGGGAGGTGCTGGAGGTGGGGATGGAGGTGAAGGTGAGCCGAGGGGCGAGCTTTTATAGCTCGGGGAGAGGCGGGGGAGCAGGGAGGCGGTGGGAGCAATGGTGGCAATGTGTGCGGCCGGGAGCGATTGGGCGGCGCTAGGAGAGGGGAGGTGGCGGGGTGAGGTGGCAGCGAAGGCGGTGGAAGGTGGTGGGCGTGGCGAGGTGGCCTGGCGAGGTGGCGGTTGACGGAGGCGGAGGTGGCGGTGATGACGTTCGGGCGGTGACGACCGGGAGGAAGAAGGGCGAAGGCGCACCTGGAGGAAGACGCCTCCGGGAGGGGAAGCAGCATGGCCAAAAAGGTAAAGCGGGCTAGGGATAAAAACTTCCGAATTGGGATAGTTTTTGAATTCAAATCAAAAGCTTCAAAAAGTTTTGAAAATCTGGCTTTTTGGGTTGTTTCACGACAGATCGAGCAAGGAACGATGGTGTGCAAAACGCTCATCCCAATGTTCATCCAAGGTCACTTAGGCATTGTCCAATTGCCTGCTTCCAACTTGGTTGCTCTACACGTGTCTGTGGCTTCATTTACTCTCTGTTCTTCCCTGGCCACCGGAACAGAGCACTTCGCAAAATATTTTACCTCTCTTTCCTTAATTCTTAAGGCATTGTGATGAGGATATGCAATGCATATACACCTATTTGGGCTAGAAGGGAGGAGAGGGAGGTCGGCCCAAGAGGAGAAAACAAGATCAATCATATTTCAATCAACATGGTGCTCATTGTTCTGTCCACAAAGTTCATGAAGCTTGCTGCATCAATTTCGAGGTTTACAATGCACACAAAGTTTATATTTAGAAATTCCATTAAGTTTAGTTTTCAACGGATCAAACGGCATGTGATTTTGATTTTTCTACACAAAGTTATGGCAACTTAATTGGAGGTTACACAGACTGTTAAACAAGGGAGTATGTGGATTGTGGGGCACCTATAGGTGATTTCTTATTATCTTAAGACTTTTCCAAAGGTTTAAAGGGCTTATTTTTAAATGTATCTCACATATTCAAGTAGTTTCAAACAAGGAGACTAATGATAGGAAGGTTTGAAGTCAATTCAGATTGAACTCGTCACCACCAGCACAGTTCAGTTTAAAAAGGCTATAATTATGCAGGTGTTAATTGAATCTGAATTATCCATTTTATCCGGCATCCGAATTCGGTTGATAGCGAATATGGTTTATATTTTTCATCCGATTAACAATTTCTCCTATATTCGTATTCGCATAAAAAAATATGGATACGAATATGGTATGAACTTTTGCCATCCGAAATGTTATTTTACCCGCACTATTTGTATTCAAATTTAATAAAATAATATACATATTTTATTGCAGTATGGCTAATTAGTTGGATCGGTATTTTTAGTTTAATATGAATTCATGTTTTAGGTGAAATAGATAAACTAGAATGATTAGGTGTGCTATGTATGAGAATAAAGTATCATAAATATCTTGCAATCATGTAAGTTATGAGGATATCCAAATCCGACCGAATTAAGTAGGTATTCGATTCGTATTCATTACAACATTCGATTCGTATTTGTATCCGACAATATTCGAAGTATTCGTTTAGAAAATACAAATACGAATACGGGAAGACCATTATTCGATTCATATTCAATTTGTTGACACCCTACTTTTGTATACGAACTCCGATTTGGGTGTTCTTGGACTCGTGTCAGCTTCAAATTCCATGTGTGTGTATCGCAACATCCAAAACAAATTGACAACAAAAATTCCAAACTTTCCTTTCTTTGAGTCCAAGTTATCTAGAGAGTTGTTTATTGTTTTAGGTGTCATATGAGGGTTATGTAAGCTATTGTAAACGTCCATGTAACTCAAACTCGACATTATAAATTAAAATACACATTTGTGTTCTACCTTTTAGCTACTTCCATGGTGAGGGTCTCACCGTTATCTTGGCCACGTGCTTGTTCTTCCTCATTGCTCGGCGCAGCCACAATAGAGAGGGGAGGGCATTGCTTCTTCCAAATATCGTTATGTTTTTCCGCTGAGAATTGATATGTCAGTATACTCCACTTGGTGGTCTGGTGGAGCATGCGTCTGATTAGGTGAATTAAAGAGTTACAAGTTCATGTACTGGCATCGGATGAGCAGCTACGATTCATCAAGTTTCTCGTACAAGTTATCTTCGATCCTATATCGAGAATATCAGACATCTTCTGTATCAATGTCTATTATAAATATTTTAGAAGAAAACTTCAGCACATTTTTTATCCTGCAAGGATCTGCCCCACATCAAATTTCATCGCTAAGATTTCTCATATGCAGTAGCAGGTAGCAGCAGCGAGTGTCTAACAGATTGGTCCAGTAGAGGCAGCACTCTAATAAAAACACACCAAATTTAAGATTGGTGCATCAACATTAACACTAACGGATATTAAAATATTTGGTGCGTCACTTGAACACTAACCTTTTTATACGAACACTTGAACACTAACTAAAACTAGGATATTGTTGGGGGTGCTTAGACCATCAAGCTGTCTTTTTCTTGCCTTTTTTTTCTTCTTTTGATCAGGTTCATCAGACGGTCTTGAAGGATGTGATAAGAATACCATGGGCCTAGCAAACAGCTGATTTCAGTAATGTGATATTGTTGGCACAACATTTTTTAGCACTTGGTGCTTTTACGTGACAAAAACTAGTGATCTTGTTATCCTTAAGCCAATTTCGAGTTTCGTGAGGATCTCGGTTTCTTGGATCTGCTGGCACTCATGCATGGTATGTACATACCGGAGGAGTGGTCTAGGACTGTAAATTTTGGTTTCCGTTGCAACGGAATCCGTCTCATCATTTCTCTCGTTCTCAGCAACTGGTTGCCCACATCTTCCTTCATTGATCGATGTGACAACTACGTTGCAGGGCCTCTCTCTCTCAATCCCGACGCAGTTTCCTCTCGATCTCAACCTCTCTCCCCTTCATCTACTTGATCCATGCAGGCACGCCGTCTCTGGTCTCCTCCCTCTCCCTTCGTTTCCTGATTCATGCAGTCCGATCTAGTTTGCAATGGATCAGGGGTTTGGCGATAGCAGATGGAGGGATCCAATGGGGTTATGGCTAGGGACGATTGGATTCAACGGGGCCATGGAAGGGGACGACGGGTTGCAACGACGGTGTGCATGAAGACAGGATGATCCAGCATCATAGGAGGGGGTTGGGAGGCGGCGCGGGAAGGTAGCGAGGAGGAGGCGCCGGGGGACGGAGAAGGCACCGAGAGAGAAGGGGAGAGAAGGTGGCGGTACCTTGGAGGAAAAGCGGCGGCGCCGGAGAAGGAAGGGGAGGTAGCAACGGTGCACGAGGAAGAGGCAGAGACGGAGACATCGTTCCCTTGCCAGACCACCATCTTGAGTTCACCGCATGCTGCGTTCTCTGTTGGAGCTTCCCTTCTATGCTTGCACTATTTCGCTTCTTGCTGCAAAGAAATCGCTCACAATTTTCTGGGAGATCCACGGCTCTTTCCCTTGACGTGACCCCTTTAAAGCAACCTCCGGACTTGACTTCTCCACATGATAGCGGTGTCTCACGGTCTCGCCTTCTTTCTGCGGCTAGAGCAGACGCCTTGAAACAAACCGAACACGAGCCTGGACCAACGATTTGTTTAGGAGCTGCGCTCCTCTTTCTTTCTTTTCTTATTTCTTCAACTCATAATCCATACTTCAACTCTACAGACATAGGTGTGCTTTATATACACATGCAGACCAGAAGCGACTCACACACACGCCTCAAATCCCTACTCGGACTCCAACTCCAAAGCAAAGCGGAAAATACTTTCTAAAAGCAGAGATTAACTCTAACAATCACCCCTTAATCTCGTTTCTTCACCTTGATCACGCTGATCTTCTCTCTCATCCGAACTTTCAAGTCTTCCTCTTTTACCTGTACTCCCGTGCGCCGTTCCATCATGGGTTGATACCGCCCTACCACTGTACTTGCTCCATCCTGAGCCATGCATAAACCAACGCTTACCGCGCCTCGCACTTGGACTGAACTCGTCCTTCCTTGCACGCCTACAGGGTGGGCACTGCTCCCACGACCACAGGCGAGCACTGCTCCCACGACCACCTCGGTTTCTCCGTTACATGAGCCTCTCGCTCTTCTCTCTTGGACCAAGTCTGTCCACTTCCCCGCATACATCTTAGCTGAGGCTACACCGCCTCTCTCTCCTGCGTCAACTTCGTGTACACCGTGCCCTTCATGCACGTAGGATTCGCCGTCCCCTGGAGCGCCACATGCGCGCTTGCTGCGTGTCGTCTAGACCACCCAAAGCTCCGCCTGCTCCGCCTCCTGCGCCAACTACATGCAGTCCCTGGGTCCTATCATGTCCTGGTTCGATACCCAAGTCCCACTTCGGCTCCTCCAGATCGTCCCTCACACAAATCGGTTTACAAGTTTTGAGAAATTTTGTACAACCGGTTAGGGACCTTTTCACCTTCATCAACAGATCTTTTTCTTGTCATAGACACGCAAGAACTCATCCTGCGGCACCACCTTGCACCGTTCATAACGCCCAAGGCCCGAGTATGTTGTTACAGACTTGGTATAAAGTAAATATCGAGCATCACCTTCGATCGCCATTCTTGCATTGCGATAGCATTGATCCTTTGCCTCTTATCTCCACGATCGAGCGTCGACAAACTTGACCTTCCCGAAATCTTCTCGTCGAGCTCATGGAACATAGGCGATCTCTGTCATGTGATTGCTTGCTCCATTGTCCAAGTACCACTCATCGGTATGATCATGACGCCTCTGCGTGCGTAGTTTAGGAACTACGTTCTCCTCATTCAACATCACCACGATCGGCGCCTCTTTGTCACATAAGGAGAAAACAGGCTAGTTCGTCATCGTCTTCACAAGCTCGGATGAGGTTTGCCTCATCGTTCCTCTTCTTGTTTGGACAATCCAAAGTATAGTGCCCATACTTGTCGCATTTGAAACACTTTATGTATTGCGACACTCGGCTGCGTAGTGACCAAATTCTTCGCATTTAAAACACTTGACATGTGACTTATCACGGATCGCACCACCGCCTTCCCCATCCGGTCTCCATGTCCTCCTCTGCCGTGGCGACGATCGTAGCCACGGGCTTGTTCGGCGATCCTCGCGCTCTGCTTCTCCTTGTGGCGTGCCATCCATTCCTCCTCGGTTAGCAAGAGCATGCCTCTGAGGTGATTGTTGGAGGCGCCGGTTGCGTAACACAGCGATCATCGGCGCCTTTTAGGCGCGGTGACCTCCTCAATGGACGGCTGGAGAGATCAAGCATGGTTTCAATGGTGTAGGCAACATGGCCGAACACAGGCGGGACAACGAAGGTACTTCTCGGCGCCTTACGCTGCGTCGGCGGGTTCGCCGTACTCCGAGAGCTGGCCGACCAGGCAGCTCAAGCGAAGCGCGAAATCCTCAGGATCTTCGCCTTCCTTGAACGCGAGCCTATCGAACTCGGTGTTGGCTTACGGAGCCTCGACTTGCGGGCGTGATCGGAACCAATCCGCATGGACTTGGCGTAGTCCCATGCTTCCTTGGCGATCGCGATGGCGAGTGCGCGCGAACCATCTCTGTGGGACCGCCTTGAGAGCGCCTCGGCGCGCCGCGATCCTCTGTACATCGGCGTCGTCGTACTCGGCGGCCTCCCGTGCCCCTTGCTTGGAGCATCACCTTCATCACGAGCGACCAATCCGTGTAGTTGTCGCGTGCGAGCATTGGGTAGGACGCGCCTCCGACCTCCCGCACCGTCTTACGGATCACCACGTCGCGACCGCGGGTGCGTCCACGACGAGGGCGATCGGCGAGGTTGGCGCCGTCCTCGGCCTCGGCCTCCACGCGCGGCGACGGACTCGGTCACCACCGCCTGCTGGGCCGACATTGCGCAGGATCGGCGACCTAGGCTCGATACCAATTGTTGGAGCTTCCTTCTATGCTTGCACTATTTACGCTTCTTCTTTGCAAAGAAATCGCTCACAATTTTCCTGCTAGGAGATCCACCGGCTCTTTCCTTGGCGTGACCCCTTTAAAGCAACCTCACGGACTTGACTTCTCCACATGATAGCGTCTCACGGTCTCGCCTTCTTTCCTGCGGCTAGAGCAGGCAGGCGAAACAAACCGAACACGAGCACGGACCAACGATTTGTTTAAGGAGCTGCCGCTCCTCTTTCTTTCTTTTCTTATTTCTTCAACTCATAATCCATACTTCAACTCTCTGCATAGGTGCGCTTTATATACACATGCGGACCAGAAGCGACTCACACACACGCACTCAAATCCCTACTCGGACTCCAACTCCAAAGCAGAAGCGGAAAATACTTTCTAAAAACGAGATTAACTCTAACATTCTCTTCATTCTAATTCTCCCCTATGCAGCCACTGCCTCTTGCTCTGCGCTGACCGAGCAATCATCGCCTCCTCCTCCTTGCTGCCATCCTTGTCTCGGCGCCTCCCATTGACATTGTGGTCATCGACGAGGGGATCCAGCAGCGTAGGAGGCGGGGTGAGAGGCGACGGCGTGAGGAGGTAGCGCCAGCGACAAGAAGTGGTAGCCAGGAGGGGAGGCGGCGGTGCGTTAAGGCCGCATCGGGGACCGGTGAAGGCACCAGGAGGGAAGAGAGAAGAGGAGGCGGCGATACCTTAGAGGAGAAGTGGCGGCGCCAAGGAAAGGAGGGGAGGCAGCGACTGTGCACGAGCAATAGGCAGAAACCAAGACGTCCTTCCCTCGCCACACCACACCACAAGTATTCACACAGATCAAAGAAAGGATAATCCAAAAACAACTAAACACAGAGCCACGATGAGAAGCTAAAGATGCATGACAATTAAGCACCTCCAACTCAGAACACGGACATCAGCGAGAACGCGACGAGGGCGGCGGCCACCCAGCCGGCGACGTTCCTGGACGCCGCGCTACTAGGGGCGATCTCGACGATGAACCGGCACGTCCCTGCGGAGGGGTCGACGGTGGTGGTGGTGGCGAGTCCTTTGAAGTCGCAGGCGCGGTTGTCCTGGTCGTTGATCTGGTAGTAGCTGTTGAACGCGTAGGAGACGTTGCCCTTGGCGTCGAGCCCCCCGCAGGAGGTCTTGTAACCGAGGCTGGTGCAGTCGGCGAGGCCGCAGGCGTAGCTGACGCTGTCGCCGACCTTCTGGTCGGCGAGGTCGGCCGACGGCTTGAGCACGCACCACCGCTTCTCGAGGTACTTGACGCCCTTCGCCAGCGTGAGCGAGCCGCCGTTGCCGCCGCGGAGGCTGAGCGGGTACTTGGGCATGCCGTCGTAGTAGAAGATGCCCCAGTGGCGCTCGAAGTTGCCCGGCTCGATGCTCTTCTGGTCCTCGTCGATGAGGCTGAAGAGGTAGGCGTCGACGGGGCCCGGCCGGGCGGCGTGCCCTGGCCGGAGGCGATGTGGGTGAGGAACCCTGGTTGAACTGCCGCGCGTACTGCGGGTTGGCGTTGGCGTCGCCATCGGTGGGCCAGCCGACCTCTCCGACGACGATGGACACGTTGGGAAGCCGTTCCGCCGCAGCGCCGCCACCAGCGTGTCGTGGTTGGCGTCGAAGGTGTTCTGGTACGTGACTCCGCCGTCGACCACTGGCGCCGACGAGCCCTGGAAGAAGGCGTAGTCGAGAGGGAAGTTGGGGTCCTTGTACAGGCTGATGAACGGGTACGTTGGCCACGAACGGCGCGCCGGTGGAGGCCAGGAACTGAACGATGGTCAGCATCAGGCCGTGGATGTCGGCGCGGAAGTCGCCGTCGGAGGGCTTCCCCGAAGCCGACTGGTACACGTCGGCGTTCAGAGCCACCGTCACCTTCACCTGGTTGCTCAGCCCGGCCTTCACCAGCGCCGCCTGAATGCTCTGCATCGCCGGGAACGTCGTGTTCAGGTACGTCCCGTTGAACGTCTCCAGAAACGGCTCATTCCCCACGGCCACGTACCTGCCCGGCAGACAAAGAAAAAGATCATTTTATTGATCAGGAGCACAGTTCGTCACTGCAACTGACTGGTATTCAAAATTTCATTTCTTCACAAAAAAATATATCAAAATTTCAGGTTAAAAAATATAATTTCATCGCGTGATAGAACTAAATGCATTGCAATTCTTGGTACGATTTCACCGGACTATGTACTTTGACGATTTGCGAAGAACAAAAAAGGATCAAGATGAAATCTTAAGAGGTAGAACATTATGATGTGAGAGGATCGCTGCCGTACGGTTACATATCTGCATCAGACAGGAAGCATGACCATGTTAGAACACTGAAAATCTCCCTGCATGTGTGTGCCAAGAATTTGCCACAAAAACTCATGTTACTGAGCTGAGAGAATTTGTTGCATGGTCCCATGTTTGTGTGATCTTCACATTTAATTATGGTCCACAATAATATGTGAAGCCCTCATAGTGCGCTCTAATAATAAAGTCAGGTATCCGCTAAGGAATGTGATTGGGACTGATCAGCTCAATAACCTCTAAATTTCCGCCTATTTCGAACACAAGAATTTCATAGGCAAAAAACAATTACTTTAGGATTTTCTTAGAATTCTTAGGCAAAGCTAAGAGGATCAAACGAGACTGAGGAAGCTTGGGGATGAAATCTCAAGTCAAGACTCATGGAGATGGATGTGACAAGTGCAAGATCTTTCTGGACGGCTGGACAAGATGGTCTAAAAAGGCAGAGTTGTGAGATCCCATTGCCAAAACGTGTCAAACTCTCAAAAGCATTGCCAAGATGGTTTTGCTGATTGATTGTGCCTTTTCTGATCAATGGCAATAGATGTCGCACTCAGGGAGAGGCCGATCACCACTTGGAAACCACAGCAGTGGCAGAACCAATACCAAGAGACATTGGTTGGTTCTCAAAAGCTAGCTCTCTGTGTGTGCAGAAGCACTGGGTAAAAGCACAAAAGGCATCCTTAGCTTTCACATGCCATGCAAAAAAATTGCAGATAGTTGAGACAGAATTTCGGTTGCTTGTAGCTGTGGTCTTCCCCCATGAAGAGAAGGGAACCTAGGTTTGCTGCCTGCTAGACTAGATGGCTTCTGAAGCTTCTACACCAGTGGTGCCAAGGAGGCTCAATCTGATTTGGTTTCAAGAACTCCATAATCTGACAGTAACACTTGCTAGTTGCTGTACTACAGAACCTTGAGACCGACATTTGGAGAAAAAAAAGTATAGCTCTAACCTTAATGTGATGCCAAGTTGGACCCTACTACTCACTGGAAATGACCAGAACATGGGGACTAGATCTAAGAGTATGTACCATAGTACATCGGAGAATAGGAAAAAAACGGTGTACCATAGTGGTAAAGCTCTTAATTCCTTCTATATGTTCTATTTTTTTATTTCTACATTGAAGAATAGACCGTTCAGATTGAGCACTTTGACCAACACTAAAAAAATAGATCCTATTCCGCGGTGCAAAAAATCACCTACTTAGAGCGTACATGGTAAAATGCAGGTGTCAAATTAAGTACACAAACAAACGCAGAGTAACCAAGCTAAGCAAAGTATATGTGAATTTCTTTATGCACCTAATGTCGACGCCGTTGTTGACGTGCTTGGAGACGTTCTTGGCGACCCAGTTCTCGGCGGCCTTGGCGCTGCCGGCGAGGTCGGCGAGCATGTCGTTGGGGATGCCGACCATCACCTGGATGTTGGAGCCCTTGAGCGCGCTCAGGATGCTGTCCTCGGCGTCGAACAGCTTCACCTTGTCGAACCTGTTGTCCTTGAGCAGCTGCACCACCGTGCTGGGCGGCAGCGGGTGGCTCAGCTGCGTGCCCCAGTTCACGCCGATGCCCGCCGACCACCGCGCCATGCACAACAGCAATAGCAGCTTGAGCAAGCCGCGGACGTGGGAGGCGGCGGCGAGGGGCGCCATGGCGATCGATCGAGCTGTTTTGTCTTGGCAAAGCAGAGCACTTGGTCAAGAGGACAAGGACTGGACCGAATTGAGTGGAATGAAATTCTTAAGGGTGTGTTTGGTTTCATATGAGTTATACATGTGAACCTAGCCAGTTTGAATGGATGTAATGGTGGATTGTTTGGTTGGCTATTTCTGTTGAGTCAGGCGGCTGTGCTGAGATGTTGTTTGGTTGTCTGCATATGGCAGAATATGCTCACCTCTTCTAGTGGGTGGTGAGAATACCCCCTTGATAGGATGTTTGGGCTGGATATAAAAATGGCCAAGGATATTAATTCACTCCCAAACTATTAAGCAATAAACCTAAGATATGTACATGCTATCATTTACATTATTCCACAGTGTCCATGGGCACCGGGCAGAACTTGCCCCAAGTAGTTTATGCTTTTTTAAACTCAATTGTCAGTATTGCCAGGAAACCAAGCATTACGTAGTATTTATAATCGTGATCTACTGCACGGACTTGCCTAAATGAAGGGATGGAGAAATAAATAAGTGCAGATAGAAAGAACTGAGAAGGCAGCTCACCACTTGCTTGGCAGTCATAGCCTCGACCACCTTGCCTGCTCACTTTCTATGGCAACCAATGTAAATGTATAAAAATAAAAGACTTGGAAACCATTACAAAAAAAAATACATTCTCCTTGCTCACTGTCTACGAGTTGTAGAAGGGAGAAGATCATCACAAGATCTGTGTACTTTAATACAACAAGAGCAGTTACAATCTAAACTACAACAAAAAAAAAACTTAATTTGACTTTAGATTGCTTTCACTCAACATCACTATGGTATGTGGAAATCAACTAGTTGCCATTGGGCCACTTATGGATGCGGTGCGTTCAGGCCGCATCGCGGACGGAAGAAGACACCAGGAGAGAAGGGAGGAGAGGAGGCGGCGATGTTTCGGAGGAGAAGTGGCGGCGCCGAAGAAGAGAGGAGAGGCAGCGACGGTGCACGAGCAATAGGCAGAGACGAAGACGTCTTTCTCTCGCCACACCACACCACAAGTATTCACCCAGATCAAACAAAGAATAATCCAGAAACAAGTAGTGCTAAGAACAAGTAACAACTATTTTCTCAGCAATCCCCTCGAGCCACGATGAGAAGCTAAAGATGCATGACAATTAAGCACCTCCAATTCAGAACACGGACATCAGCAAGAACGCGACGAGGGCGGCGGCCACCCAGCCGGCGACGTTCCTGGAGGCCGCGCTGCTAGGGGCGATCTCGACGATGAACCGGCACGTCCCTGCGGAGGGGTCGACGGTGGTGGTGGCGGCGAGTCCTTTGAAGTCGCAGGCGCGGTTGTCCTGGTCGTTGATCTGGTAGTAGCTGTTGAACGCGTAGGAGACGTTGCCCTTGGCGTCGAGGCCCCCGCAGGAGGTCTTGTAACCGAGGCTGGTGCAGTCGGCGAGGCCGCAGGCGTAGCTGACGCTGTCGCCGACCTTCTGGTCGGCGAGGTTGGCCGACGGCTTGAGCACGCACCACCGCTTCTCGAGGTACTTGACGCCCTTCGCCAGCGTGAGCGAGCCGCCGTTGCCGCCGCGGAGGCTGAGCGGGTACTTGGGCATGCCGTCGTAGTAGAAGATGCCCCAGTGGCGCTCGAAGTTGCCCGGCTCGATGCTCTTCTGGTCCTCGTCGATGAGGCTGAAGAGGTAGGCGTCGACGGGGCCCGGCCGGAGCGGCGTGCCCTGGCCGGAGGCGATGTGGGTGAGGAACCCCTGGTTGAACTGCCGCGCGTACTGCGGGTTGGCGTTGGCGTCGCCATCGGTGGGCCAGCCGACCTCTCCGACGACGATGGACACGTTGGGGAAGCCGTTCCGCCGCAGCGCCGCCACCAGCGTGTCGTGGTTGGCGTCGAAGGTGTTCTGGTACGTGACTCCGCCGTCGACCACTGGCGCCGACGAGCCCTGGAAGAAGGCGTAGTCGAGAGGGAAGTTGGGGTCCTTGTACAGGCTGATGAACGGGTACACGTTGGCCACGAACGGCGCGCCGGTGGAGGCCAGGAACTGAACGATGGTCAGCATCAGGCCGTGGATGTCGGCGCGGAAGTCGCCGTCGGAGGGCTTCCCCGAAGCCGACTGGTACACGTCGGCGTTCAGAGCCACCGTCACCTTCACCTGGTTGCTCAGCCCGGCCTTCACCAGCGCCGCCTGAATGCTCTGCATCGCCGGGAACGTCGTGTTCAGGTACGTCCCGTTGAACGTCTCCAGAAACGGCTCATTCCCCACGGCCACGTACCTGCCCGGCAGACAAAGAAAAAGATCATTTTATTGATCAGGAGCACAGTTCGTCACTGCAACTGACTGGTATTCAAAATTTCATTTCTTCACAAAAAAATATATCAAAATTTCAGGTTAAAAAATATAATTTCATCGCGTGATAGAACTAAATGCATTGCAATTCTTGGTACGATTTCACCGGACTATGTACTTTGACGATTTGCGAAGAACAAAAAAGGATCAAGATGAAATCTTAAGAGGTTGAACATTATGATGTGAGAGGATCGCTGCCGTACGGTTACATATCTGCATCAGACAGGGAAGCATGACCATGTTAGAACACTGAAAATCTCCCTGCATGTGTGTGCCAAGAATTTGCCACAAAAACTCATGTTACTGAGCTGAGAGAATTTGTTGCATGGTCCCATGTTTGTGTGATCTTCACATTTAATTATGGTCCACAATAATATGTGAAGCCCTCATAGTGCGCTCTAATAATAAAGTCAGGTATCCGCTAAGGAATGTGATTGGGACTGATCAGCTCAATAACCTCTAAATTTCCGCCTATTTCGAACACAAGAATTTCATAGGCAAAAAACAATTACTTTAGGATTTTCTTAGAATTCTTAGGCAAAGCTAAGAGGATCAAACGAGACTGAGGAAGCTTGGGGATGAAATCTCAAGTCAAGACTCATGGAGATGGATGTGACAAGTGCAAGATCTTTCTGGACGGCTGGACAAGATGGTCTAAAAAGGCAGAGTTGTGAGATCCCATTGCCAAAACGTGTCAAACTCTCTCAAAAGCATTGCCAAGATGGTTTTGCTGATTGATTGTGCCTTTTCTGATCAATGCCAATAGATGTCGCACTCAGGGAGAGGCCGATCACCACTTGGAAACCACAGCAGTGGCAGAACCAATACCAAGAGACATTGGTTGGTTCTCAAAAGCTAGCTCTCTGTGTGTGCAGAAGCACTGGGTAAAAGCACAAAAGGCATCCTTAGCTTTCACATGCCATGCAAAAAAATTGCAGATAGTTGAGACAGAATTTCGGTTGCTTGTAGCTGTGGTCTTCCCCCATGAAGAACCTAGGTTTGCTGCCTGCTAGACTAGATGGCTAGCTTCTACACCAGTGGTGCCAAGGAGGCTCAATCTGATTTGGTTTCAAGAACTCCATAATCTGACAGTAACACTTGCTAGTTGCTGTACTACAGAACCTTGAGACCGACATTTGGAGAAAAAAAGTATAGCTCTAACCTTAATGTGATGCCAAGTTGGACCCTACTACTCACTGGAAATGACCAGAACATGGGGACTAGATCTAAGAGTATGTACCATAGTACATCGGAGAATAGGAAAAAACGGTGTACCATAGTGGTAAAGCTCTTAATTCCTTCTATATGTTCTATTTTTTTATTTCTACATTGAAGAATCGACCGTTCAGATTGAGCACTTTGACCAACACTAAAAAAATAGATCCTATTCCGCGGTGCAAAAAATCACCTACTTAGAGCATTCGTTTTCGATCCAACGTACATGGTAAAATGCAGGTGTCAAATTAAGTACACAAACAAACGCAGAGTAACCAAGCTAAGCAAAGTATATGTGAATTTCTTTATGCACCTAATGTCGACGCCGTTGTTGACGTGCTTGGAGACGTTCTTGGCGACCCAGTTCTCGGCGGCCTTGGCGCTGCCGGCGAGGTCGGCGAGCATGTCGTTGGGGATGCCGACCATCACCTGGATGTTGGAGCCCTTGAGCGCGCTCAGGATGCTGTCCTCGGCGTCGAACAGCTTCACCTTGTCGAACCTGTTGTCCTTGAGCAGCTGCACCACCGTGCTGGGCGGCAGCGGGTGGCTCAGCTGCGTGCCCCAGTTCACGCCGATGCCCGCCGACCACCGCGCCATGCACAACAGCAATAGCAGCTTGAGCAAGCCGCGGACGTGGGAGGCGGCGGCGAGGGGCGCCATGGCGATCGATCGAGCTGTTTTTGTCTTGGCAAAGCAGAGCACTTGGTCAAGAGGACAAGGACTGGACCGAATTGAGTGGAATGAAATTCTTAAGGGTGTGTTTGGTTTCATATGAGTTATACATGTGAACCTAGCCAGTTTGAATGGATGTAATGGTGGATTGCTTGGTTGACTGTTTCTGTTAAGCAGGCTGTGCTGAGATGTTGTTTGGTTGTCTGCATATGGCAGAATATGTTCACCTCTTCTAGTGGGTGGTGAGAATACCCCTTGATAGGATGTTTGGGCTGGATATAAAAATGGCCAAGGATATTAATTCACTCCCAAACTATTAAGCAATAAACCTAAGATATGTACATGCTATCATTTACATTATTCCACAGTGTCCATGGGCACCGGGCAGAACTTGCCCCAAGTAGTTTATGCTTTTTTAAACTCAATTGTCAGTATTGCCAGGAAACCAAGCATTACATAGTATTTATAATCGTGATCTACTGCACGGACTTGCCTAAATGAAGGGATGGAGAAATAAATAAGTGCAGATAGAAAGAACTGAGAAGGCAGCTCACCACTTGCTTGGCAGTCATAGCCTCGACCACCTTGCCTGCTCACTTTCTATGGCAACCAATGTAAATGTATAGAAATAAAAGACCTGGAAACCATTACAAAAAAAAATACATTCTCCTTGCTCACTGTCTACGAGTTGTAGAAGGGAGAAGATCATCACAAGATCTGTGTACTTTAATACAACAAGAGCAGTTACAATCTAAACTACAACAAAGAAAAAACTTAATTTGACTTTAGATTGCTTTCACTCAACATCACTATGGTATGTGGAAATCAACTAGTTGCCATTGGGCCACTTACAAGTGGAGCCCATGGTCAGTCCATCACAAACACAACACAGAGAGAAGGAGCATAGAGCAGAGGAGATACAGAGGAGGGCAATCGAGGGGTGGTGGTAGGCTCGGCACCGACGACGGAGGCAACAGTGGTGGCCGGTGAGGGCTAAAATGGAATTCTCAGGGGAAGGCGGTCCCATTGGAGGTGGTATCGCGGCCAAAGGTGGACGGTGGCGGTCGGACGGCAGTGCACGGTGGCTGGAACCGAGGGAGGAAGAAGTGGCGGCGGTGCTAGAGGGGGAGAGGGGGAAGAAGGAGGCGAGCATGAGCAGACAAGGGAAGCTCACTGGACCGGTTGGTGGAGACGGGGAGCGGCCGAGGAAGGCCGCAGCGTGAGATCGAGGCGGCGCGACGGGTTAGTCGAGCGGCGGCGCGATGGGAAGGGGGAGCCGGAGTGGGTGGTGGGGGAAGGAAGAGAGAGGTGAGGTGATGCTCTGGTAGAGAGTAATTGTGGAATGGCTCACCTAGGAGAGGATGGCGGCGGTGGAGGCAGTTTTGGGCTGGAGTTGGAGAAGAAGACCGTGGCGCGAGCTCCCATGGACAAAAATTGAAATTGGTTGGGGGTTTTTGATCATGACGGTTGGGAACACGACGTGATGTGCAAGGGAGTGGGTGGAGCTCGTCGGATTGACAGGAATGGCAAGGTGGAACAGCGGCTGACACAAGCACGACGCGGGCATGTGCTCAAATCAAGCTTCGAGGAGGGAAATGCGGCAGAGAAGGCAGGGCGAGGCTGGAGGAGGTGGCGGCGTGGAGTCGGAGAAGGGGCAACGCGGGGGTTGCAGTGGGGCGGTGTCGTGGGGAGCGGGCGTGGCGACAGCACCGCAGGGAAGGAGGTGACCCTAACTCACCTTGCGACCCCTCGCATCGCCCCTGTGCACCCATGCGCACGAGCGGATGCAGTGGAGTCGCCCGTGCCTACATCAAGCAGGCCCGCCCCGAGTGAAGCTCGAAATCGGTGTTTCTCTCATGCTAGACTCGGGAGGGAATCTTGCACGAGCTCAGCCTGGCTCGAAGCTTGATGCAGCCAACCAAACAGGTGGAAAATTGTATGCGTTGGTGTGAGCCACCCTTATGCAGGCAACCAAACACACCCTAAAATTCTGTAGGAGCTGATCAAAATAGGTTGGAAAGTATGGGAATTTTGCTGGGAGATACCTAGTTTGATTCTTGAAGCTAATCAAGAACTAGCTCCAACCACTAGGTGCATACAAGGTAAGAATCACAAGCTTCGTTGATCAATGAATTGGTTGATCAAGTGGAAATTATGTTCAAGTTGATGTTGTTTTGGGTCAAGAATCAAGTTAGAAGTGACCAAGAACCAACTCAAATTGAGGACTTGGAAAGGGGAAAAAAGGAAAGCAAAGAACAGAGCAAGGCTTCCCAATTAAGAACTCCTCAAACTAACTGAAACCCAGAGAAAAACTTTTGTATCAACAGAGCCAAAAGAACAACAACAACCAACTAGTAGCAATCAAAAGGACCCCATAATTAAGTCCATGTCTCTACTTTGGGGTGTTTATAGTATCAAAGTCCAGCAAGGGACAAACAAAGCCTATATTGATCACAAGAACAAGGCCTGAGAAAGATAGGAGGCATTAATAGGTCACCAAGTGGTGTTGTGCTGCAAGCAAGAACCTCAAAAAGAGGAACCAAATGGCTAAAAAATTGGAGAAGAACAGGGTGGTGTTTGTGCTCTAAGATAAGAAGGGCTAGGCTAGAGGAAGATCACAAGATCAAGACATGAACCTATGGATAGTATAGGTTTGCCAGATGTACGAAGAGAGAGAGGTTGTGGCTAGAGGTATAGTGCATGCAGAGTGTGGAAGTGTGAGGCAAGAGATCCTAAAAAAGAAGATGACTTGACATAAGAGTAAAAAAGAAAAGGTGAACCTTACCCTCTTCAGTTGTGTTTCATGTGAGGTTTTTACAAAAGAAGAAAAAAGTGCTCAAATAGGGTAAGGTAATAATTACACGAGTTTCCCAGCATCTTCGCAAGAATTTCGTAGGGAACATTCCCATGCTTCAAACATGGTCGCAATGTTCAGTGATTGTCAAAATTGTATTGTTGCAAATAACGCACAGAAAATATGAACGAGAGGTACAAATTTTACGTGGAAATTCCTTTCGGATAAAACCACGGGCACAAGAAGACAAAATCACTATATGAGGATATGTTTACAATGAAACTCATACTCTACCTTATGAACTACAGAGATATATTCATAATGGTACATAAAAGACTCCGTGTAGAGTAGGAAACAAAATTCATATCACACTCAAACTCAATTTGTATCACATCCAAACTCAATAATCTCCACCTTGAGACGAATTCGTCATGAACACCTTGTGCGCCGAACGTTCGTATGACTTTTGGATCGTACCAACTAAGTCCGAGCAAAGCTTAAACTTAGCGTTAGGAACTGGCTTTGTCATCATATCAAATGGATTATCATACATACTTGCTAAATTTAATGACACATCAAATGTAATGATATCTGATGTCAATGTGCTTCATTCTCTCCTGAAATATCTGATCCTTCATAAGGCAAATAGCGTTTTTCCTGTTGCATAATATTGTAGTGCAAGACATACTTCCACAAAACTCAGTAAACAAGCTTCTTAGCCAAACGACTTCTTTGCAAGCTTCAGAAATAGCCATATACTCGGCTTCTATAATGGGCAATGTAACAATAGCTTGCAGGTTTGCTTTTCAACTAACGACACATTCTCCAACAGTAAACACATAACTAGTAAGAGATATCTCTTATCCAAATCTCTAGCAAAATCTGAGTCCACATAACCAACGAGTCCATCCCAAGTTTTCCCAAACTATAAACAAGCATCAGATGTGCCCCGCAAGTATCTAAAAATCTATTGAACTGTTTTTCAATGCTCTTTGTCAGGATTAGCCATGTATCTACTAACAACACTCAATGATTGAAATAAATCGAGGCGAGAATATACCATGGCATACATAAGTGAACCAACTGCACTAGCATATAGAACTCAAGATATGTACTCAACTTCATCATCTGACCGTGGACATGACGATGAAGAAAGTCTAAAATGTGCAGCTAACGAAGTACTCACTGGTTTAGCCTTATGCATGTTGAAACGATGAATGACTTTATCAATATACCCTTTTTGATTTAGGTATAATTTTTCAAACTGTCTATGTAACAGCCCAATTTTCAAAATTCAGTAAAAATTAAAATTTATGTATCTTTGTGGAATTTTCTGAAATTTTAAAAGCTTTTATAAATATTTTAAAGTCAAAACAAATTTATTTGCAAAATTAAAAGCCAACATAAAGTTGTAAATAATTTTATTATGTCCAAAATAAGTATGGGAATTTCTGTGAATTTTTCCATAATTTTTGGAATTATTTTACTATTTTCTAAAGCATAAATGAATTATCAGAATTTAAACAAATAGAAAAGCAAAAGAAAAAACAAAAATGGCTTTGGGCCGAAACCCAAAGGCCTGGCCCAACCAGCCCAAATCGCGCGCGCCCGCACCCAACCTCTGCCAACCGTTGGATTTAAATCCAACGGTCACACCTCTCTCGCTCTTTTCTTAACCGCACTCAACCTCGGCCCTTGGATCTAAATCAAACGGTCATCGCTTAGCCCCTCTTTTCTCCCGCTGCCGTGTGGGCCCGCGCCTACGTCATTGTCGTCTTCGTCTCCGCGGAGACCTCGCGACCGTGGTGGTTCCGCCCGCACACGTCTTCGCAACGGCTCGCCTCCAACTGCCCGCGTCGCCTGCAACCGCACGCACGAAACGCACCGCCCCCGCACGACCCCCCCCTCTCTCTCTCGCAACCCCGGCAGTTTCGCCCACGCGAGCTCCAACCACCGCCGCACCACGTCCACGTCGCCACGACGTTCTGGAGCACCTCGGCGCCTATAAAAGGCAGCCCCGGGTGCGCATTGCTCCACCGATCCCGACGCCACCACCCATTGCCGCTTTTATCGTCTCTAGTGCCACATATTGGAGTTTCCGTCGCCGGCGACCGTGAAGCTTGGAGCTTCGATTCCGCTGCCGCCGACACCGCCACGTCCTCTCCGTCGGCATCGTCATCTTCTCGCGAACCCGGTGGTCACCTCCATTTCGCCAGGGAACCGCCGGAACCCCAACCTCGTCAACGACCGTACTTCGCCGCCGCCTTCAACCTCGTCGCCGACCATCGCCTCACTCCTTTCAGTCACCGTGGTGAGCATCGTGATCGCCACCCTCTCCTCTCTCTTCCGGTGCCCTCGCCGGACACCGCCACGCAGTACAGCGCCGGCGACCCTCGGTCCCGACGCCGGCGCCGGCTCTGCCACCGTGGCTTTGCCACGCAAGCGCCACCATGTGCGCCACCTAAGCGTCAGATCCGACGTGGATCTGACATGGCGCCATCTCAGCGCAAACCTCCCGAGCCTAAGTTCCGGGGGTTTAGTCCACCGTGAGCCGTGTCTATGACACGTGGGGCCACAAGTCAGAAATTAGTTTAATTCTTTTAAATTCCGAAAATCCTGTCGCTGACGTCATCATTGTGCAATAACTATAATTTCCTTTAGAAAAATAAATCAGGAAAATCTGATAAACTCTGAAATTAGGTTTTAAATGGATTTAAACTTCAAAAATTTATAACTTTTGCATATGAACTCCAAATTGGGTGATTCAAATTGAAAACTTTATATAAAATTATAAGCTAGCTAACTAAACCAAAATATTTTAATTTGGAGTTATTTTTATCTATGTTTTTGAATTTATTTGAATTTGAATTTGAATTTATCATATTTTCGCGTTTAGACTTCGACGACTCCGGAGAGTTCGACCAATCTGAAGACCTAGAATTCCAAGACATCAACGAAGGCAAGTTACACCATTGACCATATTGCCCCCAGTATTTTAAGTTATTTTCAGCTTTTAAATTATTTATTGCATGCATATGTTTGTATAAATATTTTAATGTCCTGTTTTATGTATAGTTACCCCTATGTTTTATTGTATGGCCAATTTGAATATTGTATCTGACTACCTTGACACTATAGACAAAATATTATCAAAACTAGACATATGCTTAGCCAGGCTTAGTTCACACTTACAAAATTTGGGAGGGTTTAATCAAATTTATTATAAATTTGTTTCAGACTTGTCATTGTGGTATTGTCTTACCATATGGATTTATAAATAGAGTTTTATTCAAAATAAAATCAAAATTGGGTTTGGACTTGGGCGAAATGGTCGGAATGGTGGGTGCAGGTTTATGCACGGGGTTGATCTGGTTAAGATTAAGGCCCATGGTTAGTAGGAATGACGCCCAAGTCAATTGAGGACCGGTCTTTGAGCCGCTTATTGCTATGCCTTATCGTACTACCACATGTCCTGTATGGGCAGTATTTGGCTAATTAATTTGTGATGTTTTAGTGTATTTATGTCATGTGATTATGTGGGTGTCGGTTAGACGTTTTATTCCCACTTGGCGCAAGAGGGGACTTCCGGAGGACGGTTAGTCCAAAGGGGCGAAACCTTAGCGGCATGAGTACACTAGGACAAAACATTGTAAAGGCCTCATGGTAATTGCTCAGTCACACGCCTACAGAAGCGTGTATTGGCCGACACAACGAGCATGTCACCTCGTGTGGGTAAAGTTGTACCAACTCTGCAGAGTAGAAAACTATTCGAATAGTCGCGTCCGCGGTCATGGACATGCTAGCAGAGCCACTTAAAGTTAGAATTATTTTTGGTTTTTAAAATGTTTTATCAAATGTTGAGGATGGTTAATCCTTATGAAAAGTTGGGCGGGAAGCCAAGTGTTAGGAGTGGATCCTTCACTTAGCCATTGGAGGTCATCCATATTACAATATTGTCATTTTAAAATATGATTTTAGCCATAGTATAAAACTGCCTTAGAAATTACTATGAATATTTACACTGAAAATGTTGTTTATGCAAAACAACCCCTGCCATACTCACTTGTTACCTTATGCATGCATTTTAATTCAATATTGGGTGTAACTTGCGAGCACGGAAGTTGTGCTCATCCTTGCTGAATAAATCTTATTCAGGAGAAGACTTCTTCCCCCGACGGTGAGGATCCGGACGAGTAGGTCTTGACCCAGACGATTGCCTGTGGCGCATCGTGTGGCTCACCTCTATTATTATGTTTCCGTTGTGTTTATCATTTGATACTTGATATTGTTGTTCAGACTCTTTTGTATTAAACAATTATTTACTTAATGTCATTTACGTTTTCGTGATATGATTGTGATATCCATTTTGTGAGACTGTGTACGCTGGAAATCCTGGACCGGTGTATGAACACAGAGAATTCGGGATCCTTCGCTCCCGGGTTCGACAGTCTATCTATGAAAATTTTCATACCAAGAATCTTCATTGTTGCACCGATATTCTTCATCTCAAATTCACTGCTCAATTATGCCTTCGACTTTAAAATTTATGCCTTGTCTTTTGTAGCAATCAGTATATCATCAACATATAAGAGCAAATAAATAGTTGAGCCAGTAACAATCTTCAAATATACACAGCTATCACAATCGGATCTTTTAAAATCCTAAGAGATCATAAATGAGTCAAATCTCGTGTACCATTGTCTAGATGATTGCTTTAGACCATAAAGATATTTCTTCAACTTGAAAACATAATTCTCCTTTCCTGAAAAGACAAAATCTTCCGGTTGCTCTATATAAATATCTTCCTCTAATTTCATATGTAAGAACATAGTTTTTACGTCTAATTTTTTAAGCTCATAATCATGCATAACCACTAAGCTAAGTAAGGTACGAATGGAACTATGCTTCACAGCTTGAGAAAAAACATCTGTGAAATCAATACAAGGAATTTGGTTGTATCAATTAGCAACGAGCCTTGCTTTGTATGTAACCTCTTCGGTTGGTGAAATGTTTTCTTTCTTCTTAAAGATCCATTTGTAGCGAATAACTTTCTTATCAATTGACAACTTGATAAGCTCACAAGTGTCATTCTTCTCAAGAGATTGTATCTCATCATGTATGACAGTCATCCATCTCTCTAAAACACTAGAAGAGATAGCCTTTGAATAAGCAGAAGGTTTTGCAGTACCTTTAATTTCATTTGCCACATTCAAAGCATAAGCAACAACATCAGCTTCTGCAATTAATTTTTGGGAGCTTGAATAATCCTTTTAGGTATGTCGGCTGCAATAAAACGTTGTGGTGGTAGAAAGATAACAGGAACATCTTGTATGTTTTTCTTTTTGGTTTTTGGTGTAGATCCTGAATCAATAATATGTTCCACCTACACGCTTGATTTCTACGGCTTCTCAACGGGAACATCAATAGATGGTTTATCATGCAACATAACAGATTCATCAAAAGTAACACTCCTGTTAATAACTACTTTTCTAGTTTCTGGATTTCACAATTTATATCATTTCACACCAGGCTTGTACACAAGGAAAATGCACTTAACGGTCTAGACTCCAATTTACCGTCATTAACATGAGCATAAAAAGGACATCCAAATATTATCAAATTTGAATGATCTGCTGGAGAACCAGACCATACCTTAATTGGAGACTTCTTATCAATTATCAGGTTGGGTGTCCGATTAATCAAATAACAAGCAGTGGAAGCGGCTTGAACCTAATAACTCCTAGATAAGACAGAGTTAGATAAACATGTAACGAAACCTTCTCCATGGTGGTTCTATTTATGTGTTCGGCCACACCACTTTGCTGAGGAGTACTTAGGACAATGTAATATATCACAATGCCCTCTGATCTGTATAAAGCTTTAAATTCTCCAAAATAAGACTCTAAGCCATTATCAGTATGTAGCTTTTTAACATGCTTATCGGTTTGCTTTTCAATCATAATCTTCCACTTCTTGAATGTCTTGAACATATCCGATTTGCGCTTCACGAAATATAGCCGAACACTTCTTGAATAATCATTAATGATAGTCACCATGTAGCCAGTATCTCCAAGAGATGGAATGTGGGATTCTTCCCATAAATTAGAGTGAACGTAATCCAATATACCTTTTGTATAGTGAATTATTGTGTTGAACTCACCCTTTTTTGCTTGCCGAAGACACATTGTTCATAAAACTTTAACTTGTCGTTGCTTTAACCATAAAGGAGTTCTCTTTTGCGTAGCTCAATCATGTCAATTTCACTCATTTTCCCAGATGCATATGCTAAGTATTAGTAGCATCAAAATCAGATGAATTATTTGAGACAACAACAGCATTACCTGTAATTGTAGTATCTTGCAGATGATATAAGTTGACAGTTTTTATATCACCTTTCATCACAACAAGAGAGCCTTTGTATATCTTCAGAACTCCACCTCCACCTGAATACTTGTACCTTATAGCATCAAGAGTACTCTTCAAATCCGGAATGTGTCGAACACCTGACAAAGTTATGATGGTATCATCAAACATCTTGATCTGAATAGAACCAATACCTGCAATCTTGCATGATGAATTATTACCCATCAATACAGAACCACTTAGCGTAGCTTCATAATTCATAAACTAATCTTGGTTCGGACTCATCTGAAAAGTGCAGGTCGTATCAAGAATCTACTCATCACCGATTTTATAATTACTAGCAAAGGCAACGAGAACATCTCTATCGGAATCTTGCTTAGTAACAATGGTGGCTTTAGCATCATTCTCTTGTTGATCTTTCTTGAAATTGTTATTCATTTTCTCCTTTTTCTTTGTCCCCGGCACTCAGATATGTCGTGTCCATTTTTCTTGCGATACTTACACGACTTGTACCTGTATCTGGATTTCGAACTGTCTTTGTACTTTATGCTCGAGCTTTTGCCTTTTGAATCGCCATTTGAACTTCTCTCATGTTGTCTACCACGGACAACCAGACCTTCTGCATTCGAATTTAAACTTCTGTTCGAAACCATAAATTTTATCTTTTCCTTCGCATGCAATGCTTCATAGACTTCATTAAGTGTAAGAGTATCTTGGTTATATATAATAATATCTCTAAACATAGAGTATGAACTAGGCAGCGAGTATAAAAGAATAAAACCCAAATCTTCGTCATCATTTTTACCTCTACAGACTCGAGATCTGAGACTACTTCTTAGAACGCTATCACATGATTCAATAATGACCCACCTTCTGCGCATCTTATGTGAATAAAGTTTCTATTTAAAATGCGTCTTACTGGTCAAATCTTTAGTCATGCAAATCTGTCACAGCTTCAACCATAATGCGGAGGTGGTCTTATACTTTAAAACCTCCTGCAGAATATTATTTGATAGATGAAGATGAATCTGAGATAAAGCTTTCCGATCCTTTCTTTGCTTCTCTTCAAGGGGCCATGCCGTGGGCATCTTGTCAATCCTCAATAAAGCGCCATCCAAATCGAGCTGCGCAAGAACAACCCGTATCTTGACTTGTTATAGAGAAAACCCTGTGTTTCAATCCAACAACGAAATATCATACTTCAAAGTCACCATGTGAAATAAATATTTCATTTAGAATGTGAAAAGCCCCGTTTGGACCTTTGGAATTTTGTAAAATTTTTACAGAAAACAGTTTAATTCTCATGTGATTACCAGAAAAAAATCCCACGTTCCAAATGGACCTAAACCTACTATATCAACCCAACCATCCTAGTCTCACCGAGGGACCCAATAATCGTCACAATTTAGTGTTCTGTAGATGTGCCTGGCAAGTCATACATGCATTCACATTGTCTCTTTCATTTCTGAAAACATATGCGCACACGTAAAACTCACTTGGAACGTGAACCCGTGACTTCAATTTGTATATTCATCAGTAAAATATTGAAAGGGAGGCAATCCCAAATTGTGGAAAGATGATGAGCATGAAAAAGCGCCCAAAGATTACAAATACACAGTGAGAACAACAGCAAAGTTTGTTGTGCTGCTTTTTATCTGTCTTACCTTTCTTGCATCAAGCAAACTAAAATAGAAAAAAAGAAAAGAGACCGAAGATGTGAGCAGAGCAATCGACTTTGCTTCTTCCACTTCTCTTTCTTTTCTTTTCTTAGTATTTGTGCATTTTTCACCTTTTCATCCTCATTCTGACAAGAGCACTTGCTTTTGTAAACTGCAAACTTTAACTCAAGAACTACTCCCTAATACATAGAACAGTACCCGAATTTGCGCAGATTTACGCGCTAAATCAACATTAGGAGATAATGAAGGTATGAGGTGATTTGAACATCCCTATTTTGTTTGTTTGTTTGGAGAGCAGAGATGCACATATATTTCATCACAATCACAAATATAAAGTTGGTAGGAGCAATTTGAGTAGGGGAAATGATCTGGTTCTGGAGTGGCAAGGGAGCTCAACCATCTGTCTTCCTTTTGCAAAACCATATACTAAACACATGAGAAAGCATCAAGGCATCTGCAATTTGTCTATGAAATTCTTGCCTTGGAAGACTCCGAAAGTAATTATAACTATTAGCATATGATTGTGTATGATTTAAAACTCCAAATTGTGTATGATTATAAGTTCTGTTTCTACCAAAGCGTAAAAATCATTAGCCAAAGTTTAGGTTCCGTTTGGAAGGCGAGAATATTGCATGATTCTTTAGAAATTGCATTGCTTCTTGTAAGATTCATGTGTTCTAGACAAGCCCAGCTCGTTCCATATCAAGATGACTACATGCACCATGCATAACGCTTGATGAAACCCTGTCGGTTTGCCGAGAAGGTAAATGAAGCTAGCCTCTCCAATCTCCAAGCATCTATACTCCAACGACAGTTATCGTGGCCTTTTCTGATCCTAGAATACAGTAAAATTGGTCCTCACTAATAGCAATAACTACTAATCCTCTCCTCCACGGTGCAACCATATTAGCCCTATCGTCTTCAACCTTCAGATGTCGAGGCGACGCAGTTCGATCTCCTACGGCGCCCTAGCAAACAATTCAAGGCTGTCCTATAGCTTGCGTCCATGAAAGCCGATCTCTCTGTTCTGATAGCACACCGTGTGCGTACGTCTGACGGTTCATGGTAGCACACCGTGTGCGTGTCACATCTTCATCTGGATATGCATCACCGGCCGGTCTCTGTCCGTCTCGGGGTCGAGAGGACTGAAGCGCCTGGAAGCTGCTAGCTGCAGGGCGCCTCGATCTCTCTGTGTCGCCCTAGTGCCACATGGCGGCGTGTGACATCACCGGCGCCGCAAGGTCGGCGGTGATCGAGTCGTGGGCTTCGCCGCTCGGTGCCACCAGCAGTTGTGGTGTACAACTCACCTATTAGGGTTTAAATCATGATATTTATCTTTATGAATATATATGTATGTTTTGAATAGAAATTTTATGGGGTTGTGAATTTATCCTTGGCTCGTGTGTAAGTGTATCGGGGCAGAAATAGTGTGATTTAATTTGATATTGGTGACGGTTCACGGACACTCGTCTATGATTTAAAGGGAAAGTTGCCTCAACAACAGTTCTTAGTTGTGTTACAGCACCCCTAATCAGTAGAAATGTCGCCAAATCCTACTGTCATCAGTTATCGCCTTTTCCGTCCAATACTGGCAGTACGTAGGATCGACGCTACAAAACAGGGGTGAACATAACAGGGGCCAAGCGGATCCAAAGTATCCCTAGCATCGGCATACATCTATGGGGCAAATGATGTTCAAGTTATTTTTTGTACACTTATCTCTTCTTATCTTTGTCCTATGGGCACTTTCTATTTTCTTTGTCGTGCGTAAGCAATGGCTAGAAACCTTCTTTAAAATGAAGTCAACCATAACAATATAAGCTAACGCCCCATTTGAAACGTAGAAATTTCATATGAATTTTGCTGCAAATTCATAGGAAACAGATCAATTTCCGCATGGATTAGAAAAAAAAATTGTATTCCAAACAGACCCTAAAGCTTATTTTTGTGATTTCAGTTGAGATGATTGTTGAGCTGGGCCAAAAGGCATATGTAAATTAGAAAAGAGAAAATCCATAATATACCACTGAATAATTATAAGACGCGACTAGCGTTTGGACGTACGATTCGAGCGCTACCGTCGTACGTCCGAGCGCCGACATGGTTGTGTGTTAGACGCAAACAAAATGCAGAACATGTGCAACATATCAAAAATTTATATGCATCATTTCAAAAGAGAGATATCTCGAAAAGCTCAGAATCAAAACAATCATCTGAAAAAAAGACACGTTAAAAAAAATCTTACAACGAGAACCGAACATCAGCTCAGTGGTACGGCTGGAGTGGGGCAGCCCACCCACCCGCGTTCGAGCTGGGGCTCGTGCGTGTGGTGTCTCACCTGGTTAATTGATGACTGAGCTGGGGCTCAGTGGCGTAGGGGAGCTTTGGGCTCCCAGCCCGCCATGATTCGAGCGCTATCTTCCGTGTGCATCTCGTGAGGTAAAGGGTGCTCTTCTTATTTCATGTGGACCGGATGGAGAAAATCCTAGACACCACAAAAAAAAAATTCTTACAACATCACCGTGAACAGTGGCGTAGGGGAGCTTTGGGCTCCCAGCCTGCCATGATTCGAGCGCTGTCTTCCGTGTGCATCTCGTGAGGTAAAGGGTGCTCTTCTTATTTCATGTGGACCGGATGGAGAAAATCCTTTTTACAACATCGTGACAGTTGCAACATTTTTTTTTGACAGTTGTAATATTTTTTTCAATAGGTCGCAACATTTCAAATAACAGTATACAATATTTTTTCAACGGGTTGCAACATCTTAAAAAATAGTATGCAACAATTTTTTCAATGGGTCACAATATTTTTTTCAACGAGCCACAACATCAGACCAATTCACCAGTTTGCAACAAAAATCAAAAGAAAAAGAAGGGAAAATGGGATCAAGCGGAGCTAATGGAAGGTACAGGAAGCTCTTCTTGCAACACTCCCTTCACTTCTCTTGGCACCCCAGTCAGATCGAACCAGTGAGATGGAGGGAACGCAAGCCGGAGCCAGAGGCGGTGGAGGCCGGCGCCGCTGTGGACGTCTCTGGCCGAGTAGGCGGCGGAGGAGGAGGACGGAGAGGTAACCAGCCAGCCTTTGCTTCGTGTCGATTTTTGGCTTCCCTTTGCTCAATAGTTCTTGGGTTGGATACGAAGAGAGAGAGACAGGAGAAAGAGGAATGGGGATGGAGATAGACTCCGGAGGAGAAAATGCCAGTGGGTGGAGTCAATAAGGGAGGTGGATGGGAGCTGAAGAGATAAAGTGATTAAGTGGTGGGAGTTGGAACACGTGAAGGAGGTAGCGTCCGATTTTTATTCTTGCTTCAGACATATGCATCATGTTAATTTCAATAACTATATGATTTATAATATAAATAATTGATTATTTATCACCGCAAAAGAGTGAATTTTAGAATTTGTTACTGTATATGAGTATAACATGTGGGTTTTAAGACCACATGTTATACTCACAATAGTAGTAAATTCTAAATTACATATGAAAGTACAATAATAAATAATTGAATCTCCCTTTACAATATATTACTCATGACCCAGAGTATCAGCGGTATAATGTGAAAAACCGAAATTATTTAGTGTGATGTAACGGGTTGCCCATTTCTAAGGCGCAACAAATGCCTTGGGTGGATGGATCACCCACGACTCCGTCGCCGTCGCGGCATCGAGAAACCAGAGTGCCCGCCGCGGCGTCGCCCTCGTTACTGCCAGCCGTGTACTCACCTGCGCCTCTCTTATCCATTCCAAGATATGTGGATGCCACTGTGGAGTGCGTGTCCAAACTAATAATACCAGCAAGAACAGCAAGCATCCTCCTTGATTGCTACAGCAGTACACCCAGGAGCGCAAGAGACGAGCTCTCAATCAAATGCTAATCTTTGGGGTTATCTCCCTTATTCTTGCAAGAAGAGAAAGAAAACCTCTTTGATTCGGAGTTGTTGGTTGTTGTTTTGAGGCTACAGGATTATTTGGAGTTTCTTGGTTCCGAGGCACCAAGGTTTTGCTCCCTCCAGGTTGCATCTTTTGCAAAGAAGAGGGCGAGAGATTGTTGTTTCCTGGTGCTGTAACATTCTTCCGGGAGGTTTCTTGATTTGTAGAGAAATTGCGTGTGGGAGAGTATCATTGCAGGTTTTGCTGGGAAGAGTATCATTGCAGGTTTTGCTGGGAATCTTGTGCCGAGATGGGTTCTTCTATTGCATCTTGGTTTTTATGTATTTTGGTTGCTATCTTGCAATGATGCTTAGTGCCAAGACGAGGGGAATGCTGTGAGCCTGTGGCCACCCGAGGTGCATCTGCCCCTTCATTCTAAGCGTTGCTGGGGAACCTGGAAGATGTGGTCTCCATTTCGTGATCTTAATGAGCTGCTCCGTGGTCAGCTCTAATGGCATTGCGGTCCGGCTCGTCATAGAGGAGAGGATCCGGCGCCGGAGGGTTCGTGCATGTAAGATGTTTGCTGTCGGCTCCCAGAGGAGGAGAGTGAAGCATTTTGTGGTTTTTGCCAAGAAGAGGAGGCGCCCCAAGAGGCAGCGGCCGTGGTGGGAGACGTGGTTCTCGGATTGGAACGATGAGGATGAGAACCTGTCCGATTGGAAGGAGGATGACGAATTGCTTGAGGAGGTTGGCAGCGACGAAGAACTGTCGGAGGATGAGAAGTTTGAAACGTGGAAGAGGAAGGCCGAGGCTATTGTCGAGCTGCGGGAAGCCCAGCAGGACGCCATGAATGCGGAAGGGCGGTCGTGGGAGGATTGGACTGGTGGGGGCAGCACGTCGGGGGATGGTGACTGGGGCGGGGACGTGAGCGTGTCAGAGCAGATAACTGATGATCCAGCGGAGATAGTGAGGGATAAGAGCTTCATTGAAACTTTTAGAGACTCCCTTGATGAAGATTACAATGACATGTTGTTTGAGGACCAGGTTTTTCTGTACGCTTCTACGAATTCGGTGTGTTCTTTAACTACCTTGCTTGTGTCACCAAAAATCATAATCCACTGTCCAAGGATAATCATGGATATATGTGCTGCTCATCTTTGATACCAATGTAATGCCTTTCGTATGTGGTGTACTATTATGCATAGTATAACAATAAACTTGAACGTTTTTACCCTATAATATTGTCGTCGATCCATTTCAACGAAAGCAAAATGAAAATGTTGCAGAGTTTAGCATGCATCACGATTATTATAACGAGACCTTAGGAAATTGGATCTAACAAAAACATTTGTACTTTGCAGGCCAAATTTCTAGCTTTGTTAATCGTGGTTCCATGGGTGTTGGATTTTCTAGTTCATGACTACGTGCTGATGTCCTTTTTAGACAGGTAATTCATCTTACGGTTACGGTGTTTCATATTTTTTTCCTTCTCTTTTCTTTTGAGAAAAACATATATTCCGTGTACACCTATCTGATGTTAGGAAAAATGCAGATTTGATTACATTGAACATTACCCAATAACAGGTATGTCCAGAAGGTGCCACTTGCTGCTGAGATGCTTGATGTAAGACACAGCCAGAAGCTCCAGATGATAAAGGACCTAAATATTGAGAAAGCAAGATTCCGTTTTGAAGTAGAGATTGGTAAATCTCCTCCACTTTCTGATGAGGAGCTCTGGTCAGAGTTGCGGGAAAAAGCGTGAGACTATTATGTTTTCTTGCCAAGCTATTGCTTTTACTAGTGCACTATCAATGTCTGACATGAACATGTATCTTCTCCTCTTAAGAATAGATGATAGTCAGGAACATTGTTCCGTGGTCCTATAAATTCATCTGTTTAATCTTAATGGATTTGCCCTGCTACTTTATCAGGATAGAGTTGAGGGATGAATGGAGATTAGAAAATCGAAAAGAATTTGCAAATATTTGGTCCGACATGGTTTATGGGATTTCCTTATTCCTTCTTATGTACTTCAACCAGAGCAAAGTAAGAATTTATCAGATAAGCATCATCTTTTTTTCATTTTCTTTCCAATGCCAACTGTGTGCCATTAAATCTGTATAGCACCCTTCCTAGTGTGCATATACCATGTGGGCCTGTGGTTTTCACTTTTGTAAATTAAATGCTCAGAAGTTAACAAATTTGCTGCGCTATTAGGCCTACTGAATACTTCATTAACCAGCTTCAGCTGTTAATACCCAATAATGTTATGTCAAATAACTGCAGAAGCGAACTGACCAGAGTTTTTGCCCAATCTGTTTTTTACTCTGTACATCATATGGTTTTAAGGTAGTGCCATAGTAACATCACCTTATTTTCAGTAATACATTTTATTTTACTATCATTCAGTAAACAGGCCTGACATCTATGTTTTCTGTACGAGATCATGGCCTATTTTTTCTCTAATGAATATAAGTTATCCTGTTATCATACATCTTACTCTTACTGCCTATTATGCTTTCAGGTTGCAATGCTGAAGTTTACAGGATATAAGTTACTAAATAATATTTCGGACAGTGGGAAGGCTTTTTTTATTATTCTAGTGTCAGATATCTTTCTGGGGTAAGTTATATGAATTATTTTCTTAAATTGCATATCTTTAGATTAGTGTGATAATCTATTATGTAATATGCTTACTAGACTTTTATGCCATTTCTTGTTCTAAACAATGGACATCAGTAGCCAAACTAGAGGTGACCTTTTCCGTAACAAAACAAAAACAAAAACTAGAGGTGACCAACAGAGGCCTACCCTGCCCCTCCCAACCCCAAAATGCTACCTGCATCCATAAGCTACACAGAAATCCACCATAAACCCTATATAAGAAAAGCAAACATTTAAATAACCAATTCTTGTGCATATCATAAACAAACAACTAAATTCCCAATTGTTCAAAGAATTTTTCTCCAAAAGAAAAAACTTAACAGGAAGCCTACCTAATACTAGGGCAATACTCTGTAGCATGTTCTTGCAGGAATGATTCATGACATTTTATCATCATTAGTGATCCTGGTACTGAGTATAAGCATCTCTTTGCTCATAATGTAATTTGCATAAGTTTGTAAAAGTACACAGAAGTAGTTTGTATTATGGCTATTGCCCCCATGATGCAGCAAATAGTTCAATATTACTTTTTCTTTGTTCATACTTTTGAAGTGCGCATAATATTTCTTCATTTTCTCTCTTTAACGAGATGTTTATAGCATCTTTCATATGTCAGAATCTTATTTACCATCTAGTAAGGAAATACTGAATCTTATCTGCCATCTAGTGAGGAAATACTGAACCTAAGCACTAGGTTACTGACTTATTTCCCCCGTCAGAAGTTGATTCACACAAAGGCATATGAACTGCTATTAAAAAAATGGAACTCTACCTGCTTGAATTTGTATCCATGCTTCATGAGACATATTGGGACTTCAAGCAGCTAAGTAGTAGTTTTGCAATTTTGTTTCTGTTCTATTGTTTTTTCATGTAAATGTAAAGGAAGGTGTTTTGTTTTGCATTCTTCCCTTCTTTTTGTTTAATTATTGCCTTTCCCTTCTTTTTGTTTAATTATTACCTGAGATCTTGTCGACTATGTGAACATCCTCTAGCTGCACTGTCGCAGGTACCATTCAGAGTCAGGTTGGCATTCCTTGGTAGAAGTCATTCTTGAGCACTACGGGCTTGAAACCGATCAAGCTGCAATCACCTTTTTCGTTTGTCTGGTTCCAGTTGCCATGGATTCACTTATAAAGTTTTGGGTAGGTCTGCTTTATGCCTTTGCAGAGTCAAGCTAAGGGACATGGCAATAGATTTGTAAAATTAAGCAAAACACATTTTTTTTTTTGTTACAACTTAGAACCTCATAACTTTACGAGAAGTTTTAGCCAAAGATGACAATTTTAAAATATCCTTTAATTCACATTTTGGCGACTCCGAC
Source organism: Ampelocalamus luodianensis (assembly GCA_036346255.1). Classification (NCBI taxonomy): domain Eukaryota; kingdom Viridiplantae; phylum Streptophyta; class Magnoliopsida; order Poales; family Poaceae; genus Ampelocalamus; species Ampelocalamus luodianensis. Next base: position 43,068,893 of record CM070631.1, read on the forward strand.
ACTAACAGTTGAAATAACAGGAACTGCAATTTTAATAATCTTTTCTAGAAAGTCAATTCGACCTTGCTTTTTGATTGCTCCAGTTTCAGTTACACTCTTTTTTGGATGCAACTCAATTTTCCTGCAACTATTATTTATAAGTTAAATCAAAGGTTCACATTGTGTGTGCAAGTACCAATCGCTCGTAACTAGAAGTACATGTTGCAGGATAAGATCTGCATACTTAGTTTTCTTTCCCTATTTTGCAGGTATACAAATACCTTCCAAGATTATCACCCAGTGTGGGCAACATTTTGGATGAAATAAAGCGTCATTAGAGAATTTTTTTTCCATTAGGAATTTTAGCTCCTTACATTAGGGAATTGCTATGGAAAGTTGGAAAGTTCGCATTCCAGGTATGTATTGACTTCCATGCACTGTTAGCTCCTACCTGTCTTGTTGTCAATGTCTGAGAAGTAATTAGGGAGAAACTAGCAATGCTTGATATAGTTATTCGCGTATTGTTGGTCAAGGAGAATAAAAGAGCACTTTTGGTCCTTCAATGATGGGGATGCACATTGCCATATGTTAAATTAGCGCCAATTTGTTTCTGATAAGAAAATGAAGAAAGATAATCATGCAGAGTATTATTTTTATGAAACTCTGTGTGATGGTGTATTCAAGTTATGTATATTATTTCTTGATTCTTGCTTGAGCTGATGAAAATTTTAAATGTTCCAATCATTCTATGAATGAACTTTAATCTGTCCAAACTCCAAACAACCAACAAGTCTGACTTAAAATTCTTGTACGAAGAGAAAATAACCTAATTATATATTGCAGGTAACAGTCAATGGATCATTTGAACTAGGATTTCAACCCTGAAGAAACTGCTCTTCCGCAGGCCTCACTTGGAAGTTGGAATGTATGTTGGATCAGTGATCAAATGTCAGTCTCTTTTCCATTACTGGCAATTTCAGATGTCACTTGAACCAGTTATTATTCTAAAAAAAATGTCATACGAAAGATTTTGTACTATAGATGTTCTCTAGGTAAAAACAAGATTCTGCACCATAGATATCATACAGGAAAATTAAGTTTTTTTATATATATTTACCCATACCAAGCAGTTTTGCCCCCTCCCCCCACCCCACCCCACCCCCAAAAAAAAATCTCACATAAGGAGGCTCATCTCATCTCTTCTTTTCGATTTTCTGTTGTGACTTCTGAAGGGGCTACTGTATATGTACAAACAACACATGCAACACAGTTGCAACTTGTTCTTCCATCGTTTCACCGTGTGTATTGCTTGTGGCATTGAAGCCATCAGATAACTTTCCTTGTTTTTCCCATACCGGTGAATTTGATCTGTCTATTGAAAATTTGAAATCTCTGCTTGATTGATTGACTTGCATGTATAGGAGGAATTTTCTTTTGGTAAATTGCAAAAAATATCCACAAGGATTTGCAAAGGCAATCTGAACGTTACTGGGTTTCCGAATGAAAAAAATTGATGGGTTTGCATTTTCTTATTAGGTCAAAATAACATAGTTTAACTATCTAAAAGCACTGAAAAAGTGTGCTGGGCAATCCTATTTTATTGCATGGAATTTTGTGAGGTTTGGCAATCCTATTTGGGATTATTGAAGTATATTGATTGAGGTAGTACCCACTACCCAGTATCCATGATAAGTATCTGTTTCCTAGGGAAAAGATTACTTTTTCAAACCAGGCTACCAGCCTAATGGAAGCATGAAACACTCACTCAGTTTCCATGGTCTCCAAAAGGTGGTGCAGGCATGTAGTTACTGTCAAAGAAACCCTGTGGCGAGTTCACACAGGAGATCTGACAGGAATCCCCTGCACTTCTGGATATAACTTAGGCCTTGTTTGATATGGCTCCAACTCCTAGTTTTATAGTTGGAGTGGGTGGAACTATGCCAAACGGGGTTACTCCAAAAAAAATTTAGAGTTAGAGCAACCAGGAGCAGAGCAGCCTGTAGTGCAATTTTTTAGAGCGGGTAGAACCTTACTCCAAATGAGGAGCCGCAGGTCCATAAATCAAAATACCAATAGAAGTTAAGAAAAATTACCCGTAATATGCCATTGAACTACCCTTCCGCTCTCCCACCCGGCGCCCCACCCCCTCGCACTCGATTCACTCCCGATTCCCAAAATCGCACAGCCCACCGAACCCTAGAGGGCGGCGGCTTCCTTCCTCTCCCCTGCGTCTTCCTCCCTCTCCCCCGCGTCTTCCTCCCGGCTTCGTCCCTCCCCGGTGTCTTCCTCCCCGGCGTCTTCCTCCCCGGTCGCCATCCTCTCTTTGCATCCCCCACCCCTTCGCAGCCCCATTGCAACCCACAGAGGCGGCGGCGGCCAGGGCGGCGGGTTGGCGCTGATTCGCAAGGAGAAGAGAAGCACACGCGCGGTGATGGTGGCGGCGGGAGAGGAAGCGGAGAGCTCCGCCGCAGGCGAGCGGCGGCGCGTGCCCTTCGCTCGGGGCGGCCCAGTGTTCGTCCCCTTCATGGTGGGCCCCATCTCTACCGTCCCCGAGTTCATGTCCTCCGCCCTCAGCGAGCTCCAGGTGCGATCCCCTTGCGAACATCCCGAAACCCTACCTCTCCGATCTGCACCCCAGTGTTTTGGTTTAATCCTTTCCTGTTTTCGTTTGCATCCAGTCTCTGCAAGACGAATTGGGCGACACCGGCGACGAATTCGACGACGAGCTCTCGTAAGCTCATGATTTCATTCTGTTCTATTTGAACAATCCTTTTCTTCTTGTCGAAAGAAAAAAAAACAATCATTTTCCCTCTGCTGTGTGTGTGCCTCTGCTTACTAATGTTTTGTCTTTCACTTTGTGGTGTGTTTCGCAGCGTCGATGAGCTGAGGGTGCTCTCCGAGGAGGAGCTGGTGGAGCGCGCCCTCCGGGAGGCAATGGAGGTAGGGTGACCTCCCTGCTGCTAATCTACTTGCTCTAACTCCTGTACTGTGAACGATCTCTTGATGTGAGTTTCTGTTGGTTTGTTTTTGTAGGAGGGCTGGGACTCTGGCGCTCCGACACAACCAGAGGATCAAAGGTTTGATGGAGGGTAAGCGATCTGCTTTGATTGTTGCTTGGTTGGTTCATTTTTAGTGTGGTTGATTGGTTATATTGTTATTATGGTTTAGGCAAGTCGGATTAGATGCAACTCGAGCAGAGGATTCTTGGATAAGGTTGGCATTGTGGTTACTAGTTAGCTTCCTTGCCAATAAAAAAATAGCAAGGAAGGCTTTCCTAAGGTGTGTGCTGTAGTAAGATTTATATGTCGTGATGTGCAAGTTGGGAGTGAGTTCACTTGCGAATTTGTAGCATAGCGGCACTGTTGTGAACTTTGTGCACCACATCATCTCTTTTTGTGACTCATAGCCACATTCCCCACAATTAAAATTTCACTTTGTATTTTATCTTTTATGTGGCGGATCTGATATGCCCTTTTGATCTAACATGCAGAATGTCAGCAAGTTCTGCCCCTGGAAATGGGACTGTCACCTCAAGCCCATCAGTTGAAAGAGAGAGTTCCAGATCACCTATCGAGGGTATGGCAATTGTATTGCATGAACCACAAGGCAGCAACGGAAAAACAAGGGGTGGAGGGGGGGAAACCAGAGGCAGGAAGGGAAAAACAAGGGCCCAGGATGAACCACATATCAATTTTTCGAGTTGCCCAGCATTGGAGAAACTATGGATGAGTGGTTGCTTCATTGAAGCTAACATGATCTCATCCCAATCCTTGAAACGGCTGACCATCATTGACTGTGTTTTTTCGAATGTCCAGACTCGAATTTCCATCCCAAGTCTCGTTACACTGAAGTTAATTGATTGTTGGGGAAGACTCATTTTGCTTTGTATGCATTGTAATATTGTACACTGTATTGACATGTGTGTAACAAATTGGTTGAGTGTTGATTTTGAGTGCTGTAATTTTGATTCATGAGCTCTCTACGCTTTCGTTATGATACTCATTGAGTTAGAACATTTGTTATAAACTTTATATGTTTATGTATGTTTTATTTTAAAAAAAATAATTGTTGGCGAAAAAGATGGCACATGGCCAAAAAATTTAAAATAAATAAATGCATAATATGACTAAAATCAGCATACTAAACTGTTATAAGTTATGCAATATGAAAAAAAAATTATAAGTCACAAACGAGGGTAGTATAGTCTTTTACAAACATTCTTCTCATTCTTGGAGCTGGAGCTAATTTTTTAACCAAACATTTCTTCAAACTGCTCCAACTTCTTATAGAAGTGGATCCAATAGTGAAGAGCTGCAAAATCTAGAGTGAAGTTATACCAAACAGGCCTTTAGCCGCCTTCTTTTTTTTTTGTGTACCTTAGGCTCTGTTTAGACTTGTGCGGGAATTGAACTGTTTCTTTGGAGATTCATGTGTTTTAAACATACCCTAGTCTAAAGGTTTTGGTTGTAAAGAGACGACTAGCACGGCAAAACTAAAAAGTACCAAAAGGAATCATTTCATTAGTGGTATAGCCGGTCCTGTTCCGTGGGATCAATTGACCCTATAGGTTTTTGTATAAAGGTCTAGTTAGTATTAATATTTATATATAAGTCTATAAAAATTTAAAGTTTTTATAATAATTGATCTCACAAGTTCGAGACCTCGCTACGCCACTTCATTTCATTTCACCCTAACTCACCTTTTCTTCTCTCGGCTTCTTCTGTTCTTCCTAGTGCCCATGTAAGCTGGTCCACATCAGCACATCCCTAAAAAAGAGAGAAGAATCCAACAGGAGTAAACAAAGACACGTGAGATCATGATCTGGATTACGATCGGACGGCTACGAGGCCATCCATCCACACGTGCACCATGTGCTTGGTTCCAGCGCCTGCTGCCTAACCGTGTCTCTACTTAAATTTTGCTCAATCAAATGATGGACTATCGAATTGTACAGGCAGCCTACTTGCCTGCGGTCCAACGACGGAAAAGGAACATTGGTACGACGATCGAAAAGGAAAATTAGTGGGCAAAATTTCCCTGAAGCGACGCTGAAAGCGTAGTGGTCGCTTGAGATCATACTTGTCGGTATCATACCGGTTTGTTTTTTAGAATGAGCCGATATAACCAATATTAATCTGTATCAAAGTCAATACGGAACATAGTGTTGCTCTGTACCAATTTAAATGAGGGAATGACATATGTGATAGAATGATGCGTGCCTGACGATACCGAAACGGTCGTGATAAGTTTGCTTGAAACTCTAAGTTGTTGGTAGCAAGGTCAAAACAATCAGCCGGTATACCAAAGGTAAGCCGGAGGAGCCTGAAGCCGGACCGGACCAGTGGTTAGACCGAAAGAACCGGGACCGGTTTGGTTTTTAAAAGCCATGATGACGAGCGTGCGTGGACCGCTCTTCCCCTTCGTCTCGCGCACGCACACGCGCACGCACACCATCGTCCGTCAAAGGGGGGAACCCTTCGTCGCCGAGCACGCCTGCCTGCGGGCCTCCTCCCGCCGGAGCACTCGCGCCGCCTCGAATTCTTCTCCCGTCGCCCTCCTCCTCCTCCTCCTCCTCCTTCGTTCTGCTTGAATGGCGTCAAGCGGAGGAGATCCGTCCGGATTCGTCGGTAAGCCCTAGCTTAGCTTGGTGACAGCTCCAATTTGTTCCCGTCTTCTCACTCGCTGCGAGCAATCGAGCAAAATTCCTTCTTCCTTCCTGAGATGCATGCTCCAGCCCGCCCAGTTAGCTCGATTTGGCTCTTCTCAAGACCGCCTGCTAGTATTAGGGTGCGTGTCTGTTACCCTAAACCCGGGCAATTACTGCTGGTAATAGCAATCGCGGCCTCTTTCCCCCAAGAATTCCCACGTTTGAGTCCGCCCCTGCCTCTGGAACCGCGATTTGGTTGTGCTGATTGCGGTGCCATGCTTCCGCGTAAGGGCAAGAGCGTGTGTTCTTTTACCAGGGGAGCCTACGAGACAGTTGCGACATATCGCTCAAGGTGGGCGAAAGAGAGGAGAGACTATACGATGGACTGGCGCGGTAATAGCTTACTGCACCAGTGCGGGCAGTGTATATGATGTGGAGTGAAGGGTCCTGGGAACTTTTGAAGTCTGGCTGGCATTCGAGTGAGCTGCTGAACTGAGTTAATAAGAGCTTGTTTGGGGATGTACCGAGCATCGTGAGATTGTTTGTGTCTTAACGACAGGATATGTGGCAAACGTTTTTCTTAAGGGTGTATGAATGAGCAATTGTACAGCATTTAATAAGAGCTTTCTGATATTTGCTTGAAAAGCACAAGCCCTTTGTTTACATTTGTGGTCGTACGATTCCCCTGGCTTATATGATGTAGTCGGTTTAGCAGTATGCTTCCTTTGTTTGCTTTCAAGTTTTGATATGCGCTGTAGCCTGTAGGAATGCAACTTTCTGCAATTCCTTTTGTGAACTTATCTATGGATGCGCCTTTTATGCAGATTGCATGATTCCGCTACAATCGGAAATTGTAGTTGATAATAACCCCTCAAAGGGTGTAAATACCAAAGAGCAGGTAATACGCTGTATAGTTTATTTTCTCCCCGTATGTGCAAACATTGAAATGTTACTGACGGTTGATTTCTGTTGCATCAGATTCTTTCTAGTACAGATGAGAATACAGCTACTAGCAATGCACGTGGCTCTACCTCCTTAAAATTGCCAAAAGGTGCACAAGAGAAGGCTATTTTTTTGGGAAAAGGTGGGGAACAGCCTTTTGTCTACCAGCCCAATGTGTATGCGCCGCAGCCACAAACACACTATTCTGGAGGTTAGATTACATTTATTTTTCTGTGTATTAATGTTAACACGTACTCTGAGCATCGTTGCACAATGCACAGGAAAAAAAATACATATCCAAGTTACTAATGATCAAGTATGCATTGTTACCCTCTAAATTTGGTTTTTTGACTAGTTATATGATTGATAGATTGATTCTAGTTTCACTAGTCTTCTTTGTTCACCCCTATTATAAATTATTGTTGAAGTGTATATCTTGGCCTTCTTATGAGGGTAGAGAGCAAATTATTCGTTTTCCAGACCTGGTTCTTTAACAAGGCAGCATCTTCTCCCTTTCATGGAATGCTATTTTTAACTTGGATGTCCTTTTTCTTTCTTCTGTAGGATACATGAACCCTTCGGGGCAATGGGAAGAATATCCCCATTATGTGAATATGGAAGGACTCCATTCTGCATCACCTGTAAGTAGCTGGACTACTGAACTTGTTTCATTTTTCTTAATTAACTTTTCCATTAACTTTTCTAAGTGTTTTGCTGAAGACATTCTACAACGACCAGTCATTGATGCTATCTCCTGGATATGCGAACAACCCCCAAATGATGTATGGAACTTATTCTCCTGTTCCAACCGTTGGAGATGGCCAGCCCTATTTCCCTCTGCACTTTCCCTTCTCAAGTCCTTACTACCAGCCGCCGGCATCTCCTAGCATGGGGTACTCAAATTCTGCTACTGGAATATCTCAAGGAGACCCTATGCTACAGCAAGATTACTTCCTTCCTGATGGCCTTCTCTATTCACCCACACCAGGGTATCATCAACCATTCGGGTCTTTCAACAGAGGTAACTTTTCTCCCTTTCAATCTTGTGTTATTGCAGGCAGGCTTTTGATGATTGCAAGCAATGTGCATTTTGATATATTGGTCAGAGCCATGCCAAACTAACTTTGAATTTCTTTTGCAGCACCAACACAACCAAACAATGCTCCAGGATTGTTTGGGCAAGGGAATGTACCACTGGCTTCTGGAATGGTATGCTGTTGGATTTTGCCATGCATTGGTTTATTGTACTTATTAGGATTACACGTGTGGTTCAATAAAAAGGGAGTAGTAAATAGTTATTATTGGAACTCAAATTTGGTCGTTTGTTTTGTTTACTGTGCCCCTTAATTGCCCTGTATTGATAATATGTGTGTTGTTGCAGCATCACGGATCTATGTATGGTTCCAGATCTTATAAGGCACGCCAGCAAGGTAGTAAATTTGGAGGTACTACTCCAAGTTGGAGTTCTGGTGGTCGCCAATTTGGTACTTTCAACTTGAGCTCCAATCAACAAAAGGGGAGCATGCCATTCAGTATTCAGAATGGTGCTCTGGAGTTTCAGAATGAGCAAAACCGTGGACCACGTGCTACAAAACCAAAGAAACAAGACACAGAAAACTCTTCAGTAGATGATAAAAATGAGAAAACCGTTCCGCTGGTTGATAATGAACTGTACAACCGTCCTGATTTTGTCACCGAGTACAAGGATGCGAAATTTTTTGTAATAAAGTCCTACACAGAGGACCATGTACATAGGAGCATTAAGTACAATGTTTGGGCCAGCACAGCTAGCGGGAATAGAAAGCTGGATTCTGCTTATCGTGCGGCCAAAGAGAAAGAAGACCATTGCCCTATTTTCTTGTTTTTCTCGGTAAGACCAGCCCCTCTTTTGGTAGTGTATTTTCCTGTTATGGGAAAATAAGAATGATAGAACAATGATTGTGCTGGATCTGTTATAAGCATGTTCTTCAATTTAGGTTTTGTCTTTGCAGAGTTTTGAATTTGATTGGTAACTACATTTTTTATAGGTTAATGGCAGTGGTCAGTTCTGTGGTGTGGCTGAGATGATTGGAACAGTTGACTTTGACAAAAGTGTTGATTACTGGCAGCAGGACAAGTGGAGTGGCCAGTTTCCTGTGAAGTGGCACATTATTAAGGATGTTCCAAACAACCAACTGCGGCACATCATTCTTGAGAACAATGATAACAAACCTGTAACAAACAGCAGGGACACCCAGGAGGTAAAACTTGTTTTTGGCAGCTTTTGTGGGTCTGTATCTTACTCATTTGGTGGTTAGGGATCTTTTTGTTTGGAATGAGGCTTATATTCATTCCAATGGGTCAAGAGGCCAATATATAACATGTATAGGGTCTACAATTATGCAAAGAACACCCTACACTATCTACATATCTAACGTTTTTCAGTTAAATGGTAAAACATCCAGTGAATACAGCTTTTCTGAAAAAAATATATATATGTTAACCCAAGGAACGAAAAACATGCAGGTGAAGCTGGAGCATGGTCTCCAGATGTTAACCATTTTCAAGAACCACGAGGCGGAGACAACCATCCTGGAGGACTTCGACTTCTATGAGCAACGGGAGAAAGCCTTGCAGGAGAATAGACGTCAGCAGCAGCCTGGCAGCACAGGGCCCAGAAGCCAGCTGATACTAAGGCCCTAGATCTTATGGCCCATATCTCAGACACGTTCGCTAAGGCCGTCCAGCTGAAAGAAACCGAGAACAGTGGAAACAAACTGAGAGCCGAGGGTGCCACCCCAGCTGATAATGCATCCACTGCTACCGCCAAGGTCGAAGAAGGCAACGCAAACATGAATGCGAGCCCTGTGGAGGAAAGCAGTTGATTTATCTGTCTATCATTTAGTAATTTGGAGCGGCAGTTGGATCATATGATGCTCTTATGGAGGTGATAAAGGAAAAGAGCAGGTTGATAGTGTCAAATGTGGGCTGCTGCTTCAGTTGTACAACATCATAGGCTTTGTTTCACCTCCATCTAGGTTATAATTTCAATATCATAGTTTCAAAATTCTCGTTCGTTCTCTTTCCCATTTTCTTTTCTTTCCTCCTATATTTCCCTTTTGCTTTACTTCATGTTGCGCTATGAATGCTGTTCAGTTTTAGTAGTTTAGCCATAAGAAGCCGCAGATTTATGCTGCAGGAGCCCCGCCATATTCTGCAGTTGGATGGTAGTTTCATCTCTCTAGCCCCATCTTTTCTCTTTCTTGTGTATTTTCAGCTTGTTATTCTCTCATCCTTCAATTCTGTAGTGAAGTTCCTTTGTTGGTCAGGTTGCTTCATGGTTCAATTTTATCGTACCAACAGAGAAAAATTATGCAACACATCGGTGGTTAATAGCAGTTAATGCTACATGGTTCAACTATTGTCCGCCATTTTTTGTTCGGGCTTTTACTGTTCTTCTGAACAGTATATGTCTGGCCTCTATAATTTTGAAGGGTTTTCTGACAGCAATGAGAATTCACAAATCAACGCTCCAAATCGAGCTGGGCAATAACTTCAAAAAAAAATTTGACAATATGATTATTGTCCCTTCCTCGGTCTGAATTTCACGAGAGAAAACTACATTCTCCCTCTCAATCTGAACCATCCAAACTCTGATTGCAATTCTGGTGACGTTCATTTATGAAAACTCACAAATGCAGTGAGCAAACCTGAAAGCAATTCGCAAGTCAGTACTCGGTAGACATAACTGACGTACTGAATACATCATACAGGTAACTGGACAGACCATGAACTTACAGAAATTCCACCAAGACAAGGTTACATAACTTTCAGTGAAAACTTGCCATCATTCAGACTGAGACAGGAACAAATCCATGCCAGGTAATTATACATACTATATACTATGAAGCGTCAAAGCTTGCACATGTTCCAGCAGGATGATTATAACGCATGAACAGATCAGCATGAACATGCGGTTGTTACAACAAAAGGAAACCTGCATGATGTTTTGACAAAGGATAAAGCTATTTCTAACACACTGACAGTCTGACGACAACGAAAACTAGGTATGGTCTAAGATAAATATGTGAAGACGGAACTGACTAGGCCCGAGCATACACGTACACTCGGGTGGGCTTCCTGCTTTTGCAGCGCAAATCTATTAATATGATAAATACACAGGGTGTAACTTCTCTCCAGGTTGCTTTTTCCGGATTCTGCCTGATTCAGTCTAAGGTCATCGGTTGGGAGATACAACACCGGAACCGGGCCTTGCGGACAGTGTTCACAACCTCCATCTCCACTTGCTCCAGCATCCTGACAATCTCGGTGAACAGAGGACGGACATCAGGATTCCCATCCCAGCACCTGGTCATAAGCTCCCCAAGGGCAGGGAGGCAGTCATGGGGTATGGCTGGACGGACGCCCTTGTTCACCACAGCAAACGCAGCTTGCACTGCTGTCATGTTTGCAAAAGGTTGGTTCCCAGTTATGAGCTCCCACAGAACAATGCCAAAACTGTAGACATCAACTTTTTGGTTGTATGGCCTGTGCTGGATCATCTCACTGCAAGTTCAAAATAAGAAGTTAGCATATCAGTAACGAACAAAACAAAACACGATAAGCAACAGTTGATCCAATTCTAGTATTGCACAAAGATATGAGCGAAGCACATATATACATAGTTGAAGTAGGCAGGACAGGCACTGTAAGAATCCTCAGCACTACCATAAAAAAGCTAAATCCATATTAGGTTGAGAGTATGATAGTCCAATCCGATGGATAAAAAAGATCAAAATTACATGTTCTATGCAGAGTATGCTCAAGGTGTTTCCTAGCCCACTTGAACATAGCTTGCTAAATTGTCACAGGGACATTAAAAGAACAAATTTAATGCCAAGTATGACAAACAATAAGATGTTTTTTCCTTGAGAGATCAGATGAACATTATAATAGTAAAAACTGAAAATGCTACTTAAAAAAAATAAGCTTTTCAAAATTTAAGACTTGTATGTGCCATCTACTAACACGAAAAATTTAAACTACAGATTAATGTTGGTTTTAGTATGAAGGGGCAAAAGGAGTGCATCTCCGTAGAAATATAAGCAATACTAAATGCGAGCTGTTCAATTTTGATAACAGTCCAGGAGTGTTCAGGTAGTTGATCAAATAGAAAATGGCCAAGCTTGAGCACGTCTCTAAAATGGTTTGAAAACAAGCTGAGGTTGAGCCTAGGTCAGATGGCTGGGTTTGTTCATTAAGTCTTGAAACTTGTGCTCATGTGAAATATGCGTGTAATTTAAGTCCACATGCTTTTTTCTGTTATACTTTGAATTATGCACACGAGAATCACAATTCACAAATCTTCCATTGTTCAATAAATGTAAACTTAATTAAGACCTAGAACTTTCTTACACTAGAAATTTCTTAGAACTACGAAAGTACGAAATAATTATCTTTTCTAGTGGTTTGTCGATCGATTTGAATGGTTTTATCACTTTGGCCTTTATGGTAATTTATCATGATACACCTACTTACTAATAATGGTGTCGTATCATGCCACTCCTACTTAAGTTTTTATAATGGTCTTTATTAATTTAGTGTGATTTGAATATTTTCCATTGTTCATATTTATCTTGAGAGTTGAGATTAACTTGAATTTAGCTTGAATATGGTACAAGTTGAGTATGACCCGCTCCTAATCACAGGCCTGACTCAATTAGATCTAGCTAGATTTTGACGACAAACGTGAGCTAAGCAAAGTCAAAGTCACTCAAGTTTGACTTGTTTGTCCCTAGTTATTCTGGTACAGCAACCACTAAGCAAATACCTAGTTCGCACTCGCGAACCAAATACTAATCTTTTTGAGAGAGAGAAAAAAGAAAGAAAAAACCCACTTTTTGTTAATTTGTACATCTGGTAAGATGAAATGCCTATATTAACACCCCGGCGAACTTTGATGGCATGTCTGCTGAACTACAAGACTAACCCTATGTCTTCTAAAATTGGAGCAAATAACCTCCTGAGGTGGTTTTGGAGGCGGTTTTGCCACCATGGTGGATTACATGGTGATAATTCACCTATGGATAGCACAATTGGAATACACCTCACATTCTTCGTCATCCTCCCTTCTTCCCCTTCTCTTCGTCATCCTCCACTAAGACGAGCCACTGCCAGCCACTGAGGTCACCATCAAGTGCCCTAGTGAGTAGGCACCGTCTACCGCCCTACGGGGCCACATCTAAGGCCACCTGCCAAAAATGGCCCAATCTGGGCACTGTGCATGAGTATGCAAGCTGGGTTGGCCCATCACTTACTAGATGTCATCTTACTTGCATGAATAATTAACGATGGCTTATTAATTAATCAAGTTGCTTGCCATCGTCATTGTTTCATAACCACCCTTCCGCTCCCAACTAAAGATTTCATTTTGGGAGAAGCAAGAAAAAATAGTGTCACGGTGTGAGAAAAGGAAAGGAGGAGCACCATGCAAAGCCGTTACGGATATTGAGGGCTCCGGTAAAGCATCATCAATAAAAGGGAAGAAAGCTACAGTAGTAGCCAAGGCTCAAACAACCGGCAACCTACAACTCTCAAGAATGCAACGGCGTGCACAATATAAGCCACATGGAGGATGACGATAGAGAGGGAAGTGGAGAAGGTGAGGTATGTACCAATGGTGCTAACCAGAGGTGAGTCATCACCATGTCATCCGTCACCGTAGCAAAATCACCTTAAAAAACCAGCTTAGTGGGGTTTTTGTTCCGATTTTAGAAGATCAAGGAGTAAGATAACTTGTTTTGTAGATTAGAGGTTAAGTAGACACACCATCAAAGCTCAAGGGGGTAATATAGACATTTTCCTTTTGCTAGGTAGTTCCTTACTTGCAATTACCTTATTGTTTAGGCAATATTAGATATTATGGGGACATTTGAATCTTTTACGCCCTTTGCTTAGCTTGGCAAGAACAAACTAGTCTATTTAGCTATAGCTAAGAAAGGCAAGAGCATTTGTTTGGCTCTTAGCCCTAAAAGTGTAAATCTAAAGTACGATGTGAGAAGTGAATACTCAAACCTCAATTTTTGGTTAATTTTATTCAAAACAAGAACAATCCCATTAGGCACAAGAAAGAACCCACAACCACTTAACAACATCATGGCCCAAAAAGCATAGAGAACATCGAGGGCTCCTGCGGACGTGGTTGATGACTATTTGTTTGGCTCTTAGCCGTAAAAGTGTAAATCTAAAGTACGATTTGAGGAGTGAATGCTCAAACCTCAACTTTTTGGTTGATTTTATTTAAAACAAGAACAATCCCATTAAGCACAAGAAGGAACCCACAACCACTTAATAACATCATGGCTCGGAAGGCGTAGAGAGCATCAAGGGCTCCTGCGGACGTACTTAACACGATTGGCTCGTCGGTGGACACAGGTGAGAATGGTTGGCTGGCCTAGGGCGGGCACGGGTGACGACGGTAGGATCATTAGGGGGACACGTCTCCCCATGGGTGTACTTGACAGCGGTCTAACTTGCTGAAGGAGCTATTGTGGTTCATCAAGTGTATTGCATGAAGTGTAATTTGTATCCTTCCATGTTGCTCGATACTCAAGAGCTTTCCTAATTAAGCAAAAGGCCATGCTAGGCTAGACTCCAACTAAGCTGGAAAAAAGTATGGTTTGTTTTGGGCCTAAAATCGTCGCCCAAACTTAGCGTAGTAGATCTATCGGATCCGGCCGAAACTGGGTTGTCCGTGGGCCGTAGTTCATTTTTTTGGGCCATACTGAGCTAAATTGCGATTCAAACCTCAGACTGTTGCCCATGCTCGACCCACCAACGCCATCGGGACAAACTTTTTTTCGCTCATGTTACTCACACAGTCACAGGTAAAGGTTTTTCTTGCCCATAGAAGCCAAGTGATGATTGTGGTTCGTCAAGTGTAAAGCGTGAAGTAACTTGTTTTCTTCCAAGTTGCTCAAGAGTTTTTCGCCTAGGAGAAACTCCTCACATTGCAAGGTTTTCCTTGCCGACAGAAGCACTCTTGCTCGGCAAATTATTACTCTACAAAATAATAAGTCTTGCCAAGTATAGCTTGAATTGTCGACGCCGACATACATACTTCTCTTTTACTCTTCAAGTGCCCTAGGGGTTGTTTGGTAAGTTACATCGGTGATGTGTTCGCGTGAGGACAGGACTCGGAGTTACCCCAAATTTCCGTCTGAAAAACACAAAAGAAAAATATGCCTAAAGTTCTCTTGTTTGTTTGGAATCTCAAAGACTCAGGTCCAAGCTTCTACTCTCTTCGCTACCGACCAACCACACTAGAAAGGTAGAAATCCTTGTATCGTTAGATGAATCAATTGATTTATTCAGGTATCTTTAGCTTCTTGTTCCTAGGAACTTCAATCGATTTCAAAGGGCAATGGGATTCATCGTGGCTTTGACGGCAAAGTTGTGATTTCTCACCAATTTGACAACAAGGCAGTGGTGAGGCCACCACGGGCTGCGGCATGGGAGGAGGCTACAACAGTGTTGGATCAAGCTCCGATGTAGATGACGGGCTACAGTGGCACCAATGCCGTCGATGACAGAGACTATGTTGACTCAGCGAAAGTGGCGGACCACTGCACCAACATCTCGAAAGAGGCTGGGACAATGGGCTTTGTTGGCTCGCTTCATTCCTCATGCTGAGGCGCTTGATTTCGATCACCTCACAGAAGGGAAAATTCGGCCAGTGTGGAGGAACTCTTGATGAGATGAGAGGCATGGCAAGGACAGCAATCAAACAACTTGGAGGTTGGATTGAAGAAGCACCAAGGAGAGGAAAAATGTGGGAAGACAGCAACAAAATAGACGCTTATTGTTTACTTAAGTGAACATCTTAACCGCAAAGAATATTCCATGTTTATGCTGCTGTTTTTGTAAGTCAGAAATCTCAGATACAGGAGATGAAAATATTACTGATTAATCGAGTATGAAATTAACTCAATCTTACTAAACTTTCAAACAAGAAAGTCCATCTTTAGCTAAAATTTTTAGCAATTACTGCATTGACAATGAAAACAGTACAGTGAGCACCAAGAAATTTGGTGCTAACTGAAATTGACTCTTGGTCTGGGAAAATGGAGATAGGCAAATGGCAAAAAAAAACTTTCACGAGATTCCTATTCCTTTGTTAGTGGGAGATAGTGGCATATATAATTTTGCAAACAAAACGAGTGTAATAACATAAGTTAAATTGACTTTTTTTGAAAGACACAACAAAGGAAATTTCGGTCACAAAATAAACGTAAGGTCCTAGATAGATTGCTGTCCATTATCTTTTGTCATACAAGATCTCCAATTGACATTCTAGGGACTTACAGAAATGGATCTTCACTCTTGCGAAAACTCACAAATGGAGTAATTGCAGCAACATTTACACATATGATTGAACTAAAGTTGGTCAACCAAACAACAGACTAAATGACCTGAGGCAAGCAAGACAAAAATAAGATTTACATATATAGTAAAATCAACTGGCATACTATCTACCCTCTGCACATGAAATAAACTGAATTCAGATTGGTGCAAATCAAATTGGCCTGCAACAGCTTGCCCCTCTCCAAAAAAAAATGTCTTGAGCCTGGCCAGCTGCGATCATATGTGCATCACACGATGGCTTAGTTATACTTTAAGCTCCTAAAAAATTTGCGGGACAAAGCAAGAAAAGAATAACCTCCAGAAAACCATACTTCCATTGATCTCGTATTAGTTAAAAAAGAAATGAACGAAAGCAGACCCAAATGTCCTGCAGTTAAGACCAACCAAATATTCTTGGCTCAGAAGTAGCAGCTAATATAACTTCTACATGCACCTAAACCAGCAGGTTGGAGCTGCAATCTCTATAAATACCGTTAAGATGGCTATAATAAGATGGTTATAACAAGGTTCCATAAAGCGTTAGGCGCTAGGCGGTGGCCCGGGGCCTAGCGCCTAGGCGGCATCCAGGCGGCAGTGCAGAGCAGCCGGCAGCAAGTTAGAAGCAGAAGGCACAGCCGACAGCAGGTTGGAAGGCCGCATAAGATCCAGCTGCATATGCCAAAAAGGTAGACAGCAAGCACCAACTGTGTAGAAAAATATAAAACGCTGTGCTGCACATTCTCCAACCACTGCAGGCCGCACACGCACATCTCTCTGGTCCTCTCTCTCTTCCTCGCATCTCTCTGCAACCACTCTGGTCCTCGCTTCTTCCTCGCAACTCGAAAGCAGAGGCAGAGCATTGAGCGCCTGAGCGGCAATAGCGAAAGCAGAGCACTGAGCCGAGGGATATGCAGAGTAGGGCGCATGCGCATAAGCAAAAATAAGTGAGGGGAGGGAGATGCAGAGCAGGCGCTGGGCTGGGCAATACCTGGTGTCTGCTGCGGGGGTGGACGGCACCGGCACCGGCAACACTAGGGGAGGCCGAATCGACGACGGGGGAGGCGAAATCCGGCCGCGGGGTGGCCCAATCGATGGCGTGGAGGAGGATTTGACGGCGGGGAAGGCAGATCTGGCGGCGGGGAGGTGGATTTGGCCGTGTGGTGGGGGTCGATTGGACTGACGGCGGCGGCGGACTCCACCTCCCAAGCTTTCAAGCCTCCTGCTTTCCCCACTGCCTTCGCCAAAACCAGGTGCCGAATCCCTAACCGAATGGCTTTTATACCTCGTGCTTTCCCCCACTGCCTTCGCGAAATAGGCTGCCCAGCATTCGCCCAGGCACCTCCGCTCCGCCATTTTCCGCCCCGACTACCTCCGCCTAGGTCGCCTAGGACCGGTTTTGACCGGCTAGGCGGCCTGCCCGCCTAGGCCACCGACTACAGAGAAATCGCGGCGGTCATATGCCGACTAGTGCCTGGAGAATGATTAATCGCCGCCTCAGTCCGACTTTTAGAACCTTGGGTTATAACCTTATGTATCTCTCAGCAGAACAATGAGGAATTACTGCATAAATGCTTTCAAAGGCATGCTGAAACAGATGTAATCCGATACCTTAGATAGGAATAGTTGTTAAACATTAGCACCCATGACCCATGGCCCATCTATAAGCACATATAAGTAAAGTAATATATGAGTTCCTAAAATGACATCCTCTTGGACAATGTTTAAATAGTAAGCAATATTTGAACCCACACCTGCTAATTTCCAAAACATCTCCGGCGGCAGCATGCTTATTTTACATATACAAATATTGATCTGCCAAGCCAGCTTTCAAATGGAGAATAAGAAAACAAAAGGCCAATTATAAAATGACAATTCTGGACAGTATCAGTACAGAAATTTCCAAACAAATCAGCATGCATTTTTGCGCAACTCAAGTCTCTATGCATGTCTGGGAGTGCTAAAATCAAGGAAATTTTGGAGAAATAAGTCAATGGAAAAAAAAAAAAAATATCCAGTCATAACAGACCAGGATAAATTAAGCAATTAGGACTACTACAAGAACATTGCATGTAGCTAGAATACATATACAGTATGCCGCTACCAATAAATATGACCATGTTATGGTAACCGCCATAACTAAAATAAAGAGCAACAGGAACTGCAGATGTCTTAATATCAAACAAAGGTACCGCTTGATCCATACAGTGGCCTTGGGTAATGGTAATGTGAGGAAATGAAACTGAATTGCGTTAATTAGAATAGCATCACGATTAATTAAAATAAACAAGATAAAGAGCATGTTTGTTCAACTTACGGAGCCATCCAACGGTATGTTCCTGTTTCAGGCGTCATCCCCTCAGTTTTTACTTCAATCCTAGCCACTCCAAAGTCAGCAATCTTAATAGATTTATCACCAGAAATCAAGAGGTTGTCTGACTTAAGATCTCTGTGAATGAATCCAAGGCCATGAACATAGGCCATGCCACGTGCAACATCTAACGCCTGCTTCACCGCCAGCTTCAGTGGAACAGACCTGTTCTGCCTCCTATTCAAGAAATTCCTAACAGATCCACCCTTTGCATACTCTGTCACAATACACCAAACCATCGGCTTCCTACATGCACCAATGAACTTGACTATATTTGGGTGCCTCAGCGTTGCAAGCATCATAACTTCTTGCACAAATTGCTGCTCCAACAACTGAGCTTGCCCGGGGTCAGCCTCTGGCTTCTCCAAAAGCTTAATGGCGACATCCCCCCCATTGTAGGTTCCCCTGTAGAGCTTCCCAAAGGCACCTTGTGCAAAGGGCATTCCTATGTGGAGCTTCCCCAAATCAATGGTCCACTCCTCATAATCCTTGAGCGTCTCAGTCGGGAACCTAGTGTCCATCAAAGCCTGTGCCAACGCATCATCACTCAAGGCATGCGACACCCGCCCAGGACGGAAAATGCTGTTCCCAACCGAGTAGCTGGCCACGATGACAGGTCCCTTGAGACCAGGATGGTTAAGCATCCCGGTACGAGAGTCACTAGACCCAACACTACTGTTGTCCACAGACATTGCAATCGAACCACCGTGCATGCTGGTCTGCATGCTGTTAAGGCTATCAATCGACATGTTGGAGCCCTCCCCTAGCTTCTGGTAGTACGCCATGTCGAAGAACTTCCCGCCGCCGTCATGGCCACCCACGGCACCAATGATCCCAGGGAATTTGGCGCCTTCCACCATTCTCCGACAACCAAACCCTCAGCTTCTCCACTCTTTCCTTGCTCCCTCACACAGCTCCCCGGAAGGCGATTACTGCAAAGGAGAGAACCCAACAGAGATTAGAAACAAGAATAGGGCTACAAGAAACTAAAATGATCAGAGCTTTCGTCTTCATCCTGCAAGAACCACAATTTCCACAACCACCAACATGAAAGCCGAAAGGCAACTAAAAATTGATACGCTACAACAAGAAAATCCAAGAAACCCAAGAAGAGGAACACATAATCCATCAATTACTCCAAAACAATCCAAAAAATTGGGAACCTTCACACCAAGCAGGCAACACCCCCATCCTCCCAGAAACCAAATCGAACCCCAAACAGCAAACCCAAGAGCCTCAACAACGACCCAAATCAAAGCAACCCGCGAACCAAACCACATCCACGACCAAATCGACCCCAGCACCCCCACACAACTCGACCCCAAGAGCCATACCGAACCCAAAAGGGCTCACCTTTCGCGCCCGGGACGTCTCAGCGCTGCCAATTCGAACCCGCGTGCCCTCGTCGCCGCACAGGTTCCGGCGATCCGGGGGTCGATCGGGAGCGCGCGGAGCTGCGGAGGAGGCCTCGACGTCGGGAGGCGTCACTGCGGGACGGGTCCGGCGCCGCGGGGCGGGTTGCGGAGGCGAGGAGGGAGGCGATGACCAGTGGTATGGGAGAGAAGGGGAAGGGGAAAAGATCAAAAGAGATACAGTGGAGTCGCCTCTCTTAAGTAAGTGTGCGGGGCATCTTAACCTCACTCGTCACTCATTAACTGCGGGGTTAATTACGTCTCTGGTGATTAGTGAGGGTAATTAATGCGGTACACCGCTATGCTTATTCGTGGGCCACCTGAGTTCGTTGGTTATTCGCGTGTTGGTGAAGGTCTTTTGTGTAAATTGGCGCTTTCCCATGGATTACTTACAGCTGCGGCGTGGCAGCCCTGCTGAACGATGACGATGCAATGTCACACGTGGCATGCTATTGCACAAGCCAATATGACACTTGTCATTTAAAACCCTTTCAGATGTTATAATGTTACTCCATAATATTTATGGAGAAATATGTATGTAGCTATCATGACAAATGTCATTCGGCTTTTCTTTTTTAAAATTTAAAATAAAAAAGCACAATATACCATATGTCATTCGGCTTTTTGCTTTTAAAAAGAGTAAAATTTGACAAATCACCCCTAACGTTACAAACAGCATAGCTAGTATCCTCCTTGGTGTTCAAGGAGGAATATACATGGAACTGTGATGACAAATGGGAATCATTTTTTTTTGAATTTTTTAAGCAAAATCCGACCAACCTCCCTAACATCGCACTAGACTAGTCGAGAAAAAAATTAGTGGAGGAGGGCCCAGGAGGCAATCCACCGCTCATCTCAACCCCTGTTCGAGCGGCCACGGAGCAGTGAGGCCCTCCCAAGAGAATTTGCTTTCGATCGGTCGGCATCCCCTGGTTTTCATGGAGGGATAAGAATAAAGCTACTATAACATATGTAATTCATTTTTTCCTTCTTTTCTGAAAAAGATGAATCTTAAATAGGCAAAGTTTCATTATTGTAGTCAAAGCTTAGTACAAATGGTGACATAACTATATATACAAAGAGCACAACCGCTCTTATTTGTTGTCGTATAAAGAATGTGTATCAACCCATATAACTAGGCTCAATAGAGTTGACAAGTGGATGTTTACTTTGCAAATATGCATGGAGTCTCTATCACATGTGGTGATTCCTAGTAAGAATGTTTACTAGATAAAATACAATCATGTAGAAATCTCCACCAATGAGTTTAGAAGGAAATTTTATGTGGAGCATAGATTCTGTGGATGCCTGTCATTGGAACAACTTCCATTGGAATGTTTATACTAGAAAATACCACATGATATGAGGTAGAGACTAAATACATGTTTGTCAGGTGCACACATAATGTCAACTCTGATAACCTAACTAGAGACGCCATGCACATTCCTCCATATGGGAAACACCACATGGGGGAGAGACTAAATGTCTGTTTGTGAGGTACACATATACATAGCAACTCTGATAGCCTAGAAATACAACCACATATAGATTCAATGCACTACATCAAATACGAGTGATTGTGCACTTCACTTGTATCCATGCCTATGTCACTATTTGTACTCATCTTCGACTTCAATAAGCGAAAGTTTGCCCATTTATTATTATGCTTTTTCTATAACCATATCAACAACCTCGGTTAATAAGTTCAAAGGGAAATTCCATAGGGATCTCTAGAGCATAGAGTTAGTGCATGTTTGCCAACTGTAATACAACATATGCAACAACCTCAATAATGAGTTTATTGGGAAATTCCAGTTTCCACGTGGAGTATACATTATGTGTATACCTATCAAGTGTGATGCAATAGGCACAAAAAACAATTCAATGACGGATTCGTATACATAGGGAAACACTACATGGCGTAGAGACTCATCACATGTGTTGTCAGGTGTATATCCACCTATTAACTCAGATGAGCCTCCAAACATGGTTAGATGCACATTCAATGCATTATAACAAAGTAGTACATTGAATGCATATCTACTTGTATGTTTGGGTTTGTCATAGTTTACAAGTAAATGTATACTTAGTGAACATGTAACGAGTCTCTATGCCATGTGCCTTTTTCCTATGGTGCATCACATGTGGCAAACATGCACGAAATCTATGCTTCTCATGGAGTTTCTCATGAACTATTTTTGGCGAAGATTCTCCATGAACTCTTGGATGGAGGTTGCATTACCTTTAGCAAATATGCATTAAGTCTATGCTCCAAAGCACCACAAGAATGTCCTCCCTATGAACTCATTGACAGATGTTGTGGTGAATGTTGCATCTATAGAGAACACAAAACCTAATTATTTGTAATTGTAAAGCATACCTAGCTAACTTCTTACCCAAAGAGTAGAATGTACAAGTAGCCAATTGACCATCAATGATCTTCAATTTTTTTTCTTCAACATGGAACATCCTCTCCAAACACATACAAATATAGCCAATATAATGTCAATAGGAAATAGGATCTTCCATGCAGCAAGATCTCCAAAAACCATTAACATTAGTATAACTACTTGTCGGAAGAAGTACCTAGGCACAACAATTAGCTAGAACTGTTCCAAAACAAAATTGATTAGATTAAGCAACAAAATCATATATTTAATAAAATACAACAATGAACTTATTTGTAACTAGCTCCTACCTATTCTGCATTGTCTTTGCAAATTTGCTTTAGTGGGTGCATACTGCGAAAGTTGGTAGTAGTTGCTTGTGGCAAGGTGTCAATTCTACCTCAATGCAGGTAGCCTCTAGGGGGTTCAATGGTTTTATTTGACCATAGGTCCCAGCACAATAATGGGTTGCAAGGGCGCCGATGATTGTGGATTTACCAACGATTGGCTGGTGGAGCTAAAGGGCGACTGATGATGTCCAAGGGACCAAGTTAAAGAGGGTTAATGAGAGGAGGTAGAGTGGCAAAGTGTTGTGGAAAGGAAGGCATGCCATGGGACAAGGGACTCATCTATGAGGAAGAAAAAGAAGAGGGGAGGAGGTTCATCTGGGAAAGGAAAGAAGAAGAGGGTCGGTGGACTACAACACCAAGTGACTATGTTCTAATAGTGGACGCCCACTAAATTGTAAACACCCCCTCCAAAAAAACTCTAATATTATTAATTGTCAGTTCTTCCATTCTAGTTAGACGATTTGTGTTCACGGGTAGGTTGGCAGGGTGGGGATGACACTATCTAAGTATATGGTCTTGTGCAAATGGCAAATGTGTTAACGGGGTTATCACTGCCAAATTATGCATAGAATGGGATTCTTTCCAATGGACTATCTCTTTTACAAACTTTATTCTATTGCAAATATTTGATTAGGAAATTACCATGTCACCTCTATTTTCTTGATTTTGGTTTAGCTCTCTAATTTGATGTGTGTGTGTGTGTGGACCCGAAAATTAATTCGAACCCTATGTGTTTACCGTGCTAGTCCCATGATCAGTAGCTAGCACACACATATTACATCATTGCATCATTTCTATACACAAATAAATAAAACAGAGCAGCACATAATATTGAGCAGTCATACAAGGGTCTACATGACCAAGTTTTACACAAATGGGCTAACCGTCCAAATAGTTCACTTAAGAAAGTACTTGCAGTGAAAATAAATGACAATTAAGATATGGGGTCCTTGTGGTATGCCATAACCCATAGGAAACCAACCAAGTTAATGCTTTAGTACTTGGCATCATCATCACCAAATCCTATGGTATAAAAATAGCCAACCGAGAGATCTTCTTCCTTTTGCTCTGATTTTTGTGCAACATTGTACTCCACAAGACTTTAAAGCAACATTTATAATATATGCAATCTCATATAAGGGATGGCTGTCCTAACTAGTTTATTTTTGCATAAAGCGACTTTATTTGCAATAGGACTTCCTTTTGTAGGTGGGGGGAATAGTAAGAGAGTGGAAATGGTCGAATAGAGATTTCCTAAATTGGTTCTATCGGGGGAATCAAATTGGCCCAAATATTTTAATTCCTTGCACGATTGTGGCATTCACTTCTTTGGCCTGCCTTCTCCTGACTCTTCGGCTTCTCCAAGAGAGACGCAACAGAACTCACCAGAGAGAGATGGGGTTTCTCCTGCTTACTTGGATGATCGAGCTTGTGCACTAGTACTATACAAGGCAATGGAGAACCATGGCTACGACCCAAGGCCATTCCTTCCTCGTAGTTGCGAGGTTCAAGTGGTTGAGGGCCGTAATGGAAGGTCTTGGGTAGTAGAAGGTCGGGTGTCACTACGGAGCGAAGACTTGGCCATCGCCGTTCGTCACCATCACCCCAATGCCACATGGTCATGTACTATTTCCAGAACATTGAAGATATTCTTAGAGATTTCATTACCGGAGTTTAGAGATTCCGGGTGCGAGATGTCCAACCCTGTCCACTAGGAACTACTCATGTTAGGCTATCATCACTAAATGATCGAGATGCTCTGGTTTATGCTAGCCCCCGCCAATTCCATGATGTCTCAATTAGTTTTCAAAAGCATAATGAAGGAAATAATTAGAAGGGTATGAATTTCAATCGGGAATGTTGGCTGATGTTGGTAGGTTTCCCCCTGGATTACTGGAGCGTTGGTCACATATCCAATGCAATTTAAAACTTTGGCAGTTTACTGGTTTGGGAGAAAGATCTAAACAACTTGGAGATGGCTTTCAGGGTGAATCTTGGAATGTCCTCTGAAATTATCCATCAAAATCCACTTGGAGGCTTGCCGGCAGATGAAGAGCCCCACCGAAGAATGGAGGAGATCTGCACCCTTTTCCGCCACAATCCTTTCATGATGGCTTTCATGGAGGGGTACAAAGGCCACGACAAAATGGCCAAAATGGTCCTAGTGGTGACCAGATGGAGCAAATGATGGTAACCATGCATGGTGGAGGGCACAGTGGTAATTTGAATGGTCATCATGGAGGCAACTGGTGACATGGGTTTTGGGTGACGTGGCATCCCAATTGGCACATGAATTTATGCATCACGATTTAGAAAAGGATAAATTCGGTTTATGCCACGGGTCTAATTGCACTTTTGGTCTATGCACTATTTTTTTTTGTCTAATTCAGTCTGTGCCACCCAAACGCAAAACTTGCTCGGAAAATGCCATTGAAGTTACCTTCGGTTGAAATTTGTTGAGCTCTCGGTCTTAGTTAAGTCTGAAACATGACAACTTTCCAAAAATTCCCAAGAGTAAAGATGCCACTAGACTATACTCTGACCTCTCTCACCCATCTCCCTCTCTCACTCTCTCCATCTTCTTTACTCTCCTAGACCATCCCAAAACCCTAGCAATAGCGGCTCTAGCCCTAGTCCAAATCCATCGACTTTGGACCAAAATTAGCTTCAATCCATTTGCTACAGATGCGATTTCACTCCTCAGAGTGTTGGATCTGGGGTAAAGGCAAGCGGATCGAGGATCTGAAGCAACAAATCAAGATATAGATAGTTTGTGGGTTCCTCTAGGGTACATGCATCTCACTCCCCTCTATTCCTTCGTTGTTGTTCTTCGTCTCCTCCTCCCGATCCTTTGTTCATACTACTTTTTGCTAACTTTTGAACTGATTTCCCTAGTGTTGTTGCATCCAAGGTTAGGATTTATTGACACAAAGTTTCACATATGTCCAGGATGGCACTTCTCAAAACCTCCGGGATTCGAGTGGCATTTCTAGAATTGTTGAATATGGGTAACACTAATCATTTATCATAGTAAAACACTTTAACCTAACATCGTGAGAGCTCCAACTTGTTAGAGAGTAACAGCAGTGATATTTTCCGAACAAGTTTTGTGTTTAAGTAGCATGGACCGAATTAGGGGGGAAAACAGTGGTATAGTCCGAAAGTGTAATCGGACCCCTAGAATTTACCAAAATTTTCCTTTAGATAAAACAAGGGACCCAGCTGTCAGCCACGTTTCGCTCTTCTTCGGTTCTTCCTCGTCTCTCTCCCCCATTCCCCTGCAGATATCCACCACCACCCAAAGTCCCAAACCCACAACCACAAAGCAGCATGCCATCGAAGCATCTCAATCCAAATTGAATCGAAGGCTAGGGAGGAGAACCGCAAGGCTATTGGGTTCGCCGCTGCTCATCCCGAATGTGCTATTCCGGCGCCCTCCCGGCACCTCTCCGGCAGGCGGGGGCGGGTCATCGCACCCTCCCGGCACTGGCGGCTCCCCCGTTCGTCCCAAAGTTTCGCCCGCACCATCACCGAAGAAGCCACCCTCTTCGCTTCACCTTGGCCCGCGCCGCCGAACACACCTCCAGGCCTCCTTCCACCGAAGCACGCATCCGCGGATTCTTCCCTTCTAGACGTCGTCGTTCTCCACCCCTCCTATACTGGACTGGCGTGGGCACTCGGATGGTTTCTTCTTGTTTCGGTAAGGAGCCCTAGCCTGCTTGGCTGGATTTGACTGTTCTAAGATGCAGGCCGCTGTATTTCCTGGTTGTGGTTAGGCCAATTGGTGTGGGTCCTCGTGAGGATTGCGTGCTGCACGCAAGGTGCTTGTCGAATTGCCGTGATGTGACCATGAGGGCTGTGGCGATACAGCACCTTTGGGTTAGGAGATGCAAATTATGGAGACTATTTGCGGTCTTTTTTTTTTAGTTGAGATCAGTCCAGCTTTCTATTAGACTTCCTGTGGAATTTATTCTCCTTGAACGAAAATTGAGAAGTTTGAGGGCCTGTTTGGGTTCGATGGACAAGGTTGAACCCTTGGCAAGTTGGAAATTGGAACATTAGTTAGCACCGTAACCCAAATCTGGCAAGAGTAAGAAAGGGGGCCGAAACTCCCATAGGAGGTCAATTTTTAGTCAACTTGGTATCACCGATAGTCAGATATATTAGTGCATTTATTTCTTTGAACTACTTTTCCTAGATTACCTAAGTGTGGATTGATGTCAAGTAAGTGTATTTAGAACTAGAATGCTTAAAATGAACCCAAGTGCAGCCCCGTTTGGAATGCGGGAAATTCATCCTGTTCTTGCAGATAATGAACTGATTCAAGTGAAATTCATGCGTTCCAAACAGGCCCTACCTGTTCAAAATCTTTTATGTTTTAATAAGAAAATACTTTATTTGTTTCTTTAGGGTTTGAGCTTAATATGATTCATTTGGTAATCTTATTTTCCTATTACAAATTGATGATGGGTTTAGTAGGGTACTTTTGTGAATTTTAATTCTTTTTTGTAATGGTAAATAGTTGAAATTTAGTTTTGCAATGACAAATTTGATCTCCTAGGATCATGTACCTCTGTGTGTGTGTGTGTGTGTGCGCACTAACTTTGTGTACCTTACAAAAATGTTTCTTAAATTGTGAGTTACTTCATGTAATTGCAGGGTGTGCTGCTGGTACAACTATTGCTAATGTGGATGACCACACTGAGAGTGAAGTTGCAATGGGGTACACGATGACCCAAATCTGTGATAAATTTATTGAGTTCTTTATGCATGAGAAACCACAAACAAAGGACTGGAGAAAAATATTGGTGTTTAGAGAGGAGTGGCGAAGATACAGACCACACTTCTACAAGCATTGTCAAGCGCGCATAGATTTGGAGATTGATTCCTCAATGAAGCAAAAGTTGGTTGTACTTGCTAGAAAAGTTAAGAAGGTATGATCTTTTCTTTTTGACGGAACAACGGTAGGCTGTAAGGCCTACCTGAACTAGAAAGTATGTTCTTATTTGATCTCTTTGTGCATCCTCACCTTTTTTAAGTCTGTTTTGACAAAGATCTATTTCTCAAGATAATCTTTTTACACGCAATATTAAAAAAACCAGATATTTATATTACACAATAATATTGTAGGTTAGGTGCGCCACAGTCAATCAAGAGAAGTGTTATATGCATCGTATCATGATATTCTGAATTTGCTTCATGTTTACACTCAATTTCTCAGATTGACGATGAAATAGAGAAGCACATGGAACTCTTCACAGAGCTCCGAGAGAATCCCGCTGATATTAATGCTATTGTTGCGAGAAGACGAAAGGATTTCACTGGGGAGTTCTTCCGCCATCTTAATTTTCTTTTAAATGCTTATAATGGCCTTGATGAGCGAGATGGTAACTATCTACCTTCCAACAGTTTTTGACTCACAAACTGCACTTGTTTAATTTATGCTTTATTTTTCGAGTATCAAGCTGATTAGCCACTAACATATATGCACAGTATGAAAAGGATATTGAAACAGACCCAGCATTGGATTTTGGAGCAGTTCTTGAGAACTTGCATTATGATGTCTGGTTTCAAACAGTTGGAAAAGAAAAAAGAAAAAAAGTTAGATGTCACAGTTTAGAAGCCTTGGCTAAATCGTATTTATTTAGTCTATTTTTACTGCCTTGGCTGGTTGTTTTGTTCATCCAATCAATCTATTCTGTCAAGCACGTGTGTCCAATTAGTATCAATTTGTTGCGGTGTGAATTGGCAAATAAATGTGTCTATTTCATTTTAGTTCTAGTCCCAAATATTAAAATACTTCATGAGCTTGCTTTTCTTTTATGTGCTCAGAAAGTTCTTTTTATCTCTACATTATGCAGCAATTGTCAGGCTTGGGGCTAAGTGTCTATCTGCAATTCATGCATATGATTGCACACTGGAACAATTGGATATTGATTCTGCTCAATCAAAGTTTGATGATATACTGAATTGTTCTTCACTAGATGATGCCTGTGACAAGATAAAAAGCTTAGCTAAGGCTAAAGAACTTGATTCGTCCTTAATTCTTCTGATTAACAGAGCTTGGGCTGCTGCAAAAGACTCTAAAACTATGAAGAATGAGGTTGGTCTCAGATTCTCAGTGAAATTTAAACTATGTTTTACAAGCTGTCCATATTTAAATCATGATTTCTTGCTACATATATTCTTGCCCACCTAAGCTGTGGGGACACTGAAGCACCTCACGTCCTCACCCATAATGGGGCATTGCGCTGGTTGCCCCACCATTTATCAACATTGATCATTGAGGCAAGTAATATCTTATTGATTGTGCTTCAGAAGAAGCAAGACAATAAGTAATGAAAAAATACGGTGCACTGTTATGTACAAAACGCAAAATAGCAGTTTGGCCTCTGATATTGCGTAGTTCCACCAGGTTATATGATGTTTTTACCTTTCTTTTAATACTTCAGTCTCCAGAAGGTAACAGTATTTTATAAAACACATTTACTTCCAACTGCTACATAGGGAAGCAAGGAAAATTTATAAAAAGTTTCCTTTTTGTTCTTTATACTTTCTGTTCCATGCTATTTACGTGCTGCAAATTCAAATTCAAATGCAGCCAGGCAGCACTTGAAGAAAAATTTAGATAAGACTTAGTGCAGTAAGTTGTCATGATACGAGTTAGACTAGCTAACTTAATTAACCATATACATTATGCTCCAATTTTTAAGTATAAAATCATTACCTGTGCTGTCAGGATCATTTATGATACTATTTGCACAAAAAAATTGCTATACCTCACATTGTATATCAGTACCAGATGTATCTGGAACTGGTATGTATTAGACCATGACTATTCATACAATGTAGAAAGTACGATAGTGTACTTGGAGCAAGCATACCCTTTATATGTGCAATATCACAGCTCATGATCTTCACAAAATACCCTTTATATGTGCAATATCATAGCTCATGATCTTCACAAATTGTATCTCATACATAATTACATAAGGAATAAGATTTCCAAATTCATATTAGGTGCATTCTATTTTCATTCTCTTATTAGATTTCCAATTCAAGATATTGTATAAATCGCTTAGCGTTTATCCCTTGTGTGTGTGTGTTTTGACTGCAGATTTTTCTCTTGTAATTAATGTTGATTTAAGATTTCGACTAAGGTACATGTATAATATTACTAGCTAAAACATGTAGAGAATGTGTGTTTATGTGTATTTATCGTTCCATGACATAGGTCAAGGATATAATGTACCATATTTATACAACTACAAAGGAAAGCCTCAAAAGCATCTCACCTCCAGAGATGAAGCTTCTGAAGTACCTACTGAATGTTGAAGATCCTGAAGAGAGATTTGGTGCTCTTGCAACTGCTTTCTCTCCAGGAGATGAGAATGAAGCCAAGGATGAAGATGCTCTTTACACGTAAGAAATTATTGATAAAGATATTTATGCAAAAGTTCCATTTGTTTCACTGCCTGCAAAACTATATTGTGGTATGGGTTCTAACATAATCTGTTGACATATTTATTGTGCCACATGCATCTAGTTTTTTTTTATATTCCTTGTTTTTGTTAACATTATTTGAATGGGTTGGATTGGTCGATTGGGAATGTTAATTCTATTATTGTTAAGATAAGGATTTGCCGGCGTTGACATGCTCCACTGAGCTATCATTTAATGATATGTAAGCATTAAGCTGACTTGTCTAATATATGCCCCAATCTGGTCACAAAAAAACAATATTGCCATTGGATGCATGGAGTCAAATCTTTCGAATATCTTTATAAAAATATAAAGATTGGCTGCATGAAATTTAGTAAATCTGTCATCCAAAATACCTTCATAATAGTATATTTATTACGTTTCACAAATGTGTTACAATGAAACTATGAAAGTCAGTGGCCAAAGAAATATCTTGAAGACTTTGAAAAAAAATGGCAATTTTTTGTGACCAGTGGAATCGAACTTTACAAGCGGCTATCATTTATCCAATTCTAGTGTTAGACTTAAACAAATGTAGCTCATAGTTCTTGCTCTGGCTTTTTCCCTTAACGTTTTGCTCAACTATTCATCGTTCCAGATTACCTAGGTGCTACATTGTACCTCAGATTCCTTCTATCCAGGAAAAGTCAATAATGCAGAACCATGTACACTGAATGCTAAATGGATCAGGAGAACATTGTTTTGACTCCTTGTTGATGCATTAGATTTGCAAAAGAAAATAAGGAATGCTATGAATATCATGTGAAAATTAGTGGAGCATGTCTTCACACTTACAAACTGGTATGCCGTATGCGAAGGCCCAGAATGAAGTGAATTTGTTTTGCTAGAAAACAAGCTGCTGATCTAGGCACCATAAACTGATCGATAAGGGGGTACCATTTTATTTCAGTACAGGTCCTTTCGTTTGAGCTAAGGTGGTTATTAGGAATTGTATGTGTGATAAGATAGTTTCCATGCGTTTTATTTAGACTGCTTATTAGGCATCATTGTTTACTTGCAGAACTCCCAACGAACTCCACAAATGGATCAAGATGATGCTTGATTCATACCATCTCAATAAGGAGGAGACAGATTTTATGGATGCCAGAAAGATGAGTGACCCAGTCATCATCCAGAGATTAATTT
Source organism: Ampelocalamus luodianensis (assembly GCA_036346255.1). NCBI lineage: Eukaryota > Viridiplantae > Streptophyta > Magnoliopsida > Poales > Poaceae > Ampelocalamus > Ampelocalamus luodianensis. Next base: position 43,099,987 of record CM070631.1, read on the forward strand.
TGCTCAAAGAGACGATTGAGGAAGAATACATGAAGCAATATGTACATCCTGAGGAGCAAGACTCCGAGGACCAAGAATCAGAGGACAACGAAGTATCGGAAGAGTGAGCCCGTATATGTTAGTATCTGTGACTTGGAAAGAACCCATCCGGTCAAGTAGAATATTGCAGAGAAGATAATTTTGTAGTTGCTGACATAGCTGAAGATCCATAGTTGAAGATTGATCATAATTTGTAGTGTGCTAGGTGGTGGTCTTGCAGCTTTACAGGTACCTTGTTATAAGCTCAGGTTTAGCTAGAGCGTCATGTATACCATTGCAGTAATCATTTATACTGTAATACCTTGGCACGATTGAGAGCTCGGAATGTCCCCACTACACTTTTCGCTCTCAAGTTTAAACCATTATTACTAACAGTTTCAGCACCACCTCTCTAATTCAAAGCCTTAGAACAAGTTATCCTACAATAAGAATATCAAGAATCAAGATAACAAAAATAAGGATAAACATTCGCATGTAACTTGAGACCTTGTACCTAAGAACGTTCTTGGGACCTTGTACCTAAGAACGTTCGGGACTATGCGCCTGAGAACAGCTGCAACCATGCGCTAGGGAGCAATGAATGACAATGATACAATTAAATAGACTATTACCATATATGCATTCATGACTTATCATTGCCACACACACTAGTACTATTTATGATCCACGCAACTACCATAAAGTATCAAATGTTCACTAATCAAGCTTGCAAATAGATGAGCTAATTCTCTAATATATCAACTAGGTAACTAAAGGTGATATATCAATGATTGCTTAAGTATGTGATTTGTATGTGCTGCTCCCATCTTATGCATATTGCCTTCAATAGTGATCTAAAAACAACAACAAAATAAGAGTAAGTCTAAAACTTAGCAAGTAACGTGATAAAACATAGGCATCAACAGTTAATAATCAATTATCTTGTAACCGTAAACTGTGCCGTACTTCTTCTCCATCGTTGGCATGGTAGAAGAACAACGGTGGCATCAGCACAGCAGCACTAGAGCCGCAGCCGCAGCCGCAGCAACCAAGTAGGGTTAAAATTGCAGCACCTAGCGGCAACCCTGTCCAGCGATTAGCGTCGCACTAGCCGCACGCACGGCTCCTGGTGCAAGCTGCTAGTGTTGGATACTTCACTTATTTTCTTGACAAGTGGATAACTACATGAATCAACCTCGTTGATGTCGACAACTATCATTGGCACTCGAAGTTTCTAGTTGACACAAGATAAACGATGTGTTGAGTTGTGTGCAGAGGACAGCAAGTGATCAGGAGCTGTAAAGGTAAATGGATTAGCATAGTAGAGTACTTGAGCTGTATAAGTATTAAAATATTCTTGTTTGCATCAGTAGGTTAGTGTCTAGTCGGTTCATTATGCCTATAAAACCAGGTGTACTGCATGTATAGCTATGTTAGCTTTTAGGCTTTGGATGTATGTGAGCTTGACAGCTTTCTTCTGTTTCATTCTTGCTTTCTTTGGGTGTTCAATTCCCAACACATAGCACCATGCATGAACGGCAAGCAGCTAGCAGCAGCACACACATACGCATGCAGCCATGCACAAGCACAGCCCGGGGGAACCCAGCAGCAAGCGACGGCAGGGCAGCAGCGCGGCGGGTCGGCAGCGCGGCGGCGGCGGCGGCGGCGCACGTCAGCGCAGCAGCGGCGCGACGAAGCAGTCCGCAGCGGGCGTGGAAACCGAGTATGGCCCGGTCGGCGCGCACGAGGCCACGACGTAATTGAGACAAGCACGAGCTTTGGCTCATGCAAAAAGACAGCAAGGTTTCATTCCATGATCTTGTATTGCAAATGTATCACCAGAAGTTTTCACAGGGTGACTGATGCCGAGTTTTTTTTTTCTCTCATTTTGGCCCCTTTTTATTGTATATCCAAAAATGACCTCTCCTCGAAACTATTTATAGAAATGACCCTTTTCTCGGTACAAGTACGAATGGCGCTGAGTTTTAACATGTCAACGCCGGCCGGACCTCGTGGCGCTGACATATGATGCTACGTCAGATCATGGTGCAACGTGGGAGCTAAGTATAGGAGCGGAGCTAGAATGGGTTTCCGGTATGCACCGGCACCGGCACCGGCACACCCAAAAAAATAGAGAACCAGCAGGAGGTATATATGAAATCCAGTCACTAGAGGCGGCCGGCGGCTAGATTGAAGGAGCTTTCAACCATGGAGCAAGACTCAGCGAGCAGGAGGATGACGAGAGCACTAGCAGAGCGATTCAATGAAAACAAGAGCAGGTTTAGCTAGCATCCACATGGCTAAGGCCCACTGGCCCACAACCCACTTAATAAAAAACACTCTAACATGGAGCGATTGGTGTTGATGCTATTTTGATTTGAGCCACTCGAGCGGCGTGGGTGCGCTGCGAGGACGCGAGCTACAGGTGGAGCGACGAGTTCGCGGCCAGGGGCATACAGAGAAATGCGGGATGCAGACGGCGGCGGGGCTAGTTCGCGGGCAAGGGCACACAACCAAGTAGCAGCCAAGCAACACACGTCTTGCCGACGGAGTGGGCGTGACCAGGGAAGGTTGGTGCAGCGAGGGAGTAGGTCAGCTCTTGATTTCCATGCTATAGCACTAGCACGGAGAGGGCGTGGCCAAGGAATAGGTCGGCTCTTGATTTCCGTGCTTTAGCACTAGCACACCAGGCTTAACTCCTTTTTACTACTAACTTGTGCCTCGATCTCAATGTCTAATAGAGTTGTGGTGCATTAGTCATTTAGCCCTCGTACTCTCTCTTAGTCTCTTACACTTTTGTGGTTTTTTTAACGGTTTTAGGAACAAGACCAATGAAATCAACACAAAATTATGCTAGAGCTGTGACAATTTAACGTTAAACCGAGTTTTACCTATGCTAAATTTTTGCCCTGGGTCTTTTAATTTTCTTGTTCCAAAGTATGAAATCAGGTCGTTTTCATTATATAGTTTTTAATATTTTATTCACGTAAGACCTTATCTGAACTATTTGCATTGTACTTTTACCAACTTTCGAACTTATTTGTATTGGACTTATGATAAGACTTTACACTTGTCTGTGAAGTGTACACACCCATTGAAAGTTTTCTAACTCCCCACGGAATAGGGCATAGATTTCTGAAATCTTTCAATAGGTTAGTATTACTTAATTAATGCACCATCAGTCCTTAGGAGAAGGAAGGTCGGACTGTCAGAAGAAATATACAAAAGGCTGCTGTTGCGAGTTGGCTGACTGCATGCGGTAAGCGCCAACAATACTTGGCGTGGTGCTAATTCCTAAGTCGTGCGCCAGGTTATAGTAATGCAAGGTGTTCCAATGAGGACATATGTACTATGAGGCCCTCAAACCTGCATTTACCTGCATACATCGTGATCCAAAAGAGATGTAAACATACACAACGAGCGAAGACAGCAGGTGCCATTTGTAATTAAGAAGGTTGATCGGTTCGAGAAAGCATCAATTACGTTCATATCTCGAAAAATAATCCTATAAGATCTGGTCCAATTCCATCAGTGTAGACCCATTTCACCGCGTGACACGTGTCTTTTCACGAATCTCAAAGAGCATAGCTCAATAAATCACTGATGTGAATTTTCACGAATTAAATACTGAAAACTAGCATGTCATGCTTTGAGATTCGTGAAAAGACACGTGTCACACGGTGGAATGGAGTCTACACTGATGAAATTGTGGACCAGATCCTATAAGATTATTTTTCGTTGTTTCCTGCGCAAGTATGCATGCAAGATGGCTCCACATGGTGAAGGAGAGTTTAAACCGCAGCCGAGAGACTAAGATTACGTAGCAAACATTCCCTTCTTCCAAGGTGACAATTTTATATGGTTGAAGGGCGCCTTTTATAAATAATATGAGTTGGTTTTTTTAGATAATATGAGTTGATTTGATAATTTGAGGACAACTTAATTTGTGGCAATTCGGATGGAAACACGTGTCTGCATTACTATTTATATGAGTACAAATGTCTATATATATAATTATATATACATTAACGTTGTAAAGCGAATACAACTATATTATCAGATGGGCTAGTTGGAATAATACATGATTTACTCAACATAAATTTTCTAGTCCCACTGGCTTCTTTCAACCTACATTTCAACCTACACCCTTCTACACCCTTCCTTGGAATAAATGGATACACCACCTCACTCCCTGCCTACAACCCAATCGCGCCTCCCTCCCGACCCTGGCTCAGGAGGCGAAGCTAGGTGGGGGCGGGGTTAGGGTACAGCTAGAACGGTTCAAACCCCCGGTCGGATTAGGTTTTGGGTCGGGCTCAGAAAAGCCCGGTCTGAAACCTGGATTTCGTGTTTTTTTTTCTAAAATATTAAAAATTAATTCTTGGTGGAATAAATATTAATATTTAATTTCTTTTGAGAATAATAAATGTTTTCCATTATTTTTATTGTTATTCTGGGCTTTTTGGGACCGAAAATCAAGACTGAGCCGAAAAAAACGGATTAGACCACCCGTGAACAGGTCTAGGTGCAGTCGAGAGAGAGTTGGCTGAGCTAGGTGAGTGCGGGGCAGGAGCCAAGTGGGGCGCGTGGACACAGGTTGAGTCGGTGCGGTGGGTTAAGTTGTAGAATAGCTATTCTACACATGGTGTAGGATAGATATATATGTGTGTATATTTATAAAAGTGTTAATTAGTTCATGCATTTGGATTGTATTTGTGCCCAAAAAAAAGATTGTTTACGCAATGGACATTACTTGTGCTAAACAAGGAGGATCTGGTTGGCCATGCATTGGCCTGAGCACGCCTGTAGGTTAGCGCCAAGATTGTTGCGTGGTGCTGGTGACAAGGGCACTGATCTGCTGCTGAACTGGGTCTGGTACTGACATGTTTAACCTCCCGTCCGTGCTGGCGTTGAGAAAATGGACTATTTTTGCAATTAGTTTTCAGGCGAGTCCAATTTTGAAAATAGAATTAAAAAAGGGCTGAAATGAGCAAAATATACTAATGCCGATGTGTATGATCATAAACTGACGCGAAGATGAAAACATGCACGGCCAGATCCTTCCCTGGTGGAAATCACCTGTGAGTTAAGGGAGGTGCCCAAACAAAGCAATTTCTAAGAAAAAAAGGATTCAATGAAAACAAAACTGCAACAAGTAGTACCTCTGTCTCAGAGATCTCTCCCACGGCTCAGCATTGCTTAAATCCTGCAATAATCTCACAGACCAAATTGACTTAAGCGGCCGCTAGAGTTGTAGATCGTTCAATTCCAACCCTAAAAGAAGCATAATGGATATATATATAACAGTAGCGCATAACTATCCCTGAATGGCATCCATTAATCCCATGTACAAACTTCAGAGAATAGTTGTTGCAAGGCAGAGTACGAATGTCATTCCATCCAGAATGAGTGAGTGACGAAGGAACAAATCTTCACTTCCGACGTGTGTATATATGCCCACAAGAGTTCAGCTCACACCTCACACACACAGGCATTAACATCATTAACACACAATTACAAGTTTACAACATCATTACCACACAATTACAAGTTTACACCATCATTACCACACAATTACAAGTTCACAACAAATAACCCTTCAACCAAAAAAAAAGGTTCACAGCGATATACACGTCTGCCTATTAATGGACAGTGCATCATTTATGTTCTTGAGATGAACAGTCTACAGTTCCTAACGTGTATATATATGCACAGAAGAATGAACACCCTGCACACACTCAAAACACCCAAGCCTAACATTTCGCCCTGTTTGGATAAATGCCTGTCTTGTCCAGTCCTGAGCTACTATAAATCCAGATGCCACCAGCCACAATGTACATTGATATGGCACACAGAACTACGGAAGGAAATGACACAGCCGACTGCAGGGAGATAATGAGGAGAAAGATTCAGACTCATGAGCTGAGGATGGTGTGAGAATATGAGATTCAGCATCGGAAACGGATGACGATGCACGAAATATCATCCTTGCTCGTCCTTGCAAGTGCCTCGGATGTCAATCTCTTTGCTGCGGCCTGCGGGTCCTTGATTGACTTCACCAGATCAACAGCTTCTTGGTTTTTTATTACCTTTACACAGCAAAAAGATCGTCAAGAAATGGTTTAAGCAAAATTTAGGAACACAAGTCAGAGAACATAGGTGACTCAACATGTTGATTTGTTATTCGGGTATATATGGATTTTTTTTTTGCATATGAACAAGAAACTGAACTATTTTAACAGGGGTAACTAAATTATATTGTTTGCAAGGATTGCTGATGTAACTTCTCGAGGAACATGTCACAAGTGACTTCATGAAACTATAATCATTTCCTGGCCATTTACTGCGTGAGGCCAAGAGGTAGACTCTAGGAAAAGGTTACAGGACAAAATGCCCATCTTAGCCAAGTGGCCACATCAGTCTTAGGAAGGTTATCGTGATTCGTGAGATCTTGAGTGAAAAATGGAAAATACAAATTAGGGGAAAGGAAAGAATAGGAGGGAACGGATTTCGATTGTGTATCCAACATGAAAATTCTCCAATACATGGTTATAAATTCGGTAATATAACGGCAAATAACAAGAAGTAGACAAAACTTGGCAAGGAAAACATATGCATGTACCTTCCATAATCCATCACTGGCAAGTATGGCAAATTCTATATTCGAGTTTATCGGTACATGGTTAACATCAGGTTCTGAGCTTAAGTGCGCCTTGAGGCTCTGATCACCAAATGCTCTTGCAACCGCAAGTTGGCCATTTACCCGAGGAACATCACCTATGAGCAAGTAGTAAATGTATCGAGATAATTTTACCTTGCGATTGGAAACAACAATTACGAGACAATTATACAACAGAACACTTACCAGGAAAAGTAGAAACAAAACCACCTTGCTTTTCAATCCTCTTTCGTTCATTAGTTGTATGGGGTTCATGATCAACAGTAAGCTGATTAGCAACACCTCTGTCACACACAACAGCCCTCGAATCGCCTATATTTGCTATCCACATATCCCTACCATCAACTACAATGGCAGTAACTGCTGTTGAACCACCCGGTCCTAGTTGTTTAGAATTTTCCAGAATATATTTGTTCGTAGAGCTGTATGCATTTTTAATTGCTTCTTGAGGGTTCATCCAGAAGAGAGGCTGCAACAACAACAAAAATATCATAAAATAAAATTCCATTAAAATAATGCTTCATGTTTTACAGGGATGGAAAACGAAAACGAAAATTGAAGCTTACCTCTTTCATTATGTTGTTGAAAAGATTAGCTTTCAAATAACTGGCCACTCTATCTCCCAAATGGCCATCATAAATAGCAAACAGACCAAGTTCGTGATTATTTTCGTACTTATACTCTGCTACATGGTAGTCTTCCATGTCATGGCCAGATCTTCCTTCCACTAAGTGAAATCCATGTGTTACTTTGTTGCTTGACAACTTACTCCGTCCTCTTCCAGTATCAGAAGATGATGAATTGAGACATGCTGCACTCTTTACATAAATGCAGATGGAACAAACAAGATTATATCAATAGAATCATTTTAACAAAACAGTGGCCATAGTTAAATCATTGACCAAATAAAACAAACAAAAGGATATCTGAATCCAAAATGTCATAAATATTCAGGATACTGTAATGCATAGAACTGCCAGAGCAATCTGCATGACTTCCCATGGGGCCATGTATATATAGTTTTACAAAAAAAAAATTGTTCAGTTGGTTAAGTTTCTTTTTCCTTTCTGTAGATAGCTTTCTCAAGAGGCTAGGGGCATTTCCTTAGTTTGAGGTTGTCAAGATATGCCAATAAGAACCAATTCAGAGCTAAGGACAGTCTTGAACTGAATCCAGATAGACTGCACTTCGTTCCAGGTTCATACTTCAAGGCAAGCCACTTCTTTCTGTAAAAGAAACTCATACTCCATTTTTTCATTGAAGACATATGCCAAACCCATTCCCAGCTATAACTCGAGCATCATTTATATTGCATACAAAATAGCCACTAAAAGATAAATCAGATAATTAAGAGAACTTCAATTAAACGGTCTAAAAATCAGCAGGATGATAAGAAGCATGTGTCCTAACTCCTAACTCATAAGAGAATGGTACAGGAAAAATCACCAAGTTGAGTAGTTGACTAATACATAATATTATCCATTCTTTTGTCTGTTTGGGGAGAGTATAGAAGACTACTCTTTAATTAAATGTGTATAGGCAAATAGTTTAAGGTCATGCCTAATAAAGCAAGTATTTGAACTGAGTACTAAATTAAATACTAAGATTTTCGACAGACAAAATGGAAACTTTCCTTGGTCAGAGAAACAACTGAATGTATACAACCATACAAAGTTTAACAAGAATAGTTATTTTATGGAGAAAAGATACAGAATATCGATGTTATATTAAAGGCGAAAGGTCCATAATATTAGTTTTTGATACTGCGTATCAAAAAACAAAGGATGGACATGATCCCCAAAGAAAAAAAACTACACGACCAAATTACATGTTACAGCCGACATTTGGTGGAAGTGAACAGTCGAGACTTGAGAAAGAACTGGCTATCATTCTTTACCTCTGAGTTAGTAGTCTTCGTTAAATTCTGATGGTCATGTGGGCATTACCCTGCGTTCCATGTTTGCGACACTTTGGGATAGGGGTCACTGTATATGTGGCACACGTTATTGTTGAAGTTATTCCAGTGTCTCATCATCTACTCGGTTCAAGCGTCTCATCAATTTTCTTTTCTGCTACATCGATTAGTAGCATTTGCTTGTTTCCGTTTCATGCAAAGCATTAGTGCCATGCATTAGTCATGCATCCGTTACTATCTTTAGTGCCATGCATTAGTTCCTTCTAGCATGCAGCCATTACTATCGTTTGTGCTATCCGTAGCTTGATGTTCCCTTTAAATACTCAAGCAATACATCAGAAAACGCTGCCCCGTTTTTGCAGCACCAAACATCGTGTGTTCAACGTGTTCTTGAGTGCGCATTCGAGAGTTCGCCGGCGGCGAAAGATTGCCGGTGATCCCCGACAATTGGTATCAGAGCTAATACGCTCCCGGGGTCGTCATGTCTGTCCAATCGGCTTCCGTTGGCGGTGGTGATCGTTCGCCATCGCCGCCTCCTCGACGTCGGGTATCGCGCTCGCTGCGCCATGCGCGAGGCGCCATCGCGGCGGTGAAATGCGTCATCGGCGCGTCGTCAAGGAGGCGGGCGGCTCGGTCGATACCCATGCTCACGCGCACCAATTACAAGAATGGTCTTTGTTGATGCGCGTGAATCTGCGATCCCAAGGGCGTGGCGGCCGTTGAACGAGGAGGAGGGTGAGGTCGTCGAGTACGCGAGGACCGCCTTGCGGCTGGCGGCCATTCTGCGCTCCGTGCCGCTGAGATGCTAGGGTATTGGCGCGCATAGCGCGCGCGCGTTCCGCTGAGGGCGGTTAAGACCGTCTTGGCGTCGGTGTGCGGCAGCGTCCGTGGCGCCAGCAGCGCAACAGTTGCTCAGCGATTCGGGAGATCGCGTTCAAGGAGGAGAGTCGGTAGGCGATTTCTCGCTCCGTCTAGTGAGCCTCGCCAACAACATCCGCGTCCTCGGTGGTGGCGTCGCGATGGAGAGATCGTGAAGAAAATGCTACTGGTCGTCCCGAGCACCTCGGCGAATCGCGTACTCCATCGAGACTCTCTCGGCGTGAACCGGCTCTCCGTCGAGGAAGTCGCGGCGTCTGCGTGCTATCGGCGGCGGAAGAAAAGCGACGACCGTCGCGCTGTCTCGGCGGCAGGGCCGTCTTCTTCTTGCCGAGGAGGACTGGGTGGCGCGGATGAAGCTGCGTGACACCGGCGGCCGGTGGCTCGGCGGCGGCAGCGATAAGCGCGGCAAAAACACGTCGTGGCGCGCGGCGGTGGCGGCGGCGTGAAGGCAAGGCAGCTCGTCTTCAAGCGGGCGGCCCGGAGAACACGGTGGACCGTGTCGTAGCGCGGAGAATTGGCCATTGGGCGGATCGCCGCGGCAAGCCCAAAAAGCTGCGCAAGCCACGTCGCGGAAGGAGAAGGCGAGCCCGCTGTTGGTGGCGCGCGCAACCCTTCCTTCTCCATCCGCTCGATTCTTTGCGCGCCGGTGAATCACCGATTCAAATCGCATCGTGCGTCTTTGCGTCGAGATCCACGAGGCCAAGGTTTTATGACTTTCGGATCGCGGGAGAAACATGACGATCGGCGATGGGTGCTGACACCGGCGCCACCAACCATATGGCGAGCGCGCGCCGCGCCTTCTCCGATCTCGATGAAGTGCGCGATACCGTCCGTTTTGGTGACGGATCCGTGGTGGAGATTGAAGGGCGAGGCACGATCATCTTCAATTGCAAAACAGCGAGCACCGCGGCGTTGGTGGTGTACTACATTCCCGTCGGCGGCGAATATCGCCGGTCTTGGTCAGCGGAGGAGGCGGATGTCGGATTGAGATCTACTCGGTGCCTGCGCGCATCTCGATCGACAACGCGACCTTCTTGCTCGGGTGCGTCGTTACGCATCGCGCCTCTACATCTTGGAGCTTTGCATCGGGCGGCGGTGTGCTGTCGGCGCCACGGCTGAGCGGCTTTGCGGCGGCATGCGAGTGCGGGCATATCGGCTTCAAGTCGCTGCGTCGCTCGCCAACGGGAGATGATGCGTGGGTTGCCGCTACTTGATCGGTCGATCGGTGTCGCGGCAATTGCCTCGCCGGCAAGCAAAGCGCCGCCGTTCCTCAACAAGGCGCTACGGCGGCGAGCACATCCTCGATCGTTCATGGTGACTTATGGACCCATCGCGCCGCGACACCAAGCGGTAACAAGTATTTCTGCTGCTTGTTGATGATGCGGCCGGTACATGTGGCTCCATCTTGTCGAACAAAGATCGAGCACTGCGGCGATCAAGAACTTCGGCGGCGGTGGAGGTCGAGTGGGCGGACGGCTCAAGGTCCTCGCGCCGATCGTGGGGAGTTCACCTCCGTGGAGTTTGGCGATCTTCGCGCGGCGTGGTGTCGGCCGGCGACTCGCGCCCTATTCACCACGTGAGCGGGGTGGTGGGCGTCGCAACGAGCATCGTCGGCGTGGCGCGATGCATGCTCAGCGAAGGACTCCGGGCTATTTTGGGGTGAGGCGTGAACAACTGCCGTACACATCCTCAACCGTGCCGACCGCGTGCACTCGGCGGCAAGACTCGCCGAGGCACGGCATGAGGCGCCCGGCCGTCCATTACCGGACATTCTGCGTCGCGCCGCGTCAAGTCCGCGCGGCCGGACTCAAGAAGCTTGATGATCGCAGCTCGCCAACCATCTTCGTCGGCTACGAACACGGCTCCAAAGCTTACGCCGCTCGACCCCTCAGCGGGCGCATTATTGTGTCGCGTGGCGTCGTGTTTGTGGCAACGACAGTGGAAGTGGGGTGGCGGCGGGAATGCGATGATCGAACGATGGTGAGCCATTCGTCGTCAAGTACACCTCGGAGTACATCTTCGGCACGCCGCGGGTCGATCACAGAGACACCAGCGCGCGCGACTCCTTCCCTACGCCCGCGGCGACTCGGAGACCACGCGTCGCGCGTGTTGGCCGGTCGAGTTCGTCTCACGCGCTTCGATCATGAGGAAGATGCGGGCGCGAACCACGACGGCGCTCCGCCGGTTCCGCGCCATCGAGCGCGTCATCGGACGGCCTCGCCGCTGAGGTTTGTGCCGGGTGCTCGGCGAGTTGCGATTCACCACGCGGACGAGCTTTGTCTGCCCAGGCGAGCGCGGCGGCGGTAGCGTCGAGCGTCTGCGAGAGATGAAGTCGATCGAGGACAACAACACGTGGGAGCTCGTCGCGCTCCCAGCTGGGCACCGTCGCGTCGGGCTCAAGTGGGTCTTCAAAGTGGCGCGATGAACACGGCAATGTCATCGGCACAAGGCGCGTTTGGTTGCCAAAGGCTACGTTCGCGCGAGGAATCGACCGACGAGGTCTTCGCTCGATCGCGCGAATGGAGTCCGTGAGGGCGCCGCCGCTCTGGCGACCCAGCGTGGAAGTCCATCACATGGGCGTGAAGCGCCTTCTCAACGGCGACCTCAAGGAGGAAGTGTACGCGAGCGACCACCGGGTTTTGTCGTCAACGGCGGCGTGAGCACAAAGTATTGCGTCTTCGCAAGGCGCTATACGGTCTCAAGCGAGCACCAAAGGGCTGGAATGCCAAGCTTGATCGTCCATGGCGTCACTTGGTTTCGGAGGAGCGGCTCGAACACGGCGTGTACATGCGGAGCCGAGGTCATCGCGGTGGTAGTTGGGGTCTCGTCGGCGACTTGATCATCACCGGCACCGGCGGCGAGATCGTGGCGTTCAAGCTCGAGATGAAGCGCGTTTTCCTCATGGCGACCTTGGCTGCTGTCGTACTACCTCGGCATCGAGGTAAACCAAAGGCGGCGGCATTTCACTATGCCAATCGCCTATCAGGAAGTTGCTTGAGCGCGCGCGACATGAGCACCTGCACCCCGATCGCGCCGATGGAACCAAGACTCAAGTTGAGCAAGAAACCTTGCTCTCCGCGTGGATGCCACCGAACAAAGGCGCGTCATCGGCGAGGCGCGCTACAGGTGCACACCGCCGGACCTTGCTCTCGCGGTAGGCTATCTCGGCCGGTTCATGGAGAAACCACATGAGAGACCACCTCAGCGCGGTGAAGCGTGCTGCGATGCGTGGCGGGAGCAGCGTGACTACGGTCTTCGCTACGCCGGGAGAGGATGAGCGAGCTCGGCCGATCGGCTCTGATGGCGCCGATATGGCGGGTGACATCGACACACGCAAAGTACCGGCGGCATCATCTTCTTCCTCGGCGGCAACCCCATCACTGGCGGTCCTCAAGCGGTGGTAGCTCGTCTCATGCGAGGCGAGTACATTTGCGGCTGCTCTGACGGCTTTGCCAAGGCGTCGCTAGCTCGGCTCGTATGCGACATGCTCGCGCGAGTCTAGAAGCGGAGCTCAAGTGAACAACGATCGCCATCGCCTCGGCAAGAACCCGTCTTCCACGGCCAGAAGCAAACATATCGACACTCGTTACCACTACATTCGGGAGTGCATCGGCGGGAACAAGATCATCGCCGGCACATCTCGACGAAAACCAAGCGGCGGATGTTACGACCAAGCGCTTGGGCGCGTGCAGTTCCGGCAATGCGTGCGTTGATCGGCGTCAACAAGATCGATGAGCACAGCAGGACTAAGGGGAGAAATGTTGAAGTTATTCGGTGTCTCATCATCTACCGGTTCAGCGTCTCATCAATTTTCTTTTCTTGTCTACGTCGAGTTAGTAGCATTTGCTTGTTTCCGTTTCATGCAAAGCATTAGTGCCATGCATTAGTCATGCATCCGTTACTATCTTTAGTGCCATGCATTAGTTCCTTCTAGCATGCAGCCATTACTATCGTTTGTGCTATCCGTAGCTTGATGTTCCCTTTAAATACTCAAGCAATACATCAGAAAACGCTGCCCCGTTTTTGCAGCACCAAACATCGTGTGTTCAACGTGTTCTTGAGTGCGCATTCGAGAGTTCGCCGGCGGCGAAAGATTGCCGGTGATCCCCGACAGTTATGACATTCTTACAAACGCATGTCTAAGCGTTAGGCCTTAGACTACCATTTGCATGCTGTTGATCTCGTTCCAACCAAAATCCTCGTAATTCAATTAAACTCAGGAAGATCCGTATTGAGGTGTGACAGTTCAGGTCAAGAGTCATCATGGCTAAGGCCAAAAAGGGTTATGCTCGACAATTTAAAGCTAAAGGACCATTAAAAGTCTAGAGCTGGAATTGATAGAACTCGCTGAATCATTACTCGTTACACTTCAAATCTAGTAACTCTCACTACAGGTACACTGCACGATATCATAGGCAAGCTTAGACACGCCACTTGTCCAATTGTACAGGAATCCGCCGTCGCTTCTGCCCACTCTAACCCAATCCCCTCTTCTTCGGTTCTTCCACAGGCCTCAACCTCAAGCAATCGCCATCTTATGCTTACCTTTCGCCGTCGCAAGCAAACCAAGAGAAAGCTGCAGCCGACAGGTATAGCTTGCTCGGAGCTTAAGCATATATTACCACGCTAGCTAGAGGCAAAAAACTAGCATTTTTTTTATCTAATTGTTCACAACTCACAATAATAACAGGCTGCTTGGAGGTTCTTGTCGCCTATGGACAAGACCAGGCGCGATCATATCATCAATCAGGACCCGACGGCTTCAATTAGACGACGGCATAAAAAAGAAATTTTGGTACTGAATTGGAAGCAGCAACCAAGCAAGAAACAGTAGTAGAGTATTATTACCCGGAGGATGTTGAGTATGTCGGGCCGCCGCCTGCCGCGGCGCCCCGACGACGACGACGGCGAGGAGGAGGAGGACGGCGAGGAAGAGGAGCAGGACGACGACGCCGGCTGGCTCTCTGCCTGCCCGCCGATCATGGCCGGAACCAACACCAACAGCACCACCAGTAAGTAGCACCCCGCTAAAATTCTTCGCGCTTCTCGTTTTCTCGTGCGACTCTGATCGAATCCGAGGAAGGTTTCGCTCGCTTCTTTTAATTTGGGAAAGCTAACGGGATAGAAACGGCGGCCGGCGTGAGGGAGTTAACAAAACATGGAGAGGTGAGCAGCAGTAATGACGATTGTGGAGTTTCCGCGTGAAGTGGGGCCCACCACGGAAGAAAGGACAACCAAGGAAGAAAAGCATGGTCACACGGTCGCACCAATGATTTTTTAAAATAATATTAATTTAAAAAATAATTATAAAAAAAATGTCACTGTCGTTATTTCAAACAACGACGTGAACCTATTTATTGTCGGTCGTTCCAACTGTTTGTCGTTATTTGAACTAACGATTTGTATTGAAGAATGTGCAAATCGCTAGTTAAACTGGCGACAGAGGCTGGCTATATATACTCTAAAATTCGGTGAAAAAATCATTTTTTATTCTGGGAAAATAGAAGAGAGAGAAGATAGAGGAGGAGAGGGGAGAAAGATGTAGCGAAACTCAGTCGGTTCCTAGCGGAGGAAAGAGAGGGAGGGAGCAGCAAATCTAGTCGTCTATTTTGTAGGTAAATATTCTTGTAAATTTGTATATGAATTCGAAATCTTGTAGGTTAACAAATAAAATAGCGACATATAATTTAATAGATTAGATAATTTTAGTTGTATTATTGTTTTATGTAGTGCATCATTTTAGATGTGTATAGTTTAGTTCATCGTATAGATATTTATTTATGTTGCAATACTCGAACGATTTAAAATAAATCCGTAAAAATACTAAAAAAACTTTGTAGGTTTTTATTTTTACACGGTAAATATTTTGTTAATGCCGAAAATACTTTTTAAACCAGGAAAATAAGAAGACACCTCTAAAAATTATATAAGAAATCCAGAGTAAGTACATATAGTATGTAGAGTTGAATTAAAATATTGTGAACTTATTTTTTTTATTTCTATTTGTACATGGTAAATATTTTATAAATACTAGAGACACTTTTAAACAACTGTAGAAAATTGCGAAGTGGCTAAATAGGGTATGTAGAGGTAGAGCTTAATCGAAATAATCTCAACTTAATTTTGGTTTCCATTTATGCACGGTAAATATTCTGTTAATGCCGAAAATACTTTTAAAACTAGGAAAATAACGAGACACCTCTAAAAATTGTTAAAAAAACAAAGTTGCTACATAGGATATGTGTAGCTGAACTAAAACATTGTGAACCTAATTTTTGTTTCTATTTGTACACGGTAAATATTTTGTAAATACTGGAGACACTTTCCAACCAAACAAAGTAGCAAGATACATATAAACTGCATATCTAGGTTATTAAACCTATTTAAGTTGGTCACACTATATATGCTATTACCACGTCAACTCAGGTATGACCGATGCCATGCATGTTAACTCGTCTCACCGATGAGTGGCACACGGCGATGGGCATGTCCATTGTAATTTGCACTCAAATCACCTGACGTTGTCCCTGGACAATTCTATGCCTGTTTGAAACCCCTATGAGATGCGATGACCGAGCGTATGAGGGTAATCACGAGGGAGACCCTGCGATGGCGATTATTACTGGGAGCAGGCGATTCAGACTGGGCGAAGTCAATTGCGGTGACGAAGGGATCAATCGTGGATATGGAAGAGGCTGCGTGGGGAGGACGAGCACCTCTGATCTACGGTTAGCGATAGATGTGAACCCCATATCACAGTGGCTCGAGTCAACATGTTATGCATCGGACTGGTGTACTAATGGCTTAGAGTCACCCGGTGACTTAAATACGCAATTTGGAAGTTTGGCAACCTACTTAAACTAACCAGACAAGTTCGATGGTCGGTAGTTCACTTTAGGTGTGTTTCGTTGGAGGTAAGATGTTGAATGAAATGGGACGGTCCAAGCTGATCGGGATTGTCTGAATGATATGTTTCGGTAGGGTGTTTGATTGATTGTATGAGATAGTATCGGTTGTATTCAAATAAGAGGTGTTTAATTGTCTCCTTACATTGACAAAAACAACAAGCTTGATTGCCTTGCCAGTTACGTTTTACAAGATTATCCTTGATTAGCACCACTCCCGTGAGATACCAAAGGAAAACCTTTACCTTGGTGGTGCCGTTAGTTTCAGTCGTTTGTTTATATTAGGAACATCACTATGAGCGAGGGCTAGGTAATGAGATTTTCTGATGAATTGCCCATTCGAGGACAAATTCCATCGAAACTCATCCTGCTCCTGAAGAATATCTATAATAGCAATGCGTGATAATAAGTTATTCCACGGCACTAGTTTTGAACCAAAAAGATCCCTTCTCCATGAAACATTTGGAGATCCAGATTGAAGGACTTCGCATGATAACTCGCTTATGCCTAACAATATTGTAAAGACCGGAATCTGTTCCCCATGGTCGCATTTCCCAACCAGTTGTCTTCCCAGAACCTAATTTGGGAACCATCTTTGATAATGAAGGATCCAAAACGGAAGAAATCTCGTTTCACCTTCATTAGACTGGCCCAAAAATGCGAATCCCCGACCTTCCACTGAACCTGCGAAAGAGGCTGGGAACCCAAATACTTATTTCGTATTAGCTGCTGCCAAATCCCATCTGTAGTAAGCAACCTAAATAACCACTTGCTAAGTAAAGCTATGTTTTTAATATCTAGATCATGAATGCCTAAACCCCCTTTTGCCCGTTCAGTTTGGTCTATCATACATGTGGCAAGTAGGATTAGACCTCCTCATCATGTTTCCCACATGTTTTCTGGTTGGCTTACGGGGTCAAGAAGGATTTACAACTATATGTCTGTTAGGAGGTTTGCTACTTGTTGGTCGCTTTGGTTATGCGAGAATGATATGGTTTTGATAGAAAAGTTATTTCTTCTCCTTTGCAGGTGGTTTATTTAATTATCCATTGGCTACGCACCTAGGTTATACTTCAGGAGCCGGGTTCGCGGGATTTGGTTATTGCGGGATGTCTACAATTGGAGCGGTGGTGGGAGTGTTTTACCTAGGAACATGGGTGACGATCTAGTCTCGTGGATTGATGGCCATTGATTCTTTCGTACTTCTTTTGCTTTTAATTTGTGGATGTCGTGTGAGCTTTGGCTATATGCATCCTAGCTATGCAGAGGCGGGGTGATCTCGGTCACGATTGTATCTTCTTGATGTAATTGACTTAGTTCAATAAAAACTTCCTTTATCAAAAAAAGTATTGGTTGTATAGAAGTATGGAACGATACATGATGGTTCAAGTTGGTGGTTGGTTAGAGGATGAGGTTAGTTCTAATAACATCCTCTATTGGTGGTGGTGTGATTATCACCGAACATTTAAAAAAACATTTTTTCTATTTTTAGTCTTTCCTCTCTTTTGGCCGGAACCAACACCAACAGCACCACCAGTAAGTAGCACCCCGCTAAAATTCTTCGCGCTTCTCGTTTTCTCGTGCGACCCTGATCGAACCCGAGGAAGGTTTCGCTCGCTTCTTTTAATTTGGGAAAAATTTCTCTCCTTATTTTTCCCTTCTCCTTTTCATTGCTTCGGGGTTAACGGGATAGAAACGGCGGCCGGCGTGAGGGAGTTAACAAAACAAAAGAAAAAAAAAGGAGATGGAGAGGTGAGCAGCAGTAATGACGATTGTGGAGTTTCCGCGTGAAGTGGGGCCCACCACGGAAGAAAGGACAACCAAGGAAGAAAAGCATGGTCACACGGTCGCACCAATGATTTTTTAAGATAATATTAATTTAAAAGATAATTATAAAAAAATATGTCACTGTCGTTATTTCAAACAACGACGTGAACCTATTTATTGTCGGTTGCCGTTCCAACTGTTTGTTGTTATTTGAACTGACGATTTGTATTGAAGAGTCTGCAAATCGCTAGTTAAACTGGCGACAGAGGCTGGCTATATATACTCTAAAATTCGGTGAAAAAAAATCATTTTTTATTCTGGGAAAATAGAAGAGAGAGAAGATAGAGGAGGAGAGGGGAGAAAGATGTAGCGAAACTCAGTCGGTTCCTAGCGGAGGAAAGAGAGGGAGGGAGCAGCAAATCTAGTCGTCTATTTTGTAGGTAAATGTTCTTGTAACTTTGTATATGAATTCGAAATCTTATAGGTTAACAAAAAAAATAGCGACATATAATTTAATAGATTAGATAATTTTAGTTGTATTATTGTTTTATGTAGTGCATCATTTTAGATGTGTATAGTTTAGTTCATCGTATAGATATTTATTTATGTTGCAATACTCGAACGATTTAAAATAAATCCGTAAAAATACTGAAAAAACTTTGTAGGTTTTTATTTTTACACGGTAAATATTTTGTTAATGCCGAAAATACTTTTTAAACCAGGAAAATAGAAAGACACCTCTAAAAATTATATAAGAAATCCAGAGTAAGTACATATAGTATGTAGAGTTGAATTAAAATATTGTGAACTTATTTTTTTATTTCTATTTGTACATGGTAAATATTTTATAAATACTAGAGATACTTTTAAACAACTATAGAAAATTGCAAAGTGGCTAAATAGGGTATGTAGAGGTAGAGCTTAATCGAAATAATATCAACTTAATTTTGGTTTCCATTTGTGCACAGTAAATATTCTGTTAATGCCGAAAATACTTTTAAAACTAGAAAAATAGCGAGACACCTCTAAAAATTGTTAAAAAAAAAACAAAGTTGCTACATAGGATATGTGTAGCTGAACTAAAACATTGTGAACCTAATTTTTGTTTCTATTTGTACACGGTAAATATTTTGTAAATACTGGAGACACTTTCCAACCAAACAAAGTAGCAAGATACATGTAAACTGCATATCTAGGTTATTAAACCTATTTAAGTTGGTCACACTATATGCTATTACCACGTCAACTCAGGTATGACCGATGCCATGCATGTTAACTCGTCTCACCGATGAGTGGCACACGGCGATGGGCATGTCCATTGTAATTTGCACTCAAATCACCTGACGTTGTCCCTGGACAATTCTATGCCTGTTTGAAACCCCTATGAGATGCGATGACCGAGCGTATGAGGGCAATCACGACACGAGGGAGACCCTGCGATGGCGATTATTACTGGGAGCAGGCAATTCAGACTGAGCGAAGTCAATTGCGGTGACGAAGGGATCAATCGTGGATATGGAAGAGGCTGCGTGGGGAGGACGAGCACCTCTGATCTACGGTTAGCGATAGATGTGAACCCCATATCACAGTGGCTCGAGTCAACATGTTATGCATCGGTTGTACTGTACTAATGGCTTAGAGTCACCCAGTGACTTAAATACGCAATTTGGAAGTTTGGCAACCTACTTAAACTAACCAGACAAGTTCGATGGTCGGTAGTTCACTTTAGGGTGTGTTTCGTTGGAGGTAAGATGTTGAATGAAATGGGACGGTCCAAGCTGATCGGGATTGTCCTGAATGATATGTTTCAGGTAGGGTGTTTGATTGATTGTATGAGATAGTATCGGTTGTATTCAAATAAGAGGTGTTTAATTGTCTCCTTACATTGACAAAAACAACAAGCTTGATTGCCTTGCCAGTTACGTTTTACAAGATTATCCTTGATTAGCACCACTCCCCGGCGGAGATACCAAAGGAAAACCTTTACCTTCAGTGGTGCCGTTAGTTTCCAGAGTCGTTTGTTTATATTAGGAACATCACTATGAACGAGGGCTAGGTAATGAGACTTTACAGTGAATTGCCCATTCGAGGACAAATTCCATCGAAACTCATCCTGCTCCTGAAGAAGATCTATAATAGCAATGCGTGATAATAAGTTATTCCACGCCACTAGTTTTGAACCAAAAAGATCCCTTCTCCATGAAACATTTGGAGATCCAGATTGAAGGACTTTCGCAATGATAACACGCTTATGCCTAACAATATTGTAAAGACCAGGATACTGTTCCCGCAGGGTCGCATTTCCCAATCAGCTGTCTTCCCAGAACCTAATTCGGGAACCATCTTTGATAATGAAGGATCCAAAACGGAAGAAACCCCATTTCACCTTCATTAGACTGGCCCAAAAATGCGAATCCCCGGCCTTCCACTGAACCTGCGAAAGAGGCTGGGAACCCAAATACTTATTTCGTATTAGCTGCTGCCAAATCCCATCTGTAGTAAGCAACCTAAATAACCACTTGCTAAGTAAAGCTATGTTTTTAATATCCAGATCATGAATGCCTAAACCCCCTTTTGCCCGTTTAGTTTGGTCTATCATACATGTGGCAAGTGGGATTAGACCTCCTCATCATGTTTCCACATGTTTTACGGTTGGCTTACGGGGTCAAGAAGGATTTACAACTATATGTCTGTTAGGGCGTTTGCTACTTGTTGGTCGCTTTGGTTATGCAGGAATGATATGGTTTTTGATAGAAAAGTTATTTCTTCTCCTTTGCAGGTGGTTTATTTAATTATCCATTGCGCTTGCACAGGTTATACTTGAGCCGGGTTCGCGGGATTTGGTTATTGCGGGATGTCTACAATTGGAGCAGGTGGTCAGGGAGTGTTTTACCTAGGAACATGGGTGACGATCTAGTCTCAGGATTGATGGTCATTGATTCTTTCTGTACTTCTTTTGCTTTTAATTTGTGGATGTCGTGTGAGCTTTGGCTATATGCATCCTAGCTATGCAGAGGCCGGGGGTGATCTCAGTGCGATTGTATCTTCTTGATGTAATTGACTTAGTTCAATAAAAGCTTCCTTTATCAAAAAAAAAAGTATTGGTTGTATAGAAGTATGGAACGATACATGATGGTTCAAGTTGGTGGTTGGTTAGAGGGATGAGGTTAGTTCTAATAACATCCTCTATTGGTGGTGGTGTGATTATCACCGAACATTTTAAAAAAACATTTTTTTTCTATTTTTAGTCTTTCCTCTCTTTTTTTCTCCTTTTCCTTTCCTTTCCTTCTTTCTTTTTCCCTTTCTTCTTATCTTCTCTTCCTGGGCGCACATTTTTTTCGCTTTGCCTCCGTTTCTTAGCCTTCTTCTTTCCTTCCGATCACCAGCACTCTTTGCCTCTGCTTCCTCCGGCCACTGTGGTGCCTCGCCATCGGTCTCCTATGGCCACCGCCACATCTCGCCATCGACTTCCTCTGGCCACCACCATTCCTTACGTTGCGCCTTCTTCTTTCCCTCGCCCCTGCCGGCTGATTCCACCAGCCATCGCCGCACCTGGTCTCGAAGGTGACTGGGAACGCCTCACCAGTCACGTGCATCGAGAGACGAGGCACTGTGTTTCACGAGAGGGAGGTGAGCGCACACATCGCTCAGTGGTTCAACCGATTTTGCCAAATGAGTTGGTCAAAATCTTTGTAAAATATTCCCTCAACTTGAACCAGTTCGTCCCGAATGATCATTACATTTATCCAACCAAACGCTTGAACAAAAACATATCCCGAACCATCTGTCTCGTCCAGACACACCCTCACTCTAGAAGATAATAGTACTCCAGTCCGGTACTATTCTCCAGCTGCCATGTCGCTAGGTCGACAATTCTACTGAACCCATTTCGAGCTCGAGCTAAAATTGAAGTCGCATTGGGCCGTCCAAATGCAGGTACAGGGAGAGGAAAGGAATTGAAAAACAAGGCTGGAACCAGGGGAAAAAACACCGACCGTTAACCGCCGGCCGGTAACCGCTTACCGGCCAGGGTCTGGGATTTTAGATCCCGACCGGTTTTTCCGGATTTTGCAAGTTCAAATTCTAATTTTTAAATTTTGAATAATTTTTAATCAAATTCAAACGGTTTTCATCCAGTTTTTTTTCAGAAAATCCAGTAACCGGCCGGTTTTTTTTTTTTTCTAACCAACGACCAGGATTTACCCCGGAAACAGGTTTTTGATCCTTAGCTGGAACACACCCCAGCGAAGGGGAGCACACTTACAAACAGCTGAAAGTAAACATCAATCGTCCGTCCCTTTGCGTACTTGAGTATCTGACCATCGGCGCCACAATGTTCAGCCCAAACTTCATCATCAGCGCGTAGTTGTGTTGCTGCACCTGAACCATCGCGAAATGCCGCCAGAGAAACCGGAGCGGTTAGCGTGGCTGGTGCCTCGATCATGGTTGCAAATAGCCATTTTACACGATACACAAAATGCATTTCACAGACAGGCTAACCAAAGTTGGGCCCAATGGAAAGCTGAAGGCTAACTAGAACAAAAATAGGGTTTTCCTACATAAAACAATAGATAACCAAAATAGGGCAAAAAGAGTTAATAAACACAAGCTGATGTATTTACTTTCCTAATCTTTAAGCTAACTATTATTCTCGCACTGGATTGAACAAGCTTTTCAGGCTGGCTCCCAAGGGAAATAAAAATAAAAATGCACCTCATAAGCTGCCTCTCCTTAGCTACAGAAGTTTGGTTCACAAACACTAACGAAAATAATGTGAAAAGAATAACTTTTGTCCTTTTCAGGTCAATCGTCAATATCTTGGACCCATTGCAAACCTGCCACGGGACAACAAAAGGTATGCAGCACTCGCAAAGTAAGCAACATGGGTGTCATAATCTTGCTAATTAATGAAATTTAAAATAGAACATCACAGAAATATTATCGAAACGAAAGAACATCACAGATATTGACAAGTAGAATTTTCAGCGTTAAAAGAATCAAGGGCCCACCTGAAAAAACTTCGACCCAACATAAGAATACTGTATTTTTATAGGGACCTGCTGTATTTTCTTTAGATCCATTATGTGAAGGCACTCCACTATGTGAGCAACTGACCACCATATATTATGTTTCCTTTCTTTTTAAACTTTCCTTAGAAGGTTGGGAACTTAAGATTAGGACTAGCTGTAGCACTTAGTACTAAGTGAATTCTGGTGTTGGAAATTGCTCCAAGCTAATAGTCAGTTTCTTGAGCAATCCCATAATAATAACAGATAATCAACGGTATCTACAGTGTGAACACGTATGCGCAGCACCCACAGTACCCTTTGGACTATAAATCACTAAAAAAATAGCTCATAGGAATTCTGGGAAGGTGGAACTGACCTTCTAGTACTGATTCCACTGCTGCATTTGGAATGATAAGTCCAACAATTCGCTGGTTGTCATTTGTTGTCTCCAAGCGGACAACACGTATTCTCTTGTGAACCTGTCGTACCTATTTGATTATGTCAGCCAAACCAATTGCCAATTAGATAAGCATTAGATAAAAGACCCACTACACTTCTAGCACATGTGCAAGCAGCAAACATATTACATATAAGTACATTTTGTCTGTGAGCATGGTGAACTGTAGTACCAACCACCTAATACGCTGTCTGATATAACATTTGAGATAATGAACTGAGGCAGCTATGTGTAGTAGGAGAAAGCAAAAAAAAAAAAAGCAAACCTGCTTAGCAAGGGCCTTTTCCACTGTGCCCCAAACAGGAAGTATTAGACCACCCAAAATATTAATCTCCTGTAATCTTCTGCCTACTGTACAGTAGCTTCCAAGTTTGCATTTGGGTCCATGCATACACTGAATCAAAGTCAAAAGACACAAGATAATGAATATACATGACCCAACTGGCTTAAAGCGCAGAAAAAGCTGGTCAATCACGTCTGTTCTCAAAACAAAATTGGTAGGTTCAGATAAAAGCAGTATACAAAGTAAAACTTAATCCTGGTACTAATTATTGAAACAAAGCAAGGGGGCTGAAGAGCTGAAGAGCGAACAGATCAACATTCAGTCATTCACTATAACCAACGGTTGGTTTGCTAAAGCATATTCATACAGCGTAAAATCCTCTGGGTGGTCCCCTTTCCAAAAAAAAAAAAAAAACCTTTTGATGGTAGAGATAAAACAATAGCTTAAAACCAACTAGCTGTACTTGTATTTTCCATTGCCTTATGGTGAAAACTTACTAGTATTTCTATTGCTAGTTTATAAAACCAACGCTGCTAACAGACCACTGGCTGCTTAGAAAAACAAGGAATTTAGTTAAATGTTAATATGTTCTCTAATAGTTTATATAAGCATTCCACATAGAACCCCACTCTGATCAATGTTGAATAAAAATATTTAACTGCAGTATTACCTGCTTGGATGATGCATCATACTCTTCCTGCCAACCTTTGCCAGTTTTTTCAATTGATGAGACCTTCCTATACTTGCTTTTAAGTTCAACCAAAGGCATCTCCCTTAAGAAAAGAATAAGACATGGTGACTAAAAATTTTGAACCAACCACTAAGGATCAAAGAACCGTTATTGGGCAAAATCCCGTTCAGAGCCCGGTAACGGTTCCCGGCCGGTAACCGGAAATACCGGTGGAAAACCAGATGAAATTCGTAAACCAAAATTTGAATTCAATTTTCTGGAGACCGGTAACCGGCCGGTAACCGGAAAAACCGATCAAAAAACTGGAAAAACCGGAAAAACCAGAAACCGTAATGAGTGATTAGGTTAGAAAGAAGTAGGTAGTATCTACTGGCATGATCATCAATGATTTGATTAGATTACTTTGAGTGCAAAAAAGGTAACCAAGTAATTGGTTATAAGCTAAGATGTTTATTTGAAACATAGGTGGTGCAACAAAACAAAACCAATCAAGAACATATTTGATCATATATGTCTGTTAATCTGAACTATTTTGTTAAGCATAATACTAAATCCAAGGAAAACAAAATATATAGAGTACTTATGTCATACATACAAATTTGTAAAAGACAAGAGACTTTTGTTTTAGAAACAAACATCAATCTATTGAGGTTTAAGAGGTCATAAATAATAGAGATTTGATGAAACGGATCACGCTAGGCTCTCTAGATTAGGTTATTTCATATAGTTATTGAAAAAATCGTTCGAGACTTGCTCATACAATAATTCAAGCATATTTAGCTCATACAATACGTAATCTAGCACAAAAAATGTCTAAACCAACCTAGGAAGTGCATTATATAGTCAAAAATTCAAATTCAAATTTGAAAATTTTTGGCCGGTATTGTTCATCCCGGTCGGTAACCGGCCAGTTTTTTCTTCCTTGCCAACCACCAATCACAGCAGACATTCAATAATAAGCAACAAATAACAACTATGGTCATTACCAAAGATGAATCATAGAACTCCATGAAGAGTTTAAAGTATTTTAGGCAGAAGTCAAAAAAGTTAATGATGAATCAAGTACCGTAAAGCTTCCCCAACAGCAGGACGAATTACTCTGTACATTCCTTCAGTTGAGCTGGTGCAGCAAAAGTGAGAAAATTAAGGACTCAGGTCATTCATTACATTGCACCAGAGCATACATGCAGTCAGAATGCTGCATTATATAGTCGTTGGCAGCCATGGAAACAAACAGTAATTTTATAATCACAATGGACCATATGTCCATATCCAAAAGTTCCTGCTAATTCCAACAATTAAGCTTGATTTCCATATACCCAACTTCAACCATTTTCAAGAAATGAATTTCATCTTTCATGAAAATAACAAGTCATCTTTTCCTTGTGTCTTTTATTTTCTGTTGGCCTGATTTCTCTCTAGATACGTGAAACATTACAAGTTGACTATGACACTAAAATCTCCTTCAGGATACCAAAATATATCAAGAGAAAATTGAAATGTGCAGAAGGATTCCCATCAAGGTTCAGATCACTTGGTGAATAGCTTCTTTCGTCAATCTTTTCACTTCATGAAAGTTAGGTTTTTCGACAATGTCTCTTTTGGCATTTAGTTGCCACCAAGGATCAAAAAACTGGAACCAGTTGAAATCCCGGTCGCCGGCAACCGACTGGTTACCAGAAATCCCGGGAAAAAACCAGATGAAATTTGTGAACTGAATTTTGAATTGCGAATTCTGAAAACTGGTTACCAGACCGGTTACCGGAAAACCTAATGAATGAATAGGTTAGAACGAAGTAGGTTGTATCTACTGGTTGCTTCTCTTAGATTCATCATCCATTGATTGACCAGAGAAACATCTGGTAGCTGTTTATACCAGGTTGTTATTCTATCATAGGTAACTTCACCAGACTTAACACATTGTTTGTATTCTCCTTCAAATTAAATATGATGAGTCTAATACTGTTATGGAAAGGTGCAAGCGGCGTAGCGTGAACAGTACCAGTGGGTACTGTATCACATTATTTTTCATACGTGCTATTGGTTTCCTAGAATAAAGAACAGTTTGTTAGGTAGATTATTTTGGGATTCCTTATCCATCTAGTTATTGTTAGGAATGTTATTTTTAATAGTTGGGAAGATTAGATTGGATTGATAGGTTTCCTTATAGATTATTTCTTAGACGTCAAATCAGGTTGTCCCTATAAAAGGGATAGCATGTATCAATTATCAATCAAACAATGAGAAATCCAAAATTCAACTAAGCCTCAGAGCCTCATTACCTCGACAGGGAAGAGCCCTGTCGGCGGCTAGATGAGGGCGAGTGCCCTACCCTTGATCCTCGGACCCGTACCCAACCAACGACCACAACAAATGCTAAATATAACTCTTTCAATATTGATGAGAGTTATAGACAGAGACTAGGCTGTACTAATACGGTAAAACTTATAGCCCTGAATATGATATGTAGTGATATATACCTTCCCAAATGAAAACTGGTGATGGATACCATCTACTGCAAAGGTATATCTTTTCTTACCATCTACTGCAAGTAAGATACTAGAGTTTGATTCTCCAGAAAGGTATATCTTTTCTTACCATCCACTGCAGGTAAGATACTAGAGTTTGATTCTCCAGAAAATCTCCTTAAGAGATGAATCATCGGCAACATAGAAACATCTAATAAACAATAATTCAAGCATATTTAGCTCATACAATACGTAATCTAGCACAAAAAAAGGCCTAAACCAACCTAGAAAGTGCATTATGTAGTCAAAAATCCAAAGTTAAATTTGAAATTGTTAAAGTGGTGACTGTTCATCCGGTGACTGGCCAGGATTTTGATCCCTGGAGGCCACTATTTGTGTTTTTTTCATTTATATTGAAGCAAAAAAGTTGACAATGCTGATAGATATCTCGTAAAAAGAAACTAAAGATAAATAAATCGTACTCAGCCAACCACATCATACCCTTCAAATGCTAGCATGAAATGTCTTCTCCCCATCCATTCTCTTCTGGACTCATAAAATCCATCATTAGAAGAACATGCTCCATCTTTCTGCCTTTCTTCAAGTATTGCATTTGCCGACTTAACATTTGCACAGATAAAAAAACAATGCAGTTGTCAAGAGGTGCAGTCCTAAAACCAATGCAGAATCAAACGGAAATATAACTAGTTACGTTGCAGAGATTCTCAAGGAAAACAGGTCATGGCTGAAAAATGCTGCCTACCTCCCAGGTAACTCCACGGTCGATTGTAAAAGTAAACAACACTGTAGAAGCACCAGACAAGCTATCAATGTGAACAGTCTGCACATATGAACTTGGATTAGAACTACTGAAAGTAGAGCTCCTCAGGGATTTAAATTTTGTTTTGTAGAAAAAAATCGGACCCCACCAAGATTCCGGTTACCGCCATAAATTTCGTTAAAAAAAATCGTCCTAAGTTTTTTTATCCAAATTTGGGGGAAAATAATTATAGAAAAACCGAAAAAAACTGTCGATTTCCAGGCTCAAACCGAGACCTCCTACAGCCCAGCCAGCACTTTACCACCAGACCAGGTTTGAGTTTGTGCTAGTTGCATACAGCTATTGAACTTTCAATTTGGTGTGTGGGTTGAGGGGTGGGGGGGACCTGGCCAGTAGATTTTTCCCTGGAATTCCTAAAGCAAATTGTTATATGAAAGAAACACTACCTTGGGTGATTCTTTCATTTCGACACTTTTTGCTTTGATATCAACAATACCAGAATCAAGTTGTCCTTCAATTCGTGCATTCTGTATAACCATGTCAAGTGTACTTGTGAAAAGATCAAATAACCTGTTAAATTAAGTATTTTAGTAAGGTATCAACCGACCAGGTACAAATATAACGAAAGGAACTTGCATTGAGAAAAAAAACTTGCCTATTCTGGATGTCTGGAGCCAATCCCAGAATACGATTGAGGAAACGGGCCACATCATGCATATCAGAATCAACAATCCTACCAGTAAGCTTTCGTCCATTTTTTCCATTGCCTGCAACAACAATTGCCAAATAACGAGCTCTGAATTATATATTTGAAACTACATAGACAGATTACAATGTAAAAAATAGTAGAGCATTTCTATCGTGCACTGCAAGAATGGTAAGTTGAACTTGCAAGCATCATTTTGATTCCTAAAATATTAATCAGGAATACGTGTGTATGAAAAGATACTGCATAAGTCTGCTACTTAAGCAATACAAAATTAATGAATAGTCCAATGCAGTGTTCTAAAAATAGGTCTACTAGGCCGTACACTCGGTCGTATAGAAGTAACAGGTGCCCTACCTGTTAGCCGGTTATACTGTATAATCGGGCCGGTTATGCCGCATAATAGGCCGATTATGTCGTGTAATCACTACTAGGTGGGGTGACCTGTCGAACCTGTTACCGATTTTTAGAACCTTGGTCCAATGTTTCTGAACACAGACCAAAGTCAACCTACTATTTCAAACAAATTACTGCAGAATGAATTAGATGGAATATAATAAATCCAGAAGTGGAATTTATACGATGAATTGGCTAAGACACAAAGTTCATGGCTAGGCATCATCTATAGCTTTGGGAAGTGCACCCATATAACATGATATCTAGATAGCAGATAGAGAGATTTTCCACATCCTGCATACTATAGTTTTTGTCTATGACAAAAACAAGTTTTGTTACAAACAGCAGAATGACATAGACAAAATATATTAAGTTCAAAACTGGCATTTATATGATATATTGAACAAAAAGGCACATAGAGAGTTCACTAAGAAGGATATCTAACTTTGGGATGTATACCCATAAAACATGATATCTAGGTAGCAATACAAACAAAAAAACTATAAAGCCTGCATCCAATATTTTTGTCTGTGACAAGAAAAATAAGTTTGTAAACAAACTTACACATTACGGCATCCCTGACAATTCCAACTGACACTAAAGCAGCTTTTGCTTTGGTGATAAATTCTTGGAGGCTAGCTTGATTTTCAGAGCATTCCAAAGGCACAATTGGAAATGTATCCTGTTAACTTTGAAAACTATTCTTTAGAATAATGCACAACTTATGAAATAATCCCCCACCCCCCATCTGGAAAAAAACAAAGATAACTACTAACCTGTTCCATTATTCCTCTGTACATCATTGTCAGGGCTTTCTTTCCATAATTGCTGTCATAGTTAAAAGCACTAAGTGATGGTCCAGCTCTGCAAAAGTTGGGATCACACCATGTAATCTCCAGAGACGATCAAGGCTACACATAGAACTGAATTGACTGAGATGAAGTAAAAAAAACCTTCGATCTCCTTGTGTTAAAGCTCCAAGAGACTCCAGTCTCTTTGCCACAATTGATGCAAATCGCTTTTCACCACCAAGGTTTGTAAAAAGAAGCCTAGATTGTAATTTCACAAATTAACGCTGTTAGATTTGTGAGAGAAGAGAGGAATGGGGGCTGAATAGTTGGTTCTATTGCAAGAGCCCAAGGGGCAATATATAGTACAAGAGAGAAACCCTAGACTAGATTACAATTCCATAACTACCACTAACACTTACATGACTATTACACTTCTACCCTTAACAAATGCTTCACAATTCAGATATTAAGTTACTTTAAAAGGAGCATTTCCCTCCAGCACTGAGCTATTGGCTATGTTGAGCATGAAATTATATTAGTTAGTGTGCTTCATGATTATCTGAGTATATAGAAATTAACATTAATCCATGTTCAACCGAAGACTTAAAATCCTGATTTTTGTCACTTTATACTAACAACAACAAACAGTATCAATGAGCCAACTGGAAATTTTCATATTAATAAATGATACCTATATTCAGGTGCAGAAGTTTGATTAGAACGATGGGTTCTCCCAAACTGCTGAATCGCACGGTCTGCACTCCAAGGAAGTTCAAGCGTTATGTGTACTCTTCTCCTCTGGCATGTTTAGTTAAGCAGTGTAAGGAACATTCCAATAGATAACTGTCTTGGACAATTGTATGGATGAGCTGTGGAGGAAAACAAACCTGATTTTTTGCCCTTCGATCAGCATGTAAAGAAACACCAGCTGATCCTGCCTCCGATATTACTGCAATAAGCTTTTCTCCGTCCATGAACAGCTGCTTTTCATGCATATTGATCATGTCCAATGCAACTTCTTTCCTATAAATGGCAAATATTTATATGAAATTAACTGAATCAAAGAAGATAATAAATCATTATTAGAAAGCTCTCTCACGTGTTCCGCGCCTGATAAACAACACCTTTTCCATTTGATGCTCTTATCAGCATACCACGCCGTCCAGTTATTTCTGCAACATTGTCAGGACCACCTAGCTACAAAATACAAAAATCAAATGGAATGTCTTCAGGCATTTGTAGCTCTAGCTCGATGCTTGAATAATCAGCTAAATCGTGTATACAAGCTGGTTCACTCTGTTCTATTTTGGCAGTTATAGAGCACATGATGAACTAATAAGGGGATGTACCACCTCACAAATAAGAGAATGAAAACAGCAACCTTGATCATTGGATCAACTCTGGATGGCTTATATCATACATTAAAAGCCACTGACATCTTTTAAAACTCTTTGAATCATTCTATATTTACTCATACTGTTCCACCTTCCAGTGACATGGGCAATCCACCTTGATTTACACAATCAATAGCACAGTCCATATTTTCATGGCATAGATTGGAGTTCTCATCCTCCTATCGAAAGGCTGGCTACCAGATAGGTTCCCATTATAACAACATTGCAATTAGGTTGGATAACAGATAATCAACAGAAGTGAGAACTAAATCAACAAGCCTATCAAGAAAGACAGAATGTATGCTGTACTTAGTGTAGTATTTGTTGTAATCAACACGATGACGATGTATAGCTAGATGGACTTGCTGTATCACTAGGACGACGTTGCAGCACAGAGCATGCACATCTATGAGAAATTACGGTGGCACTGGCCTTTTCAAGGGACAATTAAACCAGAAAATCCATCCTACAAAGCAAACTCCACACCTCCACACTGTTAGATATTTTGAGAAGTAATGGATATGGATGCACAAGAGGATTACCAAAAAATCTCATACAAGCTGCTGGCTTCAATAGAATATATCGCAATCTCCATTATTCATTTATGCTAATGGGTATCTCTGACTTCCATCTATCCTTATTTCTTAACAAACCATGAATAGCAGACAATGAGCTTATTTGAACAACTGGCTGACTTTAGGAATAAGAACAGGGGCTTGATCCACTGACACTCTACGGTGCATTGTTCTCTGTATCTTTATTGTCATTTTGGTTCATATCATATGATGTGCCATATATATCAACATATGCTAACTAAATCAGTTAAATATTTGTTTTGATAATGAACAAAAGGGACTTCTCCAAAAACTAGTAACCTGATTGATGAAGTCTAAAAAAGCAATGTGTCAAAATAACAAAAGAAGGGGGATTTGTGTTTAACAGTACTCCATCAGAATTTAAAAGAGATAAGGAATGTATCAATTAACATATATCAGCTGCATAATCAAGGGAGCAGCTCTAAATTACTCAATTGTGCCCTGAGGTTGCGAATGCTTGCTCATAAGTTCAAAGGAAATTCAGAATAGTTGAATTCACCTCCAACAATTAGAAAAGTCAATTACCTGATCGATGATATCATCTAGAGGATTATTAGGCAAATCCAAGGAACGGATAATGTCTAAAATCTTTGACTTTCTCTCCACTGCAGTGTCATACCTGACAGCAATTTACCAGGTAACAAGTATTTGAACTGGGGCATATGAGCATATCAAGTTAGCGAGTGGTTACTGATTCACATATAGGTACCTCTTTGAGAGTTCAGTTATGTAAGCATCTCTCTCTTTGAAGTACCCTTCTACCTTCTCCTTGCATGCGTAACATGACCAATCATCAGTCATCATTCCAGTCCAAGGTGGAACCAAACAACCAGGGTGAACACGTGTAGCACAACCGGAACAATGAAGTAACAAGATTTTCTCCTGAAATGGCGTGCAATTGTAAGTATTATTATACTAACTAATAAAAAAGTGATAGAAAGCAAGTTGTGTCTTCATATTCCAAAAGAGCCCAGTCTTGTGCATTAATGTAAGCACTCTGTAAGCAAGGTTTGCCTTTGGTACAGATATCAATTCCGAAATTTCAACCATGGATATCAACAAACATAAAATGGTAGAAATAAAATTTAAAATAAAAAGGAGTGACTGGTACATGTGAAAAAGTTGGGAAACATTTTGTAGCTAAAAGTTGTTTGTACCATAGCCACCCCCAAATAGAATTATGAATGTAGAAAGGTACAAACTTTCGGCATTAGCTAAGAAAATCATAAGACACCGAGATCACTAAAGCAAACTGTGGAATAAAATGCTTTCCCTTTTCATTTCATCTAATGTGTGATGAAAGAAAATGATGGTTGGGACTTGGGATCAAGGATCCAAAAGCCGTTACCGGGACAAATCACGCGGCTGCGTGATGCGGTAACCATGGAAACAAAACCGCGTGTAATCGGCGATTCGCCCGATGGATTTCGGTGGGTGCGGAAATGAAATCGCCGGTTTTCTCAGGTTTTAAAATTCAAATTCTGTTTTGAATTTTGAATGGTTTTAATCAAATTCAAGCGAATTTCGAAAAAATTCCGGTTTTCGATGCAGGCGATTACCGTTCCGACCACGATGGGATTTGGCGGATGGGTTTTGATCCTGCCGAACCGGCAGGCGGTTACGAAATCTCGGGAAAAAACCGGACAAATTTCAAAATCTGAAATTTGAATTGCGGAGTTTGAAAACCGGTTACTGGACTAGTAACAAGCCGGTTACCGGAAAAACCGGTCGAAAAACCGGCCTGAATTTTGAATTAGAAAGTGTTTAATGAAGTGCATATTTGGCTCATACAATACATAATCTAGCATATTTAGCTCATACAATACGTAATCTAACATATTTAGCTCATATGAAGTGCAAACCGGCCAAAAACAATAATTCAAGCATATTTAGCTCATACAATACGTAATCTAGCACAAAATAGGCCTAAACCAACCTAGGAAGTGCATTATGCATTCAAAAATTAAATTTTCTGGCCGGTTACTGTTCATCCGGTCCCCACCAGGAAATCCGGTTGCCGGCGGTAACCGGCCGTTTTTTTTCCTGCTTGGGATAGCTAAAAATGTCAGCCTCAATTTATATCACAAGGAAGTTAAAACAAGCAGCATTTATTGAAACATAACAAGTCACCTCCTCAGTGTTGCACATCTGACACACATGGAATTCCTCATCACATTCTGTTGATTCATGGTCTGATTCGCTGCAACATTTTACAGAATAGATCAATAAGTACCTTAAGGAACTATTAAGAAAGACTATAGCTAATCTGTCAGTAATCCATGTAACAAAAACAATGAACTACTTAAAACATCACACGATAGTACCAGAATACATTACTGATACAGTTTAGAAGCACATAATTGCTATTTTCATGTTTTACTTTTTCTGAGTCATCTCACTGAAGTTATCAGTTCTTCAAGTAATAAAGCATGACATATCGTGCGCATGCGCATGTACAAACTCACACGCCAAGAAAACAGACAACTATCCAGCTTTAAGTCAAATTAAATGATTAAATGGAATCATATTCATAGCATGTAAAATCAAACCACCCATTAGTTCTTGCAGGTGATTTTTCTCGTCGTTTTTTAAGATGTGAAAACACCAAAATAATTATTTTTGCAATTTCATGCAGTAACTATGATATTCCACAAATTTTTCTAATAGGTCAATCCCATTGCAACAAAGAATATGATTATTGGAAGAGGGAAGCTATATTGCCCGTTGGATCATATCTAAGTGGTTTTGGCCATTAGCTCAAAATCTAAGCAGTTGAAATCAACCATTATTCCATTATTTGTGGTTGTGCAACACTATGGAATCTAGGTGGCTAAGATAATATTTACCAATTCCAGTAAGACTTTGCTGTTATGGCTCCCAAAAATATGCTTCCACGTAGTTATTACTTATTATATAAAAAAACAGAAAATTAGAACTGCTTCTGCCACCGCAATACCATACACTTAGCAACCACTATCAACAAATTCTCGAGAAACTTACGTGGAGAATATTCATCACTTCCATCATCACTCACATCTTCCATTTTTGCAAGTTTCTTAACTTGTCCCTTAAAGGATACATCAGGTCCATAATGCCGCTTACGCTGGACCTCCGCAACCTTTTCTTCACCTACAAGAATGTACATAAATAAAGAATCAAACAACCAGATCTGCGTAAACTAAGGAAGCTAATCAAACAAAAGGTGATGTATCCACAGATTTTCTTCTACATGACAAGCAACAGAGTGCTAACTGCTAAACCCACTTTCTGCAATAGGAATGGCCAAATTTCACATCCAGGTTGGTGCAAAGATGTTATAAAACTTGACTAATATTAGCACATGCTAAAAGATTTTTTTAGAGACAGGAGGCCAACTTCCAGAATGCTTAGCATTTTGATCCATTTATAAAGTTTGTTTCGATGCAAACCTTGCTGAAAACAATCAGGTTTTGGAGGCAAAGGATAGTTATCTTCTACCAGCTTAAGAAGCAACTCTCTAGGACCAGAAACAAAGTCTTCCAATTCAACACCCTGTCACATACATTCAAATAAAGAAAGAAAGAAAATCAGAGAATCAGTTCACTCTGCCAGGTTCTAGAATACACAAGATGAAAACAAGGCTAGTAGGCAAGATACACAAGATGAAAACAAGGCTAGTAGGCAAGACAAACACACATATTTTGTGATAGCTTCCTCTGTTCGAGCTTCTCCAGTGCTCTGAAGACCAATCACCACACATTTTTCTTCTGTTAAGGCTTCTTTCACCAACCTCACAACAGCAGGTACCTTTGCAGACATACACATATGCCTAAAGAAACGCTGCAAAAAATATATAATTCATTGTTATTTATTTATTAACAATATGGGGTAGTGTTTGAGCATGTGAAGCAAATGATCTGCCAGACTTCACACGTACTGCATCAGAATTTTCTCTCCAGTCTCAAATTTTCTACTATAGCAAAAGGAGATATCATTTTTTGGGGAACCATGATCCATGAACTCCCATAATTGGTCAGGTTCTTAAGGTTATAAATGTATTGTTACGTAAAATGAAAGAGGAACCACCTGATGGCTGGCCCAGTATAGCCGCCATATCTGAGTTGAATTGCCCTTATCTTCTGCATAATATTCACTTGCTGATAGGAGTTCGACACGCAACTCAGCCCAAAATTCAGCTGCCTTTCTATACATATTCTGCATCATGAGATAACAAGATGCCATTTAAGCATGAACTTAGTTCTATACTATGATCCCCAACTCCAGGGCTAAACAAAAAATGACTACAAAAAAATTATTTAAAAGAACATCAGTTTTTACTGTGATGAGAAATCACATCGAAGAACCCAAAAAAATCTTATCAACAAGATAGAAATTGTTCAAAGCAAACTAACCATACCACCAAAACACAAGGGAAAAGGCAGCATGCCAATTTACCATCATTCTTTCCTCTAGAGGTGCTTCCACAACGTCAAAATCAACACCCTTATAACTTAGCGTACGGCAAACATACATACCCCTGGACAAGTTTAACAAAAGCAGTACTAAATGAATCATTTTAATGCACAGGCAAACCAATCAATGGTTGAAACGGAAAATTAGCAATAAGAATGCTACCTAGGTACACACAGAACATTTGACATATGTTAACCATTTGCATATGGGCTCTTCATGTCAATTTCTGTGTGCATATAAGGTAGAACAGAGTCACTGAGCAGTGCCAGAAACACTAACCTGGCTTTCATGTCCATAGCAACAAGTTCAAGAGCATCAACACCACCTTTCTCAAGAGCGCCTGAAAATTGTTTCCATAGAGCGTGAACAATAGCAAACATCATTCTTATTTCTATTGGACTTCACAGGTCCACTTTCTGACAATAATTAATGAAGCATAGAAAATATCATAAAAAAGTTATGCAATGCTTTAAGTATTACGGAAAACTTGAGGATAAAATTGGCGGATCCATCAATGCTAAGACAAAGAAATTATTTGCCCTCCAATAATACCAGTGCTAGTGCATCATGGTATATTGGTATGTTTTTCTCTCAAAAGAAAAGGGAAGAAAAACTCATCATATTGCTTGTAGCATGCCTCTTTAGGTTGGCAGTTATCAATTAGTAGCATGCCTGCAACATACTACAATCCCTCTTGACAGTGGTTGTCACTAAGTCTTCTTTAAATTGCAGAACCAAACAGTGAAAGTAGGTAGTACTTTACTATCAGTTGAAAAAGGGAAAATGCAGGTAAACTACCAGTTCATTGTGTATTACATTGATCAGCATTCATCTCTAAATGGTATTAACCCCCAAAAACCTCCGATGATCCTAAGCTACTCTATCCAATTGCTTCTGAGTCATCTTTTTGCATAGACAGGTGGACAACTACTATTGTTCTTGCTTTTATATGGACAACTACTGGACTACTAATATTCCTTCCTTTATATTGGAAGTGTTGTTATGATGGATAGCCCTCCATTGTTGTAATACCCGGCCGTTCGTAATACAGCCAATGTGGAGTTGTGATGGTGGGATTAGTCCCACATTGCTTGTCTAAAGTGAGTTGTAGTAGCATATAATGTCTGTTAGTTAGGCCCAATCGTAGCACCTCTAGGTTAACCCTTTTACACAAAGCGATGACAAAAGTGTAAAGGGGTGTTATGTGTGCGTGGGTCCGCCCCATGGGTGGGCTAGACATTAAGCGAATTTTTTGTCAAGGTGTTACAGATGGTATCAGAGCATCAACCATCGCTACAGATATATGTGCGTGTAGGTCCACTAGTGGGTACCCACAGCATGAAGGTTGCACCGAGGGGTGGTTCTGGGAATTTGACATATATACGGTGTGCTGCCGAGGGCGGCAGCCCTTAAGGGGGGGGTGAGTGTATTAGTGTAATACCCCAGCCCATTCGTAGTGCAGGCCATGTGGAGTTGTGGTCGTGGGTTTAGTCCCACATTGCTTGTGTAAAGTGAGTTGTAGTAGCATGTAATATATGTTGGATCCAAACATAGCACCTTCAGTTAACTCTTTTA
The DNA here is from genome assembly GCA_036346255.1 of Ampelocalamus luodianensis. Taxonomy (NCBI): domain Eukaryota; kingdom Viridiplantae; phylum Streptophyta; class Magnoliopsida; order Poales; family Poaceae; genus Ampelocalamus; species Ampelocalamus luodianensis. The sequence goes on from CM070631.1 coordinate 43,137,749, forward strand.
CACGAAGCGATGACGAAAGTGTAAACGTGGTGCTATGTGTGCGCGGGTCCGCGCCATGGGTGGGTTGGACATCAAGTGGATTTTTGGCCAGGGTGTTACAATTGTAAGGTGGGAATAACTATTGTAATTGCTGTCAGGATAAATAGGTCAATGACCATTTATGTGTGAATTAAGATAGGATACAAATGGAAGAAAAAAAGTGGTGAATATACAAAAAAAAGAAAAATTTAATAATAGAAGAATAAACATAAACCTAGAAATTGGTGAAAATTCTGAAATGATGTTCCGTCTCCCCAGAGACCAAGCCGAACCATGTAACCTAAATTTCGAGGCTCCGATGCGCCAGTTGCTGAGCAGTAAACAACCCGAGCTTCAGGTAACATTTCCTGTGATATTTTGTGTCGTCAATGTATGAACAGATTGTCAGGAAAGTTTCAAAATATCAAGCAATTTGTCGGAGTGAGCACTAATATAAGTATATAACACCACACCCCAGAAAGTAAAGCATCTTCATTTTATATTAAAAAAGGCATATCCACAATATCATAATGCAAATGGTTCAAACTGAACAAAACTCATGACAATATCAGAGTACAGTGAGTGGTGACTGCCGCCCAGCCAGGACATTCTAGAATATGAACTCCAGAACTTGGCATATCACATCAGACTATAGTGGCAAAAATTACTTCCTCTAAATAATTTGCCTTACATAAGTTTGACAAAGATATATGCACAGGTGACAGGAAAAATGAAGGTTATGATTTCAAACGTACATTTTATCAGTCTAGACTATATATAAAAAGTATCTGTTTTCAAAGACCAAACAGTTTGCATTCAAGAAAATGGATACATTAAGACCACAGCAACAGAATATATGTTAGTAAGGTTCTGCTGATCACAAAGAGAACAGAACAAGGAAACATCACAAAAGATAAAGACATAAAGTCAACACACACACACCTGGATCTCAAGAACTAATTTACCAGTGCGAGTTGCCTGGCTTCCTGCCTCAGGAATCAGATTTTTGGCCTTGTGGCACTGCAAGAAACACATCATTTCAGCACAAAAATTAATGTACAGCAGGTTTGAATGAAAAATGGAATGCTGTCTAGAAGATTCCAAACTCATTCCATTCAACATTATATCCTTTTTGTTAGTGATTTTAAACCAGGTCCTTATTTACCTCATCAAACACTAGAAGACCATCAAACTCAGATCCACACCACTGTACCAACTGCTGCAAACGGGAACGGCCTTTCTCAGAGGATGCTATTAAGCTGCTATAAGTTACAAAAACAACTCCATTTGTGATCCCAATGGCCTTAGAGTCTAGCTTAGAATATGGTAGCTTATTTAAAGCGTGCACTGCAGAACAAATATATAAGTATCAGTTGCAAATATCAGCAATGAATATGAAACCGATAACAGATGTATTTGCCTAGTAAGCAAAATATAATTCTTCAACTAAGTATCACTGTATCAGTGTCTTCATTTCCACTCAATTGATCAATTAATCACAGTTCTTGCTAGTCTTGTTTCTCATGGTGACTGCCATAAAGACATCTGGAAACGTGAAAAAACATAAACAAAACAAAGCTTCCATACTGTTGACTGGTTGGCATTGCATTACTTCATGGTGTCATTACTGTAATGAACTAAAGATATTATGGAATAATTCAACTTCAAAGTTCTGTGTCCTATTTTGTCAAAAAGGAAGTCTGAAAAGGACCTGAATGCATTGCATATATACATGGAGACCCACAATATAACAGAAGAAAGAGAAGAAAAGAAAGCCCTTACATGCTCCAGGTACCAGGAGGTTGTTAACCAACTAGAAAGTCAATCGGAGAGCTTGATGGACTGCAGGCTCTCACTGTCTGACGTGTTCAGACACAGTCAGGCTTTTCTTTCCTAATAGGCTAATACTATGTTAGCAAGTTATGTTCTAGCACCAGTTTGGATGTAAAGGGTTGCGTTTTGACACACTAAGCAGTTATGCCCAATGTGAACTTAAGTGTTGGCATTCACACGAAAATGCATGAAGTTTACTTTCTTAGCACCATTCTTATTTTAGTCGTGCAGACAATCGTGCACAAGCAGCACAACAAACATGATGGATAGAGGATCAGTTGATAATTCTTTTCTGATTATTATGTTTTTTCCCTTCTAGCCTATCATGTTTTCTCTTCTGACCTATTATGTTTTATATAAGTAACATTACATGTCAGCCTACATATTTTGATAGCAGTTTTGGACAATGCCACATTGGTGCGTCTGTGTCCCATTTTCCAACACCATTTATATGCATGTAGATGGCATGAATTAAAGAGAGTTGCAATTCAATTTTGCTTATGACTCACAGACTCAGTAACTGCTGCATGGTGTATGTGTAGATTCTTACCTTCCACACATTTTGCACCAACATCATCCAAATCTCTACGAGCATCATATTTCAAGTCTGAACCAATAGAAATCCACCTGAATAATCCATCCATTGTTAAAAATAAAATCAAGCAATGAACGATGCAAATACAGCCAAACTAAATGGTTACATGGATTCATCAGATAAGTTACTGAATCCCTTGCATAAGTTCTTACAATGCTTTATGCCTTCCCTGTTGCCAATTTTCCCATATCAATCCAGCAATTGTACGACCTTTACCAACACCAGCTCCATCACCAATGAAGAAACCTGCTCTAGCACCGGTAGGGAGATGATGAAGGTGCCTCTGCCACACAAGAACATAGACTTACAAGAGGTGCAATGTATACATATATATTTTCCCTATATATAAACTTCAAGAGAAAAGGAAATGTCAACAACGAAAAGGTAACTAACCTGACAAGCATACACTATTGTTTCAATTTGTAAGCAAGACAACGCCTTGGTCACATCCAATTCATCCATAATAATCAAGTTGTAAGTAGGTTCAGGAGGTTGCACCGCTGACAAAGATGAAGTTTCTACCACAGGGTCCGGATGAGGAAGACCAAGAGATAGCTTTGGAGGCCTCTGGAAATAGATATGCGTATGGAAAATGTCTCAAAAACAATCATAGAACTAAACAGAAATAGATCTAGGAACTCCAAGGCATTGCCCTCCACTTTGCCACAAAGTAATTGAAAATCTAATATCTTACATAGTCAATGAAAGTTTCCCCAGCAGTGCCACCTTCATCTTCCTCACGCTCAACATCAACTGCAACCTGCTTGAACTCACTATAGTTATAATGCCAGTACAAGAGCAAGAAGGCATCGGTATATGAAGTTCTAGAATCACAATGCACTAAACGACTGAAGGTTTATGATAGAATGTTATGGGCTGTTCACAACTTCACATGCACCATTCAACAGCCAAACTTCATGAATGTGCATAACAATGCAGATGAATGGCCAAACATATTGGTTAGCACTTGCACAAGCTGATGTTAGGCCTTACTGTGCAGACAGTGCACTGGACACTGAAGCAAACTGCTACCCAGTGTTTCAGATGACTAGATACAGGCATGAAACTACTTTCTCAAAGGAAAGACATTTTTTTGTTCCATTTTGGTGTATGATCAACACTAAACCTAAGTACTTCCATCAACTAAGTTACTCCCTCAATTTCAAAATATAAGGCGCATTTGGATCTAGCACGTAGATTAAGGAAGGTGCAAAGTTGAGGAGACAATAGAATAAAAAGACTCTGCTACCCTCAACCATAAGAAACTAGGAGTGCATCTCCGAGCTAGAATCAATGCTCTCCTTCAGTTAAAAGCAACATCTGTAGGGCAGCCAACTCATCTACTCCACCTTTTTGTCAACATTTATCACTTGCATCTTTTTTTCAAGGCCTCTACAGAGCACCCATTCTCTCCCTCTCTTTTTGCTACACAGTCTGCCTGTGCCTCACATACACACGAGTTAGCCTATCCAAACCTCATTCAAAAGAAAATTTTAGCTAAGTGTCCAAATTAGTTTAGTGTGCCATCTGTTCTATATGTTCTTCAACTCTTCAATCCAACCTTCCACCATCTGCTTCATGGTGTTTTGCATATATAGATTAAATCCATGGTGGTCTGTCGGAAAAATTTTGTGTGAGTGTATTAGAAGTAGGAGGCCAGAAAATTTTTTTTTTGGGGGGGCGGCTGTTAGATGAAGAGGGAGAGTGCAAATGTGAATGATTAGTTGTATTGTACACAGCCCAATGGGCAATATATAGTACAAAAACACACACAAGAGTAAACCCTATACTAGGAGTGGAATACCACAAATACCCTTAACAGTTGTGTGGTGTGGCCTGGTGGGAAGCAGAGCCAACTTTATTCGATTTTTCTGCGCATTGGAGAGGCGAGGGTAAAATTGGAAGTTGGACATTAAGAATGTGCTGATGATTGTGCACACCTTATAATAAGAAAATTTACCTGGAGAATAATACGCCTTATATAAAAAATGGAGGAGTGATTATTAAGACTACAAGTTTGTCTACGGTATTTCTTATAACACTGGAGAAAATTAGTAGATGCCTCACTGGATGCTCTTCATCATGAGGTTGACATGATATTATGAGAAATCACATTTCAGCTTTTTAGAACCGAAGAGGAAACGCCCTGGTTTCTTGTGCAACCCAAAGTTCAGTTGTAGAGAATTCAGGATCACAAGGGTCCTCATCCAACCCCATAAAAAGCTTGACAAAACAAATCACGGTTGAGCTTAGCTAGTTGTTGGGTCCAGATACAAACAAAACAGAAATGCAGTCGTTGTGTGCAAGAGTAGTTTTTAATGACTAGTGCTTTGTGAAGCTCGCAAGCTTAGAAGCTGAACAAGGACAACAATACACACATATGACAGATTTAACTGCAATTGCTAGCTTACCTCGTCATGCACCAAATAAGAAACAAGGGTATGGACCAATGGAGCCACTCACCTCATTTATCTCCTCAGGTAGTTCAGCTGGCGGGACCATCGGCGCCATCGGCACCGGCAGGTGCGGCAACATCGGCAGGAAGGGCAGGTGCGGCATCGGAACCTGGGGCGGAGGCGGAGGCGGAGGCGGCGGCGGGACGAAGCCCGGGGCGGCCGAGGCAAGGAAATGGCGGAGCTTGGAGAGGTCGACGGCGAGATCGACGTCGCACTGGGGGCAGCGGAAGCGGGCGAGGCCATGGGGCACGTTGAGGATGGCCTTGCAGCGCGCGCAGGGGAGCTGGATCTTGGTGGGGTCCACGCCCTGCGCCCGCGGCGCGGAGCGGCTGGAAGGAGGAGGAGGCGCGGACTGAGGCTGAGGCGGAGGTGGTGGCGGAGGAGGAGGGGGAGGTGGGGGAGGCGGAGTAGGGGAGGCTTTGGGTGGGGAGGGGGGCATGAGCTCGGGGGGGAGGCGCTGCGCCATGCGGCACTTGGGGCAGATAAACTCGGTCATGCCGGGGGCCACGGCGAGGACGCCGCGGCAGCCGGCGCAGCGCACCTGGACGGGGGCCACGGAGGCGGCCGCCGGAGAAGGGGAGGCGCCGCGGCCGGCCATCGGGGAGGGGGTTCCCGCCGTGGGGAGAGGAGGGTTTCCGCCGGGGTAAAGTGGGAAATTTGGGTTTCTAGAGGGGTTCTGGAACTGGGAGTTGGGAACGGAGAAAAAAAAGTGTTATTTAGTGAGAAATTTCTGCTTGGGTTATATTATTATTACGAGCTTCACTACCATATGTATGATCATCTAGTGTACGATGTTGGTATCATTCAACGTGGTATGTGAGATTTGTCTCACTCTTGACGAGTCGCGAAAACTACATATCATATGTGAATCGTATCTTCAGTGTGTGAAACATTTTCATGTTATTATTATTATTATTATTATTATTATTATTATTATTATGTTGTTGTTCTGATGTGTGTAAATTCGTAACGGCAACTCGCATCCGTCCGTTTGTACGAACTAATTGCACAATAGTAAAGTGCAGTGCCGTTCTTCTACACAAAATGTAAATGCCCCCGAAACGATGGTGTATTGGCAATTTGGCATGTGATGACCCCGCACTCCCGCTGCAAAAATAAAGTTAACAACTTACCATTCAGGGGAATTTTTATTGTCTCCAAGAAACAATTTAATTCTAGATTGTGTTTTGGGAAATCTTGATACAAGCCATGGTTACTATCATTTTTTAGGCATTGCCACGATCTCCAACGCATCTTGTTTTCCGAAATTTAATCCCCTGACCTCAATTGTTGAGCCTTAATGATAGCTATGATAACCAACTGCACTCCGTCGTAAAAAGATATGTGCAAATATTATGTTACGAAAGTACTCACTCCGCTTAAAAATAGTTATCCAATTTATTGGCATTAGTCATTTGAGAAATATATTTCCATTGAGGAAAATAATAGTGTTGTCATCACAATTTTTCCATCATCTACCCATGCTATTAATGATGCGAAAGATGTTGACTAGATGAAATATACTCCTCAAGTCTACGCTGACAAATCTAATAATATTATTTTCGCCCAATTAATACTTCAAAGTTACAATTGCAACGAGTATTTAACTTGATTAATAGTTCCTAAACCGTTAAACATCGTATTCTTGAACGGAGAGAGAGAATCTTTCTATATAAAAGGCCGCAGCGATGGGGGCTTCTCAGCCTTGCTACGTCGATGTTTTTGTCTGCTCCGTTCGATTTTGTCGTGGTTTGTTGTGCGCCGTTCATCGTTGTTCATAGCGTTGGCTCGGTCTTGCGTCTCGCTGTCGTTGCGTGGCGTCGTTGGATCTTTTGGGGTTCATGTGCGGCCTACGATCGACATCGATGTGCTCGGGTGCTGCTTTCGCTGCCAGCGCAGACTCGTGTTTAGGCTGTTGTGCCGCATTTAATGGCGTGAGATGGGTGGACTGCGCGGTTGTCGTCTGTCCACGCCCGATGTTTTTGCCTCGCCCACCGTCCGATTTGCGTTGTGTTCTCCGTGCCGAACGATTGCTTTGGGCGTTGTGCTCGCAGGCGTTGCGTTCGGAGCGCTGTGCCGCTTGCGTGTGCTCGGTATTAGTCAATGTGCCGCGTGCCCTGCCTATTCGTTTTCTGTGCATGCCGAGTTGCTTTCCCTACCTCTTCCTGTGTGTTTCCTCTTCTCTCTACTGCGTGCCGCTCGGTTCGTTGTCTTTCTTGTTTTAAATCGCTCGCTTCGCCTCCTCTTAGGTTATCCGTGCTTTGTGCTTGCGCAAGTTCTTCCCTTTGTTTCTTACTTACCTTTTTGTGTTGTCCTTTGCTTTCGTTCCTCTTAATCTGTCTTCAGTACTGATTGATTGTCCTGTTTTGTGGATCTATACATTTTTACCTGTTTTTGGTTCTTGCTTTGTTGTACATCCAGCTTCGTCTTTTGTCGTCGTTCCGTGCCAAAGCGAGAGAGGCAACAGGGGGAGATGGGTCGTACAACCCATCGCTTTCACAGGGGAGCCCCTAGATCCCGCTCTCTTTCCTGCCTTTTTTTGGGTGTCCCGTTGTCTTTGTTCTTTTTTTGGGGTTCTGTTGTGTTCTTGTCGGATTCTTTCTTAGCTCCCCGCCATTCTTTGTTAAGAAGCTCTATGTTTGTGGATCTATGTTTGTTTATCCGGGATTCTATTGCTTATTCGGTTTGTTTCTTTGTCTTCGGCGTCTTTATATCTTTATCCCGTCGGTTTTGCCGCACTGCTAGATTCGGTTTCTTGCTTTGGATCTCTTACGTTTATTCGGTTTGTGTTGGCGTATTTACTTGTCTTCGTTCTTTCCTTGTAAATACCTATGTTTCTTGGGAGAAATGGAGCCTTTTCCCGGCCTAATTGTTCGAGCACAACAACACGTTGGTTTTGCCGCCATTCGTTGTTTCTTGTTGTTGCGCTAGAAAATACATTATAGAGAACTTTTTTTGTGTGCATATAGCGCCCTTTTAGTATCCTTGTCTACTTTGTTTCCCTCCGACTATCCTATTCTTCTTTTTAGTTTTTCCGCTGTTTTGTATTGTGCTATATTGTCGCCTCTGTCTCATAATGTTTTGTTTCCTTGCTCTTTTCTGTGATTGTAGGTTTTGTTTACCTTTGTAACGGATCATCCTCGTGATTGCGGTTCGTCCTGTCTTCGTAAAAGTAAGTACTATTTTCCTCTCTGTTCCATGTATTTGGTATAGGCGTGTACCTTTGCTCGCTTTCTGCTGTATAATTTTACCTCTGCTTATGATGTATACTTATCGTTGTGTTTGTATTACTATGATTTATTATAGAATATATTGACGTATAGATTATCTCGTCTCCATTCTGTTCCAGTTCTGCTGCCGTTGTCTTTACATCTAATTCGTACCTCCTAGGTTCCTTCGTGCCTTTAGAATTGAGCTTGCGACTTTACCGTTCTGATTAACTCTTTTATTTGTGTTCTATAGTTTTGGTTTGTTTGTACCGTTTACTCATGAAAAAAAAGATGGAGTTTGCTCATGCGTTTTCCCACCCTTTCGAGACAGCTTTTGTGTGACTTCATCCTTGTTATGGACTCTGATCGTCCTTCTTCATCGGTGCTTTCTATGCTTCATTGCTCGCGACCTGTTGAAGGTACTGATTTTTTTTGGGGTTTCGTTTGATCTTATATTGCTCTTTGGTGCCCGTGTTTCGGCTGCGGACATTTCCGATCTTTTACTCTTTATTCGTTTCTTCCTATCTTTGTTCTATTCTGCTCTTCCTCAGATGATCGCGACGATGTGTCGATGTCCGAGGTTGCTGCTGGTTGTGCGAGAACACGTACGTGGCCATCGATGTTTGTTTTTCTTTTTTGCTTCGTGCTTTTTCCTGGGAGTCAATATTTTACCTTCTTGCTTCAATTCTTTAGGATCTATATGCTGTCCTATTGTCCCTGCTGATGATGCACGACGTAATAGGCAAAAATGCCGAAGAGTACTTGCTCAGCGTCAGCTGCTTCGTTCAGGTGTTTCCTTCGATTCTTTCTATCTATCTATGTTGTTGCCACGAGCTGTTCTCTATAGGTTCGTTTGTTTTCTCTCTTTGATAACCATATTTAGCTTGCTGTTTTTACCCTATTTTGCTGTCGTTCGTCCATATGGCCGGTTTAGGCTGGCTGTCTGACCGTGCCCTTTCACTTTCTTGGGCACGCCTACCTCAGGAATATATTGATGCCCTTAAAGGTATTTGCGCTTGCTTCCGCGTGCATGTGTGTTGTTTCTTACTTTCCTTCCTGTTGCTTCTTTTCCTTTGTTTGTCGCTTAGCCTTCGTCTCTCTTGGCTGTGCAATGAAGCCTCTTATCCAGGCAGATCGTACTATGGACCACCTGAGTATGAATGTGCCCACTGCAGTGCGGTGTTTTGGTTCCGTGAGAGATCAAAAAGGAATTCTTCTGTTAGGGGGCAAAGATTCGTGTATAACAATTGCTGTAAAGGTGGTAAGGTCTATATCCCTCCTTTTAGAGAGCCTCCACCTTTCCTGGCTGACCTTTTGAAGTTCGATGGTGATACTCGATGCAAGAATTTTATGCGTAACATACGCCAGTACAACTGCATGTTTGCATTCACGTCCATGGGTGCAAACATAGACCACTCCATGAATACGGGTCGAGGCCCATATGTTTTTAAGATTAATGGTCAGGTACATCATCGCATTGGTTCTTTGCTTCCTCCTACAGATAGTCATCCTAGATTTGTGGAGCTTTATATATATGATACTAATAATGAGGTTGATAATAGAATGCGTGCGTTAGACCGAACAGAACATACTGAGGGGGTCTTAGATCCTTCCATAGTTGCTGGTCTTATAAAGCTTCTTGATGACTATAATCCTTTGGTTAGACAGTTTAGGCTCGCGAGAGACCGATTAGCAGAGTCTGGTGATGATTCTTTGGGTATAAGAATTATTGGAGCAAGGCCAGGTGATCCGGTTCAGTATAATCTGCCTAGCTGTGACGAATTGGCTTTGTTGGTTGTTGGTGATTTCACTTTAGAGACCTATAAATGAGATATTGTCGTCCATAACAGAGAACGCGGGCTACAACGCATATCTTGTTTGCATCCGGCCTTTATGGCTTTACAGTATCCATTGCTATTTCCATACGGTGAACGGGGTTTCCAGATTGGTGTACCCTATATCGGTGTCAATTGTACCGGCTCAGGTATACGTCAAAAGATGACCATGCAGGATTACTTCCGTTATTGTTTCCACTATAGAAAGAACCAACCAAATCCGTATCTTAAATGCGGTCGCCTGTCGTCGCAGGTAAAGGTTGATGCTCGTGCCTGTGTAGATGAATGTCGAGTACAGTATATATTAGACCACCAAGACGAAATACGTGTAGAAAGTTTGCAGGGTGTAGCCGATGTTGTTGCAAGTGGGTCTATAGATGGTAGTGATGTTGGTAAACGTATAGTCTTACCTGCAAGTCACACTGGTGGTCGTCGGTACATGATTCAGAACTACCATGACGCTATTGCGATATGTCGTGTCCATGGCCCACCCGACTTATTTATTACATTTACGTGTAATCCTAAGTGGCCAGAAATTACGGATGCTTTGCGATCTGAACCAGGCCAACGTAGTACCGATCGAGCTGATATCGTTGACAAAGTATATAATATGAAGCTTGAGGAAATGTTAGACGACATCAAAGATGGTACTGCGTTTGGTCCAATTGATGCGTGTACGTACCTCTCCGCTCTTTGCTGCTTCCTTTTCCTTTGCGTTTCTTACGACTTAGCTACATTATATTTCTGTACTATCATCTAACTCGCCTTTCCTTGTTTCCGATAGTATTGCACGCTATCGAATTCCAAAAACGTGGTCTTCCCCACGCTCACATAATTGTTTGGCTATCTAGAGATACTACTGAACCGACGCCTACAATTATTGATTCTTTCATTAGTGCTGACATACCTGATCCCGAGACTGATCTTTTAGGATACGCTTTAGTTTTGGAACACATGATGCACGGTCCATGCGGCGCTCTCAATGATAGGTGTCCATGCATGAAAAATGGCTCCTGCTCAAAAATTTATCCAAAATCATTTCAAGATGAAACATCAATAGACAAAGATGGTTTTGCGATTTACAAACGCCCTAACAATGGCCGCTTTGTCTTAAAAGGAAATATTCGTTTGGACAATAGGTGGGTTGTTCCATACAATATGTTGTTCTTAAAAAAATATGGTGCACACATCAATGTAGAGTGGTGTAACAAAACAAATGTTCTTAAATACCTCTTTAAATATGTTACCAAAGGCCAGGACTCTGCAAAAATCTATCTCACAAGGCTTGCGAGAGGAAGGGATGCTCCATACGATTGTGACACATCAACTGTAAACGAGGTTAAAGAGTACCTTGATTGTAGATATATATGTGAGCAAGATGCGGTCTGGAGGATGCTAGGTTTTGACATCCATAGGCACTTCCCTTCTGTGGAACGGCTTGTTGTGCATCTGCCTAATATGAATAACATCACTATACATCCTAATGCAAACCTTGCACGTGTGGTTTCCAACAATTTTATTAGAAAGACTACCCTTACTGAATGGTTCGTTTCAAATAGAACTCATGCTGACGCTCGAAGTCTCACTTACTGTGATTTCCCTACGAGATGGTGCTGGGATGATAACACTAGATCTTGGAAAAAAAGACAGAGTGGGACAAAAATAGGTCGTCTTTACTTTGTACATCCTTCTGCTGGCGAACGGTATTTTCTAAGGATGCTTCTTATGGTAGTTAAAGGTGCACAGAGCTATGAAGATATTCGCACATTCCAGAGCGTTGTCCATGATACGTTCAAGGCCGCGTGCGCTGCGCGCGGCCTCTTAGGAGACGATAGTGAATGGCATAGTGGTTTTAGAGAGGCTTCCACATGGGGTACACCGTATCAGCTTAGACATCTATTTGTAACGATGCTGATTTACTGTGACATTAATGATGAGCGTGCGTTCTTTGAGAGTTTTTTCCCTGACCTAGCTGATGACTTCCAATATCGTTTACGACAGTCTATGCATAATTTGTCTTATATTGTTCCTTCTACAGATCTTAGAGATCATTTGTTAGACGAATTGTCATCTCTCTTCACAAAAAGAGGAGCTAAAATATCGGATTTTAATTTGCCTACTAGAAGTAGTAATAGCGATCCTGTTTGTGTTCGTACTGTTATAGATGACGAAATGTCGTACGATATTGATAGCCTTATTACTGAATCTAGCAATTTGTGTGCCAGCCTCAATTCTGACCAAAAAAAAGCTTTTGATAGTATAGTTTCTCGTGTTACTACCAAGCGACCTGGTTTCTTTTTTGTATCTGGTTATGGCGGGACTGGTAAAACTTTCTTATGGAATGCACTTGCATCATATTTAAGATCTATTCGATTGATTGTTTTGACGGTCGCTTCTTCTGGAGTTGCTTCATTATTGTTGCCTGGGGGTAGGACTGCCCATTCTCGTTTTAAAATTCCCCTTGATACTGACGAAACCAGTATTTGTGATATTAAAAGAGGGACTATGCTAGGTGAATTAATCCGCTCTACCTCACTGATTATTTGGGACGAAGCTCTTATGGCACATAGAAAAAGCTTTGAAACATTGGATCGAACTTTTCGAGATATTTTAGCTGTAGAGAATACTGATGCTTGTAACATGCCGTTTGGCGGTAAGGTATTTGTACTTGGAGGTGATCTAAGGCAAATTTTACCGGTTATTGAAGGGGGAACTAGAGCTCAAATAGTTAACGCTTCCATCACAAATTCGCCTCTCTGGAATTTTGTTGAAGTCCTACCTTTAGCAATTAATATGCGTCTGTCTTGTGAATATAGAAACTTGTCTGAAAAAACGGCAGCTGCTGAATTTAGCCAATGGATTATAAATCTCGGCGATGGTCAGCTGCCTGTCACAGCTCGTGCAGGTGAGGTTGAACCGTTTTGGATAGATATACCTCATGATCACTTGATTATAACAGATACAGATAAGATTCAAGCTATAGTACAGTCTATATACACTGACTTTGACGAAAATTTTTCTGACCCTGCCTATTTGCAAAATCGTGCCATACTATCACCTACTAACGAGGTTGCTGATGAAATCAATTCCTTTGTTTTACGGCAAGTGCCTGGCGAACAAAAAGAATACCTCAGTTGTGATAGTATTTCAAAATCTGTTGATACAACAACTGAGGCTGATCTTCTTTACCCCACAGAACTCTTAAATTCTATAGATGCAAACAATTTTCCTCAGCACAGATTAATCCTTAAGATAGGTGTTCCAATCATGCTTCTAAGAAATATAAATCAGTCTAGCGGCTTATGTAATGGAACACGTCTTGTGGTTTCAAGGCTCGCTGATTTTATAGTAGAAGCGAAGATCATTACTGGATCGGCTGCTGGTAAATGTGTGTATATACCTCGCATAACCTTAACTACCGGAAACGCAAGATGGCCTTTTAGATTACAACGACGGCAATTCCCAATTAAATTATGTTATGCAATGACCATTAACAAAAGTCAAGGGCAAACGCTTCAAACCGTTGGGCTGTATCTTAGAAGACCTGTTTTCACTCATGGACAACTATATGTTGCGGTTTCGCGAGTGACGTCGAGGAATGGCCTAAAGATTCTCATCGAAAATGATGATGGTTCATGTGGTTGTACAACGAAAAATATCGTTTACCATGAGGTTTTGCAATCGATTAGCTACTCATAGCTCTGTTCGACTCTACATACTATACATAATGCAAGCTTATGTTAATATGGTCGTATATAGCTTACCTTTTTCCTGGCCGATGCTTATAATATTTCATCCGTTTTTATACCTACAGGTTGGTGTTCTTTTCTTACATGGATATATATAACCCACTTAATTGTTTGTCACACGCTCTTACTGTTGCTTAACCCAGTAAGAGAGCATCTATACCCGGATGTTGCATGACATATTTATTGTTTATGTTTTTTACTTTCATGTATACAAATACAATATTTGTGTTACTGCTGTGCTTTCACAAATCGCGTGTGCTTTGTGTTAATAAAAAACTTCTGCCTTCCCTGTACAGATGGCATATACCATGTTGTCGGATGTTAATCCAGGTAGCAAGCACTGGAAGATATGTGTCAGAGTTTCTCGCTTATGGGAGTACCGTGGAAATGTGGATACTGGTTCGATTCAGCATCTTGATCTTGTCCTGCTAGATGAACAGGTCATGTTTACTTTGTATTTTCTATTAATTTGTCTTACCTTCTTTTCTCTATTTATTGTTCTGCTGGATTTAATTTATTGTTTTTTAATTGCAGGGTGGTGCTATGTACGTTGAAATACCGGCAGACTATATAGAGGCTAAAAGATCGCAGCTTCAGGAGGGACATGTCTATGTTTTGAGTCGTTTCTTGGTGTGTTCTAATAAGGGAAGATACAGAGCTGTAGACTGCACGTATATGATCGAGATTACTTACTACACTAAAATCGAAGAATTGACTCAGGTTGCCCCAAATTTCCCTATGTACGCATACAACCTTATTCCGTTTGCTGACCTTACGCATCATGTTGGTGAGAATAGAGCCTTTCTTGGTACGTTACTATATAAATACCTGTTTGCATTTTGCTTGCCCTACATACTTTTGTGCACACGGTTTACCATGTTTCTTTTAATACTTACGTTTGTTTTAATGCGTAGATGTCATTGGAGTTGTTACAGCTGTTTCAAATGCTGTTTTAGTACAAGGTGCAAGTCAAAATGTACCTTCATTAAAGAGAATTATTGCCCTCAAAGACGCTAGGTATGCAGACACTGTGTTTTGTTTCTTTACAGACAGTTATTCCATATTTGTGTCCAAGTCTTTTGTGTATTTTGCTTATTACTTTACCAAATGAAACATTGTGTCACACAGCAATTATGCGGTTAAACTGACGCTTTGGGGACAACGTGCATCTGAGTTTGATGGCGATCGCGTTTATGAGCTTGGCCAAACAGAACCTATCGTAGTCATATTCGTCGGTGTGCTTATGAAAAGATACGGCTGTAAGTTTTCCATCTGCTCGGGCATATTTTCCCTGTTACCTTTCTGCTCTCTATAAACGTATGTATAACAGTGTGACATACCCATGCTTAGTTGCCTAGACATGTAAACGCTTCCTGCTCTTTTCAGTTAGATTTTTCGTGAATTCTTACAACAGATATTAGTCATGTTCCTGAAAAAAAAGGAACTATTTATTCAGCTAACCAAATAGCCATTCTTTCTCTCTGTCGCTGTCTGCGAGTCTAGAAAATGTAAACATTGTATACAGCTGTCTTATGTATGGTTATGTTCTCCACATTACCGTGCGCATGAACGACTTCTATTCGCATTAAAGGAGTGTTTTTTTGTTCGCTACGAATACTATAGTTAACAGTGCAAGGATGTAATCAGCAGAGAAGGACTATATTAATTTACTTCTATTATACATTCCCTGCTTTTCTTACGATTGCTTATACAAAAACTGGATGTTTACTATATGTTAAGCAAATCACCAGCTCTTACATTTTTACCCTTATTTGTTTAAAAAAAAAATGGTCCAATTGATCTCAACTGTACGATTAAAGATGACAATTTTTCCTTATTTACTTTGTATAGATGAGGAAGGTCTTACTGGAAACGCGGCTTGTCGTTGGTACGTCTGTCCAGATGTTGCAGAGGCTGCAGCCTTAAAAAATAGGTGTGCATTCATGGTTACATATGTTTTCTTAAATAAAAATTGTGTTGTATTCTATTTTTTATTCCGGATTTACCTAAAAAAAATCTTAAATCGTCCAGTGCTCATGCAAATTTCGAACCCGTATCACGCATCGTCTTGCGAGATCATATCCCACAGGCCACCACTCTTGCTACACTAGCTGAGGAAAAAACAGTTCAAGAAATTTTAGAAATTAACCCTTATGACTTTCCAGTTAAGTATTTTCATGTGCTTGTCTATCTTTACTTTTTTTACAACCTGTACTTGCATAAATACTAAAACTTTAGGTAATGTCTGTATATAGTCTACCGGCCTCAGGTGCACTGTTACTATTGCTAAGCTCAGCCCTGCGCAAAGTTGGTGGTTCTTCTCCTGTAACAAATGTAGCAGAAAGTCTGTTCCAGATGGCACATCGTACAAATGCTCATCTTGTCTTTGTAGAACCGCTAAACCAAGGTAATTAGTACATGGATGTTTCACAACTTCCTATTTCTTTATCACCAAATTATTTAACTTGTGTTTTATTGCTTATCTACAGGTACAAACTCGTGTTATTGGTACTGACGGAACAGCGAATGCCGAATTTATGTTGTTCGGTGATATCGGACAACAAGTTGTTGGAAAACAGGTTGGTGCAGTGCTTAGATCAAATCATGGAGCAGGCGACATACCGCCGGATGTAGCACAGATTGTTACCAAGAAATACACCTGGCATGTTAACATCACCGAAAAAAGCTTCCAGGGTCCAAAAAAAAGTTATCAGGTCAGCCGTATCATAGTCGCGTTAGGGAAACAATCTGCAATCCCCCGCATCACTGGTCCTCCACATGCTATATCATCTTCATTACAGACGGTGACTTCAGATGTGCCAGCAAACTCTCCTTTAGAGGTATAAACACGCTTTTACCCCTTCAAATTTTGAGTTGTCCTATGCTCATATCGTACTGAACAACTGCGAAATACGCCACCTGGGACAGCTTGGTACAGAGGTATTTATTATCAGTGTATTAACAGAAAAATACTTAAAAGTCAAAAAATAGTGTGCAGCCTCAGTATACCTTCAAGTTTATACGTGCCTTATATAGCTTGGTGCAAAACTATTTACTATCAGTGTATCACACAAAAAAACTTTAAACTCTGGACCTAGCATACCTATTAAGAAACTGAATTTATTCATATAGTAAAAATGTGTGCAAGATTGGTCTATCTTCAAATTTATACGTACCCGGTGCAGTTTGCTACAAAGTTATTTATTATCGGTGTGTTATGCAAAAAAAATACTTATAAGTCAAACCACACCGTATTTGTTAAGAGGCTTAATTTGCTCATATAGAAAAATTGTGTGGAACATTAGTATACCTTAAAGTTTATACGTACATTATTGTTTGTGATAAATTATGTTTCTTATTAGTTGCTTATTCAACATGGTTCAGTTGTTTCTTCTGTCACACGAGTTTATATGTACATTAGTATTTATAGCAAATTGTGTTTCTTATTGGTTACTTATTCAGCATGGGTTCATTGCTCCCTCTCACGCCGTCAATTTTGTTTTGTATTAAACTATCGTAGCAAACACCGCCCCCTCCACATCAGATATGTAGCAGCGAGATAGAAAAACAGCAAAGGTATGTCCTCTTCATCATTCTTTCTACATCATTGATGTAGTGCTTATTATTCGTACCAATGTGGTTACCATAAATATGATGTTATCTCGCGTTATCAGCACCAAAGAACCATATACTACACTTTCTTCTACTCGCAAAAGGCTTTTCGACGATCAATCTGCCTACACAAAGGTAACAGTTCACATCGTATTGTCCTCTTGGAATTCGTTACATACTATATTGGGTTTCCTTTTGTACATATCGTTTCTATAAAAGGACAGATAAAATGTATAGATAGCTATCTGACTAGAAACTACTTACAGAACACACAGACTGATCCCTGCTCAAAAAGGAAAGCTTTGGCCATTGACGAAACAAATCCACTTTGTTTCCAGCGGACTAAGCTACAGGCCATGTGAGTGCTTTTCCCTGCTTTCTATTCACTCCCGAATACAGTCTATCTAACGGTTTTATATATATCCTATTACACAATGTGCATATACTCTGTTTAAGAGGGTAGTTTTGTACAAGATACAAACCCAAAGTCATACGCCCGTCTGTTGTATATTAGTAACAACTGCAGACGCTAATGCTATTGTCATCTGCTATATACACTCCATATCCTTACAAAGTACTTGTTATCCTTACAAAGTAGTTCTTTCTCACAATTATATTCAGCACTGTCTGTTCCAGAATCATATTAGTAGCTAACTCTGTTCAATAATCGTATTGGTGTCTAATTCAGACACGAAATGACGTCTATCCACCGTGTAACATATTTATCTGTATGTTCCACACTATCTGCTAAACAATTTATTAGATGTTTATAGTTTGTTTTAGGTTATAAAAGGTGTTTGCTTATACCCAATTTAAACTTTGCAGCCCACAACAGCAGATAGCCGAAGACGTATCAACGTGTACTGATGTTGCGCAAAAGAGTTCTGACAATCAGGTCAAGAAATAAATTCTGGTGTGTTACGCTTACTAATATATCCAGCAATCGACAACAATTACTCGTTTTACTAAAAAAAAAAAGGTTTTTCATACAACTTACCATCTAATTTACTTATGTTACATTTTTTTACAGCTGCAACTAGCAGATGCAAGCTTATCACGAATCGTATGTTGTGCTTCCCTACAACACTTTTGTAACCTGCTGAAACTATATCTTCCTTTCTATCGGTGCCATGTACTCTTTATATGTATCTTTCTGATGCAACCTCCTCTGCCACACTGCAAACATGCTGCCCTTTTGGAACCTCCTGAAAGTTATTTGTAATGACGCCTACGAACGCGCTTTCTACTATGTTACTACTATCGTTTTGCTACCACGATTGCTACCACCGATCTGCCTTCTAACCGATCTATTCTGTTAAAGAAAGTTCTAATATATGATGCATGTAGCAGATGCAGCAAAATTTATTACACAGCCATTGTTTACAATCATATTCGACACACCTTTGTCCAACACCGCGCGCCAAGGCGCGCGCGGGTTTCTAGTCTAATATTTATTTGGCTCCAAAGTAAGAGGCAGCTGCAGATACACAATGAGATGGAGTGAAATACTATCAGAAAGCCCACAGCCAGTTAGCATATTCATCATGAAATGAACATCTGGTTTACTGTCCAGAGTCCAGACCCATACTTCAACTACTTTGCACCGGCAAAACCGCTTAGCAACAGTGGGAACTGCAGATGCAGTACACAGTACACCGCTCTAACACAGCCAAGTGCCAACCACACAGTAACTAAAGATTACAGAACAAGAAGGTAACATAGCACATACATTCAGTTCCAGTTGTTTTCCTTACCCAATGAACACAACCTAGAGCTTAGCAGTATTTGATGAACGCCAGGCCCAGGATACAAATTACAGTCGTAAGTCACAACGAGCCATAAAGCAAAGCACAACAACCACCCAGAAAAACGTTGGGGACATGGTAGGTTCAGGCTGCCAAACGAAGGAAAGGCGAAAGCCTTGGTGCATTTGGACCTAAGTAACAGCACAGTCTCTCATTGAGCTCGCCAGTCCTGGATAATGTTTGTTTCAGACATCTCTTCCAAAGACTCAGGGTAGCATTATCTGCACAGTAATCATCAAGCATGTTAACTAGATGAGGTTGGGGCTGTATAGAGAACTAGAAGGATACCCCGTGCGCTGCAGCGGGAATTTGTAAAGTTCAATTTGTTGGTTGTAATGTTTGAACAAATCAAGGTGAAATATGGTAGGGTCTAAAAAAATTAGAAGACAATGCAAATAAGAAAACACCTATGGTACTCAATTTTCATCCAAAGGTTGTGAACAATAGGGGTGATGTGGATGCATAAGAGAAGAGAGAAATAGCTTTGATTATAGTTTGTGGGGATTACTTGTTTAATATATATAGATTTAAGATATAGATGCACAACATTACAAAAGATTGGTGCATTTATGTCAAGCATGGATAGTGAATAACACAAGTTCAGCATCGGAAATGAGGAGCACTAGTAACCAACTTACCATACCATGATAACTGGAAATTACCAGTGAAGATCCGGGAGACCCAACATCTTAGTTCTTCTGTAGATCATGGGTCGACAACCTCCTGTTCACACCACTACTAGCTGGACTATTAGCGCTGGTCAAATCCTCCTGCAGCTTTCTTTGACTCTCTTCCATTTCCATAATCTTCTTCCGCAGTGTGGCTGCCTCCTCTTCGGCCTTCCTTTTAGCCTCCATAGCTTGCCTCAGCGACACCTTGGCAGCCGTCTTTCCACGCAGCTCACTGGTGCAGGGCACAAGTCCATAAGTGCGTTTGATGTCCCTTTTGTCTGGACCCACGACTTTGGCAAAGACATCTTCCATAGAATCACTTCCTGAACCATCCCGCTGCTTTTGAGCTTCTTCATGAAGGTGAGACTAGAGATTAAATTATACATGCTAGGTGTCAGCGTCAGGTGATTCAAGGTGCCAAATACTAAAGAATGTGAAAGTAAATTTCTTTCTTGTGACTTGTGAGGTTTTGTCATTGACTCACAATTACATCAGCTGTTGCCTTATCCAAGGGTTTCCCTTTCCCATCTTTGGGTGTATGAGTCAATATGAATATATCCGTGCGTGTTGGCTCCTCCTTATTTGGTCGCTTTTGCCTCTGTTTCATGGTAATAACATAATCAAGGCCACCCCTAGGTGAAAACAAAGGAGGTATCTAAACTCACCTCCTCCTCGCGTATCCGTGCGAAGCTCTTCGACCCGGTTCTATGTCTACCAAGAGGTTGTTGTGCTTGAGAAGCTCTACTTCGAGCACTTGCAGCCTATAAGGCAAAAACAATAAATAAAATGATCCAAGCATGTTGTCACAAATCAAATATTCATGAAACATCAGATGGAATGTGCAGCGCTACCTTTGCCTTTTCAGTACCCCAGTGTGCCACAAGGAGTTGCCACTGTTCTTCTGGGACACGAGAATCTCGATCAGCAAGACGTTCCTCTTCTGTCTCATGGGCATCGTATCGCTCACGTTTTAAGACAGCTTTCCAATCCTTCCACTTTTTTGCCAAAGCCTTCATGGCCCAGACTTCGCCAATTGGAGCGATGACAAATTTGAGCTACAGCAACCATCAGGGGGTCAGGGGGACAGGGGGAGTGTGAATAGAACAAATTTAAGACCCATGCGTACATTAACAATATGCCACATTACGTCCTTGTTCTTCTCTGGAAAACGCTTCCAATTTGCATATGTCAGAGGTGCCAAAGTTCCATCTCGTGCAAGTGTGCCCAGAAAGCTACTCAAGGTGGCTGCTTCATTTCCAATAGGTTGACCTAGATCATTCAAGGAAACTGGTATCCTCACACCCTCAGGCATGGTCCAGACTTTGAGGCAGAGTGTAGGACCACGACCACATCTTTTGATTTCCTTACTGCCTACCAAAAAAAAAATCACAGCAGTGAACTGAACAACTGAGAAGAACTTATCTGAATTTCCTCACACGTCAAAACCTAACTTTATCTGTCTTGGGTAAAGAAAAAATTCTCACAATAACTGTTATTCAAGATTTAATAAGAAATCTTCACTTCTTCTGCAGTTGGCTCATCATCCATTAAGATAAAAATATGCAATAACAGAAAACAGTTGTACTACACCTTACCAGCATACGAGTTACTAGCAGGTCCCTGATTTATGAGACACTCAAGCCATAAATTAGGACTCCTTTCAAGGGCCCTTCTAACCTCTGGAGGGTATAGCTTACTGTAATAACGGGCAAAGCGCTCAGGATCGGACATATCAGGAATTGAAGAAGCAGATTGTGTGGTTACGTGAAGGTTGTCTGCCTCATTAAAGCTTCTTTGAGGCATATCATGCTGAGGCAATGAACTAGAGGAAATATCATCGCTGACTTGATCAATGGCTGGAGAGTCAGACATACTTTGACTTGGAGAAGCAGACTGATGTTCCGTGGACTCGCATTCTGCAGATTCACAGTATCTAATGGCAGTTGATTGTTTGGCTATACGTTTACTACGCCTATGCTCAAAACCTTCATTTGAAGAAGACATCAAAGCCCTCTTTGTACTCTTATGGGTCAAACTTACAGTATTCTTGCCCATTTCAACTTCATCCTGCTCTGTCTGAATCTTATCATTGAGAGGTTCTTGTTCCTGTTCAATAGGAATAAGCTGTTCAGGAGGCATCACCTGTTCCTGCCCCTTATAAAACAAGTGGGGCTCAACTTCAGCTCTTGTTTTTTGCCTGCCATGCTCTATGATGATCTCATTGTGAGACTCCAAATATGGACTTAAAGCAGGTGATGTAGCTAATTGAAGGTTTTCTGACTCAGTAGAGCGTAATTGAGGCATCTCATGCCGAGGGGATGAACCAGGGAAGAGATTGGCAATGACCCCATCTATATCAGGAAGGTCAGATAGATTTTGATATGGAGAAGCAGCCCGCTGTTCTGAAAGCTCAAATTGTAAAGGCTCAGAGTCAATTACAGCAGCTGACTCATTGGCTAAACGTTTACTACGCCTAAGCTGGAGCCCTTCATTTGAAGCCATCACCAATCCCTTCTTTTTCCTCTTTTGAGTTCGTACAGGAGTCTGCTTCCTCGTATCAGCTTCGATATGTACTGTCTGAGTCTCGTCGACAGGAGGTCTTTGTGCCTGTTCTTCATAAATAAGCTGTTCAGCAGGCATAATCCATTCCTGCCCATTACGAGATGAACTAGGTTCAGCACCGGTTCCAATTTTTTTATTGCCATGCCATACAACACGATCATTTTGAGGCTCAACATGCATCTGTGTTGTATGAAAAACATAATGTGAGGGCTGTTCTTCTTCCTCCTGTATTACCTGCTTCAGACGCTCTGCATATCTCTTTTTCACATTAATGTTTTTTGGGCCAATTAAGTGTCCACTTTGCTGCTTGCTATGCTTTGCAACTGTGCCATTTGTTCGCTGCAAGCACTCTTCTCCTCTATAACTTGCATGATGGATAGGCTCTAATTCTGCCTCCTCCACATGTATCACCTGATCCGAACAATCTGCCAGCACACGTTCTGCACGAACCATGTTATCAAAATGCTGCTTTGGCGCATTCTTTGTGACCCTATTCGCAACTTCTGCCTGTCTTTCATTTGCACTAACAGCTTTGTGGCTAACTGAGCATCCAGTTCTGCGATTGCTATTGCTTGCAGTGATCTTATTGTTCAGCTGAACATGTGCATTGTACCTATGATTGGCAGGCTCTATTTGAGCCTCTTGTACATCAATCACCTGATCTGGATACAGTAACGCAGCATGCTCTGCACAAATAATGTTATGAGAAGGCTGTTTTTGTGCCTGCCTTGCGATCTGGTTCACAGTCTGGACCTGCCTCTTCTCCACACTTACAGTTTTGGGGTCAACGGAGCAACCAGTTATTCGGTTGCTGCGCCTTACAACAGTCCCGTCGATCAGCTCAATATGCCCCACATCTCTATGAATTGCATGATTAAGAGGCCCATTTTGTATCTCCTCAACATGAATGGCATGGTCTGGATCTTCTGCGTGAATGGACTGCTGAGCATGTGCCTGATATGTGACATGATTTAGAGCTTCCACTTGTCTCCTCTTTGCACCAACAGTTCTAGTGCCAACTGAGAATCCACTCCTCTGGCTATGCATTGCATTGATCCCATTTAACATTTCATCTTCTACTTCATCTCTATCAATGTCAGGGTCAGAATACTCCAGCAGTGCCTGTCCAACCTGTGACCTCTCTACATGAACCAGTCGATTATTATGATCCCCTCGGATGCGTCCCACACGAACTGCAGAATCAAGATATTCTTGCCGTACCTGCACCGCAACAAAAGCTAACCAAAAGTAAGAAGTGCAGTGCCTAAAAAATGAGTAAGAAGTTCAGTACTAGCTAGACTAGACATAACAAAGGTAATACATGAGCATAAAGATTTATCTTTTCTCTCAAGTTAATGAGAATTTCCTCAGACTGGGAACATGGCCAGGGTAAAGCAAGTTATCATGTTGGCAGAAAACCCCATTGCAATTCAAGACAGCTTCGTATTCTGAACTGCAAGATATTGATTCTCACGGTGACCAAAACTGGAAGAACCAATATTTGCAACAGCCAACAGGAGCTGCCATGTCACGGTTGACCACAAAATACCTTGCCTAAAGCTACTGCACCCAAAGTCCAAAACACCACCATCCTCTAGTACTAATCCCTTCCCCTACCCCCTATAGTAATTCAACAGGAGATCAAAGCTTAGGTGCTTTTGGTCATTTATTTCTACAATTTCTGCAACAGACTAATCTGCAAGTGTTCCTAAATTTCCCAGACACGGACTCGATTTCCACGGACTAGCATATAATTAGGGGTTTGGAGGCTAAAACCCACCTGGCGCACATGATTGCCGATTTTGAGAGGACAAGGTACCAAGTGCAAGCAAAAAAGCGGCAGATGATCTAGAGACCCTACGGAGACGAAGCGTGAAGCACTGAAATGCAAGTGCAAGCAAAAACGCGGCAGATAATCTAGAGACCCTACGGAGACGAAGCGTGAAGCACTGAAATGCACATACCTCCCGGGCCTGGAAGACGGGCGGGAGCGAGACGGGCACGAGCGGCGCGGCGGCCGTTGAGAGGAGGTACTGCCGTAGCCGCGCAGCGTCGACTGCGAGCTCGGCGCCGCAGACCGGGCAGCCGCAGCGTGCGAGCCCAGGCGGCACGCTCAGCAGCGCCCCGCAGACCCCGCACGGCAGCCTCGTGGGGGCCGCGGCCGCCGTGGCGGGGTACCGCGGCGGTATGGGAAGCGCGCGGCGGCGGCGCGGGGGCGGTGGCGGCATGAGCTCCGGCGGGAGCGCCTGCGCCGTGGAGCAATCCGGGCAGATGAACTCCGTCAGCCCGCGCTCCACCTCCAGCGTATCGCCGCACCCCGCGCACCGCACCTCCAGGATCTCCTCCTCATGCACCGCCGCCGCCGCCGGCCGCGCCATCGGCCTCGGGAAGCAAGCTAGGGTTTTTCCCGGCGGTTTGCGGGGAGGCGGAAGAATTCGTCGCGAAATGTCGCTAGTCGAGGTGCATTGCCACCTGCTGCTGTTACTGGGAGAAGGCACGGCGCGCCATCTGGCGAATCTAGTCCGTTCGTTTTTAGTGGACGGACGGGATCGGCTGGTCCACGCGGGCTCACACGTGTCGTGCGCTCTGCTCGACTGCTCCTGATCCCGCCGTGGTGAGACGGACCCCAAGCAGTGAAGGCGCCTACAATAACATCTTTTGGCGGCAATTCGATGGTGTTTTCCCGCCAGTTGAAGAAATACTAGATAGCTTTTATTGAGTTTATAGTATTTTTTTCGTGGTATTTCTTTTTGGACGCAGCTAGTGCTAGACCGTACAACGGAAAGCTTCTCATCGTAATTCATATATGCAACAAAATACGTAAATGATAAATACAATATCAAAAAAATTAGAAAAAATATCAAATTCTCACCGAAAATGCATAAAGCCATCAGTATAAAACATGACTGCGCTTTTAAAAACTAGTTCAAATATCTCAAACAAACAAATTTCGATGTTACAACATTTGAAAATAACAGTGAAAACATCCGAAAATAATTGTTACAATATTTTTAGAATAATGATGCAACAATCAAATGATGAAAGCTGTAACAAAATATTTACTTTTATGCAACAAATCAAAAACACCATTGCAACAATAAAAACACCTCATGTCGCAATATTTGATGCAACAACACCATAACAATAAAAAAAACACTTCACGCAACATTTTTAGCCACCTGTTGCAACAAAATTGAGCAACGCCTATAACAAGACATACTTGGTTGAAGTTGAAGGTTGTTTGTGGAGGTTTTGGTGGATGAGGATCGTCTTCGGGAGGACCCAGGTGCAGCAGCAGGAACGACGTCCAAAAGGCGAAAATGACGAGGCGGCTGCTGTTTATTGATGTGTGGCCGCCGGCACCACAGGTCGAGAACGAGGAGTTTCCACCTGGTCTGCTGCCGCTGAGGTTGAGGTTGTGGGACGCGTAATCGCAGGACTGGTGGAGCATGAGAACGAGCCAGCCGTCGAGAAAGGAGCCACGGCAGCACGCGGCACAAACGTCGTCGGGGAGGGCGACGTGGTGGATGGTTCCACATAGGACGCGAAAAAGAAGGGCTCAAGCGTAGCAACGGATGGGAGGAACAGTCATGATCCTGGAGTGTGACGGAGCGCCAGTTGAAGCAGACGCGCGGCAAAAGGTGGTGCAGTGGGCGAGGCAGGGGAGGTGGGCGAGGACGCGTTTGAGGAGATCGGCACGGCGGCCCGCCCAGACAGACACTGCGGCCATAGGGGATTTGCAAGTTTCTTTTGGTTTCTTGGAAAATACGATGGGGAAAGCCTAGGAGGCTAGAAGAGGTCAAGCTAGTAAGAGCCCGCTTTCTTTACCTAACATTGCAACATGAAAAAATGTTGAGGGTAGAGTGTACGAAACAAAAACGATGTATCGAACGCACAGCTCGTATCGTTACCCTTTCTTTTTTTTCTTCCAATGGATGCCACAATTTTTTTTCTTCCAGTGGATGCCACAATTCGTCTTCTTGGTGAAGAACACAAGAAGGCACACTTGCAAGTTGTGACCCATATACTTGTCTTCTTTTTTTATAGATGTCGAGAGTTATACTTTCATTATCTAAAAAAAAACTTATCTTTTTTATTCAAGATACCTAGGGCGAATTTTTCATTAGAATTTCGATGATGCTAAGTTAGGCGCGGTAGCACGTAATCATCGCGCGCTACCGCGTGCGCTGCTGTTTGATCTTTAAAAACTTGTCTTTTTTGTTCAGGATGCCTAGGGCGAATTTTTTATTAGAATTTCGATAATGCTAAGTTAGGCGCGGTAGCGTGGTAATCATGGCGCGCTACCGGGCGCACTGATGTTTGATCGGACTGATTTGGTGCGCAGAGATCACCAGAAGGCAAGATCAAGAGATAGATGAAAGCACAAAATTGGTTCCATATGTGCAGCAAAATTGTTCTTAAGCACGCTCATGCTGTACTAATGACTTGTCTGTCGAGAAAAACCACACTTGCAGGAAGAGCAAATGAAAATTTCGTCATTTACCTGGTGTGACGCCTGGTCATCCTCAGCCCCTGATCCAGCTGCTGAAGACCATGGAGCATACTGCAGGCAGGCACTTCAGGATGAGAATCTCAACCTTCATTTGGACAAGAAATCAAGTTGGATTTACCTGTGGAACGTCTAATGACGCCATGCCGCGCATACTTTGTTCCAAAGACTGAAACCTCTTCTCCCAAGTTTCGTTTAACTGTTGCATGGCCTGATTAATCATCTACTGCACCTGCCACCTGGTCCTAAGTGAACATCTGTTGCTGTGTCTTTCGACCTAAAGAACCTGGGATGGACTTTGACAAGGGATCGATTCGGGCTTTGTCGATGATACCTGGGATGGACCTCCCTCGGTTACGGCCCCCTACCTCCTCTGCCCATACAAGATGGGGGTCTAGTTCAGTATCACCTGCCGCCTCCAAACAACGCCTGAAGCCCTCCTGAAAAATATAGTTGTACACAAATTGCAGACACGGTTCATCCCAGATGATATATCAAACTTGTGTCTATTACACGACGATGTAATTATTGCAGACACTGGTAGCGTTGCTGCAGTAATCAAATTAGAAGGGTGTTCAATCATACTTGATGATTCTACAAACACATTCTTGGATAAACTTACAAGGAATTCACCCGTGATGGTAGCCCTCATATCTGAATGATACTGGTGAAAGTGAAGAATCAATTGTCCCTGGCTCACTTCATTTGTGTGCTGACCAGCCGACATAGAGTGATAGAGGTTGACCCTGGGTGCCACTGCTGCAGAAGAGCAGAGATGGTAGGGGCCACCTTGGGACAAGGAGGATGCCCCGCAATTTTGCTACGGCGACACTCAACTTGTACCTGCTCTGAATGACTGTCATCACTGGAAGACTTGTATCTGTTGCCCATGCATAACATCAAGTGATGGATTTTGCCACATTTGTGCACCACTTTGATCACAAGGGCGTGTTCCATTAGAACTTTCCCGAGGCATCTCATGCTCCTGTGCTGAATTGAAGCTCTGGTTGGCAAGGCCACCTGTAGCCACTGTTGGGTATTGACTGTAGCACAGCGGAAAACCTTTTAACTTGAGATGGGCCATGATTTATAGAGACAGGTGGTAAGGTTGTATCAATGTTGTCCAGCACATTTGATCTCGCTTGAGGCGCCTCCTTTTGAGGCAATGAACTAGGGCACAGATTGGCGATTATTTTGTCAATATCTGCAGGATCAAATTGATTTTCATTTGGAGGAGCGGGCTGCTGGATAGGATCTCTATTCCTGATACCTTCTGGCTCCGTGGCCGAGTGCATACTACTTGCAAGATGAAGCCCTTCCTTTGAAGAACTCAAGCCCCTATTTTTCCTCTTGCGATTCCCATCAGTAGTCCAGCTGCTCCTTTTCCTCTTGATTCCATTACCACATGACTTGACTTGCACTTGTTCTGCACAAGCAGTTTGACTTGGAGGTTCCAACTGTTTCCTGCTCCGAAATACTAGAAACAGCAGCATGCCTAGCTTTCTGGGTTCCGTGACTAGCGCGCCCCCCGCCCGGCGAATATTGCAAGGACTCCCCCCAAGGGCCATGAGCCGAAGGGCAGACGAAGGCCGCTAAGAGGCCCGCGCTTGCAAAAGGACTCCTCGAAGGAACCAACTGTTAAGAAACCGGGCCCGGCCAGGAGTCCGGGTCCAGGTGGGCACCTCATCCACCCTAGACTACATATAGGAGAGGGACCCCCCAAACCATTGTACAGATTCATTATGAAAAGAGCAATAAAGAGAAGTCCACAGTCCCCTCTCATACCTGTGTTCATCTATTGTTCATTCTTGTGTTCTTGTATTTGTTCTTACGATTCTATGCTTGTCTACGAGGTAATCGCTCGACTGGTCTCGCCAATGCGGTTCCTCAACACGTTATCGCGACGATCGACTCTCCTCGCGACGGAAAAGGTAACCGTCGATGAACGACACTCGAGATTGAATCGTTTTCTAGATCGCATTCAATTACGCAAATTTGCTTTCTAGATTGGTTTTCACGGTGCAAATTTTTCTAATCTATCGCGAGCCGACTTGGAGTCACGGACAATGCCGATCAATAGATTACATGAAAGAACAGATGTTGATTGCACGGTAGATCGTTGCATGTCTAAGAATTAAATTGCATAGCATAAACAGTACGTCGCATGCATGAACAGTACAAGAAAAGAAAATCAATCACACGCCTTTGCATGCGCGTGCGGCGACGCCAGCTTGAAGTCGCCACCATTGCCGACCACCCCGCGCCCCACCGTAGCCGCGCAAGACGGCCATGACGCCGCACCGTCGAAGCCACTCGCATAGGGTCGCATAGCGTTGCCCCGGCTTGAAGCCGCCGGCCCAACACCGCCCGCCGCGGGCTTGCGCCTCCGAAGAAATCGTGCTCGCGCGCCGCCGTCGTGCCGCGCACCGCCGCCATACCACCCGGAAAAGAAAGGGAAAGAAGAAGCGCGAGGAGCCGTCGTGCCTCGCAAAGGTCACCACCGGCCAGCCCCGCCCTTCACCCGCGCCGCCCCGCCGACTCACACCCACCGCCCGCAGCCACCTCGCGCGCCGCACGGTCGCCGCCTCCCACCCGCCACACGCCCGCTCCTCCGCCGGCCATGCAAAGATCCAAAGCAAAAGAAAAAAACGGAGGATGGAGTGCGCACGCGCCGGCCGCCACGCAATCCTGCCGGCCTCGCAGCCGCCGCGCCCGCCACACCTTGAAGGCGTCCCGCGGGAGTCGCCCGCCACACAAAGACGGCCGCCGATCGCACGTAGCGGCGCGCCGCCGCCGCGACCGCGTTTCCTACACTTGCCGCCGCCTCGGTTGCGTTGCCGCATGGCATCACCCCGGCGGCGCCTCTACCGGAGCCGAGCCTCGCTGCGCGCCCGCCGCCGCCGCCCGCGCCGCTTCATACCCGCCGTCGGCCGGGCTACGCGCGCCACTCGCTGAAGCTCGCCGCGACGAGGCCGCGATCGCAGAAGAGGCCGCGCCGCCGCCCCGCCATGACCGCCTCCCCAGCCAAGCGCCGCCGCTTGTTGAGACCGGTGCTAGGGGAAACCCTAGCACGGCTTTGTAAGGCCGCCGGGCCAATTGGGCCGGAACAGCGGAGTGGGCCGTGAGGAGCGGCCCAAGTAATCGGGAGCCCTAAAAAAAACAGGGAGGGGGCACATCGGCCTAATCGGGCCGGCGCTATGGGCCCCCGTAGGGAATCAGCCCAGTCAGCCGAAAAATAGGTCGGTGGAAAGAAAAAGAAAAAAAAATTGGAAAAGAAATCCGATTTTTGCAATAAAGTTACGAGGATTTTATGCGGTGAGGAAATTTTGCAGAAAGGACCTCGAAAAATATGAAATTTGACCGCAAATTCTCTCAGAACTGAGATTTCGCATTTTAGCCCCTAAAACTTGCAGTTTTCACCGAAAAGTCATTTTCCCAGCAGAAAAGGACTTCGAGAATTCAAATTTTTGCATAATTTTTGTACTTGAAGCATGTTTTTCTTTGTTATTGTTGTTTCTATGCAATTTATTTATTGTATTTATTGTTTTGATTATCTATGATTGTTTATATTGCTTTTAATCACTGAAAATAGCAGTAAATCATGAAAAATGCATAGAAAAATACGGGATCACGAACCAGGAATTCGAAGAGCATTGTGAGAATTTTGCAACCATTTTATGCAGATTACCAGCAGTAATCCTTTGAACTTTTTGCATGAATATGAAGATGACTAGCATCACGAATCGAGAATTGAGAACCGACCAAAGATGGTCGTAATTTGTGTAATTTATAATGATCTTCAATTTTGTGGTAATGTAATCACTGATGAGCGTAAGATTGAGAAGACTCTCTACCTTTCACCGAACGCGGTAATCCGCAGCAACTATCGTCAAGACGGCTACATGAAGTATGCCAATTAATTGACATCATGCAAGTTGCGTAAACTCAAGATGATATTCTAAGAAAGAACTTCATCTCGCAACCACCTAGTAGCAATGTTGGCTATGAAGCCACTTTGCAGCGTACTAGAATGTGATGAAGCCTCTCACGAATGAGAGGAACAAGAAGGGTAAGGTCGTGTGTCGCACATTATTGATGTTTTCGGTCTAAGAAGAAGGGCAAATGATAACATGAGGCATACCCGCCATTGTAAGCACAGAGGATTCACATCCATTAGTCGCACTTATGAATGTGAATAAATTTCAAAGAGCAGCCTCATCATCCCTCCTTTGACATCGCGCCGCCACAGTACCGTAGTCTGTCCAAGAGAGAAGATCGCGATGGAGCCGATTTAGGCGTAAGTTCACGAATACTTTGCCTATTAGATCCAAAGGCACGCATTGCACTCTGACCTTTTATAGAAACTTGCGCTTGTAATTGAAGTAGAATTTTGAATTATTGAATAATGGTTGCAAGCTCTAGGAGAGCAAAGCATTAAATTCTTATTATGAGTCCCGCAAGACTTATTTTCCGTCTTTATAATAGCAAGTTACGCTCGATATCCAAGTATTTTATTTATGTGTTGCTTGCTTTCGCTACATATTAATAAAGTACATTATATTAGAACGCGTGTGGCGCCTATGGAGGAAGTGTGCTTAGCATGTAGCGGCACAACGAATACCATCCCGAGAGAAGCGATGTAAATTTTTCGAGTCGATCAAGAAGAATACTAGTAGTCTTACGACAATCGCAGACAGCGATACTTGTATAATAGGCTCAGGAAGGGCCACAATTATACTCCCAATGGGCACAACTTTGGTCATTGAAGAAGACTTGTTGTACCCAGAATCGACTAGAACTCTCAAGGATATTTGCGCTATCATTTCGTGTAGAGACCAAGAAGAGTATGGCATGAATACACGCCATTACAAAGCGTGAAGAAAGTGAAAAATAGCATTAAAATGTCTTCCTTCATATGAAATCGGGCTATACTACACTAATATTAAGGCACTGCACTTATATCGCCTTGAAAACCGTATTTAGAAGCTCGAACTTATCTATCTCTGGCATGATAGATTATGCCGCCTAGGTCTTAGGATAATGAGAGATATAATTAACAATTCACAGGGACATAATATGAAAATAAAGAATTTCCCGAATCTGGAAGAATTTGTGTGCCCCGTATGTGCCACCGGGAAATTAATTACTAGACCTTTTGCTCTGAAAGCGAAGGATAAAGTCCCTGCATTCCTGGACCGAATCCAGGGAGACATTTGCGGTCCTATATAGCCCCTGTCAGGGTTATTTTAGGTATTTTATAGTGCTCATCAATGCTTCCTGGGAATGATCGCATGTATGTTTATTGTCTACGAGAAACCATGCTTTTGCAAAGCCAATCTCGCAGATAATTAAATTAGAAATATTTTCCCTGATCATCATATGAAGTCCACCTGAATGGACAACGCCAGAGAATGTACTCCGAAGGCATCTGATGATTATTGTATAAAAATGGGAATTAAAGTTGAGCATTCTATACCGCACATCTGCACCCAGAATGGACTAGCAGAATTTTGAAGAATTGTAATTTACCAACTATATGTTGGGGACACGTTGATCCGCTCAGAGACTCTCATTAATTTTAGACCGTCGGCCTATAACATCCATCCAACTATGCAACTAGCGCAAGGGTCAGCACTGAAAACTTCTCATCTTCACAGGTTTGGTTGCAAGGGTTATATACCTATACCACCACCGCAGCGAACTGCAATGGGTCTTCTCTCGAAAGTCCGGGATATACGTTGGTTATGAGACAAGATCCATAATCATGTATTTGGACCATATGATCGAGATTTGTATAATGCCGATTCGTTGATAGTACATTAGATGAGGTTAGTTTCCGTCATTAGGGGAGGAAATCAACCCTTGATAATAATGTCGAAACAATTGAAGTCCGTAAGATAGTTGAAATCTATGCATATGACCGCGCACTAGTGAAGCAAATAGAGAAGTCCGTAAGATAATTGCAATCGTAAGATAATTGGATTGAAGTCTAGAAGACAATTGAAGTCCGTAAGATAATTGATTTGCAAGTATTAGCGAATCAACCGCGGACTACTTTAGTGATTTGAAGAGCGTGAATAAGTAGCATTTGCTCGCAAGCAATGCACCTTAGGAGAGGTTGAAATACCATTGAAGGTATCCCTAATTGTAATGACCCTAACTTAGGGTTTGTATTTCAAATGTAAAATTTTGAGGAGAAATAAAACTTTTGTTGTCTCTTCAAATCATTTGAAAGTTTCTACAATTTTCCTAGCAATTTCAATTTGTAGAATTTAATTCTTGTGATTGGAAATTGTTGTTATCAATTCTAGCCTTCAAACTTGTGATCATCCTCTCAAACTATTTTTCCTAGCATCTTGATCATCCTATCTACCTCCCTGAATTATTTCACAATTTTTAGATTTTGTTTGCTATTTCAAATGGCCAAGTCAACTCTGTTTGAAATCTGGTCAAACTCCTCGACAAAGAGCTTGTGAATTTTCTAGAACAATGCGATGCATAAAAGTTCTGGAAAATTATACAAGGTTGTCCTCTGTCCCTAGTAGCTACCATAAAAATTTCGAAATTTTTGGAGCTCAGAGCTACCTTTAAAAATTCTCCAAACTCTCTCACCTTTTAAAACCTCAAATCGTAAAAACATCGTTCTGCCCGAACTCAACTCAGCTCGAGTCCGACTCGCACATTTGGTTCGGTCGCGTCAACTAGCCGCACTGCCAAGCGAGTCCAATCGATCGAACCGTCCGATGAAAATCGAACGATCCACGCCGCGTATGCAACCGACTGTCCGAATGCATACACCAATCCCACCGTCCGCTTTAGATCCAACGGTCGGTGTGTTCTTCGATCAAATCAAACCACCGGTTCGCACCGCTGTTTGTCGCCGACATGTGGGTCCCACTGCCGGCATCAACCTCGCCTTCTCCGCACCTCACCGGAGCTCGCGCCGCGCGTGCATGTTTGCCACGCACTCGTCGCCGCCACCTTTATGCCCTCGTGTCCACCGAGGCATCGCTGACTTCATAAAAGCCCCGAGCTCATCCACTTCTTCTCCTTTGCGTTCTCGTGTTATCTCCGCCCGATTTCTTGTTTGGCCGAGAAGGAAACGAAGGTAGCACCGCGCTGGAGAAGCCCTTGAGCCCGCAACCTCACCATCGTGAACCACACTCGGTCGCATCCATTTTTCCCATCCCGAGCTCGTGGCATCCGGTGAATCGTCCGAGCCACTTCTTCGTCCCCAACTCCGTTGGTCTCGCTCTGCAAGCTTGCTAGTGCTCGTGAGTTTCGGCCGACACTTGGTCCCTTCGGATCGCATTGATGCAATCAAGTTAATGATGGCTTCATTTTTGTCTTTGGTGCATCGTTGAGGTCGCGCGACCCTTTCTTCTCCAATCACGGTGTTCGCCGCGCGGCAATTCCGCCGCCTCGGACCTTCTTCTTCGACGTTATCTTGTGCTTATTGCTCCCGGAGTCGAGGCGATTCCGTGGCGCACCTTCCCGGCTTCGAAGTTCAGTAGCGCTCTTCTCGCGAGCCGTAGCTTTTCTCCGCCTCCGCCGTCGTGAGCCCATCTCCGCGACCATCGGGCTCGCGTCACCGCTATCGAGTTCGCTAGGTCCTCGCGAACCCGAAGGTACCACTCTTTCGCCGAAACCTCCTGGTTTGCTAGTTCGGTTGCGCGCCGCGCCACCGTGCCGTGCTTCGCCGGTGAACCGCGGTGATGATTTGTTTGACTCTAATCATGTCTACCTTGAGTCTCGTCTTGTGGGCCCTATTGGCTAATCCGTTTAGAGAACCTTTAATCCACCCGTTATATTTCCTCTACGAGTCGCCCATGTGGGTCCATGTTGTCGCTAGGTTTGTGTAGTTACGTTGGCGCGTGTTCTCTGTTGAAGCGCATTTGTGAGAGTGTTTTAGGTTTGCACCTTAGTAAGCCAAGACGTATTCTTTGAATACGCCGACGTCACTTTAGGCGTGCGTCTGTTCGTCCTGTTGTTCGCGCCCGCGGCCCATTGTCGATGGTCGGGCTTCTTCGATCGGCGGTAGAAAAAGTATTCATTGCTTTAGTATTTCGGTTTATGTTTTCGTTGAGTCGTTAATTCAATCAAACTTGTAAAATGTATAACTAATTCAATTTTTGTCCAAATTGCATGAAACCATCTTTGTTAATTTTCATTTCAAATGTATTATTTACTAAAATTAGTTTCATCCATGTCTCTCAGAGCAAAAATCTGTTAATTAATAAAATGATGTTTTATGTATCTTCTAGATTAGAAAATGCATATCTCTTTCAATATTTGTCCAAATCCAGTGAAACCAATTTTGTAATTTGTCATTTTTAATGTACTAATTATTAGGATAGGTTATATACACTGTTTCTGTTCATGAAAATTTGTTAAGTAATTAACTAGTGACATGTTGTGTTTTTAGCTTAGAAAATTCATAGAAAATTATTAATAACTTAAAATAATTTGTTCTCTGCTTCTAAAATTTTGTTATATCTTGCTTAGGTTGTTGTATGAGTTTTGGCTTGTTTTGGTGATTGTTGTATGTTTGAGTTTTGTCTGTTATTCGCTCTATTTGTCGTTATGTTCGATCGTTAGGCTTCGATATTTGCGCAACCCCGAGGACGATCCTCGCAAAGATATTGAGCAACAGCAAAGAAAGCAAAGATTTGATCATGTTTAATCCCAGTAATTTTAAAGATTAATATTTTGTTTCAATTGTATGTATGCATTGCTTAATTTGTGTTAAATTGATTAGTTAAATCAGAAATGCATATCCTCGTAGACAAAATATTGATCTCTACTACCGAGCCTAGGTTATTTGTCGTGATTAGAGATCGTGGATGATCTCTTGTCACTTAGTAGATCCGGTCAACTTGCTTAGACATGCTTAGCTATCGGTAGAATCAAGCTAAGTTATCGACTTTAGTCGGTAACCTTGATCACACAAAATTTACTATAGCTTTATGTTTTAGCATTCTCGCTATGTTTAATTGCAAAACTAAAAATGAAAACAAAAATGATTTAGACGCGCACAATGGTAAGAATGGTGTGATCTTTTGGGTGTGATCGAAAGGTGCCCTGTCAATTAAGGACCGAACATCTTGTGAGTTTCATTATCCAGCATTTCGCGTGCTAACCACACTAGAGGGTATGGGACCTCTCTTGACCTAGTACTTTGGCGTGTATTGGTCCCGGTCGCAGGAGGTCGCAGGAGGGACGGAGGTGGGAGCATGGTAGTTGTCCAAAAGCTTTATCCCGAGCGGTAGTTGTCTTTCTGGCTTTACCATGTAAGCGTATGGTGTTTCTACCCATACGAGCGGCTCGGGTTGATACACAATATTGGAAACATCTCAGTAGGACTTAGTGTGCTTGCATACCTTCGAAGTGTGCTTTGGCTTAAAGGCGGTCCGAGGTGTGGGTACAATGGTACACCCTGCAGGTTAAAAACTATTCGAATAGCCTCGCCCTAGGTGATGGACACGCTTGGGTAAGCTTATCGAGAGTTAGACTACAACATTTAAATTAAAACTTGATGGGTGGTACGAATGGGATTCGTGTTATTGTTGTGGTGACTATTGGGATAGTCACTTCTAGGTTGTTTATCTTTCGCTTTTGTTATTATTATCCTTCTGTTATTTCAATCTTAAAAATGAATTGCAAACTTGCCTTTAAAACTCAGATACCTTATTGCAAATGAAAATTGGCTTTATGCAAATGAAACATATGACTTCCACCGCATAAGCTCGCATGTAGCATATGAACAGTGCGCTAGTTCACACGTCGGTCTTGCGGGTACAAAGACAATCTTTGTACTCGGTGCTTTGCTTAATGTTTTTGTTGCAGAGGAAGAAGGTGAGCCTCGTGGTCCTCACTTACGTGAGTCAGGCTGCCGCCGTGGGTGACGACTAGTCTTGGCGGTCGGTCGGATGCCTTGTGGGTTGAAGGCACACCGATTGGCTTTGTTTATAGCCATCTTATGGCACTTTGCTTCACTGTCGTTCTTGTTATTTGTGTATCTTTTGGGCCGGCGGCTGTGTCTGTAATAACCTCTTCTATTTGTTTATCTTCCGCTTGGAAGTGTGGTGTTTGGACTCTATGTGTGGAATGGAGTTGATGTCTAATTTTGTACCGGGGTGTGTATACCGCTTTCGAAGTATACATATCTCGAGGATCGCTTTATTTGATTTGTGATGCTAGGACCGGTGGTTGGTTAAGCATTACAAACCAAATAAATCGGGTCCTCACACTAATCCCGCCCGCAGGCCTCGTAATAAAAGGACGAGAACTCCGGTCCCTCAAACCAAGTAACCGGGACGCCGTGAAAAGGATAAGAAAGACTTGACACACCGATCACCAAGTGCCCGAACTGTAAGGGAGCCGCTTGAGACTGCATCGGATGGAACCTTCGTAAAAGACATACAATTAAACATCCCCATGAAGGGAGACATCGCATGAATGTGTGCGCACACATTTGAAAAACTAAAGGACTTGCCCGCAATTGGAAGCAAATGTGAGCAAGTAAAGCATTAGAAGAATCGCCCCTTGAAGAAATAAGTTATAAAACTTTATGACTCTGGAGAACCTTTGAATATTACAACGTACCAATGTCGACACTTACTTTGCAAAGAAACTTGCCACAATCATCAATCTTGATCTAGAGCCGCATCGCTCGATAAATGAAAGAAAAGATCGATTGGAAGAAGGCAATAGAAATTGAATTATTCTCTCCAAATAAAAGGTGTTTGGGCAGAAGTCCGCACGCCTCCTTGTACACCTTGTAGGGCATAAGTGGGTATTTGTTCGAAAGAGAAATGAAAAGAAGCAAGGCTCGTTGAACAAGGTTTTACCGACATCCGTAAGATGATTATGAAGAAACCTATTCCGGTCATGGGCGGAACTCCTTTAAATCTTTATCTCAATGGCAAGTGAACTTGAAGTTAGAAGTGAAATTGATGGATGGGGTACCAAAGATACCTTTATGAAATATTGATTCTGACATTTATATGAAGATACTCAATGTATCATCGTCCCAACCAAAACAGAGCAAATAGAAATATGTACAGGTGAAACTCGAAAGTCATTGTACGAACTTAAGCAATCAAAGCGTAATGTGGTATAATCGCTAGTGACTTTTTATGCAAGAAAGGCTACACGAACAATGAGAATAATCTCGTGTATTTATAACGATGACCCCGTAATGGATTTTGTATAATCTTAGAATATGAAGATGATCCAATATCATCGTAACCCGAAGGATATTAAGAAAGTAAGCTCTTACCTAGAGTCGGAGTTCAAATAAAAAGTTTGGGTAAAACCAAATATTGCTTAAGACTTGCAACTTGAGCATGCCCCAAGGGATATTAGTGCATTAGTCACCTACACTCGTAAGGTGTCGAAGGTTCGACTTTGCAAAGGCATACCCTTTGAAAGTGCCAATGGTCCGGAGATCTTTGCTGCAAGACAAAGACCCGCATGCACCTAAAGAAGAGGGGAGGAAGTCCTGGGACCGAATTCCCATCAAGTGCAATAGAAGCACTAATGTATTTAGCAAACTGTACTAGAACGGACATTGTATTTGCCGTGATCCTACTAGCAAGGTATAGTGTAGAACCTACCAAAGGCATTGGCAGGGAATAAAGGACATCTTTCAATACCTCCAAAGAAGCAAAGAATTTAATCTGTTCTACAGAAAGAACCAAGACTTAACTATAAATGGCAATGCAGATGACGGGTACTTGTAGGACCCGCATACAGCCAAGTCGCAAACAGTCTATGAACTCCTATGTGGTGGAACTGCAATTCCATGAAAATCGTCTAAGAAATATCTTGTATCGACTTCGACGAACCACTTGGAGATCATAGCATTGCACGAGGCCTCACAAGAATGTGCTTGGCTTCGGCGGATGATTCACCACATCCAGCAGTCATGTGGATTGAATGCCGAACTAACCCCCACTATTATCTATGAAGATAAATGCAGCTTGTGTTGCACAAATACAGATGGGTTATGTGAAGAATCCTCTCACAAAGCATATCAACCTCAAGTTCTTCTATGCTTATGAATTGCAAAAGATGAACGTATTTAAAGTACTGCACACTAAGTCATGTGAGAATCTTGCAGATTTATTCACTAAGTCACTTCCAACACAAACTTTGAAAGATGCATATGTGAATTGGAATGATGAGACTTAGAGAAGTGCAGAATTCAGGGGGAGAACCTTCACGAACTCATTATTAAAGCTTGATCATGAAGATCGAGTACCCAAAGAATAAATCCAGGAGATTAAATAAAATTGGGTGGATTGTACTCTTTTTCCCTTGACGAGTTTTCCTGAAGTTTCTCGGCTAAGGTTTTTAATGAGGCAATTCGTGCATCACAGCAGAACGTGTATCATGTACTCTTTCTCCAAATTTTTCCCACTGGGTTTTTATGGAGTTTTGACGAGGCATGGACATGAAGGATGAGAGCCCAAGGGGGAGTGTTAAGAAACCGGGCCCGGCCAGGAGTCCGGGTCCGGGTGGGCACCTCATCCACCCTAGACTATATATAGGAGGGGGACCCCCCAAACCATTGTACAGATTCATTATGAAAAGAGCAATAAAGAGAAGTCCACAGTCCCCTCTCATACATGTGTTCATCTATTGTTCATTCTTGTGTTCTTGTATTTGTTCTTACGATTCTATGCTTGTCTACGAGGTAATCGCTCGGACTGGTCTCGCCAGCGACGGTTCCTCAACACCAACCACACCTTCGGGAAGGCTTCGGAATAGGAATGGAGCCCACCAGAGGACTCCACCAGGGTGCCAGGCACACCTTCGGGGATGCTTCGGAGTAGGAGCGAAGC
This sequence comes from Ampelocalamus luodianensis, assembly GCA_036346255.1. Lineage (NCBI taxonomy): Eukaryota > Viridiplantae > Streptophyta > Magnoliopsida > Poales > Poaceae > Ampelocalamus > Ampelocalamus luodianensis. The sequence continues at coordinate 43,177,452 of CM070631.1, forward strand.
CGACCGGAGGACTCCCAGAGGGTGCCAGGCGCCAGAGGACTCTTTGAAGGTAGCAGGCATACCTTCGGAGAGGCTCCGGAACAAGTGCGAAGGCCGCCGAAGGGCCACGGAGCACCACAGGCCCAGGAGCCGGGAATCCATGAGGCTACCTCGGAGGCACCGAAGGAGCGTCCGAGCACCCCCTCGGGCCGAGGACCCCCCGCACCATGCGAAAGACAAAGAGCACTGGTAGACCAGCGCATACCGGCCAGATGGACCAGGACCAAGGAAGTCCACCGTAGGCCGAATGCTACAAGTAGAGAGAGGAAAAGCCCTTGTGGTCTCTATAGTTATAAGGTCTTTTTAGGGGTATGTTTGTAACCTCATATACCTTGTTGGAAGGCTATAAATAGCCACATCACCCTCGTGTAATAAAGGATGACTTTTTTTTAGACAATTAATACATATTTACTTCTCTTGACAACCAGTCCCCTTCCTCCGATGATCCTCTGGTCCCTCTCGTAGTTACCGGGGATCCCTCTTTCTACTGTCTAACCCTCTTTGTTACGACAACTTCCAATGGCATCATTTTGACGCTGCCCATGTGTCTCCTCTTATGAACTGAATAATTGGAGGGTCATACTTGTGCTCGTGGTGCATGGCTGACCTTACTAGGATGCTCCACTCTTGGCGGACCTTACTAGGATGCTCCACTCGTACCTTCTCTACACAAATGGATCCGGGACGAGCTGATAGCCTATATTTCTTCCTGAAATCATGCCCAGCAACAGTTTCATTGAGTAACTTAATATGTGAGTCCTCTCTATGAATTGACTGATTAACTTGTGCATTTTTTGCCCACACCACATGAATTGCTGCCCTTGTGTTTGATCTGAGTGAACTGATTGAATCCTCTTTATGAACTAAATGAGCAGGAAATGGTCCTCGTGTCTGCTCTAAATGAATTGGCTTATTGTAACTTCCTACTTGCACCTGTCCTACATGAATTGCTTGGCTTATGGGCTCTTCCTGCAGACCTGCGCCTAATTCACAACAATGTGCATGGAAGAGGATGTTACTAGACAGCGTGCACTTATAAATATAACGGAAAATTGGCTACAGCACTCAACTTTGGTGTCCTTTGCTGGCAGACACCCAAAAAATGTGACTTCACCAAAAGACACTCAAATTTTGTGTATTTTGGCCATAGGACCCAAAGACGATTATTATATTATTATTCGTTGTTTTGGAGAGAGAAAGCATGCGAAATGTCTATTTTGCCCTTCGATCTCCTTCTTCCTCTTCCTCTTCCTCTTCCTCTTCCTCTTCCTCTTCCTCAGACCATCGGTTGCCCCGCGGCTCGTCTCCTCTTCGCGCCGCCTCCCCCTCGCCACGGCGGCCACTTCCTCTTCTTCGCGCCGCCTCCCCCTCACCACGGCGACCGTCTCCTCTTCGCGTTGCCCCCCCTCGCCACGGCAGCCACCTCCTCCTCTTCGCGCCGCCTCCCCCTCACCACGGCGGCCGTCTCCTCTTCGCGCTGCCCCCCCCCACCCCGGCCGTCGCCTCCTCCTCTTTGCGCCGCCTCCCCCTCGCCACGATCGTCGCCTCCTCTTCACGCCGCCTCCCCCTGACCACGGCTGTCGCCTCCTCATCTTCTCTCCTCCTCCCAAGCCGAACCGCCCGTGGGCTGCCCCCCGTTCCAACCGCAGCCGCCTCCACCCAATTGTGCGCCGCCGCCCACGACGTCCTTTTCTCCTCTTCTCTTCCCCCGGTCCAACCACCGCCGCCTCCACCCATCTGTGCTTCTCCACCGCTGTCGCCTCCACCCGTCTGTCCTTCTTCACTGTCACCAGGCGCTCACGGCCGCCGACGCAATCCCCCGTGTCAGCGTTGGTCCACGCAAGATACTGATGGTGATGATGCTCTCCTCTGCGCTCTGCTCCAACGCCGAAGGTTCCTTCTCCTCGCTGTTGTTGCCGCCGCGGCGCCCTTCGTCGCTGGACTACACGCCGAGCACACCTCCGCACCGCGCCGCGCTGTGTCTCTGTACTACTCTCCCCTGAGTCCTCCCAGGCGCGTCGCATCTCCGGACTACACACCTCTGGGTCCTCCTGGGCAAGCCACATCACCAAACTACACCCCCAGCACGCCGCCTCCGTCGCCCCTGGTGTCTGACGCCCAGTCGTGCACGTCTCTAGCGCCTCGCCGCCACCATCCGATGAGGACATGTCGCGAGGAGCGAGTTCCAGGTGATGAGCGGGCAGGGAGGGCGTCCAAGAGGCACCGGGCTGCAGCGAAGAAGCCACGGCGGAGGAGGGACGCGAGGGAGCGGTTATGCTGCCGGACGAGGTCGTCGGTGGGGGACGCAATCACGGCCGCGACGCTGCGGTGAGCGACGGCTGGGATGGGAGGCGGCCATCTCTGCATCAGGGACCAGGCCGTGATGTATGAACGGGTTTGGGTTCAGTTGCCTGATTCCGATGAGGACATGTGCCTCTGTTCTTCTTTCACTGACCGCGGGCCCTACTCGTCATAAAGGGAAGGGTATAAATGACATTTTGTAATGTTTCTCTCTCCGACACAACGAATAATAATATAATAATCATCTTTGTGTCCTATGGCTAAAATACACAAAATTTGAGTGTCTTCTAGCGAAGCCACGTTTTTTGAGTATCTACCAGCAAAGGACACCAAAGTTCAGTGCCCTGTAGCCAATTTTCCTTAAATATAAATAGATCTTTAAAGAAAAAGATCCCGCTTATTGAGGTTTCAAAAAAGAATGACTATGGAATGTGATGAAATTACTGCCATATATTGAATGGTTTGGAATTTGGATAGCAAAGAATGGAAAACTGGTTCCAGGGCAAGAGGCAACTTTCCGTGCAAACAGTCAATAAAAGCAATTCAACACTAATGCTTTGGAGGATCTGGGAACAAGGAAAAAAAAGAAGGTACCAGGAGAATTATATGATTCTGTACTTTTCAATACTTTGTACTTCACCTAGACATACATATGTACTCAACAATCCAGCATGTAAGTTCAACATAGCGGTCATTCAGTATGCTCATATAAAACAAACACTTGTAAGATACAGACAGTTAATTATATTAAATTAAATTAATGATCGTACTCTTCAAGTCCAACATTGTAGTTGATGAGTGAGTGTTCTGGGAGAGAAAGACTGGCATTCTGGGGGCTGCTGAAGGTTTGAGGGAAGTAATAAGTACCAAGTACCAACCAAGCACCTTAAGTTCACATACTAAAGGAATTAACTGTTAACATTTATTTTTTGGATAATGCAGCATTCCTAAAGTAGTGGCAACTGGCAACGCAAGGCTAAGTGCAGAACGAACTCAATATTTTCTGAATTTTACTAAAGTACTGCTATAAGTCTAAATTAGTAATCACGAAAGAAATGTCAAGATTCCTCACACCTAGCTAGCAAGTACAAAATAAAATTGAAACATTCAGTATCTAAGCAGGAGCTTGCAAATGGATAGGTTATACCACAGATCAACGATGAAACCTCTGTGCTCCCATGCCAGGCCTCTAATGGTACATTTCAAGTAATATGTAGATATCAAGCTTCTCGAGGAAATATATGCAGACATCAAATGCACTGCTTTAGTCCAACTTAAATCTCAATTTCTGAGAGGGATGGCAATTTTTTCTTGCTACCCTGCCACAAATTACAGTTTTCTTTGAAGACTTTTAGATGCTAAGACTAGAATTGCAGTTCTTCATTTCTAGTGGCTAGCCCCATGACTGCACATGCACACAAGGCAAAAGCTCCAGTTACGCACCTCCGGCCACCGCGAGGACAATGGCGTGAGAGCAGCAGCGCCTGCCGGAGAAATGACTTGGACGCCCCCGGGGGCAGCAACGTGCATCCGGAGGCGGTCGCCGTCGACGGCGAGGTCGGCGCCGCAGACCGGGCAGGCGTGGGGCCGGAATCCCACCGGCACGGCCAGCACGGCGCCGCAGACGTCGCACGGAATCCGCCCTCCAGATCCCGCGCCGCGGCCGTGGAGCAGCAGCGCCCGGCGCGGGCGAGGCGGCGGCATGAGCTCCGTCAGCCCGAGCTCCAACTCCAGCGTCTCGCCGCACCCCGCTCACCGCACCTCCAGGATCTCCGGCGCCGCCATGGGGGGTGGAAGTGGCGGCTTAAGGTTTGATTGGGGAAGTGCATGGGGAGCTGTGTGATGCGCGACAGCCGAGAGATGATGCGGTGATTGACTAGCTCCGACAGTTAAGCTGTCGGTGAAAGGGAATTTCGCGGTTCGGAAGAGCCGAAAACTCAAATATGTTGGCGCCAAATCATTTTTGCTTGCAGGCCGGGCTCCAACAACCGCTTAGGAAGGGTCTAGAGGATGTACAATGCAACTATGCAAGTGTTTAGAGAGATGTTTAGCAAATAAAAACTAATTTTTTTTTGCCATTTTGGGTATGATTAAGTACATTGTTCATCTTTTAAATCTTGTGCTAGTTTAAAGTTCGTCCCTAAAGTTCAATACCGGATACAACGTATACTCGAAGTTTCTAAACCATGCAAAAACCGTCATATTTTCCTTTGGAGGCAGGTTTTGTGCCATATGGTCCAAATATGCCGGTTTAGTGCCACCGTAGCATCCATGCTAGCAAGTGGTTGACTGAGTCGCACGTCCAAAATCCTGTGAACGCCTCACTCTCCCTCACTTTGTCGCACACACTTTCTCCCTCACTCTCTCTCCTAACGAGAAGAAATCCCCCTTCACCGGATCCTCTGTCGCCGGATCCCCTCGCCAGAGAGGGCAAACACTGGGCGCCGCCAGCTACATCAGTGAACCCTAGTGAGTTCTTTTTTCTTAGATCTGGCATGATTCGTGACTTGTATTGCGCGATTAGGTTTGGTGTTTTGTGGCCGCCAATTTCGTATGTGTTTTTCGGATAAGGTAATGTATGAATCGTTGGATGTACAATGTACTTAATCCATAGATGGTCAGTGAACCATAGTGAGTTCTTTTTTCTTAGATTTGCCATGATTTGTGGCTTATACTGCGCGATGAGGTTCGGTGTTTTCATATGGTTTTTCGAATAAGGTATTGTATGAATCGTTGGATATTATTTGTCATGTAGGTGTCAGCTGATTATGGAAAATTTGGACAAGTTAGCTGTTAGGTTCCATTACAATGGGGATTTTTTGATGATAGGAAGCGATTGTATTATTGCGGAGGCGGGTTCGGTATGTCTTACATAGATCGTGATAAGTTGTTGATGCCTGAGGTTAAAGGCCATTTGAAGGACCATTGTAAGGAAGTTGAGTTGGTATTGCTGCATTGGCTTTTTCCTAGCAAAGTTCTGAAGAATGGACTGAGAATCCTAACAGATGACAAGTCCTGCTAGACAATGGGTAACTGTATTACTGATGGTGGTGTTGTGGACATCTATGTTGAGGCAGTGGGAGTTGATATTGCCTCGGATAGTGTGGATGACAAAGAAGCTGAATGCAATGATTGGGAAGAGGAGGTTGAAGCTTGGATGTAGATAGATGATGATGAGGTTGTGTCAAACAATGTTAGCAAGGTGGTGGAGGTCATACCAATGTCACCAGCTGATGCTGCAAAGGATATTGCCTCCAAGAAGTTCTACAGTGCAATGCCTCGTAGGAAGGGGAGGGCAAAGGTTGGCATAGATGAAGCAGTCCCAGAGGGTGGAATTCAGGATCACTCCAATTCTGACAGTGATTATCTACCTGGGGATGCTGAGACCTAAAAGGATGATGAGGAAGCTGCTGAGAATAAGAAGAGATATAAAGATTTCAACAACAAGTTGAAGTCAATAGACTCATTTCTCTGGGCTGGGCAATTAGTGGGCTTGGATGATTCTGAAGTACATAATTTGGGGAAAGTACAAGAGGGCAGTGACACTTCTTATTTTTATGAGAGTAAGGAAGAGAATAGCTATGAGGAAGAAGGCAGTGATGGTGAGCTACTGAGGAATAAACCAAAGTACCCCAGGTATGACCCAAAAGCCAGTCTCCCTACCTTTAGCAGCAAGGATCTTTTCATTAAAGCAGTTGGGCAGTATGGACTTGTTAGGAAACATTTTATTATATTTCCTAAGAATGACAACTTAAGAGTTAGGACTAAATGTCAGTGGCCAAAGTGTCCTTTGGTCATCCTGTTGTCAAATAATAGCAGGACACTGGGCTGGCAAGTGAGTAGTTTGAAGGATGAACATAGATGCCCACTAAGAAGGGACAACAAACTTATTACTTCCAGAAGAATATCTGAGAAGTTTGAGAGTACCATAATGGCAAATCCAACCTGGAAGCTTGAGCACATAATGCAAACAGTTCAGACACAAATGCATGCTGATGTGAGCATTGCTAAGTGCAAAAGAGTTAAGTCTCTAGTTTTGCAGAAGATGTTAGACTCCAAGAAGGGAGAGTATGGCAGGGTATTTGACTACCAAATGGAGTTTCTTATGAGCAATCTAGGCAGCACAGTGGTGGTTAAGCTTCATCCAGATGACACAGAAGTTGTATTTCAAAGGAAGTACATATGTTTGGATGCTTGTAGAAGAGATTTCCTTGCTGGATGTAGGAAAGTGATTGGTTTTGATTGTTGTTTCTTCAAAGGTCCAACCAATGGTGAGCTAATTTGTGCAATGGGCAGAGATGCAAACAATCAGATGTACCCCATAGCTTGGGCTGTAGTTGAGAAGGGGACCAATGAAGCATGGGACTAGTTATGCGGGATTTTTTTAGAGACATAGAAATTGGAGATAGAGATGGATGGATTATCATTTTAGATCAACAGAAAGTAAGTGTCATTATTAAACCAGTACTTAACCATGTATTTTAGATGACATAAGCAGTACTTAACAGTTTATTTGTTGTAGGGTTTACTAAATGTTGTGGAATATTGGGTACCCAAAGCTGAGCATAGGATGTGTGCAAGACGCATCTATGCCAACTTCAGGAAGACTTACAAGGACAAAGCTTGGCAAAAGAAATTCTGGTTGTGTGCTAAAGCTCCATGTATAAATCTATTCAACCACCATAGGGCAAATCTTGCAAAGGATACCCCTGAAGGTACTAATGCAATCATGAGGATAGATCCACAGCATTGGAGCAGGGCATGGTTCAAGTTGGGATCATGCTGTGATTTTGTAGACAATAACATGTGTGAATCATTCAATCATGCCATAGTTGAGTCCAGGTTCCTCCCAATCATCAGCATGCTTGAGTGGATCAGGAGGAAAGTGATGGTTAGAATCCATACTAACAAAAGCAAGGCAGTGAAGTGAACTGGTGCAATATGCCCTAATATTTTCAAGAAGCTGAAGGACTACATCAATGAATTTGTTTTCTATCATGTAGTGTACAATGGCAAGGATAGTTTTGAGGTCACACATAGAGATCATAGGTGCACAGTTAACTTGGACAACATGACTTGTTCATGCAGGTACTGACAATTGTTTGGTTTGCCTTGCCCACATGCTATTTCTTGTATCCATTAGAGGAGCACTTCCCTTGATGAGTACATAGCACCATGCTACTCCATTGAAGAGTACAATAAGACTTATGAGCGCTGCTTGTAACCTGTTGAGGGCATGAGTTGTTGGGCCACATCTGAGAGGCCAAGACCAAATGCACCAAAGTTATAGACAATGCCTAGCAGACCAAAGAAAAATAGAAAGAGAGAGTAACATGAGAAGCCTAAAGAAATAAGAATGTCTAAGGTTGGCACACTTATTAGGTGCAGGCTCTACAAGGGGATTGGATACAACAGGTCTAGCTGTGAGAGGAGAAATGGGCAAGCATTACAAGCATTAGGATCTCCCAGTCAGGGTCAACAAGATCATGTTCCAAGTGTTGGGAATTCTACATCAGCTGCCCTATTCCCCTGGTAATATGCACTACCATTAATATATCCTATTATTTATTACATAGTTTATGCACATGACAGAGTTTATGCACATATGATATTTACAGGATGTTATTCCTGGTTCACAATAGAGCTGTGTAAAAACAGACAGGAAGAGAAAGGCTAGCTACTCGTATGCTCAAACCAAAAGGAGTTGCACTGGGGTAGAAATCTTGTACTCAAAGAGGGCAGGGACAACTATTCAGAATGTGGGTTCATCTGTACCTAATTACATAGCTTGATTTCTAATTACTTGTATTTGGCAAACTACTAACCTCTAGTTGAATACATCTGTACCTACAGCCTGGCATGCCAAATCAGAGGATCATCAGAACATCTGCTTCTGCCAAAGTCAATACAACTCATGGTGGTACTGCTACTATAAATTTGGAGGCAACTGTACCATGTGCAAGGGCAAAGTCATGTGTTAACATTCAAGTGACATCTGGTTCTGTTTCTGGTGAAGCCAAAGCTCAAGCACCTCCTTGCCAAAGGAAGAAGCTAACTCTAAGCAAGATGAGAAAAGTTATAGTTCAAAGCTTGCAAAGCTTCTAGGTATACCAACTAATCAGTGATTTCATAGCTAGAAATGTCATTTCCAGACTTGTGCACTTTCATATGTTGTCATGTATTTGCCAGACTTTGTAATGTTGAATTATTCCCAAACTTCTGGTCTATGTTATGTCATTCTTAAACTTATGCAACCCAATGTGTTGTGAACTATTATGTGTCGTGCTTGTCAAGTATTCTCAGATTTACTTGGATCATTTTCAAACTTATGCAATCCAATGTGGGTGCTTACATGTACATACTCTGGTCTCATACACATACCACATTGCAGAAAATGGAGAATGCATAAAAACATTATGACAAACTGATAGACAATGCAACAGGGAAACATAAAAGTATTACGAAACTTTTGCCATACCAACATTCATACATTGATACATCATGCAGAATATTACATGACTGGGCAATTTCAGTTTCATGCCATACACATAGTACATGAGATTCTAGTACTAACTAACATTACAGCAAAAACACCAAACAAGAACAATACAATTCTTCTCTGTTTCTCCAACTTTGCTACCCTAGCACCGAGTCCAACTAGTGAAGCTTCCTGTTCCCTCAATTTAGCGATTAGTGCTACAACACACTCTCCATGCCTTGACTTAACATTGCTCAACTCTTGTATTGCATCGGAATTGCCTACACTGAGCTCACTTTTCTCCTTCCTCAAAGCCTTAACAACATCGCGCAAGTCCAGTAGCACCTGCCTCAAGAACAAGGTTGTCTCGTCGTCAGACCATGCCCAAAACTTGCAGCCTCCAACCTTCAAATACCAATCATAAATCATGAAACCTTAAAAAAAACAAATCAACCAATTCACGAGTACAAATCAACCAATTCACAAATCAGGAAACCCAAAACTTGAAGACTAACCCGCGCTCGCATGCATGTCAAGTACCTCCGTGCCGGGTTGGAGTCACTCCATGAAATCCACCTACCCGCCTTCTCCCCGCAGTGGCAAAGGATAGTTGGAGCGTACTCCAGCAGATGCTATCTATACGGGATAGGCGATGTGGAGGGACCATGGACCGCGCCGATGGAGGGTACACTCCATGCCACCAACCTCGAGCTTCCTCCGGTCGTCGGCGACCTCGAGCTACCAGAGCTCGCCATGGCGCCGCCTCCACTCATCGGGGAACACTAAAGAAAACCTAATCCCCTACTAGCGAGAAAGAGAGATAGAGTGTGGTGACGGTGCGTTCTTCAAAGGCTAAGTAGGGATGGTACACAATCAACGTCCACGGTGTAATGGCATATTTGGACCACATGGCACAAAACCGGCCTCCAAAGGAAAATATGACTATTTTTGTATGGTTTAGAAACTTCGAGTATGCGTTGTATCCGGTATTGAACTTCAGGGATGAACTTTAAACTAGGGCAATAGTTGAGGGACAAACAATGTACTTAATCCTTTTGGATAAATAAGGTGTTTGTTTTGTAGCACCGATGCTTAATTACACACGGTGTTTGACAATTTTTTATGTATATATAACTATATCTAATAAATAAATAATACAATAATTTAAGAACTTACAAAAGATATGTTTGCATTGGAGGAAATAAGTTTTACATACGTGTTTGATGATATGACTATATTATTTATCTTTTAAACACCTGTGTATAAGCATATTGCATTATACATGCTCTAAGACTCTAAAAAATGCTTCATACAAGAAGGGGCCATACAAATTTTAGTTAAAAAGATTTTTACAACTTTTTGATACAACTACCCATATCATTTTCATATACCCCATTCTTAATATTCGTAGAAATATTTTTGGTTAACGTTAAAATAGTTTGACTGCACTTATTCTAGAACAACACTTAATTTTTTAATTAAGGATTCATATGTAATGATATTGGTGTTGTGAAAAAGGGCCAAATAGGCCAATTGGTTGGCCGATTAATCGATGGTGGTTGGTAAAACGTTACATGTAGTGCATTGTGGTAAAAACTAGAGTTGATGGTCGTCTGTTCTCCCTCTTCCACCCTGTCTCTGTCCTTCTCTACTGACATGTCAACCATATTATCAGCAAACTATCTCCTCGCATCGTGTATTCCCCTACTCCTCTCGTGACATCGCCCGCAACACCGCCTACGCTTCCTTCTCCTCTTTGGCCTCGCCTTCACCCCTACTTTTCTGCTTGTTCCACATGCCTCCGCTCCTCCCTCGTTGTTGCTTCCATCGACTAGATTCAGACATGCCTCCTTCTCTCTATTCTCGCTCTTCTGCTTTGCTGTGCGTATCTTGATGAATTGAGATATAATATATCTACTTTATTTGATAAATTATTATGTTCTGGGCACTCAACTAGTTATTTTTTTTTTAAGGAAACCACGGATCACTCCAGCCGTTCGTCACCCGACAAATCATTGGGCCATAACACTCGGAAATTGCCCGCAGGCCGCAGTGTACTCGGAGCTCACAAATCACAAACCCCACTCGCCAAAAATCCAAGAGACCCCAGCCAGCCCCGGGAGGCGAAACCCTAGCCACGGCTCCTCCTCCGCCCATGGCGCCGCCGGCGGTGGAGGTGCGGTGCGCGGGGTGCGACGAGACGCTGGAGGTGGACCACGGGACGATAGAGTTCGCCTGCCCCGGCTGCGCCACCGCGCAGCGCCTCCCGCCGGAACTCATGCCGCCGCCGCCCCCGCGCCCGCGCCGCGCGATCCCGCTCTCCCCGGCGGGCGAGGCGCAGGACCGCCGCCCCCAGGCCAGCAGCCGCCCAGATCGTTTCCCAGCGGTGCACCCGGTGCCTCCGGGGCAAGAGGTATGGTCGGGTGCTGGGTGCTATCCGTGTCTACTTGCTGCTTTAACACTTCTTTGGGAGCCATCATTTTGAAACTGAACAACACAGTTTTACTTTTGCTGGTCATTGTTGGTGTGAATCAGCTAGCATTCATGCATGTGCAACTGAAAGTCCAGTGTGCATTCATTTATCGATAAGGTTATTTGCGGCTTGTTTAAGCTTGATCTCCCCCTAGATGAACCATATAACCCAGATAAACCATGATCAAGTTAATAATACAATAGCAATTGTTATTTGGTTCACTGACCAAGTGAGCAAATTTGGTGAGAATAGGAATAGAAGTGATGACTGGTGAGAGACTGGGGTTTGGTCAGGTTTACCAGTCTTTTAAGTGCCAGTTTGTGGTTGCTGTGCGGCGTTGCGGCTGTGGATCTAGTTAGTTACGGGCATTTTTACTGATTACAATAAGATTTTGCTGCTGTGGCTCCAAAAAGATGCTTTCAAGTAGTTGCTATCTCCAAAAATAGAAAACAGAAGTGCTTTTGAGAAGGTGCCACAATGCCAAAAGGGGCCTAATAGATGAACTGCCTTACGTATTGTGGTTTCAAGTGAGCAAAGAGAATGAGTTGAGACAAGGGTTGAAGGGCTCATCAGAGCTTGAGAGAACTCAAGAGAGGCGACAAGGCGGTTTGAGTTTTAGTGAGCTGCAGATTTAACTTGCACATATGTTACACTGATCCAGTTCCTTTCTTTCCCCTGAAACCTGGTTGAATTGAATCTATTTTTCACTACTTACTATATTTGATCTATTCGTGCATTCCCTTATGTTGTCACTTGTTGGTAATCAGGTGTTGGAAGATCACCTAAGTCAAGCAACTCATTCAGGACTCGTGCATGTAGAAAGGTACAAGATGCCCATTCGTTCAGAGCAGTCACAAGGGTGGCGCCCTAACCATTTAGTCTATAGAGATGAGTCGCTCAGTTCATTCAGAGCAGACAAAAGGGTGCCAATTCATGGTGGGAGGGCACATGAAAAGTCTTATAATCCTTTGGTTCATGCAGAAGACTCACATATTGAGCCACTCCTTGAGACTACTACAAGGCCTAGTAAGAACAAATCTAGAATTCGATCCAGCCGTGTAGAGAAGGTACATGTGGACTGTCCTAGTCAGGCCATCCCTGTACTACAGATACAGAGAGGGTCTTCAGAATATTCAGATAATGCAAACCAGTCGCAAGGACGATCTCCAAGTGACACCATTGGAAGGCATGACAAACAGAAAACTACAGTTGCCCCTAGAATTATTGGGAAGGAGCTGATAGAACCTCCAAACCAAGCTGCTTATGAGCAGCAGGCACATGGAACTTCCAGTGATCGGGTCCATGCAGACCAGGTACAAGTGGAGCCTGGCAGCAAAACAGGTGCATGGAATCAGAAGAAGAAAAGGAGTAGCCAAAGTGCTGCCGGGAATCGAAAGACGACTGGTTTAATGAATTCTTCAAGGGAAGGGCTTCAACTTAGGCGTAGTAACCGTTTGGCGAAGAAGCCAACAGTTCCAATGGATGCTGAGCCTATCCAGCTCTTAAATTCTTCTCCAAATGAAAATCAATCTGTTCATCGAGATATCACGAAAATAATTGCCAACATGACACCTAATTTGTCACCGCAGCAGCAAGTTCCTCAAGCTAGCTATAATGAGTTCGATGATGTTGATGCAAGCACATTGCCCTCATCTTTCAATCATGGTACACTTCACGCTGAGTGTATTACTAACCGCTACAGCCCGAGTTCTAATTCATGGCATGAACATGAGATGCCTCAAGAAGGTTCTTATGGTGCAGATGTGCAGCCAATTCCATTGCAGACTCCAAGCCAAGTTACAAATGGGCAACAAGCACACGGACTTTCTAGTGGAGAGAACAACTTAGAGCAGGTAGATGTTGAACGTCACAGAAAGAGCATTGCAGTGCGTGGCAGGCACAAAAAAAGGGGTTTGAAGAGTTCTTCAAATGAAGCAGAACTACTTAGGGTCTCATCTGTTTCTGGTACCCACCAGCAGATGACGTTGGCGGCTTCCTGCCGTCGCCTTGCTGCCTCAATGCCAGTCGTGACCACCACTTTGGCACCTACTGGCGCCTTGACTTCTGTACTTGAAGGTGACAATCCCTTATTGCTGCCCTACGAACCATCAGCTGTTGTCCCCACCCAGGTACCCCTCTTATGTGTTTTTTGCTTGACAAGAGCTCAAATATGCGGCGTAGAGTGCAGTGTTCATGAAGTAGCAATACATAGTGCTACATGCCTACATGAAATTATTGGTTACAGCTTACAGAGCCTTCTGTGAAAAAAATATATTCGTTCAGATCAATTTTCTTCTATCACTAACTGATTTGAGACTTGATGGGGTTTGAACTTCTGCATTAAATTAATTGGTCTGAACAATGCCCTATACCATAAAGCAAATTTGTGATGTTAGTACGAAGTTTCACATGTTGGTTTAAATATCGTAGATGTGTATTTCAAGTGTGGTTTAGCTATGGTTTGTGGATTATTCTGAATGCTCCTAAAGTGCAACCAATAATCCCTTGTAGTGTTCAATGGATTCTCAAGTTGAAATATTATTGATGGAATTGTGAGCAAAAAAATTATATTTCCCATGCAAATGCATGATTTGAGTACTGATGGTAACATCACATTTATATCGATGTTATGGAGTTGCAGGATGCAGCACAACCTGACGTTCCATCAGGATCTGTTTGTCCATCATCAAAGAAGTGCAATGTGCGTGGTCAATCATCAAAAAGGCATAAGGGATGTGGTCCTTCAAAATTCGTTCAACCATGCATAGAAGCTGACAGGTCAGTACTGGCATCGATTAGTACACAATATAACCTGCATAATCCCTGAGTCGCTGAATTGCTGAACCTGGGTTTCTTTTGTAAGCAGACAGAATAGAAAATGTTTGGCTATCCCAGGTGTTCAAAGAGACACTTGGGGAATATAGCTAGCCCAAGTGTTATAAGTGATAACAAAACACTAGAAAAGAAATGTCATGGGCGTGGGCCCAGGGGGAGCTACGACAATGAAAGGAGGCTGTTATGGGCATGAAGTACTACTCATGTGCACTGTTTATGCACATGAACAGTGCGCTGAACATATTAGATTGGTTGTTTCCTTTGTTAGCAAGTTATCTCCTAGAGATTAGTGATTGAGAATTTGATATTATCTTTATATTAGGAATAGTTAGATGCATATCTTCATATTTAGAAAGTATGGTATTATTTTATCCTTAGTTGATTGGTTGCATGAGATATGATAGTTTCCATATTGTTAGTGGCTAACATCATCTATATAAAGAGAGGAGTCACATCATTCATAAGCAAGCAATGAGAATACAATAGTCCAAGTCCCAATCCCCTTTGTTTCCCTAATCTAGTCTTTTCTCTCCCTTAGCAGCTGACGTCACCCGGTTATCCTCCCGGTGATGTTTACCCCTATGATCTAAGGATTATAACAACTTGGTATCAGAGCCAACACCATGGCTTTTGTTGCCGAGAATTTCAAGGTCATGAGGGTCACCCTCAACGAGATGAGTGCCGGCTTAGACGACATGAAAGCCATCTTGGCAGACATGGCGGCTATGGTGGCCAAGCTGATGGAAAAGGAGAAGAAGAATGCACGGGTAGCAGTTGCTGCGCGATCTGCGTTGTCGGAGGCGTCTCTGATTTCGTCGGTGACTTCCGCATCGTCGACTTCGCTGCCCGTGGTTGTACCAACGGTGCCCTCACCGTGGGAGAAGGTCTCTGTCCAATGATTGTCTTCTCCACGCACCCGGCTGACCCCATGCCTTCGTAGGTACGGGGTGTGGCGGGTGTTAGGACCACGACATCGCGTTTTTCGTACCACTGAAGCATCCTATGGGGGGAAGAGCGTCACTGCTGCCCCGCGCAACTTGTCCATGCCACCGATGCCTCCTGTAACGTCAAGACACGCCAAGGTACCGTGGTCCTCGCTGCTGTCTATTGGAGCGTTGCGGACCATTTTCCATGCAATGTTTCACCGGCGCCACGACCTCTCGTCGATATGGGGACACATTAGGTTGCAGCCATGGCCGTCGCTTTGCAGCTCGAGGACGAGCTGCTCATCTAGGAGGGATGAAGTGTCATGAGCGTGGGTTCAGGGGGAGCTACGGCCATAAAAGGATGCTGTTATGGGCATGAAGTACTGTTCATGTGTACTGTCCATACACTTGAACAGTGTGCCGAACAGATTAGATTAGTTGTTTCCTTTGTTAGCAAGTTATCCCCTAGAGATTAGTGATTGATATTATCTTTATATTAGGAATAATTAGATACATTTCTTCATATTTAGAAAGTATGGATATTATCTTATCTTTAGTTGATTGATTGCGTGAGATATGATAATTTCCATATTGTTAGGGGCTAACCTCATATATATAAAGAGAGGAGTCCACCATTCATAAGCAAGCAATGCGAATGCAATAGTCTAAGTCTTAATCCCCTTCTTCTCAATCTATAGTATTCCCTCTCCCTTAGCAGCCTATGCCACCCGGCTATCCTTTTGGTGATGTTTACCTCTATGATCTAAGGATTACAACAAGAAATGGAGTGATATCTGAGTGTCAGTACCAAATACTTATAGAACAAGACATGGGTATTTAAAATATTTCGCCAAATCCTGGCTTTAACTGTCCTAAAAATCATTAGCGATGATCCCAGGTGTTTTATATTAAAAATGCTTGGGGTTAACTTTCCTGTATTGTTTTTGAAACACCAGGGAGCACAACTAGGAGAATTAACTTTTTCTGACACTCAAGCTATAACTTGTACCTAGAGATAGAAACAACGTGGATAAGTGGAATACCATATCAAATCCATGTTTTGTATCATGAGGTGTCAAAATTTAATAACACCACATTTGGAATTTGGATCATAGCTAAACGGAAGTAGCCATGAATTGGACATTTAAAAAGATAACTTCAACTATTGTATGATTATTATACTATAATTGATCATAATACAGCACATATAGATGTAATTTGCTTATAGAAAGCTCAATGTTTTTTGGATATCTACTAAATTATTTTTATACAGATACAAATCTTACTCTCCAAAGTTCTGTACCATATTCATATCCATGTCAAGCTTCAGATGTGGATTGTTTTTTTTTTTGGTCAGATTTGGATCTTGTTTTATTTGCATGGCAATTGAACTGGCTATAATCTGTTTTCTACCCCTACCTGTGTTATTATGGCGTTATGTAACAAGTACCCAGGTATTTTCAAACAACTCGGGCTACTGAATAAGCTCTGACACAATAAGAAGAAGATGTGTCTTCATAGTAAAAAAAACCATTCCCACCATTTAGAATATAGATGATGCCAAGCTGCCACCCACATCCACTGCTGGCTGCTACCCTATATCATCAGCTGGCAGCAGTCAGTGCCTGCCAGTGCCCTCCCCTCCCCTTGTTTCTCTGTACTCACTGTCAATGCCCTTCCCTTTTGCCTTCAGTATTGCTGCATCAGCATGCCATGTTGCACAGTGGTACTCTCTGCACACCTACATTCCCTTGCCCCTTCACGTAGTTACCCCTCCATACCTTCCATGTCTGGATCACAAAACTATTCTTTCCGTATGTTGATAGTCTAGTTGTTGTACTGCTTCTCTGAACTAAAGTGCTATGACATGTGATGTTTATTGGATGCGTACACTGCTATCTTCAAAGGCTCTCGGGTCTCAGCAAATCAGTATTAAATTATGTAATAGGAGTGTTTGGAATTTTTTTGTCTAGATTGGCCTGCATAGATATGTACCAACAAAGTATGTTACCCTAATTAAGGATATGTACCAAGATGTTGTGACTAATGTCAGAACATGTGGTGGTGATACTAGTGATTTCCCTATTAAGATAGGACTACACCAAACGTCAGCGTTGAGCCCATACATTTTTGCCCTAGTGATGGATGAAGTCACGCGGGACATATAAGGAGATATCCCTTGGTGTACGCTTTTCGTTGATGATGTAGTGCTAGTTGATGAGAGTAGAATAGGTGTCGATAGGAATCTGGAGATGTGGAGGAAGACCTTAGAATCGAAGGGCTTTAGACTTAGTAGGACTAAAACTGAGTACATGAAGTGTGATTTCAGTGGTGCCGGGGTAGATGATGGAGATGTTAGGCTGGACGGACAAGTAGTACCTAGGAAGGATACGTTTCGATATTTGGGATCGATGCTGCAGCGAGACGGAGAGGTTGATGAAAACGTGAGCCACAGGATTAGAGCGGGTGAGTGAAATGGCGCTATGCATCAGGTATCCTGTGTGACAAAAATTCCTTAAAAGTTAAAGGGTAAGTTCTACAGGACGACGATCAGACCTGCGATGCTATATGGAGCAGAATGTTGGGCGACTAAAAGACAACATATACAGAAGATGAGTGTAGTGGATATGAGATGAGGATGTTGCGGTGGATATGTGGTTACACAAAGCGAGATCAAATCCGCAATGAGGATATACGTGATAGGGTGGGGTTAGCACCAATTGAAGAGAAACTTGTCCTGTTGTCCAACATCGCTTGAGATGGTTTGGACATCTCCAACGGAGGTCTTCTGAGGCACCGGTACGTAGTGGAATCTTAAAAAAAACGTAAGAAGCGGCAGAGGTTGATCTAGACTAACGTGGGAGGAAGCAGTTAAAAGAGATTTGAGGGATTGAAATGCAGCTAAAGAATTAGCTTTAGATAGGAGCGCATGGAAGTTAGCGATCCACGTACCAGAACCATAAAAAGATTTTGGGGCTGTGTTTTAGGTTCTCGGTTCGGATGGCAGGATTTACAGCTTATGGTTTTAGCCTTGTAGGTTTTATTATTATTATTTTATATTTTTATTTGCAAGACTCTTGTCTCTTTGACCTTGAGGAGGTTTCATTCTTAGCCTACCCTAACTTGTTTGGAATCAAAGGCTTTGTTGTTGTTGTATTGGTCTGCATAGACCATGGAGGTGCTCTTATTTAATCAAATAGATGCGATGCTTGTCAGCTTATCCGTACTGTCGATTTTATTTAACTAGCCTTTTTTATTGGATAACTGGAACATATTGTGTGTTTAAATTAGAAAATTTACTGTTGGTAGCTAAACTAGATTGTTTAGTTGTGCTGCTACTTGAGCAGGTTCTTTGCTCAATGCACATGAAAATTATTACCCCCTCCGTTCTCAAATACTTGCCGCTTTTGACCAAATCATGCATCTGAGAACAGAGGGAGTAGTGTTTTTACAGATAGCTCAGTCATAAGCAGGGATAGAAAAACCGCTACTGGGCAAAATACTGCTCGGGGTCCGGTAACGGTTCCCGTCCGGTAACCGGAAAAACCGGCTAAAAACTGGTCAAAATTCGCAAGGCAAGATTTGAATTCAAAATTTTCCCGGCCGGTAACCGGAAAAAACGGCTGAAAAACCGGAAATGAAAGGAAATTTGGTAATTAGTAAATAGCAATGCTAACTAGATAATGTTTTGTAACAATGACTATAGCTTGTATGAGTTAAGCCTGATTCAAGAAGGTATATAGTATGCATATACTCTAACCAAGAAGCTTTAGAATACAACTTCAAGCTTTAATTGAGTAAGTTCAAGTTAAATTCCTTTCAACCAAGCAACAGGGCTCAATTCTTGGTTTGGTTGTGAAGTAACATATAAGGTCAATGAAGCACGAAGCATCCAAGAACCAACATTTCACATTCACATTCTGAGTTTCACAGGCAGCAATTGCAAAAGTACATTTCCTTTGCAAGCATCCAGTGAAACAACCAAGTGAAAGATTCAAATCCAAATTCAAAATTTTTCGGCCGTTTTTTTTTTCTCCCTGGACCGACCGGTAAATCCGGTTACCGCCGGTAACCGGCCGGTTTTTTTCCCTGGTCATAAGTATCACTGTGTTTATCGTCCAGTATGCAGTGAGTTTGATATGGTGCTTTCTATTGTACTTGATATTTTATGCTGCTTATTTGTAATATATACTCAAAAGTTTGAGGATAGTGCTGGCTGATGTTGTATATACACTCATAATTTTAAAAATATGTTGCTTATTGTTTCTTTCACCAGCAGCCATTCCACATCGGTCAATCCTACACAAGAGTTAGGGGGTCCTACTGAGCCAAGACACAAAGAGCCAAGTGTTGCAAATCCCAGGAACGAGGGCCAGTATGACGATGCTGAGTACGGAGGTGAGGGGGATGAGGAGATAGTAAATGTTACGCGACGGGGTTCTCGTGGAGTAGCCTCTCTGCCAGATGTTCCGTCAGACGAGGAGCAGAAGCCTACACTCACTCCTGTTGGGGACACGTGAGTTCATCTAACTGAACTTCATCATATTTGATATTTTACCCCTTATCGTGCAACTTATCAATGTGCTTATTTTTTTTGTCCATATGTGCAGTATGTGGTTGGTGCATCCATTAGATAAGAATACCCGGCTACCCAATGGAGTCATCGGATGCATTGTGCGAGACCGCTACCCAGGGATGGTCAAGTACAAGGGAACTGATCAACATGCTGAAAATTGGAAGCATTATGCAGTCGCTCCTGATCCCCTGGGAGAGAAAGAGAATCTGTTGGAGCGGATCAATGCAGACTTTTGGGCAAGCATCGTGATTTGCTATTTCCGTTCTACCTCTATTTACAGGGCACTGATAGCTTTGTATTTTGCAGGCACGGTATAGATGGAAGGACGGTTTTGAGGCGCATGCTCAACGTGTTGTAAAAAATGTTATCAAGAAGGAGATTCAACAGATGGTATATGGTGCTCGTATTCTTGCTGTTTTAAACTATTTCAAGAAGTTTCGGGGCATGAAGATAGGGGAACAGGAGGCTCGGGTCAAATATTTATCCCAGGAGGAGTACATGCAGGTGTTGTTCTCTGTTGATTACTCTTCTTTTTGTTTTCTGTTTTTTTGCGAGGACATGCAGAGTTTTGCTTCATATCTGGTATTTTACATCGGATGTAATGATATAAATGCAGGTCATGCCCTCCTGGATGCAGACTTGTCCTGATGCGTGGGAGAGCCTTGCTCGGAAATGGTCGTCTGAGATCTGGAAGAAGAGGTCGATGGATTCGAGGAGGAGAAGAAATATGAACAGGCAGCCAGGCCACAGGCAGGGAAGCAGTTCTCTGCTTCGTCTGTGCCAGAGAAAGGCAAATTTCCTAAACCTGCACGGATATTTCGTATATTTGACTACACCATCCTCATATTAACTGCATACACAGGGTGAGGAAGAAGGCCGGGATGTTACGCCTATTGAAGGATTTTTGTATGGCCACAGAAACGAGGATTCGAGCAACCCTAGCAACCTCTGCAACGATCTTGCATCGCAGAGACTAGTAAACATAACAGCACTTTTCAAATGTCTTTTACTGCATGAGTGCCCACAACGAAGCCAACGTTCCAATCTCTCCATTTACAGGAGGCCTATAAGGAAGCTGTGTTGGAGATTCACGGTCCTGACTACGACTGGATTAACAACCCGATCGATAGCGAAGCTGTGTACACGGTTTGCGGGGGGAAGCCACACGGCCGTTGGCTCATCTTTGACGGCCTCGTCGACACCAAGGAGGCTCTCGCCGACGCAAAATCGCAAGGTCTGCAGGTGCGGGCGAGGCAAGCCAAGCAACAGGGGGCGGTAGAGGAGAGACTCAGCCAGTTGCTGGAGGAGAAGCTGCAGCAGATAGAGGAGCGCCGGCTCGCCCGTGACCAGGAGATGAAGCAGCAGATGCGGCAGGAGCTGCAGGAGCAGGTTGCAGCAGCTATACAGTCAACCAACGAGTACTGGCTGTCTTACCTCCAGGTTACCCCGACAACAGTTCGCGTGTAGCTCCATTAGCCCTTTCTTTTCGTTTGCCGTGTTTCTGACTCCCAGCCCTTTGCTCTGGCAGAACAACGCCCAGCAGATCGGAGCCAACGTTTCTCTTCCGCCGCTGCCAACAACCCCGGCTTTACGGTCCTCGTCTCAACCTGTACGAATCTCACCTGTTGTGCTGGAAATTCCATCTGATTTATGAAAGCACAAGTGTTTACAAGAACTCCTTCTTCTCCTTGTTTTCTGTTAAGGGTTCGTCTGCTTCGGCCTCTGTGCAGCGCGGGACACCGGCTGGGCGTGGTGCTAGAGTGGAGATCATGAGCGGGAGCGAAGATAATGATGCTACTGATGATGAATGCTGATCGTGTGCGCCGCGCCGACGGCAACCTGCGAGCTGCCATCTTCCGATCCGACGGCCCTGAGATCAGTATTCCTGTGTAAATAGGTAGTTAGTGTGTGCACCTTTTTTTATTTCCTTCTTTGCAATGAGATAGTGAGATGGAATTGCAATGCCTGCAAGCGCAAGAAATGGTTTCCGTGAACGAACGGACGGAAGGAAGGAAGGAAGGAATCTGTAAACAACATTGAGCAGATTGAGCTCTGCTGCTACTGCATGCTCTATTTCTCTCCAACAAAGTAAAGTGTTTCTTGAAATGAAAATCTCTTCTAGGATAGTTAAATAAATCAGCTTCTGTTGCCGAATTTAATTTACACCATGCGAGCATCACCGACACCTGCCTAATCGCTTCCTTGATTTTTAGTTTAATACCAGTGGTACTGCATCCTATCAGTCGGCAACGTGTCCGGTCGCGATTCCGCGGGGGAGATCGAGGCGGCAGTTGCAGCGCTGGGGTGCCGACGCGGCAACAAGTAGGTGCGTCAAACACGTACAGCGCGCGCGCGTGTCCGCCGAGCTCGCGTCCCCGCGCACTACAGCTAGCTGCCTTAAGATTTGCAGCGCCTGTCGGATGCAAAAGATATGCACCGCAAGTCCGCAACATCACATACGAACTGACACAAACAGCGGGCGAATGATAGAGCGGGTGAACTACACATAGGGCTATTGTATTGCCTTCTTGCATAAACCCAATTTTCCAAAATAAATATGGATGATAGTAATTTCCAAATGATAATTGTAAAAGATGATATTTAACAAATGATAAATAAGTAATAAGTATTCATAATAATCAATTATGCGAGAGTACGTTCCAAATACCTACATTAGTATGGTGGCACATGCTCGTTAGCGCACCATATACATATACCCCATTGTGTCCAAAACCATTTTTCTAAAACCAGTTTCCAAAACTAAAGTCTAATAAAGTTTGGCCTTTCCTTGCAATGCCCATAACCCGGGGCAAGACTATTCGAATTGATTTTTCACTTTCCAAATGTTGTACACTTTACCCTATAAGATATAGTAAACCCACCATGATCTGCCATGACTCGCCGTAAATTAGTATGCAATTGAGCGACTATAACAAGACATTTACAATATCAAACCATAACATCATCCCACCCGATGAGTCCCCAACGCATGGACACCCTTTACCATCGCCATGAGGTATTCATCGTTGTGTCGGGCAGTCTTACAAACAACAAGTGTACTCTCGGACATGGACAGGTGCCCGCACAATAAAATAAACCTAAAACTACAACCTGCGGGTGTAATACCAGGTCTTCGAAAATTATTCAACCATGTCCTACCCATAAGGATATGTGGTTGTACGATGTGTCCTCAGATCAACGACACTTGAGTTCGGTCCTTAATCGACCCGGACGAGACTACTACTAACCCCAATTCCACACTACTTACTACTCGCCTAAGTCAAAATTATTTTGTTTTCATAAGTTTTCCACAAGTATTTCTAGTCCAAAATGTCTCATAAATAGTTTCCACAATGTCCCATCCCGAATCTAGTATTTTTGTAACTTTTCTACTAAGCATGGCTAAGCGTTTGCTACCTAAATCAAGCTAAATCCACTAACTTATTTCTATTGTGTGGGTAATTATTCCTAAGATGACAAGGGTAGTGATGTTCAAAGTCAAGGGAATGTTCATGTGAACATTTGGCATTATCTAAGTTCTATGAAAATATAGCAATTTTTGCTCAATTTAAGCATGTACAAAATATTTATAATGAAAACAACATAGTATTTGAAATATGGCATCAACATAGTCAAGAGGTGCTTGCCTTGCTCGTTGAACATTTGTTCCTGCTCTTTGGAGGCCGTGGAGTGTTCCCGGCGTGTCGTTTTCTAAACGAGAGAAAGTCAAATAACGCAAATAAATTTTAAACAAAACAAAAAATGGTATTGGGAGAAATATATTGGATTTATAAAAATTTGGAGAAAAAAATGAGATCAAACGGAGTTCGTACGAGAGTAAACGGGCTGTCGAGCGTTTTGTGAGAGAAAATTAGAAAAAAGAAAGTAATTTGCTGTGCTAACACGCGTGTCCTATTGATTTTAATTGTTTCTCTTTAATTCGGGAGTTATCGGTTTAATAGCAGCCGTTGACCAGTGGGGCCCGCGGTCGTACTGCGGTTCAGTTGCGTCGGGACGTGGCGGGCGCGGCCAGAGCTCGGTCGGGGCGTCGGGGCAGAGCAGAGGCGAGCAGCGTGGCAAGGATCGAGGAAGTGTCTGCAGGAACGGGTCACCGATCATGGCTGCAAATAAAATTTTAACCATTATCGATTACCGTCTCGAAATTTCACCGATCATGGACACGCGCTTCAGTACGCCGAAATTTCGAGGCCATGCCGGCTTACTGCGGTGCGGGCGAGAAAACGGAAAGAAAAAATGGAGCAGCAGCTTTAGCCGGCGCGTACGGCACCGCCCACACCTGAGATCTGACAGTGGTGTCAGTGGGCATAGTCCGGTTCACACTAACTCTGATGCACCTCGAAACTGATGCCTCGCTCCCGTTCCTACTCCAAGGCAGTAATGCTAAAAAAATCGCTAATCCGCCTCCGGCGGCGGCCGCAACCGTGCCGACGAGGACACGCACGCAGCAACGACTCCGCAGCAACTCCCCCACCCTTTCCTTCTCCGAATAAACAAGCGAGCCGCGTCGACAGCAACCACGCGGCTAGCTGAGACCGGGCCGTGGGCGCAGGCGCCACTTGTATATTCAAATTCCGGGAGTTGAAAATCGCGTAGCCCCACGCGCCTCCCGCCGCGGCCTCCCCTGTATATTTATTGGCGAGCCTCGCCTCGCCTCGCCTCGCCTCTCCATCCAGCCTCCCGAAGCTCGAACACGAGACGAGAAACCAGCAGCACAAACACTCTCGTCATCGCACACGGCACGCATCGATCGATGGCGCCCAAGAACTCGTCGCCGGCCGACGCGGCTGGCAACGGCGGCGGCAGCCGCGCGACGGAGCCGAGCCTCCGTGGCGTGCGGAAGCGGCCGTGGGGCCGGTACGCGGCGGAGATCCGCGACCCGGTCAGGAAGGCGCGCGTGTGGCTCGGGACCTTCGACACGGCCGAGGAGGCCGCGCGGGCCTACGACGCCGCCGCGCGGCGGCTCCGCGGACCCGCCGCCAGGACCAACTTCCCCGCCGACGCCAGCACCGTGGAGTCGTCGTCGTCTCGGGAGTCGCCAGTGGGGCCGGCGCCGGCGCCTCGTCGCTGGATTTGAGGCTGGGGATGCCGGCGATGGTGGCCGCGCAGCCGTACCTGTTCCTGGGCCCGAGGCTGGCGGTCACCGTGGCCGTCCTGGCGCCAGCACCATTCGTGCCGCCGATCAGCCGGCAAGAGGCGGCCGTGACGGCCAAGAAGGTGTGGGACGACCAGCAGAGCTACACGGGATCGTCATCGTCGTCGGTGGACGCGGCGCCGGCTGTGGGCGTGGGGTTCGACCTCAACCTGCCGCCGCCGGCCGAGCTGGTGATGTAGTAGGGGCCGGATAGATGGCCTACCGCCCAGCGAAGAGATCAATCGATTGATTGGTTAATTAATTACTCGATTTGGTGTACTCCATAAGTAAGTCCTGTGTAGCATGTGAATATGCAGCCGTGTATCGTGTGTGCAACTTTTGTTCTTTGCACTGCTAAGGAATTGCGAAGGAATTGCAATGCAACCGCAAGAAATTGTTTCGATCTAGTAACAGCTTCCAGATGATCAAAGAGAAAACTTGTGAATTATGATCTGCAACAAACTACTACTTAATTTTTTTGTTTAATACAATACTATCATGTGAACACATCGCGGCCGCAATACGCGGCAACATATCAGGTGGACATGGCTTTAATTATGCATATATGGACATGGACAATCTGATCCGTCTGATACGAAATCCACGACCAAGATCGAGCGAGACAATCTCACCTCCTACTTAAATGCATTTTTGCGAACCCCCCTCGCCCACCCGATTGAAACACACTTAGTTTGCCCCCACCCTCCCCTCTTCCATTCTCCGGTTTCTCTCATACCCAGCGCCCTACCCCACCGCCCTGCCCAGTCGTCCGCCCCCGCCCTCTGCGCCGCACACCCTTGCGCCGCATCGAGTCCCCTGCTTTCCAAACATAACCCATTCCTTTCACCCTGTTATAGATGAGCCATACACAACATTTTAGCACAGAAGGAAGCATTGCATTATACATGTAGATCCTCATCCTCTTGGCTTCCTCCAATTTGTAAGGATTTCTAGTTACTGCCATATGAACATTTTTCTGAAGACTAGCTTTACCTGAAGATAAATGTTATAGTCAGAAGCAAGATGATGTTGTTATCCCTAATGCTTGAGATAAGTAATGGGTGAGTTTGTGCGAGTCGTGAGTGTGCACGCACCTGGCAGGCAACGGCTGGGGGAGGGGATGAACGACGGCGAAGGAGAGTGAGGAAGCTCCACCGTCGGAGCCCTCGTCGTCTCCATTGTTAGCTTACCAACTTGCGGCAGAGTCACCTATCGCGGGAAATGTGGTGTGAGCCGGTGGCTAGGGGTGGAACCAGAACGAAAATGATCGAAATTCACTATTTCACCATATATATAGTGACATATATTTTTCAAGCAACATGATACTAAATAGTAATATATCCGGTAACTTTTAGCATCAATATTTCAACATAACCAACGACAATATACAATGATAAAGAAGTAGTGCTCAAAATGCTTACCAAGATAAAAAAAATTCATTAATAATATTGGTTAATTGTAGCAAAGTGAAACAACTAAGGACGAAATTATGGACAAGAGATAGTCGGTATTGACAAAATACATCATCCGACCTCAATGACCAATAAAAAAGGAATAAAACGAATTAAAATTATATAGTAAAAAAGTAGAATGATCGAATAAAAGTAAATACACTACATTTTAGTATTTACGTTCTTTCAAATTCATGAAACGATGAACCACAATATCATTGGTAACTTTCTTCATTTCTTTTTTCTCCACGTAGCAAATTATGTTATCACTTATAAAATCATCATTGATGCGATTGCACAAATAATTTTTCATAATTCTCCTAATGAAAAACACTTCTTAACTATGGCAGTGGCGAGAGACAATCCTAGATGTCAATTTCCATGTTCAACAATCAACAACAAGAATAATAAAGTATTAAAGTATAAGCACCGAACACGTGTGTAGATAGTGCTTGTACTTACTTGACATTGGTTTGGCACAGTAACAAGTACTACTATTTACCAGCAGTTGTTGTAAATTAGTTCAAGAAAGGGCTCCCTGGACTGTTACAATGTGCCTGTTGGTGCCTGAACCAAAACTGCTGTTTGCATTTACTTCAGCTTTCATCCATTAGGTAGGAGATTGTTCAAGTCCAAGTCAGTTCACATGCGGTAAAAGCAAACTGATCCTCATTAAATTTTTTTTGGGACCTTTTTGGCGCTCCGCCTATGCCGGTGGCAGCGGAAGAGGATAAGAGGTGGGACACGTGGAACGAAGGTATTAGTTTAAATCTCTCTCTCACACACACACATCGCGCGCGCACATGGAGACGGAGACGCCAAAGGCCGCGGCGCCGCCGACCTTCCTGCGCGGGGAGGAGTCGTCGGCGCGCGCGCGGTTCGAGCGCATGATCCGGCGGGTGCAGGTGGAGGTGTGCGCGGCGCTCGAGGAGGTCGAGGTGGATGGCGGCGAGGGCGCGCGTTTCCGGGAGGACGCGTGGACGCGCCCTGGCGGCGGCGGCGGAATCAGCCGCGTGCTGCAGGACGGCCGTGTGTTCGAGAAGGCCGCCGTGAACGTGTCCGTCGTGTACGGCGTCATGCCCCCCGACGCGTACCGGGCGGCGAGGCCCGACGCCGCCGCCGGAGGGGAGAAGGCTGGGCCGGTGCCCTTCTTCGCCGCCGGCGTTAGCTCGGTGATAGCCTCCCATTGCAATCAACGGCATTTTTAAAGTTTACATCTTTCACAAATTTGTTAGTGTCAACCACCATTTCTGCACACATACATAATCCAATTCGAGCAATTTCTTGTGTAAATGTGTATGGTTCTTGTTTCGCTTGCCAGGTTATCCATCCAAACAACCCATTTGCCCCAACATTGCATTTTAACTACCGATACTTCGAGACCGAGGCACCAAAAGGTACTACTTGTGTTGACAGGTGAAATAAACTGATTTATTGTATCTGTTGAATTGAAGACAATTTCTGATATTATGTTCCATTTTCTGCAGATGCTCCTGGTGCACCCAGACAGTGGTGGTTTGGAGGTGGCTCTGACTTGACGCCTTCGTATATCATTGAAGATGATGTCAATCATTTTCATTCTGTATGTCAGCACCTTCTAAATCACATGTTCCCAACACATACATTTCTTGGTTGCTGCATATTTGTTGAATAACTCATGTTACTCATCTATATTTCATTATCTGCTTGCAGGTTCAAAAACAAGCATGCGATAAGTTTGATGCAAGCTTTTACCCAAGATTCAAAAAATGGTGCGATGATTATTTTCATATCAAGGTTAGTTTGTTCTGTTGTTCATTTGATGTTTATGACTTTTGTGGTGGTGTATGCTTTAGTACACCGTTTCTTAATGTATTTTTGTTGTTGTCATTGATACAATGCAAAACATCATGATTGACTTGATCCAGACACCTGAAAAGTGCTGAATTTTTTTCAATTTAACCCTTTTTTCGTTAAAACTCTACATCTATACCCCTGCTCGTCTTATTTCCGATTTTGGACCCAGGGGGTCGGCGCCGTGACTCACGGCGCCGAGCTAACACAGCTCGGCGCCATGAGTCATGGCGCCGAGGTACCGCACTCGCCACCGTGGTGGCGCCGCGTGAGTCATGCCCGTGTGGCGGTACTCGGCGCCATGAGTCATGGCGCCGAGCTGTGTTAGCTCGGCGCCGTGAGTCACGGCGCCGACCCTCTGGGTCCAAAATCGGAAATAAGACGAGCAGGGGTATAAATGTGAAGTTTTAACGAAAAAAGGGTTAAATTGAAAAAAATACGGTGAAAAGTGCTATTAGGCTTGTTAGTCTTATTCAGTACTGGGCACTGGATAGTTTGTCCTGTATATCTTGTGTCCAGAATAAGGCACGTAGATGATTATTTTGTCTTTTACTGCAGCATCGTGGCGAAAGACGTGGGGTGGGTGGAATATTTTTTGATGATCTTAATGATTATGATCAAGAAACGCTTCTTGAGTTTGCTGCAGGTACAGGCCATTCCTTAAAATCATTGAAGGGAGCTTAATTGCATTTGAGTTGCTTGGCACAATGTGACAATGGTCTACTCATCTTTCATGGATGAGATGGCATTTTCATCACATCATGTCACAGGAACTGCTTCAAACTGTACATGTATTTATCATTTTTTTTAATCATGTTCCTCTTCTATCTTCTCTTATTTACTATAGTGGGTCCTAGTATAAAGTCAGCATTTTGTGGTTGGCAGTCTGCACCTCCAATTGCTGATCAAAGTTATGCCTATTAAGACACCTTTCTTTCTTCTCCGCAGAGTGCGCAGACTCAGTTATTCCTGCATACATCCCCATCATAGAACGCCGGAGAGATACCCCATTTACAGAGGGGCACAAGGCATGGCAGCAGATACGGAGAGGTCGCTACGTGGAGTTCAATCTTGTTAGTACTTTTACATGAACAGCTGTATCTCTTGTCACTGTTGGCTCTACTCTGGCTCTTATAGTTGCTTCTCGCGAAGGTCTATGATCGTGGCACCACATTTGGCCTCAAGACTGGAGGAAGGATTGAGAGTATCCTTGTTTCTCTTCCTCTTACCGCACGATGGGAGTATGATCATGTAAGTTGACATGCTCTCTTATCCAGATCCAACAAACATCAAGGTGTCAAGTTCTTGCTGTTTTAAGGCGCTAAAACATTCAAAGCTTCCAGTTTGAATAGTTTGGAAACGTACATTTGAAATTGTTAGCTTTTTGTGATAGTGTGTTGTGGTGCATCGTTTGAATGTGGGAAGTTCCTTTTGTTACAGCATTAAAATTCTTGGGCCTTAAATTTGGGCAAATTTGCTAACATGCCATTTGTTTGCAGAAACCAGAAGTAGGGACTGAAGAATGGAAACTTCTTGATGCGTGCATAAATCCAAAGGAATGGATCTGATTGGTTGAAGTGCCTGTTCTTCCGCTATTTATTGCTAATACATCACTTTGATTCTAGGTGCTCCTTCCGAATGTACATTTTTCTTATGTGATTATGGTGTGATTTCCTCTAGTGAGCTAATCAAATTTTGTAAATGCCGTATCTGTTTTCATCCGCACCAGTGAATAAGCAGTCTCATTTCTCAAAAGAAAAACCAGTCTGTTCATAAGGGACTTCTAAAAAAAAGGGAGGAAAATTATGGATTATTAAGTGGCAATTTGCTTGTACAATGCTACAGCATTTTCCTGCTTTACAACCTATGCCATATAGCTATTATGGTAGCAAGTAAAATTTAATGGGCAGCTGATGTTTGGTCTCTCACACAATAAGGGCCGCTGGTCCCAAAAATTAGCAATCTAATACAGTAGTAACTAGTAAGTAGTTACACAATTAACACAGCAAAAGCAAAAACATTTTATATGATTTTCCTCGAGAAACTTTGAGCATTTAAAAGGAATAAGTCTAGATGGCCCCTGAACTTTGGGAGTCTGTCTACTTCACCCCCTAAACTTTTAAAACAGTCTAAATCCTCTCTATTTCACCCTGAAACTTTAAACTGTCTAAATCCTCTCTACTCACCCTTAAACTTTAAAACCGTCTTAATGCCTCCTAAGCTATGTAATACCGTCTACTTAACTCCTAAGACATTGTTTGGGAAGCCTAAATTCGCTGTGGCTTCATGGCTCGTGTTCGCCTGGACGCTGCGGTCACCGCTTGACTACTCTGTAACTGATCTGCTAAGAGCATGTATAATGTAGGTGCTTAGAGAGGTGTTTAGCAAAGAAAAACTGATTTTTTTGCTACATAGGATAGATGAGGTGTTTATTTTGTAACATCGATGCTTGATTAGGCACCGGTGCTTATGTATATAACTATATATAATTAATATACAATACAATCATCTAAACACCTACAAAATAGATACTTGCATTAGAAGAAACGACTTTTACATAGGTACTTGATGACGTAACTACATTATCTTTCTTTAAACACTCATATATAAACATATCGCATTGTACATCCCTAATTACAACCTCCTCAAGCCTCACCGCTCGCGCCACCTCGTCTGCTCCGTTGCACTGATCCCCGCCATCCAACTCCCCCTCCGAGAAGACCGTCGGAGGGCCGCTGGCGTCGGTCCCCTCCACCGCGGAAGCACCTCGTCGCCGCCAGCTTTGCTCGGACCTCCCCTCCACCGGAAACCGCCTCAAACAGGTTCCCCATCTCCGGGGACACGATGTAACCGATCTCTTTGCTCTCTCGGCTCCGCTGCCTGTGTCTGCTACCGCCGTGAGCCGCGCCCTTCTATTTGACCGAGAGAGAGAAGAGAGAGCGTAGAGGAAGAAGAGGATAGCCATAGTGGCTAAAGGCAAAATCATCCTTAAGCAGATGGTATTGCAAAGTTTAGTAGGGGATTTAAACTGTTTGAAAGTTCCGGGGATAGACTAGACGAACACCTGAAATTCAAGGGTCATTTAGACTTATTCCCATTTAAAAATACGTCAAGTAATTGATCGGCGAAATGATCCCCTCTTCTGAGGGAATCCTCCGGTATAAATGGGCGCAGATTTCTCGCGAGCACAGGCGGCCACGTCCTCTCTTTTTTCTTAACCGTCCGATCCAGCGCTGCATCTCTTGGCGTCCGTTCGATATATTTTTTTGTTTCCTATCCATTCGGCTGAACACCCCCTGGCTTATCTCCTTCTCCCTCTTCACTTCATTTCTTCTCCCCATTCCATTTCTTTGCCTCGAGCTCTCGTCCCTCCGGTCTTGGCGCCGCCGCCACAGCCTTGGTCCTGGTGCCTCCGTGTCGGCGCCTCCTCTCGGCCCGCCTCCTCCCCGGTCCGACTCCCGGTCTGCGTCGCTGCTGCTGCCGGTGCGCCTTGCGCTGGCCGCGTGCTCCTCGCTCAGCATGGTCCTCCCGCCGTGCTCGACCCACATGGCGGCGCAGCTCGCCTCTGGCTCGCCCGACGTGCGCTCAGTCACTCTTAGGCCGCCCCTGTGCTCCAGCCTCAAGGTCCCCTTGGCCCCCTTCGCCTAGGGCTTCGGCAACCCTCGGCGCCCAGAGACCCCCCTTGGAACCCCTTTGAGCTCCGTCCGGCGCCGTTCGCCACCCACCTCAAGCCACCTCCAGCCCCTTCGGAGCCCCCTTGGGCCACCTCCGGAGCACCGCCGCCGCGCCTCCTTCCGCCTCATCCGCGACACCCCGCCAACGCCTCGGCCGACCGCCTCTGGAGCACCGCCTTGTCGCCTCCAGCCCCTTTAGAACCCCCTCGGGTCGTGTCGGGACCCAAAATTACAATTCTGGACCCTCTGTGTATACTGCACTAGTCCAGGATCACGCTAGTGCACACAGTGGCAACATCGATGAAATATCATTTCCATATACAAAGATGACTAATAAATAGGCAAATAACAATAAATATCAGAGTAAAGACCTTAAGGTCAAAGCTACAATTAATGCCTCGTAAGGCGAATAGCTCAATGAAGTCGCAATGAACGAAACGGAATAACTCAGTGAAGCCCATCCATATGCCCACACAGCAATCGGTCAAAGTGCGCGACCTAGTTCTTCTCGATCCTTGAAGTAGACCTTGTTGACCGACGATTCCTCCATTTCTCAGAGGTTTGGCGCAAGTTTTACAACAAGCGTGAGTACACAACCGCACTCGCAAGTCATACCACGTAATGCAATGTATAGATGCAGCTTATTCCAAAGGAAATGGCTTCGTGGTTATTTTGCGTAAATGCAACATTTGCAATTGAATACAAATAATAGATTGAAAGCATAATTCAAAACAAATAGACAATATTAATTTAACAGCTTGTTTTCACAAAGACACATAGCCTAATCAAATTCTTTCACACACCATATGACTTAAATCACACAATTGTCCCTTCCCAATAGTTTTATGAAAATCTACCCTCGTGTGAAATCCCGAGCATTGTCCATGACCGAGGACGCGTTATTCGAATAGATTGTTTAACACTCTGCAGAGGTTGTACACTTTACCCACACGATATAACCAGGTGGCCGCACCGATCATAACAAAACGGTTCGTAAACTTCATCTCAAACATTGACATTCCCGATGTGCTTACAAACCGTTATACATATCACAAAGCCCATGCATAACACACACCGCTGGACAGGGACGACGAATCCTCCCGCGATGCAACCACCAAGTAGTCACACCTCCACCCTATCACAAAGCCTAACCTACCACCTGAACATCAATGCCGAGAATCCATAACTTACTAAGTTAGGCCCGTCCCATACCATGCATGTGGTCGTACAGTAAGGCTCAGTTCAATGGCGCACAAAGTTAAGTCCTTAATTGACCAAGGCAAGACTTCCATTTTCTAACTAAGTCACAAAGATTATCATTCCCATCACAAAGTCCACCACATCACACGCCTTCCACCACTTGCCCTACCCAAATCCTTTACCACCTGGTTGGTTTTAGTGCAACACATGCCATTACGAAGTAATAACACATAGCACACAGTTTTACACAAAGTTCCATAATCACTTAGTCAAATTTATAATTGCAACTCAGGTGATGATGATGACTCGTTGCATGGCTAAGCAATCTACTCAGACTAACCAACCCACGTTGGTAATACCATAGCACCAACTAAATATGAACCAATCTAGGTGACAAAAGATTATGACATACAATAGACAAAGTGGATATAACAAATTGGATTAATAGCTAAACCCAAAAGCATTTAAATAATTACTTAAAGTAAATGCAATAATTTAAATCAAAGTAATTTTAAAACTGGATTCAATATGATCAAAGGTATAACTTGCCTTGCTATAGCAATGGTGATCTTAATTTATCTTCAATCTTCTACTTGCTTGATCTTCAGCTCCTTCAGACGATTCCGGGACTTCTGCCTAACGAGAAAGAAAGCGCAAAACAAACTAAATTCAAAAGACAAATCAAATAAACTCCAAATTGAAATTGAATGGTACTGGAAGGTAGATATTGAATTTAGATGAATTTAGAAACTTGAATGGGTTCAATCGGAATTCGGATGAAGAAGATATGGCTTTTGGAAGATTGGAATTCACATGAAATGATGAAAAAGCTTTACGGAATATTCTCAGAATATTCTATTCCGAAAATATTAGAAAAAGAATAAGTGTATGATAGGTGGGACCGACTGGTATTTATGGATTTCTAGAATTAAAATAATTCCAGAAATAAGGTAGAGAGAGTGACAAGTGGGACCAATAAGATAAAAGGATTTTCAAGAATTAAATTAATTCCCGAAAATAGAATTAGGGGTTGACATGTGGGCCACTGGTCTATGGACCAGGTCCACAGAGATATGCTAGTCCACGGTGGACCAAGCTCATGAACAAGGTTTGACCAAGGTTGACTGACATACGGGACCCGCATGTAAGTGAGATAAATAATTAGAATTTTAATTGGGTGGATGATATGTGGGGTCGACATGGAAGTGAGAGGAGATATATTATTTCTTTTCTTGCATGGCAAATATTAGAGAAAAAGTAACAAAGAAGGATCAGTAGCCAAACGACAGTAGAGAAAGATGAAACGGAGCCGAACCAGTAACTCCCGTATGCACACAGCCATGAATAGTGCACAGAGACATCTAGTGATTCTTGCTCATAGAGTTGCCGATGAACGGAGGCGAACCAACGTTGGCGAAGGGGAAAACGGAAAGGAAACGACGAGCCGGAGATGATGACGCGGTCCGGACGTCGAGATTTTGCTCCATGCGACAGCAGCGACGCGAAGAACGCCGACGACGGCGGCCTCACGGGCGCGTAACACTTCCGGCGATGCTCTGCAAAAAGGGAGGTGAGCACGGCGTAGAACGCGGCGACGCGAACTCAACGGTGGTGGAGTTGAAGGCAGGGGATCAACGGTTGCGGAGTAATTGACCGGAGAAGGACGACGAACAAGAGGCGAGAGAACGTCAAATTCTCGGCGCACGGTGGATGAAACTTGAAGCTACAAGAGGGGAAAGATAGGTATTGACGAGGGGCACAAGATGACGCGGTCGGATTTTGGAGAAACTCACCGAGGAAGCGAGGAACGCGATGAACACGTTTCGGCTTTAGGGCTTGACATGGCCGACGGTGCTCCGGTGATCTTCGGGCGAAGAGGAAGGAACCATGACGTAGAACGCGACGATGCGAAGCCAACGCCGCAGACGGTTCGGCCAACGGACGTCGGACGAAGCCGCAGTTCGCCGGAGAAGAACTTTGGTTGGAGCTCGGTTTTCTGGAGATTGCGGCGAAAATAGATCGGTTTGGAGGAAACCAATTCAGGGGATTGGAAGAGGGGATCAACACGGACGCGTGAGCGCAAACGGCTCGCTTTTATATGCACCGTAGAGGAAGATATGGAAATTTGAAGTTTTGAGTTGGAAACGAACACGTACTGGACTCTCGTTGCGTTCTGAGGAAGATGAACAGTGTTTCGCGAAATACTGTAGCATCGGCAGGAGAGAGAAAATCTGGATTTTCGGAATTAAAAGAAATCCCAAAAATCAAGGAGGTCAAATAAAATAGCAAACAAATCCGAAAAATCTCAGAAAATACCCAAAATTCCTTGAAGGACAAGGAAGCCAAATAACACAAATTTTTATTTAATTAATGTTTATATTAGTCAAATTAAATATTTTTAATTTAGGAAAATTCCAATTAAGCTTTATTAATTCAAATAAAATTGGTGAAATTTTCCAGGACCTAAACTACTCAAAAGATTTTGAAAAGCCAAATTTTGGGACGTTACAAACCTCCCCTTAAAGGAATCTCGCCCCGAGATTCAGTCGCTATAGAATAGGATAAGGAACTCACCTTTGGGTTCACTTCTTGCTTTCAAATTGCTTTGACTTTGATGAATCGCTCTTCGACCACTTACAAAACAACGCCTTGCTTCTTGCTAAACTTCGCTTCATCGAAACTTGACAAACCGGCTCTTGGCCGAAAGGCATCTTGAAACTTGATTGCTTCTACCGGTCGCTTGATCGGTGCTTGAAGGCACTTTTTGAGTGGAGGAAATCTTGTCGACGATAGCAACTCAAAGTTGGCAAACTATCTCTTCTTCGCGCTTCGAATCTGAACTAACTAACACATTTTTGTCAACTCACATACAATTCTTTAGCACGTAACTTCAACAGTATTCTCAAGATAGACATGGTCGCTAAGGTGAAAATCAGATAGTATGTGTAGCTTTCTTTTGAACATCGCTACTTAAATTCCATTTAAGATTAAGGACACTTGGTCTTCGCTTCATGATTAATGCAACATCCACATACTTTGTAAATTCATCCGCACCTAGCCGAGCGATGACTTACACGATCAACCACTCAACTTCGTGAGGGTGACAACTACGATCGGTCGACATCCGGGTTGTAGAGAAACTCTACACATAACACTTACTTGCTCGACTTGGTACTATGAGTTAAGGCACAACTCATTAATCTTTTCAATGCTCATTGATTCGGGCGATACACAATATCGAATCAAATGACCATCTAAGCTTCATGCGGACTCGCCGCTAACACAAGATAAGCCGATCCTTGGTCGACACTAACTTCTCTCGACACGCCGCAATTTGACCATCTCTCGAGATCCGACATCGCACCCATGCCGATGAATGTCATATCTGCCGATACAACCTCCGTCGATACCACTGCTAGGCGCTCTCCAAACTAGGTGATATTGACAGAATGAAGCGACAAATTTCACAAATGATCAACAATCACCCTTCAAGAAATTATATCCCGATTGGGTCCTGGGAGATCCCATATCCGAATTCTCGAGGATAGAAGTACTGACTAGCCCCAACATTTTGGCTGATTTTTCGACATGCCAAACACATGGTAACCCATTCTGCGATATTTCACTTTATTTTGGATCATCACAATGCCACTTTGAGATCTTTGTACACCTTGGTACTTTCAAGAAAAGTAGAATGCTTACACTCAAATGTTGGTTTGAGCATCAACTAGTGGAGTTCCTTCTCATTAGATATGCAAATATACTCATTGATCCATGGATCATTCTGTTTTGCCTTCAGTGGTTCTCACGCTTTCCTTGGCTTTACGTGAGGACGGACTTCCTGACTTAACGATTCCACCGTCGTCAACACCGATTTCTAGCATCGGTCCGAACTCGGGTTCAACAAATATCCTTTGAAACCGACTTAAGATCTCAACTCGACTTTCACAAGTAACTTTAGCTGACTGATCAATAGATTCTTGCGGTAGCTCTTCTATTTCAAAGTATCCGTCATTGCATCGTCCGGCCTCGAGGAACGGATTTTGACTTCATGGTTCTCAATCCAATAATCATCTTTGTTGCTCCATGGTAGCAACTTCAATTATGACTAGGATAATTCAACGCTTGAAACTTTAGTTATTAGGAAGCACTCGTAAACTTCTTAACACACAAATTCTTGGATGTTCCGTGATAAAAGCTATCAAGGTTCTTTCGGTATCCGCAATATGAACACCGAGTTGTGATTAATCTCTTCAAATTCTTACAAACACGGTTCACTTCTAGCGGTCTAGGCGAACTTCTTCTTACAACCGGTGAGGGTCTTGGCTAACTTGAAACGGTGATCTCACCGATCTTCAACTAACACCGTCTCAAACGATCGCTTCACCGGTATTCAACCGACACTTCCAAGTCGATGGGTTTGATTTGCCAACGCTTTATCCGATAAAGTCATCCGATCTACTCTATCATTTTTGGCAAACTCGTTGGCAACTTTTGTCATAATTCATTTCGTGACGTAATTCCTTCGAATTGATCGATCCTAGGTACCAAGTCGAGACGAACTTGACTTTGAATATGGTTGCATGTCGCATAGACCACTTGCAATGACGATCGATATTCTCTTGCTGATACGGACATTATTCCAATGATTAGCTTCTTCAATCATTTACTATTGTCTTACTGCTATGCAAAATGATGAGTTGGAATTCAACATCACATTCCATAGTTACGGCTCTACGGCCTTCAATCATCATGACTTAACGCTTGATTACTCAACTTGCAAAGGCAGACTCTTGGAAAGGTATCCAATGATTTAATATCCAATAATTTCTTTTTCTCTGTAACTTGCATACAAAGATGTCCACATTTTTAGCTCTCCAACAAAGGAAAGGTTACAATGATTCCCTGATTTTACTGCTACTAACAGAGACATGACACTGCATGATCTGGTATCATCAATCTAGACTTTCTTAGTAACATCATCATTCAAACATCTCTTCTTTGACTACTTCATTGGGCAAACGGATCCTGGTGCGTTACCACCTACTCTGGGAGTTATGATCTGGACTGATATATCTTCCGGCATTCTTGCATCTAGAGTGAGTCACTGGTCCCACTGAGGACACTGGCTGATGTAGTGACCTTTTCCATGATAGTTGTAGCATAGACCTGTCGAATCTTGTGACTTTTTCTCAAGAGACTATGGCGTAACGATTATTTTGGTGTTCTTCAACCTTCAAGAAGGATAGTCGCTTGTAGGACATCTCTTGGCATAGTGGTCTTGCTTACCACACTTGAAACACACTAGTGACGAGACTGGCTTGTTTCTCTTTTGAGGTGGGCTGCTTGCCGAGGTCAATATTCTGCTTTTGTAATTCTTTAGCTGACATATCTTGTATCGACAATGGTTTGCCTTCTCTTGCTAATGTTCGACAAGAGCTCAAAGTTTTCACGACGTTGCATTGCAAAAGTCAACACGAATACATAGGCAATCGCTCGGACAATGATCATAGCTTTCACACAAGAAACATGTGATCTTACTCATAGGACATTTTCCAACGGAATGGTTTCTTCGCAATGGAACAATTGATATTGTGCTCATCGGCACTATGACCTATTTCTCCACATGGGTACATGCACAATCTTTCGACTTATCCGTTGGCGACTTCAAATGACAACGGCTAGATTTGGTGTAGGATATCGAAATAGCAGGTTTTTCTTGATCACTTATGCTTGATATCGCATGTCGCTGGTACGTAACGATGGTGAACTCGCCCAAGTGATGGTGTGCTCGTCCCGATGGGTAGCGAAATTTTTCCCACCAATCTAATGCAACTCCTTCTAAATGATGAGTAGCATAGAAAACTTTTCATTATCATTGCATTGCACAACGCTTAACTTTTCTTCTATTGTGCGAATCCAAGATCGCATCCTTGAGTATGGTTGATCCTTCAAAGATAGCGGCTTGGTCCTCAAGAACTTTCAAGCTCGAATCGAGGGCATGCCGCTGGGATGGCAACGAATTGTGCATCATTGCAAATATTACTAATGTCCGATGGTTGCATTGTTGCCGCATGAGTTGATTCGGGTGGCGGAAACCGCTCGGTCCCGAGGTGTCACCACCGCATCGGAGATAGTTGTTGGTCATCGTCCGCCTGCATCGACATCGCGACGTGACGATGACTTGCTTGATTATTCGATTCATCAAATCGATTAAAGTAGCGGTGGTCCGATCCTACCAGTGGTCATGTTGTTCATGTTTTGCATCATCGCATTCATGAGTTGAGTCCGAGCTACCAAGAATTGTTCCATGACCGGATCTGCTACTCCCGGTATCGACAATCGTCCATCGATTGACAAGGTCCGAGCCGCACAAATCGTCTCAAGATTACCGATGTGGCGGCTTCACCGGGTTCTCCATCCGCCGGCCGACTAGGGCTTATAGATGAGAGGGAAAAGCATAAGGTAAGGGAAGACAATCTACTAAGGAGAAGGTTTAACCCAAAGAACACCAAGGAACACACAAATAGCCGGAAAGCTATTAAGAAGCATAAAACTCACAGCCAAACTACACCAAGAAGGGAAACAAAGATCTAATCGTCTAGTCGATTAAACTCTAACTTAACAGGGCGACTTGGCTCAACACACGGGAGGAACCTATGCTGATTTATCCTATATGGTTGGTCTGAAGAAAAATCGATCTGATCACAGTCTTCATCAAACGTTGATTGCTTGCGATCCTTGGAGGCGAAGCTTGGAGAAAGATGGAGGCGACGTACAACTTCTTCTTAGTCTTGAATTCTTGTGACGCACTTGTCTTGAACACTTGGGAGATGTTGACACGTTGTTGTTGGTTGCATGGTCTTCAAACAGTTGCTCAAAACTGCTCTTGGGCATCCACCAAGACATTTGACATGGATAACGATGACTATAAAAGTTATGAGATGAGAGAGTCCAATTTAGTACTCAAAATGGTGAGGACGAATATAGATGAGAAAGGATAGAATGGAAGAGCATAGAATCTAGACAAGATGAGAATAGCACATCATTAAGATTTTTCATTTGTAAAATAAGTTTTGAAGTTTTTCTTACAAACGACAATTCTAACTAAGGTCACGACTATACGATATGGCTCGATACCACCTCCGTCGGGACCCAAAATTACAACTGGACCTCCGTATACCTGCACTA
Source organism: Ampelocalamus luodianensis (assembly GCA_036346255.1). Classification (NCBI taxonomy): domain Eukaryota; kingdom Viridiplantae; phylum Streptophyta; class Magnoliopsida; order Poales; family Poaceae; genus Ampelocalamus; species Ampelocalamus luodianensis. The sequence goes on from CM070631.1 coordinate 43,217,581, forward strand.
GTCCAGATCACGCTAGTGCACACAAGTGGCAACATCGATGAAATATCATTTCCATATACAAAGATGACTAATAAATAGGCAAATAACAATAAATATCGAGTAAAGACCTTAAGGTCAAAGCTTACAATTAATGCCTCGTAAGGCTTAATAGCTCAATGAAGTCGCAATGAACGAAACGGAATAATCTCAGTGAAGCCCATCCATATGCCCACAGCAATCGGTCAAAAGCGCGACCTAGTTCTTCTCGATCCTTGAAGTAGACCTTGTTGACCGACGATTCCTCCATTTCAGAGGTTTGGGCGCAAGTTTTACAACAAGCGTGAGTACACAACCGCATTCGCAAGTCATACCACGTAATGCAATGTATAGATGCAGCTTATTCCAAAGGAAATGGCTTCGTGGTTATTTTGCGTAAATGCAACATTTGCAATTGAATACAAATAATAGATTGAAAGCATAATTCAAAACAAATAGACAATATTAATTTAACATTTGTTTTCACAAAGACACATAGCCTAATCAAATTCTTTCACACAGCCATATGACTTAAATCACACAGCTGTCCCTTCCCAATAGTTTTATGAAAATCTACCCCTCGTGTGAAATCCCCGAGCATTGTCCATGACCGCGGACGCGGCTATTCGAATAGATTGTTTAACACTCTGCAGAGGTTGTACACTTTACCCACACGATATAACCAGTGTGGCCGCACTGATCATAACAAAACGGTTCAGAAACTTCATCTCAAACATTGACACTCCCGATGTGCTTACAAACCGTTATACATATCACAAAGCCCATGCATAACACACACCGTTGGACAGGGACGACGAATCCTCCCGCGATGCAACCACCAAGTAGTCACACCTCCACCCTATCACAAAGCCTAACCTACCACCTGAACATCAATGCCGAGAATCCATAACTTACTAAGTTAGGCCCGTCCCATACTGCATGTGGTCGCACAAGAAGGCTCAGCTCAATGGCGCACAAAGTTAAGTCCTTAATTGACCAAGGCAAGACTTCCATTTTCTAACTAAGTCACAAAGATTATCATTCCCATCACAAAGTCCACCACATCACACACTTCCACCACTTGCCTCACCCAAATCCTTTACCACCTGGGCTTGGTTTTAGTGCAACACATGCCATCACGAAGTAATAACACATAGCACACGTTTTACACAAAGTTCCATAATCACTTAGTCAAATTTATAATTGCAACTCATGTGATGATGATGACTCGTTGCATGGCTAAGCAATCTACTCAGACTAACCAACCCACGTTGGTAATACCATAGCACCAACTAAATATGAACCAATCTAGGGTGACAAAAGATTATGACATACAATAGACAAAGTGGATATAACAAATTGGATTAATAGCTAAACCCAAAAGCATTTAAATAATTACTTAAAGTAAATGCAATAATTTAAATCAAAGTAATTTTAAAACGGGATTCAATATGATCAAAGGTATAACTTGCCTTGCTATAGCAATGGTGATCTTAATTTATCTTCAATCTTCTACTTGCTTGATCTTCACTCCTTCAGACGATTCCGGACTTCTGCCTAACGAAAGAAAGCGCAAAACAAACTAAATTCAAAAGACAAATCAAATAAACTCCAAATTGAAATTGAATGGTACTGGAAGGTAGATATTGAATTTAGATGAATTTAGAAACTTGAATGGGTTCAATCGGAATTCGGATGAAGAAGATATGGCTTTTGGAAGATTGGAATTCACATGAAATGATGAAAAGCTTTACGGAATATTCTCAGAATATTCTATTCCGAAAATATTAGAAAAGAATAAGTGTATGATAGGTGGGACCGACTGGATTTATGGATTTCTAGAATTAAAATAATTCCAGAAATAAGGTAGAGAGAGTGACAAGTGGGACCAATAAGATAAAAGGCTTTTCAAGAATTAAATTAATTCCTGAAAATAGAATTAGGATTGACATGTGGGCCACTGGTCTATGGACCAGGTCCACAGAGATATGCTAGTCCACGGTGGACCAAGCTTATGAACAAGGTTTGACCAAGGTTGACTGACATACGGGACCCGCATGTAAGTGAGATAAATAATTAGAATTTTAATTGGGTGGATGATATGTGGGGTCGACATGGAAGTGAGAGGAGATATATTATTTCTTTTCTTGCATGGCAAATATTAGAGAAAAAGTAACAAAGAAGGATCAGTAGCCAAACGACAGTAGAGAAAGATGAAACGGAGCCGAACCAGTAACTCCCGTATGCACACAGCCATGAATAGTGCACAGAGACATCTAGTGATTCTTGCTCATAGAGTTGCCGATGAACGGAGGCGAACCAACGTTGGCGAAGGGGCAAAACGGAAAGGAAACGACGAGCCGGAGATGATGACGCGGTCCGGACGTCGAGATTTTGCTCCATGCGACAGCAGCGACGCGAAGAACGCCGACGACGGCGGCCTCACGGGCGCGTAACACTTCCGGCGATGCTCTGCAAAAAGGGAGGTGAGCACGGCGTAGAACGCGGCGACGCGAACTCAACGGTGGTGGAGTTGAAGGCAGGGGATCAACGGTTGCGGAGTAATTGACCGGAGAAGGACGACGAACAAGAGGCGAGAGAACGTCAAATTCTCGGCGCACGGTGGATGAAACTTGAAGCTACAAGAGGGGAAAGATAGGTATTGACGAGGGGCACAAGATGACGCGGTCGGATTTTGGAGAAACTCACCGAGGAAGCGAGGAACGCGATGAACACGTTTCGGCTTTAGGGCTTGACATGGCCGACGGTGCTCCGGTGATCTTCGGGCGAAGAGGAAGGAACCATGACGTAGAACGCGACGATGCGAAGCCAACGCCGCAGACGGTTCGGCCAACGGACGTCGGACGAAGCCGCAGTTCGCCGGAGAAGAACTTTGGTTGGAGCTCGGTTTTCTGGAGATTGCGGCGAAAATAGATCGGTTTGGAGGAAACCAATTCAGGGGATTGGAAGAGGGGATCAACACGGACGCGTGAGCGCAAACGGCTCGCTTTTATATGCACCGTAGAGGAAGATATGGAAATTAGAAATTTTCAGTTGGAAACGTGCACACTGGACGAGTTCGGTTCGTTCTTGAAGATGAACAGTGTTTCGCGAAATACTGTAGCATCGGCAGGAGAGAGAAAATCTGGATTTTCGGAATTAAAAGAAATCCCAAAATCAAGGAGGTCAAATAAAATAGCAAACAAATCCGAAAAATCTCAGAAAATACCCAAAAATTCCTTGAAACACAAGGAAGCCAAATAACACAAGTTTTTATTTAATTCACGTTTATATTAGTCAAATTAAATATTTTTAATTTAGGAAAATTCCAATTAAGCTTTATTAATTCAAATAAAATTGGTGAAATTTTCCAGGGACCTAAACTACTCAAAAGATTTTTGAAAAGCCAAATTTTGGGACGTTACAGGTCGCCTCCGGAACACCACCTCTGGCTGGGCAGATGAAGGTCGTGCTGCGGCCAGAGCCCGGCGAGCCACTCACCGCCTTATCCATTATTTTGAGAGGGTCACTGCTTCTACACCTACTGGTTTCGTTTCGTTTAAGCGAAAGGTCCTTCCTCGCTGCCCTGTCTCCGATGGAATTACGTATCCTGACATCGATGTTTGGATGAAATCTAGTGGCCCTCTCTGCCCATTCCGAGAGTAAGTGGCATTGTATCATTCATACTCCATACAAGAGATAGGATTATTTTGTGATTCATATTTCCTCTTACACAATTTCTCTTGAATAACTAGCAGACAAAATTGCTTCGTCCAAAAGTAGTTAGTTGAGTTGACCTATCTTTGTTTAAATAAAAGTCGAGCTTGTTGCTAGCATTATTTCAGACAATGCGTCTCTTTTACAACCTTTTGATCAGTTACATAAGATGGTATAAGTGTATAGCTTAAAAGAAATTGAAGATTTAATATCTAATCTATTAACCATGGTACAGTTTGATATCTATATGTAGCATATTGCAGTGATTATCGAGAATTAACCATTCAAGTAATATGAAGGCAACAATCTGGTTTTGTTACATCATAGAATAGCTATTTGCCAATTCGTCTTCAGCGTCACATCTCCAGGCATGTTTTGGACTCTATGCAGAAGCAAAGATATTGGCCTTTTATTCTGTGACCCATCTCATTCCTATCTACAGGGTACTTAGCGAATATGTCATACCTTGTTTAATGTTGAGTTTTGTTCTTGTGTGATGATCCACTTAGAACAGATTTTTGTCTTCAGATTAGCATCTCCTGGCATGCTTTGGTCTCAGTTAAATATATTGGCCTTTTCTCTGTCGTCATCTTAGTGTTCTCCATAGTATGTCTGCGTCCTGGGAGAAATGCCATATTAACTTATCAACATTTTGGTGCTGAGGTCACATGATAAATTATATATCCTGGTATTGGCTGTTGATGACTTATCAACATTTTTTTGTTGCGGTCACATCATTACCTTAGCACCTGAACCTCAACATCATTCTAGTGCTTTTGTTTCTTGTTGACTTATCAACATTTTGTAATTAGATTCCACCTTTTGCTTGCTTCATGATGCATCTTTAGACTAATAGTGGCAGTACTGTCAAATTTCTGCTTAACCATTTCGCTTTCATCTTAGTTGTACATGTTCTGCTCCAGGTTATGTTTAGTAATGAACAAAAATGTAATTGTCATGGGGAAAACAAGAGATGAGGCCCAAGTATAGGCTGCTGAAAATGCTCTCTCAAAAAATTGACATTTAGTATATATCCTTTACATCTCGAATGCTGCACGTTTGAAATGCCGTAACGTTTTTTAAATTTCATACTCCTTGTGAAGTATCATCTTCTCAGCAATTAATTTATATGTGTTTTTTGTACCCACATTTGGTCTCTTTTTGGTTAATGTTGTTGATAGATAGATAAATATGGGATTAAAATTCAGGTGATGCTGTTAGTGTTGTAGAACAGCTTTACTTTATTCATCTGTCTTAACTCTACCGTTAATATTTTCTGCAGGACATCCTCACTAATTGATAGCCAAAGAATTCCTTCAAAAAAAGATACGTCTGGGTCATTGGATCCCAGTAAACACAAATGGATGAGCAACCCAACTAAGGAGTGCTCAAGGTGCAATCACGTCATTGATAATAGTGATGTAAGAGCTGTGCATTCCTATTATGTGTAATTGAGCTAGCTACAGTTTTCCCTGTTACTTATATCCTTCGTATTTCATTGTTACTATGCCTTATTCATACTTATTTTTAATCAAGGATTAAATAATCAAACCACATATTAATATTTAGGTGCATAATCCTATTGTAGTATTGTTATCCATCTTTCTGTTCATAGATTGCTCTATCTTAATAAGCCAACCACTTGTTCCTAAACCTAGAATGGATTTCTGTTGTTACAGTTAACTATTTTTTCACTTCGACTGTGGTTCTTTTGTTCCAGATCAAGTGTTATGCGAAATTGCGAATGTATTATTTCTAAAGTGCTTTCAATTTTCTGTGTAAGAAAAGAGCCTTATTTGCGGATACTTTTAGAGCTACGGATCAAGATTGATTAGTAATGTCCAGTAAGATGTTATGTAAGTGCAGCCCTATGATGAATAAAGGTTTCACTGCTGGTTGTTCACCAGTGGCCTGGTTTGCCGAATTTGATCCATTTGACCAGGAATTGCTTTGACATTTCCTTGCAAAACATAGCAAAGCAGGTCCAAAACCTCATCCATTCATTCATGGATTTATTCCAACAGTTGAGGAAGATGATGGTACCTGCTACACTTATCCACAGAAACTTCCAGGTAACCCTTCACTTCCAAGTACCCAAATATCTCCCGTCTTAAAAAAATAGTATATAACTTGCATACAGTTAAAAAAATATATGTTTTTCTTTTGTCATTGTAAGGAATTTTCCAGTATTGATGTTTTGAGGATGAGTAAGAAATGCCATTTTTTATTTCTAGATAGGAGTGAACCGTAATATCTACATCTTATACGTTTTGTCGAATGCTTCCCTGTGTTATTTTTTCCCGTTTGGTATTCGTTTGTCTTAATCACACCCTAACACCAGCATTTCCACCAGGTTCTCTTTATCTTGGAAATAGGGATTAAACCAGACCCAGATGCTGGAGCAATTACTATCAGGTAAGTTTGTGTTCCTAATAGATGTGCTTGTCATAGTTTTCCTGTAGGTATTTTAATAGCACCGTTTGCTAATGGTTCTTATATTGATACTGGCGTTGGGATGGCCAAAGATGAGCTTAAGGACTGCCTTGGTACTATTGCCCAAAGTGGCAACTCAAAAATTTTGAAGCCTCTGAAGGTGCAGCGCTGTTTCTTCCTTTTCCATTCTGAATACATTTATGTGTATGCAATATGGTACTATTTGTGTGATTATTTCTTTGTTTCTTTGCTAATGACAAATAAATTACCGTTCAGGAGAACAAAGACCTTGGGACCGACAATGGTCTAATTGGTCAGTTTACCGTTCAGGAGAACAAAGATCTTGAGGCCGACAATGGTCTAATTTATACCACATCACACCACCCAAACTAAACCTATATTTCTCTTCCATATCTTAACGTTTTTAGCTCCTCTATTAGTATCCTGATTTCGCTCTTCGTTGATATCTCAAATCCACTCTTCAACTCGACTTTTCTTAGCTCCTGTATACAACGAGCGCGCAAATGCACGCCCAGGTACCTAGTAATGCTTAAAGCTCGGATGAGGGCATAGTTCAGGGAAATATGGTGCAACAAGAATTCACAGAGATCTATCTTTGATTATAGATAGACAGAAAACAGAAAGCAACTGCTATCGATTATTATGTCCGTTTTTATCACACTCAGCTGGTGCTATGCTACCTGACCTTGCCTCCTCCCTGTCTCGGTTCTTCACTCTCCTCCCTCCTCCCATGTCTCGTTTTTTATCACTTTCTGTCGAATGTGAGTTGAGGCATGGCTCCAGAGAAATCTCGCTGCTCATGGACAGAATAGAGTAATTCTGTAAATATTTTGAAAATCTTGGCCTGCCTCCTCCCATCTCAGTATGTTTGTGAATTCAGAAGAAACGCATCCTCACATCAATAAAAAAGATGAGCTTTTTCGTTTTGTAGGAAGCGATTTGTAGTATTTGATTGCTATTTAACGGGCAGCTTATGTCTGTTCTCACACTAGCTACATAAAGAACCGATGGATGGTTCACACATGAAATTCTACCGTCAACTCTTTCTGTGTGATAATACCTCTAACAGTACTATTTTGTGTGATGGGTACCATGAGATACGGCTGGTGCCAATCCCAGAAATATTTACTTTGAAATTGGTGAGACATGAGCAGATCTAAATATTTTCATTTTGGCTTCCCTCATTTTTATTTTTTGAACCAAGCGTAAGTATTTTCATTTTGGTTGAAGTAACGCCGGGTATTTTCAATCCACTACCCAAGTAGTAATCAAAATTAATATACGGTGATACTAGTTGTATAAATTTCTGGAGACGATTTTTTAAACAAGTCTACGTTTTTCACTCTTTTTTTTTCTGGTATTTACCGCTATTAATATGAATTAACAAATAACCATCTGATCAACAAACTGCCCTATCACATTTTGTTATATCAATGGCTTTTTTTAGACAATGGCTATTAGGAAAACACTCGTCACTTTACTTTTTATTATATCAGCCACTGCATACTGCTGTAATCTGCGTGGCCTATTCTGACTAGTAACAAAACGAGTCTCTGTCAAAGAGTAATCTTACAATATTACCAAACCAATACACTGGCGACACAATCAACGAAATTTCGATCTTATTCTGTCATCTTAAGCCCCACAGTTCACGGTTGATAAATGCTGAGCATTTTGGAAACAGTAAAGTAGCTGATCAAGGAAATGATTTAACCAAATATAACTGGAGTTACTGGACAATCCAATAGCTCAAAAGTCTCACAGAATGTTTCAGTCAGTTCAAAGGCTGCGATCAGGGCAACTCAAACGTAATGAATAGTACAGGGCATCCCAATCGATCGCAGAAAATGATAAATACAAAAATAACAAAACTAAATCATACAATGCGCTCCAGCTCTCTCGCATAGCTGAGAGTCTGGTTAATAAGCGGCGCAGATGGTATCACCTTGCATGGCTGGGACTCTTTGGCCTTTTGGAAGAAAACCGACCCATTCTTGACCTCCCACTCAGGGTGTTCCTGTCAACAATACAATACATAATTAAAATCTATGGTACAATACATAATTAAAATATATGGTGAGTACCACGTAATTCACATAGAAACATAAAAAATGAAAGGAAGGACAATTTACCTCTGTGATGTACTGGTGCAGTTCTTGGTCAGAGCTGAACATCAGCATTTGTTTTGCATTACTTATTGACAAGTAATCATATCCCTTCTCACTGCATCCGGCTATTTCATCTCTGCAAGAGCAGAGCAAAATCACAGTGAGGAACTGCATAAAGAGTAAATCAACAAATCAAATTAGGGGCAGCAGCAGTAACAGAACTGGACTTACCTAACTGTTTTGGCAAGAAGGTCCATAAAGTATACATATGTCTCGTGGGGCACGGCCTGTCGAGCACTCAATACTCGATTGTAGGCGCCCTCCATAAAGGATTGCTCAAGCTCCACCGCATGCTTGATGCAAGGATTCTCTAGTGCTTTGACAGGCAAAAGCTCCAGCTCGGTGTGGAACTCTGCAATTCTATTCTGGACCAACAGCCTCAGAAGATTGAGTCCCAAAATTGGGTACTCCTCTGGTGATGGGGGGATTATGCCACTGCGTGAATCAGTATGGTTTAGTATGACATAACATGGTATATGCAAAATAACAATTCCAACATGCTCATGGATAAAAATACCCACGTGGACATGTGCAATTGAATTTTATAGTTAGTTATAAACAGGTTTGATAAAGCAAACATCTGACAACAAGAAAAGATAGGGAAACATAAAATATTCACCAGCCTGGCAAGGATATCACAGTTCACCGGTAGGCCAGGCAATGGAGAGTTCGATATGAACCCAATCTACGCTTAACCTAACTCACAAACGTAACTTCCCAACCCAGCCCCTGTTTTGTATTTGACTACGCAACTGAACCCACCAGAGGTAAAACTATACAACCCAAGCAAGCCTAACCCAATACACTATTGGTACATCAGTACATGCATTGGAATGACAGGCTACACAATGCATAGACAGCAAACAGAACTGATCAACTGATAAAGAGATAAAAAGGAAGTAAGGTACTAGCCATGTATCCATGTAATAAGGTTTAAGCTGGCAGAAGTCCCTTTCAAATGCATCTTGATCTTCAATTTTCACACTCAAAACGACCGCATGCTCGTAAATATCCCCTGAAAGGTTTCAACATCACAGTGACTTTAGCACTTGCTCTGTTAATGACAATCGCAAGGTTTACATTAATTTACTGCCCAAAGTACTTGCTGAAAGTTCGGTTGCTAAATAGGTGGATCACAATGATAACATACATAACTTCCGCCAAAAAATAGCGTAGGTAACATCAATTGGCAAAACCGCTTTGTGCGTGCCAACATGTGAACTAAAATGTTCACGAAACAGAACATCCAATACAGCCTATAAGATTGCGTGCAAAATGGGCAATACTATTTTATCCAAGGGTTCACATTATGAACCACCAATGAGAATACATATTTGCAAATACTAGATGTGATCGCTAGGACAGTAATTAAGACCAAAACAGGAATTTAAGTATCTTACTGGCGATTTTGAGCTCCTCCACAGCGTCGGGTGTCTGCTGAAACGACGGTGGAAGGCTAGGGAACTTGGTGAGTAGGACCTGCAAGACAAAACACATATCAGTACGAGGGAATTCCAATCAAAATCCATAAAATTTTCACTGTCTCTCTCGCGGAACCACAGAGGCAATTCAATTATGCTCCCGAACCTAGCAAAAATCGAGCCTTTCTGCCACTAATCTAGCTAGAACCGGACGAAAAGTTTGTGAGTAGATCTATACACTCGGATATAACGAACTAAAGCATAAAAAAGGAACAAAACAGCAGAAAAACTCCATAAAAATCAGGCTTTTTTCCGGCCAACCGCTGCAAACCACTCACACACCAACTCTCTCCACGGAAGAAACCCTAGAAACAAATCGAAACCGACCCAAGCACCGCAAACCCATCGCACCCGCGTCACCGGATCAAACCAAAGCCGGTAAAAAATTCGAGAAAACAGCCATCGACACAAGCAAAAAAAAAATCGCGTCTTTCACGCCGGGAAGACTAGCGCAGCGGATGAAGTCCAGGTCCGTAGGGGCGCGGTGCGCACCTTGAGCTGCGAGAGGAGGTTAACGCATGCGTCGAAGTCGTTCCTGGCGTAGGCCGCCTTGAAGCGGGAGAAGATCTGCGTCACCTCCACCAGCTTCGGATCCGGCGGCGGCGGCGGCGTTCGCTCGAGCTCTGGTTTTTTCTTTCTTTCTATTTGTCCCTCTTTCTTTCTCCCCTGTTCCGTTCGCTTCGCCTTCTCTCTCCCTTCGCAGAGTCGAGTAGAAACTTTTCTTGCGGGTTGGGTTCGCTTTTCTTATCACAGCGGAGCTTTCTGTGGTTGGGCCTATCGGAATTTGGAGTCGGGCCGGATTGAATTGGGATAGTGGTGGCCAGACGTTTGTCCTCGGGTAGGTTTTTGGTGGTTCGATTGTTAGTGTTTGTATGATGTTTGTTTATCTTTTGAGTCTAGGACTGTAGTGTAGTCTGGTGTTCTCAGATTCTTGTTTCATCTTTTGTAAAATTGTTATATACTTTTTAAAAGCTGAGATTTATTCCTTTTTCAAAAAAAAGTAGTGGTCAGATCGGCCACCCAGCCTAGCATGGCACAGAACGTCACAGTCCGTTTAGGCATGGTCTATTCTGGTCCATGTAATAAACGGGTCGTGATGTGTCAATTCATGTGTCAGTGAGGTAGCCTAGGCACAGTCCGACGGACCAAGTCCGGTCCACTTAACTTGTTAGGTCTGAAAATTCAAAAATATTTTGGAAAAAAAAAAATCAAAAAATGTGAAGAATTCAGAAAAACATATGAAGTTTTTTTAAAAAAATTGAGACAAACATATTGGAAATATAATAAAGAGCTTTATTAATGTTTAAATGGATGTGGGAGGAGATGGGTGGAGGACGGGGAAGAGAGAAGTCAAGGCTGTTACCGTTGGGCATCCGACCGCATGTTGCTGCTAATATTTGCTACTAGTTATTAGGGATGGAAATCGGTAAAGGATAATCCGTTTTATCCGAATCCGAGAAACGCAAACGTGGTAAATAAAATCCGTATTCGAATGAAAAACGAGTACCATCCGGGGAAAACGGATATCATACGCATCCGTATTCGGTGTTATTCGTATCCGGTTACCATCCGGGAAAATGGGTAGTATCCATATCCGTATTCGGTGTTATTCGTATCCGGGAAAACACGAATACGAATAGTATCCATTTTTCCGGATAGAATACGAATACTATCCCTTTTTCCGAAGCGTTTCTGTTTCGACGGGGTCTTAATTCGGTGCCGAATCTATGGCTGTTGGGTGTTCTACCGAGATTTATCGTAAAAGTTGTAGGATATTCGCATTCGATCGAATTGACCACATATTCGATTCGAATTCGTTACAACATTCAATTTGTATTCGTATTCGTATCTGTTTTAAAAATATGGATTCGTATTCGAGATTATTCGATCCGTCTTCGAGATGTTTCCATCTCTACTAGTTATCTTTGAGTCTTTTCTTTCTTTGCATCGTTTCTTCCGTTATGTCTATCTAAGTCCAAAACACTCTATTTTTGAGTTTTGTCTAAGCCGTGCAAGTCCATAAATTTCCTTGTCAGTCAGCTGATTACTTTGTTAACCACGGTCCGTCCTTAGATTGAGTGTGACTCTCTTCTTTCCCTTTTGCATGGTAGCAGCCACTGCTCTTCTCTCTGAGTCACTGCAGATCGTAGAAGTCGTTATGATGCGTCGCTTCTTTCTAAGCTGCCGCCCTGAGCTTCTAAAGCCGATGCGCTTCTTCCGCACTGCGCCTCCGCTGCACTTCTTGTGCACTGCACTGCCGCTGTCTCAGGCTTCGATCTGCGCCGCCATGCTTCTATCTATTCCTCTCCGGCTTGATTTGACATCTCTCTATTCCTGTCGTTTTCATCATCTTCTTCGTCGTGTTATCGCAGTCGACTTTACTCCTGCTTGTCTCTATTTTCTCAGCCCCTGCACCTTGTGCTTTATAGGTTATCGCACAACCCCGGATGGGAGGAGATTTTTTATACTTGATATATTTTCTAAAAATTGCACACTACAACAACATTATCTAGACCCGGACTTCGAATTTTCCCTATTATAATATCAACCCTTTCAAATGCAATCCTATTGCATATGCCTTGCATTTGAGAGGGGGGGAGGGGTTAAGGATATTTGTGGTATTCCACTCATAATCTAGGGTTTACTCTTGTTTATGTCTTTATACTATATATTACCCCTTAAGTTATTGTAATACAATTAACTATTTACATTTGCATTCCCCTCTCCATTTAACACATGTCACTGGAAGGTGGAAGGGTGCAAGTGCAACGTGGGATAATTAAGGGGGTCCTCTAAAAACGTCAATGGCTTCTAGTGATTGATCTGAGCCATCTAGATTCAATCTAATGGGTGATAATGCGAGATTGCTTCTTATCATTCTATTTTTAAGGGCTGGTATACTTTGCATTTTCTCAATATTAATAACCTTTATAAATTATTATGCCATATTTATAATGCGGTTTTTCCCGATTCTTGCTGGAATTGAACTACAAAATTCCTTCGTTCCAAAATGTGCCTTATTAAACCTACATTTTTCTCCTACATTGTTACCTCGTTTGGCACGTCAGCATTTCATAAGAACATTAAAAAAAAATGATAACATAAAACATCTGTTCAAGCCAGGATATTATTTCACAACAGTTACAACTTCCAAATTTGCAAATTCCACAATACCATTCCAGTGTTGCATACAGTTGCTTGTCTGCTCCCTACAATTAGTCATCAACCACGGGCTAAACTAGACCGAACCAGGTGTTACCAGCATAATATTCTGATGCGATCGATTAAAAGAACCGATCGTCCACCGGCTGAATTTTCGACAAAACAGAATGGGATATCAATGGACAGAATACCTAAAATGAAGCATCTAAATCTACCTCCCAGAGTCCCAGTACAGCATTTCTGGTATCCAATAGCTACTACCATTTCACTTGTCAGTAACTTCAGAGCATAGCATGAACCTAATATCGCCCAACGGCCCAACAAAATAATTCAGATGCAACCTAACAATCAACAAAGAGCAATAACTTGAATGGTTCAGCGTTCAATCAGAGGACAATTATTGGCAAAATGATGCCACACGGTGCGACTTTCAGCGGCAGTCCAGCTTTTTAATGCCAAAGCTTGTAGCACGCAACCTTCGATTGAGCAGGCTTCTCCTTGCTGCAGACGACATCCATGAATGCATCGACCAGTTGAGCGACCAGGCTCGCCGGATCGCTGATGAGAGCATCGATGAAGGCACTCACGATGCGCCTCTCCTGTGCCAATGCCTTCAGGCTGAACCAAGTGAGGAACTTCACACGGAAGTCCTTGTCCATGTGCCCTTCGTGCTCCAGCCATCTGATCACCTTAACACAGTACTCGTACTGCTGCTCCACATATTTTTTGCAGGCAGAATCTGGGGTGCGGCTAAGACAGTCAGGTTTGCTTGGAGCTTCTGAAGGCGAGGAGTTGGAGCTCGCGAATGGCAAAACTTCTGATGTTGGTGGCAACTGGCTTTCATCATTGTCACTTGCACCATCCAACCTTGTAATCTTAGCCCGCTTAGAATACCGGTCAGGGGACACATTATTCTCACTTGAGTTTGTAGAACCCTTAGGTGAATCATATTGAGTGGCCCTCTGTTGCTTCTGCAAATTCAACTCCTTTTTCTCATACTGCATTGAATCCTCTTTGACGCACATGCTCTCAGAATTCTGAGTTGAGCACTGGCTGCTGCCACGGTCAAGGCTCTGTGTAGAGCATGTTGCCTCCCATGCACCAAACCCTTGTGTGCTGCCAAAAGGCAAAACCTTGAAGGAGTATTCAGTTGAAGGGCTAAGACCTGAAACCAGGCTCCTAGTATTTGGCCTCAGTACATGGCATGTGGGCTCTGCTGGATAGTTAGGCACCCTATCATTTCGGTGCCAAACTTTGCAGCCATCAATATTCTCCTTAGCGATGTTATCCTGATATTTCAATACAATAACCACAGAAAATGGAGTGATCTCCTCAAAAAGGATTTGGAGTTGGGGACCTGCAAAAGTAAATACCATCTGTTCATACACAAAGTTGTAGTCTGCATCGTTTGTAAGGACATCTTTAAAAATGTATTTTTCAGATCATTAATGCAATTAAGTCTAATTCTACAAGGATGAGTTCTCAGAGTGCAGCTGCAGTTATTAAGTCAACAATAACACAAACTTACCTAGGGGATTCGGATTATTATTTGTCTCAAGCTCCAAGGTGCTATCCAATGTAGAGTCTACTATTTCTAATGCACATGAACAGAGTTTCTGAACATCAGCACCACAACTAAGCCGGTTCACGATGCCACGTCCCATAATTGTAGACACTTGATCCAATGCATCACCAACTTCTTTCTCAAGCATTTTCACAGCTGAGCCGATTATGTTCGCCAGTTCCTTATAATGTTCAGACCCTTTCACCATTTTATGGCTCAATGACAGACGCTCACATAGCACATCAACTCTTCTAGCTTCCCTTGCAATTGCTAGTAGCTTCCGCAGACTCCTGCAAGGGGTAAGAGGTGAAAAATGACATATACAATTTCCACAGGGAAGAGATACAAATGACGATAATATTTGCACTACTCTTGGTAGTGTTTCAAATGTGACATCTTAAGCCCTTTCATCATTCTTTTATAAAAAAATTGTCAACAAAAGGATGAAAACATACAGACTGTTTGGTTGTGATGAAAACTAGCAAAAAGGAAAAATAATAGCCTATCACAACACCTTAACCTGCTGCTTAATTCATCACCAAAAATGTTACTGCCACTATGAGTATGAGTAGATTGACACAATTCTGGTTCAAATTTTCCAGGTAAAGTGTGGCCTTCAAATTGCTTGGCACAAGAGAGTAAAGTAATTACAGCTGAGCATCACAAAGTGTGGATAGTTTTGGTCAGGGACCAGTACCACACTGCGCCTACTTAAGAATTAGGATAGAATGCAGATTTTTTTAGATAATTTTGTTTTCATATAAATAACCTTTTCCCTCTGGCATTTTTAAAGAAAAAACAGTCAAGAGGATACCTCATTAGCCAGTTGATCTTCCCACAGCAAACACAGTAGAAACTACCGTCTAACTTGTTGCAACCATTCTTGAGAATGCCAGCTTTTTTATTCTTTAAAGCACACTTTAGGTGACATGACACACCACATGAATAACTACAATATGGATTATCAGAGCTGCAAACCAACCATAAGCTAGGATCCTTGTTTTCATCATATTTACGGCAAATGCAGCAAGCGCAACGCTTGCAATATGAATCTCCTGCATTCAAAGTGGCTTGGCATGCAACATTTCTGCATATCAATAAACTACCAGCTCGGGTCTCTCTGCGTTGCTGGGTCAGAGTTTACACTTTTAGTGAAATGCTGTGGTTGTTCCCCATTTGCTTTCTTTTGGTTGTCATCTTTGTTATTCTGCCCCAATAACGAAGCATTTGCATTATCATCCTTTAGTTGTCCATTCTTTCGTGAAACTAATTTCAAGAGATAGGCAATCATCTTAGATTTTGAAACATTGGTGTACTTCCTCTCCTTGCCCAGCTCGGCACAGATAAGCTCAAGGAGATCCCTGCGGGTCCAGCATTGAAGAATCTCAGAGGCACCTTGTGGCCATTTTGAAACTTCGTATACTAATTCTCTCTTGTCCTTCAGACTCATCTCATTGCGTTTTTCTGGATCCATCACAAATCCTGGATGAAAAAATCATGAGCTGTAGCAACTGGCAAGGATTAAATTGAGTCAAGTACACCAATACTAAAACAAAAAGAAGTGTGCTGCAAAAGGACAGAACAAACATGCACATAGAAATCTAAACACATAAAAAGCCATGTAGTCATATAATGTTGGTAACTAATTGTATATTGACACCTCTGGATAAAGAGATTAATACACTATGTTTTGCATATATTTCTAACAAACTATAGGCACAAAAATCTGATACACACACTGTAGAATTAGATTGGGGGAATCACCACACTCAGGTATGAGGGGTGCCTTTCATATATATAGCTATGTACAGATACAGGGGTACAAAGGTAATAATCCTAATACCCGCCCGCAGTCGTAGCGGTAGGATCACGGACGCACAGACTGGTCCGGAAATCAGTAAACAACTGTACAGGGAGACCCTTGGTCATAATGTCCGCGAACTGGTGTGTCGAGGGAACATGTAGTACTCGAACCTGGCCCAAGGCAACCTTCTCGCGAACGAAGTGGATGTCGATCTCGATATGCTTCGTACGACGATGATGGACAGGATTGGCCGTCATGTAGACAGCACTGACATTGTCGCAGAAGACGACCGTCACGATAGTGATCGAGATGTGTAGTTCCTGAAGAAGGCGTCGCGCCGGCGAAGCTCGGCCACGACATGCGCCACAGCACGATATTCCGCTTCAGCACTGGAGCGGGAGACCGTGGTCTGGCGCTTTGACGACCAGGAGACCAGATTGTCGCCGAGGAAGACGCAGAAGCCGGAGGTGGAGCGGCGCGTGTCCGGGCAGCCCGCCCAGTCGGCATCAGAGTAGGCGATGATCTGGTTGACGGTCGCCGACGCCGAGGTGAAGACCGGCAGAAGTGAACCCTTGACGATCGCAGATGCGCTGATCGTAGCGAGTGCGGCTCGCGTGGATCATGCATGAACAAGCGAACGCTTTGAACGGCATAGGCCGATCGGGCGTGTCGGTGAGAATCTTGGAGCGCGCCGGCCGAGACTCCGTACTTCGGAGAGGTCGGCCACGGGAGGCCGTCGGTGGCGGCGGCGCTTGCCGAGCATCCGCCGTGTCGTAGTCGGGTGGCACTCGGACATGCCGGACGCCGAGTAGGTCAACAGCGTCATCGACGCGCGGTGGACAGAACATCCCGCCATCGCGCGTCACGAGATCCCGAGAAGTGGTGCAGTCGCCGAGATCCGTCATGGCGAACTCGAGTGAAGCGCACGATGATGTGTTGGAGCGATGCGGTGACGAGGCGTGAGGATGATGTCGTCGACGTCTGAAGCGGTGGCGACGCTATCTCCATCTTTGTAAACAAAGAGATGCATCGGACTTGGTCGCGATGAAGCCGTACGGCGGATGTACGAGGCGAATCACCGGTTCCATGCCCGGGAGCTCGCTTGAGCCCGTCTGATGACTTCTGCAGAAGACAAACATAGTCAGGGTTGGCGGGGTCGATGAAGCCCGACGGCTGTTGGCAGTAGACGGTTTCCTCGGTGACCGTGGAGGAATGCGTTCTTCACATCGAGTTGATGGATAGGCGTGCGCGCGAGGCGCGGCGTCGAGGGCGGTGCGGATCGTCGCCGGTTTGACAACCGGGTGAAAGTCTCGTCGTAGTCGACACCGCCGCTTGGGAGAAGCCTCGCACGACCAGCGAGCCTTGTGCCGCCGAGGAGCCGTCGAGTGGAACTTGTGCTTGTACGACCACTTGCTGTGACAATATTAGCACCGGCGGCCGAGGAACGAGGCGCCAGTGCCGTTGTCCATGAGAGCCTTGTACTCTCCGCCATCGCAGCGCGCCAATCGGGACGGACGGAGTGGCTATGGTAGTTCGCCGGAATCGGCAAGGCCGTCGTGGCGAGAGGTTGAGGCGGTGGACGGGACGTGAGGTCGCCGACCGAGATCGCGTCGTGGGCGCGAAGGTGTCGGCGGCTGCACGGAGCGACCGCACGTGTCGAGGACACGGGCGGCGGCGCGCCATTGGTAGACGATGGACGCGCCGCGCAAAGCGAGCAGCGATCGGGCGTCGGCGGCCGGCGGAGAGGGTCGAGCAGGCGCCGCCGCAGCGAGCGGCGGTCGGGCGCCGACTAGTCGGCGATCGGTCGAGGGACGGCGTAGATGACGGCCGGTCCGGAGGTCCGGCCGCTCAACCTCGCCGACGAGGAGCAACCGAGGCGTGGCGTGGTCGCCAACGCCGAGGCGGAGCTTCCGTCGTTGAAGATAGTCCTCGCATCAAAAATCCGGTGAAGACGCACGAGGCGCCGAGGGTGCCGAGGCGAACGGAACACTGACTCATCGAAGACAACATGACGTGAGACAATAATGCGACGGCTGGACATATCCAGGCAACGGTACCCCTTGTGGGAGGAGGGGTAACCAAGGAACACGCATGGAGCGAACGAGGGGAGAGCTTGTGAGGTGTCGTGGCACTAAGGTTGGATAACGAGGCACCAACACACGGAGGGATGAATAATCTGGAGTTTGTGGTGCAGGAGCTGGTAGGGGATACTGTGATGTACAGAGGAGGACGGGCGCCGATTAAGCACATATGTGGCAGCAGCCAGGGCTTCGGCCCAGTAGGGTGGAGGCATGGATGCATGAATCAGCAGGGTGCGGATGTTGTTGTTGATAGTGCGAAGTAGGCGCTCAGCTTTTCCGTTTTGTGGCGAGGTGTACGGACACGAAAAACGTAAGGCAATGCCGCGACTAGTAAGGAAGGTAGTGATGGCATTGTTGACGAATTCGGTGCCGTTATTGGCTTGGAAGCATTTGGGCAGAATGTCGAACTGTGTATGAGCAAATGCTACAAAATCGACAATATGACGTTGCACATCAGATTTATGGCGTAAAGGGAACGACCAGCAAAAATGAGAGTAATCATCAAGTAACACAAGATAATATTTATAGCCGGAAGCGCTAAGAACTGGAGATGTCCAAACATCACAGTGAAGTAAAGTAAAAGGAGTAGTAGTGACAGACGTGGAACTACTTAAGGGGTGCCGCGTGTGCTTGCCAAGTCGGCGTGCATGACACAAGGATGCGGACTTTATTACAAGCTATGACCGACATGTGTTGTAGTTTGTCGAGGGCGGAAGGACCGGGGTGACCAAGGCGATGATGCCACAGGGTGGACGAGGTGACGAGGCTGCAACTGTGGGACGTGGACGAAGGAATGGTGTAGAGGTCCCCGCGGCTATTGTAGCGAATAATCACGCGCCCCGTCCGTGGATCCTTAACAGAAAAACCCAAAGCGTCAAACTCAATAGAACACTTATTATCACGAGTAAACTGGCGAACAGACAGCAAGTTGCGCACTAGGGCGGGAGCAATGAGGACGTTGTTGAGGTGAAAATTAGTGCCAGCAACTGGTAAGGTGGATGTGCCACGACAGGAAATGGGGATGGTGCTGCCATTGCCTACGGTGATGAAAGAATTGTATTGAGGTAGGCGGGAGAGCAGTATACCATCCGATGACGACATGTGAGCGGTGGCGCGGTGTCGAGTACCCAATTGTTGGCGCCTCAAGCGTCATTTGGTTCGTAGCGGTGGCGACCGGATCGATCCCATCCGCCGGCGCTGGCTGCGCGGCGGCCGGCGGCGGCGGCGTGGCGCCGAATCGGGTGGCGCAGCGCGGTGCGCGCTGCGGTGCGCGCCGAGATGCCGGCCGTGAAGGGCGCCACGGCCGCTGCGTGGCGCGCCTGCGGGGTCGCCATCTTCTTTGATCGTGCTCCCACGAGTAAGCACATCCAGGGCGGCCGGCGGTGCCGCCGCGGTTGCCGCCGCCGCCCTGGTAGTTGCCGCCGCGGCCGCCTTTCTTCCGATTTCGGTTGCCTCGTCGTGACCGCCGCGCCGCGATTGGCGGCCGTCGACCGCCGCCGCTACAGATGCGCCGCCACGCGTGGCGTGTCGCCGCCGCGCGCTCAGCATGCCGGTGGCGTGGCATGCCACCGCAGGCGAGTGCCGGCGTGAAGCGCGATCTCGAGGCGACCTTGCGTTCGTTGGCGAGACGGAGTTCCTTCAGGACCAGCTTCTCGCGTGCGGTGGCGAAGTTGGGTAGCGGATCGGAGTCGGCGATGTTGTCGGAGGTGCTGGAGAAGCAAGGGTTGAGGCCGCGTAGCAGGTTGAGGACGAGCTGCGAGTCGAGGACGGCGTGGCCAACGTCACGCAACGCGTCGGCGGTGGCCTTCATCTTCTGGCAGTACTCGTCAATGGAGAGAGTACCCTGCGCCATGGAGTGGAACTCTTGGCCGAGGAAGACGGCGCGTGAAGCCTTGTTCGCCTGAAAGAGAGCTTCGATGGCGACCCAAAGCTGATGGGCAGTCTGGTCAGGCGCGATGGCGAGGCCGAGGACGTCGTCCGCGACGGAGCCGAGGAGCCGCCAGGACGCAGAGTCGGCGATCGCCATCGAGCATCTCGTGGGCGTGCGTGCGCGACGAGCCATCGACATGAGCGGCCCGAACTTGCCGCACAGGGAGAGGAAGAACGGAGACCAGCGGTTGAAGTTGGGTCGCTTCAACTCCAGGGTCACCGGGACGTGCGACTTGACGGCGATCGTCGCGTAGGGAGCGACGAAGATGGGCGGCGCCGCGTCTGATCCGGTGGAGGCCATGGTAGCACTTGATGACGAGGAGGACGTCGCCATGGCGGGGCTAGATGGGTGGGGTGCGGCGGTGGCGCGGCGGCGGCGGTGGGTGGCGGCGGTGGCGGAGGTGGCGGGGTGGCGGCGGTGGCGCGAGGTGGTGGGGGGTTGGGTGGGGTTGGCGAGGAGGCGCGGGAGGGGTGGCGTGAGGGGTGGAGGGTGGCGGGGGGGAGGCGAGGGAGTTGGCGGGAGGAGAGGTGTGGGGGGAGGGGTGGAGGGTGGCGGTGGCAGAGGGGATGGAGGTGGATGGAGGGGAGGCCGGGAGGAGGCGGCCGGGAGGAGGGCCAGCGGGAGGTGGGGTGGCCAGGGGTGGGAGGCGGCGGGCGGGTGGGAGGCGCTAGGGTTGCGCCGAGATGGGGGGGGTGGCGGCTGTGGGGGAGGGTGGGCTAGGGTTTGGCCCAGAGTTGCTCTGATACCATGTAGAATTAGATTGGGGGAATCACCACACTCAGGTATGAGGGGTGTCTTTCATATATATAACCATGTACAGGTACAGAGGTACAAAGGTAATAATCCTAATACACACACACATCCTGCCCCTATGAATATAGATTTTTCACCTATGACGAGGCCTGAAGTCATAAACAAACTTGACATTGGAGTTGTATTTTGCCCCATCTTTTGTCAGTATGTTAGTTAGATCAGGCGTTTTGAGAACAGAGAAATTTCTAAATTATAAAACTGTATGTGCTATTATCTTCTACGGACATATAAATGCCAAACCTTAATTCTGCACATTGATGTGCTCACGAATGCACACCCAAACCATGTATGTCACTTTCACTTGCCTTCACATAACAGTGTTACACCATTATAATGCAAACTCTGTGACAACTAGCAAGTGAATACTAAGTTTGAACTTTTAGGATATCAAGAGTACCAATAAGGGGAAAAGGTACTCTTAAGATAAAAGATAAGGGTAGTAAAAACATCAATTTATAACTGTCTTCAGACTAGAACAATTTTGTACCTTGCACTAGTCCAAACTTGTTGACAAAGAAGTATTAATATCTTAAAAAGCCGACTATCAGGAAAGGAAAACAAAACTGGCACCACTTCATTTTTGTTCTGTACCAAAGAGTTACATAATACTAAACACAACATGTAGTCTACAGTTCAGAAAAGTGTCGAGAGTAAATTAAAACCTCTTTTAGCACCTCAGTAGACAAAGATACCAAAATACCTAGGGTTTGTGCAATTTCCCTCTACAAATAGAAAACAAGAGCAGCTCAAATTATTTTGACATATTCTAAAAATAATTTAAAAAAATAACTAAAGGGCAGCAACACAGTCCAATTAATCTTCATATTCTCACACTGCTCACCTAGTCACCTAACTTTTGATTTGTGCACATAAAGAAATCCATTCTACATTATCTTTCTCACACGCTAGCAAAGCAGAAGGTCAAATTTAGACTCTCTAATTCCTCTACATGGGTCACTGTCTATATAGTTAATCTACAAAGTCCTCGATCCCTCAAAGGGGCACTAGTTCCATCTTTCTCTTTTCTACAAATTCACCACGATTTCCATCATTGCAAACTCAATACTTTAAAAGGGATTTCATAGAGTATGACTTCATTTCACTGACATAATTGGACATGCATTAACTTCCGGCAAATCTACCATCAGACATAACACAAAACATGATAGAATTACCTAAATTGGACAGCGATCTATTATTACCAACTCATAACTCAACCAAAATCCAATTAACTCGACCAATCTAGTTGGTAATTACATAACAATCCATGATTGGCATCACAGCTTAAAAATCCATTCCAAAATAGCGATATACCATCTTCTGGATTTTCAAGGAAACTTTGAAGCTGAGGATCCAATTGCCCAACAGATACAAGATTTCGAAAATTGCGCATCCAATGAAAGTAGCACAGCACAAACGGAAAAAAAAATGAAGAGGGGGAAAGTCATATGAGGGATTAGGGATTCTTGTCACCTTGGCCGCCTTTTAGTAGTTAGGGATTTTCATCACCTTGGCCACCTATCACGGTGGATTCCGCGCAACCCATGATGGTGGAGAGCTACTTCTTGGAGAAGTTTTTGTGGGAAAGAAACTCTTATTGCTTCAGCGGCAGAATGAAGTAACCGTTTGACACAATACGCAATGGTCCTACCTATTTTTATAAGTTTCCAGATATTTTTCTAAGAGGAATTACACTGTACCACAGTATTTTGTACATTTTGCAGAAATGCCCATGTTTTGCATATCTTCTTGCTTAAGATGGATTTCTTTGTTGAAAAATTTCACTCCCAAAATCGTTTGTTTAATTGATATTCTAGAAAGGTTTATGATTTAAAAATTGTAAATGTTAGAAATATAAAACGTTAGGTTTGTGATTACGAAAGAACAAATTCGGATATCACTTCCAATTGAAAAACTTTAAATAACAGTTCTGAAATGGCATGATTCCAGTATACTAATTCCTAGCAGTTGTAGCTAAAAGTCTGATGAACTTTTGGATCACATAGACATTTCTATAGCAGTATAGTACATATCCTCTGCTCAGTTTATTGGGAATAGTCGTTTCACAATATTTGTTCATTGATGGATCCATAGTTTAGTTACTGTATTTTTTTCATGTTTACCCATTCTTTTAAAGATATGAGGGAGAGGATTGGGTGGTAGAGTATTTCATTTGCCAGGGGTAACTTCAGTACATTATATTAACTCTTTTCTCGGTTTTGTTTCTCCTTGGTCTATTGTCTATGGCTCTATGTGCATAGGGTGGCTAGATACTGAAAATTGGAAGGAGAACTATTTCGGGCCCAATCTGATCAAAACCTCTCTTTTTAGGGCAAAACAGTAGGAGAGGCCCCTACTGCATTAATAAAATAAATAAATGGGTATTTACAGGTGAAAGAAGAAAAAGAAAAATTACAGATAGTCCAATAACATCCTAGCCATTGTAAAATTGTTGGATCAGCTTTTGATGGTGCAGATCAAGGCGGATAGATTGCTCATGCCACTAGAAGGTGAAAGGGCCAAAGAGTAATAAGTACAAAATAACTCGAGTGATCTTTTGAAACATGCCGAATGCTTTAATCATTTGATCTTAGCCATCCAAATCCGACCCTGTGGTCAACATCGCAGTTCCCAATGACCTATTTTAAGGATATTTCTAATTCTATTTGTTCTGTATAATTAAAAGAGTTCTACCATCTTTATATTAGGCCAGTCTCAGTGCAAAGTTTCATTCCACCGTTTTCAAGACGTGACATCATTGGTAACTGTGAATGAAACAGACTCTCTCAGTGCACACTTTCATTTCACTATTTCATAGGGTACTTGCAACATTTAATTCTTGTAAGATGCTGCGATCAATTGTGTCACATGAACTATAAACAGCTGGCCACATGCCACAGCAGATCGCATGAAACGAAAGGAGCGGCTCAGTGCAAGTTTCGTGTGTTTTCCAAAACGTGGGAAACAACGCTGGCTCGTTTCATGGCCATGAAACTCCAATCATCTCTCTCTTTCTCGATACATGCAAAACAATACTTTTTGCTGACATGTCACTCTATTTAATGTCCATAAAACTCCCATGACATCCCCATTGAGACTGGCCTTACAGCAAGGCAATCTAGAGGACTGAAAAGATCGAGCAGAAAAAAAAAATCAAGACTTCAAGAGAACGGGGCAAATGCAGCATATGTCCACACAATATTGCAAGCAGAATATACCTGAAAAGATGGACTCCATAACTACATCCACCTGTGCAAACTCATCTGTCTCGAGGATATCCAAACTCTCAGAATACAGAATCTTTCTACCCTATGACAAACATAAGTGGACTTGTCAATACCTTGCCTTGTACTAATAGGCATGGGAAGACAATGATAAAATCAGATGACAAGAAAATATAGGAATAAGTGAGAAATGAACAGCATCCTCCATCCACAGAAACGCAGTTGGGAATTTACCAGGCAAACGGATGTTATGGAATTGATGAACGTTGTCCCCTTTGCTGAACTTGATTCTCTACATGAACAAAATAAACCATCACATTACACATGTAAACATCTCATAGATGATAGTGGCAATTAACAATCAACAACATTGCGAGAAAGGCATGACCCTACCATGCGAAACGGATTCCGCGGCTTCAGGGTATCAAGTCAAAAGACACCAACTTTGCTCGCCCCAAGTCTCTACAGGGAACAAAAGTTTATCACCTTATGCTCTTAGACAGTGTAGGAATAGTGCAGGCACATGCACATACCAGAAAGCTGCAAGAAGGCAGCATCATTGCCTATACAATGCGCAATCAAGTAAACCAAGACAGAATCTAAAAAAATCAAACATGGACGAAACAAAATCTGAGAAAAATGTCCTGCAAACAATGACTTGACAAGACTTAAAAAATCATGAAAGATGAAACAAACAACCCATGAAAAGTAAAGAAACTGCCACTGTACACAATGCAAATTTCGCCTGAGATGAAGGGTGCGTGAAAATAAATGCAAATAATCAGCAGCAATGTCCGCAGCTAGATGGGAGTTTGCTCCGAGAGTACGAAACACAGCACGGGGCAAAAACCGCAAAAAAGGATCAAAACAGATGGAGCAGATAAACATTGAGAAAGTAAGTGCTGCCATGTAAACAAAGGGGGAAAATCAAGAAAGGGTCCCTTCGGGAGAAAAACACTTGAGGTAGAAAATTAAAACAGACAGAGCAAAAATAACAGGAAATCGGCATCATATTTCCCCCAAAAAAAGAATCAGATACCGAAAGATGAAACAAAATAACGTCAATAAAATGAAGAAAAATCATCCGCATTACCTTCCAAAATCAAAACCCCGTAGACGCTAGAACCACACACACACACACACACACACACAGAGAGAGAGAGAGAGAGAGAGAGAGAGAGAGAGAGAAGTCGTATAAATCGAACAAATTAACCAACAACCAAAAAAGGGTTACCATTGAAAAAACAGCATTGCCTCAGAGAGAGATGACAACCCTAAAAAATGGAAGAAGTCAACAGCATTGATCTCCAAAGTCCAAAGCCAAGAAGAACCTAGATGGGAATTTACCCAGGGAATAGAACTAAACAAACACCACAAACTAGATGGGACATAAAACAAACACGCACACCACCAGCATTACACTCTCCATCCAACCCGAGAATCAAGAACCCGATATGAGGATGAGAAGGCTACCTGAAAGAAAGAACAAACCCAGGAAACGCCCGGGGAACAGAGAACTCAATGAAAAAAAATTGGGGAGAGATCAATCAATCAGAGGAGGAGGACGACGAAGCTATATGGCTGCAGCGCCCCCTGCTACTGCCGCTGCAGCACACAGTCAGAGAGAGAGAGAGAGAGAGAGGGAGGAGGGTGTCAGATGGAAAAGCTGACGATGGAGTGGGGTCGCAGCAGTGGGGCAGGGGGAGCACCCTGCAAGGCTGCAATGCAATGGCTGTGTTTGCTGGTGGTTTCCCAAAGTGGCACGGGGATACGAGAACGAAAACAACGCGAAGTAGACCGACTTGGGCTGGTGTATGACAAATGGGCCGCCGCCCAGCCGCCCACGCCGGAGCTGAGGATGGCGCGCGTACGCGGCCGGGGCACTCGACCTGAAGAATGGGCTGTGCTGACCACGAGGCGATGATGGCCAGGCCAGGCAATGGGCTTGAGTTGCCTTGAAATGTTCCGCTACTGTTTTCAATTGTTTCACTGACTAGTTAGTTATATGCTGATGCGTTGCAACGGAAACCAAATTTTA
Organism: Ampelocalamus luodianensis; assembly: GCA_036346255.1. NCBI lineage: Eukaryota > Viridiplantae > Streptophyta > Magnoliopsida > Poales > Poaceae > Ampelocalamus > Ampelocalamus luodianensis. Next base: position 43,244,032 of record CM070631.1, read on the forward strand.
GAGTACTAAATATTTTATTGTAGCTATACATTCATGCTTGTAGGTATAGAACACATTAAGACGAGACTCATGGTCAAGTATAATTTACAAAAATGCATTGTTAATTCTAAACTTCACACCCCTTTATTGTTGGTTCTCGAATTAATGCTTATATTTCTTCAATTTTGGCTCTCCTATCTTATATTTTTGATGTTCCAAACTTTCAATTTCGACTATAGTTTTACAAATGTGAAAACGTAGCTGGGATTTAAAATTCCAACGAGCGGCAGGAATGGTAGGGAGGACGGACGACCACCAATTTCAATTTTTAACTAGTTGAGATAGAAATATAGCTATCCAAGAGAAATGCTGGATGATTCATTCTTAAGTACAAGTGAACATCAGAACACTTGATTACTGTATTCAAGGAGGCATTGAGCACGGTCCCGGCTGTAGTCGGTGGTCAACTTTCTTGTTTCCTAGAGAGAGAGAATTGCACTGTCAAATTTTGAGCTACGCTCTATATGGATTTCTTGTTCCTAATAGCATCGCAACTTGTGAATGAAAACAGGTAGCTGCTGCTATATTCCATCGCATGATCTCACACAGTACAATATCGTTCTGGAACATGAATACATGATTGGCCCTGTTGAACAGGTGGAGTTTAAGAGTTTTGTGGGCATCCAGTTGTCTTATTGCCCCTAGGCCCTAGCGGCTATGGACCTCCAGAAGTAAGTCCTCCAAAACATAATTGTGTAAAATACATACATTAACATGCTGGTATGTCACACATGCTCAAGTCTCGGAAATATTGCCTGGTATAGATTATCGTTGATATGACAAGTTTATTGCTGAAATGAAGTAAATTTGCCAGAAACCAATTGTTTTGAACTCTTGAAAAAAGTAGTTATGCCTGGGTATAGCACTTCTATACCAAGGCACGTACAAAGTGTATAGTGATGAATGATCATTCAGACGATGGAAGTGTTTTCAAAAGCTATCCTCTTTATGTCATGGTATCTGGGTTGAGATGCGATAAGCAGAACCTAAACTATGTATTTACTTGTTTGGTTTGCTTGTGTAGGCCTTAACCGTGAATTATCAAAGTTAAGTTAGCACCATCAAGGTAAATCTAGCAGTGGATGAGGCACAATTTCCAGACTGTCATGTGCTTTTGGACGACTTTGCTGAATCCTTCAGGCATATTAAGGATGCAGCTTCAAGCCTTGGAAAGCTTCATAGGCAGGCTTAAGGAACTATTTTCAATCAGTGTACTTATTCATGCCTGCTCTCCTAAGAATAATTGTACCTTCAATACTGCTGATATGCTATATGTATTCCATTGTAGCAACTAAACCTAGAAACTCAACCGAGTGAGTTGGGTGTATTTTCTAGAGAAAAGAAGCTCTAGTAGTTTGACTCAAAATTCTCTAAAAAAATTACTAATAAAGAGTACTTTGGTATGCTTGACCTTTTACTCACCATGTGTATTACACAGAATAACAAAACAAATGTCCACAATATTACTCATCTTCTTCAAAGTCCATAAGAAAATCAGTTAGGTTCTCAAAATCATCAATAGCTCCTTTATGTGGCATTCGATCTTTCTTTAACTTTTCCTGGCAAGACAGAAAGAAACAAGCATTGTCATTTGTGACCAACGTATCTATTATGACAGGGTGCAAAAAATGAAGGTTTGTGTTTGGAACAGAAGCTGCTACACTAACATAATCTGCACATGTATCACCATATAAAATAGCCACTAAGACATATGCACACAATTAGGTAAGACACCCAATAAGACCAACAAAAATGTCCAACGTTTGCGATTCTCGCCATGGCTAATATTTAGTCAACGCTTGCGTCCGCCTGGCTAATATTTGTCACGGTCCGCCGCTGCGCGCCGGCGCCGTCCGGCGGCCGTCTGCCGCGCGTGTGCCCTCGCGCCTCGCCTCTGTCGCTTGCGCCTTTGCCGCCACCGCCGCACTTCTCTCGCCCGCCCCGGCCGCCACGCCTCGCGCCGTCACGGCCTCGCCCACCGCCGCCCGCACCGCGCACCCTCACCTGCTCGGCTGCTCGCCGCATGCGTCGTGGCCGCTAGGGTTAGTGCCGGGAGGGAGGCAGGGAGCACTCAGCAGCAGGAAGCCCGAAGGCGGAAGGCCCGAAGCATTTGTCCACGACACTGGCGCTGGCTGCCTGCCCTGGGTCGTGAGTCGTGGTCTTTGGGCACCGGCCGGTCGCGCTAGTTTTGGAGCTCGGCGTTGCTCAGCCGCCCGGATGGAGGGTCCGCCCCAGATTGCATATTACATTGAGAACTGCAGAATGCGTATGTTCCCATCAGTAAATACTCCCTCCAGTCATAGAAAGAAATTTATATTACCTTATGTATATTGGTTTTCAAAGTTTATAATTTATATTATGATTTATTCGAAATCCGTTGCAATGTACGAGCACTCGATTAGTTGTCAGTTAGCAATACAAAAACAAAGGCGTTTCTGCTACTTACCGGCAAGTGCTCAATCTCAGGGATCTGGCACAAGATCTCAACGCCACGCACTTGGAGAAATAGAAATCTCTTTCTTTCTCGAGGCTATCAACAAGGAGCTTGATTCGTTGATTCGCATTTGATGTCACAATGTAAGTCTTCATAATTCTGCGACATGAGAAGAAAATTAGGCAAAAGCATTCATACGAACTCTCTCTCTCACCTGCTCATCATAAGCTGGTCCTGCAGAGTTAGCAGGAGATGGCTTTGCACCCCGTTGTGGGGCATTCACCGAATGCCCGTTGGCCTGCTTAGCGCCATGCGACGAAGCTTGAGCTTTGTTGTCACACTGATGTCCTTCTGTTAGTCTCCTTTCCACCTTTGCTGCTTTCTCTTCTCTCGGAAGCATTGTAGCTGTGCGCATCCAATTCACAACACAACAAAACATAAGTATTCAGAGGATTTTGATGAGACATCAAAGGCAATGATCGCAAACTATAGAGCTAGCCTAAGGTTTGAGCAGTGAGCACCACACAATCGGTAACACTAAACACAACTTAACATTTGCGCAATGCTCACAATTAAATTGGCCATACATGCTAAAGAAAAGTAGGGAGCAGATTACCTGTTCATGAAGCCTCCATTGACGGAATCACAGTATCTTTTCATCCATTGCATGAACTCCAGGTTGTCTAGGGGCCTTCCTTTGATGAGCTTATTCACCTCGATGTGCTGCGACAATGGGCAGAGAAAACAAGAACAATTAATATAGCAGTTGCACTAATAGCCTCTCTGGAATAGCAATTAGTAAGCTAAAGTGCTAAACACCAATCCCCAATTCCCTGCCACGATTGCCCATGAGGAACTCCTAGTCAATACTCAATACTGGATCTAGAATTAATTCTTCACAATCGAGCTTATTCACATTATGAATTCAAGTCAATACTGGATCTAGGATCTAGAGTGTTTGAGGCTTTCGGCCACCTAATTCTTCTCTTCGGAAACTACATGCGATTGAACAAGACTGGCCACACAGCATGGAACAATTAGAAGACATGAGAAATCCAACCAAATATAACCAAATTTCACCCATGCGGGGGCAAGAAGAGAGTGAAAGGCAAACCAGCCGCACCTGGGTGATCTTTAGCTTGTTGAACACATCCTGCGGCACCTTGTAGTTCTGGATCATGTCGTACTCCGTCTTGGCGTCGAAGTTGACCTTGTGCATAGGCACCGCCCGGCTGCACTGCGTCCATCAGCTGGCACGCCACCGCGCCCGACGCCGACTACATGCCACCACCATTCCAAGAACCCAGGCACGCAAAATCCAACCCAAAGGAGTAGCAGCTCCTCCAAAACACACACACACGCGCACGCACACGCACACGCACAGAGACTCAAGAAGTCTCCAATCCCACGACCAACGGAGAAGAGAATAAACGTAGACACCTCCAGATCAGAAGAAAAATCCCGATTTGAAGAAGCAGTCACCGACGGCGGGTGGGAGGCGCAGGACGTGGTGGCTTAGACTCGGGGTCATCGCTGTTGTCCGCGGGGTCGGGGTGGCAGTCCATCATCAGCTATGGTGGCTAGCGCGGCGGGGTGGCTTGGAGCGCCGGAGAGGGACGCGAAGGCGCGGCGTTCTTGTCGGTGAAGGCATCGAACGCCATGGCTGCCCCGCCCGTGGGATGGATGGAATGGACGAGTTCGCTTCGCGCGACGGTCGATTTTGAAACATCGAAACCAAATGCGGGGAGCATTTCATTTTACTTACCGGAACATCCAACAACCACTTGGTTTATTTCCCCTACTCAATTCAAAATATATGCACTGGTCCATAAACTACTTGAACACTTATGAAGTAAGACATGGAAAATTTTGTTTTCATACATTGGAACATATGAATGTGATATCATGAAGACGTTAAATCATTTGCAAGTGTGGGTCGTGTTTTAAAGATTTCATCGTAAAGAACACGATGGTTCAAATGGATGGTAAATTGGACGCTTGGTTTTAAAGATACGATCACTTGAATTTTTGGTTTTCTTGTTTTTTGAAACGGTTTTGCTAGTTTTAAGTTGTCTGAAATTTTCTTAAATTTAAATCACTTGTTGTGACCATTGGATTTGTGTAGAGATTGGTGTGTCATATGATTGGATATTGATCCAATGAATGTCATATAATTAGATATTGATCTAATGGTCACAACAAGTGACTTAAAACTTAAAAAAATTTCAAGCAACTTATGAATAGACAGTCCCTTTTTGAAATGTGTGCGTTGATGCTTGACTCACTCCACGTGGTTAGCAGGATTGAACACGATTGAACCCAATGTAGTCTTTGCTTTGTCGTGTGGGTTTGGACGCATACGTGCCTGGACGTGTGGGCCTGACTGCCTGAGGTGTGGGGCATGCGTTGCTATTTGCCACCCGGGCGACATACAACATCTCGACAAATAGGGGTTCCAATGCCAAAATTAAAAAGAAAAAAGTACATCTTTGTCCTTAAACTCTGTCTCTCGTTTAATTTTCGTCTATCATCTCTAATACCGTCTAGAACACGTTCTCCAAATGTTAAAACCATACAAATCACATCTCTATACAGGTATCATGCATGATTTTGTCTTATGTAGTATCCAATTGGAATCCTTGCTGGCAGTCCTCCACCACTTGGCCACAGGCGTTATTTGTCATTTCTTATCGGATTAATTCCTTATTTACTATTGGAAGTTGCTGGGTTCCCCAAAATGCCATCAAAAAATTGCTCATCCATTTTTTGCCACTCGTTCTCAACTTCTATCTCTCTTTTGTCATTCCCGTGAGTTGACCGTGGACTTGGCCGTGAAAAGACGATTTTGCCCCTAAGTATGCTGAGATTTTTAGGGAATTGTTTGACATAGTAATATAGTTCCAAAAATTATAAAATTTTTAGGGAAAGTTCCTGATATAGTGTAGATTATTGTTTAATTTTATAGGGTTTTATTTGCAACATGTTTTTCTCTAAAAATCTTTCAAATTTCAGTTTCATCAAATTGAAACTTGAAAGTTTTTTTTTTAAAGAAAACATGTTACAAATAAATCTCTATAAAAATTACATAATTTTTGGAACTATATTACTATGTTAAATAATTCCCTAAAGATCTGAGCATATATCACTTCACTTAGGGGCAAAATTGTCTTTTTGCGTCCAAGTCAACAGCCAAGTCTACGGTCAACTCATAGGAATCGAAAAAGAGGGATAAAAGTTGAAAACGAGTGGCAAAAAATGGATGAGCAATTTTTCGATAGTATTTTGGGAAACTCACCAACTTCCAATAACAAATTGGAAATTAACCCTTTCTTATCCCCTTTTCTGTTCACTCATTCCCTCCCCTCTCTCTCTTCCTCCCCACGACTTGTCGTCACTGCCCCTGCTTCTTCTTCCCCACAGCAAGCCGCTGCCCCCTGCTCCTTCCTCCTCCATTGCCCGTTGCTGCCCCTGCTTCTTCTTCCCCACTGGCCAACAAGGACGCGCCGCGACGGCGAGGGCTGCTGTGGCAGTGCGGGGCAAGGGTGACGTGAGGAGGCGGAATGTACGTGTGTGTGTGTGTGCGTGCTCTGAGATGGATGATATGGCAGCCATGTCAGAGGTCTACTGTATCTCAACCACGCCATCCCCGCCCCTTTGGTGAAGCTTCGGCTAATCTCTTTCACCTCAAGCATCATCTCCACCTCTTATTTCTATTCCCCATGTCAATTTGATGTTTCCCCGGTTGTTGGATAGCCATTGTCGCCATCTTCGTCTCGACGACATGTCATCGTTGACCTGATGTTCCACTGCATCCCCGCCGATGCCAAGCATGCGGGTGAGACTCCCACGACTCCTCCGGTGCTCATGCATGCCCAATATACCTTTGTTCGCATCTCCAGCCACTGCCACTCATTGCTGATGAGCTACCGAGATGCTTCGCCTGCGACGCCACCTCCCAAGGCATCCCTATGGTTGGATGCATCTAATCCCGTCGCAGCCGCCACTTCCTACGCCACCGCTTGCTATTGTCGCCTAGAGCCGCACCGCCATGCTACTATGCTTCCATGCTCTTTCTCTATGTATGGCAGTATGAAAGGTGGGCCTAGCTGATTATGTGGCAACAAACGTGGCAAAAATCACCCATGATACCTGTATAGAGGCACGATTTGCATGGTTTTAATATTTGGAGGACATCTTTTAGACGGTATTGGAGACGAGAAATGAAAATTACAAGAGAGAAAGAGTTGAAGGACTAAAAATATATCTTTTCTAAATTAAAATAACAAGCACACTACGACAGCTTCTCTGCTAAAAAAAGTTGTGACAGCATGCATTCGGGTTTGGACCGGTATGACCTAAGTAGATGGGGAAAAAATCCCTTTTACCCTCTTAACTCTAGAACTCTTTACTTTTTCTCTTGAACTTTCAAAATCAGTACAAAACACCGCTCGTTCAAATCCACCGTTGTTTTTGCTAACGTGCATCTACTAACTTGTAATTACTAATAAATCCTAACAGCTAAGTTAGCAAACAAAATCACAATAAGCTACTGAACATAACTTACCACCAACAGAACTTAGCACTAATTAACAGAAATTGAGAACTAATCAGCACTAATCAACAAAGAAATTATTCATTGACTTAGCAAAACATGAACACGGCAAGATATGTGCACGTAGATGCGACATTAACCAAAATCGTGGTGGTTTTGGGTGAGGTAGGTGTTTTGCACATGTTTTGAGAGTTCAAAAAGTGAATGGGTTTAGAGCTGATGGTTCAAGAACTAAGGGGGATAAAATAAACTTGCTCCTACATATATATTGTTTGATGAGATTTTGTACCACTAAATTAATTAAAAGAGATATTTTGTAAGAAAAAGCAAGTACAAGTCGTTTGATTGCTTACCCAATAATAATTCGGATGGGAATAGACTCTGCATGTTTGCAGTTTGCTGGCTAGCTTGAATATATCTCAGGTGACGGGCCCAACTGCGTGCAGGCAGTGTTTGTTGGACCTACAAGTCAGCTAAAACGAGGCGGCGCTGCGCGATCTCGGGGATTAGCACGCCATATGATTGCGCGCGATCCTTTCCTTTTGATCTCTGCATTCCATCCGAAAGAGATATAACGAGGTAATATGTCCATCTGAATGAGATACGATGAGGAAACGTTTCCATTTGATGGGATATGGTGAGGAAATACTTCTATTAATATCATAAGAGATAAAAAGAATGGATTTTCTATTTCGTAGGTGCATGAAATTTTGCAAAATCATAGTCTAATTTGCTCACTGTTGGATTTGACATGGAGATTCACCCTCCTCTCCGTCGCCGCTGTCTCTCGCTGCGGCCGCCGTGGTTCACCTCTTTAGGGTTCGGTTCACCGGTTGCCCCGGGCTTAGAGGGAGGCCAAAGCGGCGGTGGGCGGCAGCGATGGCGCTGCCAGCGCCGCGGGATGGAGGAGGGCGGCAAGGGTGATGAGAAATGTTGAGGTTAGGAGACAGCGGCGACCGTCGGAGATGAAGGAGGAGGATGGCGCGGGGGCAGCTAGCCAGAGAGGAGGGTTGCCTTAAGTAGTAATTATCTAATGGTCATTAGAGCATGTACAATGGGCTTATGTCAGCCGTCTATAACATTTGCCACATAGGATTTTTGCTGACGTGGATGAAAGAGAACGAAGAGAGAGAATATTGCTATCTATAATCCTGCAGCCGACTGTAGCACCAAAACCAAGAAAAGCAATAAAGATTGTGTGTTGCCTGTAATCCTATAGCCGGTTGTATTATCACAACCCATTGTATGAGCTGTCTTTAGTGTTGTCTATAGGTGACATGGATAGTTGCTATAGACAGCAGCTGTCTATACCATTGTACATGCCCTTAGCTTCTTGATGACGCGGCTCAATTAGTATTTAATTGTTGTCGCATGCATGGGTGACATGTCAAGCAATTGCCTTTTGGATGACATGCACAAGTACTAGCTAAGCCCGCAACTTCGTCTGGTTGTATACTACGCCTTCAGTTCGGAGGTCGATGAAACCGGCGAGACCTAGGTGACCGTTCGACCTCGACGTCCCTTCCCTCAGCCTAACCCCACTCTTCCTAAACACCTTTGATCGTTTCCTGCTCTTTCCTTCCTTTTCTCTTTCCATTTAAAACTTCCGAAGCTAGAAACTGATGGGGAAATTATACACCACGGCAACGCATGCATCTAATCGAAGGCAAATGAACATGAACAGCACTCAGCGAACTGGGGTAGAAGGTAGAATATGTACTAGTTTACCTAGCTTAATTACCTTACTTGATTACGAGTCTAATGTAGGAGTGCTTCTGGCTCGTCGACGTTCGAAGCTAGTTCAGCTGCTGTAAAACCTCAATTTGCTTAAAGAAATTGGGAGCTCAGCTCCTGCTTCAGTTTGCTGGTAATCATCACTATGTAGCCTGCAGGACCCTTTGCTCTTCTTGCAAGAAACGTATAGATCCAACGCTTCTTTACTCCTCTGCTCCTACTATACAAGTAAGGAATACAGACTTGGGGCTATTTCTAAGGCTTAATGAAATTGGGAGCTCAGCTCCTGCTTCAGTTTGCTGGTAATCATCACTATGTAGCCTGCAGGACCATTTGCTCTTCTTGCAAGAAACGTATAGATCCAATCCAATGCTTCTTTACTCCTCTGCTCCTACTATCCAAGTAAGGAATACAGACTTGGGGCTATTTCTAGGCTTGTTTAAGCTGACGGCCAGGGTTCCACACGCCACAATAAGTTCGAAAAATCTTGCGGCATTCTAGTCTAAGGTATGCACAAATATCTTTGATTAATTTTATCTCAGTTTGACTGTTCACTCCTGACTAATTCTTCTCGGTGCTTCTAGTTCTAGGAAAGGAGTAATGGAGAGTAGTCCATGCAAATATTAACTTCTCGAGATGAATAATTTTCTTTGACTTTTCTGACATCTTCTATATATAAACAAATACGATTGTACAACAATATAGTACACATCAGTGATTCTAAAATCTAACGAGGTACATATATGTATTTATGCAACGACCTAGGAAAGAAGGCAACACGTGAGGATGGCCTATCCCCTACCTTGATAAAACTCATCAATATTAATCGCGGACTTACAGTAACCAATCATCAACGAGAGCAACCAAGCAGGCAAGAATTGTTTCTCTGATACTTCAATTATGTTACTTTTGGGGCAAAAAAACTTTTCTTCCCTGTAGTTTGTTTTCTCATGGGCATCGTCTTTTTAGGCGTGTACTAATATTGCTCGTATGATATTATTTATTTATAGGCCTAACACATCATTATGCATGTTCAGATATTTGGTCTTCTCGATACTGGGAATTGAAATGTTTAATGTGAAAATCTGGCATAAGTCCTGTAAATTTTTTGCATTTCAAGCAGGCCCAAAAAAACTAGCATAAGCAATATTAGTGCTTATCTATTTATACCTATACCTATACTAATTACACACGTTGAGAAATTTAATGTTAATAAAAAAACAAAAAAAATCTAATCATTCAACTTGTGTCGTTGAGTAACGACGGTTTAGATCTAAACTGATTCGTATGTGGCCTTACTATATTGCAAGCACCTTTTTTGAAGGGCTATATATATATTTAGAATGTCATTTTATTTATTTTTGGATTAAAATTATCTTAGTTTCCATGCTTTTACTTATATTTGGAAGTAAAACATTCCAGGTCCCTTCCGGAATTAAATTTTATTTCCAAATTTCTATTTTTATAATTATTTTCTATACAAATACTATTTGTAGACACTGAGAAATTCCCATGTCAATCTAGAAAAGAAAAAAAATCTAGTCATTCACCTTGTGGGACTGAGTAATGAAAAATTTTATTTTTGATTTTTTTGAATTATTTTCCAAATTAAAATACAAATTTATATCTTTGGAATTAAAAATTTTATTCCGAATTTATATTTTTGGAGTTATTTTATGAGTTAAAATATTTATATTTCATGACACTAATTTGGATATTATAGACTCCTTAGAAAATTTCACGTTAACCGACAAAAACAATAAGAAAATATAATTGTCAATATTTTGGGCCTAAGTTAAAACAGCCTAGAGCTAAACTAATCCCTACATACTCTAATTATATCACAAGCATCTTCTTTTACAGATATGTATTCCAAGTTTCTATTTTTAAAATTATTTTACTCTTGCTGAAATTCTCACATTAATCAACAAAGAAAATAATCTAATCATCAATCCGTTGGGCCTAAGTTATATATAATGGACTAGAAATAAACCAATTTCTACGGACTCTAATTATGTCACACACATTTTTTTTAGAGATATGTATTTCAAGTTTCTATTTTTACAATTATTTTAGACTTGTTTGAAATATTATAAATTAAAATTTACAACATTTATGTTTTACATTTGTGATATGTTTTGTCAATTTCAAGTTTGAGATTTAAACTTTTTAAATCTATGTTCTGTTATGTTTGAAAGTTTCATTTGATACAACATAAACCGAACATGATGATGTAATTTGTTTTAGCAAATTAGTTTTCGACCTTTTGAATTGAACATGTGTATTGGAATTAAATATTAAATTCAAGATAAATTTAGATTACGAGTTGAAATGATAAATATTTCTTGTTTCATTTATGATTCTTTTTTTAATAATAATTTTAAAAATTGAGTGTTGAATTTTCTTTCTTATATATTTTGTTAAACTCTGGTACTTACTTGATGGCAAAATCACAAGATACTTCTTATGACATTTTTTTTGTTGAACATACAAATGTGATGCTGTGTTGGTGAATGTTTCAGTGCTCTGCACGTTCATCCACTCTAAGTAGTGGAGGAGAAAAAAGTAGCCTTTGTCATGCATGATATGCGGTATTGTTATTTATATGCGAAGATGAATTTCATTATTATGCATACGCCACGCTGATATTTTATTACAACCACCAGGGAACAACGACGTGGGAAAACCAATTACAAATGGCAAAATTGCTACAATTATTCAATGATTGGGAAATCCAACTACTAGTTCTCTTTAGCTTCATGTTACAGGTGTTCCTCTTCTTTACTGGCGGCCTTCGACAGCGTACCACAAACAAGTTCATCATACTTGTAATTTGGATGGCTTATTTGGGAGCAGATTTGGTAGCTGTGTACGCCCTAGGCTTCCTCTCTCGACATGAGGATGTTGCCACTGGAAAGGATACATTAATGGGAACCCATCAATTGGCTTTCTTTTGGGCACCTTTCCTCCTCATTCATCTTGGCGGACAAGACACCATCACTGCTTTTGCCATTGAGGACAATAACCTTTGGTTGAGACATTTGTTGAATTTGGTGGTCCAAGCTACCCTAGCCTTATATATCTTTTGGAAATCAACCAGTGGCCTCAGCATGCGACTTATTGTTCCAAGTATCCTTCTATTTGTTACTGGAATAATCAAGTATGGGGAGAGGACATGGGCCCTGTGGTGTGGGAGCCTTGGGAGCCTAAGCACCACTGTAAAGGATACTTCTGTAATGCAGTCCTATGAAAAGCGACCCATTGAAAGGGATGCCTGTTATTCTGACATAATCTCCAGGGCTCTATATTCAATACAAGGTGTCCGTGATGTCTTTGCTGACCTTGGATTCTACCACCGCAGTCTCGATCTCAGGGGAGAAGAACAAAAAGTACATTCAGACATGTTGCCCAAGCTACTGGAGGTTGAACTTGGCCTGATGTACGATGACATCTACACAAAGGCCACGGTGATTCGGACAAAGGGTGGCATCATACTTCGGTGTATCTCACAGATATCCTTTGTAGCCGCTTTTGTGCTCTTCTTTGTAAGCAACAAACAAATGTATAATTCTGTTGACACTGCAATCACATATGCACTATTTACCGGAGGTTTTTCTCTTGAAGTTTGTGCAATATTTATCACCATGATGTCACCTTGGACTTGGGCGTGGCTGAAGCATCGAGAGCGTAGTGGGATGTCCAGGTTTCTTCTCTCCATTAATATTGGGTGGCAGAGAAAAATGCATTTGTGGTCAGATTCCATGGGTCAGTACAGTTTGCTGAACTATTGGGGAAAGAACAACAAGCCGCTGGCCAAGATCAGAAAGGTGGTGAATCTAGTTTGTGGGAAAAATCAAAAGCTCTGGTTATGTAAGCTGTTGTATACCAAGTTCGTCAAGGCGGATAAGGAGACCATGGGGTGCGTCGTCCGAAAAATTGTTGAGTATCGTTCAACTCAATCAAGTATGGGTCAGCAACTCCCAACTGTTTCTCCAGTACGGCAAATGATATTATCGCAGTCGTCCGAGGGTTTTGCACAAGTCATCGTCGGCTTGCACATTTACACAGAGTTTCTTTTGAGTAAGAATCCTTGCACTTCCGATGTTTCGGCCCGCGTGTGTGGGAAGATATCCAACTACATGATTTACCTTTTGGTCACACACCCTGAAATGTTGCCGGTAAAAAAAAACCAGCTGCCATTATTGCTTTATCCATCTGTGAATGGTAGGGACGACCTCATCAGGAGTCGCATAACTGAGATATTGGATATCATGGGTTTAACAGAGCTCACGATACCCAATATCTACACAGAAGCACATCTGTTGGAGATCCAAGAGGCGTGGATAGGGCTCCTCATCTACACGGCCGGCAAGTCGCGGCCGGAGGCGCACGCGGCGCAGCTGACCAGAGGAGGGGAGCTCCTCACCTTCGTGTGGCTGCTCATGGCCCACCATCTGCTTGGGGATGTCGGCCACAGGATCGAGCTTGCTGATATCTTTCATGTGGAGGGAGGAGAAGCAATCCATCCTGCTTCGCCGCTATATGACGCGACAAGTGATAAACTGCGTGCCTAATTATAGTAATCCCTGTCTACTTGTTATCACGAGTATACAAACCTATGTGTCCGTACTATTAAGTTGTTCTACATATGTATCTGAGATCATTATTGTAACAAGCAGTATCAATAAATTCATGCACACATGCACATTCTCCGTGTAATAATTCTCTGCAAACTTGCGACATATACAGCTCCCCATGTCAACTATTTGTTTTTAGTTTTAAACTAGCAAGGTGGCTCATGCACTTGCGTGGGCATCATCCTTAAAGCATGTTTAAATGGCTTGACAATATATATGTGATTTTTTTTTTTTTTTGGAAAACAGATGGTTGTAAAACTCCATTTGTGATATTTTTAATATTATATAATTTTAATTTCTAAATTTTAATTTTTATATGAACTGTATAGTAAGCCTAAATTAATATTTGTACACTCAACTTAACACACATATTTAAAACTTTATTACAATATTATGTAAATTATAATAGATATTTTTAGGTTTGGAATTTCAATTCAGAATCATCAATGTTTTTACGTTTGAATATATATATATATATATATTTTATTATCTTAAGTTATTTCTTAACTTTCAATTCTGAATTTATATATACTTGAATAGAAAAAAGTTTCCGAAACTACGTGGATCTTGAATTAATTAGCATATATAGCTTCGCGTTCTATTCTGCCTTTTTTTATATGAATATTTTTTTCAGTATTGCTGCATCGCTTACCGCACCAGAATCATGTTTCTTCTTTTAATCGCACATGAATGTCTACGCGTGAACAATTATAATTTATAAATGATGAGCTCACGGAAAACTACCTACAAAATTCTATTGTTCCAACTTCCGGACATGAAGTAGGAACAAAATGAAACTAGAACCAAGAGCAGCATTGTAACCAAAGCGAACACCATCGCTGTATATTAGAGTCAACTTGTAAGCTTTGCCTTAAGACTCTGAAATGGTGTATAGCACAGCTTAGCTGCGCGGGTCTTGAACAACATTCTGAAGCAAGCCAGCCTTACAAAACCGTTTCTTTGTTGTCATCGAATCACAACAGCATGTCAACTGTATATAAAGATACACCCTAAGGGAAGAAAAAAAATTAAAACTAATGTCAGTAATGTAGTACATATTCATATATATACACACACATGCTCGGGGAATTCTATTTCCATGTCTATTCGGTTTCCAAATAGAGTTTCCTAAAAACAGGATACATAGTTTCCTAAAAAACAGTATACAACCAACCTATTTGGTGCGGCTAACTAAGGCACGCAGGACCTTTCCTATTTTTGGTTCCTCTCGGATGGCATGTTTTGGTTCCTCACGGTTGGCTTTAATCCAGGAGCTTGTCTTTGTGTTTTTACCAAAAACCGAATCCTCCTTGATCGCATTTCTCTCATGTGCATGCAGCAGCTTTTCTTTGTGCACACAAACTTCTCCTTCTATCATTGAATCTTCAAACCTGAGCACAATCAAAATACTATTTTTAGGTAGTATAAAATTCTCGTTAAAATTAATGACATATTCATTAAAGAGTAAGTTCACCTAATCTTGTAGTTTCTTGGCACGTGCTCATGTAATTGGTCCAGTCGGCAACTCGATGCATATATCTGGAGCATTAGGTGGAGGAGAAGAAGGTGTCGTAGTGATGGCCTCATCATGACTTTTTTTTTGTTGAACATACAAACGCGATGCTGTGTTGGCGAATGTTTAGGTGCTCTGCACGTTCATCCACTCTAAGTAGTGGAGGAAAAAAAGTAGCATTTATCATGATATACAGTATTGTTATTTATATGCGAAGATGAATTTCATTATTATACAAACGCCACGCTGATATTTTATTACAACCACCAGGGAACAATGACGCAGGAAAACCAATTACAAATGGCAAAATTGCTGCAACTATTCAATGAGTGGGAAATCCAACTACTAGTTCTCTTTAGCTTCACATTACAGGTGTTCCTCTTATTTACTAGCGGCCTCCGACGACGTACCACTAGTGAGTTCATCATACTTCTAATTTGGATGGCTTATTTGGGAGCCGATTTGGTAGCTGTGTGTACACACCCTAGGCTTCCTCTCTCAACATGAGGATGCTACCACCGGAAAGGATACATTAATAGGAACCCGTCAATTGGCTTCCCTTTGGGCACCTTTCCTCCTTATTCATCTTGGCGGACAGGACACCATCACTGCTTTCGCCATTGAGGACAACAACCTTTGGTTGAGGCATTTGTTGAATTTGGTGGTCCAAGTTACCCTAGCCTTGTATATCTTTTGGAAATCAACCAGTGACCCCAGCAAGCAACTAATTGTTCCAAGCATCCTTCTATTTGTTACCGGAACAATCAAGTATCGGGAGAGGACATGAGCCCTGTGGTGTGGGAGCCTAAACAGCCTCGAGAACTCCACTGACCATGTCTATCGTATGCGACCCATTGAAAGGGATGCCTCTTATTCTGACATAATCTCGAGGGCTCTATATTCAATATCAGGTGTCCGTGATGTCTTTGTTGACTACTCTGGAATCCATGACTACAGACTCGATCTCAGGAGAGTAGTAGAAACAATACATCCAGACATGTTGCCCAAGCTATTGGAGATTGAACTTGGCCTGATGTACGATGATATCTACACAAAGGCCACGGTGATTCGAACAAGGGGTGGCATCATACTTCGGTGTATCTCACAGCTATCTTTTGTAGCCGCTTTTGTGCTCTTTTTTGTAAGCAACAAATAAAGGTATAATTCTGTTGACACTGCAATCACCTATGCACTATTTATCGGAGGTTTTTCTCTTGAAGTTTGTGCAATATTTATCACCATGATGTCATCTTGGACTTGGGCGTGGCTGAAGGGTCGAGAGCGGAGTGGTCTATCCAAGTTTCTTCTCGATATTAATATTGGGTGGCAGAGAAAAGGCAGTTGTGGTCAGATTCCATGGGCCAGTACAGTTTGCTGAACTATTTGGGATAGAATGATCAGCTGCAATCAGGTTTGTGGAAGCGACGTGTCATGGCCACGATTAGAAAGGTGGTGAATCTAGTTTGTGGAAGAAAGCAAAAGCTCTGGATCAGTAAGCTGTTGGACATCAAGTTCGTCGAGGTGGATAAGGAGATCATGGGGTGCATCATCCGGAGGGTCCGCAACTCTGAATCAAGTATGGGCCAGCAACTCCCAACTGTTGGTCCACTGCTGGAAATGATATTATCCGAGTCATCCGGGGTTTTTGCACTAGTCATTGTCAGCTTGCACGCATACATAGAGTTAGTTTTGAGTAGGTATTCTAGCACTTCCGATGTTTCGGCCCGCGTGTGCTGGAAGATATCCAACTACATGCTTTACCTTTTGTTCACACACCCTGAAATGTTGCCAGTCAAAAAAAAGCCAGCTACCATTCTTGCTTGATGCATCTGTGACTGCGGGGATCCTCGGCAACAACAGTCGCAGGGACGACGTCATCCAGCGTCGCGCAATTGCGATATTGGGTTCAACAGTGCCCTTTCCGGACTGCACACAAACACATCTGTTGGAGATCCAAGAGGCCTGGATAGGGCTCCTCATGTACGCAGCCCGCAAGAGGCGGCCGGAGGCGCACGCGGCGCAGCTGGCCAGAGGAGGGGAGCTCCTCACCTTCGTGTGGCTACTCATGGCCCACCATCTGCTTGGGGTTGCCATCGACAGGATCGAGCTTGCTGATATCTTTCATGTGGATTAACTATGTGTCCATACTATTGATATGTACGATGCATATATATGTTCCTGCGATGCATATATATAGCGTAGCCTGTTCTTGATATCTACCTGCGATCATTATTGTAAATTCGATGCACACATGCACATTCTTCGTGTAATAATTCTCCGCAAACTTGCTACATATATACAACTCCCCATTTCGACTATTTGTTTTTTTACTTTTAAACTAGCAAGGTGGCTCATGCACTTGCGTGGGCATCATTCTTAAAGCATATTTAAATGGCTTGATATATATATATATATATATATATATATATATATGATTTTGTTTTTTGGAAAACATATGGTTGCAAAACTCCATTTGTGCTATTTTTAATATTATATATTATCGCAGAGAGGATGCTCCCTCTGTCTTTGAATACTTGTCGCATGTGACCAAAACTTTCTTTCATCGAATACTTGTCACTTTGTCACCATGAGGCATAATTTCCCATAATGCTCCTATTAACGATACCTATCACCTTCACTTTTATACCATGTTATGCGCATTTGAGATACTATTGAAGGGCATTTTGATCACACTTCGGCAAGAAATTATTTATCTTGGTGATTGTAATATGGTCAAAAGTTTCAAGTGTTTAGAAATGAAGTGAGTAGATTATAACTTTGGGAGAAGAGTTGTCAATCATTTATAACCATCTTGTCATCTTTAAAAAAAAGCATCCTTGTTAGTATTAATTTGGCATCCATCTCCGATTCAGCCCACTGGGAAATGATTCCGGCAATCTTCCTCGGGAAAGGGGGATTTGGACTCGGAAAGGTTTTAAGAAGGAGTACGAGTTGGGTGGTGGTGGAAAATACGAGAGCTCAATGAAGAGTTAAAGTAATTGGGGGAAAAGGTAAGAACCCTAAAATCACCCATACAGTGAGTTTTTATAACCGCACGCTTGAAATGAAACACCGTAGACACTCAACAGTTGTCACCGCTTCAGGAATCGTCCCAATGGATAGATTTGTGAGAGTCGATTAGAATTCTTGAATTTGTCTGTTCGAGAAAACCGAGTCTGTCTTCACACCTCAAGCGAAATTGTCTTCTTGACCAAGTCTATTTCTGGTCAAATGTAACACAAAGTTGAAAAGGCTTTACTTCCGATAAACATACTGCGACCACTTCATGGTCGTAAGGTCCTCTACGACCACCACGTAGTCGTAAGATTTTCTACGACTACTTTGTAGTTGTAAGATTTCCAACAGTCTTCTTGACCAAGTATATTTCTAGTCAAATGAAATACATGTCGAAGAGTTTTTCCTTCGACCGTCATTTTACGACCACCTCGTGGTCGTAAAATGATCTACGACTCATTTCCCAAGTAAGTTACTTTCACTTGAAGCTGGGGAGCTGGATGACGAGGATCTAATAATTCTTATTTTTATCTATAATTGTTATTATAGGTAAATATATCATCATGCGGTTCTTAGGTATACTCATTATACTCATAAGGGAGAAGCCAACCAGGTGGTCCTAAGTCCTTCTACGATCATCCCCATAGTCGTAAGAATTCCTACGACTATCTCGTGATCGTAAGTTCTTCCATGATCACTCCTGGTCGTAAGTCCTTCTATGATCACCCCTGGTCATAAGTCCTTCTATGACTAGTACCCAGTTGTAAGTTCTTCTATGACTACTGTCGACGATCAAGACGTCGATCTTACGAAATGAATAGGAGAGAATGACGTGAAAATCCTGGGGAGATAATGGGACTGCTCTTTTACTAATATGAAGTGGAATTTACAGGGAATGCCTTCTGACTAGATGGTGAACTACTCCTGTTTACATTGAGAACACTGCTTACTATGCTACAATGTCAGACCAAAAACACAAATCTAATGTCTATGCTTTAGTCCGATCCAGGCCCCCCTTTGCTCTGTCCATGCTCCATCTTTAAATAGCTTTTGAAGAGGTGGCAGTTACTTTTGGAGAAGACGTCTGTTGTGAAGCGTTGCGACTGGTCGGAGCGGGATGACAGTTGATAGAGTATCAACCGTTCAGCGGTTGTATGTTTGTGAGATACTTAACTGCATGGTGGTTGTTCATCAGTGTCTCAGGATAAGAAATGTTGTGTGGTATAGAATATACGCACGTGTTCCATTCATCACACGGTAAAGAATATACCTGGAATCAATTCCAAACATCAGTTCATACCTTGTGTGAGCAGTTCCCTAGTCGGAGGTTAGGCATAGGACCTCGTCCGACCAGGGTACCCATTGTGTAACCTCTGGAATCTCTACGACCAGTGAGGTCGTGAACCTCAGAGGATACGACCATGAAGACGTATGGTCTTTTGTATTAAAAATAATACAAAGAGGTTTTAATTCTCGTCAGGTAGCCCCCGAACTTTAAATGAATAGGTCGTGTGAACACCTCTCTTCGGATGAAGTCGTATCGGGCAGACGCTTATTAAATGCAATGACATTTGAAGCGGTCTATATTCACTTTAAAGTTGAGAACTTGCCTTGGGAATCGAAGAGTTTTGTGTCCGTTGGAAAAAAGATTTTTCTCCGTTGGACTTTTGGGTAACTCCCGATTGCAGTTAGAAATTCTAAAGCTATAAAAACCCCTTTGTGGACTTCAGATTTTTACACTTCCTACTTTTCCTCTTCATCTCCTGAGTAGAAAAACTGCCTCCGACCTCTTATTCTTCAACCCTCCTTTCTTTCCTCGTTCAAAAACCCGACCATGTCGGACCAAATTACTAATTGGTCGGCTTCCGATTTGAGCAAGAAGAAACTTGAGAGCTTGGAGAAGATCAGGCTGCTTCCCGACAAGAATCTGATTTCTTCGAGGTCAGCGGCTAGAGAACATTCTCCGAGCAACGAAGATGGGGAAATTCCGGTTTTTCTCGTATATGTCGAATGCGGATTCAGATTACCAATTCACTCCTTCCTTCCTATAGTTTTGGAGTATTATGGAGTTGAATTGGTGAATCTTTCTCCCAATGCTATCACCAATCTCAGCATCTTCATCTATCTCTATGCAACATACTTGGGGATTCCCGCAGATTTGGATCTGTTCAAGTACTACTACAGGATGACGAAGTCTAGGAGGACGATCGGGACGCCTAGAGTGTGCACCTTGCGCCTCCATAACGGAAAAGCTAATGAGTACATCTTCATGTACTCAAAATCTTCGTGGTCGTCATGGAAGAAAAGTCGGTTCTATATGACGACTAGTAGGGTGCCCGTGCGTTGCAACGGAACCCTAAATCTTACACAAATACCTTACACAAATTGTTACACCAAAGCCCATTCAACGCAAGAACCAAAGCACCATACAAAGGGACCAAATTCTATTGCCATCTCTTACTCTATTTACCACTAATCGACACATGACATCCTTGTAGAGATACAAGTCGCTATGTTAACAGGTTTGTTGTTGGGGCTATGAAGTGTTCCTTTAAGAAGTTGCCATTGCAACGGTGCATTTGCATTATGCTTTCAGTTTATTAGTATCACATCTCAATCTGCTTCCTTATGATAAGAAGCAATGAATCTATATGTTGCAGACTTTTCGAACAGAAAATGCTGGTCCATAAGACCATTGGTTGGTTGGTTGGTTGGCAGTCGCAGTGTGTTATACAGTTCATCATTCAATGACAGAGTAATTAACTACTGGTTACCTCCAATTTGGATGTCTAATTGTTCTCCTCCCAACAAATGTAAAATCACGTTAAGAAAATTTGGCAAGATAGCACCATCTATAACTAAATAGCCGATTTCTTATTTCTTTCCTGATTTGACACTTGACAGTAGAGGATGAGTATTTTCGATATCGTCTCTACGAGTGACTATCATACAATATAGTATACAGACAATATTCAGAAGTAGAACACACCAGGATTCAGAACATGGTTCAATTCGATGGCCACACAATAAGACAATTTCAGCTTGAGGTTAACTTTAGATCCAGGATAAGAAAATGCCTTGGTAGCATTCTTGTAACTCAAATTAGCAATTTATGTCCGGCATTTCTAGTAGTGAAACCACATACTTCAAAACTCGAGGGGAAAAAAGGAGGCATGATTATTAGAAGCCTTTCTCAATCCATGATTGCTCTATGTGAGAATGTGAAATAAGCAAGCCCTTTTTGGACAATACATGGAACACGCACGAGTGGTGAGTCAGTAGTGGACTGATTAAGCAGTTTAAACAAAACAACAACAACACAGTAATAGGCAATTATTCCTTTCAGAAACTAAGATCCAAAAGAGGATGCACACTGGAACTGTATCTACTGAATAAGGTATAGTGTAGTTGAATGTTCAAATAGTACACAAACACAGAAAACATTGTGCGAGTCCCTGGTGTAAGGTAGGTTTAGATATTTAGAGATACTATATTGCATATTAGTCGAGACAAAATATTTTGATTATTAGAAATTGTTTAAAATAGTAGAACTGGCAAGGAACTTATGCAAAAATGTGATCAAACATAAATGCTCGTACCAAGAAATATTCTTTAACAAAAATGCATCCGGTGCATCTGTGTCTAATAGAATTCAGTCCAAGGGTATCTATAACAAATACAAGTGCAATTCATTGGTACATCACTCTGAGATAGAATGTCATAGTACAGGATTAACATACTTACTGATTTTAGCATTTGCTTTGCCTTGGTGTATTTCATGCCCATAAGGAAACCCGACAACGAAAAGTAACAACCTAATTTGCAAGGCTGGGCACCATTTCTGAAGATCCCATATACGAATGCAACAACACACCTGCTGGGAAAGGTCCAGTTTGCCTGCACGCAACCAAAATGCTGACACAACAAATGTACTATGTAACAATTATTTGTAGAGAAGTGATGAGGAGCTACATGACATTCGCATTAGTGTACTGGAAGTGTGGAACCTATACTCAATATGACATTTGTTACCTAAGACGAGCAAGATTCTCGAGGTTTTGGTTATCTAAATTATGAACATTTTCTAAACCTTACTTACAAATTGACGTATGCCATATCATGGACAATCTACCGCAAGAATTTCAACTTAAGCAAACATGCTATCCTGCACTGCCATACATAAATAGATAAGCATACTGGAAATAACAAGGTAATAAAGAGGAAATATCCATGTCTTACTTCAAGATTTTAAGATCGCCAAAGGCACGCATACGATGAACGAAACGGGTTTGTTCGATTCATGAAACACTAAACAACATGCATTATATTTAATATCCATGATGCACTTCTAAAATTTCTTTGTGGAGTTTACCAACACTATGTTCACGATAGACATTATATTTTCCTTTCGCTAGCCACAAACAGAATAGTTCTTCACATTTCATCTTTTCCTTCCAAAGATTCAAATTAGTTAAGATAAGATAACATAAACTTGAGAACCTAGGAGACAAAATGTCACCCAGAGTACCCAAAATCACAATTGCAACATATAAAACAACCAAAATCCAAAAATCAACTATTATTGCAATTTAGCCAAACAATCAATGTGACATTGCATAAATGAAGTACAAATCAACTCTAGACAATAATCAAGTTGGATGGAATGACTAAAAATTTACAATTATGTTCCACCAAGTTAATGAAACCCATGCCATGACCAAGTGCAACAATCTCTGAAGTCGGGTATGGATCACAATCCATATCAAAAGGCATAGATGGAGCACTTAATAAAAATTAACTATAGAAACACCTATGGGTTGCTTTTCAAAGAGACCATACAAAGATAATTACAGGCTATGGAGAAAAATGGCGCATGCTAGCGTAAGAAATTATCCAACTGCTATCACAACTTGGCTGTAAAGTAAAACCATTGAGTGCTATGGAGTAAAACTTTTCTTACTCGCACAACAAGATAATAGTTACAGGACAAATGCATCACTGAGTGCTGAGCACACAAACAAACAATTGCTACGATGGCACTTGGAAAGGTAAAGAGATTACCTGATATGAATAATGATTATGAAGATCAATGGAAGACAAGAAGCAGGTCTGTGTTGGAACTTGTATCATTCAATAATGGGTTTAGATAGAGAAAATAATAAAAGTTGCCTTAACACAATGAGAGTATCATGAAACTCCCAGATTAATATTAACTATATGCGTTTTAGATTATGTGGCCGTAGGAATGAGTAAACAACAACCTTAGAGTATGAAGGATGGGCTACAAATTCTGTAATTCCCCGTTTGGCTGCCAAGAATTTGGCATGGAATCCTTGAATTGGAATTTAATTCCAAAAGTTAGGTTGTTTGGCTGCCCCATGAAATTGGAATAAATGATCCTGCATAATTCCACCCAGATTTGAAACAACTAAAAAGGGGAGTTACTAATTCTTTGCCCACCCAAAAGAATCGTGTGGATTTGAAACTCATCAACCCTTCCTAGTCACGATCCTGACTCTTCTCCTTCATGATGCGACCCCGCAAACTCCACCGCGTGTCCCTTCCGACCATCGCGTGCCTACTCTGCATCAGAGAAAGGCAGTGAAAGGAGACAGGATAGGAAAGGAAAGAGGGAAGCGATGGCATCGCTCGTGGGCTGGCACCACAGCGGCTCTGGCGCACTCACAAGGGATGGTGGTTAGTGGGCACTTGACGTGGGTGTCGAGGGCGCACAGGAGTTTGCCTCTACCAGCGAGGGCGCACAGGAGTTTGCTGCTGCCGGTGAGGTGACGTGACCTGGGGAGAGAGATGACGCATTGAGTCCATGGGATTTGGGGCCATCAGGGAGACTGAAGTGAGGAAGAAGAAGAGATGGAAGAGTTGCTACTGGTGGACGGCCGGGGGTTCGCGGATGGGAAGTGGAGGAGAGGAGAGGCGGCGAGGTGAGAGAGATGGGGCTGAATTGATGGGAGCAGATCGAGGTTTACCTCGGCGGAGGGAGGCGGTGTAGAGCGGGCGGAGCTGACCGGAGGTGGGGACGAAGGGAGGCAGCATCGGTCAGAGGCGTTGGGCGGCGTCGAGAGAAGAGCCGGAGGTCGGCGCCGGTGGGAGGAGGCGACGGCCGGCACGCAGCGGCGCAGCATCACTGAGTCAGGCAGACTCGGGGAAGAGCAGAGGGGATTTGGGGGAATGGAGAAGAGGAGAGTGGATGGAGGTGGTTGGGGGGTGGGTTTGCGACTGCGGCGGGATACAGGGGAGGCGACGGTTGGAGGGGAGGAGGCGACGGGCGACGGTTGGAGGGGAGGAGGTGGCGGAGACTTCTGCGAGGGGGGACGAGGTGAGCGCAGAATACGCGAGGAGGTGGACGATCGCCCGCTGGCGCGGGGTGGTGGGACGATAGAGAGAGGGGTCGGGCGACGGTTTCAATGGGAGGAGATGGGAGACAGGAGTGACGGGAGACCGGGAGTGAAGAGAACAAAAGATCTAACGGCTCGCGTCGTACGAAGAAAGATGAATCTAACGGCTCATGTTGCACGAAGGAGAACGGACCACCACCAATTCGTATTTTTAAGTAGTAGAGATCACGAAGAAAGACAGCCTTTATTATTCTGGTAAGAAGGCGGTCGAGAATCCAAGATGGTGCTCCTCCACGGAGAAGGAGGGAAAGATAGAAAGATGGGCCGAAGCTATTAAGCTTCTTAGTGTCAGAGGCCTAACATCCTGACACATGGTGAAGGATTTTTTCGTGCGCCGGATTAGTCCTTTGAAGGCCCGAGCATACCCGATGCTCTGGTATATTGGTCATGATTTTACGACCAAAGATTTCAAAGAGGGTAAGCTCTGAGTGATTCTGACCAGTTTGTCTGTATTAGTTGATTACTTCTGTATCCTCAAGTCTCTTGTTTACCTTTACAGCTTTATCTTCTGACGAGATTAGAAGCCGGATCAAAATAATCTGTGCCGGAGAGCCTGGCGATAAGGCTAGTTTCCCTCGGATCTTAGCGGTCATTTCTGCCAAAGAGAGAGCGGAGAGACTTAAAGTAAGATTATCAACTATACTTTTTTTCCTTTGCTGTATAAATTATTTCTGATCGGTATACCATAAATCCTTTTTGATGTGTAGTCGGTTGGGTTGAGGATCAACGAGGCCACTGAAAGTTGTGAACCGATTGATGATCCAACCACCCCTACGACCATACAGGATGTCAGCCTTCCAGAGGTAGGTAACCGAACATAAATGATGTTTTTGACGAATGATTTTCATCGCCTAATTATCTTTGATGATTTATTTAGGCGGTTGTCGTACACTCCAGCAAGGTCGCTAAGGACCTGCCAGTGGCTACTGAAGCTACTATTTTGGAGGTCGACGAATCTACACCCACTGACCTGGCGACCATGGACCTTATCCTTGATCAACTGGTCGTGGATATTGCTTTTGATTTTCAATCAGTGGATGTGAAAGATCTAATCAACCCTGCCGGTTCAGAACAGGTGAAATTGGTTGAGAAGAAAAAGAAAGCCAGCGCAACGGATTTTACTCCGATGCGTTACAAGGTTAAACTCAAAAAATCGATCAGGTATGTCTAAATGAAGAAGTCATGTACATACATACCTTGAATATTTTCGATATGTTGGAACCTTGATCTTCCTTACTTTCTTCTTTTGTAGATCTTCTGGTGTTCCAGTCGTCTCCGACCTGAACACTCCTCAGGAAAAGGTTCCTGGGAAGAGGTGGTCGTGGAGGTTCCTGATCAGGACGCTCCTCAGGCTAAGACTGGAGAGGATGAAGTGGCTGAAGAAGCCCCCGAGCAGGTATCGGTACCGACATCTGCTCAGGATCCATTAGTGATTCTCACTCCGTCTCCGGAGGTAGTCATCCCCGGAGATCCCCAACAGGTTCCACCTCCCCTTGGAAATACTCCTCGGGCTAACAAGTTCCCTTTTTCCTCCCGATTTATCGAGGATAAGGAACATGATGAGGCCTATGGAAAGATATCGGACCGTCAAGTCGAGATGGGTCCAGATATGATTTTTGCCGAATATAATGACGTGGCAATTCGGATAAGTATTTTACGACCATCTTCATAACTCTTTCTCTTAAAGTTTTGTGGAAAAACTTATCAAAGAAAGGGACTTATTTTTGTGGCATACCTTCGGAAGTGTGCTTTGTGGCTTAAAGGCGATCTGAAGTGTGGGTACATTGGTACACCCCTGCAGGGTTAAAACTATTCGAATAGCCTCGTCCTAGGTTATGGACACGCTTGGGTAAGCTTTTCAAGAGTTAGACTACAACCTTTTAATTAAAACTTGATGGGTGGTACGAATCGGGGATTCGTGCTATGTTGTGGTGGCTATTGGGATAGTCACTTCCAGGTGGTTACTTGTATGTATCTTTATTTCACTGTTATGTTGACAACAAAACAGATTTGCAAACTTGCTTTTAAATGTATTACATTATTGCAAATAAAGTTAGCTTTGTGCAAAATAAGACATACAACCTCCACCTAAAGAAGCTTGCATGTAGTTTATGAATAGGTCTGCTATTCCACACGCGACCTTATGAGTACCTTTGTGTACTCAGTTATCTTGCTTAAATGTATTTGTTGCAGAGGAAGAAGGTGAGCTTGAGGGCCCTCACTTTTTTGAGCTGTGTTGTGGTAGTCTTCGGGGCGACTAGCTTGGCGGCTCGGTCGGTTGCCTTGTGGGTTGTGTTGGCTAACCGGTCGACTTTTGTTCTTAGCCATCATATGGCGCTTTTGCTTCCGCTGTCATTCTTGTATATTGTGCTATTTGGCCGGTCGGCTCTTTTGTAATAACTTTACCTTATGTATGTCTTTGTGGAACTTAGTGTTAAATGTTGTATGGAAATGATGTATAATTTTGTGATGATGAGCATGTGCTGCAATTCTGGGAAGCACATGTCCATCGAGGCTTAGGATATTTGATTAGTAACGCTAGAACCATATGGAGGTTAAGTGTTACTAGTTAAATATTCCGGGTCCTTACAGAGTTGGTATCAGAGCCATACTGACCGTAGAAACCCCTAGCTTGGTCGCCTTTAGAATATTTTGAAAACCTATGTTCAAGTGTCAAAAAGGTTTATAAAAAATTAAGTAAGTTTTCAGACTTTACTCCTTACCTGTCTTAGTTTGCTCATCTCACCTTACTCTTGATTAAGTTTTGAAAAAGTTGTCCCTCTCTTCCTTTCAAAAGCTAGCTATTTATCGATTAAGTTTGGTTTGGGAGAACCATGAGTGTTGTAATTTGAAGGGTTGGCTGTCCATTAGTGAGATTGGGAGCTTCTGGAACAGGAAGTTTCGGCCAGGAGCTTAAAGGGGCAGATTTGGATAGCTAGCTAGTAATTAGTATAGGAGGTAGGAAATGAGAGGTTAATTCAACTAAAACTTGAGGGAATAAAAGGGTAAGAAGTGATATGAGTTAGCTAAATACCTAAAGCTCTATTAGGTGATTATACCTCGGTTTTGGGCTGTTTAGAGTAGGGTTAAGTTCTGAAATTTTACCTTCCTAAACGATTACTCGTTCTTTCCATACGGGTTATTCGTTTCAGGAAGTTGATTTGGTGACTTATGGTCTTATGCTCTCTTATGGTTATTCTTTGGTCATTTTAATTGAGTTTGGATTTCCGTGCTTTTGGGTCTCGAACTGTACCTAACTTATCTTAATGAAACAGGATGGCTGGGGGGACCCATAGTGGTCGGAATCAGCCGGGTAGTCCCGGTGAGGAGCTTCCACCTCCTCCGACCATGGCTGAAGTCCTCATGCAGATCGAACGCAACCGTTCGGAGGACCGCAGGGTGTTGGAGGTTATCGCGAGGAACACCTCCACTCCCTCTGGTGCCTCTGGATCCGGAGGGGGTGGTCATCAGTCTCGTGGGGGACTTGCGGAGTTCCTTCGCACGCAGCCTCCCACCTTCTCCCGGTCCGAGGATCCCCTAGACGCGGATGACTGGCTGCGTCTGGTTGAGCGGAAGCTCAACGTTGCTCAGTGCCAGGAGCAGGAGCGGGCACTTTTCGCATCCCATCAATTGGAGGGTGCGGCAATTAGCAATGGATTTTAGCAAGCAATTCAATACTAACACCGTCCACAGATCACAATAACGTAAAAGTAACGACATGGCAAGCACAGATATTTAAACCCTAGATTGTAAGGAGGATAATAGTTCAAGAATCAAGCAATACCAATTAAACGAAGGCTATTGAATGAATAAATGAATTTCAACAAATCATCTAGAATTATTCAATGCCTATCTTGTCCTAAAGAAATAAACCATCATGCTAAGGCAAAGTTTTCTCATGGCAAATTAGTGTATGTAGTGTTCCAAGTGCTAACCCTTCCCAAGTGAAGCATCGTCAACGATCATCTAAAAACAACATTAGAGCAAGGGTGAGTCCATGACTCAGTAAGTACAATAATAAACAATGAACATTGCTTAAATAATAGTACACAATATCATCATTAAGTACTTTTCTTTATTCTCATGCTCAATCATTCAATTCTCTTTCTTTATTCATGTACACAATCATCAACTACTTTTCATTCCATGCATCTCTATACTACACGTCCACATACACTTCTTTTGCGTATACTGGTATAGCATGAGTGTTCACCTGTCGATGACACACTCTCAAGTCCGTCCTCCTCAAGGATCGGGGACCTCCTCCACTCCCGTGGAGTTGTGATCAATATGGTCACCTTTCAGATGCAATGATGCTTATGAATGCACAATTATTCATAGTTTCCTCAATATTGCCATTGTCCAACAATATCATATCCAACAATAAGGAATAAATAATGACTATTAACATTACTTGTAATTAAATAAGTAAAAGCACAACAATATAATGGTAATAAATGGTAGAGCATACAGTGATCAATCAATGAACAATGTCTACCATGCACTCGCCTCTTCTAGTAGCGAGGAACAGTTTGATTAGATTCTGACCACAACCCCGATGCCACTCCTACAGTAAACACCAAACCTCAAAACAAGCTACAACGATAAAATAATAACAATTAACGACGTAGCTCCTACACGTTTTCCCCAACCGCAACACTCTCCCTTTACCGATCAGCCACACCTAGCTGACCTGGCACTAAAACAGCGACGGTTTCCGAACAGTAGTCTTCCTAAAATCATATCTCCTGTTCTACCCAACCAAAATTCGTGTTCTTGGACTCTCTAGAATCCTTAGAAAGTTATCTACACTTTTCATGTAGAGCGAAAACCCTAATTAGTCCATTTACTAATTTTAATCTACAATCTACCAATATGTTGCCAAAAGACGACAACTCTATAGGCAGCAGGCTTACAAAATTCATAACTCGAAAATCACTCGTTCGCTTGACATGATTAAAAATTATATGGAAAGCTATCAAAATTCTCTAATTAACTAGGAGATGACATTCCCAAAATTCGCCGTTAAGGTACCCGAAAAAATTGTACACAGAACAACAGACTAAACCAATCTTACTGTTTGATTTTCCCCGATTAGAAACATGCTAATTCTTTCTTCTAATCTTGATTCTTTGACCCCTAATTAAATTAACACAACAGAGAAGAAAAACAGATCGTTACCCCAGAGACCGCGACGAGGAACACCGATCTCCCGCACGATTCTCTCTCTTTCTTCCTTCTCTTCCTCCTTCCTTGCTGGCCTTCTCCCTCTCCCTGGTTCTTTCTTGCAGCAGTAGCACAAAACATCCCAGCAGCACACGCTACAACATCTCCCCTCTCCCCCTCTCTCACTATTGCAACACTCATGAACAAGTGCAAACAAGGAAGCAAATTTATCTAGTAGTTGCTCGTAGCAGCATGCAGATTTTCCCTTAGCCTCTATTTCTCTCTCCCTTCACTGTGGCAAGCAACATGCATGCATACAAGGAAGCAATTGCTAGGAACTATTATCTAGTTGATGCATGCATGCAGGCAACACGCCACGCAAAGGGCTGGGCGGCGCCAAAGCCGATGGCCAACACGTGCTGGCGTCACGCGAGCGCAGCGAAGAGGCAAACCCTCACGCGCACAGGAACTGGCCGCACGTGGCGATGGCGACGTGCTGGCACCACGCGCTCGATCAGCAGCGACGCGTGCCGGCGGCTGGTGCTCCCGAGTGCGGCTGCTCTGGCGGCGCACGGGAAAAAAACAAGGGAAAACCACTAGGGTTTGATTTCTGGATATTTGGAACACCTAATCCCCACGTCCCCCTTTTACCATGGCACAAAACAACCCGTATCACAAAAACAACTGTCTAAAATTCCAAAGCATCTCGTTTTCATGTATCTTTTTTGTTTAATTACGTACTGGTCCTTAAGAGGGTTAAATTTCAGAACATCCCATTAATCCCTTTCGCTCTCTCTCTAAAACGTTTCGGGGTATTATATATTCTCTGGAATAATTGCACGTAATGTGTCATTATCTCTGACAAGTAACTGCCAGGCGACGTAAAGAAATTACTACTCCGGTGATTACTACCATTAATACGTCTGTTATATGAAATAATGAGGTGCCTCTTGACCTAAAAGAACGATTACCTCTTCGCACGCTATATAAAGGCTGCAGTTAGAGACAATGAGGATGCACGACCGATAGACAGACACAATCAGCAACACGCAATCAGGAAGAGTACAAACCTTAGTCTTTTAACTTATTATAACCACAATACTAAATACAATACACACAAGAGTAGGGTTGTTATTTTCTCCCGAGAAGGTCTGAACCTGTATAAAAATTCCTGTGTCGTTTTCTCTGCGTGATCAATTGTGGAGATCTCCCGAATCAAACAATCTTTACGTAAGATCGGTTCTAAAACACCGACAACACCCATCAAGTCTTAAATCAGGGTTTCTCAACACTCCCTATTGGGTGAATGCCGTCATGCACATGTCTCATTAAAAACTCCTCACAAAAACCCAGTGGAAAAAATGGATCAGAGAAAAGAGTACATTGCATCCGCAAGCTGTATTGCATCGTTGTCTCGTTAAAAACCTTTATATGAGAAATCTTCAGGAAAAACTCACTAAGGGAAAAAGAGTGCAAACCTCTCTACCTTCTGGATTAATATTCAAGCAGGATTAAGGTAAAACTTTAGAACCATAAGTGGATTATGATTCAAGGGATTCTCCTCTTGATCCCTGCAACTCTCCAAGCCGCTTCATTCCAATACCACGAACGCATCGTTGGAAACTGGACGTAGGCAAGGACTTAGTGAATAAATCAGCCAGATTTTCGTAAGATCTAGTTTGCAGGATCTTCACCTCATCGTTCTTTTGGAGTTCATGAGGATAGACGAATTTGGAAGCAATATGCTTCATGTATTACTTTTAACATAACACATTTGCACTGGTGCAACACAAGTAGCATTATCTTCATAGATAATTGTGAGGTATTGGCGGTGTTAATGCCACATGACTTCTGGATATAGCTAATCACACATCTGAGCCAAACACATTCACGTGAGACTTCATATAGTGCAATAATTTTTAAGTGGTTGGTAAAAGTAGCTACCAAGGTCTGTTTAAATTACCGCCAAGGGATGGCTGCACCACCATATAGAAATGCAAACTCAGTCTGAGATTTGGCACCGTGAGGATCAGACAGATAGCCAGCATCCGTATATCCCACCATGGTCAAGTCTTGGTTCTTCCGAAAAAACAAGTCAAGATTTTGTGTACTTTGAAGGTATCTGAGAAGAGTCTTAACACCAACTCAATGTTTTCTAGTTGGAGCTGTACTGTGTCTAGCCAATAAGTTAACTGCAAATGCAATATCAGACCTGATGTAATTCGCAAGGTACATCGGTGCTCGAAATGATACATCAGTCACAAAGGGTCTTTATCCATGCGAGAAAGCAACAGGAAAAGTAGAGCTAGATCAAGCGCGCATGCAGGAAGTTTGGACACTGTTGGCCCCCTATGCATTCAAAATTCCAAGTGTAGTCCTCTCTCGTCGAAAATTCCAGTTTTAGCTCCCTGCCCGCTGATGCTGCGCTTTGGAAACGCAACAACTAGCTGCTGCGCCCGGGAAACGCAGCAACTAGCTGTTGCGCCCGGGCCGCTTATAAGCGAGGTGCTGCGTCCGGGCCCCTTTTTCTTTGAGGTTGCTGTGGCATGGGACAGCAGCAAGCTTCCTTGCTGCGTTTGGGTGGCGCAGACCTCCTAGTCTGCAAGCACTGCGCAGCAGAGCACCGCCGCTTTGCCCGGCCGCAGTATGTGGGCTGCTGCGTTGCCCGGGCGCAGCATGCGGGAGCATGGGGCCAAAAACGGAATTTCCTACCTACGGAGGCTAGATTTGGGATTACAATCTACTGGAGGGCCAATAGCGTCCAAACTTCGCATGCAGATGCAGAGGGGCGGCAGCAAATTTTTTTTGGCGTAGGACGGCAGGGCTCAAGGTGCAGGCGACAAGATGTGCTGAACAGAGGGGTGTCGGCTAGGGTTTTGGGGCTGCTGCCCCCTGCACCACTTTAAGGCCAGCCTGCCCCCCACTTGAGCCAAGGGGCCATGGCCCGAAGGCGAGCAGTTTTTATTTTTAAATCTTTTTTTAAGAAATATTTTAAAGATAGCCTCTTCTTAACCTTATTTCCAATTCTAACCCCTTTGGTCACGCCATGACCCGTAGCGTGACCAAACTGTGCTGTCACGCCACCTACCACGGCGTTATCAAACCTACCAGATAACCCCCTAAGACAACACGCGTCCGTGTTCGGGCTAAGTCTTGTCACTCCAAGAGGAGTGGCGTGACAACACTCATTTGCCACGCCAAGATCCGTGATGTGACAACGTGCTTTTGTCATGCCACGCATGGTGACGTGGCCAAAGGGGTTAGAATTGAAAATAAAGTTAAGAAGATGCTATCTTTAAAATATTTTTAAAAAGGATTAAAAATAAAACTGCTCCCTAAAGGCCCAGTTTCTTTTCTCCATCCTAAAAATATGGAATTCCACTACAAATTCTATTTTATTTTATTTTATTCTCTAAGGTTAAGCGAGATATTACTTATATACAGTGAGGCTTCTAGTTACAGCAGAGGAGATGTAGGTACCTTCAGCTTCAGAAAGGAACAAATCGAGGAGACGGGCGACATGAGAAAAGCAGAGCATCTATCTATAGTTTTATTGCTCTTCTTCCGAGAAATGTATCAAAGGACAGTCAGCATCTCGAGCTTCTTCACTCCTCTGCTCCTACAAGAAAGGAACAAAGACCAGTCGAAGCATCATCCATTCATCTATTACAAGTCAATCATAGATTCTTCCCCGGTGCTTTCAGGAAAGGATTGACTACTATCCATTTATATGGCGGTACGCCGGTATGGCCTGAATTTTGACCGTGTCGTTAATTATCCTCTTGCAGACATCCACATGGGCAGGCACGGCCGCGCGTTGCTGAGGAGAAAATTCAGAAATATAATATGACCACAGGGTTGTTTGTTACCTTACATGGAGGGAGTACTAATTAAGCACAGCACTGGATTTGTTAAAAGCTTATTGCAGAAGGGCATCTCGTTACTCTTTGCTCTTCATAATTGAAAGGACAGCATCTCTACAAAGGCTACTTCTTTACTGCGATTCTGCTCCTACAAGAGGGAGGAATGGAGTGAGGACCGTTTCTATGCATGTGAAGGAGCGGCATCATACTTGGGTGCATATCTCAGGCATAGTTTATGGTTGCTCTAGTGCTCTTTGCTGTTAGCAACAACCAACCACACAACAGAGTTGACATAGCAATCACCTACACATTATTTGTAAGAGGCTTTTTTTTCCTGGAAGTTTGTGCAATGTTTATGATGTTTATGGTTAAATTTGCTCACCGTTGGATTTAACGTGGAGATCATGCTCCGGCCGGCCGGCGCCCTCCTCTCTGCCACCGCCGGGTTCACCTGTTCAGGGTTTGGGTTCACCAGTTCCCCTCGGGCTTAGAGGGAGGCTAGGGTGGCGGTGGGCTGCCAGCGCCACGGGACAGAGGAGGGCGGTGGATTCCCGCAGATTTGGATCTGTTCAAGTACTACTACAGGATGACGAAGTCTGGGAGGACGATCGGGACGCCTAGAGTGTGCACCTTGCGCCTCCATAACGGAAAAGCTAATGAGTACATCTTCATGTACTCAAAATCTTCGTGGTCGTCATGGAAGAAAAGTCGGTTCTATATGACGACTAGTAGGGTGCCCGTGCGTTGCAACGGAACCCTAAATCTTACACAAATACCTTACACAAATTGTTACACCAAAGCCCATTCAACGCAAGAACCAGCACCATACAAAGGGACCAAATTCTATTGCCATCTCTTACTCTATTTACCACTAACTGACACATGACATCCTTGTAGAGATACAAGTCGCTATGTTAACAGGTTTGTTGTTGGGGCTATGAAGTGTTCCTTTAAGAAGTTGCCATTGCAACGGTGCATTTGCATTATGCTTTCAGTTTATTAGTATCACATCTCAATCTGCTTCCTTATGATAAGAAGCAATGAATCTATATGTTGCAGACTTTTCGAACAGAAAATGCTGGTCCATAAGACCATTGGTTGGTTGGTTGGTTGGCAGTCGCAGTGTGTTATACAGTTCATCATTCAATGACAGAGTAATTAACTACTGGTTACCTCCAATTTGGATGTCTAATTGTTCTCCTCCCAACAAATGTAAAATCACGTTAAGAAAATTTGGCAAGATAGCACCATCTATAACTAAATAGCCGATTTCTTATTTCTTTCCTGATTTGACACTTGACAGTAGAGGATGAGTATTTTCGATATCGTCTCTACGAGTGACTATCATACAATATAGTATACAGACAATATTCAGAAGTAGAACACACCAGGATTCAGAACATGGTTCAATTCGATGGCCACACAATAAGACAATTTCAGCTTCAGGGTTAACTTTAGATCCAGGATAAGAAAACAGCTTGGTAGCATTCTTGTAACTCAAATTAGCAATTTATGTCTGGCATTTCTAGTAGTGAAACCACATACTTCAAAACCTGAGGGGAAAAAAAGGAGGCACAGATTATTAGAAGCCTTTTCTCAATCCATGATTGCTCTATGTGAGAATGTGAAATAAGCAAGCCCTTTTTGGACAGTCACATGGAACACGCACGAGTGGTGAGCTGGTAGTGGACTGATTAAGCAGTTTAAACAAAACAACAACAACACAGTAATAGGCAATTATTCCTTTCAGAAACTAAGATCCAAAAGAGGATGCACACTGGAACTGTATCTACTGAATAAGGTATAGTGTAGTTGAATGTTCAAATAGTACACAAACACAGAAAACATTGTGCGAGTCCCTGGTGTAAGGTAGGTTTAGATATTTAGAGATACTATATTGCATATTAGTCGAGACAAAATATTTTGATTATTAGAAATTGTTTAAAATAGTAGAACGGCAAGGAACTTATGCAAAAATGTGATCAAACATAAATGCTCGTATCAAGAAATATTCTTTAACAAAAATGCATCCGGTGCATCTGTGTCTAATAGAATTCAGTCCAAGGGTATCTATAACAAATACAAGTGCAATTCATTGGTACATCACTCGAGATAGAATGTCATAGTACAGATTAACATACTTATCGATTTTAGCATTTGCTTTGCCTTGGTGTATTTCATGCCCATAAGGAAACCCGACAACGAAAAGTAACAACCTAATTTGCAAGGTGGGCACCATTTCAAGATCCCATATACGAATGCAACAACACACTGGCTGAAAGGTCCGTTTGCTCGACGCAACTAAAATGTCGACACAACAAATGTACTATGTAACAATTATTTGTAGAGAAGTGATGAGGAGCTACATGACATTCGCATTAGTGTACTGGAAGTGTGGAACCTATACTCAATATGACATTTGTTACCTAAGACGAGCAAGATTCTCGAGGTTTTGGTTATCTAAATTATGAACATTTTCTAAACCTTACTTACAAATTGACGTATGCCATATCATGGACAATCTACTGCAAGAATTTCAACTTAAGCAAACATGCTATCTGTACCTGCCATACATAAATAGATAAGCATACTGGAAATAACAAGGTAATAAAGAGGAAATATCCATGTCTTACTTCAGTATTTCCAGAAGATCGCCAAAGGCACGTACACGATGAACAGAAACGGGTTTGTTCGATTCATGAAACACTAAACAACATGCATTATATTTAATATCCATGATGCACTTCTAAAATTTCTTTGTGGAGTTTACCAACACTATGTTCACGATAGACATTATATTTTCCTTTCAGTTAGCCACAAACAGAATAGTTCTTCACATTTCATCTTTTCCTTCCAGTATTCAAATTAGTTAAGATAAGATAACATAAACTTGAGAACCTAGGAGACAAAATGTCACCCAGAGTACCCAAAATCACAGTGCAACATATAAAACAACCAAAATCCAAAAATCAACTATTATTGCAATTTAGCCAAACAATCAATGTGACATTGCATAAATGAAGTACAAATCAACTCTAGACAATAATCAAGTTGGATGGAATGACTAAAAATTTACAATTATGTTCCACCAAGTTAACAGAAACCCATGCCATGACCAAGTGCAACAATCTCCTGAAGCTGGGTATGGATCACAATCCATATCAAAAGGCATAGATGGAGCACTTAATAAAAATTAACTATAGAAACACCTATGGGTTGCTTTTCAAAGAGACCATACAGCATAATTACAGGCTATGGAGAAAAAATGGCGCATGCTAGCAGAAGAAATTATCCAACTGCTATCACAACTTGGCTGTAAAGTAAAACCATTGAGTGCTATGGAGTAAAACTTTTCTTACTCGCACAACAAGATAATAGTTACAGGACAAATGCATCACTGAGTGCTGAGCACACAAACAAACAATTGCTACGATGGCACTTGGAAAGGTAAAGAGATTACCTGATATGAATAATGATTATGAAGATCAATGGAAGACAAGAAGCAGGTCTGTGTTGGAACTTGTATCATCCAATAATGGGTTTAGATAGAGAAAATAATAAAAGTTGCCTTAACACAATGAGAGTATCATGAAACTCCCAGATTAATATTAACTATATGCGTTTTAGATTATGTGGCCGTAGGAATGAGTAAACAACAACCTTAGAGTATGAAGGATGGGCTACAAATTCTGTAATTCCCCGTTTGGCTGCCAAGAATTTGGCATGGAATCCTTGAATTGGAATTTAATTCCAAAAGTTAGGTTGTTTGGCTGCCCCATGAAATTGGAATAAATGATCCTGCATAATTCCACCCAGATTTGAAACAACTAAAAAGGGGAGTTACTAATTCTTTGCCCACCCAAAAGAATCGTGTGGATTTGAAACTCATCAACCCTTCCTAGTCACGATCCTGACTCTTCTCCTTCATGATGCGACCCCGCAAACTCCACCGCGTGTCCCTTCCGACCATCGCGTGCCTACTCTGCATCAGAGAAAGGCAGTGAAAGGAGACAGGATAGGAAAGGAAAGAGGGAAGCGATGGCATCGCTCGTGGGCTGGCACCACGGCAGCTACAGCGCACTCACAAGGGATGGTGGTTAGTGGGCACTTGACGTGGGTGTCGAGGGCGCACAGGAGTTTGCCTCTACCAGCGAGGGCGCACAGGAGTTTGCTGCTGCCGGCGAGGTGACGTGACCTGGGGAGAGAGATGACGCATTGAGTCCATGGGATTTGGGGCCATCAGGGAGACTGAAGTGAGGAAGAAGAAGAGATGGAAGAGTTGCTACTGGTGGACGGCCGGGGGTTCGCGGATGGGAAGTGGAGGAGAGGAGAGGCGGCGAGGTGAGAGAGATGGGGCTGAATTGATGGGAGCAGATTGAGGTTTACCTCGGCGGAGGGAGGCGGTGTAGAGCGGGCGGAGCTGACCGGAGGTGGGGACGAAGGGAGGCAGCATCGGTCAGAGGCGTTGGGCGGCGTCGAGAGAAGAGCCGGAGGTCGGCGCCGGTGGGAGGAGGCGACGGCCGGCACGCAGCGGCGCAGCATCACTGAGTCAGGCAGACTCGGGGAAGAGCAGAGGGGATTTGGGGGAATGGAGAAGAGGAGAGTGGATGGAGGTGGTTGGGGGTGGGTTTGCATGCGGCGGGATACTGAGGAGGCGACGGTTGGAGGAGGAGGCGACGGCGACGGTTGGAGGGGAGGAGGTGGCGGAGACTTGCGAGGGGGACGAGGTGAGCGCGAGAATCACGCGAGGAGGTGGATCGATCGCCACGCGGCGCGGTGGTGGGACGATAGAGAGAGGGGTCGGGCGACGGTTTCAATGGGAGGAGATGGGAGACAGGAGTGACGGGAGACCGGGAGTGAAGAGAACAAAAGATCTAACGGCTCGCGTCGTACGAAGAAAGATGAATCTAACGGCTCATGTTGCACGAAGGAGAACGGACCACCACCAATTCGTATTTTTAAGTAGTAGAGATAGAGATTATATATTATCGCAGAGAAGATGCTCCCTATCTTTGAATACTTGTCGCATGTGACCAAAACTTTCTTCCCTCGAATACTTGGCACTTTGTCAACGTGAGGCATAATTTCCTATAATGCTCCTATTAACGATACCTATCACCTCCCTTATGCGCATTTGAGATATTATTGAAGGGCATTTTGATCACACTTTGGCAAAAAATTATTTATCTTGGTAATTGTAATATGGTCAAAAGTTTCAAGTGTTTAGAGATGGAGTGGGTAGATTATAACTTTGGGAGAAAAGAGTTGTCAATCATTTATAGCCATCCTTGTTAGTATTAATTTGGCAAATATGTATGTTATTTTATAAATTTGTAACCCATTAAATTGTACTATACTCATCTATGTTTCTTCAAATAATGTGCATCTTTTTAAGACGGGTACTTGAGAGCCTGAAATATTCAAGTATTCCCACCAGTCACATAAGAGTAACGTTTTAGTCACTAACATGGTCTCTAAAACACAACTTTAACTACAAATTTATTTTTTAACATATTTATGAAACCTAATAAAATTATGATATTATGAAGATACATTTTGTGATAAATCTAGACATATAATTTTCATGTGTCAATTCTAAATATCTAGAAAGATACATGTAATCAATGTTTACAATGTTGTAATGCACGCACAAAACGTCACTCTAATTTTTGACGTTATGGAGTAATACTAGTTTGGCTTTGTTTTCCTCTTTTTGATCTTTTTCTCACAATGGTTCTGCTTTGGTCGGACCAAACCTGCTAGTTGGTCATCTAAAAATACTTCTAATTGGTGGTGATAGCTATCGAGTTCAGTACAGCCTGAACGACATGTCTAGGCGCCACGGTAATTACTTGCCGTTGCCGAGCTATGGTTGGTCTGGATCCGCATGCAGGCGTCACGTAGTGAAATCGAGCAAGGCGGAGTCCATCCGCCACGGTCGGGCGGAGGCGTGGGCGGGCGCGCGAGGCCGGTGTGCGGGCCGGTTGGAGTCGATGGGCACTCAGAGGAGACGTGGGCGGCGTGGGAGGAGAGGGCGGCCAGCGTGGGAGGAGGCGTGGCCGGCGCGGGTGGAGGCGCGGACGGCTAGGGCGTCGTACACGCATATTGTCGTACGCGAAGCATTTCTGTCTTGTTAGAGCCCGATGTATGCTCTTTTTTATTAGAAACATCTACGCTACCGTCAAACCAAAAAAATGGCACACCGGTCGTATTTAGTTACATTTGTAATTGCAGCCAAAATGCTCTACACGGGTTGTGCGCTGTCAAGTTGCAAATCTCGTCGTGTTGAGAGCTTGAAATGGCCAGGTTAATTGAAAGTGTTGAATAACGTAGTAGTAGCATGAATTCAATCATCCAAACACCACACAATCGACAATCAACATAGAGATGAACAATAGATACACAATATGGGGGAACCTCTTTATTAATAGATTGATCTCTTTCTGAGCACAATGAGATCATATTTAAAGACTAAAACCCACTGGGGGCAGTTTTGGTATCACACACATCAACCCTTAAATCAGGGTTTCTCAACACTCCCCATTGGGCGAATACCGCGTCATGCACATATCTCATTAAAAACTCCTCCCCAAATCCAAGTGAAAAAAATGGATCAGAGAAAAGAGTACATTGCATCTGCAAGCTGTATTGCATCGTTGTCTCGTTAAAAACCTTTATGTGAGAAATCTTCAGGAAAAACTTACTAAGGGAAAAAGAGTGCAAACATTTCTACATTTTAGGTTAATATTCAGGATTAAGGTAAAATTTCAGAACCATAAGTGGATTATGATTCAGGGGATTCTCCCCTGATCCTTGCAACTCTCTAAGCCGTTTCATTCCAATACCACGAACACATCGTTGGAAACTGGACGTATGCAAGGACCAAAAACCTTCTAGTTGGTCGTCTAAAAATACTTCTAATTGGTGGTGATAGCTATCCAGCTCAGTACAGCCTGAACGACATGTCTAGGACGTCTAGGCGCCACGGTAATTACTTGCCGTTGCCGAGCTATGGTTGGCCTGGATCCGCATGCAGGCGTCACGTAGTGAAGTCGAGCAAGGCGGAGTCGATCCACCAGGCGCAGCGGGCGGGACCAGCGCGCGAGCCGGTTGGAGTCGGTGGGCGCTCAGAGGAGACGTGGGCAGCGTGGGAGGAGGGGGCGGCGTGGGTGGAGGCGAGGAATGGGCGGCGCGAGCGGCCAGGACGTCGTAAGCAAAGCATTTTTGTTTTCGTTAGAGCCCGATATATGCTCAGAGAAATATAGATCAGAGAAAAGAGTACATTGCATCCGTAAACTGTATTATATCGTTGTCTCGTTAAAAAACATTTATGTGAGAAATCTTGACTACGAATATAATATTAGACTTGGTGCAATTCGCAAGGTACATCAATGCTCCTATAACACTTAAGGATGGAACTTCTGGTTATAAAACTTCCTCGTTTTCCATCCTCAGTTTGAAAAGGTCTTTATCCATGCGAGAAAGCAACAAGAAAGGAACATAGACTTGGGACTAAAGTAGTCGAAGCATCATCCATCCAGCTATTACAAGTCAATCATAGATTCTTCCCCGGTGCTTTCAGGAAAGGATTGACTACTATCCATTTATATGGCGGTATGCCGGTATGGCCTGAATTTTGACCGTGTCGTTAATTATCCTCTTGCAGACATCCACATGGGCAGGCACGGCCGCGCGTTGCTGAGGAGAAAATTCAGAAATATAATATGACCACAGGGTTGTTTGTTACTAATTAAGCACAGTACTGGATTTGTTAAAAGCTTATTGCAGAAGGGCATCTCGTTACTCTTTGCTCTTCATTATTGAAAGGACAGCATCTCTACAAAGGCTACTTCTTTACTACGATTCT
Source organism: Ampelocalamus luodianensis (assembly GCA_036346255.1). Taxonomy (NCBI): domain Eukaryota; kingdom Viridiplantae; phylum Streptophyta; class Magnoliopsida; order Poales; family Poaceae; genus Ampelocalamus; species Ampelocalamus luodianensis. The sequence goes on from CM070631.1 coordinate 43,285,268, forward strand.
GCTCCTACAAGAGGGAGGAATGGAGTGAGGACCGTTTCTAAGCATGTGTAGGATTGACACATTCCACACACAAAAAAAAACACTTGGCCGGAAATTAACATCCTGGTTTTTTTTTTTGCGACAAGTAATCGAAGAATTAATATATTCTAAAGTATGAGCGAATAATTTCTATTTATTTTTTACTTTTGAGGACACGTAAGAAGAAGGGAGTGCTTTTTTAGGAATGGGGTAGCTAGTATTTCGAATAAATTGATCTCAATTCCTTATCTGCACTCTTAAATTCTTCTCGGTGCATCTAGGATGGAGTAATGGAAAACAGGGCTAAAGAAGAGGTGATTTTTTTTTGAAATATTATTTCGGTGGTATACACATTAGGCAAAAGATCAGATACGTCAATGTAGTAACATTGCAGTGATGGTACGTAATTAATCTAACGAAGTACCATTCCTATGCTACCAAGGAAATGATGCAACGCATGAGGATGGCATTCTACCGGCTAAGCTTAATCCAACTATCCAACCGTCCACGAGCAATCAGGCAATGACTACTTCTCTTGTACTGACATGTTTGGTGTACTAGACTATCTAGTGACTGGACTATTCTTGTTTTGATTTTATTTATGTGCCTGAAAAACATACTGGTTCAAAGATAAACTTTATGCACACAAATGTAACACCCCAACACGATTACTGGTGGTCTAAGCGCCTAGCCTAAATAGCTTAATTGCCTAGTAGTGCTGGGATTAGTCCCATGTGGATAGTAGCTGTAAGTTAATCATTTTTTAGAGGGTGAGTGTGTGGCCCAAAATGGTGGCTTGGGTGGCACATCGGGGTAGCGATGCTGACTTTAGTTAATTTTGAGACTTCATATTGGTTTACATAGCGTACAATTAGGTAGTTTTGCTCTTCATGGGCGCTGGACTTTAGAGAATTTTAAACATTAAGGGCTTTTCGGACAGGGAAGGATTCCTTCGGATTGGAAGGGATTTTTGTTCAAATTCCGGGTCAATCCGAAGGAATTGAGTCGGATCACAATGTATCCAAACAAGCCCTAAGGTGTTACAACAAGTCTCTTATAAATTGAAAAAAAAACAAAGTCATACAAAGAACAAATATATATTGTATAGTTGCTCCAACGTCCTATTTTTCATAACCTTTCCCAGTTTCTTTATGTCTCTTTCTTTGAAGTTTTTCGAACTCTCGCATAAGGAATAATATATAGTAGATGTAATTTCCCAAGTCCAAACCAACAGATTCTCTCTAATTTTCGTTCTCGCTTCACCTGAAAGTGTAACACGATTTAGCGTAGATTTCCGCTATTTACGGCTTGCAAGGTTAAATTGGGTTAGGTGCTACACTGCTCAAGCCCAAACATGTCATTCCAGGGTCCTATAAAAAAAAGTTATACCATAAAGATGGGGAATACTTGCTCTAAACATTTAAACACCAAGATTTCAGATATACCAAAAGAATTTGTGATATTTAATTTTCTGGTATTTAAATTCAATAACCATGCATTTCAAATTTCCAATATAGTTCTGAAACTTTTGACTTCCAAAAAAACGACTTACTGAACTCCTATTGTGATTTTTTTATTTCACTTGTTCGTGGACTCAATGGACTGATTGCAAAAAAAAAAGCACATGAAAATTATAAAGGAAAAAGAAAAGGAAAGGTCAAATGAAATGAACTATCTGCAAAACAAAACTACTGGCACGAGACAAACCTAGCAAAAGTTTGATCGGACTTTCATAACATGGCAAAGTTGTAGCGGCATATAATTATTTTTCCCAAATACAAAACTGATTTTTTTTTATTTCAAACCTTTGAAACTTTTAACCTGATTTTTACAAATTTTGAATAAGCATAAAGTAGATTTTAATTTGATATTAAATTTTCAAAGCCTTTTGTGTTTTAAAAATGAGTAAATTGCACGGCGGGTGGCTGAACTTACGCATATGGTTCATTTGGTCCCTGTACTTAGAAAGTGCATTGATTACCAATTTTGCAATTTACTCTTAAAAAAAATTAACTTCTTATTATAATATATGGAAACATTATGTTTCAAATTTTACTTTAAATTTTTTGAATGTTTCTGCAAATTACTTAATTAATTATTAAAATTGATGCATGGTAAACTAATTTTTAAAATGCAGACATATACCAAAACTTTTATTAATCTTATATTCTAATATTACAGCCATGCAATTCTTTGGGATGTAATTAGGAGCCTCCTGCTTCAGTTTGCTGGTAATCATCACTATGTAGCCTGGAGGACCCTTTGCTCTTCTTGCAAGAAAACGTATAGATCCAATGCTTCTTTACTCCTCTGCTCCTACTATACAAGTAAGGAATACAGACTAGGGGCTATTTCTAAGCTTGAGTTTGAGCTGACGGCCGGGGTTCAAAAAATCTTGCGGCATTCTACTCTAAGGTATGCACAGATATCTTTGATTAATTTTTATCTCAGTTGGATTGTTCACTCCTAACTAATTCTTCTCGGTGCTTCTAGTTCTAGGAAAGGAGTAATGGAGAGTAGTCCATACAAATATTAACTTCTTGAGATGAATTTATGACATCTTGTTTATAAAAACAAATACAATCGTACAACAATATAGTACATATCAGATTCTAAAATCTAATGAGGTACATATCTGTATTTATGCAACGACCTAGGAAAGGAGGCAACACGTGAGGATGGCCTATAGCCTAGCTTGATTAAACTCAACCTAGCGAGCAACCTAGCAGGCAAGAATTATTTCTCTGATGCTTCAATTATGTCACTTTTGGGATAAAAAAACTTTTCTTCCTGTAGTTTGTTTTCTCATGGGCATCGCATCGGTTTTAGGCGTGTACTAATATTGCTCGCATGATGTTATTTATTTATTATGGGCCTAACACATCATTATACATGTTTACATATTTGGTCTTCCGATACTGGGAATTATATCACAAGCATCTTCTTTTACGTATATGTATTCCAAGTTTCTTTTTTCAAAATTATTATAGTCTCGTTTGAAATTCTCACATTAATCAACAAAGAAAACAATATAATCATCCATCTGTTGGGCCTAAGTTATACATAATGGCCTAGAAATAAACCAATTCCTATGGACTCTAACTATATCACAAACATCTTTTTTTTTAGAGATATGTATTTAAAATTTCTATTTTTACAATTATTTTAGACTCGTTTGAAATATTTTAGTGTTTCGGAAATATTATAAATTAAACTTTACAACATTTAAGTTTCACATTTGTAATATGTTTTGTCAATTTCAAGTTTGAGATTTTATCTTTTTAAATTAGTGTTCTGTTATGTTTGAAAGTTTCATTAGTTTGGGATTTTTTGAATTGAATAGTGTGTATTGGAATTAAACATTAAATTCGAGATAAATTTATATTACGAGTTGAAATGATAAATATTTCTTGTTTCATTTATGTTTCTTTTTTCTGAATAATAATTTCAAAATTTGAACGTTGAATTTTCTTTCTTATATATTTTGTTAAACTCTAGTTTTTGATGGAGAAATCACAAGATACCTCTTATGACATTTTTTTGTTGAACATACAAACGTGATGCTGTGTTGGCGAATGTTTAGGTGCTCTGCACGTTCATCCACTCTAAGTAGTGGAGGAGAAAAAAGTAGCCTTTGTCATGATATGCAGTATTGTTATTTATATGCGAAGATGAATTTCATTATTATGCAAACGCCAAGTTGATATTTTATTACAACCACTAGGGAACAACGACGCAGGAAAACCAATTACAAATGGAAAAATTGCCGCAACTATTCAATGAGTGGGAAATCCAACTACTAGTGCTCTTTAGCTTCACGTTACAGGTGTTCCTCTTCTTTATTGGCGGTCTCCGACGGTTTACCACCAACAAGTTCATCATACTTCTAATTTGGATGGCTTATTTGGGAGCAGATTTGGTAGCTGTGTACGCCCTAGGCTTCCTATCTCGACATGAGGATGCCACCACTGGAAAGGATACATTAATGGGAATACATCAATTGGTTTTCTTTTGGGCACCTTTCCTCCTCATTCATCTTGGCGGACAGGACACCATCACTACTTTCGCCATTGAGGACAATAGCCTTTGGTTGAGGCATTTGTTGAATTTGGTGGTCCAAGTTACCCTAGCATTATATATCTTTTGGAAATCAACCAGTGACCCCAGCATGCAACTTCTTGTTCCAAGTATCCTTCTATTTGTTACTGGAACAATCAAGTATGGGGAGAGGACACAAGCCCTGTGGTGTGGGAACCTTGGGAGCCTAAACACCACTAGAAAGGATGCATCTTTAACGAAGTTCAATATAGAGCCACACATTGAAAGGGATGCCTGTTATTCTGACATAATCTCCAGGGCTCTATATTCAATACCAGGTGTCCGTGATGTCTTTGCTGACTCTGTACTCTACCACCGTAGTCTCGATCACAGGAGGGAAGAACAAACAGTACATCCTGACATGTTGCCCAAGCTTCTGGAGATTGAACTTGGCCTGATGTACGATGATATCTACACAAAAGCCACGGTGATTCGAACAAGGGGTGGCATCATACTTCGGTGCATCTCACAGATATCCTTTGTAGCCGCTTTTGTTCTCTTCTTTGTAAGCAACAAACAAAAGTATAATTCTGTTGACACTGCAATCACCTATGCATTATTTATCGGAGGTTTTTCTCTTGAAGTTTGTGCAATATTTATCACCATGATGTCACCTTGGACTTGGGCGTGGCTGCTGAAGCATCGAGAGCGTAGTGGGCTATCCAGATTTCTTCTCTCCATTAATATTGAGTGGCAGAGAAAAAGGCAGTTGTGGTCAGATTCCATGGGCCAGTACAGTTTGCTGAACTATTTGGGACAGAATGACCAGTTGCAGTCAGGTTTGTGGAAGCGACGTGTCATGACCGCGATCAGAAAGATGGTGAATCTAGTTTGTGGAAGAAAGCCAAAGTTCTGGATCAGTAAGCTGTTGGACACCAGGTACATCAAGGCGGATAAGGAGATCATGGGGTGCATCGTCGGGAGGGTTGTTCAGTATCGTTCAGCTGAATCAAGTATGGGCCGGCGATTCCCAACTAATGGTCCGGTAGCTGAATCAAGTATGGGCCGGCGACTCCCAACTAATGGCCCGGTATGGGAAATGATATTACCGCAGTTGTACGGGGGTTTTGAAGAAGTCATTGTCCGGTTGCACACGTACACAGAGTTAGTTTTGAGTAGGTATTCTTGCACTTTCGATGTTTCGGCCCGCGTGTGCCGGAAGATATCCAACTACATGCTTTACCTTTTGGCCACACACCCTGAAATGTTGCCGGTCAAAAAAAGCAGCGAAGATGATATGGCAATCTTGCTTGATGTATCTGTGACTGCGGGGAACCTCGACAACAACAGTGGCAGGGACGACGTCATCCAGCGTCGTGCAACTGCGATATTGGGTGAGCTGGGTTTACCAGGGCCCTTTTCGGACTGCACAGAAGCACATGATCTGTTGGAAATCCAAGAGGCGTGGATATGGCTCCTCATGTACGCTGCCGGCAAGTCGCGGCCGAGGCGCACGCGGCGCAGGAGGAGGGGAGCTCCTCACCTTCGTGTGGCTGCTCATGGCCCACCATCTGCTTGGGGATGTCGGCGACAGGATCGAGCTTGCTGATATCTTTCATGTGGAGGGAGAAGCGATCCGTCCTGCGGGTTCGCCACTATATGACGAGAGAAGTTATTAACTGCGTGCCTAATTCTAGTAATCCCTGTCTAGTTGTTATCACGAGTATACAAACTATGATACATACTTCCGTACTATTAAGTTGTTCTACGATGCATATATATAGCGCAGCCTGTTCTTACATATGTACATGCGATCATTATTGTAACAAGCAGCATCGATAAATTTGATGCACACATGCAGATTCTCCGTGTAATAATTCTCTGCAAACTTGCTACATGTATACATACAGCTCCCCATTTCGACTATTTGTTTTTTACTTTTAAACTAGCAAGGTGGCCTATGCACTTGCGTGGGCATCATCGTTAAAGCATGTTTAAATGGCTTGATAATATATATGTGATTTTTTTTTTTTTGAAAACAAATGGTTGCGAAACTCCATGTTTAAATCTCATAGAAGATGCTCCCGCTGTCTTTGAATGCTTGTCGCATGTGACCAAAACTTTCTTCCCTCAAATACTTGGCACTTTGTCACCATGAGGCATAATTTCCCATAATGCTCCTATTAACGATACCTATGTAACATTCCGATTTTCGGATTATGAATAGTATTTCTTATTTTGTCTTTTGGTTCAAAAGCTTATTTCAAACTATGTTGTATTTGCAAAGTTCTCAACTTCTACCTCAATTCAATTTCGGATTTCAAATCCCATTTTCGAATTTCAGTTTCATTTCAACCCCTTCTCTTGGGCTCAACCCACTTCCTCTCTCTCTCTCTCTCCCTCGGCCCATCCTCCCTCTGGCCTAGCCCACCTCCTCCAGCCCCTTTTCTCTGGTCGTGCCAGCCCCGAGCGCGCCAGGATGCGCTCTAGCCACACCCTCTCCCCGTGCTCCGCCTGCGCCATGCACGCTCCCTTGCGCCTGGTGCTCTGCGGCGCCACACCTGCTCCCACTTGCCTTGACTCTAGCACCCTCCCTCGCCTGGTCCCATCACCAGCATGTCACCGCCGCGCTAGCACCCGTGCACCAAGCCACCCGGTCCGGGCTCTACCCACGCGCTGCACCGCTCGTGTCACCGCCTGCTCCTGGCCCTCGTCAAGTCGCCTCGCCTCGCTGCCACCCTTACCTGCCCTGGTCTCCAGTCGTCACAAGAACCAGATCGCTCAGTGTTGTTAATAGGTGGAGATAACCATAATAAAAAAATAAGTATAGGTGGAGGTAACCTCTGTTGTTATTAATATTGTACAATTATTCTCTTTAATATAATGCAATATGGATAAAATGCTACGTGATAGGATTTACTAATATTGATAATTGAAAATATTGCTTTAGTATAAATAAAAGAACCCTAGCCAATCCTTGTTAAGCCTTACATATATATTATTGTATCTTGTGTGTTCGCTCGCGAGCACAGAAGTTGTGCTCATTCCTCACTCCCCCCCCCCCAAACTTTAGAACCCATGGTTCAAGGAGACTATGCTCACTACGAGGACCCAGCTGTCGACAGGCAAGGCAATGATGAAGAGTAGTATAGTTTCTCTTAGTCTAAGTCTCGCCTTAGTCTATTCAGCTCATGCTTGCGTACAACCAATTAATATTATCCAATTCCTTGGGTAATATCTGTCGTACAAAGACTACCCCAGTCGCTTGCCTATGGAGAGATGTGCTCTACCCCTTTTCGCTTCCGCTGTCATTTCTGTTACTTTTGTAATGTAATCAGTTTGGCCTGTTCGGCCCTTATTGTAAAACCTGATCCGACGCGGTTTATGTGACTCTGATGTTTGTAATATATTGTGTGGTTTAGTTTTCATGGTGTATGAATTGATTCAGTTGTAACACCCTGGCTATTCGAAAGCCAAGATGTCACCTAAATATTCTAACATACAACCATCAAGCAGAGGGTTTAAGCCATACTCAGATAAGGACTTTAGGAGTTCCAAATTTAATAGAACAGTGACAGGAATAAAGAATAAATCCATACTAGCATATCAAAAGAGATGACCAAGTATCACAGGTAGAAATAATCAACCATATTTAACTTCATTTATTACAGCTCATCACTAAACGTATGAAAGGTAGAATCAAGTCTTATTATTGAAACTAGAATATGGTGAATGAGTGAATAGTATGTGTCTACTCCCTCCCAACAGAGTCATCCTCAACGATCACCTAAAATAAACAAACAAAGCAAAAGTGAGTCCGAGACTCAGCAAGTACAATAGATAATTAAACATACAGCAGATATGAACAAGACCACAACGTTAAAGAAAATGAACATAGCACTGAATGTTTAAATGCACGAATGGAATGAATGGATCTTTTGAATTGAATGGACTGTACTCCTGCTTATACCGTTATAGCTAGTGACACACCCGTCGGTGTTCACTTAAGCCCGTATTTAACAAAATACGGGGATCCAAATTACCGTATGAAGAACGTTTCATTCGGGTGTCCAAAACTGCCAACGTTGGAATGGTGAGACTCACATGCCCATACTAGAATTGATGGGACTTTAGAATAATGACTAGCATCATCTCCGAACATATGAATTTCACATACGAAAGGAACATAATCATCGAAACTTCTCACGTATCAAATAAAAACACAATACGAACATCAAGCATCTAACATACATAAATCATACAAACGTCAGTGTACTTGCCTTTAGCGTTGCGATGTGTTAGGAGGCAACAACGATACCGCTAACCCCAGAGCCTCACCTCCTACACCATTATATTACTCAATAAGAACCATGATGTCAAGACACTACTTGCAACACATACCCCAACACCCCAATGTTTCATTGCATACTAACTACTAACTAGATTGAGGCATTGAGCTAGGCTGAAGCTCATGACATGGGCCTAAATCATTTAATCAGCAACTAAGGCCCATCCAACTACTCAACTACCAAAGCACCAACAGACAACTCCCAGACCCAGTCTCACATCCTATCACTGATTGCTCCATGCCTGATGCCTCATCCTTCTGCAACGAAACCAACGCCGCCGCCTCCCTCACGCCCTGACGAGTCATGCCTCATGATCTCCCTTTTGAAGCTAATTACATTTTAGTCACGGTGGATGTGGCCATTGCTTCAATAAAAAACATATTTGAGGAACTTAAAGTGTTTAAAGGTATTTTTGGGTTTTTACTTAGCTCAAAAAACATGAAGTCATTAGATGATATCGAGCTAAGAAAATGTTGCACTACATTTGCAGAAACTTTTTCTCAAAATGATTCACCTGATGTTGAATTAGATGATCTTTTGTCTGAATTAAGAGTGTTGCAAATGACTTTGCCAAATGTGACAATGTCTGCTATTGAGATTTTTGAGTTTATTAGAGATGTAGATTGTTATCCAAATGTTTCAATTACTTATCGAATCTTATTTACTGTACCTGTGACTGTAGCATCAGCTGAAAGAAGCTTTTCAAAGTTGAAGTTATTGAAAAACAATTTGAAGTCATCAATGTCACAAGAAAAGTTGAATAGTCTGACCAATTTATGCATTGAAAAAGATATATTAGATCACATTAACGTGGATACTATTATAAATGACTTTGCATCAAGAAATATTAGAAGAAATTGCTTTCTATGAGTAGTTTGTATCTTTTTGATGTATTGAATAGTTTTGCAGATGATATAAAAAGTAGCATTATATATTGATGTTAGAATAAAGGGTCTTCCATTTTGTCTCACCCCAGGGCCTCCAAAATGCCAGGAACGGCACTGATGAGGGAGAGGATTGGGTGGTAGAGTATTTCATTTGCCAGGGGTAACTTCAGTCCATTATATTAACTCTTTTCTCGGTTTTGTTTCTCCTTGGTCTATTGTCTATGGCTCTATGTGCGTAGGGTCGCTAGATACTGAAAATTGGAAGGAGAACTATTTCGGGCCCAGATCTGATCAAAACCTCTCTCTTTTTTTTTAGGAAAAACAGTAGGAGAGGCTCCTAATGCATTAATTAAAAAAATGGGTATTTACAGGTGAAAGAAGAAAAAGGAAAATTACACATAGTCTACAAAGATGCTAGCCATTGTAAAATTGTTGGATCAGCTTTTGATGGTGCAGATCAAGGTGGATAGATTGCTCATGCCGCTAGAAGGTGAAAGGGCCAGAGAGTAACAAATACAAAATAACTCAAGCGATCTTTTGAAACATGCCGAATGCTTTAATCATTTGATCTTAGCCATCCAAATCCGACCCTGTGGTCAACATCGCAGTTCCCATTAACCTATTTTAAGGATAGTTCTAATTCTATTTGTTCTGTATAATTAAAGGAGTTCTACCATCTTTATATTACAGCAAGGCAATCTAGAGGACTGAAAAGATCGAGCAGAAAGAAAAAATCAAGACTTCAAGAGAACGGGGCAAATGCAGCATATGTCCACACAATATTGCAAGCAGAATATACCTGAAAAGATGGACTCCATGACTACATCCACCTGTGCAAACTCATCTGTCTCGAGGATATCCAAACTCTCAGAATACAGAATCTTTCTACCCTATGACAAACATAAGTGGACTTGTCAATACCTTGCCTTGTACTAATAGGCATGGGAAGACAATGATAAAATCAGATGACAAGAAAATATAGGAATAAGTGAGAAATGAACAGCATCCTCCATCCACAGAAACGCAGTTGGGAATTTACCAGGCAAACGGATGTTATGGAATTGATGAACGTTGTCCCCTTTGCTGAACTTGATTCTCTACATAAACAAAATAAACCATCACATTACACATGTAAACATCTCATAGATGATAGTAGCAATTAACAATCAACAACATTGCCAGAAAGGCATGACCCTACCATGCGAAACGGATTCCGCGGCTTCAGGGTATCAAGTCAAAAGACACCAACTTTGCTTGCCCCAAGTCTCTACAGGGAACAAAAGTTTATCACCTTATGCCCTTAGACAATGTAGGAATAGTGCATGCACATGCAGATACCAGAAAGCTGCAAGAAGGCAGCATCATTGCCTATACAATGATCAATCAAGTAAACCAAGACAGAATCTCAAAAAATCAAACATGGGCGAAACAAAATCTGAGAAAAATGTCCTGCTAACAAGGACTCGACAAGACTTAAAAAATCATGAAAGATGAAACAAACAACCCATGAAAAGTGAAAGAAACTGCCACTGTACACAATGCAAATTTCGCTTGAGATGAAGGGTGCGTGAAAATAAATGCAAATAATCAGCAGCAATGTCCGCAGCTAGATGGGAGTTTGCTCCGAGAGTAAAAACCGCAAAAAAAAAGATCAAAACAGATGGAGCAGATAAACATTGAGAAAGTAGGGGGGGGGGGGGTTTCAAGAAAGGGTCCCTTCGGGAGAAAAACACTTGAGGTAGAAAATTAAAACAGACAGAGCAAAAATAACGGGAAATCGGCATCATATTTCCCCCAAAAAAGAATCAGATACCTAAAGATGAAACAAAATAACGTCAATAAAATGCAGGAAAATCAGCAGCATTACCTTCCAAAATCAAAACCCCGTAGACGCTAGAACCACACAAAGGCTCTGTTTGTTTAGGCTTTTTCTTTAGCTTAAAAGCAAAAAAACCTCAGCCAAATAAAGAGGTAGCTTTTTTATCAAGCTTATTAAAAGTTTAAACTATTTTAAGCAAAAAAGCCATAAGCTAAGGAAGATGTGTTTTTTTTTTGGTTTTTGCGGAATAGAATAACCGTTTGCCAGTGAAGTTCATTGAAATTACCTGCAAAATGCCATCGTATATAAGTAAAAATCCTTTCATTTTTTTTGCTGTTCCATCCTCCTCTCCCCCGATTCTCCCCCAATTCCCTTTCCAATCCCCCTCCCCCGCATGTCGAAGCCTCCCCTCCGCTCCCCTCCCCCCACGCAGCCGCTCCCCTCCCCCAATGCCGCCGCCTCCCTTCCCCTCCCGAACGCGCGCCTCCTCCTCCTCCAACACCGCCGTCTCCCTTCCCCTCCCCGAACGCCGCAGCCTCCCTTCCCCTCCCCTCACCCCATGCCGCCACTCCCCTCCTCCAACGCCGCCGCCTCCCTTCCCCGCCCCTCGGACGACGACATTGCCTCCCCTGGCCCGCCTTCTCCTCCCGACGACCCCGACGCCGATCCTTCCTCGTTCGCCGCCGCCTCCCCTGTAAGCCTCTATCTCAGTCAGTTCAATCAGCAATATATTGTTTAGATGTCACCCCTTTTGATTGAGGAACAAGGACTCCTGTCATGAGATTAAGGTCTAGTTTATCATTGTTGTTTGTGCTTCGATCTGAACTGAGTGGTGTAGTGTTATCATCATTAATGGTTTCCTGAGTGGTGTCAGTTTGTTCAGAAGCATCATTGAATATTCATCAAGCTTGAGCACAATCAATGAAATATGTAGTGTTATCCTTTCTGCCGATCCCCAATTCTTGAAGCCATCAATTTTGCATGCTTATGCTGCTGTACCATTTGTTGTCTGAAATTTGGCATTCATAGGCAGGCCGCTATTGGCATTCTTCAATATGGGATGGGATTCAGCAGCTCTGCGTTTGCATCCTGTTGTTGTAATATGCACCTTTCTGTTCAGGAGCCAATGTCAAATGCCATCTAGTTCTTGCTTGTACTGACTTCTGAATTCTGATAAATATGTGGTTGTTGCGCTTACTGAAATCTGGTGCTTGCACATACTGAATTCTGGCATGGCTTGTATTTCATACAAGACATTGCCTTTTTTAGAGGACCAACCTCTAGAAGAGATAAGCAAAATCCTTGAAAGCATATATACCCTCATTGTAGATTAATTATGTGATTTATCAACCTCCAGAACTTTCCCTTCCCTTTTATATCCCAAATTACTTATGCATGGATCAACACTTGATCAACATCTGCTGGATATTCTCTGTTCTAAAGGCATATGTAGGGCTATGTTACTGGACGATACAATCATCAGCCAAATGTTACTGGAATACTGCTTCAGTTTTCTGTTTGTATATTTTTTAATTTGGTAAAAGGGTATGTGTAGTAATACAAAAGGGTATATCAATAAGGAACCAACTTTGTTTACTGAATGTGATCGCAGTTGTAGTTTAACTAATTAAGAATGTAATTAGATTGAATGCTAATACACACATATTAGCATTGGCTGTGTTTGCTGGTGGTTTCCCAAAGTGGCACGGGGATACGGGAGCGAAAACAATGCAAAGTAGATCGACTTGGGCTGGTGTATGGCAAATGGGCCGCCGCCCAGCCGCCCGCCCCGGAGCTGAGGATGGCGCGCGTACGCGGGCGGGGCGCTCGACCTGAATGAAGACTGGGCTGTGCAGACCACGAGGCGAGGCTGGCCAGGCAAGGCAATGGGCTCATGCTGAAATCTGTGGCTGGCTTCGGACGGAGGGGAATGGTTCTGTTTCTTTCTTTCTTTTTTAATTTTCCTTTTTTTTCTTCATTCTTTTCATTTACTTGCAGTTTTCATGTTTCAGCATGTATTTATTTCATCGTGTTACTTTTTTCCACCATTGTTTTATTAATATATTTTTTAAATTTTGTTGAACTAATTGCCTTGAAATATCCCGCTACTGTTTTCAATTGTTTCGCTAATAGACTTGATTGTTCAGCGAGCATGTTTGATTCGTTCCAATAATATTTTATTATTTCTTCGTGATGAACGGTTGGAACAACACTGACGAACTGTTGGAACATTGAAACCAAATACGTGAAACATTGGCCCCATTCTCCCTTAGAACTTAATATGTAGAATGTTGTCAACAAACCGTTGTAATATTAAATCACAAACTGTTGGAACATTAAAACCAAACGATGGATGGAACATTGACCTATTCCCTCTTAGAACTTAATGTGTGTAACATTGTCGATGAATTGTTGAAATATCAAAACCAAATGTGTGGAGCATTTCATTTTACCTACCGGAACATCCAAACCCACTTGGTTCATCCCCCTACACAATTCAAAACATACAACACCCCCCCCCCCCCAATTGGATGCTCGGTTTTAAAGATACGCGGTTTTAAAGATACGATCACTTGAATTTTTGGTTTTCTTGTGTTTTGAAATGTGTGTTGATGCTTGACTCACTCCGTGTGGTTAGTACGATTGGACCCGATGTAGTCTTTGCTTTGTCGTGTGGGCTTGGACGGATACACGCCTGGACGTGTGGGCCACGTGGTGCTATTTGCCATGTGAGCAACATATAACACCCGACAAATAGGGGTTCCAATGCCAAAATTAAGAAGGAAAATGTATATCTGTGTCCCTCAACTCTGTCTCTCATTTAATTTTCATCCATCATCTCTAATACCGTCTAGAACACGTTCTCCAAATATTAAAACCATGCAAATCACATCTCTGGGCAGGTATCATGGACGATTTTGTCTTATGTAGTATCCAACTGGAATCCTTGCTGGCAGTCCTCCTCCATTGCCCGCTATTGCCCCTACTTCTTCTTCCCCACAGCCCAACGAGGGTGCGCCGCGACTGCGAGGGCTGCTGTGGCAGTGCGGGGCAAGGGCGACGCGAGGAGGCGGAATGTACGTTTGTGCATGCTCTGAGATGGATGAGATGGCAGCCATGTCAGAGGTCTACTGTACCATAGCCACGTCGTCCCGCCGCTTTGGTGAAGCTCCGGACAATCCTTCTCACCTCAAGCATCATCTCCACCTCTTATTTTTATTTCCCCATGTCAATTTGATGTTTCCCCCGTCGTTGGACAGTCGTTGTCGCCATCTTTGTCTCGACGATAGGTCGACGTTGACTCGTTGTTCCACTGCATCCCCGCTGATGCCAAGCATGTGGGCGAGACTCCCTTGACTCCTCCGGTGCTCATGCATGCCCAAGACACCTTCCTCCTCTGTCGGTTCATCATCACCGCATTTGCTCACATCTCTAGCCGCCGCTGCTCATTGCTGACGTGCTACCAAGATGCTTTGCCCGCGACACCACCTCCCAGGGCATCCCTATGGTGGGATGCATCTAATCTTGTCGTCGTCACCGCCACCTCCTAGGTCACCGCTTGCTATTGTCGCCTCGTCTAGAGCCGCACTACCATGCTACTATGCTTCCATGCTCTCTCTCTCTCTCTCTATATGGCGGTATGAAAGGTGGGCCTAGCTAATTATGTGGCAACCAACATGGCAAAAATTGCACAGGGACAAGATTTGCATGGCTTTGACACAGGGACATGATTTGCATGACTTTGACATTTGGAGGACACGGTTTAGGTGGTATTGGAGATGATGAACAAAAATTACCAGAGAGAAAGAGTTGAAAGACTAAAAATGTATCTTTTCCAAATTAAAATAACAAGCACAGTACGACAGCTTCTCTGCTAAAAAAATTTGTGACAGCATGCATTCGGGTTTGGACCGGTATGACCTAAGTAGATGGAAAAATATCCCGTTTACCCTCTTAACTTTAGAACTCTTTACTTTTTTCTCTTGAACTTTTAAAATCAGTACAAAACACCTCTAGTTCAAATCCACCATAATTTTTGCTAACGTGCATCTACTGTCTTGTAATTACTAATAGGAACTGTCTATTCATAAGTTGTCTGAAATTTTCTTAAGTTTAAATCACTTCTTGTGACCATTGAATCAATATCCAAGCATATAATATCCATTGGACCAATATCCAATCATATGACATATCAATCTCTACATAAATACAATGGTCACAACAAGTGACTTAAACTTAAGAAAATTTCAGGCAACTTAAAACTAGCAAAACCGTTACTAATAAATCCTAACAACTAGGTTAGAAAACAAAATCACAATTAGCTACTAATTAAGCTACTGAACATAACTTACCACCAACAGAGCTTAGCACTAATTAACAGAAATTGAGAACTAATCAGCACTAATCAACAAAGAAATTATTCATTGACTTAGCAAAAACATGAACACGTGGCCGTCGGCTAGATATGTGCACGTAGATGCGACATTAGCCGAAATCGTGGTGGTTTTCGGTGAGGTAGGTATTTTGCACATGTTTTGAGAGTTCAAAAAGTGAAAAGTCAATGGTCTCAGAGCTGATGGTTTTTTTGTTTGTTTGCGTCAGGCAAGAACAAGGGGATAAAATAAGGGAGGGACTAGAAGTCGGACGTATTCTCATCGTACGCCCCAGTTATTCTCATCGTATGCCTATCTGAAACCTGATCTCGAAACACATGTGTTGTGATCAACATCGACCACAAAATGAAGATCTTGTGTCTGATTTTGTGTTGGGAAATGGGCTGGCGTCCGATTTTTGTGTCCTCCGTTGGACGTACGCGTCCGAGCAATATCCATAAAATAAACTTGCTCCTAAATATATATTGTTTGATGAGATTTTGTATCACTAAATTAATTAAAAGAGATATTTTGTACGTTGGACCTACAAGCCAGCCAGCATATGCACCACCCAACGTTTTTGAGTTCATTTGGTGCTCGGCGCGCGCGGCCAGCAAATGCTCAACAAATATAGTCACTCGTGCATCGGATGAGTGAAGGGAACGAGCAGCGCGGCGCACGTACTACATCTATCAGTTTTGTTAGGAAACCAACCCCATGAGGGCATGTTTGGCAGCGCCGGGATTGACCGGGAACGGCCGGGATCAGCCAGGGAACATCCCGGCCGGGATATAATTCCCGTCCTAACCTAAAGCGTTGCTTGGGTGACGCCGGGGATGGAAAAATCCTGGCCCGTTCCAACCCAATCCACGGGGGTTTCTTCCCACTCAGCCGATGCGTGGTTTCTTCCCTTCGCGTGCGCTCGCGACTGGCGCCGCCTCGGCTACTCCGGTCCACGGGGGTCTTCGAGCTTCGGCGCCGCCTCCCCCTCTCTCCCCCCTTGACTCCAGTGACGCCGCCGTCGCCGTCGCCGTCGCCGTCGCCGTCGCCGCCCTAGGAGGAACATCTCGGTCAGATCTATCCAGTTAGTCTCCGGATCTCTGTCTGCAAGGATTCGTTAGCTTTGGCTGGCCACGATCTGATTTGATCTGACCTAGATGCAGACCGACTTGGGTTGTTGAATCGATCGACCATTTGACGTGCACCTAGATCTGCAGGTAACCTTTTTCCTCTTTCTCTTTTACCTTTTTTACGATTCGGTGTACCAAATCTGTCGCTAACACGCTAGTGGTAGAGTTCGTGGCTTCTTCTAGTTCTTGTTTGGTGGCCATGGTTACTCTCCTATCTCAGTCGTCTCCTCCCGACTGGGATTTCGGGGTGATCGAATCTGAGGTGATTTCTAATGTCGAGTTGCTGTTTCATGCCAGCATTTGACGGTTTGCTAGTTCGCCCTCAGCATAAAGCCAGAATTGAACCTCCTCAATTGCTATGCTTTCTGTTAGCGTGGAGTGAAAGTAGTGTTTGTGACTAGATGTTGGTGGGTATCATCATGTCCAACTCCATACACCTTACTTGTTAGCACAATCAGATGGGTCTTATTTGTGTCTGGAGTGCCTCGCATTGTCACTTTCACTTGTTTATATTGTAGCATCAATATGTCTGGCCCGGATACAAAAGTCTGTATAATGTTAGTGAAGAACTATCTAGGAGTTAGGATACAAAAGTCTGCTCAGTAGCTTAGGCTCCACATATACTTGTTGATCTGGATCTCTCTTTAATCTGGATCCCACATATACACTGTGAATAAATGTGTGGCGTGAACACTCCAAGATTTGGTCATGGAACCCAGTAATCATTAAGGGAAGTAACATGACATGCAACATAAGTTATTAGTTACCAAGGCTATACACCCAGAATTGTCAGTAAGCACATTTTCAGTATGTGGATATAAATATATTCATCTAAGTACATCAAACTTTGGAAGCATCCTATTATTACGGTTCTTACCTGATTGGCTGCTACTACTTTCAAAAATTCCTCTCTCATTTTGAATGCTGGCAATTTTTCCCGAAAGATTGCATTGATCTAGCACTTGGCATCATCTGAAACAAAACACACATTGTAAGATCCCTGACATATGCCTTCACAAAGTGGAAAAAAGGTGCTTGTAGTTCAAAAATGATGGGGTTCGCGTTACTGGATAAGCATTGACATTACCTTCCTTGAACTCTGCAAATCCCTAAGCTGAGAACTGAGCTTTTATTTGTCAATATATGTTGTTGGTTCAGCTAATGATGACCATATGCTAGGCAAAGATTGTCTCATTGAGACAGTAGATGATGTGCTAGCTGAATCATTACTATTTGACTTTGCTCTGGATAAAAGGTTTTCCACTCGTCTAGTGTTGGTCATGGAATGCATTGACACAAGACTCTTGACTCCATGGCAAATGGCATTGCCTGGACTCATCAGTGTTGATCCACCTTTTGTCGAGTAGTTGCACCTCAGTGCTAAGCTTTGGTGTAAATATATTAGTTTAGAAAGTTTTGAGGTGCGCTTGCAAGAGGTATGTAATAGGATATTTGTTTCCCTTCCTCTTCTAGTCATGCATTCGGTGGCTATCTACTTTGTATCTAACTGCAGTTAACCATTGGCAATGTTTTTCTAATGTTAAGATTTATCTGTAGGTATGTTTCTTCAATGATTTATTGTTATTCTGTATGAGATGGATGCTTTGAGAAAATTTCTGTACTTTGTATATTTTAATATTTTTATTGTTGTTCTGCAGGAGTAGGATTGTGCTATCCAGGTATCCCATGATAATGCAGCTCAAACATGCCTACAGCATGTCGAGAAGGGCTTTTGTTATGTCCAGCTAGTGCTCCACTTTGCAAGATGTCTAAGTAGTAGTATCCTATTTTGCTAACCTAGGAGAGCATCTAAGTTCATGATGCACGATGTAATCTATATTGCATTTGCCACATAAGTAGTAGTACTTCAATTATATTGTCGTACCGCTAGGTTGTGGATGACTCTTGGAATGATGTACTGTATAATTTTCTGATTTTTCGAATTCTATGTGGACTATTTTTTTTGGATTGTTTTTTGAAATTTTTGGTTATATTAGAATTTTCTAGACTAATTTAAAAATTTTCTATATTATTTTTCGCAATTTATAAATTTTATTTCGAATTTTTGGAATATTTTATGATGTTTTTGAATTTTATGGATTTTTTTAAATTTTTTTATATTGATTTTATTTTGAATTTTCTGACCAATTTAAAATTCAAAAATTTAAATATATGTTAATCCCCTTCAATCCAAGCATGATCCAAATAATCAATCTTTGCTCCAATCCCCCCCTTGATAGATGGAAGAGGATTAGGAGGGGATTGGGTGGAGGGAGGGGGATCAACCCAATCCCCTCTTGAATTGTCAAACAAGGCCTGAAGGTATTCGTCCGGCCCGCCCGGTTTCTTGTCCAACCAGAACATGTGGGCGCATATCAAATTCCCGTGCTACTGATTGCCTAGCTTCCGCTCCACGGCTGATCAGAAAACAGCGATTGCGGCAGGCTCGATGACGACGGCTGCGGTGACTTCTACGACGTGGCCGAGGTTGCGCAGCAGCGACCTCTGGGGCATCAAGCCGGACTCCAACGGGGTCATTAGGCTACGATGTTAGATGCTGACTGAGTTCGACCTGAGAGCGAGGCTGTCGGCTATATGCCATTCCCGTAGCAACTCCCGTGACCGGATCACGGTCTATGCAGTGGTGGCGAATGGAGATCAGGTGCGTAGAGCTGGCCGGACGCCGACAGACTGAGTGCTGATGCTGGTGGTGCTCCCGGTCGCTAAGAGTACGGCCATTAGCGGCGCCTCCGGCATAGGCATCCGTGTGCTCGATCATCATCTCAGGAACACCTGCGTGCCAAGTAATAGGGTATTAGAATCCGGATGCAATCAGCATCGGATCAAATTAGTTTGTTTCCTTTGTTAGGTTTTCTATGTTTAGGCTTTTCATAGTTAGTTTTTTTTTTGTTTGAGTAGCAAGTTGATTAAATAGTCTATAAAAAGAGGTATAATCATATATGTTTTGAGAATTGCTATACATCTTCTAACAGTTTTTTTTATCTCAAAACTGTCATTTTCCTGATCATTGGATGTACTTTTAGATTTGTGCGACGTGTTTCAATGCATGCGTACCTTGGGCTTGTTTGTCATGACGTACTCGTGCATGCTCCACTTGTCATCATCACCACCCTCATTGGCGTAGTAAATCAGAATCCTCTAGGTCCCTATGACCTCCTCCAGCCGCTTCCCGTCCTTGCCTATCGTGTGTATAGTCGTCAGGCTCCCCGTCGCCTTCCAGGTCGCCTCGACTCCGGCCACCGGCAGCTTCCTGCCCGGTTCGTTCTTCT
The DNA here is from genome assembly GCA_036346255.1 of Ampelocalamus luodianensis. Lineage (NCBI taxonomy): Eukaryota > Viridiplantae > Streptophyta > Magnoliopsida > Poales > Poaceae > Ampelocalamus > Ampelocalamus luodianensis. Next base: position 43,305,172 of record CM070631.1, read on the forward strand.
TGTTCGACGACGACGACTCCCTCTTGGTGAAGAAGTACCAACTGTTCTCCCCATAAGCCTTGTATGCCTCTACGTGCATGCATGCAGTATATAAATGTAGGGACTGTCTACTTTTAAGTTGTCTGAATTTTTTGAAGTATAAATCATATTTTTTATCCATTGAATCAATATCCAATCATATGACACATCAATCTCTATACAAATCTAATGGCCACAATAAGTGACTTAAACTTAAAAAAAAATCAGGTGACTTAAAAGTAGCAAGACTGATAAATGTACAGTAGTAGTGCGTAGCGATATCGATTTTTTGTCTTTGTTTTGCTTAACCTTTCAAAGTACATGTGAAAAGCATAACGTGTTCACTACATTGCCGTATTTTGTTGGTATATAATTTTTTTGTCTTTCTTTTTGCTCAACCTCTCAAAGTACATGTGAAGACTATAACGAGTTCATCACATTGCCGTATTTTGTTGGTATATTTTTTTTTTGTTTTTGCTTTTGCTAAACCTCTCAAAATACATGTGAAGAACACAACGGGTTCACCACATTGCCGTATTTTATTGGTATATAATTTTTTTGTCTTTGTTTTTGAATCATGTGATGGAAATAGAAGTTATTAAGACTTTTAAGAATAATTACAGTGGTCAAGAACTAAAATTACATAAATAATTTGCTGTAATTTATGTACAATAGAGTTGTAAATAAACTTTCAAAATGTGACAATTTTTTATAAAAAAATCTGTCACATCCTGTTTAGACAATTCCGTTTTGATTGAAGCAATAGCACAAAAAGAAACAATTCCGTTTTGATTGAAGCAATAGCAAAAAAAGAAACGCTGCTGTGTCGTGCATGCAACACCAAAAATCCCTCTGAGCGTCGCGTGTGTCGTGAGTTCCGAGCTTTTGTATTGCTTCCATCTTGCATTTGCTTCTAGCGTGTTCATACGTGACTACATCTCGTGAGTTTTCCAGAAGCCATCCTTGTCTATGTGCGTTGGTTCTTTGTTGCATGTGCGTGTCTTGCTACCAGTACGTGTGTGTATCTTCATCCAGGAATAGTCATCCAGCCTTTCTGCGTGTGTTCAGTCGAGAGGAAGCTTTTGCCATGCGTGAGTCCAAGCGTCGCGGAAGAACGTATTCGTCTTCGGGGGGCTGGGCCAACAATTGGTATCAGAGTTTTGGTGATTCTCGTGTGTCGAGTTTGGTGATTCTCGTGTGGAGAGTATTCTCGTGCGTCGAGTATTTTCGTGTGTCGAGTATTCTCGTGTGGTGTGACAACGACAGGCGCACCAACGACAGACTCCATGAGTGGAGGCCAGAGGTGGTGCTCCATGCGAGGTGGAGGCTGCGGGTGGCGGCAGACTCCAGGCGAGATAGAGGCCGGCGGCGGTGGCCGAGGCTATCGTTGTGAACTTAAATACTTAGAAACTTAAATTAGAAGTGTTCATATTGCATTTAATGTTGGACTTATTGGGCATTATAAATGAATTATCACATGAATTTCAAAGGAAGGATCTAGACATCGTTCATGCCATGGATTTGATTGTGGATGTGAAAGAGAACTTGCAATACACGAGGGATAATGGTTGAGAGCCATTGCTCGAGTGAGCAAAAAACTTTTGTGAAGCAAATGGCATCGCTGTTCCAGATATGGATGAAGGCACTCCAATTATGGGTCGAATGTCACGTCGAGGACATACAGTGACTTAAGATCATTTTTACAGAGTTGGCATCTTCTATGCGGCTATCGATGCTACACTGAGTTAGAGATATTTAAAAGCATTGATGATAAAATAATCATAGATCGTGTTCAACATATGAAATCTTGTAGAATGGACTTGCCTCCTACTCCTAGTCATAGCTAGCGGTTGTGCGATATGTTACATACTTCCATTTCATTTCAATGTTTCTAATTAGTCATAATTTTCTGATTGTCTTACCAATTTAGCTACTTTTGTTCCACAGATTGCTACTCGCATGTATTTATAGATGTCCGGATTGTTATGTTTCTTAGTCAGGTACTAGTCAGGTACTACCTTACATTTATTTTATATTCTCTCTTTATCTTTTGTTTATTTATGTATGAATTCGGATTGCATTAGATGTATTATGTATGTTTGGTACGATTTTATCGTATTAGTTTTCTTCTACGAGCACCCCTTCTATTTTTGTCCTGTGTACGCCACTGACAGAAGGTTGCAGTCGGGCAATTCAAGCTCCCCAAGTTCAAGATATCATTTGGATTTGAAGCATCCGACCTGCCCAAAGGTTTGGTGCTCCAACTACCATTCAGTGCTGAAGCAGATCATTCAGAGATGGTCGACTCACCGGTGGGACAGAGCCTGTATGTTTCATCCATTTCCAGAAGTCGTTTGTCGAAGTGAATGAGGAAGGAACTGAGGCTGCCGTGGCATCTGCTGCAGTGATTTCACTTAGGTCACTGCGAATAGGGCCCATGGATTTTGTCGCCGATCACCCTTTCCTTTTCCTCATCCGAGAAGACATGACCGGTGTGGTGCTGTTCATCGGTCATGTGCTCGATCCCATGCTTGCTCCATAGTGTGTTTGTTCTGAATCAGTCTTGGTGCGACTTGATCTGTCGCATGCAAGTGCTAGGGTTTCAACAGTTGATCATGCCACCCGTGCAATAAATCTGAAAAATATTTCAACTTTCGAATTATGGCTTGCTTGATGTATGTAAGGTTTTGGAATGACATGAGTCCAGGATTGCTATGGAGTAATTTGCTTTCAGGCTGCTTGATACATGAGGATTGCATGGTTGTTTAGTCATCTAAATATGTTTGACGTATAATTGCTTGTTTTCGTCATCTGAATATGTTTGACATACTAAATTTATTTTGCATGGTTGTTTAGTCAAATACGCAGCAATGAAACCTTCTTGGCTCTGCTGTAAGACATGAATGTTTTAATTTATGAATAGCAATAGGGAGATTGATGAGCTGCAACAACATATTCTTTGCAAAAATTAATTTTCCGTTGCAACGCACGGGCACATAACTAATAACTCTTCATGTGTATATATGTTCGTGTGATGGGTTTCGTTGCGATATGGTTTGTGGTTGCGCCTTGGCTAATGTTACATTGAGTGCTTGCGGCACACTGTTGGCTTTCGGATGCGAAATGCGTTAACCGGTCCAGATGGCATGGTATCTCGATGAGTACACTACAGTAGGTTTTGGCGGCAAACGAGTAACTGCAGGAAGCTTGAAAGCCACATGGCATTTCACAACTGCCACCAAACCCGTACATGTAAACGACTATACAATCTGATCAATGTGAACACACAAGGCTTCGCGGCTGCAACCTTGCTTTCAGAAAAGCCGCCGCTGCCGGAGAAAACGTCGCGATAGACGGTAAAAAACAAGTAGATGGTTACTGTCGCTAATTAGAACGGCGATAGAACCTTTTTTGTATTGTTTTAAGCTATTGTTGTCATTTGAAATGACGATAGTAGAATTTTGCTATTTTAAATAGCGATAGTAGCCTATTTTTATTTTAAAAAATCAACTATTTTTTTATATATATAATTTTTAAAAATAATATTATTAAAAAAATCGCTGATAAGCTTGAAGAGTACGATACTTTTTTTTTTAGATAATAGGCTATCGCCCAGCTTTATTGAAAGCTAGAATATAGTTCAGAGGCTGGGGACTCCAGATTTACAAGACGACTCACAAAGAGTCAAATACTAACAGACAGACTCAACTCTAACAGTGACTTAAAGAAAGTTCACAGCTGTTACAGATAGACAAAGACCTAAGAGCACAGTAACAGTTTACAAAACAAAGGAAACCCATTTAACCAACTAGCTCCCTCTCTTGTAGACGTTTCTTCCTTAATCTGACAAAGCTTTGAACGAAATCCCTCCAAAGCTTTTTCCGAAAGGAAATCCCTCCACCTGACGTTTTCGAGGGACCAAGACGCAACAGCACTATCAATGTGAACACACAAGGCTTCGCGACTACGTACGTAAGCACGTACGCACGTACGACGGCTACGTAAGGAGTAACTGCAAGCAAACAAGCAAGCTAGTACTGCTCGCTCTATAAATACGCATCACGCGTGACTGGGGGGCAACAAACACAGATTCGCAACGTACGTACGGAGCTAGCTTCAACATACCCATCATGCAAACCAAGTAGTACTCCTGCTAAGTGCTAAGTACTACAGGCAATCAGCAACAGCAGCAGGTATCCAAGTGATCAGCCGCTGGTACGTACGTACGTTTACATCTACCTCTAGCCTCATTTAGATCTACCAGCGTACAACAAGGCCGGCTTAAAGATATTTTGATGTTTGGTTAGCTGTTATATATATATATAAATCTTATACCACGCATACCGAAAAAAAGAGACATATTGTTGCATTGAGAGAAAATAAGCAAGGATCAGCCATCGGATGCATGGCATACCTTGTTAAACTTTAATCTGACTTGCTAAACAGGGTGCTACGAACATCCGCTCCATTTGTGACCTTTTCCCGTACGTGGGACTCTATCTATCTTATTGGCTAGATTCTTGATCGTCTTTCATTTTTGTTGAAGTATAAGTGAATTGTCCGTCTTTCCTCATCAGCTTAAGTTTTTGGGTGAACTAGTGGTACATGCAACTCAATATGGTATCAGAGCCAAGATGTCTTGAGTTCAAGACCCCTGAGGGAGCCTACACGTGAGGGGGAGTGTTGAAGTATAAGTGAATTGTCCGCCTTTCCTCATCAGCTTAAGCTTTTGGGTGAACTGGTAGTACATGCAACTCAATAATTTTGTTAGTGGGTAGTTTTATCGCAAGCACAGGAACTTTGGAAAATTAGCGGAGCACAATATTACTTAATGCCTTATTCTATATACATATATATGTCGCCTTTGATGAGAGTAGGGCAAAAATTGAACTAGTGCTCATGGGACAAGGCAACGGAGGACGGAGGATTTTGCATAAGGCAAGACAGAGGTGCCATCACCAGCACAACGGTTGAGTCTTGGCGACCGCAGTGAATTTGAAAATAGCTTATGAAACTCGACTATATCATCCATTCTACGTCAATTTCATCGTAAAAAAATCTACATCAATGCAACTATTATCTATATCTATATATCTACAAACAACTAGTAATATTTAAGGTATCTCATTCGCTTTAGAGGATCAGAAAATCTCACAATAGACCTTAAATTAGAAAAACAAATCCTAGAAATTTTCTCTTTAATCGAGAGAGAGAAAAAAAGAATATCTAAACAACTTATGTTGGTAGAATCAGATTATAACAGTGCAGATTAATTATATATCGATAAATTATCCCCTTCTCGCTCTTCACTCATTCCCACCCCTCTCTCTTACTCCCCACGACTTGTCGTCACTGCCCTGCTTCTTCTTCCCCACAGCAAGCCATTGCCCCCTGTTCCTTCCTCCTCCATATATTGCCCGTTGTTGCCCCTGCTTCTTCTTCCCCACCGCCCAACGAGGGCGCACCGCGACGGCGAGGGCTGTTGTGGCAGTGCGGGGCAAGGCGACGCGAGGAGGCGGCATGTACATGTGTGTGCGTGCTCTGAGATGGATGAGATGGCAGCCATGTCAGAGGTCTACTGTACCACAACCACGCCAACCCCGCCCCTTTGGTGAAGCTCCGGCCGATCCCTTTCACCTCAAGCATCATCTCCACCTCTTATTTCTATTCCCCATGTCAATTTGATGTTTCCCCGGTCGTTGGATAGCCGTTGTCGCCATCTTCGTCTCGACACAGGTCGTCGTTGACCCGTTGTTCCACTGCATCCCCGCTAATGCCAAGCATGCGAGTGAGACTCCCACGACTCCTCGGGTGCTCATGCATTAGATATGTGCACGTAGATGCGACATTAGTCAAAATCGTGGTGGTTTCGGGTGAGGTAGGTGTTTTGCACATGTTTTGAGAGTTCAAAAAGTGAATGGTTTTAGAGCTGATGGTTTAAGAACTAAGGGGGATAAAATAAACTTGCTCCTACATATATATTGTTTGATGAGATTTTGTACCACTAAATTAATTAAAAGAGATATTTTGTTAGAAAAAGCAAGTACAAGTCGTATGATTGCTTACCCAATAATAATTCGGATGGGAATAGGCTGTTCATGTTTGCAGTTTGCTGGCTAGCTTGAACATATTCCGCGTGCTGGCAGTGTTTGTTGGACGACCTACAAGTCAGCTAAAACGACGCGGCGCTGCGCGATCTCGGGGATTAGCACGCCATATGATTGCGCGCGATCCTTTCATTTTGATCTCTGCATTCCATCCGAAAGAGATATAACGAGATAATATGTCCATCTGAATGAGATATGATGAGGAAACGTTTCCATCTGATGGGATATGGTGAGGAAATACTTCTATTAATATCATAAGAGATAAAAAGAACGGATTTTCTATTTCGTAGACGCCTGAAATTTTGCAAAATCATAGTCTAATTTGCTCACTGTTGGATTTGACATGGAGATTCGCCCTCCTCTCCTCCGCCACCGGGGTCCACCTCTTTAGGGTTTGGGTTCACCGGTTGTCCTGAGCATATAGAGGGAGGTCAATGCGACGGTGACGTCGCCAGCGCCGCGGGACGGAGGAGGGTGGCAGGGGTGACGAGAAACAAGAAACGCTGAGGTTAGGAGACAGCGGCGACGGAGGAGGAGGGTGGCGCTGGGGCAGCTAGCCGGAGAGGAGGGTTGCCTTCTTAAGTAGTAATTATCTAATGGTCATTAGTTCCTTGATGACGCGGCTCAATTAGTATTTAATTGTTGTCGCATGCATGGGTGACATGTCAAGCAATTGCCTTTTGGATGACATCTAGGTATGCACGGATATCTTTGATTAATTTTATCTCAGTTCGATTGTTCACTCCTAACTAATTCTTCTCGGTGCTTCTAGTTCTAGGAAAGGAGTAATGGAGAGTAGTCCATACAAATATTAACTTGAGATGAATAATTTTCTTTGACTTTTCTGACATCTTGTTTATATAAACATATACGATCATACAACAAAATAGTACATATCAGTGATTCTAAAAATCTAATGAGGTACATATCTGTATTTATGCAACGACCTAGGAAAGGAGGCAACACATGAGGATGGCCTATCGCCTAGCTTGATCAAACTCATCAATATTAGTCGCGGACTTGCAGTAACCAACCATCAATGAGAGCAACCTAGCAGGCAAGAATTGTTTCTCTGATGCTTCAATTATGTCACTTTTGGGACAAAAAACTTTTCTTCCCTGTAGTTTGTTTTCTCATGGGCATCGCTTTTAGGCATGTACTAATATTGCTCTATGATATTATTTATTTATGGACCTGACACATCATTATACATGTTCAAATATTTGGTCTTCCTGATACCGTGAATTATATCAAGTTTCTTTTTTCAAAATTATTATAGACACGTTTGAAATTCTCACATTAATCAACAAAGAAAATAATATGATCATCAATCCGTTGGGCCTAACTTATACATAATGGCCTAGAAATAAACCAATTCCTACGGACTGTAACTATACCACAAACATCTTTTTTTTTAGAGATATTTATTTAAAATTTGTATTTTTTTACTATTATTTTAGACTCGTTTGAAATATTTAAGTGTTTTGGAAATATTATAAATTAAACTTTACAACATTTAAGTTTTACATTTGTAATATGTTTTGTCAATTTCAAGTTTGAGATTTAAACTTTTTAAATCTGTGTTATGTTATGTTTGAAAGTTTCATTTGATACAACATAAACTGAACATGATGATGTAAATTTTTTTAGCAAATTAGTTTTCGACCTTTTGAATTGAACGTGTGTATTGGAATTAAACATTAAATTCGAGATAAATTTATATTACGAGTTGAAATGATAAATATTTGTTTTTTCATTTATGTTTCTTTTTTTTTTTCTAAATAATAATTAAAAAAATTGAACGTTGAATTTTCTTTCTTATATATTTTGTTAAAATCTGGACTTACTTGATGGAAAAATCACAAGATACTTCTTATGACATTTTTTTGTGGAACATACCAACGCGATGTTGTGTTGGCGAATGTTTAGGTGCTCTGCACGTCCATCCACTCTAAGTAGTGGAGGAGAAAAAAAGTAGGCTTTGTCATGATATGCAGTATTGTTATTTATATGTGAAGTTGAATTTCATTATCATGCAAACGCCAATCTGATATTTTATCACAACCACCAGGGAACAACGTCGCAGGAAAACCAATTACAAATGGCAAAATTGCTGCAACTACTCAATGAGTGGGAAATCCAACTACTAGTTGTCTTTAGCTTCACGTTACAGATGTTCCTCTTCTTTACTGGCGGCCTCCGACGGCGTACCACCGGCAAGTTCATCAGACTTCTTTGGATAGCTTATTTGGGAGCAGATTTGGTAGCTGTGTACGCCCTAGGCTTCCTCTCTCGACATGACGATGCCACCACTGGAAAGGATACATTAATGGGAACCCATCAATTGGCTTTCTTTTGGGCACCTTTCCTCCTCATTCATCTTGGCGGACAGGACACCATCACTGCTTTCGCCATTGAGGACAATAATCTTTGGTTGAGGCATTTGTTGAATTTGGTGGTCCAAGTTACCCTGGCCTTATATATATTTTTGAAATCAACCAGTGGCCTCAGCATGCAACTTATTGTTCCAAGTATCCTTCTATTTGTTACTGGAACAATCAAGTATGGGGAGAGGACATGGGCCCTGTGGTGTGGGAGACTTGGGAGCCTAAGCACCACTGTAAAGGATACATCTATAATGAAGTCCTATGAAAAGCGACCCATTGAAATGCATGTAGGTTATTCTGATATAATCTACAGGGCTCTATATTCAATAACAGGTGTCCGTGATGTCTTTGCTGACTCTGGATTCTACCACTATGGTCTTGATCTCAGGAAAGAGGTAACAATACATCGAGACATGTTTCCCAAGCTACTGGAGATTGAACTTGGCCTAATGTATGATGATATCTACACAAAGGCCACGGTGATTCGGACAAGGTGTGGCATCATACTTCGGTGTATCTCACAGATATCCTTTGTAGCCGCTTTTGTGCTCTTCTTTGTAAGCAACAAACAAATGTATAATTCTGTTGACACTGCAATCACCTATGCACTTTTTATAGGAGGTTTTTCTCTTGAAGTTTGTGCAATATTTATCACCATGATGTCACCTTGGACTTGGGGGTGGCTGAAGCATCGAGAGTTGTACAGGTTTCTTCGCACCATTAATATGGGGTGGCAGAGAAAAAGGCAGTTGTGGTCATATTCCATGGGTCAGTATAATTTGCTGAACTATTGGGGACAGAACGACCAGCTGCAATCAGATTTGTGGATGCGACGTGTTATGGTCGCGATCAGAAAGGTGGTGAATCTAGTTTGTGGAATAAAGCAAAAGCTCTGGATCAGTAAGCTGTTGGACACCAAGTTCATCGAGGCGGATAAGGATATCATGGAGTGCGTCGTCCAAAAAGTTGTTCAGTATGGTACAGCTGAATCAAGTATGGGCCGTCGACTCCCAACTGTTGGTCCAGTATGGGAAATGATATTACTGCAGTTGTCTCAGGGTTTTGAAGGAGTCATTGTCCGCTTGCACACGTACACCGAGTTATTTTTGAGTAGGTATTCTTGCACTTCTGATGTTTCGGTCCGCGTGTGCCGGAAGGTATCGAACTACATGTTATACCTTTTGGCCACACACCCTGAAATGTTGCCGGTCAGAAAAAGCCAGGCATTATTATTGAATCATACATCTGTGACTACGGAGAACCTCGGCAACAACAGTGGCAGGGACGACGTCATCCAGCATGGAGCAGCTGCGATATTGGATAAGCTGGGTTGTTCAACAAGGCCCTTTCCGGACATCTGCACAGAAGCACATCTGTTGGAGATCCAAGAGGCGTGGATAGGGCTCCTCATCTACGCGGCCGGCAAGTCGCGGCCGGAGGTGCACGCGGCGCAGCTGGCTAGAGGAGGGGAGCTCCTCACCTTCGTGTGGCTGCTCATGGCCCACCATCAGCTTGGGGATGTCGCCGACAGGATCGAGCTTGCATTGAACGACTCACCCATGTTATATAAGGTTGCATAGGGCAGCCTCTTCTTCATATGTACCTGCCATCGTTATTGTAACAAGCAGTATTAATAAATTCGATGCAAGCATGCAGATTCTCCGTGTAATAATTCTTTGCAAACTTGCTACATATATACAGCTCCTCAATTCGACTATTTGTTTTTAATTTTAAACTAGCAATTATTAACTATGTCCTATGCATCTTTACTACTTAAAAATAAATAACTAGTGCTTTGTTCCCCCATCTCATGATGAGCATATTCTGATTGGATCAATTACATGAGCAAGAGTTAAAAGGATTAATCAACAGGTGAATTCGCTCTTAATTGAATTAGATTTTAATTTATATGAAAACTGGTTACTACCTAATGCTAGTATTTTAATTGTTCTTAGATTTATGTGTAAAAAGACTTTGACGCTCAAGAAGATTATTTGTTGTCTAATAATATGTGCCCAAACGAAGATGCGGGAGGATGGGGACGCAAGGACCAAGAAGAGGATGTATGCACATGCTGCATGGAAGTGCTACCATTTAATGACTCATGCATGGATGCTGTGCATGTTGTGCATGCAACAAGGAAGTAAAGAAATGCACGTGGAAACTTTTCAAGAAAACAAGCACATGCGAAGCTGCTGCAAAAAGCATGTAGTGCACACAAGGCGTTTTGGGGCACTGTTAGAGTATCTACAATAGTCCACATCAGCTGTTACTAAATAGTAGCCACATCATCATTTAGGTGATGTGAAGGAGAGATGGTGAGGAGAGAGGATGAGGTTGTTTCTAGATAAAAAAATAATCAAGTTGTTGATATCAAGACACAAGAAACAACAAAATAGCTATTGGAGACTTGTTTGTTACCTAAAACGCGTTTTGTTGATATCAAGAATCATCATACACACTTGTAGCAATTAAAGTTAGATACAAGCTCAAGTAACAATATGTTGAAAGAGTAGTTTCTTTTTATTAGATTGAATACTCTCTCTTCTCTTAGTAACAAACTAAGAAACAAACTATTGTAGATACTCTTACATGCACAGCGTCAAGCTCATGCATGGAGTTAACGACGAAATCAACAATTGCTGCTGATATTTTCCTTGATGGCTACGATGGAGTTAATGAGGAAATCAACAATTGATGCATTTTTCCGTGGGACCCACCATGTCCAATCCAAGCCACGCACAACATACAGCAGTGGGCCCCACGGCATGCTTTGATCCCGCATCAGATTGGATGACCTGGGAAAGGAATTGGATGACCTGATTTACGCGTGCGTATGGAGATCCAATTCAGCCGAAGGTTACTTGGTGTATGATATGGTTCCGATTATTTTCTATTTAGGATTTTTATAACGTGTGCGTGTAGTCGGTTATATATAGCCACATATTTCTTCGTTGTAAGGGAGACCACGAATATAAATATATTATTTCAGAAAAAGAGCTATACGTTAGTTTTTCATAGGGTTTGACATACAGTGCAAACTAGAAGGGCAATTGAGCTTTCTCAACCCTGTTATTCTTATGATTTCTTGTGTTTTATAGGGGCGGCGACACGTCTACTTTGTGTGGTCGGGTAGACGGGATCACGAGCGTGTGGTTGGCGAACTCTTTTGTTGCGAGTTGCTTTGTTTTGTGATGGTTGGCGCTATCGGTTCGTCGAGTTACGGATCCAAAGTTATCATCGATCCTACGTCGTGAAGATCGGGCATCCCCCGTATCATTTTGGTATCAAAGTATCGGTTGCCACGGTAGGATCAATTTACCTGTAGTTAGATTTATTTTTTCTGTCCTATGCATAAAAAGCCAAAAAAAATTCTTTAACCCGTAGTTTGATCTGAATTTTTTAGTGAGTTTGGTTAGATCTCAATCCATTAAAAGCTGTATTTAATCGCCGATCATAGTTTTCTTTTGCGCTGCTTGATTTTGTGTTCAATCAAAACCTAAAAAAAAAACTACCGGTTCTGTACCCCCACGAAACCATGGAAAAACTGCTATAGTAGGGCATGTTACAGCGCCAAAGGTGAACAGTGTTTAACCTGCTACAGTCGCTGCAGGAGGCCACCGCCGCCCGTCGCGGTTGCGCTACAACGCGAGAACAGGTGCTATAGCACAGCAAAGCTACAGTGCCATGTCTTCTACAATACATGTTATTGCTACAGTCCCATGAAACTACAGTGCCACACGACAGTCAGGTGAGAAAAAACTACTATATCTTTTGTGAGTCATTTCAATCATTTGCGAATATTTTGCTCCTATTGAGACTAGCTATTGATATTGCTCTCGGGTTGTTTATTTACACTTTGCACACCTCTGAATTATTATTTACTTTCATACCCAAGAGTGGGGTTTTAAGTGCTGCTCTTGCGACAATTTGATTGGTCAGGTAAAAAAACAACAGAAAATGAACAACAAAAAGAAGAGAAAAAAATACTTAACCAATCACTTATTGTGAGCACACCCTATTATTGTCAAAATTTCAGATTGTGCTATTTCATTATTTTGAACAATCTTGTGCCCTATTTTATATCATTGAGTAATTAGCTAGTGTCTCTCCATAACTTGTGCAATACGAGCTAGTTGTTCACCACTTATTTTATATATATATATATATTAGCTTATTCCTGTGATTGCACTAAGTTTCATCATCTTTGCGTGTGAGTTGCTTTGTTCCTCGCTAATATCTTAAGATCAGCAACTAGGTATTGAATTCTAGTTTGGATTGTTATCTAGCTTTACAATATTTAGAGATTTCAGATTGCATAGGTAAATATTTTCCCTCCAAACTCCACAAATGGGTCATTGTTTAACAGAGCTTGTGCAATTGAATTTGTTTAACCCATCACCTTGTGTTGTCTACTGTCACCAAAGTGCGTGCAGCTCTTCAATTTCATCAAGGACGCATAAGAACTTCGGTTAGTAAGAGAAGGTGAAGTTGAGTGATTTCCACAAATAAAAACTTTCATGTCCACATATATAGTTTTTGTTTGTTGTTTGCACTAACCATGTCAGGAAAAGAAGGATAGTCGACATATGTTACACAACCTGACCTTGAGAAGCTCATAAATGATTTCAACACTCAGTTGAATGACAATATGAGTGTCTTGAGGGGGAAGATACTAGAGGAGCTTCGCAAAGAGTGGGGTCCAGTTGGTGTCCATGAAGAAAGCGTTGAGCTTGACGAGACCGATAAGGAGAGGGCTGCACGATTCGCTAGAGAAACTCAAGCGAGTCAAGCCGTTGCCAATGCGGTTCGACCACCCTTTCCCGGGCGCAGGGGAGGTATTTTGGGTGCTAACCATGGCCAAGGGAGAGGCTGTGGCCATGGATGTGGCAGTGCTGCCCACATTGAGGACTTTGGCGACGACGTTTGGTTACATCGCAATGATAACTATCAACGCTATGGCCGTCATCATGATGAGCAACATGTGGAGGAAAAATTTGTGAAGCTCAAGTTCAGTATTCCCAAATTTGAAGGCGTTTTCGATCCAGATGCATATCTCACATGGAAGCTCAAGGTAGAGAAGATATTCCAGATGCACAATTATTCGGAAGAGAGGAAGCTACATATGGCATCACTTGAGTTTGATGGGTATGCGTTGATTCGGTGGGAGCAAGTGTTGAACCAAAGAGAAGATAATAGGAACCTCCAATAGCATCATGGGCTGAAATGAAGCAAGAGCTGAGGGCATGTTTTGTTCCTAACACTTATAAACATGATCTTTTTAATAAATTGCAGAATTTGAGGCGGGGAGGTCGCTTGGTGGAGGAATACTTCAAGGAGATGGAGCAAGCTATGATTAGGGCACATGTGCATGAAGATGAAGAGCAAACTCTTGCACATTTTCTGTTTGGCCTAAATAAAAACATTAAACATATAGTACAATATCAGCCCTACAATACTGTTATTGATTTGGTGCATCAAGCGACAAAGACGGAGAAGCAGCTACTAGAAGATGTAAAACCAGCACCAAGTATACCATCTTTCAACTTGAAATCTCCATTATTAAAAAGATCTATATGAATCTATTATTTCAGAAAGAGAGCTATATACTTGTTCTTTCTAGGGTTTGACATACAATGCACCATAGAAGGGGAATTGGGCGTTCTCAACCCTATTGTTCTTGTGATTCCTTGTATTTTGTAGGAGCGGCGACATGTCTACTTTGTGTGGTCAGGTAGATCGGATCACGAGCGTGTGGTTGGGCGGAGTCTTTTGTCGCAGGTTGCTGTTTTGATAGTGGTTGGCGCCATCGGTTCGTCTGGTTACATGGATCCAAAGTTATCATCGATCCTACATCGTGAAGATCGGGCATCCCCCATATCATCTTGGTATCAGAGCATCGGTTGCCACAGTAGGATCAATTTATCTATAGTTAGACTTATTTTTCCTGTCCTATACACAAAAAGGCGAAAAAATCCTTTAGCCCGTAGTTTGATCTGAATTTTTTAGTGAGTTTGGTTAGATCTCGATCCATGGTTCTGTACTCCCCGAAACCAAGGAAAAACTGCTATAGTAGCGCATGTTACAGCGCATGTGGGTGAACCGTGTTTTGCTTGCTACAGTGCGCTACAGTGCGAGAACATGTTCTACAACACTGCTAAGCTACAGTGCCATGACTCCTACAGTACCTATTATTGCTACAATTTTTAACCTACACATATTTGTTTTACAATTGCTATTTTGTAAATAAGTTTTTAAGCAAAAGATAAACATTTGGCATATATTTATATTGATAAACGATTGAGACAAACAAATACCAAAGTGGCACCCCACTTTGATAAACTAACATGCATGAATACCCATTCATGCCGAAAATCGAGTTGTAACTATGTCAATTTTAATTCAAAGTCTAACAATAACGACTCCCGAATTCAAGCGGTCGTATGTAACCGTGGATATGGCTATTCAAATAGATTTACACCCTACAGGAGAGTACAACTTTACCCACAATGGCTCACCAGCCCGTAAGCCAAACACACTGCCTTTGGGGAGTTGGCCGGGTAGATCGAAATTTGGTAATGTTTAGCAAGAAGATCCTATTGAGTTAGATCACCCATGCAAGATGAAATCCCAACTTAGTACATATGCATATAGAAAATGCTAAGCAGAAACAAAAATTGTGTCGGAGGGGCCAGTGTAAGGTAGTTAGTATGTTGGGGGACCCCCAACATATGTAATCGTGCTCACTCGCACAGTATATATTACGTTGGGTTCCTAAGAAACATAGGATTTCACGGTTGCTATGTCCTCACACCACCTGTGGTATAAACCAATGAAATCTTTCCCTTATAATACCGCATGTGGTAGTACAAGTGTTACTTGAATTAACAACGTCACCAAAGTTCGGTCCTTGTTGGTTCGGACAAGACAACCACAAACCCGACTCTCGTGCATAACAGCACCCACACTAACAGCCACTTGTCCAGACCCAAATCACTTTTGAAAAAAACAAAGTTTAACTTAAGAAACAGATACGAAGATCTGGATAAAAATGAAGATAAGAAAGTTTTGTGTCTCCAATAATTGATGGCTTATTCCCGACAATCGATCTACCGCGAACTAGACTCACATGGCTAAGCAATCCCATATATAGATTATATATATATATATATATATATATATATATATATATTTCACAAAACCTAACTTAAGCATTTAGGTACTGATTAATTCAAGGATAACCTCATGAATAGGACATATCTAGCTGCACATCACAAAAAATATCGACATAACAAAATAGCATGCAAGTAATTATCATTGCACTATCCTATCAAAAGCTGGGATCAATATGATGCAAAAGAAAGTTCCAATAATGCTTGCCTTGTTGGAACTCAAGTTGCTCACTCTCGGTGGCGTAAGAGTCTACGTCGATAACTTCGGATTCTATACAAAAATACATCGAATCAACACCAAGAAAAATCTAAAAACTCAAAGTGCTCAAAAATACATAAATCTTCTATAGTAGCTAGATGATGATTTTAGATGAATTTAGGTGAAAGAATCATTCCAATTGGAGTTAGTATGCGAAAGTTATAGTAGTTTGAAAATCGGATTTATGGAAAAAGCTGAAAACAATGCTTCGGTTACTATTTATCCGAATTTAATTATTTAGTGAAAATTTATAGAACATTGGTGGAAGAAATGATTACATGGATAAATAGAGAATAAAAAGTTATGACCAAAATAAATTGGTTCATCTCATTTGGAGTTCATATGAATTAGTTATGAATTTTCAAATAACATTTTCTAGTGTGAAAATAATTCAGTTAAGGATCAATTTCCAAAAACTATATTTTCTGGACAGTGACATGTTTGAAATCTATTTCATATTAGACCGGGTGGGGGTGGCGCGGCGGCCTTCAATGTGCAGGGGTGTAGTGGCGGTTCGGGGAAACCTCCACGTGAGAGCAGCGGTGGATCGAGCTTGGTCCCGGCGACGGTTGCAAGCTTCAATGGCGGCGTGCGGCAGTGGCGGCAGCCGCCCCGATGCGATGGCGGCGCCCGTCGGCGGGCTCCGGATCGGCGCTGGCAGATCTCTCTCTCTCTCTCTCTCTCTCTCTATTAATCTACTGCCTCGGCTGCTTGCTTTGCTGTTGGATGAAACAACGACGAACCGATCTGATATAGATGTGTTTTCCGTATCCCTTCGACAGACTAGACGATCGACAAGGAACCCTAGAACGAGACCAATCTAGACAGGAAAAACCAGCACAAAGACTCGACGATGCAACGACAATTCAACAAAGCAAACTAAAAAGAACAAATTGCAAAGACACAAATTGGCTTGGACGATGAATTAAACCTATTTTTTTGGCTATGTGGACTGTAGGAAAAAAAAATTCTCACCAATGAACTGCAGCTCTGAAACCACCTGATGAACCCGAAGGTCCGATTGTTGTCCCGGTCTTTCGATGAGAACGATAAGTTCGGTAGTAGTCGCTCAACTCTCACGATCCTGGCTATGAACTCGCAAGTCCCAAAACCACGTAATCGCTGAACTGCTCGACAAGTCGTTATCAACCGTGCACGAATACCCGGATGACCTGGCCACGAAGGTCGATTCCTGCATACACCGAAGAAGCACGTAAGAACAAGATAAAGCAATATGAAATTGCAAATAGGAATTGAAATATTTGAATTGAGTTGGGATTCTGAATAAGGATCTTAATCGGGTGGTCTATTCGACACACGCAAAAGATACAAGTTGCAACGAAGGCAAACTAAGCATAAACAAAATCCGAGAAAACTAGAGGGGGTGCGGCCTCCTTAAATAGGGGATGAGGAGCCACACAACTAATAGAACTAGCGGGGTGGGACTAAACCCGAGGGTACTGTTCATGTGAACAGTAACCACGACCCCAGGTAGGCTGCCGGCCTATGGGCCAAGTTGAGTACGAATACAAAGCCCAGATTGGCCCAAACAAGTGATATAACGTCTTCTTTTGATGATTACAATCAGTATAGAAGGCATTTGGAGATGAGGCCAGATCCGTTGGAAAGAGGACGAAATAATCTTTCAATCAAGTGCTCATGCGCCTCAAACGAAGTCCGTATGTGAAAGTTATGCACGTTTGACGTTGGTGCTATTTTCGGTGGCCGAATTGGATTGTACAAGCTTCTTTTCATGATCAGTTCCTAAGTTCCCGATTAAAAGAAGATCACATGCATTAGGTAGCAGCATATTCTTATTAGAAACAAAATGCACTCCTAAAAACGAAGTTACCTAATGGTTTAATTGACGTGCACGAGCTCTTTTGATTGGACCTTGCAAGTGCATAGGTTTAGCTCTATTGTGAGGAGTGTTGGTTGTATGCATGAAAGTGATGTCCTCATCATCCTCCCCTTCTTGCATTTGAGTTGTCCTTGACTCAAGCTCATCTTCGTCACCCAAATATGGCTTCAAATCTGCAATGTTAAATGCGGGACTAACCCCGAACTCTGCAGGTAGGTCAAGCTTATATGCATTATCATTAATCTTAGCTAACACCTTGAATGGACCATCAGCTCTAGGCATCAACTTAGACTTTCGCAATTCAGGAAATCTATCTTTGCACAAATGTAACCAAACGAGATCACCAGGTTCAAAAGTTAAACTCTTTCTACCCTGACTACCAGCAACCTTATACTTAGCATTCATGCGCTCTATGTTTTATTTAGTTGTTTCATGTAGTTTAAGGACAAATTCAGCACGCTTCTTAGCATCTAAATTTACTTTTTCAGAAGTAGGCAGAGGCAATAAATCAATAGGAGCGCGAGGATTAAAGCCATATACTACCTGAAAAGGGCTCATTTTTGTGGTAGAATGTAGCGATCTATTGTAAGCAAGCTCTACATGAGGTAAGCATTCTTCCCATATCTTTAAGTTCTTTTTCAAAATAGTTCTCAACATAGTGGACAACGTGCGGTTGACAACTTCAGTTTGTCCATCTGTTTGGGGGTGACAAGTAGTAGAAAACAACAACTTAGTCCCCAATTTTGCCCAAATGGTGCGCCAAAAGTGACTCAAAAACTTCGCATCCTGATCTGAAACAATAGTATTGGGCACTCCATGTAGGCGAATGATCTCTCGGAAAAATAAATCAGCAACATTTGTAGCGTCATCGCTCTTATGATAAGGTGTAAAATGGGCCATTTTGAAAAATCTATCCACAACAACAAACACACTATCGCTTCCCTTCTTTGTTCTAGGCAGTCCTAAGATGAAGTCCATTAAAATATCCTTCCAAGGAACACTAGACACAGGAAGAGGCATATATCAGCCGTGTGGATTAAGTCGGGACTTAGCTTTATTGCATGTAGTGCAGCGAGACATATAGCGCTCAACGTCACGCCTCATTCGAGGCCAATAGAAGTGCTCGCCACAATGTCCTCAGTCTTCTTGACACCGAAATGTCCCATCAATCCTCCGCCATGCGCGTCCTGTAATAACAAAAATCGAACGGAGCTAACTGGAATGCATAGCTTGTTAGCTGTAAACAAGAATCCATCTTTCAACACAAATTTATTCCAACCCTTTCCCTCTGTACAATTCAGCTGGGCATCTGTAAAAGTATGATCTTGAGCATAGAGTTCTTTAATTGTTTCCAGGCCAAAAATTCGACAATCAAGTTGAGATAACATGGTATAACGCCTAGACAAAGCATCAGCAACAATATTCTCTTTCCCTTTCTTGTGTTTGATAACATATGGGAACAATTCAATGAACTCTACCCATTTAGCACGTCGACGGTTCAGTTTACTTTGACTACGGATGTGTTTTAAAGATTCATGATCTGAGTGTATAACGAACTCTTTAGGCCATAAATAATGCTGCCATGTTTCTAAAGTTTGAACGAGAGTAAATAATTCCTTATCATAAGTAGAATAGTTCAAACTAGGTCCACTCAATTTTTTGCTAAAATAAGCAACGGGTTTACCTTCTTGTAGCAACACACCTCCAATGCCAATTCTGCTAGCATCACATTCAAGCTCAAAGGTCTTACCAAAATTAGGAAGTTGGAGAAGTGGTGCGTGTGTGAGCTTCTCTTTTAGAAGGTTGAATGATTGTTCTTGTGCCGGGCCCCAATGGAAAGGAGCACCTTTCTTGGTGAGCTCATTCAATGGTGCGGCAATGGTGCTGAAATCTTTAACAAAGCGTCGATAAAATCCAGCAAGTCCATGAAAACTCCGCACTTGGGTGGCCGTGTTAGGAGTCGACCAACTCTGTATAGCCTCAATCTTGGCTTGATCAACTTCAATGCCCTGTGGAGTAACAACATAGCCAAGAAATGATACTCGATCGGTGCAAAAGGTGCACTTCTCAAGGTTACCAAATAAACGTGTATTTTGTAGAACATTAAAAACAACACGTAAATGATCAAGATGTTCCTCTAGTGACCTGCTATATATCAGTATGTCATCAAAATATACCACCACGAATTTTCCAATGAAAGTACGCAAAACTTCGTTCATCAATCGCATGAAAGTACTAGGTGCATTGGTTAGACCGAAAGGCATCACTAACCACTCATATAAACTGAACTTAGTTTTGAATGTTGTTTTCCACTTATCTCCTAATTTCATGCGAATTTGGTGATAGCCACTACGCAAGTCAACTTTAGAAAACACAGTAGAGCCACTTAATTCATCAAGCATGTCGTTTAACCTAGGGATAGGATGATGATATCTAATGGTAATATTATTGATAGCTTTACAATCAACACACATACGCCATGAACCGTCTTTCTTGGGAACCAAAAGTACGGGAACAACACATGGACTAAGGCTCTCGCGTATGTACCCTTTGTCAAGCAAGTCTTGCACTTGACGCTCAATCTCCTTAGTCTCCTCCGGGTTGGTTCGGTATGGCGCGCGGTTGGGTAGGGAAGCTCCTGGGATGAAGTCAATATGATGTTCAATGCCCCTAATTGGGGGCAGCCCCGGCGGTACTTCACATGGAAATACATCACGATACTCCTGCAAAAGGTGAGCAACAGCAGGAGGCAAAGAAAGGGGCATATCCTCAAATGAAAACAACGCTGCCTTGCACACTAAAGCATAGCAAACAGAATGACCAGCTTCTACCTCACTAATATCAGACTTTGTAGCTAACAAAACAGAACCTTTCAATTTAATTTCACCTTTCTTAGAACTAGGTTCCTTCTTCTTGTGCGGTTCAAGTTTTTTAGCTACAATTTGATTCTCACTTATGCTACTCTCCTTTTCTCTATTAGCTCTCTCTAGTTCATCTTTTAAAATTGCTTTTGGAGACATGGGCAGCAAAGTGATTCGCTTTCCTTTTGTCATGAGAGTATATTGATTTGTCCTACCATGATGCACAGTATCTTTATCATATTGCCATGGTCTACCTAACAGCAAGGAACAGGCTTGCATAGGTACAACATCGCAATCAGCATAATCATGATATGAACCAATAGAAAAGTTTACTCTCACAATGCGAGTTACCTTCAGCTTACCACATGAATTAAACCATTGAATGTAGTAAGGACGAGGGTGCTGTTGTGTGGTCAAGACAAGCTTCTCAACCATATCAATGCTATCCAAATTGTTGCAACTTCCTCCATCAATAATCACACGACAAGAACGCTCATTGACCACAAATTTTGTTTGAAACAGATTGTGGCGTTGATTTTGTTTCGCACGCTCCATTTGAGCACTCAGGACACGCCTCACAATTATGCTCAAAAAATTATCACTTGTTTCAGCTCCAAAATATTCTTAGTCATGTTCAGATTCATAAGGCTCGCCTGCGGGGTCAGTTACAAGCAATGCATGATCTTCATCAATATCACTAGTTGAGGTATACTCACCATCGTCTCGAACAAGAAGTGCTCGCTGATTTGGGCAATCTCTCATCAAGTGCCCGAAGCCTTTGCAGCGATGGCATTGTATGTCTCGCGTTCTCCCGGTGGAAGCAACTGACGTAGAACTCTTAGCTTGCTGAACTAAAGTTGATTTGCTTGCGTCGGAAGCTCGGGGAGTGGGAGTGGTGCTTGCTGGTCGCCCACAGCCAGAGGGGGTGGGGGACGGTTAGAAGTGGCAGGGACAAGCAGGGGTGGTGCCTCGCTCAAGATCGCGCTTGATTACGCCTACCGCAAAGAAACTCCAAAAGAGCCTCGGGAGCGAGACTGTCTTCCCTGCACTTCACGTTCAGCTTTGCAAGCAAGGTGGAACAAACAGGTGATAGAATTATACTCCTTATAATCTAAAATGTCATGAATGTCCCGATTAAGCCCTCCTAAAAATCTAGCCATTTTAGCATCTTCAGTTTCTTCTAAACCACAATGTAACAAACCAATTTGCATTTCTTGATAGTAATCTTCTACGGTGTTACTCCCTTGTCTTAAACGTTGTAATTTATTCAGCAAATCACGAAAATAATATGAAGGCACAAATCTAGCTCTCATAGCTCTCTTCAAAGCATTCCATGTTCGAGGTATGTGTTGTTCATTACGGCCTAATTCATTCCACCAAATAGATGCAAAATCAGTGAACTCACTAGTAGCAGCCCTAACCCTTTTATTTTTAGGAAATTCATGGCATGCAAATTTTTGATCTACAGTTAGCTCCCATGTGAGATAAGCATCAGGATAATATTTTCCAGCAAAAGGGGGCATAGTGAATTTAATTTTACCAAATGCATCATTACAGTCACGTACCTCACGTTGATTTCTTCCCATACCTTGACGATTGTGACGAAGCTGACGATGGTTGCGATCATTGTGAACATTGAATCCATCAGTTTATGTATCGGCAGTGTAGTTGTTCAGTTCTTCTTCTTCCACCTCATCTGCCCAAGAGCGAGCAGCATGTGGTGTACAGCGAGCAGGAGGTGGTGCGCGTCGAGCAGGAGGTTCGTGCACCCTTGACTCATCTTGGGCCGTGTTTTCAGCAAGTGGCTAACGTTCGAGGAGCGCAACGCGTGTGTGGAGCACTGCGAGGCTGTCATTGATCTTATCCAAAGCATTGCGAACGCTCTCTCCGAGCGAGTGCTCCATGTGCTGCACGAGTTCTCGCGTGCGAGGTGTGAAAGATCCGTCTCCAGCATGCTCCAAATGGTGGCCGTTGTTGTTCTCACCATGTGTAGAACCGTGTGAACCTGCCATGGTTAGTAGAAAACAAAGAACAAATCACAGTGTATATGTTCCTATCAACTACTAGGATCTAGAGGCTCAAAACAAGTCACTCACACTCAAGCTTATACCCAGTTCTTACCAATGCAGCAAGAAAGTGGTACAACCGGTGGCTGGTTCGTGATACTCTCACTTGCGATTAATCCAACGATTGCGCGGAACAGTACCTGCTGAGTTAGCAGGAAGCGGAGCTCGGAAGGCTAGTATGTAGCAAAGGAGTAGCAATTGTTCAAATCGGTATGCAAAGTTGAAAAGCAGTTGAAAGTACTAGTCACAAGTGCTGGTCCTAGACTAAACCAAGCCTAACTAGAGCAACTCGCAAGAACGACTAGTAGTAACAACGTAAGGCCAAGCTGAACAATCAACACGAACGAGCAATGGATGACTATGCCAAACTGAACAAAGAGGCAGCTCTGATATTTTTTTTCTTCTTTTTCTTTCGTTCTTCTTTTTTTTGTCTCTGTCTCTTCTCTTCTCTTCTCTTCTTTTCTTTTCTTTTGTTGTCTTTCTCTTGTTCCTTTTTTCTCTCCTTTTCGGCTCTTTCTTTTTTTTTTCTTTTGCTTTAACTAGTAATCAGAAGCTATTGGAACAATAATAATAATAGTAAAAAAAACCTCAATGTTTTATACCAGACCGAAACGCACAGAGCCAACTTCCTCCACACGAGCAACGCGGCAGCGACGGCGCCTCCAAGCCGGCGAGATGGACGGCGGGCGGGGCAGAGTGGCGTGACGTCGGCGTCGGCGAGCGGTGGCGCTCGGCGGAGCTGGAGGCGGCGGCCAGTGGTGCGTGGCCTGCATGGCCGAGCAGCAATGTGCTCGGTGGCGGTGCTGTGAGGCGGCGGTGGCCTGGCGGTAGCGGCGGTGGCCGTTCGGCTCGTGAGGCGGTGTGGGGGTCGGTGGAGGCTCCGGAAGCGGCGCGGCCAGTGGAGCCTGCAGGCGGTGCGAAAACGGCGGAGGCTCCAGAGGCGAGCGCGGGCCCGGCGGAGGCTCTGGAGGTGGGCGCGGGCCAGTGGATCATGTGGGACGGCGCGGTACTGACGGGGCAGCAGCGGCTGCTTAGGCTGCGGCGGCCCAAGCAGCTGCGGTCGTTCGGCGCAAAGAAGGCGACGGGACATGGCGGCAGCGGCGTCGGCCGTGCGTGCACGACGCGGGCAGGTGGAGGTGGCAGCGGTCGACGGTGGCGCGACGGCCTTCAAGGTGCAGGGGTGTAGTGGCGGTTCGGGGAAACCTCCACGCAAGAGCAGCGGTGGATCGAGCTTGGTCCCGGTGACGGTTGCAAGCTTCGCCGGCGCGACGCGGCAGTGGTGGCACCGATCGATCGTGGCGCGCCTGCGTCGGCGGGCTCGGATCGGCGCTGGAGCGATCCTCTCTCTCTCTCTCTTTTATTAATCTACTGCCTCGGCTGCTTGCTTTGCTGTTGGATGAAACAACGACGAACCGATCTGATATAGATGTGTTTTTCGTATCCCTTCGACGGACTAGACGATCGATAAGGAACCCTAGAACGAGACCAATCTAGACAGGAAAAACCAGCACAAAGACTCGACGATGCAACGACAATTCAACAAAGCAAACTAAAAAGAACAAATTGCAAAGGCACAAATTGGCTTGGACGATGAACTAAACCTAATTTTTTTTTTATTTTTCGGCTATGTGGATTGTAGGAAACAAATTCTCACCGATGAACTGCAGCTCTGAAACCACCTGATGAACCCGAAGGTCCAATTGTTGTCCCGGTCTTTTGATGAGAACGATAAGTTCGGTAGTAGTCGCTCAACTCTCACGATCCTGGCTACGAACTCGCAAGGCCCAAAACCACGTAATCCCTGAACTGCTCGACAAGTCGTTATCAACCGTGCACGAATACCCGGATGACCTGACCACGAAGGTCGATTCCTGCATACACCGAAGAAGCACGTAAGAACAAGATAAAGCAATATGAAATTGCAAATAGGAATTAAAATATTTGAATTGAGTTGGGATTCTGAATAAGGATCTTAATCGGGTGGTCTATTCGACACACGCAAAAGATATAAGTTGCAACGAAGGCAAACTAAGTATAAACAAAATCCGAGAAAACTAGAGGGGGTGCGGCCTCCTTAAATAGGGGATGAGGAGCGACACAACTAATAGAACTAGCGGGGTGGGACTAAACTGGGTTACTGTTCACGTGAACAGTAACCACGACCCCAGGTGGGCTGTCGGCCTATGGGCCAAGTTGAGTACGAATACAAAGCCCAGATTGGCCCAAACAAGTGATATGACGTCTTTTTTTGATGATTGCAATCAGTATAGAAGGAATTTGGAGATGAGGCCAGATCCGTTGGAAAGAGGACGAAATAAGCTTTCAATCAAGTGCTCGTACACCTCAAACGGAGTCCGTATGTGAAAGTTATGCACGTTTGAAGTCGGTGCTGTCTTCGTTGGCCGAATTGGGTTGTATAAGCTTCTGTTCAGGATCAGTTCCTAAGTTCCTGATTAAAAGAAGATCACATGCATTAGGTAGCAGCATATTCTTATTAGAAACAAAATACACTCCTAAAAACGAAGTTACCTGATGGTTCAATTGACGTGCACGAGCTCTTGTGATTAGACCTTGCGAGTGCATAGGTTCAGCTCTATTGTGAGGAGTGTTGGTTGTATGCATGAAAGTGATGTCCTCATCAAATAGATAGCTCCGCATTGTCCAACTGAGTGGGTGCCAAAGCTACCAAGGGACTAAGTGATGCTACCTGTGTAACATCCCAAAGTGCTGTTACCAAAATAAAATTAATAAAATTATTATTTTGCTGGTTTTTCTGAAAAATTTGAAAGAGTTTGATTGCGTTTGTTTTTAATTTCTGAAGTTTTTAAAAGTCAAAGTAAAATTTATTTGAAGTTCTTGAAGTTTTATTTGGCTTGATTTGAAAAATAAAAATGTAATTAATTTCTGGGGTTTTCTAAGACTTTAAAAGCTTTTTCCTAATTATTTCAAAGCTAAAATAATTTATTTGCAAAAAACTATAACCAACTTTAAGTTGGAACTATTTTATTTAAGTCCAAAATAACTCTAAGAATTTATGTGAATTTTTCTAGAATTTTTTTGATTTATTTTGCTATTTTCTAAAGCCCTCTTTAATTATCTGGAATTAAATCAATTGGAAAAACAAATTCAAAAACCCTAAAATCTTTTGGGCCGAAACCCCCTTGTCCCACTCCTATTCCTTCCCACTCACAGCCCATCCGGCCCACCTCCGCACGCGCTGCACCTCTCTCTCCCTCTCTCGCCGCCCGATCCCAATCGAACGACCCAGAGATCTCCACCCCACCCGCCTTCTTCGCGCCATCGGATCACCATCCGACGGTCCCTGCTCCTTCTTCCTCCCCGAGCTTTCTTCCTCACGAGCGCCCGCACACGCCGCCATTGCCGCGCCTCGCGAGCTCCATCATCGCCGCCAATCCCGCCTCCTTTCCTACGCAGGCGCACGCATTAAAGACTGCACATCTCGCCGCCCCTCCTCCCGGCCGTTGCCCCTTCGTCCACGTGCGAAATCGCCGGGAACGCTCCGCAATCACCGCCCTGATCCCGGCACCGATCCCCTCCTCCCGGCCTTCTCCGCCCCTATAAAGGGAAGCACGAGGTGCCCCCGGAGCCCCTCAACTCTCTCCTACCACCCACTCCCCCTCTCCCCTCTCCATTTCGCCGTATTTCGCGATTGAAGGATCCCGGCCGAGCGCCCTTTTCTTCCTCGTTGCCGGCGCCGTCCAAGCCGCTCCGCCCCCATCGACCCCGAATTCGGCATCGCCACCTCAACGCCTACCCCGTGCTCGCGCCGCTGTCGCCGGAGCACGCCTGGTTCGCCCACGCCGCCGTGACCCGAATCGCGCCGTCGCTCTTCACGTCGCCGCCGGCCACCGCTATGTCCTCAGGTGACCAAAACGGATGCCCCAAAATTCCCGCACTCCCCTCTCCCTCTTACTACCCTCATCGGAGCTTGCCGGAGCCCCCATCGCCGGCGAGCCCGAGGCCGTGGCACCGCCGGCCTTGTGCCACCGTGGCAGTGCCATGCGGCTGCCACCGCACGCCACCTCGCCCCATTTTTGCCCTCGTGGCCGCCATGTGTCGGCCTCGTCATGCCCGCATGGACACACGCTTGGCAGTCCCCACTGTAGCGTGCGCCGAGTCCGCGGTGGACTGTTGACCGCCCGTGGACCAGGTCCATTGACCTTGGGCCCACCTGTCATCAACTCCGGGTTTTCCAATTAAAAATAAATCAGCTGGAAAATCAAAATCCCGGGCGCTGACGTCATGTTGGTGCAATAAAAGTCTTTCCCTTTAGAAAAATAATTCAGAAATTCATGAAATTATGATTTTCATTATTTCATGTAATTTCAATCTTCCGAAGCCCATATCTTTTGCATCCGAACTCCGATTTGGGTGATTCAAGTTGCAAAATTTATCTAAATTCAAGATCTAGCTAACTAAACCAAAATTATTTAATTTGGAGTTCATTTAAATATTTATTTGAATTTTATTTGAATTTGGCTTATTTTCACGATTAGATTTCGACGACTTCTGAGAGTCAGATTTCGATGCTGTTGGAAGAGATTTATAAGGGGATTGATTTTGACTGTATGATCATCGTGATCGTACACTTGGGTTAACTGAAGAGAGTACTTGTGAGTACTAGGTGACCTGTTAAGAAAAACAACGTCACCTCAACATCAGACGTTCTGTTAAGGTGATCTGTTAAGAAAAACAACATCACCTCATCAAGAAAGGCAAGTTATACCCTTGATCATATTGATCCCATTATTTCAAATTATGTATATTCTATTTTAAATTATTACTGCATGCATATGCTTATACAATTATTTTAATTCCCTGTTTCAATTGCTTAGTTATTCCAATTCCTTGTGTATAGCCAATTTGAATATTGATTATCATTTCCTTATCACCATTAGATAAAATAATATTGAAAATAATTAAATGCTTAGCCAATGCTTAGATCAAATCTTGTATTTGGGAAGTTTTTAGCCAAATATTTCAAATTTGAATTAAATTGGATCTATGGTACTGTTTTACCATAAAAGGTTTATAAAATGCCTTTACCTGGAAAATAAAATGAAAATGGGTTTGGACTTGGGCACAATGGATGGTTGGTGGGTGCATGTTCATGCACGGGCTCAATCGGGTATGGTTGAGGCCCATGGGTTTTGTTGGAAAGTTGCCCAAGTCAGTTAAGGACCGGTCTTCGAGCCGCATCTTGCTATGCCACCACCGTACCACCACATGTCCTCAGTATGGGGAGTAGGACCTGGCTAATTAATTTGCAATGTTCCACCGTGGTCGTTCCCTATAGATGCAATAGGTAGTCATGTTACGACTTATGTTAGTCCCACCTAGCGCAAGAGGGGGTCCGAACCCGAAGGTCTTTATTCCAAAGGGGGTGGCGAAAGCTTAGCGAGGGGCAACTATAGTGGAATGGCGCATTGTAAAGGCCTTGGCACATGCTCTAGATTGTTTACCTAAGGTAGTGAGCGGTGGTATCGACGGATGCCAAACAAACTAGAGAAGTCGTGTCTTGTGGGTAAAGCTGTACAACCTCTGCAGAGTGTAAAACTATTCGAATAGCCGTGTCCACGGTCATGGACATGCTAGCAAAGCCACTCAAAGTTAGACCTTGGTTTTGTTTGAAAAGACTTCTTCAAAACTGGTTTATCTAAATGGGAATCGGGCAGGAAGCCAAGTGATAGGAGGGTATCCTTCACCATTCTTGTGTGAATGTTATCTGACTATAAAATTGAGAATTTATAAAATAAATTTTAGTTATAAAATATCTGCTTTGGAACTTAGTACAAGTATTTGAAGAAAATGCTACTTTATGCAAATTAACCAGTAAGCCACCCTTTGTTACATCCATATATGCATGTCATTTTGTTACTTGACGGGTGTAACTTGAGAGCACGGAAGTTGTGCTCATACTTGCTTTATGCAAACAAATTTCAGAGGAGAAGAACTTTGTAACCCGTGTGGATCTCGACGACTAGGCCGCTACCCCAGTCGATTGCCTGTGGCAGATTGCTGGACCCTACTACTTCTTCGTCTTCCGCTGTGTTCTTAATTGCTGGCTTGTAAGCCTCTTTTGTAATTAACTCTGTTGATTATTAATAAAGTGTGATATGTATTTTTTACCACATTTGTTTACTGTGTGAACTAACTACTGATCTTGGGACTAGTTCAGTTATGCATAGAGGATCTGGGGTGTTAATCCCAGGTCTTACAACCTGAGCATTGGAAATGAGTAGAGATTACCGGAGGTAGCTCAATGTCGACGATGTCCACGGCGGTGCTACGGCTTCACGAAGAGAAGACGTTCACACTGGAGATAGGGAAGAAGACTAGGGTTTCAGCCAAAAATGGGAAAACTTCAGAATCCTTGGGTTTTGGAGGTGATAAGGCACAGTTGAGCTCTTGTGGTGCACACTCTAGAGCCGAGGATGGCACGAACGCGTTCCCGGAGTCGAGAATGGAGCATGGACAAGCGTTCTCCTCCTCTCGGCCGTGAGGAGAATGCTAGGGTTAGGAGGTAACTTAAAGGTGGCTGATGCATGGAAAGGAGGTGGTGTTACACGATGAAGCTTGGGGAGTGCTCGAGAGAGGCGGTGGATTGACGCCATCCACTGGCGCGGCTTAGAGCTCGACAGTGACGTGGCGGACATGCTCTACGCGAACCAACGGGAGGAGGAAGAAGCTAACAGTGGGCCTGGTGAGGTTCGGATCGTCCGATCGTGGTGGTTCCGTTCGGATGGTCGAAACGACCTAATCGTTGATCGCTCTAAAATCAAAACCTCCCTCTTTGACTGAGCTAAATAAAATAGCAAATAAATTCCTAAAATCCTAAAAATTTTCAGGGACGTTGCTGGGCTGACCTAGTACCCATATAAATTTTTAAACATCACTGTTCAAGATGTATTTGCTTATTATAAATTCAAACCTAGAAGAGGTTGTTGAATAGAGTTTGAATTTTGGTATGGATTGAACTATGTTCCAAAGATGATCACATGTTTTTATTTGTATTTTTCTTTTGGGGAGTCAATTTATGTTATAGTTTAATCTTTCAGTAAGATTTTCCAAGTTCAATAAATGGCGCAAATGCTTCAAAAACAATATGCATGTTGGTGATATGCATAAAATTCTATTTATTAAAATGGGGATGTGACAAATCTCCCCCCTTACAAAAGATCTCGACCGCGAGATCTCAGTAGTTCCGAAGATGAATAGGAATGTTCTAAAAGATACAACATATGTTGTCTTGATTTCCTTCAAAGATAGAGCTAAGATGTCCTAACACAGTTACAAGGAAATTCTATTGCATTTTCCTTTGCATTGCTTTATTTAACATTTCCTTTCTTGATTCGAAGTCACGTTAGACTTCTGGAAAAAGGTCGGGAAATTCAGTTTGCATCCGATCCTCACGCTCCCAAGTTGCTTCATGTGAGGACCCCAGTTTATTTGGCTTGTAATGCTTAACCAACCACCTGGTCCTAGCATCACAAATCAAATAAAGCGATCCTCGAGATATGTATACTTCTAAAGCAGATATACACACCGGTACAAAATTAGACATCAACTCCATTCCAAACATAGAGTCCAAACATCACACTACAAGCGGAAGATAAACAAATAGTAACAATATTATGGATAATGGCCATCGCCACAAGATACACAAATAACAAAGAAAGACAATGGAAGCAAAGTGCCATAAGATGGCTATAAACAAAGCCAATCGTGCCTTCAACCCACAAGGCATCCGCGGGACCGCCAAGTCTAGTCGTCCAAGAAGCGGCAACACAGCTCACAGAAGTGAGGACCCTGAGTCTCACCTTCTTCCTTTGCAACAAAAATATTAAGCAAAGCACCTGAGTACAAAGATTGTCTTTGTACCCGCAAGACTGACGTGTGAACTAGCAGACCTGTTCATATGCTACATGCAGACTTATTTGGTGGAGGCCATATGTTTTATTTGCATAAAGCCAATTTTCAGTTGCAATAATGTAATACAGTTTAAAGGCAAGTTTGCAATTCATTTTTAATGTTGAAATACAGTAAAGGATAATAATAGCAAAAGAGAAAGAAAAACAGCCTAGAAGTGACTATCCCAATAGTCACCACAACAATAGCACGAATCCCAGATTCGTACCACCCATCAAATTTTAATTTAAATGTTGTAGTCTAGTTCTTGGGGCGTATCCAGCGTGTCCATAACCTAGGACGAGGCTATTCGAATAGTTTTAAACCTGGGGTGTACCAATGTACCACACTTGCATCGCCTTTAAGCCAAGCACACTACAGAAGGTATGCAGAGCCTGACTAAGTCCTACGAGACTGTTTCCAATATTGTGTATTAACTACGAGCCGCTCGTATGGATAGAAATCCATACGCTTACATGGTAAAGCCGAAAAGACAACTACCCACTCGGGATAAAGCTTTTGGACAACTACCATGCTCCCACCTCCGTCCCTCCTGCGACCTCCTGCGACCGGAGCCAATACACGCCAAAGTACTAGGTCAAGAGAGGTCCCATATACTCTAGTGTGGTTAGCACGCAAAATGCTCGAACGGTGGCGCAAGTAACTCGGTCCTTAATTGACTCGGGCACCTTTCGGTCACACCCAACAGATCACACAGTCTTACCATTGTGCCCAAGTCTAAATCATTTTTGTTTTCATTTTTAGTTTTGCAATTAAACATAGCGTAAAATGCTGAAACATAAAGTTATAGTAAATTTTGTGTGATCAAGGTTATCGACTAAAGTCGATAACCGCCTTGATTCTACCGATAGCTAAGCATGTCTAAGCAAGTTGACCCGAATCTACTAAGTGATAAGAGATCATCCAGCGACCTCTAATCACAGCAAATAACCTAGGCTCAGGTAGTAGAGATCAATATTTTGTCTACAGGATAGGCATCTACAGGATTTAGCTAACCATTTTAACACAAATTAAGCGATGCATACATACAGCTGAAACAAAATATTAAACTTTAAAATACTGGGTAAACATGATCAAACTGCTTGCCTGGCTGCTGTTGCTCAATATGGTGCAGAGGATCGTCCTCAGGGTTGCCGCAAATATCGAATCCTAACGATTGAACAAAGCAGCAAATAAGAACGAATAACACCGACAAAAATCAGCAATTAAACCCAAATACCAAATTTCACACAAAGGCTATACTACCACAAAAAGAATGACAAGGCTGCTACAGAGATGCCCAGAAAGACATGCTTATAAGTGACTGATCTATCCATTTACCTATTTGTCAGGTTAACTACAAAAGCAACCTCTTAAATGATTTTAACTTTTGGACAGACTTTGATGGTGATTGTGTGCACATCTATTATTTAATCATCAAGTTAATAAATCAACAACAGCTAGCTTCTCTAACTCAACCATTATAAGCTGATATTACAGAACCTACAAAAGCTATTGACAATACTAACCAGTCAAGTATCCAACTATGAGGTGCTAAACAAAATCTTCTATCAAAGATAGGATGTTAAAGATGCTCAGCTAACCAAACCCCTAAGCATCACACCTAGATTTTGCAAGGCTAATAAGTTCCAGCATGCGGCTACTACACCAAATCTTATAACACTGACAATCTCAAAAGTACAGAGACAAGTAAAATGAACAACTAACTATCCCTATGATCAAGCATGGCAACAGAAGCTTGAAACTTAAATATACTAACTACATGGATTCATGCTAACCATCACAACAAAAGGAGGCAACAAACGACAAAACCTATTAGCAAGCATGATACAAATTTTCGTTTCACGACAATGAGAAAATGACAACAGAGAAAAGCTCCAAGGAAACTTGCACTAATATACTTTCAACCTCAATTACTAACTTTGATCATGCATGGGAGTGAACTAAAGAACAATCCTAATCATGATTAGCAGCTAACTAATTGGTTTTTGAAGGAGTGGGCCCCACTGTCAGACAGACAGAGAGGGCATAACAGAAGAACAGAGAGGCTCGGGCTGCTTTGGACCTGAACTTGCCGCCGGCGAGAAGTGACGGCGCGGCCAGGCGGCGGCCAAAATGGGTCGCCCGAGGTTCACGAAGCTAAGGGTGGTCGCGGCGGCGGAGATGCACCGAGGTGGCGGCGGCGAGCACGCGGCGGCGATGGGGTGACAAGTGCGGCGCACTAGAGAGGAAGACAATGAAATTTAGCGCGCATAAGCATCGGTGAGGCTTTAGGAACTCACCGGTGTGCTTGGCGGCGACGAGAGGCACCGGAGTGGCTCGGCGACGAGAGCCCGCGGCGGCGCAAGGCGATCAACGGTGACAGGAGCCTGGGGTGAACAAGAGGACGAGTGAGAGAGTGGAGAAGAAAGGTGGAGTCCAGGTGATGCTCACCAAGCAAGGAATCGAGTTGGAGCTCACCGGAGAAGATACGGTGGCGGAAAAGACGGTTTCGGCCGGACTTGGAGAAGAAAATCCACGCGCAGCTCCACAGACGATGAAACCCGAAATTCCTTGAGGGGTTTACTTCCCAGGGATGTGGAACATGCTGTGACGCGGTCGGCGATGACCGGAGCTCACCGGAGCGGCTAAAACGCTCGGAGGCGTAGCAGCGGCGCTCACGGCTCCTGGAGCTCAGTGGAGAAGAAAGGCAATTGAGATGAAAACGAGGAAGGGAAAACCCTCGCGGGCTTTTGTAGGAGCAGGCGGAGACGGCGAGGTGAGACGGTGGGCGGTGAAAAGACCGGTGAGGCGAGGTGGCGCGTGCATGCGGCGAGCGGCGAGAGCGCGGCGGCGAAGCGTTGGAAGCGGTCGAACGGCGTGGCGAAATAGCTGCAGTGGGACCGCCGCATCGGCCGGCGAGGCGGCGGTGCGAACGGTGGTTTGGCTCGATCTAAATCGCTCCGACCGTTGGATCTGAAATGGACGGCTGAGATTGGTGTATGCATTCGGACAGGTCGGTTGCATGCGCGCACGTGGATCGTTCGATTTGCATCGGACGGTCACGATCGATTGGACTCTCGCGCGGTGCAGCTAGTTGACGCGACCGAGTCAAGTGGCGCGAGTCGGACTCGAGCCTGAGTTGGGTCCGAGCCCGAGGAACAGTGACTTTAGAATTTGATTTAAAAGACAGAGAAGGTTTGGGGAATTTTTAGAGGTAGCTCCTGAGCTCCAAAAATTTCGAAATTTTTATGGTAGCTACTAGGGACAGAGGACAACCTTGTATAATTTTTCTAGAACTTTTTATGCACTGCATTGTTCTAGAGAAAATTCACAAGCATACTGACCTAGGGTTTGACCATATTTCAAACAGAGTTGACTTGGCCATTTGAAATAGCAAACAAAATCTAAAAATTGTGGAATAATTCAGGGAGGTAGATAGGATGATCCAGATGATAGGAAAAATAATTTCAGAGGATGATCACAAGTTTGAGGGCTAAGAATTTGCTGGCAACAAATTCCATTCACAAGATTTTAATTCTAGAAAATGGAAATTGCTAGGGAAAATTTGGAAAACTTCCAAATGATTTGAAGAGACAACAAAAGTTTTTATTCCTCCTCAAAATTTTACATTTGAAATACAAACCCAAGTTAGGGCTGTTACACTTCATCTTCGATATGATGGCTCCGCTGAACCTTCATGAATTTTATGCTGCAATTTCTCGTCTTGCGCTCCTTTTCTTCAAGTATGCGAATCAGGAACTCCCGATAGGAAAGATCGGGTTGCAATTCGAGTTCTTCCAACTGTGTTGCTTTGGTTGGGACTCAAAGATATTTCTTCAGTTGTGAGACATGGAACATGTCATGCATATCTGAAAGAGAGGGTGGCAACTCCAATTGATAGGCCACTGATGCTTACTTTGCTATAATTCGGAATGGTTCGATGTAGCAAGGTGCCAATTTGCCCGTGACTTGAAAGTGATGGGTTCCTTTCATCGGAGAGACTTTAAGGTAGACATGATTCATCTCAAAACTCAACTCGTGTCGACAACGGTCGGCATAAGACTTTTGATGAGATTAAGCCACCCGAAGTCGCTCTCGAATCACACGAACTTGAGCTTCTGTGTCCTCCACCAAGCTCGGGCCATAAAATGGCCTCTCCCCAGTTTTGGACCAGTTCAACGGTGTCCTACAAGCTCTCCCATATAGTGCCTCGAAGGGTGATATCTGTATGCTTGATTGGAAGTTATTATTATAGGAGAACTCCGCATAGGATAAGCATTTCTCCCAATTTTTGTCGTAGGACAGCACACATGCTCGGAGAAGGTCTTCTAATATTAGATTTACCCTCTCAGTTTATCCTCCCGTTTGTGGGTAGTAGGAGGTGCTAAAAGATAGATTGGTCACCATTACTTGATGTAGGCACTTCCAGAAGTAGGATGTGAACTGAGCACCTCAATCTGAGACAATCACCTTAGGTACACCGTGGAGACAAACAATTCTTGAAATGTATAGCTCTGCTAACTTATTCCTAGAGTAGGTGGTCTTGACGGGAATGAAATAGACAACATTTGTCAAGCGATCAACAATTACCCATATAGAGTCGGACCCGGTTTGAGTCCCTGGAAGGCTGGTCATGAAGTCCATCCCGACTTCCTCCCACTTCCACTTGGGAATGGGCAACGGTTGGAGTGTTCTCGCTGGTTTCAAGTGCTCGGCCTTAACTCTTTGGCACACGTCGCACTCGGCAACGTACTGTGCGATTTACCGCTTCATTTGGTTCCACCAAAGTCTCTTTTTCAGGTCTTGATACATTTTGGTACTCCTAGAGTGTATGGAGAACTGAGAGTCATGAGCTTCTTTGAGAATTAATTCTCTCAACTTGAGGTCTAAAGGCACTACCAAACAGTTCCCGCACCACAGGGTGCCTTGCGCGTCTTCGGTAAAACCTTTGACCTCACCTTGCATCAAATCGTCCCAGATTTGAGTCACCTCTACATCGGTCTTATGGGCTTCCTTGATCTGGTCCTCTAATGTGGATTTCACACTTAGGGCAGCAAGGGAACCTTCTTCAATTATATCGAGACTCAGTCATTGCAATTCGATGCACAAGCCTGCCGAAGTGGGGGTTATCGACAAGCAGTTGTATTGAGATTTTCTGCTCAACACGTCGGCCACTACGTTGGCTTTTCCCAGGTGATAATGGAGTCCCATATTGTAATATTTGATCAACTCGAGCCACCTTCTTTGCCTCAAGTTCAGATCAGCTTGGGTGAAAATATATTTGAGACTCTTGTGATCGGTGTAGATTTCGCAACGATTACTGATAAGGTAATATCACCAAATCTACAGAGCATGGACTACAGCTGCTAGGTCTAAGTCATGTGTGGGATAATTTGCTTCATGTGACCTCAATTGCCTCGATGCATACGCCACAACTCGGCCCTCTTGCACAAGCACACAACCGAGCCCATGATGAGAAGCATTGCAATACACATCGAAGCTTTTGTGAATATTGGGCAGAATGAGTACTGGAGCTTTGGTTGGACATTCTTTTAAGATCTGAAAGCTTAACCCAACGGGAGGGGGAAGAAGCTGACAACCGATGATGTCATATCGCCAAATCAACAGAGCATGGACTATAGCTGCTAGCTCTAAGTCATGTGTGGGATAATTTGCATCATGTGACCTCAATTGCCTCGATGCATACGCCACAACTCGGCCCTCTTGCATAAGCACACAACCGAGCCTGTGATGAGAAGCATCGCAATACACATCGAAGCTTTTGTGAATATCGGGTAGAATGAGTACTAGAGCTTTGGTCGGACATTCTTTTAAGATATGAAAGCTTAACCCAACAGGAGGAGGAAGAAGCTGACAAGCGGGCCTAGGAGATGTTCAAACTGGTCTGATCGAAGCTGGGTTCCGTTCGGACTGGTCCGAACAACCCAACTGTTGACTACTTTAAAATCCAAACCTTCCTATTTAACCGAGCTAAGTAAAATAGCAAATAAATTCCTAAAATTCTATAAATTTTTAGGGAGGTTGCTGGGCTGACTTAGTACTCATATAAAATTTTAAACTGCACTATTCAATATTTATTTGCTTATTATAAATTCAAACCTAAAATAGGTTGTTGAATAGAGTTTGAATTTTGGTATGGGTCGAACTGAGTTCAAAAAATTTGGGAAAAATTATATTTATTCATTATAAATAATGTAGTATTTAAATAAATTATTTCCCAATGATGATCACAAGTTTTTATTTCTGTTTTTCTTTTGGGGAGTTGATTTGTGCTATAGTTTAATCTTTGATTAATATTTTTCAAGTGCAATAAATGATGCAAATGCTTCAAAAACAATATGCATGCTAGTGAGATGCATAAAATTCTATTTATTAAAATAGGGATGTGACATCTATGATCCCCCTGAAGCTATGTGTGTGCTTCATTTTAGTTGATTTCCACCAGGGCGATTCGTCATCGTCAAGCTTGTCACCGCCGCCACTGATCACCACCGTCAAGCCATCTCAGCCCTTCTCCGACCCCATTCTCAGCTTCCTCATGATCGTGGTAAGCTATGATAGCATAAGCCTCCTTCTATTTGGATAATGTAGCATGTTTGCACCGAAATCATTAGTATGGCCTATGGCGCCGCCGCGGGACATTGCCGTCGGCTTTCCTCAGGTGACCCTAGGGCCCTAAGCCACGCCTAATAACATTACAATAGCACCCTAAGCTGATTTGAGCTTCAAGCACGCCAAGTCTTTGCCCTTAGCGCGTATGTCATGTTCACCTGAGAGTCCCCGCCGCCACTCACCATCGTGCCGCCGACTCCGTCCATCGCTATAGCCACCTTCACTTCCCCTAGCGTCGCATTGAACCCCTCTACCCATTTTTGGGCTCCCCTGAGCTTTTTCGTGCGTGCCTCGCCGCCAGCGAGATTCTCTTCGTCGCGGCCGCACGTGCACTCACTGCTCACCTCGCTCTCTCACTCTGCCAACGGGACCCACAAGTTTAAAAGATAGATTAGTACTTAATGACAGTTGTTAAAAGCACTAAGTCTGTGACATGTGGGACCAGCTGCAAAAGTAATCAAAAATCTAATTTTAAACATGTTTAGTACATGAGTCACTGAAATGTGAGGCCACACACTATTCTCCGTTTGAAAACACGTTTAAAAACCTGAGAGGCAGACACGTAGGCCCCAGTTGTCTCTTCATTAAAATCAGAAAATTGGTTTAATCATTAGTTAAAAAATAACGAGTCTATGACATATGGGACCGCCTCTATTTTATAAATAAAATCAATAAAATAAAAGAATGAGTCACTGATAAGTAGGTCCCACATGTAAGTTAATAAAAATAAAAAAATAGAAAGCCACCTTTAGTTTTGAGGAAAATACGCTTTCTCTTTTAGAAAGCGTATACCTCGGCAGATTTCGGAGAAGAATACACTTTCTCTACTAGCGAGCGTAAACGCTTTTGACGTCACCTTTTCTATTTTTTCTGGAATTTTCAAACCGAAGTAATTTAAAACCTTAATAACTTTTGCATACAAACTCCAAATGAGATGAATATTTTTTTTCTAAAATCATGATGTACCTAAATATGCAACAAGATTTGGGTTTTGCTGCTGTTGAAATTATTTTTCTATATTTAATTTGCTTCTGGCTCATTTTGAATAAATGTCGATTGTTTGGATGATTTTTATGATGATATTCCATCCCCATATTCATAGAAACCAGAGCAAGACAAGCACATCCTTTGACCATGTTGATCCTACTATTTTAATTACTATACCTTATTTTGCAAAATCTATTATACATGCGTGTATGTTTGATATGAAATTGCTATGTTTGAGGTAACGGTAGTTGTAAATCCTATTCAATGCATGGACATTCTTGGAAAATTGGTATCCCCACTGTTGTAGCCATTAGGTTATGGTTTAGGCAATAAATGATGTCAACTTGGGGATTTCGAGTACGAATATCACACGATTGCTTAGTCTGGCTATAGTCTTTAATAAAACTTGTAAAGAAGGATGACATGATAAATATGAATTTGGGAGTGTTGAAAAGAAAGTCCAGAGGGGTGTTCCTCTGTTATTTTGTATAAAAATAAAATTGAAAAACCTAATTTTCGATGCAGTCGAGTTATATTATATTATGAAAAGTGAGAGAGGTGTATCTCACAAGTAGATATGCGGAGATTCTTGTCCGGGTCAATTAAGGACCGAACGCCAACAAGCCCTATCTAAACCTTAGCGTACAACTACATGAGCTGGTATGGGACGGTATTAGCTAATTAAGTCATTGAAAACTAACCTTACACGTTGGTAGGCCGTAGTAGTGCGAGCATGATCGGTGTAGGCATGTTCGAATTGGCTCCCTTCATCGCGGTGTTGGGCACAAGAATCGTTGACACAATGGCGAATGTCTCACTAAGACAGGGGTGTGCCCAGGTGAAGTGAGGGTGTTCATTCGCTGGGCTGGTGCAAGGATAGGACTAGATAATGTAAAGGCTTCGACAGGTGTTTTAGGCTACTTACCAAAAGTAGTGAGTGATGGTATCGATGGATACCAAATAAACTAGAGAATTTGTATATTGTGGGTAAAGTTGTATACCTCTGTAGAGTGTAAATCTATCTAAATAGTCATGCTCGTGGTCATGAGCGTGCTTAGTGCAGCCTTAATGGGTATAGTCTTGATTTTCATAAAAATAATTTCGTTGGAAAACATGGGAAATGTTTGGTTGGTTTATATTTGAGTTGAGTGCCATGTCTATGGTTGAAAATAAAATATAGCTCGCAGCCGGGGAGGGTTGTGAGTTGTTGTTTATTCAATTACTTACTTGTTGTCTTTTACCTATTCAATTGCTTTTAAAAAATTTCTGCTGCAAAGTACTACGTATTGATATTGCAAATAAAATCTGCTTAATGCAAAATAACTTGTAGTACTCGTTGGAAAACATGACGACGCGTGCTAATGTTTATGTGATGACACTTACATGGTGGTGTTTACATGAGGATGCTTACATGGCAATGTTTAAATGATGATATTTACATGGTAATGGTTTCATGAATGGTGGCAATAATGATGGGACAAGGTGAGTAATGAGACTACCTTGGTAATGATGACAATGATGAATAATGATAATGACATTGGACATGTGCATTTGCATCATGGCATTGGATCCCTGTGTCTTGAGGGCACAGGCCTTGAGTACGTATTGGATCCCCGTCATGCATTGGACGGGCTTTGGTCCCCACACTCGTGGAGTGTGGGCTTTGGATTCCTGTGCCTAGAGGGCACAGGCCTAGAGTATGTATCGACGGATACACTACTCGATATTACCGGTAATTGCTAAGAAGTGAAGAGGTGCATTCATGACATGTTCATTGCATTTCTACATAAGAGATGGACTTGTGGTATATAATGTTGTTGTTCATGATGTGATTGTTTATTCCCTCCGAATGCTTACGATGCTATCATAAGAGATGGATTTGTGGTATATAATGATGTTGTTCATGAAGTGATTGTTTACTCCCTTTGACTACTTATGATGCTATGTTTGATTTACTATTGCACTTTGCTGAGTCGTGGACTCACTCTTGCTATGTTGTGCTTTCTAGGTACCCAGGCTGCGACATGCATGGGGAAGGGGTAGACATGGTGCACTTCACATATATAACCACAACGAATGAATTAGTTCAAATATCTAAAATTCTCAGTATTTAGGTTTACTTAAGATTCAATTTGTGAACGTCCTTCATGGTGGGTGATTCTTGTCTGTGAGCAAGGACGATCCATCCAAGTTCTAAATTCTTTGCCATTTAAGTTCATCCAATGGATTAGACGGTTTGGTTTCGATTATTTTATCACCCTCGCTGCTGATTGGTTAATGATGCTTTAGATGTAGCTATTTGGTCATTATCTGCTTGAGCTTAGTAGTGTTGGACTGTTTCAACTTAGTTGTCAAAGAGAAGACTTCTTAAGTTGATTTATGCTCCATTGATAAGTAATATACTTTTATGGAGAATATATAGACTGTAATAGCGCTGATGTTTAATTTGGATGATCGAAAATATTGATTGTTGCTAGGTTAGAATGTTATAACTTTTGTATAATCACCCATACAAAGGAGATTTTGTCGAATTTTAGAGAAATGTCTTAGTTCTAATGGGTTAAAATATTACTGTTTGGAAAATGGTTGAAATTACTCTGTATTGTTATTGTACATTAGTCTTTTAGGTAATATCTTGGCTTCCGCATAGCTAGAGTGTTACAGGTAGCTCTATTAACGAAATAACCAACAGTGCGAGTCCATGTCTCTTCGACGATCGCGGTGATAGGGAGACACCACGCACCTTTGAGGATGCTGTTGTACACCTCGGACATATTAGTCGTTATAATCTCGTACCTCGCACCATTTGCGTCATAGAGAATGGACCATTTCTCCAATTCAGGAGAGTGGCGTCGAATCCACTACGAGAAACTTATGGCACTCATGGGTTGCTCTCCCTCCAGTACCTCCGGAGTGGACTCCCCTGTATGCCTCGTAGTCCGGTGTTCCAAGTTTGTCCAGATGGACTCAAACTTCCACCTCTGGTTCTGCAGGCACAATACCTTAAATGTCTTCATAAATTCCTGACTGCACCACCACGATATCATCAAGTCTCGATGCCACGTAAGGCACCTCCGATGATATAATTCCTCTGGTCGGACCACCGGCCTATTGTGCATCCTCATCGCTACCATCCGAGCCTTGGTCGGTGTCCTTATCTGACTCCAACCCGGGAGGCTGGTCCGCTAGATACTCGTGACAGTCAATGCTGGCTGACCACCATAATTCCGCCCCTCATTTCACACAAAATTCCATGTTACTATCTTCAAGCTCCACCTAGGTTGCCCGCTTGTCGAGGCCTCACCATCTTCCGAAACGCCGGAATCTACACGTGCGAAAAGAGAAAAATAAATAAAATAAACTCCAAATAAACTCCAAAAAAATACCAAATTAGCACTAATAGCAAGAGGAGGATTTTAGATGAATTTAGAAATTTGAATCACTCGAATTGGAGTTTGGACGGAGAAGTTATTGCCTTCCGAAGTTGGAAAACACATGAAATGAAGAAAATTGGATTCTCCTCAATTTCTGATTTATTCTTCTAAAGGAAATTCAAATTATTGCGCTAGCTGACGCCAGCGAGGGGGTTTTATTTTTCGGCTGAATTATTTTTCAACGGAAAAATTCGGGAAAAGCCACG
The DNA here is from genome assembly GCA_036346255.1 of Ampelocalamus luodianensis. Classification (NCBI taxonomy): domain Eukaryota; kingdom Viridiplantae; phylum Streptophyta; class Magnoliopsida; order Poales; family Poaceae; genus Ampelocalamus; species Ampelocalamus luodianensis. The sequence continues at coordinate 43,347,095 of CM070631.1, forward strand.
CGGGCAAAGGAGGTGACGTGGCCGCCACGTGGTGCTGAGGTGGTGCCACGTCGGCGGCCACGTCGGACCCGAGAGGCGGCGCGCTCGGCCCGATGGCTCGCCGGCGAACGGCTGGGCGGCGGCCGGCGGCGAGGGTACCACAGGCAAGAGGAGCTCACGGGGATCATGGTGCGCACGGTCTCGAGGACGCGACGGCACGGGATGGCCGACGGCAAGGAAGAAAGCAGAGGCGGCGATGGTTGAAAGCGGAGGAGGAGCTCCGGAGGGCGTCCGACGAAGGGGAGGTGCGCACGAGGTAGGCGGCGAGCTGGCGATGCCGGAGGTGGGGTCGGAGGCGGTGCTAGAGGCGGCGGCGACCTTCGGTGGCCGGCGGCGAAGATCAGCTATCGCGGCCAGAGGAGAGCGGGAGAGGGCAGGGGAGAAGAGGGGAAAGAGAGAGGAGAGGGAGGCGCCGCCGGGGCTCCCTTTTAAAGGGCTCGAGGAGGCCCAGAGGAGGAGGAAGGGGAGGATGGAGTTGGGCGGCAATGGAGGCGGTGGGCGGCTTGTCCACGCGGAGAAGGGGGAAAAGGGGGAGAAAAGGCGGGACACACGGGCGCGACAGAGGCGGGAACAGACGGCGCGCGGTAGGCGCGAGGGCCAAGCGAGGGAGGCGGCAGGGCAGGCGGGATTCGCGGCGCAAAGCAGCACACGCGCGCACGGCCGCGCGAGGAAGAGGGGGGTCCGGAGGAGGACGAACGCCCTAACAAGCGGGGCCCACGTGTAGAGAGAGAGGATCGAGAGCGGGGTGGCACGGGCGGCAGCCGTTCGATCCAGATCGGACGGTGCCTGGTCATGGGGGGGAGAGGGTGCTGCGGGCCGGCGCGGGCCACGCGAGGAGGAGGGGGTGGAGTGGGCCGAAGATATTCGGCCCACAGACCGAACGGGAATTTTAAATGCTTTTTGATGTTAGAAAATACTGAAAAAGCAAAAACTTTTTTAGAAAATAGCTACTTAGGTCTAAAAATTCTAGAAAAATTCACAGAAATCCCAATAATTAATTAGAAGTTAATAAAAAATACTTTTAGCTATACTTTTGTTTTTACGTTTGCAAACAAAATATATTTTGGCTTTTTCAGACAAAAGGAAAAACCAAATTAAAATCCAGAAAAACAAGAAAAAGGCTTAAAATCCAAATAAAATCCAGAAAACCCAAATAAACTAAAACCCAAATAAACTAACTTTTTGATTTAATTGAAGTTGGATTAACTCAATTTGAATGGTTTTTTATTTCTAAATTTCAATTTAAGCTTTTACAACTCAATAAATCAACTGGTTATTTTTATTTTAAAAATTTCAAAAACTCTGCAAATTAGGGATGTTACGAACCTACACCCCTTAAAGGGAATCTCGACCCCGCGATTCAGGCTGACTAGAGAATAGGTGCGGGAACTCGGCCTTTAGGTCCTCTTCACGCTCCCAGGTGGCTTCTTCCTCAGTGTGATTGCTCCACTAAACTTTGCAGAAACGAGGGATCTTGCTCTGGTCACACGCTCGGACACTTACAAAATCTTGATGGGTTGCTCCTTGTAGGTGAGATCCTCCTGCAAATCTACGGCTTCAAGCGGCATCTGCTCTTCTAGAACACGCAGACATTTCTTCAATTGAGACACATGAAAGGTGTCATGCACATCTGACAGCTGGGGTGGGAGCTCCAATTTGTAAGCAACTTCTCATCTTCTAGCTAGGATTGGGAAAGGTCCAATGTATCTTGGTAAAAGCTTCCCGCTTACTCTAAAACGACGCATCCCTTTGAGAGGTGAAACCTTCAGATACACATGATCTCCAGGTGCAAAAGCTAATTCTCGGCGAAGGTTATCAGCGTAGCTTTTCTACCTCGTCTGAGCTGTTCTCAGCTTTTCTCTGATTGCCCGAACTTGATCTTCACCTTCCTTCAGGATATCATGCCCATGTACTTGTCCATCTCCTGTTTCAGTCCAATACAAGGGCGTTCGGCATTTTCTTCCGTAAAGGGCTTCAAACGGGGATATTTGTAGGCTTGATTGATGACTATTATTGTAGGAAAACTCTGCATAAGGTAGCATCTGATCCCAACTGGTCTGGTTCTCTAAAGTGCAGGCTCTCAGCATATCTTCCAGGATTTGATTCACTCTTTCCGTCTGTCCATCTGTCTGAGGATGGTAGGCTGTACTAAAATTCAAGTTAGTGCCCAAAATGTTGTGCAGCTTTTGCCAACATCTTGAGGTAAACTGGGATCCTCGATCAGACACGATCTTCTTTGGTACCCCATGCTGACATACTATCTTTGCCATATACAATTATGCAAGTCAGTCTCCTGAGTAGGTAGTCTTGACTGGGATAAAGTGAGCAACTTTTGTCAGGCGATCTACAATTACCCAGATAGAATTGTATCCAGCTCTGGTTCTTGGCAGACCAGTGATGAAGTCCATGCCAATCTCTTCCCATTTCCATTCAGGGATCTGCAAGGGTTGCAGGAGTCCAGTGGGTCTCTGATGCTCAGCTTTAACTCGCCGGCAAACATCACACTGTGCTATGTATTCAGCAATTTCTCGCTTCATACTTGGCCACCAATACATTTCCTTAAGATCTTGATACATTTTAACACTTCTGGGGTGAATAGAATACAAGGTTTCATAAGCTTCATTGAGTATCAACTACTTGAGTTCCTTTTGGTCTGGTACACAGATACGCTTATCGAACCAAATGATTCCTTGCTCATCTTCTAAAAATCTTAGAGATTTACCCTTCTTCATGTTACTCTTGATCTCCTTTATATCTGCATCTTCGTTCTGGGCTTCCCTGATATGTCTTTGTAGAGTTGGTTGCACTTCCAAAGTAGCCAAATAACCTTCTTCAACTAATTCAAGCTTAAATTTCTGAAACTCTTTATGTAGGGCTGGCTGACTTTCCTTGATCATTAGCGTGTTGTAATAAACCTTTCTACTTAAACCATTTGCTACAACATTAGCTTTGCCTGGGTGGTAATGGATTCTAATATTGTAATCCTTGATCAATTCTAACCATCTTCTTTGCCTCATATTGAGATCAGCCAGAGTGAAAATGTACTTCAAGCTTTTTGATCAGTGTAGACTTCACAGCGATTACCGATGAGGTAATGACGCCATAACTTCAAAGCATGCACTACTGCGGCCAATTCCAGGTCATGAGTGGGGTAATTTACTTCATGAGGCCTCAACTGACGTGAAGCATACGCTACTACCTTCCTTTCTTGCATCAGGACACAACCGAGACCTTGTCGCGATGCATCACAGTAAATCTCAAAATCCTTTCGGACATCTGGCAAAGTCAACACTGGAGCGGTGGTCAAGCGCTTCTTCAATTCTTGAAAACTCTGCTCACAATCTGGCGTCCAAGCAAATTTCTTTTCCTTCTTTAATAGCTGAGTGAGGGGTCTTGCTATCTTAGAGAAACCTTCTATAAACCGACGGTAGTATCCTGCCATCCCAAGAAAACTTCTAACCTGAGGTACTGACTTGGGTGACTCCCAATTGAGCACATCCTTGACTTTACTGGGATTGACAGCGACTCCTTCTGCAGACATGATATATCCCAGAAAAGTAACTTCCTTTATCCAAAACTCACACTTGCTGAATTTGGCATAGAGTTGATGATCTCTAAGCCTAGTCAGAATCAAGCGAAGGTGTTCTTCGTGCTCTTCTTTACTCTTGGAATATATCAGGATGTCGTCGATGAAGACAATGACGAACCTATCCAGATACTCCATGAATACTTTATTCATCAAGTTCATAAAGTAAGCAGAGGCATTGGTCAGTCCAAAAGACATGACCGTGAACTCATACAGTCCATATCGGGTTGAGAAAGCTCTAGCGCCCTGTGTCATTACCCCAGGGGTAATCACACTTAGGCATACGGATTACTATTCGTCTGTACGGTAAAACACCATTCCAACGAATAGTAAACCTTACCAGAGTTAGCGTAGCAGAACAATAAAATAGAAACTATACCTTTTATTCCAGTTAGCCACGTAAGGCTATGGTTCTTACATAGTAATTATAAACGGCACAATGGGATTAAACCCTTCGTCTGCTTTTCTTGACTCCATCGGTCTTCAATTCAACCCCAACGCCAACTCAGTTGCCCTTCTCACCCTGGTCCTCGTAGTCAACGCCCTCGCCTCGTGCCATATCATCGGTACCTGCAAGACCTTCGTCCAACACGGAATAGTTCCTGGCCGGACTAGGATCTACAAAGGAGAATACTAACAAGGTTGAGTACAAATTAATGTACTCAGCAAGCATTAATAGCAAAATGCACTGTATGACTCATCTCTGATCTTTTCTTCATTTTCTAACTCATCTCGATTCGAAAATACATAACTCTTTAAAACAATAGGTGACAAATTTTAATTGTAAAAGACTACTAGTCACTCGGAGAGAAGAAAGACCCTAGCGGTTCTCGTAGACTCCAATCCAGAGACGGCATGAATTCATGATTTGATATAGCATCTGCGCAGCTTGTACCACTTTACCCATAACTATTACGAGCTCTATATGAGCTAGGTCCATCGCATTTCCTTTGATGCGACTTGAGTTCGAATCTGAGCGTTTTCCAGTTACGTGATTAATTTCTCCACCCATTACCTCCGTCGGTGCCGACCTGGCCAACACCGAGTTCTGATAATGTTGGTTGGGCCAGTTCATCCTCTCTGCACCCAACACTCCACCTAGCGCTATAGCGCCTGCTTCTTTCTTTACACACTCACACCTATATACTTACCCGTTGTGGAGAGCATAATTACGTGTCTGGTAGCATTTTCTGCTCATCGAAATGAGAGAATGGTTGGTACTCAGATACGGCTTCTGACCGAGCAAGAGTGTTGTTGGTCCTTATATTTTAACCATATGTAAAGGGTCCCACCTCTTGCCCTCTCTCATCCTTGCCACAGGCCCCTTTACACCATAATAATACATCATCTTTCATCTCATTCATTACTCATCATATCATTCCTTTCTTTCCTCATCATCTTCATTTAAATGTTTTGAGTTTTGAGAAATAGTTTTGATGCAATATTGTATATGATATAGTAAATACAATTTACAGTTAAAAATAGCTAGATTCATGTTCAAGAGGATCGCTTGCCTGAAGAATTGTAGAAGAGGTCGTCGACGAAGAACTCTGGACTAACTACTCCCCTCGGCGTGGGATCGTCCTCTGAAATAAAGCGATAGCACGGACAAGACAAAATAAATAGACTGCTGGCTTTGGGTAATACTAGTAGTATAAAGGTTAGTAAAAGTTTTAGTTAAACTAGATCTGCCGGCTACTCGCTCAGTTAGCACTCTCCCGATGCGGCTGACCTACGGTCTAATAACAACAGGATCGATGCCTGACAAGGCATCTACACGCGCCGATTAGATTACTACTAGCGATCACACTAACAACTTATATCAAAATCTCCAGATACAATTCTACTTCTGCAGAGATTAGCTAAACGCGAACAAAACTAATTATTCTACTCAGACTACTAGCATTAAACAAGTTAATCTACCCTTTTTATTCTCCTAAAATTCTTATTACATCTAAACTAGACTTCTAATGCAACCCTAATCCTAACCTAATCTCCTCTCTCTCTCTCTCTCCTTTTTACCCGGCCGACACAACCCCCTCCTCTCTTCTCCCGTTTTGCTTCTTCCCCAATCCCTCCAATCCCTAAATCCTCTCCTCACCTCCCTCTTCTTGGCGCCGCCGCCCGTCTCCTCGCTCAGCCGCCGCGCCATCGTTCCCCCGCGGCTTCTCTCCGGCCGCCGGCTCCTGGTGCCGTCTCCTCTCGGCTCCAGCCCGGCCCTGCTCCGGCTGCTTCTCCCTGGTTGCGCCCCTTCTTCTCTCCACGCATGGGCTGCTCTGTGCCGCCGCTCCCCTCCTCGCTCTGCGGTCCCCTCGGCGGCGGCGAAGGCAGCGCCGCCTCGGCTCCGCTCCTCTGTGCCCCTAACGTCGTCGGTCCCGGTGGCTTAGCCGGCCGCCTCTGCCGCCCCGGCCTCTCTGCGCCTACCTCCCCCTCTCCTAACCTCCCTTTCTATATACTCGCTATCATGCTTTTGCTTTCTCGATGCAATTGGATTCACTTTTGAAGTTAGATGGTTGATGCATGACGGATGCCTTCGGATGGGGGTGCTGGTGGTGCTGCTAAAGCCTTGCTCTGAGGTATTCTCCCCCTATCTTCTCTAAACCAGACCCTCCCCTTGCTCTGTGATGAAAAGGAACGGAGAGCTGGATGATGCTGCTTATTGCTACTGTGATGCGATGAACTGCAGGCTATGCGTGCATATGCTCTATGACGACATCTAGATGCTCTGAAAGCTTTAGCTGTAGGTGTTTTCTTGCTAGAAATGCTGGGATCTAGAAGATGCATGAGTTTTGCGATGTTAAAGGAGTATAGTAGGATGATCTGAGGTATGCTAGTGTTACCTCTGGGGGGTTTAAAGGAAAGGGAAGAGGATTGCAGCGCCAACTTCTGGTTGGTGCTCTTCTCCTCCTGGCTGCCTTGATGCTTGGTGGTGGCTTGAGGTAGCTTGATCACCGTCTACCTTCTGGCTCCTTGCCTCCTTGCCTCGGCTCCTTCGCCCTTGGTGTCTTGCGGTGGCTTGACCTTGAGGATGGCGGTGGAGGGCTTGTGCCTTGCTTGCCTTTGGTGGTTCTTGCTCTGGTTGTTTGGCTTGCTCTTGGCCCCGAGGTAGAATGGGTGTGGGAAGAGGAATGCTCTGGTCTTGCTTCTCCTCTCTTTGGTGTGAAGTGTGGTGGGTGTGTTGGTTCTGTGAGGCTTGCGAAGTGAATGGGATTTGTGTGCGGGGAATGGCTCATTGGGGTGAGCTTGGTGCCTTATCTCTGCTGTGCCTTCCCAATTTACCATGACCGTTCTTTTCTTTACCATAATCCTATCCTTTACCTCCACCGTGAACTAAAGGGATCAAACTATTGGTTCGGGAGGGTGATAAGCTTAGCCTTTGGCTTGCCCCTCTACAGTTTCTTTGCTCTGGCTTTGTGCTTGCCTTATGAGGTCGTGAGGGGAAATGGTGTATTGTCTTTGGCTTGACTGGGGATGAGCTGCTGCGGTGGCTATGGGGATGGTTGGGTGTGGGGAGGATAAGCTTGGGAGATCTCCTGTCTTTGGAAGTTGGTGGTGCGCCTTGTGGTGGGTTAATGACCACTATGCCCTTGCCTTATCCATTATACCCTCTCATGATACTATTGAGATAAGGACCTTTTGGTCAATTGGTTGCTAACTAAAGATGCATGGGGAAGCTTTGACTTGCACTGGTGGCTTTGAGAGGCTTCTATGTTGGCTGAGGGTGAAATGGACTTGTGTGTGGAAGAGGGCTAATGGGAAGGTGTTCAGTGTGGGATATTTCTTTCCTCACGAGCATGGTTCTATCCTTTTAGCCCTTATGCACTACTGTTGAGTTGTGATATGCTGATGGACCTCTGGTCCAAAGGATGCTTCTACTGTTGTTGGCTTATGGACCTGGGGTCCAAACGTGGGCTTTGGACCGGTTTTCAGATATTTGGCTGAGGTAGGTCGGTAAAATGTGGGTATTGATCCTAATATTGCCGGATGATGAGGCCCACATAAGTGACAGGTATCGAAGGACCTCGGGTGGTCAGGATATCTTGGCGATCAAGGAGCCGACTAACTCCGGTTGGTCTGGGTGTCTTGATCGTCGAGGGACCGACTACTCAGGTTGCTCCGAGTACTCAGCTGCACTTCGGGAGACTGACGACAATCTTTACTTTAATAACACTGTAGCTTGCTTCTGTCTAACAACACTAGTGGAGAGTGGTATGTGTGCAGGCTTCTTGGATGACAAGGACGACACCGGGGTTTGATGGTTCGGCGATCGAAGAACAAGGATACAAGGAGGGCTCGGCGATATGCAATGCAGAATGTACTCTTTTTATTGCTTTGAAAACCAATCTAAGTTGTAACTATTTAAACAAAGACTAGATGATATGAGATGATGATGCACTTCTATGGCAATGCTTACAAATGACTTAAATATCTAATGCAAATGGAATGTGCAATCTAAGTATGATTGATGCTACTATGCACTGATGAATGCGATGATGCGCTGCTCACGAAACGAAACCCACTAAACCAACGCTAACGACAAACCCAAAAGCTTAACGACGATCGCAAAAACTACCGTTAGCTTACTGCTAAGCCGAGATTAATTACCGCTAAACACCGATTAAAAAAAAAGATTAGCTAATTACGCGGGTTATCACATCCTACCCCCCTTAGAAAAATTTCGTCCCCGAAATTGGGATCTTCAGGGGAGGGCTTTGGCAGACTTCGCGTAGCGCTTCATTGTTCTCCCATGTAGTCTTCATTGACGGGATGATTCCTCCCATGTTGTTGACCTGTACAGACTTTCTGAATTCTTAAGGTTTTGACTTCCGTCAGATTGTGCGCTTTGAGGCCTCATCTTTCTTCTTACAGCTTCACAGGATGCTGTTGAACTCTGAGTTGGTGCGACTGTCATAATTTGTGGGCTTCACCTGATGGCTTGTGTATATGGGTTGGCAACTGAAATGGGCGTAACTTTATTTGTGGGGTTTGTGCATGTGTACCCATCCTCTCTAAATCAATCTGCTATACTTATAGATCCACAATATCCTTGTTTCTGTTGATCCACCAACGATTGTAGATTAACCACCCATTGCTATTTAACTAACTCTGTCAATTTCATTAATTCTGCCTAATTTAATCAATGCACCTGAATTCCAATCACAACTTACTATAATAATCCAACTCCGCTTCTTATTCACTACCTATACCTGATCGGATTGTCAATACTAGATTTTCGATCATTACTGAAAATACATTTAAATCCAATTTCAACAGGTAATCATATTCCATGAACCCAACTTGATCAGGTTGTCCAATTTGTTCCACAAACAACTATAAATCAATCGAGCATTAATATTTCATTAACTTTCTCAATTCCATCACTTCTTGGTAATCCAACCAAAGCACCAGAGTTCCAATTATAATTTTCTATACTAATCCAACCTCATACTTTATTCATTATCTAAACCCGATCATATTATCAATACAGGATTTTCCACGATTACCAACAATATATCCAAATCCTATTTCATTACTCAATTATATCCAATAAATCCAACATAACCGAATCATTCGATTGATTCACAAAATTTACTCATTTAGCATGATTCAACCAATTCACCAAAATTTACATCTTGAATTGCTACGACACTCCAACCGTTCCGTATTTCAATCAATATTCATCTTTGGATTAATTTCTCATTTCGAACTCTCCAAGAATTACTAAAATTCATTTAAATCCGCCAAGATGTATTTCTGTAATCCAATCAAGATCTATTTCTATACTCCAACAAGATATATTTCTGTAATCCAACATCAGCATATTCTAGTATCCGACAAAAGCATTTCTATAATCTAATAATAACATAATTCTCATAATCCGATCATAATACATTCCTAGAATCCAATAATGATGCAATCCGATAATCCAACTCCAACAATTATATAATTCCACAATCCGGTCTTCAACAATAATCTATCTCCATAATCCAATATCCCTAATTCCAATAATCCAGTAAGTATATTCACATAATCCCGTAATCAACATTCATTTCCATACTCAATAATAATCCAACTACTCAATAATCATGTACACCTACTAATCCAATGTCCATCAATCCAATATTCACAACAATCTATTTCTATAGTTCAACCTTCATTAATCCAATATCCAATAACCCAATACTATTATACAATTATAATCAAACATTCAATATCCAACAATTTTCTATTTCCACCATTCCACATCCAGCAATTCATTATTCCAGTATCCAATAATAATTTATTTCTATAATCTAATATCTCACCACGATGCGTTTCTAACAATCCAATATACACAATCGTATAATCCTTTAATCTGATATTCAACAATCACGCTATCCTTCGTCAGGTGGCAACTTCGATACTTTGCACAATCACGAGTTATGGCAACAAACTGCTATTGGGCTATGGGTTTCTAGAAGGATGGGTTGAAAGTTCTCGGCCCGGGTGGTTCATATCTTGCTGAGGGTTGCTGTTGAGCTTGCGAGATCTGAAAAGGTTGGTTAAAGGGTCATTGTTGAGGTGATCCATATGTTGGTGGTGGCTGTTGTGGTATACATGGACAAGGTTTATAAGCAGGTGGTCGATGGTATTTGGTTGGTTCCTGGTATGGTAGTAGCTTGAGGTTGACTCGGTGCTGACTTACTGAAGTTCACTGCTGGATCTTCTGTAGACTGCTCTTGTGGCGTGAGTCCCAATCTCAATTCACGTTCTTCACCTCTTCGACCTTCCATCTTCTTTAGCAATAGCTTGAGATAGAGAAGAAAGCTAACCGCAGGTGACTTGCATTAATCCATACACATATGAGGCAAATAACACCAAGAAACAGGTAGATGCCAAAAAGATCCAAATCCTATTCTACAGAGTCGAGTCGTCGTGGCTCGACCACGCTTGAGATCCGTTCTCAAGACCGCCCAGATCCACAGGCCTGGGACTGCTCAGAGCTTGCCTCTGAGTGCGAACCTACACTACCCTGGATCCACGTGCGGTGCGCGCCGAGTCGGCTCGAGTCCACCCAAACCACGTGTTTGGGACCGCTCGAGGTTCATTCCGAGCACGCCCAAGATTTCGCTCCTGGTGCGCGAGCTACACGCTCGGAGTGCCACGGACCACTTGTCCGGGAAATTGACATGCAGAAGTGGGATAAGCCATCATTTCACACCGTCAGCCATTCTTTACTTCCTTTAAGTAGTTCTCGATTACTTTAAGATGCTGACGGGTCATTCTGGTGGTATTGATGAAAAGGTGAGAAGCTAAGGGGTATGGCCCATACTTATCCCGAAATTGGAATAACAGGTCCATGCCAGAGTTCTACTCCATGCCTCTAACCCCGGCATGAAAACTTATGACCTTATATTGATACCCCTTCGCCTATAGCCTTCAAAGCATCTATTCTAGATCTAATTGCTAGCCCGACCAACTATTTAGCAGGGACTAACAACACAAATCTTACGACGAAGCACACGCTTCCCCCGCACTATCTCGAACGGAAGACTGAACCTCAACCTTCTACGACGGAATGGTTCTACGTTAGTAGGAATGTCACTTTAAGAAGAGGAAGGCTTTTTAACATACTATTTTTTTTTGAGATGAGAAAGAAATAGAAATTGATATGGAGGCAAGAATTAATAAAGTACTTAGTGCCATATAGCAAGAAAGAAAGACATACTTAGGTTCTTGCTACAGTTTCTATTTTATTAGCGTGGCCCGATCTTATTGCTCTGATACCACCTCTAGCGCCCTGTGTCATTACCCCAGGGGTAATCACACTTAGGCATACGGATTACTATTAAATGCATGCGGTAAAACACCATTCCAACGAATAGTAAACCTTACGAGTTAGCGTGAGAACAATAAAATAGAAACTATACCTTTTATTCCGATTAGCCACGTAAGGCTATGGTTCTTACATAGTAATTATAAGCGGCACAATGGGATTAAACCCTTCGATGCGCTTTTCTTGACTCCATCGGTCTTCAATTCAACCCCAACGCCAACTCGGTTGCCCTTCTCACCTCGGTCCTCGTAGTCAACGCCCGCCTCGTGCCATATCATCGGTACTGCAAGACCTTCGTCCAACACGGAATAGTTCTGGCGGACTAGGATCTACAAAGGAGAATACTAACAAGGTTGAGTACAAATTAATGTACTCAACAAGCATTAATAGCAAAATGCCTTTGTATGACTCATCTCGATCTTTTCTTCATTTTCTAACTCATCTCTCGATTCTGAAAATACATAACTCTTTAAAACAATAGGTGACAAATTTTAATTGAGAAAAGACTACTAGTCACTCTGAGAGAAGAAAGACCCTAGCGGTTCCGTAGACTCCAATCGAGAGACCGGCATGAATTCATGATTTGATATAGCATCTGCTGAGCTTGTACCACTTTACCCATAACTATTTCGAGCTCTATATGAGCTAGGTCCATCGCATTTCCTTTGATGCGACTTGAGTTCAGAATACGAACGTTTTCCAGTTACGTGATTAATTTCTCCACCCATTACCTCGTCGGTGCCGGCACAGCCAACACCGAGTTACGATAATGTTGGTTGGGCGATTCATCCTCTCTGCAACAACACTCCACCTAGCGCTATAGCGCTGCTTCTTTCTTTACACACTCACACCTATATACTTACCCGTTGTGGAGAGCATAATTACGTAATCTGGTAGCATTTTCTGCTCATCGAAATGAGAGAATGGTTGGTACTCAGATACGGCTTCTGACCGAGCAAGAGTGTTGTTGGTCCTTATATTTTAACCATATGTAAAGGGGTCCCACCTCTTGCCCTCTCTCATCCTTGCCACAGGCCCCCTTTACCAGCCATAATAATACATCATCTTTCATCTCATTCATTACTCATCATATCATTCCTTTCTTTCCTCATCATCTTCATTTAAATGTTTTGAGTTTTGAGAAATAGTTTTGATGCAATATTGTATATGATATAGTAAATCCGATTTCCGGTTAAAAATAGCTAGATTCATGTTCAAGAGGATCGCTTGCCTGAAGAATTGTAGAAGAGGTCGTCGACGAAGAACTCTGGACTAACTACTCCCCTCGGCGTGGGATCGTCCTCTGAAATAAAGCGATAGCACGGACAAGACAAAATAAATAGATTGCTGGCTTTGGGTAATACTAGTAGTATAAAGGTTAGTAAAAGTTTTAGTTAAACTAGATCGCGGCTACTCGCTCGATTAGCACTCTCCGATGCGGTGACCTACGGTCTAATAACAAGGATCGATGCGACAAGGCATCTACAGCGCCGATTAGATTACTACTAGCGATCACACTAACAACTTATATCAAAATCTCCAGATACAATTCTACTTCTGCAGAGATTAGCTAAACGCGAACAAAACTAATTATTCTACTCAGACTACTAGCATTAAACAAGTTAATCTACCCCTTTTTATTCTCCTAAAATTCTTATTACATCTAAACTAGACTTCTAATGCAACCCTAATCCTAACCTAATCTCCTCTCTCTCTCTCTCTCTCTCTCTCTCTTTCTCTCTCTCTTTTTACCCGGCCGACACAACCCCCTCCTCTCTTCTCCCGTTTTGCTTCTTCCCCAATCCCTCCAATCCCTAAATCCTCTCCTCACCTCCCTCTTCTTGGCGCCGCCTTAGTCTCCTCGCCACCGGGCCGCGCCATCGTTCCCCCGCGGCTTCTCTCCGGCCGCCGGCTCCTGGTGCCGCCTCCTCTCGGCTCGGCCGCCCGGCTCATTGCTTCTCCTGGTTGCGCCCCTTCTTCTCTCCTGCTGCTGGCTGCTCTGTGCGCCGCTCCACCTCGGCTCCTGCGGTCCCCTCGGCGCGGCGAAGGCCGCGCCGCCTCGGCTCCGGCTCCTCTGTGCCCCTAACGTCGTCGGTCCGGTGGCTTAGCCGGCCGACCTCGACGCCGCGGCCCGGCCTCTCTGCGCCTACACTCCCCCTCTCCTAACCTCCCTTTCTATATACTCGCTATCATGCTTTTGCTTTACTGATGCACTGGATTCACTTTTGAAGTTAGATGGTTGATGCATGACGGATGCCTTCGGATGGGGGTGCTGGTGGTGTTGCTAAAGCCTTGCTCTGAGGTATTCTCCCCCTATCTTCTCTTAACCAAACCCTCCCCTTGCTCTGTGATGAAAAGGAACGGAGAGCTGGATGATGCTGCTTATTGCTACTGTGATGCGATGAACTGCAGGCTATGCGTGCATATGCTCTATGACGACATCTAGATGCTCAAAGCTTTAGGCTGTAGGTGTTTTCTTGCTAGAAATCTGGGATCTAGAAGATGCATGAGTTTTGTGATGTTAAAGGAGTATAGTAGGATGATCGAGGTATGCTAGTGTTACCTCCGGTGGGTTTAAAGGAAAGGGAAGAGGATTGCGGCGCCAACTTCACGGTTGGTGCTCTTCTCCTCTGGTGCCTTGATGCTTGGTGGTGGCTTGAGGTAGCTTGATCACCGTCTACCTTCTGGCTCCTTGCCTCCTTGCCTTCTGGCTCCTTACTGCCCTTGGTGTCTTGCGGTGGCTTGACCTTGAGGATGGCGGTGGAGGGCTTGTGCCTTGCTTGCCTTTGGTGGTTCTTGCTCTGGTTGTTTGGCTTGCTCTTGGCCCCGAGGTAGAATGGGTGTGGGAAGAGGAATGCTCTGGTCTTGCTTCTCCTCTCTTTGGTGTGAAGTGTGGTGGGTGTGTTGGTTACGTGAGGCTTGCGAAGTGAATGGGATTTGTGTGCAGGGGAATGGCTCATTTGGGTGAGCTTGGTGCCTTATCTCTGCTGTGCCTTCCCCAATTTACCATGACCTGTTCTTTTCTTTACCATAATCCTATCCTTTACCTCCACTTTGTGAACTAAAGGGGACTGAAACTATTGGTTCAGGAGGGTGATAAGCTTAGCCTTTGGCTTGCCCTCTACTGGTTGCTGCTCCTGGCTTTGTGCTTGCCTTATGAGGCTGTGAGGGGAAATGGTGTATTGTCTTTGGCTTGAGTGGGGATGAAGCTGCTGCGGTGGCTATGGGGATGGTTGGTGTGGGGAGGATAAGCTTGGGAGATCTCCTGTCTTTGGAAGTTCGGTGTTGCCTTGTGGTGGGTTAATGACCACTATGCCCTTGCCTTATCCATTATACCCTCTCATGATACTATTGAGATAAGGACCTTTTGGTCAATTGGTTGCTAACTAAAGATGCATGGGAAGCTTTGACTTGCCTTTGGTGGCTTTGAGAGGCTTCTATGTTGGTGAGGGTGAAATGGACTTGTGTGTGGAAGAGGGCTAATGGGAAGGTGTTCAGTGTGGGATATTTCTTTCCTCTGAGCATGGTTCTATCCTTTTGGCCCTTATGCACTCTTTGTTGAGTTGTGATATGCCGATGGACCTCTGGTCCAAAGGATGCTTCTCTTGTTGTTGGCTTATGGACACAGGGTCCAAGCGTGGGCTTTGGACCGGTTTTGGATATTTGGTGAGGTAGGTCGGTAAAATGTGGGTATTGATCCTAATATTGCGGATGATGAGGCCCACATAAGTGGCAGTATCGAAGGACCTCGGGTGGTCGGGATATCTTGGCGATCAAGGAGCCGACTAACTCGGTTGGTGCAGGTGTCTTGATCGTCGAGGACCGACTACTCAAAGTTGCTCAGTACTCACCGCACTTCGGAGACCGACGACAATCTTTACTTTAATAACTCAGAGCTTGCTTCTGTCTAACAACACTAGTGGAGAGTGGTATGTGTGCAGGCTTCTTGGATGACAAGGACGACACCGGGGTTTGATGGTTCGGCGATTGAAGAACAAGGATACAAGGAGGGCTCGGCGATATGCAATGCAGAATGTACTCTTTTTATTGCTTTGAAAACCAATCTAAGTTGTAACTATTTAAACAGCACTAGATGATATGAGATGATGATGCACTTCTATGGCAATGCTTACAAATGACTTAAATATCTAATGCAAATGGAATGTGCAATCTAAGTATGATTGATGCTACTATGCACTGATGAATGCGATGATGCGCTGCTCACGAAACGAAACCCACTAAACCAACGCTAACGACAAACCCAAAAGCTTAACGACGATCGCAAAAACTACCGTTAGCTTACTGCTAAGCCGAGATTAATTACCGCTAAACACCGATTAAAAAAAAGATTAGCTAATTACGCGGGTTATCACATCTATCTTGGGTATATCCTCTTGACGAATCTTCAACTGATGGTATCCTGATCTTAAATCTATCTTAGAGAACACTCCGGCTCTCTTCAACTGGTCAAACAAATTATCGATCCTAGGCAGGGGGTACTTGTTCTTGATGGTGACTTCGTTGAGTGCACGATAATCCACACACATCCTTCGGGTACCATCTTTCTTTGCAACAAAGATAATCGGGGCTCCCCAAGGTGAGGAACTGGGTCGGACAAATCATTTTCCTTGCATCTCTTCGATTTGCTTCTTCAGCTCGACAAAATCATCAACAGGCAGGCGGTACGATCTCTTGGAAATAGGTGTAGTTCCTGGAACTAGGTTGATAACAAACTCTAGGTCCCTGACTGGTGGCATTCCAGGTAACTCACCGGGGAAAACATCTGAAAACTCTTTGACTACCGGCACATCTTCCAACGATAGGGTCTTGACACTGCAGACTAAAGCTCCATCAAGCTTCTTCATGGGGGCTTCAAATGTTACTTTGATTCCAACGGGACTGATCAAGGTGATGCTTCTACCACCACAATCCAAAACTGCTTGGTGCTTAGTAAGCCAATCCATTCCCAGAATCACATCCAGGGATTTGGTCTCAATGATTATTAGGTTGGCTAGGAATTCTACCCCTTCTATCATCACCTTAACTTGTGGGCAACCCTAGTTCACGCCTAACTCTGAACCGGGGGATTGAACCAACAAGGCAGACTTAAGGTTTGAAACCTTCAACTGATGCTTTGCAGCAAAAATCCGCAAAACAAACCAATGTGAAGCTTCAGAATCAAACAAAACCGTAGCAGGTACTGAATTTACTAGGAACTTACCCAGCATGACGTCCGGGGTTGTTTGGGCTTCCTCCACTGTGATGTGGTTCACACGGCCTCTTCCAAAAGATTGAGGGGTCTTGGCTGGCGCTGTTGGAGTCTGAAGTGCTCCACTTTGCTCTGGGCATCGGGGTTCTGGTTGGAGTAGCTCTCAAGTTGAATCTAACAGGCGAATGGCCTTGCTTCTGTGGGCAGTTACTGGCGTAGTGCCCCAACTGCTGGCAGTTGAAACAGGTGACTCCTGCGGTAGGATTGGTGTTTCTTGGAGGCTGAATGTTGGTGTTGTTGTTGCTAAGGCTGCGAAATCCTGGTGCAGTCAGGTGTAGTGCTGTTGCTGGGGTCATGAATGTGACAGGAGGATAAACGGGTGGAATGTTGCACATTCATCCTAGCTCTCTGCGAATGACCTTGATGAGCACCATGCTGCATCATCTTCCTCTTATGAGAATCTGCCAGCTCACGGCGAGGCTCTTCTATGAGCATAACCTTGTTCACCAAATGCTGGAAATCTGCATAGTCATTGCCAATGACTTGGACCTTCAAGCTAGGGTTGAGTCCTCGCTTAAAGCGCTTCTGACGAGCATCATCGGTGGCGACGTCCTCTTGAGCATATCGTGAGAGTTGAGTGAACTTATTGAGGTATTCACTCACGGACATGTTTCCATGCTTCAGCTCACGAAACTCATTCTTCTTCATTTCCACCTTTCCATCAGGAATGTGGGAGTGGCGGAAAGCTTTAGAAAACTCAGCCCAACCAATGTTCTGAGGGTTCTCATGGGTGGCACAATAGTTTTCCCACCATTCTGCGGCGGTACCTTCAAGTTGGTGAGTGGCATACAGAACTTTCTCACGGTCATCACACCGGGTGATGGCAAGCTTCTTTTCAGTTGAGCGCAGCCAGTCATCTGCGTCCAATGGCTCAGAAGAGCTAGAAAATGTAGGTGGATGGGTCCTTATGAATTCTGCCAGCCTTGACTGAGGGAAAGCTGCTAGTGGGGGTGGTGTTGCAGCGGCTGCCTGGTTGTTCTGGTTCATCATGGCAAGAAGGGCAGCAGCGGTCTGGTTCTGCTGAGCCATCATCTGGTTCATATTCTGCGTCATTGTACTCATCAGCTGGGCCTAGGCCGCCATGAACTAACCCAAACCTTGATCTGCCATGGCTGCTGGAGGAGGTGGTGGTGGCAGTGTATTGAGATCCACAGGGTCCACTTGGCTTGCAGAGTTGCGGGTCTGAACTATCTGCACAAATCTTTCTAGGTTTAATAGACAAGAGGGAGAAAGCACGCTAGATAAGAGGGAAATGCACAAAGATGAGAAAGAACAAGAGAGAAAAGACGGAATAACCTAATTGGGGATGCTCGGTTAAACCTGAAGAACGGATAGCCAGAAAGCTACCAAGAAGCAACCAAACTTGAGCCTAACGGCCCTAGTACTCGAACTAAACGATACTACAACTAGGAGGGTAACCCTACTAAAACACAACTAATTTAACTTATTATGGATGGTCGACCTGAAACAAGGCTCGATCCTACGACTAAACAACCATGCTAAGTATGGTTACGTCCTACAGTCGATATGGCTCTGATACCACCTCTTGTCGGGACCCTGGGTATGCAACCCCAGGACCCTCTGTGCATTCTGAACTAGTCCCAGATCAGTAGCTAGCTCGCACAGTTACAGCATCGGTGTAATCACAACCATACAACAAAATAACGATGAAGCGGACAAATTGATATTAATAGTAGCAAAAGGACCTTATGGTCAAGTCTTACAGAGTTGCCACGCAGGGCTCAACACCAAAAGGTAACTTGCAGCGGAAGCAAAATATCACGTGGTCACCACTCAACATGCCCACAGGCAATCGAGTGGAGGACACGACCTAGTTCGCATAGTCTTCAAGATACTCCTCTTCATCATACTCTGGGTCCCTGGTTCTTCAGTGGGGATTAAACACACAGGGCGCAAGCCGTGAGTACTTTGAATGTACTCAGCAAGTCATAGGAAAATGTATGCAATTATTATTCATGCGAGGCTATACAAGGATAGCTGTATGGCTATTTTGAGGAAAGCAATATTGATAGTAAATACAATAAGTAGATTAAAAGCACAATTTAAAAGATTAGTACATAAGTAATTCAGTTCTTTGAAACAACTAGAGATCTTCCCAACCATTCCATCCAAACCATCAAGTCCACCATTTTAAGAAAACATCTACCCCTTGCGTGAAATCTCCAGGCAAGTCCGTAACCAGGGACATGGCTATTCAAATAGTTTTAAACACTCTGCAGAGGTTGTACAGCTTTACCCACAAGATATAATCATCTTATACTGTCAGGCATTTCACGCTTCCGAAGGCGTGTGACTAAGAGATTATCACAAGGCCGTTACAAAACTTTGTTTTGATTCAGTTTTGCTCGCTAAGGGTTCGCTTCTAACGGGCTTACTCTCGCCAGATTCATGCCCCCTCTTGCGCCATTCTCAACCAAAACAAAACCGACTCAAAGTATTGCTAATTAGTTGGCCAGGTCCACCCCATCTTGGACATGTGGTTGCACGATGTGACCTAGATCAATGGTTCAAGGTTAAGTCCTTAGTTGGCTGCTCAAGCGAGACTAATCCACGTCCCAATGTGCGTTACGGCACCCACACCTACCACCGCCCACTCGCCCGAGCATAAAACATTTTTCGTTCAACCCGGCCAAAGGACCACCCTAGTCTTGGCACCATAATTTCATCAAGTGGCATTGCCACGGTTCCATAGTTCATTAGTCAAATTCACTCGGAGATGGGTTCAACCTGGCCAGAGGACCACCCTGATCCTTGGCACACAAATTTTAGTTATAGCGACAATAGATGTCGTGGCCTCACACAGGGCCACACTTCATTTTAATCAGCTACACTGGCCGCTACTACACAAGCCACAAACCAAGTGCGCTGGGGGGTAAAATAACATTGGTGATGTATGATGCCGAGAGACCTCCGTCTACATAGAGCATGACTAAGCAAACAAAACGTACCCCTGTTGGTAATTTATCAATGTTCAACTAAAATAAACCCTCCTAAGGTGTCCAACGGTTCATGCCGTTCAAGGGTACATGTTATTTGCAATTTGTCAAGGAGACATACATCAAATAGGCAATAATCTACTCTCGAAACCATTTAATATAAAACTAGCAATGCTTGTTTATATCAAACAATATAGTTTTGTAAAATGGGTCCAATATGATCAAAGGTCTATGACTTGCCTTCGTTGAAGAGTTGAGGTGCTTTGGTTGTCGGGTCCAAGAAATCTTCCGAAACGCGGGAATTTACACGTGCGAAAAGAGAAAAATAAATAAACAACTCCAAATAAATACCAAATTAGCACTAACAGCAAGAGGAAGATTTTAGATGAATTTAGAAATTTGAATCACTCGAATCGGAGTTCGGACGGAGAAGTTATGGCCTTCCGAAGTTGGAAAACACATGAAATGAAGGAAATTGGATTTTCCTCAATTTCTAATTTATTATTCTAAAGGAAATTCAAATTATTGCGCCAGCTGACGTCAGCGAGGGGGTTTTATTTTTTGGCCGAATTATTTTTCAACGGAAAATTTTGGGAAAAGCCACGCGACGCTGACGGGGCAGCCACGCGGGCAAAGGAGGTGACGTGGCCGCCACGTGGTGCTGAGGTGGTGCCACGTGGGTTGCCACATCGGACCTGAGCGGCGGCGCGCTCGGCCCGATGGCTCGCCGGTGAACGGCAGCCAGCGGCGAGGGCACCAAAGGCAAGAGGAGCTCACGGGGATCACGGTGCGCACGGTCTCGAGGACGCGGCGGCACGAGATGGCCGGCGACGAGGAAGAAAGTGGAGGCGGCGGCGGTTGAAAGCAGAGGAGGAGCTCCGGAGGGCGTCCGATGAAGGGGAGGTGAGCACGAGGTAGGCAACGAGCTGGCGATGCCGGAGGTGGGGTCGGAGGCGACGGAGGGTGCTCGGAGGCGGCGCTAGAGGCGGCGGCGACCTTCGGTGGCCGGCGGCGAAGATCGACAATCGTGGCCGGAGGAGAGCGGGAGAGGGCAGGGGAGAAGAGGGGAAAGAGAGAGAGGAGAGGGAGGCGCGGTCGGGGTTCCCTTTTAAAGGGCTCGGGGAGGCCCGGAGGAGGAGGAAGGGGAGGATGGTGTCGGGCGGCAATGGCAGCGGCGGGCGGCTTGTCCACGTGGAGAAGGGGGAAAAGGGGGAGAAAAGGCGGGACGCACGGGCGCGACAGAGGCAGGAACGGACGGCGCGCGGCAGGCGCTAGGGCCAGGTGAGGGAGACGGCGGGGCAGGCGGGAATCGTTGTGAAAAGCCGTGCACACGCGCACGGCCGCGCGAGGAAGAGGGGGGGTTCCGGAGGAGGACGAAGGCCTTGACACGCGGGCGCGCGGCAGAGAAAGAGAGAGCGAGGCGTGGGTGGCGGCGATCGCTGCGTTCGATCCAGTCGGACGATGCCGATCAAGGGGAGAGGGTCTTTGCGGGCGATGCGGGCACGCGAGGAGGAGGGGGTGGAGTGGTCCGAAGAGATTCGGCCCACAGACCGGAGGGGAATTTTAAATGCTTTTTTATTTTAGAAAATACCGAAAAAGCAAAAACCTTTTTAGAAAATAGCTACTTAGGTCTAAAAATTCTAGGAAAATTCACAGAAATCCCAAGAATTAAATAGAACTTAATAAAAATACTTTTAGCTATACTTTAGTTTTTAATTTTGCAAACAAAATAGATTTTGGCTTTTCAGACAAAAGGAAAAACCAAATTAAAATCCAGAAAAATAGGAAAAAGGCTTAAATTCCAAATAAAATCTAGAAAACTCAAATAAACTAACTTTTTGATTTAATTGAAGCTGGATTAACTCAATTTGAATGGTTTTTTATTTCTAAATTTCAATTTAAGCTTTTACAACTCAATAAATCAACTAATTATTTTTATTTTGAAATTTTTAAAAACTCTGCAAATTAGGGATGTTACAATTTGTGCAGGTGATCCCATCGATGACAAGTTTCTTCATCGTTGCCTCCGTGACGAACTCCCCCCGGATGCAGTTTCGAAGCTCATGAATATTCATCACATCGAGCCCCTCCGCCCAAACCACCTTGTACTAGCATCTTGACAGATCCAACCTATTGGGTCTGGCCCATACGAGACCATCACAAAAAAACTACCAATTCTTGCATGTTTGAAATTACCTACAACAACAACAACCAAATTTACACAACGCAACATAACAAACTGGGCATGTAACCAACAATAACCCAATTCTTTGCACACAAGACATCTAAGTATACCACGCTTCTTACTTGGAAGACCATGTTCCAAACTATATATGGAAGGTACTAATACTATGATAATTAGAGGGCTCTGGTCCATCCTTTCCTCATGATCATTTGATGCCTCTGATCCTTATTTAGACTGGCCATTTAGCTACTCTCACGCACGTAGTACGACCTGGTCCTTTAGTTTTGCAAGAAAGGTTGAAAAGAAAAATCACATCTGCACGCTTTTTCAAAAACATAATCACATCTGCAGGCCATTCCATTCCAGTCTATTTTCATAGCTAGTTATTGCTTGGTTCAATGTCAGAGAGATAATATTGTTCAATCTCTAAGGCCTGAAAGTCTACCTAAATTTAAGTGTGAAGTGGCTTCGTCATTGCCAGTAACTAAATAGTTACCACTAACTAACTATAAGTCGGTACATACCATCAAATTAATTATGGTCACGTAGATTCAACCACTTATTTCAGACAAACATAATCAACACGACTAATTCATTACGACCTAATTTATCGCTACTAACTAAGAACACGAATTCAATAACGCCTAAATGATGGTCTTGTATTAATTACGTCTAAAAACCTACAAGTAATTACGACTAATTAGCTAACTACACATTTAATAAAGACAATACATAAAAATTACCTGTTGATATGACTGCTAATAACGGCTCTAAACAACACTTAATCCTTTGCGAAAAGAAAAACCGATACGACGAGAGAGCGCGGGCCAAAATTAATGCGAGCGAAGAGCCTCGCTCGCAACACCGCATTTATAGCAAGCATGAGAGCATGGTCCGTTGGGAGGGAACTACACGCGGGGGACTGCATGCATGCATGTGGGGGACAGATGTGATGAATAAGACATGAGGGCGATGGACATGACATTAGGGTGCTTTCGGCGCGTCCAGCTGCGTGCGGGACGTATTTTGTGTGTGTATCAACATGACTAGTTCACGTGAAAATGGAAAGGAGAGCCTTTCAGCTTTCGGTGCTTGCAAGCAAGCCACCAGGCAAGCCACCAGACATCATATATTGTTGGTGTGTGAAGTGCAGTGATAGACAAGCAGTGTACTTAAATAAAATTGCGAGAAACATTCCAATGAATAAAATTATGGAAAAATTACACAAGTACACTGTGTCAGGAGGTTCCACAAAAAACTTTATAATATTTTGAGCTCCTTTACTATATTTAAATATTCAAACAAACAGCAGTGTACATGGCTTCTACTGCTAATCACTTTCTTAATTTATGTCCGGCCGATGGAGGCAAAGATCCGATTCTGAGCAGACGAGGAGAGGGGCGGGTGACGTGGGCGTCTGGTTTGCCACGGGCCGGACGAGGGAGGGTGTAACACCCCTTTTCTTCCCCTTGGATCTTTCCTCGCCCGGACCCCCCTCGCGTGCTCTGCATCGCCGCCGCACCCCTCTCTTCCTTCTGCTGCCCTTAACACGGCTCCCCCCTCCTCTTGTCTTCTTCCCCCTGGCCCGACGCCTCTGGCTTCTTCCTCCCCCATCCAAAGCACCAAGTCGCTCGTGCCTTCTCCCCTCTCTCTCTCTCTCTCGCGTGCACGCCGCCACCTGGCTCCCTCTGCCTCACACGCCACCGCCTCTGCCACGCTCGTGCTCGCTTGCCCTCTGCACCGCTGCCTGCGCCCACCTACTTGTCGCCTTGTCACCTCCATGGGCAGAGCACGCCTTGGTCGCCATCGAAACGCCATCATTAGGGCCGTGCGCACACGTGTGCCAGAGCCGCACCGCTCACCCGGACCCCCCTCCCCTGAGTCTCCCTGCTTCCCCCCTGCGGCTTTAAAACCAGGTGCCCTCCCCTCCTCCCCCAATTCTCCTTCTCCCTCCCCAAGCAAAGAAGAAGCAAGAGGAAGAAGATCAAGAAGAAAGGAAGGAGAAAAAGAAGCCGAAAGGGCTTAGTTTTGCCGCGCTGCCGCTTCGGTGCCCCCCAACCGGTAAAGCCTCACCGCCGCGCCCCTAGCCGCGCCTCCCCTCCGGTCGCCGTCGCCGCCGCCGCTCCCCTGAGCCTCCCCTCCCCGCGCGTCGCCGCCGCCTCGGGCCTTGCTGCCACCGCGAGCTCCCGCGTGCATCATCGCCGCCCCTCCTTTCCCTCCCCTCGTGCGCCACCACTCCCTTCAGCCGCCGCCACCACCGCCGCGCACCCCGCCGAGCCCTCCTCCTCGCGCGCGCGCCTCCCTCCCTTCCTCCCTTTGGCCTACACCAGAGCTCCCCCTTTTTCTATCTTAGGCAGCCGCCCGCGCGCGTGGGCGCGTTCCCCCTCCCGCTGCGTGCGTGATTCCGGCCCGAGCCTTGGGCTAGGCCAAAAGCTGTGGGCCGCCGCCGGTTTTCTTTATTGATTTTATTTTCCTTTTTCTATTTTAATTCAAAAGTTAGGTTTAAAAAATTCGTATCTCCTCCTTTATAACTCCAAAAATTATGAAATAAATTTCTATAAATTTGTTAATTCAAGATCTTGCTAATGGCATAGGTCTTGTTTAATTTGAGGTTCATTTGTTGTTCATTTGTATTTAATTGCTCTTTTTGCTTGTCCGTGCCTTTTTCCGGTACATTCGTCCGACTAGGATTTGAAGACGCCGGAGATCTCCAAGTTGATCAAGTCCAAGACCATCAAGATCCTCTAGCCTATATCCCAAGCGAGTCAATACTTTGATCATATTGAGCCTACATTTTATGCAAACTATATTCTTTTAAAATAGCAAATTGCATACTTTAATTCTTTAATCAAATGTATGTTAAAGCTTAAGGTAGTTAAATACCCTTTTGATGATTAATTAATTATTATGACATACCTGACAAATTGAATCCCTTAATTCCTTTGTCACCCTAGTAACTATATAGTAATACTAGCTATAGGTTGTACTTAAGCGACATGCTAGCCTTGCTTAAGTACCGGGACATTAACATGTCCTAATCATCATCTCTTCAAACATAAAAATGATTTGGGTAGTCATTGGTGGTCCATGACTGAGATAAATGTGGTGATTTAGTTTTACTCCTCAAAACCCTAATATTGTTGTTACTGTCTGGGCGGACTGTGTGATGAAGAGTATGTTGATGGGTGCTAATGCAGCCCAAAGAATGTTGATATGTGAAATGATCCACCTAGACAACCCTAAGGACTTAATCTTGTCATGACCTCCCATGTAAAATAAGTACAATCACAAGTCTGCAAACTGCAACTTGGCTTAGTAGATTTATTGAACCTTGAAAGTCAGTCTCATGCGAGGAACAATTAAGGGTGCAAGTGTGAGCTTGATCACGTTTGAATGGGACATCGATGGTGAAGTGTCTTCTACGGCAAGATGTAGGGGGTGACATCCCGCACCAATATATGGGCGTAACCCCATATAGATGAGATGACGGAAGAGGTGGGATATTTTGAAAGGTTACTGTGACGGTCGCTCAACTACACGACTAAGGAATCATGTGAGGTAACGAGTATGACTATCTCTTATGGGTAAAGTGTACAACCTCTGCAGAGTCTAAACTGTTTAAACAGCCGCGCCTACGGTCAAAGGCGGATTTGGAAATCTTTACTCGAGTTAGTTCTATTTCAAAAACCTTTGTGGGCAGGGTGAAAAGTGTGGTGGGCTCACCTAGCCCTGAGATTGGATTTTCCTTGAGTGTTCGAACTCAGTGATGTTAGTAATTGGGGACGGACCCAATCAAAAGTAAGCATAAGGTAGAGTTTCCGACGGAGGGAACCTCTGCTGTTATAAATATTGCATAATTACTCTCTTTATCAAAATGCAATTTGGTTAAAATGCTAAGTGATAGGAATTTATAATTATGATAATTGAAGACATTGCTTTCGCAAATAAAAGAACCTGAGCCATCCTTGTAAGCCTTGCATGTATATTAGTGCATTGTGTATTGGCTCGCGAGCACGGAAGTTGTGCTCATCCTCGCTCTCTCCCCCAAAACCCTCAGAAGCAGGAAATCCTGGAGATTACGACTACTACGAGGATCCAGAAGTTGGAGGTCCAGGAGTTGATGAAGCGTAGTGTAGTCTTTAGTTGATCTAGTCTCGCCCCAGTCTAGTTGACTTCGTCGGTACTTGCGTGCATCCAATATTATCCAAGTCTTGGTTAATATCGGACGCACACGGGTTTCCCTAGTCGCTTGCCTATGGGGAGATGTGCTCTCACCCCTTTTGCTTCCGTTGTCGCTTCCGCTTTTGTAATGTAATTAATTTGGCATGTTCGGTCCTATTGTAAAACTCGACCCGACGCGGTCTATGTAAACTCTGTTGTGCTAAATTAATGAATGGTATGGTTCTACGCCATGTATGAAATGATTCAGCAAGGTATCTGTAAGTGCTATCTACTGATCCAGGGAATAGCACAATGTTATCACATAGGATTCCGGATTACGAAATCTGGGTCCGACAAAGAGCGGGTATTTCGTTGCGAAGGTCGCTACTTCCGTAAAAATACAGTGCAGCATTTCATTTGCGCCAAAAAAAATTCTAAGGTTGGGTATATGGCGTGGCCCTTCATGAGATATGTGCCGTTGGTGAGCACGAGGATAGATGAGGTGATGAACGGCACGGCGCCGTTCGTGTGGGCAAATCAGGAGGTGTCTGAATCCGAGATGCTTAAAAATTCCTTCAGGAAAAATCTTGGATGTTTTTCTTTGGTGGGTCATGCTATTCTTCACACGGAACCCTTCAGTCCATTCAAGCATTACTCAAGTGGTTGGTTGATTGACTCGTGCATTGACGAAGACTTGGATTGACTCGTGTGCGTTGACAAAGACTTGGACTTTGTTTCTCTTCTAGATGCAAACTAGTATAAAATGTTGTTTACTTTTTTTTTCAGACCAGCGAATCTAATTCTGCGTGTATATTGGCAAATTAAATATAAGAATTCACCCTCCCACACCTCCAAAAGTTTTTACAGATGTCATTGAAATGCAGGCGGAATGTTACAATACTATACGGCGCCTATTGTTTCAGTCAAAAGTTCATGATGGCGGTAACTACAAATTAGACGGTAGAAAGAAAAGGACTGCTGGGTTTCTGCAATGCCAAGGGGACGAACCTCCAAGGTCCTTAAAAATAGAGAAACGGTGTACTGATAGAGTAAATATGCCTTTTTCACAATAATCCACTCTCTTCCAGAGACAACGAAAGATTATTTATAGGGATTAACTAGCAGCTGTACGTCCGATTTAGGACAAAAGATCGGACGTCCGGTTCCCAAACGGAATGTGGCTCAAGACGGTGCGCAACCCGGACGTGAAAATTGGCACCGGCAGCAGGTGAGACGACACTGATCAAGCTGCTACATCACAAATTTTAATGTGCGCGAGTGAGTGCACGTGTTGCACTAGATTGCATGTGTTGACGACGACAATTTCAGTCTTTCGTGTGGCCATATTTCTTCCAGATGAAAGCAAAAACATTAGCACTGCTACACGTGCTAATATTATAAACTTTTGCGTGTTGTATCCATGCGTACAAAATTAATGCATACAAAATTAATTTGACTGAGTGCGCGGTGTATATCAAGCTAGAACTGAACATTGGAAAAAGCATAAGAAACTTGAAGAGCATCAATGCAACTTTCCCTGGTAGTACATTCACATGACTAGTAATTGTTGATGTTAAGTTTGACAATTCATTTACCAATTTCTTCACGGATGAAGTTTTGAAATCATTTTTTTTTTGGTGAAGATGACGATAACGAGGGGAGATAAGACGCATGGAGCAACACCGACCACACAAAAAGGGTAGAAGTACGCCGCTACATGCAACATCTCCCGGACACGGTTGCAACATTCCCCGGACACGGTTGTAACATCTCCGGACAACGGTTGCAATATCTTTGGACAACGGTTGCAACATCACAAATAAAAAACAATGCATCTAAAAAAACATGCTGAAAAAAATTACAACATCGCTATGAACCGTATACAATATTTTTTTCGTATAGATGCAACATTTTAAAATTATCACCGAGTACAATCCAATGCCTGTAAAGAACTAGTTTCTCTCGGCCCACAGTTTATCGGCCAGCTTAATTTGGGATGTTATCAGGACAACCAACGGGCTAGGCCCATTATGTCAAGAACCCCGAACCAAAAGGAGGCCTCGGCAGATTCTATACGTGGACACGAGTAGATGCGTACAGCGGTAGCCTTTGGTATGGGACGTCCTCACTGAATCATTACCCTTATTTATAGTGTTAGATCAAGAGGTATGCGAGATTCCAATGTTATCTCTAAAAAGGACCCTATAACTATAGGGACTTCAAGGTCTTTGCATTCTCTTTGCGTAGGCTTGGTGCATGCTGGATTTTTATGGACCCTATCCACCGTACCTTTATTCTTAGTCCACAGGTAGCCTTTACTCCCTTTGATCAATGCGAGACGGGCCTAGAGCAAAAGCTTCCTGGACCCTTTCGCTCCGTACAAGGTGCTCTGGAACGAAGGCTTTCTGGACCCTTCGCTCTATGGTGTGTTCATTTATCCAAGATAGTCGTGCTGGCCTTTCTGTACCATTCAACCAAGTCGAGGGGTGCCCTTGATTGTAGACTTCGTTAGGTCGGTGGGACCGGTGGATCGTTCCTATGACAATAAATTCATATCTTAGTAAAATTATGTCATTTTTCTCGCCTTAAAAGAGACAATGTCATTTTCTTAGCCTTAAATTTCTAGGGACAGATAAGCGAGGATTCAAACAACAGATCGAGTTGTGCCAATTATTCCTCCCACACCATCTAACATAAACACTATCGAGTTGTATCCACAGATCAAATCACTGAAAAAGCGTAATCAAATCACTGAAAAAGCGTAAGTTGCTGATGAAAGATGGATCTCTCGCAGTTTGCTGGTACTGCTCCAATATCAGGACAGACATCGCGTTCTGATGCAATGTTGGGCCAGATACTGGAGATTTTTCTTTCGCTTCGGGTACAAGTTTTTCTTTAAAGCATCCCAGGCTCATGTGTTCCCCACGAAGTCGCTAGTCTGCAAAACGTGTGGCAGTGGGAGGAAACGGCGTGGAAACCGACGCGAACGACGCCATGAAGTCGTCGAAGCACAACGCCGGAGCAGCCACGTCCATGTGCTTCGGAGCAGCCACAGCCAACGCCGGAGGACCCCACCGCGGTCGCCCTCGAGCCACTACACCACCCGGCGCTTTCTGGGAATCGCCGCAGGCAACCGGTGCGTGCACAGCAGCGCGAGCTTCAGGAGCGTCTCGGCCTCGCCGGCTAAGCAGAGGAGGCAGGCAAGCAGCGACACGGTGGCTGCACAGAAACTTTGGCTGCTTCAAGGATAGTCCTAGCTTAGTCTAATTTCTGAAATTCGATGATGCTCAAGTATTGTTTACACTAGCATGTAGCACTTGCCTGTAGTGGTAGATGAGGCTATGAATGGCGAATTTTTGACGCAAATAGCATGTTTGCGATGCGTTATTATGGAAGTAGCGGCCATCGCAAAGAAATCGTAAAAATGAAGCCTCGTCCGTACGGTCACGGACCGAACGCGATGTCCATACAGCACGTCGCCTCGTCCAGCCCATAACCGGTCGGACGTCTCTGTAGGGGTCTCGTCCAGCCCATCACCACAGCAACACATGCATCTGATTGAAGGCTTGAGTTTGTAAGAAAAGAGGGTGATCAGTGGCCAAGTTGGGATGAAAATGGAGAGTATGCTTAAAGTTTCAAATAACTAAATTAATTTGAAATAAATATAGTCTTGTATTTTTGTACAACCAAATTAATACATAAATAAAGCAAAGCAAAAAAAAAAATAAAAGAAAAATATAATAAAAGTACCTCGCTAATGGAAAGTTCATCATCAAAACATGTAAATATGGTTTCGGTAGGTAACAACTTGTACATCAAAATAAGAAAAAATAGTGATACAATAACAAATTGTACTTAAATGATAATGAACATTCAAAATAAAAGAACCATACCACTAAAACGCTAGCTTGAATCATGACTTTTACGAGGCAAATTAATTCTATGAGATTTCATGTCTTGAAAGGATCTTATGATTCTTTTATCATCAATGGATCTAAATATTACGCAAAGTTTGTTTCTTCGTTATTGCAAACCTACGAATAAATTGCTAATTGAGTATATACCACAATACCACACTATATTCTAACAAATTGCTAATCGGCTAATTGGAGAATAAGTTATAAGTATACGGTATACCACTGTACTCACATAACAGAGACTTCACTGTTCAGTCTTCAATTCTTCGCGATAACAGTCCACAGATCGACAGTTCACTGTCCATAAAATCACAAATCCTCCGCTCGGCCAGTGCCCAGTTCGGCTGCTCGCCACTGGCTAATCGCCTGCTTCCCCAGCCCCCCTCCCTCACGCAGTCACTCTTCACGTGACAGTAGTACCTACTGTGCAACAGCCAGGTTGAACTACTTAACTGTTACGTGGGTCTCTACGTACCAACCCACTGGGCCGCCCATATCTACTGGCTGTCGACGCCTTCGGCTCCCCTACCGGCCCACCCGGCTCCGTGCCTCGGCCTCTTCCGGCTACCGGCGGCATCGCCACCTGTTTGGCTCCTCGTCGTCGTCGGCCATTACCATCGGTGGCCCTCAGGTAGTCATGTGCACTTCTCTCCTCACAATTGATTGCGGAATTTTGGAACAGGAACACTGAACACCGGAACAGGGAGTGAGGTTGGGAGTGTGGCCGTGTGGGGAAAAAACCTTTCTTATGGGCATCAGTTTTAGGCGTGTACTAATATTGCTCATGTGATATTATTTATGAGATTGTCTATTCGTAATTTGACTGAAATTTTATTAAGTATAAGTCACATGTTTTATTCATTAGATCAATATCCAATTATATGACACATCAATCTCTACATAAATCCAATGATCATAACAATTGAGTTAAACTTAAGAAAATTTCAAACGACTTAGATATAGCAAATCCGTTTATTTATTTATGGGCCCGTTCAGATATTTGGTCTTCTCGATACCAGGAATTGAAGGCATAAGTCATGTAAATTTTTTTTGCATTTCAAGCGGGTCCTAAAATCTAGCATAAGCAATATTAGTGCTTATCTATTTATACCTATACTTATTACACACGCTGAGAAATTTAATGTTAATCGAAAAAACAAAAAATGTAATCATTCAACTTGTGTGGTTGAGTAATGACGGATTAGATCTAAACTGATTCGTACATGGTCCTACTGTATTGCCCCGCACCTTTTTTGAATGACTGTATATATTCATAATTTTATTTTATTGATTTATTTTTGGATTAAAATTATCTTAGTTTCCATGTTTTTAGTTATATTTGGAAGTACAACATTCCAGGTCCCTAGGTCCGGAATTAAATTTTATTTCCAAATTTCTGTTTTTAGAATTATTTTCTATACAAATACTATTTGTAGACACTGAGAAATTCCCATGTCAATCTAGAAAAGAAAAAAAAACATCTAGTCATTCACCTTGTGGGACCGAGTTCTGTTATGTTTGAAAGTTTCATTTGATATAACATAAACCGAATATGATGATGTAAAATTTTCCGGCAAACTAGTTTTCGACCTTTTTAATTGAACGTGTGTATTGGAATTAAACATTAAATTCGAGATAAATTTATATTACGAGTTGAAATGATAAATATTTTTTGTTTTATTTATGTTTCTTTTTTCTGAATAATAGTTTCAAAAATTTAACGTTGAATTTTCTTTCTTATATATTTTGTTAAACTCTGGTACTTGATGGAAAAATCACAAGATACTTCTTATGACGTTTTTTTTTGTTGAACATACAAATGTGATGCTGTGTTGGCGAATGTTTAGGTGCTCTGGACGTTCATCCACTCTAAGTAGTGGAGGAGAAAAAAGTAGCCTTTGTCATGATATGCAGTATTATTATTTATATGTGAAGATGAATTTCATTATTATGCAAACGCCACGCTAATATTTTATTACAACCACCAGGGAACAACGATGCAGGAAAACCAATTACAAATGGCAAAATTGCTGCAACTATTCAATGAATGGGAAATCCAACTACTAGTGCTCTTTAGCTTCACGTTACAGGCGTTCCTCTTCTTTACTGGCGGCCTCCGACGGTGTACCACCAGCAAGTTCATCAGACTTCTAATTTGGATGGCATATTTGGGAGCAGATTTGGTAGCTGTGTACGCCCTAGGCTTCCTCTCACGACGTGAGGATGCCACCACTGGAAAGGATACATTAATTGGAACCCATCAATTGGTTTTCTTTTGGTCACCTTTCCTCCTCATTCATCTTGGTGGACAGGACACCATTACTTCTTTTGCCATTGAGGACAATAACCTTTGGTTGAGGCATTTGTTGAATTTGGTGGTCCAAGCTACCCTAGCCTTATATATCTTTTGGAAATCAACCAGCGGCCCCAACATGCAACTTATTGTTCTAAGTATCCTTCTATTTGTTACTGGGACAATCAAGTATGGGGAGAGGACATGGGCCCTGTGGTGTGGGAGCCTTGGGAGCCTATACAGCATCGAGAGCCGAGACCGACACAAGAGCTCCACTGACCCTAACTATCATAGACGACCCATTGAAAGGGATGCGAGTTATTCTGACAGAATCTACGGAGCTCTATATTCAATGCCAGGTGTCTGTGACGTCTTTGCTGACTTTGGAGTCTACCACTACAGTCTCGATCTCAGGAGAGAAACAGTAACAATACATCCAGGCATATTTCCCAAGCTATTGGAGATTGAACTTGGCCTGATGTACGATGATATCTACACAAAGGCCACGGTGATTCGGACAAGGGGTGGCTTCATACTTCGGTGTATCTCTCTGATTTCCTTTGTAGCCGCTTTTGTGCTCTTCTTGGTAAGCAACAAACAAAAGTATAATTCTGTTGACACTGCAATCACCTATGCATTATTTATCAGAGGTTTTTCTCTTGAAGTTTGTGCAATATTTATCACCATGGTGTCACCTTGGACTTGGTTGTGGCTGAAGCATCGAGAGAGCAGTGGGCTGTCCAGGTTTCTTCTCTCCATTAATATTGGGTGGCAGAGAAAAAGGCAGTTGTGGTCAAATTCCATAGGTCAGTACAATTTGCTGAACTATTTGGGACAGAACGACCAGCTGCAATCTGGGTTGTGGAAGCGATGTGTCATGGCCGCGATCAGAAAGGTAGTGAATCTAGTTTGTGGAAGAAAGCAAAAGCTCTGGATCAGTAAGCTGTTGGACACCAAGTTCGTCAAGGTGGATAAGGAGATCATGGGGTGCATCGTCCAAAGGGTTGTTCAGTATCGTTTAGCTGAATCAAGTATGGGCCAGGAATTCCCAACTGCTCGTCGACTAGTGGAAAAGATATTATCGTCCTGGCGTTTTGCAGATGTCATTATCGGCTTGCACGCGTACACAGAGTTACTTTTGAGTAGGAATTCTTGCACTTTCGATGTTTCGGTCCGCGTGTGCCAGAAGATATCCAGCTACATGTGTTATCTTTTGGTCACACACCCTGAAATGTTACCGGTCAAAAAAAGCCAGCTGCCGTTCGTGCTTGATGCATCTTTGACTGCGGGGAACCTCGGCAACTACAGTGGCAGGGACGACGTCATCCAGCATCGCGCAACTGTGATATTGGCTGAGCTGTGTTTAACAGGGCCCTTTCCGAACTGCACAGGAACACATGATCTGTTGGAGATCTAGGGTTTAACTGGGCCCTTTCAGGACTGCACAGAAGCACATGATCTGTTGGAGATCCAAGAGGCGTGGATATGGCTCCTCATCTACGTGGCCGGCAAGTCGCGGCCGGAGGCGCACGCGGCGCAGCTGGCCAGAGGAGGGGAGCTCCTCACCTTCGTGTGGCTTCTCATGGCCCACCATCTGCTCGGGGATATCCACCACAGGATCGAGCTTGATGATATCTTTCATGTGGAGGGAGAAGCGATCCATCCTGTGCGTTCACCGCTATATGGCGTGCCTAATTATAGTAATCCCTGACTACTTGTTATCACGAGTATACAAACTATGATACATACTTCCTACCTGTGTCCGTACAATTAAGTTGTTCTACGATGCATATATACAGCGTAGCCTATGCTTGATATGTACCTGCGATCGTTATTGTAACATGAAGTATCAATAAATTTGATGCACACATGTAGTACCAAAACTTTCTTCCCTCATACTTGGCACTTTGTCACCGTGAGTAGGGGTGAAAACAGATTGAATACGGACGGATAATGACTCTGCCATACTTGTTTTCATTTTTTTTCTCAGATGCGGATATGAATACGAATATCCCGGATACGAATACGAATATGAATTATGTCGAATATAAATACGAATCGAAACGAATACGGTCATGGATATTTTTCGGAACATGAAAACCCCTTAAATTGTATGCCAGAAATTAACGGAAGCATATAAATAGTTTATTTGATCCATACCTAGCTCATTAATGTCATACATAGTTCGATAATAAGTAGATACATGTCTCAAAAAATATACATTGTAGTACACTTAGTTCATTATATATTGTAACAACCCAAAAAGAAAAATTAAGTTAAATTAATTAATTTAATTTGTTGGTTTTCATTTGAAGTTTATTCGCTGTTGAATAAAATTTCTAAACTCCAATTCAAATCTCAAATTCCTTTTTTTCTTTTCTCCTCACTTCTCTCCTTTTCCTTTTGTTTTCCTCCTTTTCTCTTTCCTCCACCGCACCACTGAGCCTCCCTGGCTCCTTCTTCTTTCTTCTTTCCCCCACTCTCCTTTTCCTCCTTTCATCTCTTTTCTCCCGATCTCCTTCACCAGAGCTTCTCTCTCCGGCTCCTTTCTCCCTCCGGCCGATCGATTCTCACCAAGCCTCCACTGCTGCACCAGTCGCGCCTCCATCACTACTGCTGGTGCCACACTGCCTTGGCTCAGCTGCGCCGCCATGTTGCTTCCTATGGCCACCGCCTCTCTCCTGGTGCCGCTCCACCCTCGGCCACCTAAGCCGCATGTCACCTCAGCACTCCCGCACCTCTACCGCACCTCGTCAGGCCATGCATCGTCTGCCGCAGGCCACCGCCTGGCCTTGGCGCCGCTACCTCTGCCACTGGGCCACAGCTGCCCACAGCCCGGCCCTCCCACGCCGCCATTCGCCGGTGCCACCGCCGCCATAGTCCTCTGTTTCTCTCTTCCTTCCTCCTATCTCACTGACACAAGGTCCCCATATTGCCGGATCTCTGGCCTTGGCATAATCCGGATAATACGTATTCGTATTCGTTTCCGACAAGAAAAATCTGTATTTGTTTCTGATCCGAGACAATCTGAATTCATTTTCATCCAGATCGGTCGGAAACTATTCGATCCATTTTCACCCCTAACCATGAGGCATAATTTCCCATAATGCTCCTATTAACAATACCTATCACCTCCACTTTTCTACCACGTTCTGCGCATTTGAGATATTATTGAAGGCATTTTGATCACACTTTGGCAAAAAAAATTATTATCTTGGTAATTGTAATATGGTCAAAAGTTTCAAGTGTTTGGAAATGGAGTGAGTAGATTATAACTTTGGGAGAAAAAGAGTTGTGAATCATTTATAGCCATCCTTGTTAGTATTAATTTGGCAAATATGTATGTTATTTTATAAATTTGTAACCCATTAAATTGTACAATACTCATATATGTTTCTTCAAATAATGTGCATCTTTTTTAAGACGGGTACTTGAAAGCCTGAAATATTCAAGTATCCCCTCCAATCACATAAAAGTAACGTTTTGGCCACCAACATGGTCTCTAAAACACAACTTTAACTATAAATGTGTTAAGTACTGGAGTGCCCCCACGGTGCTTCTGTACAAGATCGCATCATGGTCACCGAGGGCCTTGCCATGTTCCCTTGATAGCTTCTCAGCACTTGACATTGGTGTATCTGCTGGTTTACTGAGTTTCATGTTGGTACGGTGCAGCAAGTCTTGAACATATTTGCCTTGCGTGAGAACTACTCCATCTCAGTGATATGTGGCCTCAATTCCCAGAAAATAATGTAGCGAGCCAAGGTCCTTAACCGCAAACTCAACAGACAGTTGGCGAAGGAGTTGATCAGACACCTTCTCATTGGAGCTTGCGATGATTATATCATCAACGTACACCAGCATATAGATGGAAACCATGGGCCAATGTAAAATGAAGAGTGAGGAATCAGACTTGGACGCCATGAACCCAAGTGCTAAGAACTTCGTACTGAGTTTAGCATTCCACGCTCGAGGAGCCTGCTTGAGACCATACAAGGCTTTGTCAAGCTTGCATACATAATCCGGATGCTGATAGCTTTCATAACATGGCGGTTGTTGCATGAAAACATCTTCAGATAGATTACCATGGAGGAAGGCATCTTGAATATCTGTCGCGACCCGAACCTGAGGCCACCCGAGAGGTCCTCCCAGAACTCCTAAAAGGTCACCAGGACCTCCCAAGAGGTCCAGCCGGACCACCTCGAGCTAATCTCCAGGACCACCCAGGAGATCCAGAGACCACCTGAGGTCCCGAGACTGACTGAGGAGGTCGTGCGAGACCGAGACCTCCCCAAATCCCACAACCAGTCCAGGGAGGTCGTGGAGCTTGGAAAAGCCCTATGTCTCCTGTGTTTACCGAACTAGTCCCAAGGATCAACAGCTAGTCCACACAACACAACAAGTGATGATCATACATCCACGATACTTAATTAATAGCAAAAGAGTTGATTACAAAGGTTGGCAGACAAGCCAACAAAAGAGCAACTTTACACAGCGAAAAACAAAAGACAAGTCCATCCAATACACCACAGGTAATTGGCTGGAGGGCCCATTCTAGCCGTCCATGACCTCTTGATCATCAACATAAACTTCATCACCTGCTCAAAAGATTATTTCAAGCAAGAATGAGCACTACTACTGTGCTCATAAGCCACACCCGTCAAGGTAATGAATGACATGCATAGTGGATACACAAGGGTGAGCTTATAGGGTTAATTTGCATAAAGCCAAATTTCATTTAAATACAATTAAGTAAGTTGTAAAGCTGATTACATTATACATAAAACTCATTTCACAACAGGGTTTTTGATTTATTGATAACAAGAGTAAGAGTGTAGGATAACCTCCTAACACCTGGCTAACCGCCAAGGGGCTCCCTGCACAGGGTTCCCCGCCCAATAGCACAATGGATAGCAATCCAAACCAGTTTTCAAAACCATTTCAAAATCAAAACCAAAGACTAACTTAGAGAGGCTTTGCCAGCATGTCCATGACCGTGGACATGGCTATTCGAATATATTTTCAACTCTGCAGAAGTGTACAGCTTTCCCCACAAGAGATAACCAAAATATATTGTCCGACAACACACTTCCGAAGGTGTGCGACTATCTAGTTATCACAAGGCCTTTACAATGCTCCTTCTCACCACAGTCCCCTTCGCTGAGGTTTCACCCCCTTTGGGCTACCCACCTGTAGGGTTCAGGCCCCCTCTTGCGCCAAGTGGGAATAAAAACAGTCATGAAAGACAGGCCATGAAAGACCACCCACACGTCCAAAAGACAACCATGGTGAGATATTGCAAATTATTCAGCCAGGTCCCGTCCATACAGGGGTTGCACGATGAGGCATAGCCCATTATAGGCTTAGCAAAGTACCGCTCAAAGACCGGTCCTTAAATGACCTGGGCGACATCCTCAACCCTGGGGCGCCGGCTAACACGGCCCCCGTGCACTCCCCGTGCACCCACCAATCAAGAAAACCAAGGTTCGCCCAAGTCTAAACCATTTTTCCATCCTTTTTAATTGAAAAACAGATTTTCATGACAACCCAATGCCATGGTCAAAAGATTTGAGGTTAAACAGAGGTCTTTGGCAAAAACTTCCCAAACAAGATTTTGGTCTAAGCAGACTAAGCATTTCTTTTTCATAAGGGTCCTGGTTATACTAAAGCACTAACCAGGTTTTCACTAGGGTGACAACAAGTTTGTCTACAATGGCAAAGTTGGCCATACAATGGAATTAGGTCTAACTATGAGTGTAAAACACTGGCATTGAAATACTAAGTAAAGTATGCATGCAGTACATAGCTTGAAACGGAAATACATAGGGTGAAATAATGGGTGTCAATATGATCAAGGTATGACTTTCCTTGCTCAAAGGCTTGGGGATCTTCTTCTTGAAGGTACTCGGGTTCTCTCACGCCTATGCGATCTACACGAAAGAGTAAAGCCAACTCAAAAACAAGCTCAAGAAAAGGCCAAAGAAACATCAAAGAAAACCCATAAGAACCAACACAAGAACTTGGAATTTGGAGGAGGTCAAGTGATCTGGTCGGAGGAGGTCCAAAAAACCAGGAAGAAGGTCTCCAAGAACTGGCTGCAGAAACAAAGAAGTCGAAATGAGGAAGAAAGCAATAATTGGGGTCAGTCTCCCGCCGAAAGCACAGATGCGAGGAATTCAAGGGCACACGTGTTCAAAAATGGGTGTAAAAGAGGACATGAGTAGGTAAAAGATGGGACAAAAGAGAGAAAGAGGTACACATGAGGTGACAGCATTTAATGTGTTGCAGACAGCATTAAATATGTTGCAGCGGCATTAAATGCACACTGACTTGCTGTGGTAGGAGAAAGTCGTGACCCAAGGGAGGTCTTGTCCCACCGGGGTGGTCTTTGCAAAAAGGCCACGGAGGGTGGTCTTTATAAAAAGACACAGAGGGGTGGTGAAGAATCTAGACCCGCCATTATGAGTTAATGGAGTTTTAGTTATTAATGACAAATCTATTTATGAGACTAACGCTCTTTGTGATATACCTATTGTTTAGTCTCAGTTGGATTTAAAGATCAAAGAGGTATGCATTCGACAAATATCTTATTATATCTTCTTGCATTCCTCGGATCCAATATATAGGTTGAACTTCACCAAAAAGGAAAACTTGTATATGTGCATATGTTTTTATTTACACACTCGTGTGTGCACACACTTAGGGGGAGTTCAATCTATATCTTGTGGTTTCATTAGTATTGATACATATTCCTTTGTCCACATATATTAAGGATCTTTACCTTGAAATATATCCTTGAATATGTTTAACTTGTGTAGTTAATATATTCATATGAGTATATGCAACTTGTGTAAGTTTATATATACTTATATCCTTGAATATATGCAACTTGTGTAGTTCGTACATATTCATATGGGCATATGAGACTTGCATAGTTTATATATGCTCATGTATCTTTTGAGTATACATAACTTTTGTAGTTTGTATATACTCATACCAATTACATTCAATTACCTGTTATTGAAGTGATTATCATCGATTACCAAAGAGGGAAAGATTGTGGTATCTTGTCCCACCATTATTGATTAATGGTTTGATGTGGTAATTTATGATAATCATATTGTGGAACTAACGTTTTTCTATGAGTTGGTGAAATAGGCTATGTTCCATGTGATTGAAGACTTTGGATGATGTCATGAGTTGATCATCATCAAGTCAAGTGTTTGAAGAAAAAGAATATCGTCATGTGTTGATGATATCAAGAGAAGAACATAATCATGAGTTGATGATATTGAAGTGAAGAGCTTGGAGTAAAGGAGATGATCATGAGTTGATCATCAAGACAAGAAGAATCCATCATGTGTTGATGGAGGTCAAGTGAAGAGTGCATCATGAGTTGATGTATGTCAAGACTTGAAGCAAGGATATGCGTCATCAAGCTTCAAGTGGTTGCGCAAGGAAAAGGTATGACTAGCTTGGGCTAAGAATTTGTTCCTAGTCTTTTACCAGTCTCGGTGTTTGGATTGGAGACCGGATTGCTAGAATAGGTTGCCGTACTATTAAGAGGGGTCTTAATTAGTAACTTGAGTTAGTCATGTGTTGATAGCTCATTGTGTTTGCTCTAGCTCAACTTAACATGTTGCCTATATTTGCGAATGTGTTCTGCAAATAGTTGTGGCGCATGGTTATTCCTTGTAGCATGTGACTTTAGTTTGCAAATGTGTTTTGCAAACGGTTTAAGTCCATGTACCTTATTCCTTATGGCGATAATTCTAAAAGTCGGCAAAATGTGTTTTTGTGACTTGTTGAGAATCTAGCTTTCATCTCTTGTGTACATGTTGCATCAATTTGGCAAATATGTTTTGCAAATTGAGTTGAAGCAAATGTACAAAGTTTGATATCGATCTTGGTATGATCGGCGGTCCGACCGCCTCTGGTAGCGATCGCCGGTGTAGCGGTCCGACCGCCATGGGGGCGCTGATCGACCGATTTTCGTGTGTACCGGCCGTAAGAAACGGTACTACCGGAGTGCGGTAGTACCGGGAGTTTGAAATGGTACTACCGGAGTGCGGTTGTACCAATATTTGTTTGGCGGTACGTATTTTCCGTAAGAGATATTTCTGGTTTGCTCGGTGCTCGTTGAGCGGCCCGACCCCTCTGGCGGTATGATCAGGTGTGAAGCGATCGACCGCCATTGGTCGCGGTCGACCGACAGAGTCCAACGGCTAGTTTTATAGCCGTTGACGCTTGGGCGGTCCGACCGGCCATTAGTTGCCGGTCAGACCGGTTTCTTTCCAGATTCTCTGGAATCTTCTCCTAACGGCTAGTTTTTTAGTGTGGGCTATAAATACCCACCTTGGCCGTGTGAGGGAGATTTGCTGGTGCCCCATTGAGTTCCTTTGAGCTAAGAGCAAGCCCTCTACACCCATTTTGTGCATGTGTTGCACTTGTTGAGGTTTGAGAGGCAAATCCTATTGCATGTGTTGCATTAGGTGGTGGATTTAGTATCCACGAGAGCTTTGACACTTGATTGGTTCAAGTGAAAGTTGGAGACTTGTTACTCTTGGTGTTTGCCGACACCTAGACGGTGTGGAGGCGTCGTGCGTCGGTGATCTTCTCAAGTGAAGCTTGTGAGAAGACCCGAGCGTTTGTGAGTGGCTTGGTGCTCGCCATCTCCGGAGTGGAGTAAGAGCAACCCTAGTGGAGCAAGGTGTTTGATACCTCGGAGGAATGCTTAATACGTGGAGCCGGCCCAATTGGTTTGGGTTTCCCTCAACGTGGATTAGGGGAGACCGGCAAGTCTCCGAGCACCACGGTAAAACATCGCCGTGTCATATTGTGGTTTGCATTCTTGAGCTTTACCTTATTGCAATTTACATTCATATAATTAAGTTGTTCATTCATTGTGTATGAATGCTTGCCATGCCATGTGCTATTTACATTGCTTAAATTAAATTGCTTACAAGTTCTTGCTTGATTGATTATTATCATTAGACTTGTATTGTTAGTGCACTTAGTTGAGACTAGTGGATTTAGGTCGTAATTGTGCAAAACCGTATTTGTATTAACTTCTGCATTAGAAATCGGTTTTAGCGCATAAAAGTTTTAAAACGCCTATTCACCCCCCCTCTAGTCGGCCTACTCGATCTTACAGGTGGTCTTTGCAAAAAGGCCACGAGGGGTGGTCTTTGCAAAAAGACCAGAGGTCATGACCACAAGGGGTGGTCATGACAAAAGAGAGTGGTCTTTGTAAAAAAGGACAGAGGAGGAGGTCCAAAGGACTGAGGAGGTCCTGGCGGTTGAGATCTCCGAGGGGGAGGTCTTAACGGTCAAGATCTAAATAAGGGGAGGTCTTGGCGGATAAGATCTCACAGGGGAGGTCTTAACAGTCAAGATCAGAACAAGGGAGGTCCTGGTCAACGAGGAGGTCCACACCTGAGAAGGTCTAAACAAAGAGGTCGTCCAGAGAGCACAATTGAACAAAGGAAAGGAGAACTCCCACAATCTTCCAAGGGAAACCGAACCAATTTAGTTAGAGTTTGCTTAAGTCATTTAAAGTTCTTTGTAAAGTCTCAAATTAAGCTTCGAATTCTTATCAAAACCAAATGATTCTTTTTATTTTAAAATTTTTGAAAAGTTCCAAAAATCAGAATGTTGCAATATCAATCTGCCGTAAATGTCATCCACGAGACACAACCAATGAGAGTGCTAGGCGCACTGTCGTGGGTTTTACCACAGGGCTAAACGTGTCACCGTAATCAATGCCCTCCCGCTGTATAAAGCCTTTTGCAACTAGCCGAGCTTTGTACCGATCCAGTGTACCATCCACCTTGTGTTTCACTTTAAAGATCCATCGACAACCGACAACATTGTGGTGTGCTTGGCGAGGGATGAGCCGCCATGTCTTATTGCGCATCAATGCATCATATTCACTGTCCATTGCGGCTCGCCATTCAGGGAACTTGACCGCCTCTACATGTGAGATGGGCTCGGCAGGGCAAGAGCTTGTAGATGCAAGGAAAGCACGCTTTTTTAGTGGGTAACGCACCGTGCCATCTGTGTACTCCTTGGGTTTACTGATGCCATGACTCAGACATGTTCGAACCCGAGGAATTGGTGGCATTGCAGGTGGCATGTCTGACTCAGCCGGAGAAGCAGCAACCGGTGGGACCAATTCCTGGTCTGCAGGCGCCTCCGATTGGACTATATCCTAATGAACGTCATGAGCATGATCTGCAAAATCAGGGAAAGCTGCAGCACCATTGTCAGTCAGTAATAGAATAGGATTACCACCCATAGCATGATCATTATCTATTTCTGGTTCGAACAAGGATGGTGCAATAGGCAGAACTGAAGAAAATATGATAGGAATTTGTGGCTCGGTGACAAACTCAGGCGAGGAATTTTGAGGTACAGTGGCAAAGGGAAAAACCTTCTCATCAAATACTACATCGCGTGATATGTATATGCGCCCCGTAGAAATATTTAGACATTTATAACCCTTATACTTTCCATTGTAACCAAGGAAAACACATCGATTAGATCTGAACTCAATTTTGCGAGTATTGTATGGACGCAAATTTGGCCAACAAGCGCAACCAAATATTTTGAGTAGAGAGTAGTCCACTGGTTTCTTTAGGAGACGCACGACAGGTGCTTGATTGTGTATAACTTTACTTGGCATTCTATTGATGAGATAGCATGCAGATAAAAAGGCCTCATCCCAAAAACGAAGAGGAACTGAGGATTGTGCAAGAAGTGCAAGCCCTGTTTCTACTAGATGAACATGAAGAACGTCTTTGAGTTTCAAAGGACTAGATGAACCAGAAAAAGATGTATGACCAACGCATGAGATGGGCAAACCTGCTCCATTGGCGACTTGGACTTGCTCGGTGCCGTGGTAGCGATCACTGGTTGTCAGCCTATTGAGGTCGGAGGTGATGTGGTCCGTGGCGCCTGAATCCATGTACCAGTTGGTGT
Organism: Ampelocalamus luodianensis; assembly: GCA_036346255.1. Taxonomy (NCBI): domain Eukaryota; kingdom Viridiplantae; phylum Streptophyta; class Magnoliopsida; order Poales; family Poaceae; genus Ampelocalamus; species Ampelocalamus luodianensis. Next base: position 43,390,298 of record CM070631.1, read on the forward strand.
CAACTTGGTAAGCATGCATGTTGTTCTCCTCGGGCAGATAGTCATCAGAGTACCAGTTCCAGCAGTGGAGGGCATCGTGCCCCCGCTTGGAGTAGATCTGACAGGTAGGCGGTGACGGCCATCCCTGTCCTTGCGTGTTATTGCTTCGGTACTGCTGTTGCTGACCATTGCCACCGCGCCCTTGATTTGGTCCACGGCCGCCTCCTCCTCTCCCACGGCCACGGCCTCCACCGTTGCCGTGTCCATGCCTGGCAGCACCTTGATAGTTGCCGCATGACACTTGGTTTGCTGATGACGAGAACTGCTGTTGTATGCCTGAAGAAGAGTTCTTGCTCGCCTCATGACTCACAAGGTAACTGTAAAGATCACCGAGTGAGATTGGATCTGGACGCACCGTCATCGATGCCACGAGTGACTCGTAGTGTGGCCCTAGGCTGGCGAGGACATAGGAGACAACATCCTCCTCACTGAGCGGGTTCCCTGAAGCAGAGAGGGTATCCGCCAAATTCTTGATCTTGTGGAAGTAGTCGATGACAGGCATGTCGTTCCTCTTGAAGTTGGCGAGCTGGATGCGTACTTGGATGGTTTTGGCACAAGAGCGAGACGCAAACATGCGTTCGAGCTCAGTCTAGATTGTTGCCGAGGTGCGAAGGAACATCACGTGACCGAGCACGTCTTCGGAGAGCGATGACAACAAGCCGCTCACAACAACCTGATCTTGTTGTTCCCAGGTTGCACGTGCGGGGTTAGGGATAACGCGCGCCGCGCCTCCCTCGATAGTGGCTTCAGCGGTGATAGCTTGTGGCAGAGCTGCCCTCGATCCATCTACATACCCCATGAGCCCATAGCTCATCAAACATGGCAGCACTTGAGCTTTCCATAGGAGATAATTCTCCCGTTTGAGCTTAATGGTGACTAATTGGGCAAAGGGAGGTGTGGCTGGCGGAGGCGTAAGACCAAATAACGCCGACATTGCGTGGCGGCCATGCAGATCGACTACCGAGTTGGTATTTGCCGAGGTCGCCATGGCTCGATACCATGAAAAAGTAGGGACTCTGAGATTGGTTTTGAGTCGATTGCGCACGCTTGATCGTGGGCTATACTTGTATAATATAGTTAGCAAGACATATCGATATGAGGTTACAATTGCACTAACAATCTCAACAGAACTTGGTTTAATCCTACCGAATCCTATCTATAGAACAACACGGTTTATCTCTAAATCTATATGTAAACATTGACATGCAAGCCCATGCACACGAGATCATCTTCTTAACAGGGCACCGCCCTTGAGCCCCGCGCGCTGGCACGCGAAGAGGAGCTTGACGAGGCGGAGGCCCGGCGAGGTGAGCACGAGGATGGTGTCGGCGAGGCGGAGATTACATCTGATCGCTGAGTCGAAATGGGAGTATGTTAGTGCGGTACGACATAGCTAAAATGAGAGTATCTTTGTCTCTCCTACATTCTGTGATTTTCATATATAGAACAGTGATTTAGGCATACCGTAAAGCAAATTGTTAACTTGGTGTATGATGTAAAGAAAGAGCCTTCGATTATTGCAAAATCAATGTCTTCAACGTTCTCACTTAGCTAGTACATTTTGAGACACTCAACTAGTACATTTTCTCGCTACCCTTCTCATGCCGCTTGATGTAAGCTGCGGTGCTCATTGAGGCGAATTCCTATATTTGCAGCTCACCTCACGAGTCTTGGTAGCTTTGTTCTTCTCCTTGCTGCATTATATACATTTATATTGGTTGCCGCCACCCGCCCGTGAGCGACTCCTTATCCACCATTGTTGTCTTTTGTATGTTCTTGCATACCAAACAACAATCGCGTAAATCATCAGTGACTCGATCGCCGGAGCTCATCGGCTCGCCAACTAGAGATAAACATCAACGTGCCGGGATATGCCGCATCATTACTTCTTCACCCACAAAATATATCCGTGAATGTGAGGTGTGAATATACTCAAACAAATGCCGCATCATATCTGCTCGACATACTCCCGGCCGACTCGCGGTCGAATTCATGGCGCCCAACCTCCTCGAACGCTCCGCCGAGCCGACACCGCGTCCTCGTGCTCGCCTCGCCAGCCCCCGATCGTCAAGCTCCTCTTCGCGTGCGGCCACGGGCTCAAGCGGTGCCGTTATACCACCCGACCGGTCCAGTTCGGCGGCGCCGACGCCCACCTTCTCGCGTGCCGTGTCGAGACGACGCCGAGGCGGCCGTGGCGACGATGCTACATCGATGCCGCCATGAGGTTGGCCGCCGTCGCCGAGTGTCCCACCGCTCGGCTGCGTCGAGGAGCTCTGACCGTCGTCCGCCGACGCAGTGGAGCAAGAAGGCGCTCTTGGGCGGTCTTGCTCGAGCTCGCCGCCGGTTCGTAGCGTTAAGAGGGGAGAAGGGGAGAAGGCACGAGTTGATAGATAAGGGGCAAAATAGGTAGTTCATTTATGAATAGATGGAAAATAAGAGAAAAGAAAAGAAAATAAGAGAAAAATAGATATAATGGCAAATTTAAAAGAAGAAAGAAACTGAAGTGGTATATTTCTAATTTAAACATACTGAGTGACATGTTTCTCGTAGTATATATCAAATTTTGCTCTTTATTTTTTGGCACAGGACGGCAGGGCTCAGGTAGCAGAAGTAGGGATGTTGGCTAGAGTTTTAGGGCTGCTGCCCCCATGCACCACTTTAAGGCCGGCCGGCCCCCCACTTGGGCCAAGGGGCCATGGGGCGAAGCCGCGAAGGCCAGTTTCTTTTCCCCTCCCAAAAATATGAAATTCCACTACAGTTCTATTTATATTTTTTTGATTCTCCAAAGTTACACGGGATATTACTGATATATAGTGAGGCTTCTGGTTACAGCAGAGGAGATGTAGGTACCTTCAGCTTCACAAAGGAACAAATCGAGGGGCGGGAGACATGAGAAAAGCAGAGCATATATATCTTTACCCTTGTAGCTCTTCTTTCGAGAAATGTATCAAATGACAGACAGTATCTCGAGCTTCTTTACTCCTCTGCTCCTACAAGAAAGGAACAGAGACTTGGGACTGAAGTAGTCGAATCATCATCCATCCATCTATTACAAGTCAATCATAGATTCTTCCCCGGTGCTTTCAGGAAAGGATTGAGTACTATCCATTCAGATCGATCGAGTTTCCGCTGGCAATTAATGGACAAATCTTGGTCCGCTACTGGAGAGGTTTATATGGCGGTATGCCGCTATGGCCTGAATTTTGACTGTGTCGTTAATTATCCTCTTGCAGACATCCACATAGGCAGGCACGGCCGCGCGTTGCTGAGGAGAAAATTCAGAAATATAATATGACCACAGGGTTGTTTGTTACTAATTAAGCACAGCACTGGATTTGTTAAAAGCTTATCGGAGGCTTTTTTCTGGAAGTTTGTGCAGTGTTTACGATGTTCATGGTGTCACCTTGGAGTTGACATAGCCCACGAAGAACTCGGGGATTATGGGTCTTTCAGGATCGAGCTCACTAATGCACCACCAGCTGCTCGTCCCTCCAGAGTATTTTACGCCTTGCCTCTTCCTGAGGATTAATTCAGAGCAAGATAACGTCATCAGCGTCAGGTAACTCCTTTTGTTTTGGGAGAGACTATTTACGAGTCTTAGTTTCTCAGTGTTGACTTCAGATAGCGAACCTAGTTAATTTAACTGTAGTTATCGGCCGCTATAGCAAATTAATTAGTCCTTTTTTTTGTTTCTATCTCTTGTGTCCTTCCTTCGGTTGGTTGCTCGATCTCATGGCGCACAGGGAGCTCGATCGATCAGGGACGCCTTCATATATCAATAGGGCCTCTCTCTCATTTTCAGCCCCGTTAGATTCGGAAAGACGCGTAGATCTCGTCGAGGTAGAAACGATAAATGGAGAGGGAGTAGTTACACCCGATAGTAGATATTATTTTTTTCATATAATTATTACGTGTGCTAGCTATTACTGGATAGTAAGGATCTTGCCATCAATTATTCTTCGCCTTGTCAAGTTTGTGTGCGGCACGCACGTCGTGCTTGCGTGATCAAATAAGTTGTTTCATCCCTGCACTGTAATTCTCTTCTCCTTTTCTTTATCCCTTCCAATTACCCATGTAGTTAACTCTGCATATATATATATATATATATGCAGATGACCGGTTGTTCTATGTATTGATTGATATACAAACTACAACAATTATGCCTGTGTGTGATATGGATCGGTCATGCCATGCAATTCAACCAGCGATGATTCTGCAAACAATTGTTGATGTATGTGTATGGAGGTTGCACTAGCTAGTACTGTACACTAGATAGTAATTGATTCCCTGCAGATGACCGGTTGTTCTATGTATTGATTGATATACAAACTACAACAATTATGCCTGTGTGTGATATGGATCGGTCATGCCATGCAATTCAACCAGCGATGATTCTGCAAACAATTGTTGATGTATGTGTATGGAGGTTGCACTAGCTAGTACTGTACACTAGATAGTAATTGATTCCCTTGCAGGACGATCTCCCATCTCGAGTTCACGACTACGGTTTGTCCGGGGCTCTTCTGTTGTGCTAGTGTGAGACCATGTGGAGGTCATCTCATAGTGTGCGATGAGTAATTAACTGAGTTTTGCATGTGTTATTAAGATTAAAGTTTGGGTTTGACATTAAACCGAATCTGCTGTCAGGTTTGAAACAGTGCCTTTTTTTTGCTAAATTTGATCCAACCATATATACGAGTAAAAGAAAATGTTCCTAATCAATTAAATATTAACTTCTACATATAAATAGGAATATTTTACTTTCTGAAGTTTGTTTGATCCGCCTTAAACCGTACTAGCATATTGGTTATGTATGTTGTATCACCGGAAGCATTTGTTGGTCTGATTGTTCTGTACATGGATAATACTTCTTTCTCCTTTTTTTTTTTTTGTTGCTATTCTGCATATGCATGCATTGATGAAACGTAAGAGAGTACTGGTACAAAAACTAGTTTTGTCGCGCCACGAATGCCTTTGATTAATAACTGTTGGACCGAAAATGCGACTAGAGGGGGGGTGAATAGGAGCACGCTCAACTTTTTCACCAACGATCGAATTCAACAAGATGTTTACTCCAATAGCTATAAAAACTATGAAGATTAATCAACAAGCACAGTGGAAGACTTGTATTGAATCCAATCAAAACCCCGAAGCAAAACCTACAAAAACTCAAATCACAGAGTCTCGGGCGGTCTGACCTCTCAGAAACTGGGTCGAATATTTTGCCTAGCGGTTAGACCTCTCACAGGGGCGGTCTGACCGATTTGCTAGTGGTCTGACCTCTCAAATGGGCGGTCTGACCGCTCCTGACAATGAACAGCAGACAGAGCAGAAAAACAGCCCGAAAACCGAAATTAAAATCGGTCTAACTTTTGATCTACAAGGCCAAACTTCACCAAATTTGAAACACACCTTCCTAATAATATTAGGAACCTATTCCAAGCAACGATTAAGTAAATCCACATCAAAGTTTTGACCTTTTTCCATTTTACCGAAGGAGGGTTCAAAACCGGGCAAAAACGAAAACTTAATCCAACTACTTGCTCGTGGGTGGATGATGATCAAGATGACCTTAGATAGGTTCCCACATGTCCCAGCAAGCAAGATCAAGAAGAAAAACCAAGTAAAAACTCCCGGATCAAAGAAACCCCCAAAATCTCAAATAGAGAGGATGAACACAAAAACGAAATAAAGACTCATCTTGAAAAATCTGTTGGATTGATTTGGATAGATGGATGATTGTTATTTACAGCCACTCCAATCTAGGAGGACAAAGCTCACCACGTGAGCACACACTCAATCCAATCCCTAAACCCTAGCTCTCCCTTTCTCTCCTCAAAACACTAAAACCAAATAGGGCACACAAGGGGTTTTGGCTGGCTCTCCTTTGGCTTGAGCAACCCTAGCAACAAGCCCAACACCCCCTATTTATATAGAGGCTAAGCATCTAGGGAATATACCATTAGGGCACCCATTAAGCCCTAGCACACAAATGGGTTAACACACGCACGTATTTTAAAACGCCGTCTTCATCATCGATTGACCTAAACCGCTTCATCATGCGCCGACCCGCTCCGCGGTTTAGCCAAAAGTCATCAAGGCGGTATTTGGTGAAATTACCAAAATACCCCATCTCGATCTTTCTCCAAAAGACCAAGTCCAATCATGGTGAAGCAATCGCCTGCTTCGCTACGTGTAGGTTGATCAATGGCTCCACGTCGTCAAGTCTCTCCCATCCGGATCCCACCGGCACCATTGAGCACTTGCAACGCACTCGCGCCGCTGATCCAACGATCGCGCGACCAACCGCCTGCTCGGTCATCCATGTCCATCCTGCGCCCCGCTTGAGTCCTCTGACCTCACCTGGCATCCTTGATCGTTCTGGACCTCAACTCTTCAAGCTTAGTCCCGATCCACCTCGCCGTTGACCGTCATAGACCATCAAGCAACTTGCACAACAATAGACAAGCAAATCGAATACGGGAACAAGTTCTTCACAATTTGACCCACGTTAGTCAAAACATGCATCATGCAACACATGTGCCATGAAACCCATGAACTTGACCTGACAAACAAACATCGCCGCCACACGGGACGATGAACAAGTCAAAACCGGTCAGACCGCCACCCTTGGCGATCGGACGCCCATCGCTCTGGCCTCCGATCGCCGAGAGGACTTAGCCAAAATCCCAACTCAAATCCGCAACCTCTCGAAAATTTCAAACAAATAGAACTTTTGCCGAGGCTCCAAAATTATGGGACCAAGAGCAGAGAACCTCCTCTCTGCCTACACCTCTATTTTGGCCCACTCAAAAATCCAAAGCCACTTCCATGGTCGGTCGACCGCTCGGCAGTAGCCGTATCGATCGCCGCCGGTGGCCGGACCGCCGCCGCCGGCCGGATCGGACCGCCACCACTCACAAGCAAACAACCAAAAGCACGACCGGTCCGACCGCCACCATGGCGGTCGACCGCTGCACTGATGAGGACCCGGCTTATTTGGCTTGTAATGCTTAACCAACCACCGGTCCTAGCATCACAAATCAAATAAATCGATCCTCGAGATATGTATACTTCGTAAAGCAAATATACACACCCTGTACAAAATTAGACATCAACTCCATTCCAAACATAGAGTCCAAACATCACACTACAAACGGAAGATAAACAAATAGTAGAGATATTACGGACAATGGCCGATCGCCACAAGATACACAAATAACAAATGTAAAGACAATGAAGAAAAAGTGCCATAAGATGGCTATAAACAAAGCCAATCAGCGTGCCTCCAACCCACAAGGCATCCGACGGACCGCCAAGCCTAGTCGCCCACGAAACGGCAACACACCACGTAGTGAGGACCCCGAGGCTCACCTTCTTCCTCTCGCAACAAAAACATTAAGCAAAGCACACGAGTACAAAGATTGTCTTTGTACCCGCAAGACCGACGTGTGAACCAGCGCACTGTTAATATGCTACATGCAAAGCTTGTTTAGTGGAGGCCATATGTTCCATTTGCATAAAGCCAATTTTCATTTGCAATAATATAATACGGTTTAAAGGCAAGTTTGCAATTCATTTTTATCGTTGAAATAATCACAAATAAAGATAGATACAGTAATCACCTAGAAGTGACTATCCCAATAGTCACTATTAATATAGCACGAATCCCGCATTCGTACCACCCATCAAGTTTTAATTTAAATGTTGTAGTCTAACTCTTGAAAAGCTTACCCAAGCGTGTCCATCACCTAGGACGAGGCTATTCGAATAGTTTTAAACCTGCAGGTGTACCACTGCACCCACACTTGATCGCCTTTGCCAAGCACACTTCGAAGGTATGCCGCACACTAAGTCCTACGAGATCTGTTTCCAATATTGTGTATTAACTACGAGCCGCTCGTATGGATAGAAATCCATACGCTTACATGGTAAAGCCAAAAGACAACTACCCACTCAGATAAAGCTTTTGGACAACTACCATGCTCCCACCTCCGTCCCTCCTGCGACCTCCTGCGACCCGGAGCCAATACACGCCAAAGTACTAGGTCAAGAGAGGTCCCATATACTCTAGTGTGGTTAGCACGCCGAAATGCCTGGATAAAAATTCACTCACAAGATGTTCGGTCCCACTGACCGGCACCTTTCCAGTCACACCCAACAGATCACACCAATCTTACCATTGTGCCCGCGTCTAAATCATTTTTATTTTCAGTTTTAGTTTTGCAATTAAACATAGCAAAAATGCTGAAACAATAAGTTATAGTAGTTTTTGTGTGATCAAGGTTACCGACTAAAGTCGATAACCGCCCAGTTCTACCGATAGCTAAGCATGTCTAAGCAGTTGAAATCGTATCTACTAAGTGACAAGAGATCATCCAGCGATCTCTAATCACAGCAAATAACCTAGGCTCAGGTAGTAGAGATCGATATTTTGACTACAGGATATGCAGCTACGGATTTAACTAATCAATTTAACACAAATTAAGCGATGCATACATACAGCTGAAACAAAATATTAGACTTTAAAATACTGGGTTAAACATGATCAAACCGCTTGCCTGGCTGCCTGTTGCTCAATATGGTGCGGAGGATCGTCCTCAGGGTTGCCGCAAATATCGAAGCCTAACGATCGAACATAACAGCAAATAAAAACGAATAACACCGACAAAACTCAAACATACAACAACAGCAAAACAATCCAAAACTCACACAGCAGCCTAAGCATGAAATAACAAAATTTTAGAAACAGAGAACAAATCATTTTAAGTTATTAGCAATTTTCTAAGAATTTTCTAAGCTAACAACACAACAAGTCACTAGTTAATTACTCAACAAATTTTTATGAACAAAAACAGTGTGTAAAAGCTATCCTAATAGTTAGTATACTGAAAATGAAATTTTACAGAATTGGGTTCATTGAATTTGGACAATTATTGGAAGAGATATGCATTTTCTAATTTAGAAGATACATAAGACATCATTTTATTAATTAACAGATTCTTGCTACAGAGACATGGATGAAACTAATTTTAGTAAATAATACATTTAAAATGAAAATTAACAGCACTGGTTTCATGCAATTTGGATAAAAATTGAATTAGTTATGCATTTTCTAAGTTTAAATGAATTAACGAGCAAATGTAAAACACATTACGGAAATACTAAAGCATTAAATCCTTTTTCACCGCCAACAAGAAGCCCAAACATCGACAATGGGCTGCGCGAACGGCCGACGAGCAATAAGACTCGCCTAAAGTGACGTCGAAGGCGTATTCAAAGAATACGTCTTCGGCTCACTAAGGTGCAAACCTAAAACACTCTCACAGAGAAATACGCTTCCCATCATAGAAAACGCATAACCAGAACTACACAAACCTAACTGACAACATGGACCCACATGGCAGTGACTCAGAGAACAAATAACGGGCTGGATTAAAGGATTTCTAAACGCGATTAACCAAAGAGGCCCACAAATCGCTGATATGAGACTAAAAGATGGTTAGCACTTAACGAAAGCGTGGTTAGACCTTGATGCTGCCGGCGGCTCGACGGAGTTCCCGCACGCGGCTGCGACGGCGAGGTGGAGGATCTGGAGCTGGAGAGGTGCTCTGGGCTTGGAAGTGACACCTACAGGTTCACCGAGTTCTTGCGAACCCGATGACGGCGACACGGACCCACGAAGATGCCGGCGGCGAGCTGGCGGCGAACGAAGGCGGAGAAGAAGGTGCGGTGCGCGCGGAGATGACGCTACAGACGACGAGAAGCTTCGGGAAGGAGCTCCTCGAGATCGCGGAGACACCAGGAACGATAAGCCCACGATCTTGATGATGGAGGAGGACGGTGGCGCCGGAATTGACACGCGCGCGCTTTACCGAGTTTGAGAAGAAAGCGACGCACACCTCGGTGATGCACCAAAGAGCGAAACAAGGTCACGGTTAGACTCAAGACGGTGATGCGATCCTAAGGGACCAAGTGACGGCCGAAACTCACCAGAGCGCAAATAAGCTTGCAGAGCCGCGATCACCGGAGGCGGAGACGACGAAGTGGCTCCGGATGATTCACTGGGTGCTACGAGCTCGGAACGGGCAAAATGGATGCGGCGAGAAGAGTGGATCGCGACGGAGGGGTTGATGGCGCGAGGGTGGCGCTAGCACGGTGGCGCTAGCTCTCGAGTCCAACTCCGGCCGAGATAAAGAAACGGGCGGAGAAAGCACGAGGAAGCAAGGGAGAAAAAGTGGGTGAGCTCAGGGGTTTTATGGAGTCGTGGCGATGCCTCCTAGCCGGACACGATGGCAAAAAGGTGGCAGCGACGAGGTACGTGGCACACATGCGTGATCGCCGGTGCGCTCCGGTGAGACGCGGAGAAGACGAGGACGAAGCTGACAAGTGGGGTCCATATGTCAGCGACAGGGCAAAGCGGCGCGAACAGATACTTAGACTCGATCGAGAACGAATCGACCGTTGGATCTGAATTGGACGGCTGAGATTGGTGTATGCATTCGGACAGGTCGGTTGCATACGCGCACGTGGATCGTTCGATTTGCATCGGACGGTCACGATCGATTGGACTCGCGCGCGGTGCAGCTAGTTGACGCGACCGAGTCAAGTGGCGCGGTCGGATTTGAGTCGGGCTCGGGTTCGAGCCCGACAAAATGATGTTTTCGATTTTTGATTTCAAAAGCTGAGAGAGTTTAGGAATTTTAGAGATAGATCCTGAGCTCCAAAAATTCCGAAATTTTTATGGTAGCTACTAGGGACAGAGGACAACCTTGTATAATTTTTCCAGAACTTTTTATGCACTGCATTGTTCTAGAGAAAATTCACAAGCTGTTGTACAGGAGTTTGACCAGATTTCAAGCAGAGTTGACTTGGCCATTTGAAATAGCAAACAAAATCTTAAAATTGTGAAATAATTCAGGAGGTAGATAGGATGATCAACATGACAGGAAAATAATTTGGAGGATGATCGCAAGTTTGAAAGCTAAGAATTGATGACAATAATTTCCAATCACAAGAATTAAATTCTAAAATTGGAAATTGCTAGGAAAATTTGCAAAACTTCCAAATGCTTTGAAGAGACAACAAAGTTTTTATTTCTCCTCAAAATTTTACATTTGAAATACAAACCCTAAGTTAGGGTGTTACAAATCTCCCCTTACAGAATCTCGCGCGAGATTCGATCACCGAGGAGAAGGATGGGTAATCTGCCGAGACGATCTTCCGCTCCCAAGTGGCTTCATCCTCGGAGTGGTTTGACCATCGAACTTTAAGGAACTTGATCACACGGTTCCTTGTTCTGCGCTCACTTCTTCGAGGATACGAACGGGCGCTCACGATAGACGAGATCTTCCCGCACATCGATATTTTCCAATGGCGCTTCTCCACAGAACACGAAGGCACTTCTTCAATTGCGATACATGGAAAACATCATGCACCCTCAAGTGTAGCCGCAATTCTAACTTGTATGCAACAGCTCCCACTTTCTTGATGATGCGATACGCCCGACATATCGAGGAGCCAACTTGCCCTTGACACCGAAACGACGATGACCCTTCAGAGGTGAGACTTTGAGATACACAAAGTCATTGGGCCGAAACTCAACTCACGGCGACGCCGATCCGCATAGCTCTTCTCGCTCGATCGAGCACGCGCAAGTGCTCACGAATCAATCGCACTTGACTTTCGGCCTCATTGATGGAATCTCGACCAAAGAACCGCTCTCCCGTTTCGACCGTTCAATGGGGTTCTGCATCGCCTCCCATATAATGCCTCGAATGGTGCCATGCCGAGACTAGCTTGGAAGCTGTTGTTGTAGGAGAATTCGGCAAGCGGTAGACACTTCTCCCAATTCTTCCCGTAGGAAAGAACACAAGCACGAGCATATCTTCAAGGACTTGGTTGATTCGTTCCGTCTGACCATCAGTCTGAGGATGATAGGTCGAAATAAAGAAAGACGGGTCCCCATGGCCTCCTCAGTAAACCGTGCCATAGCCGAGAAGTGAAAAGAGAGCCACGATCGACACAATCGTTCGTGGCACACCATGCAAACTCACGATGCGGGAGATATAGAGATCTGCCAATCGACTGACACTGAGTGTGGTAAGTACTGGCAGGAAGTGTGCTACCTTTGTCAATCGATCGATAACAACCCAGATAGCATCCTTCCTCAAGAAGTACGGGCGCACCGGTGATAAAATCCATGCCTGCGTAATCCCACTTCCACTCGGTATAGGCAAGGGTGAAGAAGACCGCCGACGCCGATGCTCGCCTGACTCGACAACATACGTCGCATCCGCAACAAACCCGCAATCTCGCGCTTCATGCGAGTCCACCGAGAATCTCTGACGCAGATCTTGGTACATTTTGGTAGCCCCGGGATGGATGGACAAAGGCGAATCATGGGCCTCCTGAAGAATCAAATCACGCAACTCGGGACCTTTGGGACCACAAGACGCCGCCCAAACCATACAACATCGTGCTCATCTTCGTGAAACACTTGGTCGATCCATTCTCGATGTTCTCGCTGATTTTACCCACACCAACATCTGATTGTTGTGCTGCCTTGATTTGATCCACCAAGGTTGGTTGCACAACCAAGGCAGCAAGGGAACCATGCTCAACCAAACCCAAGTTGAGACGCTGAAATTCTGCAAGAAGTGCAGGTTGCTGCTCTTGGATCATCAGAATATTGCAATACACCTTTCGGCTAAGTGCATCAGCAACCACATTGGCCTTGCCAGGATGATACTGAATACCCATATCATAATCTTTGATCAATTCTAGCCATCTCCTCTGCCTGAGGTTCAGATCTGGCTGAGTGAACAAGTATTTCAAACTCTTGTGATCGGAATACACCTCGCAGCGGTTTCCGATCAAATAATGCCGCCAAATCTTGAGTGCATGAACTCATCGCGACAAGCTCTAAATCATGGGTGGGATAATTGAGCTCATGAGGCCTCAATGCCTAGATGCATAGGCAACCGCCTTGCCTTCCCGCATAAGAACACACCCGAGTCCTCGACGAGAGGCATCGCAATAAATATCGAAGCTCTTGTGGATATCGTGAAGAGTAAGGCTGGAGTCAAGTCAATCGCTGTTTGAGCTCCCGAAAACTCTCATCACAAGCAGAGGACCATACAAACTTCTTGTCCTTCTTGAGCAATTCGGTCATCGGCTTTGCGATCTTGGAGAAGTTCTCGATAAAGCGGCGATAGCGACCGCTAAACCAAGAAAACTCCGCACATCGCTGATCGACTTGGCCGCCCCAAGATAGAACATCACCGACTTTGTCGATCCACAACTATGCCTCCAAATTGAAAGAACATGGCCCAAGAATGCCACTTCCTTCAACTAACTCACATTTCTTTGAACTTTGCATACGGTGATGCTCCCATAATTTGCCCAAAACAATCTTCAGATGCTCAAGATGCTCGCTTTGATCTTGGAATAGATAAGAATATCATCAATGAAGACCACCACAAATTTGTCCAAAAACTCCATGAATACCGAATTCATCAAGTTCATGAACAAAGCCGAGCGTTGGTTAAACCGAAGACATGACGCTGCACTCGACAAAGCCATAACGAGTAGTGAAAGCCGTCTTCGAATATCCTCACTACGATCCGGACTTGATGATAGCCCGATCTCGGATCAATCTTTGAGAACACCGGCTCCGCATAACTGGTCAAAAGATCATCAATGCGGGCGAGGATATTTGTTCTTCACCGCACTTCATTGAGAGGACGGTAATCAACACACATGCGCAAGGTCTTGTCCTTCTTCTTCACAAAGATCACCTGACAACCCCAAGGAGATGAACGGGGACGGATGAAACCCTTTGCTTGGAGCTCACCAAGCCGCTTCTTCAATTCTTCTAGTTCATTGGGAGGCATCCGACACGGCGCTTCAAATCGGAGCGCACTGTGCAGCAATTGATGACAAACTCCAGATCTCGAACCGAGGCATCCTGTGCAAATCTTCAGAAAGACATCCACAAAGTCGATACTATGGGAACATCTTGAATTTGCAAGGCCGGCTTCGCTTCTAATGCACAAAGATGCGGGCCCAAGTCGCGCGAAAATCCGACCCGCCACCAAGGGTCGGTAAGATAGACAATCTTCCCGGCACAATCGACGGCCCCAAGTGTTGGGACAACCAATCCATGCCAAGAATCACATCCGACTCACGAACCGAACAGTAATGAGATTTGCCAAAAATCCCACTCCTTCAACTATGATAGGAACATCCCGACATCAGAAATCGCTCTCATTTCCACCCGAGAGCGGATGAGCAAAGGAACTCCCAAAGGAACACGGTGAAGACCACTAGCAGCAGCAAATGATCTTGAAATAAAGAATGCGATGCTCCGTAATCAAATAATACCGCAGCAGACGAGAATTAACAAGAAGTATACCAATCACAACATCCGGCGCCCGAGCCTCCTCACCGAAAGGTGGTTTACTCGACCACGCCGCACTCGGTCTTCGATAATCTTTCCGTCAGCGGTGATCGCTTCCCCGCCAAGGCCCTCCATTAGGACGAGGCCGCCGCAACACTCGAGGCGCATTCGCATAATGGCCCTTGTTGTGGCAGCGAAAACAAGTAACCTCGCCGCCGGATTGCGAGGCCGCTGTGCGGCTGGATCGCAGCGCACGTGGTCAAACACGCCCGCGGTGGGCGAGGAGCCGCGCGATGGCCTCGGCGCGGTGGAGCAAAAGAACGGGCCATCGTGCCGCCCACCGAGGACGAACAATGCCGGTGTGAGTAGACCGATGCGCCTCCCATTTGCGCTATGGACTCGCCAGCCGCTTTGCCTTATGCTCTGACAATAGCCTTATCTACCAAGGCACGAAAATCGAGAAGTCTACAATAGATAACTTGTCCTCGCAGCTCCACTGACAAGCCATCCATAAACTTCTCCGCTTAGCCTCATCTCGAGGCCACCTCTCCCGAGCATAACGAGCCAAATGATTGAACTCGCATGTACTCCGTCACGATTTGCGCCCCTGCTTGAGCGCGAGGAATTCTTTCTTTTCAGCTTCATTAGGCCATCGGGATGTGGGCCCGACAGTAAAGTCGATCCAACTCCTCCCACGCGACCACATGGCCCGCGGCGCATGGCGAGATAGTTCTCCCACCATGAGAGTGCCGCGCCTCGCCGGTGGACGCGAAGAGTGCCTTATCTCGCGCTGGCATCGAGCTATGTTGAGCTTCGCCAACCATGCGCAGCCAATCATCCGCATCGAGAGGGTCCTGAGCGGGAGAAAGTCGGCGGCGTGGTACGGAGGAACTCGCAAGTCCCCGCGAGTCCGTGGCCGCCACCACGGCAGGAGTGGAGGTATTCCTAGCAATAACCTCCAAGATGCGCTGTCGGTCCATGCGGTTTCGCTCAACTGAGCGAGAACCTCACCATGGCCTGAGGAGGGGAAGCTCCTCATCATGACCACCACTGACGCGCTGCAGCGTT
Source organism: Ampelocalamus luodianensis (assembly GCA_036346255.1). Taxonomy (NCBI): domain Eukaryota; kingdom Viridiplantae; phylum Streptophyta; class Magnoliopsida; order Poales; family Poaceae; genus Ampelocalamus; species Ampelocalamus luodianensis. Next base: position 43,405,806 of record CM070631.1, read on the forward strand.
CTCCCGCCATCCTGTTTCACTAAGACAAGTTAACAACAACTCGAAGAACAAGAAAGCCCAAAATTCATTAAAGCAGTCCAAAAACAAACACAAAGCAGAATAAAGATCAACCAACAAAAATCAGACGCATAACTACTCACTTAACACCTTACCCTATTATTCCCATGATCTTCCATAGTTCTCCCAAAACTAATTCCACCAGATAAGTAACTACCCTTTTGAAAAGGGAAGAGAGAAACCAAGTTCTCAAAACTCAAATTAGAGTAAGGTGAGAGTAGAAAGCTAAGATAGGTAAGGAATAAAATCTGAGAATCTGCCTAAGTTTTCATAAACCTTTTTATAATTTGAAAATAAGACTTTCAAAATATCCTAAGGACGACTATGCTTGGGTTACTACGGTCAGAATGGCTCTGATACCAACTTTGTGAGGACCCCAGTTTATTTGGCTTGTAATGCTTAACCAACCACCGGTCCTAGCATCACAAATCAAATAAATCGATCATCGAGATATGTATACTTCCCGAAGCAAGATACACACCTGTACAAAATTAGACATCAACTCCATTCCAAACATAGAGTCCAAACATCACACTACAAACGGAAGATAAACAAATAGTAGAGATATTACGTATAATGGCCGATCGCCACAAGATACACAAATAACAACGTAAAGACAAATGAAGCAAAAGTGCCATAAGATGGCTATAAACAAAGCCAATCAGTGCCTCCAACCCACAAGGCATCCGACCGACCGCCAAGCCTAGTCGCCCACGAAACGGCAACACACCACGTAGTGAGGACCCCGAGGCTCACATTCTTCCTTTGCAACAAAAACATTAAGCAAAGCACCGAGTACAAAGATTGTCTTTGTACCCGCAAGACCGACGTGTGAACTAGCGCACTGTTAATATGCTACATGCAAAGCTTGTTTAGTGGAGGCCATATGTTCCATTTGCATAAAGCCAATTTTCATTTGCAATAATATAATACGCTTTAAAGGCAAGTTTGCAATTCATTTTTATCGTTGAAATAATCACAAATAAAGATAGATACAGTAACCACCTAGAAGTGACTATCCCAATAGTCACCATTAATATAGCACTAATCCTGCATTCGCACTCACCCATCAAGTTTTAATTTAAATGTTGTAGTCTAACTCTTGAAAAGCTTACCAAGCGTGTCCATCACCTAGACGAGGCTATTCGAATAGTTTTAAACCCCGCAGGGTGTACCATCTGCACCCACACTTGATCGCCTTTAAGCAAGCACACTTAGAAGGTATGCCGCACTAAGTCCTACGAGATGTTTCCAATATTGTGTATTAACTACGAGCCGCTCGTATGGATAGAAATCCATACGCTACATGGTAAAGCCAAAAGACAACTACCCACTCAGATAAAGCTTTTCTGACAACTACCATGCTCCCACCTCCGTCCCTCCCGCGACCTCCCGCGACCCGGAGCCAATACACGCCAAAGTACTAGGTCAAGAGAGGTCCCATATACTCTAGTGTGGTTAGCACGCGAAATGCCCGGATAAAAATTCACTCACAAGATGTTCGGTCCTTAATTGACCCGCACCTTTCCACCACACCCAACAGATCACACCAATCTTACCATTGTGCGCGTCTAAATCATTTTTATTTTCAGCTTTAGTTTTGCAATTAAACATAGCAAAAATGCTGAAACAATAAGTTATAGTAGTTTTTGTGTGATCAAGGTTACCGACTAAAGTCGATAACCGCTCGCTTCTACCGATAGCTAAGCATGTCTAAGCATTGAAATCAGATCTACTAAGTGACAAGAGATCATCCAATGATCTCTAATCACAAGAAATAACCTAGGCTCGTAGTAGAGATCGATATTTTGACTACGTGGATATGCAAATACGGATTTAACTAATCAATTTAACACAAATTAAGCGATGCATACATACAAATTGAAACAAAATATTAGACTTTAAAATCTTGGGTTAAACATGATCAAACTGCTTGCATTCGCCGCCGTTGCTCAATATGGTGCGGAGGATCGTCCTCGTGGTTGCCGCAAATATCGAAGCTTCAACGATCGAACATAACAAAGAAATAAAAACGAATAACACCGACAAAACTCAAACATACAACAACAAAGAAACAATCCAAAACTCACACAAGAGCCTAAGCATGAAATAACAAAATTTTAGAAACAGAGAACAAATCATTTTAAGTTATTAGCAATTTTCTAAGAATTTTCTAAGCTAACAACACAACAAGTCACTAGTTAATTACTCAACAAATTTTTATGAACAAAAACAGTGTGTAAAAGCTATCCTAATAGTTAGTATACTGAAAATGAAATTTTACTGCATTGGGTTCATTGAATTTGGACAATTATTGGAAGAGATATGCATTTTCTAATTTAGAAGATACATAAGACATCATTTTATTAATTAACAGATTCTTGCTACAGAGACATGGATGAAACTAATTTTAGTAAATAATACATTTAAAATGAAAATTAACAGACTGGTTTCATGCAATTTGATAAAATTGAATTAGTTATGCATTTTCTAAGTTTAAATGAATTAACAAGGCAACAGAAAAACACATTACGGAAATACTAAAGCATTAAATCCTTTTTCTACCGCCAACAAGAAGCCCCACCATCGACACGGGCCCGCGTAACGACTGCGACAAATAAGACACCCGCCTAAAGTGACGTCGAAGGCGTATTCAAAGAATACGCTTCGCTCACTAAGGTGCAAACCTAAAACACTCACACGAGAAATACGCTTCCCATCATAGAAAACGATAACCGTAACTACACAAACCTAATCGACAACATGGACCCACATGGCGTTGACTCGCAGAACAAATAACGGCTGGATTAAAGGATTTCTAAACGCGATTAACCAAAGAGGGCCCACAAATCGTGATACGCACTAAAAGATGGTTAGCACTTAACGAGCGTGGTTAGACCTTGATGCTTGCCGCTGCTCGACGGAGTTCCGCGACGCGCTGCGGCGGCGAGGTGGAGGATCCGAGTCGAGAGGTGCTCGGGCTTGAAGTGACACCTACAGTTCACCGAAGTTCTTGCGAACCCGATGACGGCGACACGGACCACGAAGATGCCACGCGGCGGCGCACGAACGGCGAGAAGAAGGTGCGTGCGCGCGAGATGACGCTTGCTGACGACGAGAAGCTCGGGAAGGCTCCTCGAGATCGCGGAGACACCAGAACGATAAGCCCACGATCTTGATGATGGAGGAGGACGGTGGCGCCGGAATTGACACGCGCGGCTTTACCGAGTTTGAGAAGAAAGCGACGCACGCCCGGTGATGCACCAAAGAGCGAAACAAGGTCACGGTTAGACTCAAAGCGGTGATGCGATCCTAAGGGACCAAGTGACGGCCGAAACTCACCAGAGCGCAAATAAGCTTGCAGAGCCGCGATCACCGGAGGCGGAGACGACGAAGTGGCTCCGGATGATTCACTGGGTGCTACGAGCTCGGAACGGGCAAAATGGATGCGGCGAGAAGAGTGTATCGCGACGGAGGGGTTGATGGCGCGAGGGTGGCGCTAGCACGGTGGCGCTAGCTCTCGAGTCCAACTCCGGCCGAGATAAAGAAACGGGCGGAGAAAGCACGAGGAAGCAAGGGAGAAAAAGTGGGTGAGCTCAGGGGTTTTATGGAGTCGTGGCGATGCCTCCCAGCCGACACGATGGCAAAAAGGTGGCGGCGACGAGGTACGTGGCACACATGCGTGATCGCCGGCGCGCCGGTGAGACGCGAGAAGACGAGGGCGACGGCGACAAGTGGGGTCCATATGTCAGCGACAGGGCAAAGCGGCGCGAACAGATACTTAGACTCGATCGAGAACGAATCGACCGTTGGATCTGAATTGGACGGCTGAGATTGGTGTATGCATTCGGACAGGTCGGTTGCATACGCGCACGTGGATCGTTCGATTTGCATCGGACGGTCACGATCGATTGGACTCGCGCGCGGTGCAGCTAGTTGACGCGACCGAGTCAAGTGGCGCGGTCGGATTTGAGTCGGGCTCGGGTTCGAGCCCGACAAACAGTGTTTTCTGATTTTTGATTTCAAAAGCTGAGAGAGTTTAGGGAATTTTTAGAGATAGATCCCGAGCTCCAAAAATTCCGAAATTTTTATGGTAGCTACTAGGGACAGAGGACAACCTTGTATAATTTTTCCAGAACTTTTTATGCACTGCATTGTTCTAGAGAAAATTCACAAGCTGTTGTACAGGGAGTTTGACCAGATTTCAAGCAGAGTTGACTTGGCCATTTGAAATAGCAAACAAAATCTTAAAATTGTGAAATAATTCAGGGAGGTAGATAGGATGATCAACATGACAGGAAAAATAATTTCGGAGGATGATCGCAAGTTTGAAAGCTAAGAATCTGATGACAACAATTTCCAATCACAAGAATTAAATTCTAAAAATTGGAAATTGCTAGGGAAAATTTGCAAAACTTTCAAATGCTTTGAAGAGACAACAAAAGTTTTTATTTCTCCTCAAAATTTTACATTTGAAATACAAACCATAAGTTAGGGCTGTTACACTGACAGCACAAGAACTACACCGAAAACGAGGGTTTCTCCCAACACCTCGACGCTATTGCCAATTGTTCAATACACTAAGATTAGGATCATATCCACATGATCTCCACAATAACTATTTACAAGTGAGAACATGTTCATACCTACTTTAAGCAAGCCAAAAAAGAATCCATCAGCTACTCTAGTGGAGTAACACCCATTTACAAGTTTGTATGACTTCGCATAGACAGAGATATTTCAAGCAGCAGTGAACCCAAATGTACACATTCGAGACCGTCCAATTTCTAAAACTTCACATAATTTATGAACAGAGTATCAAACAATATGATGTCGTACAATTCATTCATGTTAATCTTTTTGGCAGGCTGCGGTGGGCACCATGGATAGCAAGCATCATAGACACGGTGTCCGCAAACAATGCCGAAGCCCAACGGCAAGATGATCCTGCTTGGCGTGCCCGAGAAGCCCCTGGAGGTCCCTCCCATGGATCTGATTCTTGGTGAGTCGATAACCTAGCTGTTCATGCCTTTATATCATTAGGTTACTACATATACGACGTTTTGAAAATTGATACAGTGGTCTCCAACATGCAACTTTCATTGTTACTTTTTATATGAATATATTTGTAAAATAAACAAAGTTATTATATTATAAAAATATTTCTAAAGGATAATATAATGATGTCATTTTCACTTGACCAAATATAAATAGTTTTTTATATATTAGTAGTCAAAGTTAAGGAAGTTTGACCACACATTTTCTAAAACTAAAACGTGGTATATTCATAAACGGAGGGAGTACCTGATTAGCGTTCTATGATAAATAATAGATCTCTCTTGTTCCTGTACGCAGGGAACAAGAGCCTGGCCGGGAGTGGCATCGGCGGCACGAGGGACACGCAGGAGACGCTGGACCTCGCAACAAAGCACGGCGTGACGGCGGATGTTAAGGTGATCGGTGCGCAGGACGTGAATGCAGCCCTGGAGTGCCTCGCCAGTCGCCAGGGCCGACGTCAGGTACCGATTCGTCATCGACATCGGCAACACCATCGCCAGGGCCGGGAGCGGCATCGACGGCACGAGGGACACGCAGGAGATCGTCCCTGCAGACAGTTAATTGATTGAATTTTCTCATCGTGGATGAACTTTTGGAACATATGATATGTGATATAATTACTAAGTTAAAACATTTGCAAGTGTGGGTCGTGTTTTAATGATTTTGTCGTAAAGAACACGATGGTTCAAACGGATGGTAAATTCGACGCTCGGTTTTAAGGATATGATCACCTGATTTTTTTGGTTTTCTAGTTTTTGAAATGTGTGCGTTGATGCTTGACTCACTCCGTGTGGTTAGTACAATTGGACCCGATGTAGGGCATGTTTGGTTCAAGGCCTGAGAGCCGTGTTTGAGAAAAAGTGGTGCCTTAGAGTAGCATAAGAAGTAGATGATTTTTGTCTGGTTAGGCATATCTGGAGATATGGTGTTTAGTTGATGATACATGTCTGAAGATAAAAAATAGAAAGAGAAAGAACTAAATGAATAAACAGGAGGGTGCTGCCTGTCAGACGCTCAATTTTCACGCCTAGCTGCCAGGCCAATTTTCACGCCTGACTGCTATTTGCCACCCGGGCGACATATAACACCCCGACAAACAGGGTTCCAATGCCAAAATTAAAAAGGAAAATGTATATCTTGTCCCTCGACTTTATCTCTCGTTTAATTTTCATCCATCATCTCTAATACGGTCTAGAACTGCAAATCACGTCTCTGGACAGATACCATGGATGATTTTGTCTAAAGTAGTATCCAACTGGAATCCTTGCTGGCAGTCCTGCTCCGGCAAATGAACATGGACAGCACTCAAAGCAAACAGGGTAGAAGGTAGAATATGTACTAGTTTACTTAGTTTAATTACCTAACTTGATTATGAGTCTAATGTAGGAGTGGTTCTGGCTCGTCGACGTTCGAAGCTAGTTCAGCTGCTGTAAAACCTCACTTTGCTTAATGAAATTAGGAGCCTCCTGCTTCAGTTTGCTGGTAATGATCAGTATGTAGCCTGCAGGACCCTTTGCTCTTCTTGCAAGAAACGTACAGATCCAATCCAATGCTTCTTTACTCCTCTGCTCCTACTATACAAGTAAGGAATACAGACTTGGGGCTATTTCTAAGCTTGAGTTTGAGCTGACGGCCGGGGTTCCACACGCCACAATAAGTTCGAAAAATCTTAAGGTATGCACAGATAACTTTGATTAATTTTATCTCAGTTCGATTGTTCACTCCTAACTAATTCTTCTCGGTGCTTCTAGTAGCCCATACAAATATTAACTTCTTGAGATGAATAATTTTCTTTGACTTTTCTGACATCTTGTTTATATAAATAAATACGATCAGACAACAATATAGTACATATCAGTGATTCTAAAATCTAATGAGGTATGTATCTGTATTTATGCAACGACCTAGAAAAGGAGGCAACACGTGAGGATGGCCTATCGCCTAGCTTGATCAAACTCATCAATATTAGTCGCAGACTTGCAGTAACCAACCATCAACGAGTGCAACCTAGCAGGCAAGAATCGTCTCTGATGCTTCAATTATGTCACTTTTGGGACAAAAAAACTTTTCTTCCCTGTAGTTTATTTTCTCGTGGGCATTGGTTTTAGGCATGTACTAATATTGCTCGTATGATATTATTTATTTATGGGCTTGACACATCCGTGTACATGTTCATATTATTTATTTATGGGCCTGATACATCATTATACATGTTCAGATATTTGGTCTTCTCGATGCTGGGAATTGAAATGTTTCATGTGAAAATCTAGCATAAGTCCTGTAAAAAATTTGCATTTCAAGCGGGCCCTAAAATCTAGCATAAGCAATATTAGTGCTTATCTATTTGTACCTATACCTATACTAATTACACACGCTGATAAATTTAATGTTAATCGAAAAAACAAAAAAAAATGTAATCATTCAACTTGTGTGGTTGAGTAATGACAGCTTAAATCTAAACTGATTCGTATGTGGTCCTACTATATTGCAAGCACCTTTTTTGAAGGACTATATATATTCAGAATTTTATTTATTTCATTTTGGATTAAAATTCTCTTAGTTTCCATGCTTTTAGTTATATTTGGAAGTAAAATATTCCAGGTCCCTAGTTCTGGAATTAAATTTTATTTCCAAATTTTTGTTTTTAGAATTATTTTCTATACAAATACTATTTGTAGACACCGAGAAATTCCCATGTCAATCTAGAAAAGAAAAAAAATCTAGTCATTCACTTGGTGGGACCGAGTAACGACAAAATTTATTTTTGATATTTTGGAACTATTTTCCAATTTAAAATACAAATTTATATCTTTGGAATTAAAATTTTTATTCCAAATTTATATTTTTAGAGTTATTTTATGAGTTGAAATATTTATATTTCATGTCAATAATTTGCGTATTATAGACTCTGTAGAAAATTTCACATTAACCAAAAAACAAGAAAATATAATCGATAATATTTTGGGCCGAAGTTAAAAACAGCCTAGAGCTAAACTGATCCCTACTGTCGAATCCGGGAACGAAGGATCCCGAATTCCCTGTGTCTTTACACTAGTCCAGGATTTCTAGTGTACACAGTCAACCAAAAGTGATAGCACAATCATATCACGCACTTTACTAATAATAATATTTGAGTTTATTACAAAAGGGGCCTAAGTCCAAATAGAAAAGAAATAACACAGCGGAAGACGAAATAGTAGTAGACCACACGACTTGCCACAGGCAATCGTCTGGGGGCGTAGCCTAGTCGTCAAGATCCTCACTGTCCTGATAGAGGTCTTCTCCTAAATAAAGATTATTCAGCAAGAGTAAGCACAACTTCCGTGCTTGCAAGTTACACCCAATGTTGAAAGTTAATGCATGCATAAGGTAAACAAAGGATAATGGCAGGGTTATTTTGCATAAACAGCATTTTCAGGTTGAATACCAATAATAATTTTCTAAGGCCAATTTTCATATTATAACTAAAATCAGTGTTTAAAATGACAATTAATAGTGGATAACCTCCATTAAATGAATGGTGAAGGATACCCTCCTACCACTTGGCTAACCGCCTAATTTTTACCATAAGATTATCCATCCTAAAACCATCTGTTGAAATCATTTTATAAACCAAAAACAAGTCTAACTTAGAGTGGCTTTGCTAGCATGTCCATGACCGTGGACGTGGCTATTCGAATAGTTTCTACTCTGCAGAGTTTGTACAGCTTTACCCACACGAGATAATTTACTTTTAATGTCGGCCAAAGCACGCTTCCGAAGGCGTGTGACTAAGCAATTATCATGAGGCCGTTACAATGCAGTGTCTTAATGTATTTATGCCCGCTAAGGTTTCACTACCATTGGACTAACCATCCTCCGGGAGGCCCCTCTTGCGCCAGGTGGAACTACTGTCTAACCGACGCCCACACATACAACATGGCACGAATAACACCAAGACACTACAAATTATTTAGCCAAATCTGTCCCATTCCAGACATATGGTGGTACGGTAAGGTGTAGCAAAATACGCTCAAAGACCGGTCCTCAACTGACTCGGGCGACTTCCAATTAAAACCCTGGGTCTTAATCCTAACCAGATTAAGCTCATGCATAAACCTGCACCCACCATCCATCCATCTCGCCCAAGTCCAAACCTATTTTATTAGATTTAGAGTAAAAACCTCTTTAAAAACCTTTCGTGGTAAAACAATACCACAAAATCAAATTTAAATCATGTTGTAAAAGAATTGGCTAAATCCTCACAAATTTATAAATATGATCTAGGCATGGCTAAGCATATGACAAATTTTACCTAAGGGTAACAAGGCATTCATATTCAATAATCAAATTGTCCATACAATGTAAGTTGGATTAACTATATACAAAAATAGGACATTCAAACATTCATATAAACATATGCATGCAATAGTACTTGGAAAACAGGAATTATATACTTTAAAATACTGGGAATAATATGATCAATAGTGTAACTTGCCTTCGTTGAAGTCTTGAAACTCTAAATCGTCAGAAGGATCTAACTCTCCGGAGTCGTCGAGATCTAAACGCGAAAATACGACAAATTAACTTCAAATTTAAATAAATTCAAAAAGCTAATACAAAATAACTCCAAATTGAAATATTTTGGTCTAGTTAGCTAGATTATAATTTTATACAAAATTTTCAACTTGAAACACCCAATTTGGAGTTAAGATGCAAAAGATATGAATTTTAGAAGTTTAAACCTAAATTTGAAATTTAATTGAATTTCCCGAATTATTTTTCTACTGGAAAAATCTAATTATTGCGCAATGATGACGCCAGTGAGGGAATTTCAGAATTTTAAAGAAATTAAAATAATCGCCGACGACAGGGGCCCACATGTCTGCCTCTCATACTCATGTGGACCAAGTCCACGTGGATCGGCGCATGGATCGCATGTCTTGCCACGCCAGCCCACATGGCTGCCACATGGCGCCACGCACGCAAAGTGCCGAGGTGGCGCTGGCGGCGCCACGGCGGCGTGTTCGTGGTCGCCACGAGGCCCGTAGGCGCGCGGCGCCGGTGGCGAGCGGCTGCTGGCGTTTACGCCACGGCGAGGTGAGTGGATGAGTGCCACAGAGAGAGGGCAGGGTACTGAACGTAATGCTCACCGGGGTGGCACGATTGCGTGGCGGAGGGGTTGCCGGCGATGAGGTTAAGCGGCGGCGGCGTGGGGTTGTTGGCGAAGAAGGAGGTCCCGGGGTCCTTGACGTGAGATGGTGCGCGCACCGGGTCGGCGGTGAAGTGCCGATGCCAACGGGGTGGTTGCTCTCACCGGAGAGGCCTTGCCGATGCCGGAAACGACGATTTCCCGAGCTTCAAGCGACGGAGAGGAAACTCGAAATACGGGGCGTGGAGAGAGACGGGGGTGGGGAGGTGAGGGGCGTCGAGTTTGGCGAGAGGAGGTAGAGCCGGGGCGCCCTTAAATAGGCCGAGGGTGGTACGGGGTCGGCGTATCGCCCAAGGAGGCCGAGCGGTGACGCCGGCGGTGATTGGGAGATTTGGGTGAAGAAAGGAAAGGATGGGGGCCGGAATGGACACGGGATTGGATCCTGATTCAATTGCTCATCAAATCGCGGTGTTTCCGGGTGGTTTGTGCCATATATGGGAGCTCCCGAAGGCGTAACCATGGCGGGCGGCGTGGCGAGAAAAGGAAAGAGGCGCGGAGAAGAAAGGAAAGGAGGAAGAAGGGGTGAGGCGGCGGGCCCACTTGTCGGTGACCGCGGAGAAAGGAAAGGGGTGGGGCACCAGTGGCCGTTTGATGGCGATCCAACGGTGGAGGGAGGGCGAGGGCGCGCGCGGAATAGTTGGGCCAGCTGGGCCGTGCGGGCGCGGAAAGGAAACGGGCCGGAGATGGTTTCGGCCCAAAGACTGTTTGGGTTTTTATTTTGGTTCTCTAATTAACTAAATGCTGATAATTTAATTAGGCTTTGGAATATAGCAAATTAAGTCCAAAAATTTTGAGAAAATTCACAGAAATTCTCTGGAGCATTTAGGACTTGAATAAAACATTTTCAACTTTTTTTTGGTAATATATTTTGCAGATAAATTTGTTTAGCTTCAAATTGATTAAGTAAAAGCTTTAAAAAAATTTAGAAAAAAAAACCACAAAGATAATTAAACTTTATTTTTCAATTGGAATTTGAAATTTGGGTTGTTACAAACCTACCCCCTTAAAGGGAATCTCGGCCCCGAGATTCAGACTTGGTTAGCAAAAAGATCAGGGTAGTTGGCCTTGAGTTCTTCCTCTTTCTCCCATGTGGCTTCACTTTCTGGATGGTGACTCCATAGCACCTTGTACGATTTGATGATTCTGCTTCTGGTAACACATTCTGCGACATCCAGAATTTTAATTGGTCTCTCTACATAGGTGAGATCTTCTTGAAGGTCACAGCTTTCCAGGAGGGTGTGGTCTTCTGACACTCGCAGGCACTTCTTTAGCTGCGACACGTGGAAGACATTATGTATTGCTGACAAGGCTGCTGGCAGCTCCAGTTGATAAGTTACTTCTCCACGTCTTGCCAAGATCTTGTATGGCCCGATATATCTAGGTACGAGTTTACCTTTTGTCTGGAATCTCCTCACACCTCTGAGTGGGGTAACCCTCAGATAGACAAAATCTCCTACCTCAAAGTTCAATTTCCTCCGACGGTTATCGGCATAACTCTTTTGTCGGGATTGAGCTACTTTCATACGCTCTTGTATAGCCTTTACTTTACTTTCAGCTTCTTTGATCAACTCAGGTCCAAAGAGCTGATGTTCTCCTACCTGATCCCAGAGGAGTGGGGTTCTGCATTTCCTACCATACAAAGCTTCGAATGGAGCCATCTGCAGACTGGCCTGGTAGCTATTATTGTTCGAGAACTCTGCATATGGCATATCCTTGTCCCAACCTTTTTCGAAGTCTAGAGCACAGGCTCGAAGTATATCTTCAAGGACTTGGTTGGTGCGTTCTGTCTGACCATCGGTCTAAGGATGATATGCCGTGCTGAAATTGAGTCTGTGTCAGACCCGGGAGTAACACCTCAGATCCTCTGTGCATTTCTGAACTAGTCCCATGATCAGTCGCTAGTTCACACAGTAAACAAATATGATATCAAATTCATATCATAACTTTATTAATAATCAATAGAGTTTATTACAAAGAGGCTTACAAGCCAGCAATAAAGAACACAGTGGAAGACAAAGAAGTAGTAGGGTCCAGCAATCTGCCACAGGCAATCGACTGGGGTAGCGGCCTAGTCGTCGAGATCCACACTGGTAGCGAAGTCCTTCTCTTCTGAAATTTTGTTTGCATAAAGTAAGTATGAGCACAACTACCGTGCTCGCAAGTTAGATCCGTCAAATAACAGAATGACATGCATATATGGATGTAACAAAGGATGGCATATTTGTTGATTTGCATAAAGCAGTATTTTCTTTAAATACGTGTACCAGGTTCCAAAGCAGATATTTTATAACTACAAATTATTTTATAAATTCTCGATTTTATAGTCAGATAACATTCACACAAGGATGGTGAAGGATACCCTCCTATCACATGGCTTCCTGCCCAATTCCCATTTGGATAAACCAGTTTTCAAGAAGTCTTTTTCAAACAAAACCAAAGTCTAACTTTGAGCAGTTCTGCTAGCATATCCATGATCGTGGACACGGCTATTCGAATAGTTTTACACTCTGCAGAGGTTGTACAGCTTTACCCACAAGACACGACTTCTCTAGTTTATTCGGTATCCATCGTTACCACCGCTCACTACCTTAGGTAAGCAGTCTAGAGCATGTGTCAAGGCCTTTACAATGTGTCATCCTTCCGCAGCCTACCCTTTCTAAGGTTTCGCCACCCCCTTTGGAATGAAAACCTCCGGGTTCGGGCCCCCTCTTGAGCCAGATGGGACAACATAGTCATGAAAGACAACCCATCGAAACAGTTGGATCGACCACGATGGAACTTTGCAAATTAGTCAGCCAGTTCCTACTCCCCCATACTGAGGACCTGTGGTGGTACGGTATGGCTTAGCATCATGCACTCGAAGACCGGTCCTTAACTGACTTAGGCAACTTTCCAACAGAACTCATGGACCTCAACCATAACCGATTGAGCCCGTGCAAGAACATGCACCCACCAAACATCCGTTATGCCCAAGTCCAAGCCCATTTTCATTTTATTTCCCAGGTAAAGGCATTTTATAAACCTTTTATGGAAAAACAATACTATAGATCCAATTTAATTCAAATTTGAAATATTTGGCTAAAAACTTCCCAAATACAAGATTTGATCTAGGCATTGGCTAAGCATTTAATGATTTCCAATATTATTTTATCTAATGATGACAAGGAATTGATAATCAATATTCAAATTGGCTATACACAAGGAATTGGAATAGCTAAGTATTTAAACAGGGGATTAAAATAACCTGATAAAAATCATGCATGCAATAGTAATTTAAAAACAGAATTAAATAAATTAAAAATAATGGGATCGATATGATCAAGGGTATAACTTGCCTCGCTTGATTAATCGATGCTCTCAAACGGTGTTGAAATCCGGTCGTCCGAAGTCGTCGAAATCTATACGCGAAAACGAGCTAAATTCAAATAACACTCAAATAAAATCCAAATAAAATCCAAGATAAATACTACGAGGAAGATATCGATTTTATATGAATTTATAAAGTTGAATCGACGAAATCGGAGTTCGTATGAGGGAGAACGAAATTGTAGAAAATAAAGTCTAAAAAAAGAGATGATGTGCCTGCATAGCACTGTAGCTTGCGTGCAATGTGAACAAACAGTGCATGGAGAAATGACGATGCCAGGCGAGAGGAAAGGACAGGCGGTCGGCGAACCACAAAAATGGAATCCCGGGAGCAAGACAGAACCAATGGTGGTGGTCGCGTCGCTGGTGAAGGTCCGGTGCGGCGGCGGTGCGCAAATAGTGTCAGATAAATAGTAGCACCGATGAGCCGGGGTGTTTTGGAGAAAAAGAAGGGAGCACTACGTAGAACATTGCGAGGCGAAGTCAACGGTGTGGACGATGCCGTCGAGGGATCAAAGACGGCACCAAAAATGACGATAGAAGGTGGTTCGGCCGCTAGCGCAAAACTTTTGCATGATGCGAGATAGAGGGGCGAATTCCAGGGATATGAAGAGGAAGCCGAGGGGCACGCCATGATACAGTCGGCTCGGGAAATGAGTGACCGAGGAGAGAGAACAGAGGAGAGATTATTAATGGATCAAAATAAATGACAGAAAATAAATAAAATCTAAAAATTACGAAAAAAATACAAAAAATAGTAGATGAATTTAGATGAATTTGCAAGATTATCTAGTAGCTAGTACTGTTCATCATCTTCTTCTACGAACAACAAGCATGAAGAAAATGGCAGCACCGGTGAAGGAAAGAGAAAGGTGGTCGGCGAATGGCATAAATGGATTGCTCACCTTGCGACGAGGAGGTAGGAAGTGGCGGCACAGCGGACGGTGGCCGGTGGCGACAGCGGCGGCCATGGAGGCCCACAGTGGTGCACGGGGGCGGCGGTGCTCCGGCGAGGTTCCAACGAGGAGGGAGGGTGCACTGTGTAGAGCACGACATCGCGATGCCGGAGAAGGTGACGAAGGCAGAGGAGCTTCACTGTAAGCGATGTTAGAGGCGACGGAACGACGATCGGCCGACGTCCGAAAACCATCGACTGTGGAGAGGAGAAAGGGAGGGAGGAACTGAGATTTCAGGGGATGGATGAGATGAGAGATGCGCATCCGGTGCTTCTATTTATAGGGCGAGGGCGGCGACGGGGCTTCGTACGACGCAAGAAGCTTTGAACGGGCAGCGGCGGAGTCAGCAGAATTGGAGTGATTTAGGAAAGAATTGATGGCCGGTAATGGACGAGGTGATGACCGGGGGTTTGAATGCCATCAATTTCGGGAGGAAAGGTGGAGGAAATCACGGGTTTTCAAAAGCTTCCAAAGGCTTTTAATGGAGGTGTGCTTGCTGCCATGTCTCTGGAGAAGAAAACGGTTGGGGAAGAAGGAGAGAGAAAGGAGAGCATAAAAGGAATAAAGAGAGAATAATTATTAATTCAAAGCAAAGATGAAAAGTGGCAGCACATGCAATAGAGCTTTGGGGGTTAAGCGTGCTCTGGCTGGGTTAGCCCATGGAGGGGTGACCGAATGGGAATTTGATTTTTTAAAAAATTTTAATTTTCGAAATTATAGAAAACTCAGTAAATCAAACATTTTTAGAACATAGCAAATTGACTCCGAAAATTCTAAAAAAACTCACAAAAATACCTTAAATTATTTTGAACTTAATAAAAATAATTCCAACCTAAGGTTGCCCTTTATTTTTGAATATTAATTATTTTTGTTTTAAAATAAATAGTAAAAAGCTTTTAAAAATTCCAAAAATTACTTAAAATTTTATTTTTCACTTTAAATCCAATAAAAACTCATAAAACTCAATAAATTTTATTTTTGACTTTTAAAAACTTATAACTTTAAGAAAACCAAGAAAATACTATTGAAACTCAGAAAATTCAATAAAAGAATAACTTTATTAATTTTTATTTTGGTGACAGAACTTTGGGATGTTACAGTCTGGTTCCCAAGGCTTCATGCAGGCTTTTTCAGAACCGAGAAGTGAACTGGGAACCTCTGTCAGACACAATCTTCTTGGGTACTCTATGTAGGCAGACGATCCTGACCATGTACAACTCTGCTAGCTTGTTGCTCGGGTAAATGGTCTTAACAGGAATAAAGTGGGTCACTTTAGTTAATTGGTCAATTACCACCCAAATGGAGTCATGTCCCGATTGGGTCTTAGGGAGTCCGGTGATGAAATCCATACCGACTTCTTCCCATTTCCACTCGGGTACTGGCAATGGTTGTAGCAGACCAGCGGGTCGTTGATGCTCTGCCGTGACTCGCTGGCAAACATCACAACGAGAGACAAATTCAGCGATTTCGCGCTTCATGCTGACCCACCAATACTTTTCCTTTAGGTCCTGGTACATTTTGGTCCTTCTAGGGTGAATGGGGTGAATGGAGTATGGCGACTCATGAGCTTCTTTCAAAATCGACTCCTTCATCTCCTGCTGGTTAGGTACACAGATGCGGTTTCCAAACCACACTATTCCTTGCTCATCCTCGGAGAAACCTGGGGCTTTGCCTCCTCTCATATTCTTCTTGATTTCTTGGATGTCTCTATCTTCTAACTGCTTTGTTCTGATCTGGTCCTGAAGAGTCGGTTGAACTTCCAAAGCGTTTACGCAACCTTGGTTGACAATCTCCAGGTTCACGTGCTTCAGTTCCTCATACAGCTCTGGCTGATTTTGTTGTACCATGATGGTGTTGCAATACGCCTTCCTGCTCAGGGCATCTGCTACCACATTGGCTTTGCCCGGATGATAATGGATTCCAAGGTCGTAGTCCTTTATCAACTCCAACCATCTTCTCTGTCGGAGATTGAGCTTGGACTGCGTGAAAATGTATTTCAAGCTCTTATGATCCGTGAAAATCTCACAGCGGTTACCTATGAGATAACGCCGCCAGATTTTCAGAGCGTGCACAATTGCTGCTAACTCCAGATCATGAGTCGGATAATTCCCTTTGTGTGGCCTCAACTGCCGGGATGCATAAGCTACGACCTTACCTTCCTGCATCAGTACACATTCGAGGCCTTGATGGGATGCGTCACGTATCACCTCAAAATCCTGCGAATGCTCTCGTAAAATTAACATCAGATCGAGACTAGCCTCTTTTCGCCTCCAAAGCTTTCACAAGCGCTTGACCATTCAAACTTCTTCTCTTTCTTCAGAAGTTGAGTCATGGGTTTTGCAAGCTTTGAGAAGCCTTCGATGAACCTGCGGTAGTAGCCCGCCAGTCCAAGGAAACTTCTTACTTCAGTGACTAGTTTGGGTTGTTTCACCCATTATCGCCTCAACTTTGGGTGGTCTCATCGCAATTCCTCCCCACGACACAATATGTTCAAGGAATGCCACTTGACTTAGCCAAAATTCACTCTTGCTGAATTTGGCATAGAGTTAGTGCTCCCTGAGCTTGTCCAGGATCATCCTGATGTGCTTTTCGTGTTCTTCTTCATCCTTCGAATAGATGAGAATGTCATCGATGAAAACAACCACGAACTTATCCAAAAATTCCATGAACACTTTGTTCATCATATTCATGAAATAAGCAGGGCGCTTGTCGATCAAAGGACATTCATCAAACTCGCATGACCCATATCTTGTGGTGAAAGCTGTCTTCGGAATATCTTCCAATCTGATCTTCAGTTGGTGATAACCGGATCTCAGATCAATCTTTGAGAAGACACTTGCTCCTTTCAGCTGATCAAACAGATCATCAATCCTGGGTAACGGGTATTTGTTCTTGATTGTCACCACGTTGAGTGATCTATAATCAACGCACATTCTCATACTATTGTCTTTCTTCTTAACAAATAGTACTGGGGCTCTCCAAGGTGAGAAACTGGGTCGAATGTACCCTTTGCTTCGCAATTCTTCGATTTGCTTCTTCAGCTCTGCTAACTCATTGGCTGGCATTCTGTAGGGCCGCTTCGAGATTGGAGCTATCCCGAGGACTAGATCGATTAGGAACATTATGTCCCTATCTGGTGGCATGTCGGGTAGATCATCCGGAAAGACATCGGGGTATTCCCGTGCCATGGGTATATCTTCATGTTTTAATTCCTTCAAGCTGGTGAGGGTGGAACTTCCTCCGGTGCGAGTCTTGGGTTTGAATTCGACAGATATGCCTTGTTCATTGGTGAGGGTGATAGACCTATTGGCACAGTCTATTTGTCCCTGATTTTTGGCTAGCCAGTCCATTCCGAGAATTACATCCAGACCTTGGGAGTGTAAGACTATCAGATCTGCTAGGAAAAATACTCCGGATATCTCTAGGGTAAGGTTTGGGCATAGAGAACTGGTGCTCATTTCCGAGCCCGGGGAATGGATTATCATGGGAGTAGCTAAGGAGGATATCGGTAACCCATATTTTTCCATAAAATTATTTGACACGAAAGAATGTGAAGCTCCATAATCGAATAGGACAGATCCTGGTATTAAATTAACAAGGAACGTACCGAGGATAACATCTAGTGCTGCCTGAGCTTTCTCTGCAGTGACATGGTTCACCCGTCCCTTAGTGAACTGGCCTGATGGCCTTGTGATGCCGCCGGTAGCTGGAACTCCTGAGATCGGCTTGGCTGGAGTCACACCTTGCTACTTCTTCGGGCATTTGTTGGCATAATGCCCCGTCTCGTTGCAATGGAAGCACGTAACTCCGAAAGCTAAGGAGGTGGAGTGCTTCTGCTAGAACTGCCCTCCAAATGAAGCGCTGCGGAAGTTGGAGCGCTGTGGCGGTGCCCGGGTGCGGGGCGTGGAAGATTGAAATTTCCCACGTTGCGGTGGCTGCAGCATGGTGAAGCGAGGTTTGGGTAGACCTCCTGCGTTGAACCTCTAAGCGACCATCCTTCGCTTGCGGTTCTCCATTTCCATGTGCTTGGCCTCCTGCCTGATTGCTTTATCCACCAACTGCTGGAAGTCGGTGAAATTCGAAGCGATCACCGACGTAGATATCATCATTTAATCCTCCAGAACCTTTCCGTCGTCCTCATCTCTCGCACGCCACCGGGTGTAGCGGACAAGTTGATTGAATCGGTGAAGATATTCATTCACCGTGCGGTTGCCCTGTCGGAGTGCATAGAACTCTTTTTTCTTCAATGTCATCATTCCCGCCGGGATGTGTGCATGGCGAAAAGCTCGCACAAAGTCGGCCCATGTGATGGATTGAGCATCATTATGGGCGATGCAGTAATTATCCCACCATTCCGATGTGGGACCGTTCAGTTGGTGAGAGGCAAACAGAACCCTCTCACGATCAGAGCACTAAGTGATGTCCACTTCTTCCGATGGCCCGGCCGCCATCCGCGCCCATTGGTTCTGCATCGCTGAGAAAGTCGGCGGACGCATCCTCATGAACTCGGACATGGTCAACCTCTCGTTGTGCGGGGGTGGAGCCGGAACTGCTGCTGCTGTGGTAGCGGCTTGAGCATTCTGAGCATTTTGTAGTGATTGGGAAAGAAGGTCGATCAGGTGAGTCTGATTCACCATCATCCGCGCCGCCGGGTCCTTCGCGGTGGTGGCGGGGTCATAAACGTGATTATCCCGATAGTCCGCTG
This sequence comes from Ampelocalamus luodianensis, assembly GCA_036346255.1. Taxonomy (NCBI): domain Eukaryota; kingdom Viridiplantae; phylum Streptophyta; class Magnoliopsida; order Poales; family Poaceae; genus Ampelocalamus; species Ampelocalamus luodianensis. The sequence goes on from CM070631.1 coordinate 43,425,139, forward strand.
CTCATTTCCTTGGGCCGATGTCGCTACCGCCTATCTCGCGGATATTCACCACCTGCTGGATCCTCCAAGGATTTAGAAAAGATAGCAAGAAATTCTAAGGGGGGTAAATCTAAAATAGCCCAAGAACCAATAAACACACAACAAAGAACCAACTTTTCAAAACAGTTCTTTTATTCATTTATTTTATTAATTGATTATGGCTATCACAAGGGTAATTGATAGCTCATAATTCGCATCTAAAGTACGAACTAAAGGAAAGCATCTATGGGGTACTAGGGGTGTAGTCTATCTCATTAGAGCTAGCCTCGCCTGCCTTGTAACTAGCCATCTCTGCTTCTACTACCTTCAACCTTGCTTCCGTATATTCCAAGCTATCCTGGACGGTACGCAAGTCCTCCAGGGTGTTCCCGTAGGCATAGTCCAGTGCCTTTGTCAAACCCACCTGGTGTGTCAGCTCGGGGGAATCTTCTTCTCTGGCGGAGCGGAAGGTGCTGTCGAGTTTGGTCGGAAGATGCATCAGGTAATAGTGGAACCCGGTGCCGACGAGGTAGCGGTCGTAGATGTGGCGAAGACGACGGACTGCCTCACTTGCTGCATCCTGAATGCCATCAGCGAAGGTGTCGCGTCTGATCAGGGCGTGAAAGATGTGGAAGACCGAGTTCGCGACATGATCGAGTAAATCAAGACTTCCACCCTCCAGAGCCGCTGCTCTCCCACCTTGTACCTATAGCCCCGAAAGTTGGCCTCTTCTTGTACTCCAAATGTTGCATCATCTCCCAAAGAAGCTCGCCCTGTCCAAAGAAGAACTCATGAGAGGTAGCGCCCAAGATCTCTGCCATCTACAATTTTTTGAGAAAGAGATGAGTCAAGAACTGCTTTTAAGAGAAGGGTTGAGAGAGGACTCAGGATAGACTCAAAATAGTTTTAGTTTTTGGAAATAACTCCTTAAGGAAATTGTGGGGCCACGACCTACAGTCGATATGGCTCTGATCCCACTTTTGTCGAACTCGGGAACGAAGGATCCTGAATTCTCTGTGTCTTTACACTAGTCCAGGATTTCTAGTGTACACAGTCAAACAAAAGTGATAGCACAAGCATATCATGCACTTTATTAATAATAATATCTAAGTTTATTACAAAAGGGGCCTGAGGCCAAATAGAAAAGAAATAACACAACGGAAGACGAAATAGTAGTAAACCACACGACTTGCCACAGGCAATCGTCAGCGAGCCTAGTCGCCAAGATCCTCACCGCCCTAATAGAGGTCTTCTCCTGAATAAAGATTATTCAGCAAGAGTAAGCACAACTTCCGTGCTTGCAAGTTACACCCAATATTGAAAGTTAATGCATGCATAAGGTAAACAAAGGATAATGGCAGGGTTATTTTGAATAAACAGCATTTTCAGGTTGAATACAAATAATAATTTTCTAAGGCCAATTTTCATATTATAACTAAAATTAGTGTTTAAAATGACAATTAATAGTGGATAACCTCTATTAAATGAATGGTGAAGGATACCCTCCTATCACTTGGCTAACCGCCCAATTTTTACCATAGGATTATCCATCCTAAAACCATATGTTGAAACCATTTTATAAACCAAAAACAAGTCTAACTTAGAGTGGCTTTGCTAGCATGTCCATGACCGCGGATGCGGCTATTCGAATAGTTTCTACTCTGCAGAGTTTTTACAGCTTTACCCACACGAGATAATTTGCTTTTAATGTCGGCCAAAGCACGCTTCCGAAGGCATGTGACTAAGCAATTATCATGAGGCCGTTACAATGCAGTGTCTTAATGTATTTATGCCCGCTAAGGTTTCTCTACCATTGGACTAACCATCCTCTAGGAGCCCCCTCTTGCGCTAGGTGGAACTACTGTCTAACTGACGCCCACACATACAACATGGCACAAATAACACCAAGACACTACAAATTATTTAGCCAAATCTGTCCCATTCCAGACATGTGGTGGTACGGTAAGGCGTAGCAAAATACGCTCAAAGACCGGTCCTTAACTGACTCGGACGACTTCCAATTAAAACCCTCGGCCTTAATCCTAACCAGATTAAGCCCGTGCATAAACCTACACCCACCATCCATCCATCTCGCCCAAGTCCAAACCCATTTTATTTTATTTAGAGTAAAAACCACTTTATAAACCTTTCGTGGTAAAACAATACAACAAAATCAAATTTAAATCATGTTGTAAAAGATTTGGCTAAATCCTCCCAAATTTATAAATATGATCTAGGCATGGCTAAGCATATGACAAATTTTACCTAAGGGTAACAAGGCATTCATATACAATAATCAAATTGGCCATACCATGTAAGTTGGATTAACTATATACAAAAACAGGACATTCAAACATTCATATAAACATATGCATGCAATATTACTTGGAAAACAGGAATTATATACTTTAAAATACTAGGAACAATATGATCAATAGTGTAACTTGCCTTCGTTGAAGTCTTGAAACTCTAAATCGTCAGAAGGATCTAACTCTCCGGAGTCGTCGAGATCTAAACGTGAAAATACGACAAATTAACTTCAAATTCAAATAAATTCAAAAAGACAATTCAAAATAACTCCAAATTGAAATATTTTGGTCTAGTTAGCTAGATTATAATTTTATACAAATTTTGCAACTTGAAACACCCAATTTGGAGTTCAGATGCAAAAGATATGAATTTTATAAGTTTAAACCTAAATTTGAAATTTAATTGAATTTCTCGAATTATTTTTCTACTGGAAAATCTAATTATTGCACAATGCTGACGCCAGCGAGGGAATTTCGGAATTTTAAAGAAATTAAAATAATCCCTGACATGTGGGGCCCACATGTCGGTCTCACAGCTCATGTGGACCAAGTCCACAGGTGGATCGGGCGTGCGGGACTGCGTGGCTTGCCACGCTAGCAGCCACGTGGGCTGCCACATGGCAGCCACGCATGCAAAAGCGCCGAGGTGGCGCTGAAGTGGCGCCACGGTGGCGTGTGTGTGGCCGGCCACGTAGGCCCGCGGTCTCGTCGACGTTCTACGCCACGGCGAGGTGAGTGGATGAGTGCCAAAGAGAGAGGGCAGGGTACTGAACGTAATGCTCACCGAGGTGGCACGATTGCGCGGCGGAGGGGTTGCCGGCGATGAGGTTAAGCGGCGGCGGCGTCGGGTTGTTGGCGAAGAAGGAGGTCCAGGGGTCCTTTACGTGAGATGGTGCGCGCACCGGGTCGGCGGTGAAGTGCCGATGCCGACGGGGTGGTCGCTGTCACCGGAGAGGCCTTGCCGACGCCGGAAACGACGATTTCCCGAGGTTCAAGCGACGGGGAGGAAACTCGAAATACGGGGCATGGAGAGAGACGGAGGTGGGGAGGTGAGGGGCGTCGGGTTTGGCGAGAGGAGGCGGAGCCGGGGCGCCCTTAAATAGGCCGAGGGTGGTACGGGGTCAGCGTATCGCCCAAGGAGGCCGAGCGGTGACGCCGGCGGTGATTGGGAGATTTGGGTGAAGAAAGGAAAGGATGGAGGCCGGAATGGACGCGGGATTGGATCCTGATTCAATTGCTCATCAAATTGCGGTGTTTCCGGGTGGTTTGTGCCAGATATGGGAGCTCCCGAAGGCGTAACCATGGCGGGCGCGCGCTGTGACAAAAGGAAAGAGGCGCGGAGAAGAAAGGAAAGGAGGAAGAAGGGGTGAAGCGGCGGGTCCACTTGTCGATGACCGCGGAGAATGGAAAGGGGTGGGGCACCGGTGGTCGTTTGATGGCGATCCAACGGTGGAGGGAGGGCGAGGGCGCGTGCGCGGAATAGTTGGGCCAGCTGGGCCGTACGGGTTCGAAAAGGAAACAGGTCGGAGATGGTTTCGGCCCAAAGACTGTTTGGGTTTTTATTTTGGTTTTCTAATTAACTAAATACTGATAATTTAATTAGGCTTTGGAATATAGCAAATTAAGACCAAAAATTTTGAGAAAATTCACAGAAATTCTCTGGAGCATTTAGGACTTGAATAAAAAAAATTCAACTATTATTTGGTAATATATTTTGCAGATAAATTTGTTTAGCTTCAAATTGATTAAGTAAAAGCTTTTAAAAAATTCAGAAAAAAACCACAAAGATAATTAAAATTTATTTTTCAATTGGAATTTGAAATTTGGGCTGTTACACCTACATACTCTAATTATATCACATGCATCTTCTTTTACAGATATGTATTCCAAGTTTCTATTTTTAAAATTATTTTACACTCGTATGAAATTCTCACATTAATCAAAAAAGAAAATAATCTGATCATCAATCTGTTGGGCCTAAGTTATATATAGTGGCCTAGAAATAAACCAATTTCTACGGACTCTAATTATATCACACAAATATATATATATATATATTTTTAGAGATATGTATTTCAAATTTCTATTTTTAAAATTATTTTAGACTCATTTGAAATATTGCAGTGTTTCAGAAATATTATAAATTAAAATTTAAAACATTTATGTTTTACATTTGTAATATGTTTTGTCAATTTCATGTATTAGATTTAAACTTTTTAAATCTGTGTTCTGTTATGTTTGAAAGTTTCATTTGATACAACATAAACCGAACATGATCGTGTTTTTTTTTTCAAAAAATTAGTTTTCAAGCTTTTGAATTGAATGTGTGTATTGGAATTAAACATTAAATTTGAGATAAATTTTTATTACAAGTTGAAATGATAAATATTTCTTGTTTCATTTATGTTTCTTTTTTCAGAATAATAATTTTAAAAAACAGACATTGAATTTTCTTTCTTATATATTTTGTTAAACTCTGGTACTTACTTGATGGGAAAATCACAAGATACTTCTTATGACATTTTTTTGTTGAACATACAAACGCGATGCTGTGTAGGCGAATGTTTAGGTGCTCTGCACGTTCATCCACTCTAAGTAGTGGAGGAGAAAAAAAGTAGCATTTGTCATGATATGCGGTATTGTTATTTATATGTGAAGATGAATTTCATTATTATGCAAACGCCACGCTGATATTTTATTACAACCACCAGGGAACAATGACACAGGAAAACCAATTACAAATGGCAAAATTGCTACAACTACTCAATGAGTGGGAAATCCAACTACTAGTGCTCTTTAGCTTCACGTTACAGGTGTTCCTCTTCTTTGCTGGCGGCCTCCGACAGCGTACCACCAACAAGTTCATCAGACTTATAATTTGGATGGCTTATTTGGGAGCAGATTTGGTAGCTGTGTTCGCCCTAGGCTTCCTCTCTCGACATGAGGATACCACCACTGGAAAGGATACATTAATGGGAACCAATCAATTGGCTTTCTTTTGGGCACCTTTCCTCCTAGTTCATTTTGGCGGACAGGACACCATCACCGCTTTCGCCATTGAGGACAATAACCTTTGGTTGAGGCATTTGATGAATTTGGTGGTCCAAGCTACCCTAACCTTACATATCCTTTGGAAATCAACCAGTGGCCCCAACATGCAACTTATTGTTCCATGTATCCTTCTATTTGTTACTGGAACAATCAAGTATGGGGAGAGGACATGGGCCCTGTGGTGTGGGAGCCTTGGAAGCCTAAACACCACGGGAAATGATACATCTATAACGGAGCTCTATGTAGAGCGACCCATTGAAAGGGATGCTTGTTATTTTGACATAATCCGCAGGGCTCTATATTCAATACTAGGTGTCCGTGATGTCTTTGCTGACTTTGGAATCTACCACCGCGGTCTCATTCTTGGGATAGAAGAGCAAACAGTACATCCAGACATGTTGCCTAAGCTACTGGAGATTGAACTTAGCCTGATATACGATGATATCTACACAAAGGCCATGGTGATTCGGACAAGGGGTGGAATCATACTTCGGTGTATCTCACAGATATCCTTTGTAACCGCTTTTGTGCTCTTCTTTGTAAGCAACAAACAAAGGTATAATTCAGTTGACACTGCAATCACCTATACACTATTTATCGGAGGTTTTTCTCTTGAAGTTTGTGCAATATTTATCACCGTGATGTCACCTTGGATTTGGGCGTGGCTGAAGCATCGAGAGGGCAATGGGCTGTCTAGGTTTCTTCTCTCCATTAATGTTAGGTGGCACAGAAAAAGGCAGTTGTGGTCAGATTCCATGGGTCAGTACAGTGTGCTAAACTCTCTGGGACAGATCGACCAGTTGCAATCAGGTTTGTGGAAACGACGTGTTATGGCTGCGATCAGTAAGGTGGTAAATCTAGTTTGTGGAAGAAAGCAAAAGCTCTGGATCAGTAAGCTGTTGGACACCAAGTTCGTCGATGCTGATAAGGAGATCATGGGGTGCATCGTCCAGTGGGTTGTTCAGTACCGTTCAGCCGAGCCATTCTCAACTGCTGGTCCGGTATGGGAAATGATATTATCGCAGCCGTCCTGTGGTTTTGCAGAAATCATTGTCGGCTTGCATAGGTACACAGAGTTACTTTTGAGTAGGTATTTTTTCACTTCCGATGTTTCGGCCCGCGTGTGTCGGAAGATATCCAACTACATGATTTACCTTTTGGTCACACACCCTGAAATGTTGCCGGTAAAAAAAAACCAGCTGCCATTATTGCTTTATCCATCTGTGAATGCGGGGAGCAGCGGTGGCAGGGACGACGTCATCCAGCGTCGCGCAACTGTCATATTGGATGATCTGGGTTTAACAGGGGCCATAGGGCCCTTTCCGGAGTGCACAGAAGCACATCTGCTGGAGATCCAAGAGACGTGGATAGGGCTCCTCATCTACGTGGCCGGCAAGTCGCGGCCGGAGGCGCACGCGGCGCAGCTGGCCAAAGGAGGGGAGCTCCTCACCTTCGTGTGGCTGCTCATGGCCCACCATCTGCTTGGGGATGTCGCCGACAGGATCGAGCTTGCTGATATCTTTCATGTGGAGGGAGAAGCGAGCCGTCCTGTGGGTTCGCCGCTATATGACGTGAGAATTGATTAACTGCGTGCCTAATTATAGTAATCCCTGACTACTTGTTATCACGAGTATACAAACTATGATACATACTTCCGTACTATTAAGTTGTTCTACTATGATATAGCGCAGCCTGTTCTTGATATGTACCTGCCATCGTTATTGTAACAAGCAGTATGAATAAATTCGATGCACACATGCACATTCTCCGTGTAATAATTCTCTGCAAACTTGCTTCATATATACAGCTCCCCATTTCGACTATTTGGTTTTTTTACTTTTAAACTAGCAAGGTGTCTCATGCACTTGCGTGAGCATCATCCTTAAAGCATGTTTAAATGGCTTGACAATATATATGTGATTTTGTTTTTTTGGAAAACAGATGGTTGCAAAACTCCATTTGTGATATTTTGCCTTGTTTTATATGAATCTTTTTTCAGAATTGCTGCATTGCTTACCGCACCAGAATCATGTTTCTTCTTTTAATCGCACATGAATGTCTATGCATATACACATGAGTTACCCGTGAACAATTATAAATGATGAGCTTACGGAAAACTACCTACAAAATTCTATTGTTCCAACCTCCGGACATGAAGTAGGAACAAAATGAAACTAGAACCAAGAGCAGCATTGTAACCAAAGCGAACACTATCGCTGTATTAGAGTCAACTTGTAAGCTTTGCCTTAAGACTCTGAAATGGTGTATAGCACAGCTTAGCTGCACCGGTCTTGAACAACATTCTGAAGCAAGCCAGCCTTACAAAACCGTTTCTTTGTTGTCATCGAATCACAACAGCATGTCAACTCTGTATAAAGATACACCCTAAGGGAAGAACTTATTTGAACCAGAAAAAATTAAACTAATGTCAGTAATGTAGTACAGATTCATATATCTATATATCACAAACACAGGGGCTCACCACTTCGCAAGCGATTTCCTTGCGTATGCTACATCATGCAAACATTACCAAGCGCTTATCATCAGAAATCACTGCGCATACTTCGAATGCTTGGGCATATGTTAGTTCCTCGATTCAAGTGGAAGTGTTATAAAAATAGTCATCGAACCCGACGTATCCAAGCACAGGCTGAGTTAATCAAATGTCTCATGAACGTGCATTCTGGCAGCACTAGAGTGCAGTTTTCAGATAAGCATCTTTCAATCATGCATTAGAACTGCAGGGTAATATATGATTCCTTTAGACAAGTTTGATGAAGAATCAAACTACAAAAACTTAGTAGACCAAAATCAATAAAACTATAATTCAGTGGCCAAATTCCCTCTTGAATATGAACAAGGCAAATGATGATGTAAAATTTTCCAACAAATTAGTTTTTGACGTTTTGAATTGAACGTGTGTATTGGAATTAAACAATAAATTCAAGATAAATTTATATTACGAGTTGAAATGATAAATATTTCTTGTTTCATTTATGTTTATTTTTTCTGAATAATAATTTAAAAAATTGATTGTTGAATTTTCTTTCTTATATATTTTGTTAAACTATGGTACGTACTTGATGGAAAAATCACAAGATACTTGTTATGACAATTTTTTTTTTGTTGAACAAACAAACGTGATGCTGTGTTGGCGAATGTTTAGGTGCTCTGCGCGTTCATCCACCCTAAGTAGTGGAGGAGAAAAAAAAAGTAGCCTTTGTCATGATATACAGTATTGTTATTTATATGCAAAGATGAATTTCAAACGCCACGCTGATATTTTATTACAATCACCAGGGAACAACGATGCAGGAAAATCAATTACAAATGGCAAAATTGCTGTAACTATTCAACGATGTGTCATGGCTGCAATCAGAAAGGTGGTGAATCTAGTTTGTGGAAGAAAGCAAAAGCTCTGGATCAGTAAGCTGTTGGGCACCAAGTTCGTCGAGGCAGATAAGAAGATCATGGGATGCGTCGTCCGGAGGGTTGTTCAGTACATGTTATACCTTTTGGCCACACACCCTGAAATGTTGCCGATCAAAAAAAAGCCAGCTGCCATTCTTGCTTGAAGCATATTGGGAGACGGACAACGTCATCCAGCGTGACGCAGCTGCGGTATGGGATGATGCACTGGGTTTCACAGGGCCCTTTCCGGAGATCTGCACAGAAGCACATCTGTTGGAGATCCAAGAGGCGTGGATAGTGCTCCTCATCTACGCGGCTGGCAAGTCGCAGCCGGAGGCGCACACGGCGCAGCTGGCCAGAGGAGGTGAGCTCCTCACCGTCGTGTGGCTGCTCATGGCCCACCAATTGCTTGGAGTTGCCGGCCACAGGATGGAGCTTGAATGGAACAAGTCAACCATGTATGCAGGGACACAGAGGCACGGGTGACTTGTGCCATCATTATTGTAATAGGTAGTATCAATAAATTCGATGCACGTATGCAGATTCTCCGTGTAATAATTCTTTGCAAACTTGCTACATATATACAGCTCCTCAATTCGACTATTTGTTTTTAATTTTAAACTAGCAATTATTAACTACTTCCTACATATCTTTACTGCTTAAAAACAACTAGTGGTGGTGGTAATGATCCTTTGTTCCCCTCATCTCACAATACTCTTGGCGCCAGCATTTGGGTCCTTTATGAACCGTGCCTCTCGCACTCGCTCCTAATCCCAACCCATCGCCAAAAAACTTGCCACCCCTCCTCCCAAATCTATACTTTAGTTATATTTGTAAGTAAAACATTTTAGGTCCCTAGTTCTAGAATTAAATTTCAATTCCAAATTTCTGTTTTAAAATTATTTTCTATACAAATACTATTTGTAGACACTGAGAAATTCAAAATTCCCATGTCAATCGAGAAGAGAAAAACATCTAGTCATTCACCTTGTGGGACTGAGTAATGACAAATTTTATTTTCATTTTTGGAACTATTTTCCAAATTAAAATAAGAAATTCACCTTGTCCGCCTCCTCCTCCTGATTCTCCTACTCCACCATCACCCCAAACATCCGCCCCTTCCCAACTACGAGGGGAAGGCTCCAGCATCCAAGATGGGAGAGAAGGCAAGTGGGGCGCCGCTGGACGAGGGGGCGAGGAGAGGAGAGCCACAGAGCGTGGCTAGTTCTGCGGCTGCGTATTCTCGCCAGCCCTCGTCCTGCTTCTGAAGGACACCGACCAGTGGAGGAAGCGTCGGACGCACGAGAGGATCTTCCGCTGGGCGAAGGGGGGAGGGGAGGGGAGCCACCGAGCGTTGTTGGTTCTGCGGCTGTGTATTCTTGCCCGCCCACGTCCTGCTTTCGAAGGACGCTAACCTGCGAAGGAAGCACCAGACGTGCGGGAGGATCTCCTACGGTGCGTTCTTATAGCCTACTTTGCTTCATCCCTCCTAGATTTTTTTTTTACTGAAGAAAATCCTCCCAGATTCGACAAGAGGTATGAATCTCTCTCTCTCTCTCTCTCTCTCTCGCATTTTCCTGCTCCCTTGGGAGTTAATTGGTACAGGGAAAGGAAAATTTATTTGCATGATTTGTCGGGAGTTTAGATTTTGGTTGATCACGTTTCAGCTTAATTTGTGTACTTGTTGCTCTATATTCGAGTTTCATGGGGGTGAATTTTCCAAGTTTACAAAATTTAGACTATTGATATCTGTCATCGATACGAGATTGAACAGTAAACTTGTGGCACCCCTGGTCAGACGCATCGACCGCCAAGGGTGCGAATGGGACATCAACGAGAATCAAACACCACAATCCATCCTCATCTATTGCATATGTGTCGGAGTTGTTACAAAATAGCCTCACCTATCCCATTTACATGGAGCCTATTTATAGAGTGGCAGGGGTAAGCATACGAAGTAACATTGTTACCCTTAGTACCTAGTTCATACCGGGGGTACTTTCGTCCGTTTCACCAAGTGGGTCCCGCCACCTTCAAGTGGGTCTGCCGTTATGTCGCACCTCGACGAGGTTGGCCCCCGGACCTTGCTCGAAGTGGGTTCGTCGATGTGTCGTACATCGGCAAGGTTGGTCCCCGGACCTCGTTCGGAGTGGGTTCATCGATGTGTTGTACCTCAACGAGGTTGGTCCCCGGACCCCGTCCGGGGTTGCTCCCTAGACCTCGCCCGGAGCTGGTTCGCTGATGTGTCGTACCTCGACGAGTTTGGCCCCAGACCGCGTCCAAGGTTGGTCTCCAAACCTCGCCTAGAGTGGGTTTGCCAATGTGTCGTACCCCAACGAGGTTGGCCCCCAGACCCCATCCGGGGTTGGTCCTCGGACCTTGTCTGAAGTGGGTTCACCGATGTGTCATACCTTGGCGAGGTTGGCCCCTAGACCCTGTCTGGGGTTGGTCCCCGGACCTCGTCTGGGGTTGATCCGTCCGAACTTCATGACTTCGTGGGGTTATCGTCGGCTCGAGGTAGCGCGAGGACCCTCCTCCCAATAATATCCAACCGTTGTCATTATTGTTGCCTACACGGTGCTCGACTAAATGCCTAGTACAAGTTTTAAGGAGTAGATCGAGGCTCTCTGCCATGATTTGGTTGGATCGATGTTCTTCAGAACTTGATTAGATTTTCTGTGAATTTCTTCATCCTTTCCTGAGGAGTTCACTTCAAACTCTAGGAAAGCTCATGCAGTGTTTTTCTCAATTCTCATGAAAAAGTTACACAATGGTTCTCAATTCTCACGCAAAAGTTACATAATGGGCACGCCTACATTCATATTACTATTTTAGTTATTTAGGAATTTTACTTTCGAATTCGTATGGAAATCAAATGTAGATTTTCGAGAATTATTGTGGTTGTCTCACAGACCCCACACATTTTATTTATAGTCTATGAATACAATCCAACTCCAATACAACTTCTTAATTAAACTCTAACACAAACTCAACAACACTCCTCAAGATGGGCCGAAGATATCAATTATGCACATCTTGTTACATATTGTAGTACCTTCACTAGGACCTAACCCTTTAGTGAACCAGTCAGCCAATTGTTCACCAGATTTGATATACTCCGACTTCAGTAGCCTGCCATCAAGTTTCTTCTTGATGAAAAACCTATCAATCTTAACGTGCTTGGTATGATCATGTTGTAATGGATTGTTAGCAATGTTGATTGCAGATTTATTGTCACAATGCAACACCAAAATATTATTCCTCCATAATCAAAGCTCAGACAATAAACCCTTCATCCATATCATTTCACTCACACTTAATGCCATTGCTCTATACTCTGCCTTTGCAGTAGATTGAGCCATAACCTTCTACTTCTTGCTTCTCCATGAAAAAAGGTTACCTCCTACAAAGATGCAATATCCAGAGGTAGACCTCCTATTATCCACACTGTTCGCTCAATCAGCATCGCAATACCATTCTACAGTCAGGTGTTGATTCTTCCTGAACCAAAGGCATTTCCCAGGGCTACTCTTCAAATACCGTAGGATTCGATAGATAGACAACATCCATGTGCCCTGTTCTAAGATCATGCATATATGACTAACCACACTCATTGTATATGAAATATCAGGCCTTTTATGGCACAAATAGATGAGACGTCCAACAAGCCTTTGGTAAGCTTTCTTGTCATCTGGATCTCTCGACTTAACACATAGCTTGTAATTCCTATCAATAGATGAAGCAATAGGGCGATATCCAAGCATACTTGTTTCTGCCAATATATCAAGGACATACTTGCTCTGAGAGAGAATTATTGTAACATTCCAAACAATCATTTATGTTTTAAATGTAATTTGTGAGGATAAATTAAAACATTTGTTGCCTCATGAAGTCATTTGAAATTTTCTAGAATTGTCCCCTAATAATTCTTATTTTTCAAAGAACCATGTTAATTTGGACGAAAATCGTTGTCATGAAAAACTTTCAAACCAAATCTTGTGATCATCCTCTGGGAATATTTTTCCTATCATCTGGATCATCCTAGTTACCTCTCTGAAAAATCTCATGATATTTAGATTTTATTTGCTATTTCAAAAGAGCAAGTCAAACCAATTTAAATTCTGGTCAAACCTCTAGGGCAGCAGCTTGTGAATTTTCTAGGGAGCAATGCAGTGCATAAAAATCTCTGGAAAAATTAAACAAGGTTTTTATCTATCCCAGTAAGTTCCCATAAAAATTTCAGAATTTTTGGAGCTTCGGAGCTACCTCTAAAAAATCCCTAATCTCTCAGCCTTTTAAAAACCAAAATCTGGAATCACTGTTCCTCGGGCTCGAACCCGAGCCCGACTCGAGTCCGACCGCACCACTTGACTCAGCCTGATCAACTAACTACACCGACCGCACCCAACCCTTCAACGCCGTTGGATTAGAATCGTGCGGCTCGCACCAGTTGGAGCAATCGGACTCTCCGACGGCTTCTTCAAATCTGAGTCGTCCCTTCAAGATCGAACGACCCTCGTGGGTTCACTTAAAATCTGAAGCGTGCGCGCCGTTTGTTTCGCTGACAAGGTGGGCCAGCGCTGTCAGCCCCTTCTTCTTCCTCGGGCAGGCGCGAGCAGAGCTCGAGCGCCACGCGCCCGCGCCGCTCTGAGCCGCTCCGTCACCTCCGTGACCGCACCGCCCACTCCGACCACTCCTGGAGCTTCGCTAACGCCGCCTTCATTCTCGCCGTTGGAGCCCTTTTCTCGCTCTCTCCCGCTTGAGCTCACTTCTCCTCGGCCGCTGAGGAGGAGGAAGCTAGCTCTTGTGAAGCTCTCGGGTAAGCTTCCTCCGCGTGGTTCCTCACTGTTCTGTGATCTCCACCGTCTCCATTTTTGCTAACATGAGTCATTGTCTTCGCTTGTAGCTCTGGGTCCAGTGTGGTGTCTTCTTCACCTCGGCACGCCTCGTGGAGCTCGATCGCGCCACTGTTGTCTCCGGTGAGCCTATCTCTCTCCTAGGTGCGCAAAGACACGTTCTAGGACACTAGGAAGTTTTCCCCTCCATTAATTTTAGCTTTCGTTCGCAGGGACCATCGAATCTTGGATTTCCTCCATTGTCGGCCGCAAGCTTCCTTTCTTCCTCATCTCCGGTGTGGTAAGCCACCCACAATTCCTTGCTTTAACACCTTATTTAGGTCTCTCTTGAGCTCTCTTGACCTCTCTTTCCTCCTCTTAGCCCGAGTCATCGATCCTCGGGAACCTTGTCGCCATTGTCACCTTCTTCGTCGCGGCCGACTCCGCAACCTTCCACCTCCGGTCATCGTGGTGAGTTCACCGAACCTATCTAGTGCTTGTGCGCTGCGCCGCTTGCCGCGCGCCTTTTCCGCGATGTACCATGATAGCCGTAGCCTCCCCTCCGCCCCTCGCCGTCGCGCCGCCGCTACAGGCCACCGTAGAGGTCGCCGTCGGTGCCAGTAGAAGCGCACGGCTATTGCTCTCCCAGCCCTACCCTTGGTTTGCGTGGCCATGGACCACCGCGCCGGCACGCCGCCGTGCAAGCGACCGGAGCGGGAGCTCCGTTGTCGGGCAGCCGACAGCCACTGTAGCCCGTTATTAGGCGTTAAACCGCATGATTAGCATTTAATGCCTGGATCTTTGTCGGAAAACACGATTAATGCGTTATTAGTTGACCTGTAGTGTATGACATGTGGGCCTCCAAGAATTAAGGGGTTTAGTTCTTGAGCTGTGCACCGGTGGACCAATCCACGTGGTCCGGTCCACGCACTATTTTGTAGACCTAGTCTATGACAGTAGGGTCCCACATGTCAGTGCGTAATTAAAATCTGAGATTTAATTGGAAAATGGCACTGTGCACTGGACCCCGCTTGTCAGTGTGTATGGCTAGGTTGAGTATCGGTGTAAAAAGTATTAATGTTCATATAATTTTCAAAATGCTTTATTTGTGTACTGTTAATTGGATGAACTTCTAAAATGCATAACTAATTCATTTTAGCTCCAAAATTGATGATTCAAATTTTATTAGTTTCTATTTTAAATGTACTTTAATACAAAAATGGATTGAACCATGTTTCTGCTCCAGAAAATGTTTATTAATAAAATAACTTTAGGTTAGATTTATTTTGCACTAAAAGTCGCTTTAACTTCAAAATTGCATAAGTATTTCTCTGTAGCTCCAAATTGAGTGAATCCAATTTTGTTGGCTTCCTCTAATAATGAACTTGCTTATAAAATTAGTTTTAGGCATGTTACTGATGTAAAGGATTTACTAATACAATTAACTTATGCTCATTTCATGTCTTTGAAAATTCTTAGAAAATGCATTATAGCTCCAAATGAGTTGAATCCAATTGGGTTGTTCATCTTATGAGGTGCTTGATTTACTGTGAAAATTTCAGCCTCACCACCTTTCTAGAAAATATTGCCAAACAATTTAATTATGAGGAATAGTAACTTTTTGCATTTTTCTAGCTGAGCAGAATTGTTTTGCTTGTAACTTTTGCTCAGAGTGACCAAATGAATTGATTCTTGTTTCTAAATTCATTATAAATCATGTTCTTGCTGCTGTAAAATTTTCAGAGCATTTGGAGAAAGTTGATTTTTGAGCTTTTTCGGTATTCTTCGTTCTTATCGATTTCGATTCGCTTTTCGTTAGGTGCCGATGAGTGTATCGATCTTGAGAGTGAGCCTCTGCAGCAATCTGAGCAAGTCCAGCAAGGCAAGCAGTTTGATCATGTTAATCCCAGTATTTTAAATTCTAATATATTGTTTTCAACTCGTATGTATGCATTGCTATTTTGTGTTAAATTGGTTAGTTATTCCTTTAGATGCATAACCTGTTGGTAAATGATGTTCCTCTACTACCTGAGACTAGGTTATTTGCTGTGATTTAAGTCCGTTGGATGAGCTTTTGTCACTTAGTAGGTTTCGGGTCTGAATTGCTTAGCCATGCTTAGTTTTCGGTAGAAATGGGCGATCATCGACTTAGTCGATGATTTTGATCACACAAATATTGATAGTATTCCATTATGTCCAGCCATTGTGACTTTTTAATTTGCAACTCAAAAACTGAAAATAAAAATTAAATCCTGACTTGGGCACAATGGTATGTTGGTGTGATCTGTTGGGTGTGATTTGGATTGGTGCATAAGTCCCTAAGGACCGAGTTACTTGTGTCACTAAGCCAAGCGCGTATTGCGTGCTAACCACACGGGAGGGATATGGGACCTCTCTTGGCTAAGTACTTTGGGAGGCATTAATTGATGAGTCGCTGGTGGTAGTTGTTAGTGTATGTTTGGATTGAGAGGGGTGGAGATTCCGGGTAGGTTCTCCATACCCAGGACGCCCGCAGTTGCTTCGGCTGGGCCGGTGTTCCGACTCAACGTGTCGGTCCTTGTGATTTATGTCGCCGGCAGATCACTAAGGGTTAACCCCCATACGTGCGACTCTTAATTAGTGCGATCCACTGGAAATGTCTCGTTAGACTTCACGTGCTGCGTACAAAGGAAGTATGTTAACCGTGGCTGGTGGAAAGGCAGTCTATCGTGTGGGTACATTGGTACACCCCTGCAGGGTTTTTGATCTATTCGAGTAGCCTCGTCCTAGGTTATGGACATGCTTGGTAAGGTCGTGCAAGAACTAGACTACAACCTTTTAAAAACTTAAAACTTGATATGGGTGGCATGAATGGGTAATTCATGCTATTGTTGTGGTGACTATCGGGATAGTCGCTTCCAGGCTGTTGTTCTATTTATTATTATGCTACCTGCTGTTATTTCAACAATTAAAAATGAACTGCAAACTTGCTCTTTTAAATGTATTACGTTATTGCAAATAAAATTTGCTTTGCGCTAAAATAAGACATATGGCCTCCACCAAATGAGCTTGCATGTAGCATATGAATAGGTCTGCTATTCCACACGTCAGTCTTGCGAGTACAATTTTGTACTCATTTGCTTTGCTTAATATTATTTGATGCAGAGGAAGAAGGTGAGCCCCAAGGGCCTCACTTTTGCGAGTTATGCTGTGGAGGGGTTTGGGACGACTAGTTTGGCGGACCGATTGGTTGCCTTGTGGGTAAAGGTACGCCGGTTGGCTTTTGTTTATCGCCATCTTATGGCCCTTTTGTTTCCGCTGCTTATTTAGTCTTTAACTTGTTATTTGGCCGGTCGGCCCTCTTTTGTAATAACTTTTATTGTATGGCTACTGTTTAGTATTGAGTTGTTGGATTCTATGTCTTGTATGGGATTGATGCATGATTTTGTGAAAAGAGGTGTGTATACTGTATTTCTGGGAAGTATACATATCTCGAGGCTTAGTTTATTTGATTTGTGATGCTAGGACCATTGGAGGGTTAAGCGTTACAAGCCAAATAAACTGGGGTCCTCACAATTATACCCTTTGAAGAATGGGAAATCTCAATCCCAAGAAAGTATACCTCTCATGGTCTTTTCTTCAAGGACTTGATTTCCTCGGTATAATCTCCAGTGATCACAATATCATCAAAATAGACTGTCAATATGGTGATATGTGATGCCCATACCACACATTGCACACCTGAATCGATCAAACCACGCCCTTGGAGACTGCTTCAGACCGTATAAAGACCTCTTGATTTTACACACCTTCCCAGCAGTCTGTTTATTCTCAAAGCCTAGAGAAATCTCCATGTATACATCCTCTTGTAAATCACCATGTAGAAAAGCATTCTTTACATCCAACTGATGTAGGGACCATCTTAAGTTAGTTGCATAGGAGAACATTCTTATTGTGCTCATCTTCGCCATTGGTGCAAAGGTCTTAACATAGTCTATCACATATGTTTGACTATAAACTTTTGCAACCAACTATACCTTGTATCTTTCTATATTGCTTTTAGGGGTTTGCTTAATCGTAAAGACTCATTTGCATCATACTGCTCTCTTTCCCACTAGAAGTGGAACAAGATCCCATGGCTTGCTATTCTGAAGTGTACTAAGCTCCTTCTACTTAGGATCCTGCTTAGGAGCTCACCAATCCTTTGGAATGGGCACTGTCTGAAGAGATGCAATGAATGCTTTGTATGCAGGTGAGATAGGAGAATATGAGATAAAATTTGCAATGTCATGCTCAAAGCCATATCAGACTAGAGGCTTTCCAACATTAGTTTTAGTTTTCCTACATTGCGTAAGTGGTAACTCTAGATGGGAGTGATTAGAATGAACGTTACCACACGCCCAAAGGGGAGGCAAGGAACTTGATGGAGAGAGACCCGATGAGGGATTTGGGACTGGATCAATTGGCAATGCCAGCTCTTTTGGCTGTGACTATTTAGGTTGTGGTTGTTTTGGTTGCGCCTCTGCCAGCTCTGCTGGTCGCTCAGGTGCTGACTGCTTGTCCCTCTGCTTCTCCCCTGTTTCCCAAAGCGCATTCGCTGATAAACCTTCAATCCTTTTGGGGCTATCACATCTCTCGCATATTCCATTAGGCTCGGGTATGGAATTGTCCCCATAATGACTTCTTCTCGTTAACTATCACTCTCCTTATTCTCCCCATCTCGACTATCACCCTTAGTGATAGGAGAGAACTCCTCCAAAAAATGACCAAGAATACCTCCACTTGTGTAATACGTCTCAAAACTCCCATAATGTCACAACTATACTCACGAATAACCTCCGCTCAATTGGGTTCCAGCATCTATAGCCCTTTTGACTCGATGACTAACCTATAAAGATACACTTCAATACATGCGGATCCAACTTGTCAAATGTTGGTTAGTGATCCCGTACAAAGTACACACGTCCAAACACCTTGGAAGGCACTTTGAACTCCTACTGACCCAAAAGAAGTTCCGCTGAAGACTTCATCCTGAGTATTCGAGATGACATGTGATTGATGAGATATGCTGCTGTCATCACTGCTTCGTTCCACAATCTATTTCGCACATTTATCTAAAACATGAGTGAACGTGCAACCTTCAACAAATATCAATTCTACCTTTCAGCCACTCCATTCTGAGGTGGGGTTCCTAGACAAGTGGTTTGATGAAGTATCCCTTCCTCTGAGAGATATATTGTAAACTTCTTGTTAACATACTCAGTTCCATTATCTATTTGAAGAATCCAAACCTTTGCATCAAACTGAGTAACAACCATCCTATAAAAGTCCTGAAAACACCAAGGAGATCGCTCTTGTGCTTCATCATATAAATCCAAGTCATATGAGTATAAGCTGAGAGGTTCTATCAACTGTTTGGACAATTCTCTCTCTGTTTTTTTAATCTCTTCGACTGGTAGGATCTGTAGAGTGCACATCATCTATTGCTTTATCCCAGCTTATGGTCATACAAGTATAAGCTAGTAGGATCTATAGAGTGCACACCATCTATTGCTTTATCCTCCGTGAACTATCCAAAATAGTTGATGTTTTTTTAATCTCTGTTTGGACAGAAAGGAGGGAATCCTCTTCCCAGTTCACTCTCTGTTTTTTAATCTCTTCGATTTCTACCTCCACCGATGGTTTCCTTTTTTTCTTTCTTCCTCCATAGCTCTTCTTCCTCCTTCCTCCACCGAAGGCTCCTCGGCGAGAGCAGCAATCTGAGAAGATGGTTGACGACGGTGACAGCTTCGCTTCTTCCTCCTCGTCAGCTCTCCCCTCTCCTTCTCCTCTGTGAGAGTAGCAACCCGAGAGAGTCTGCTTCCCAAGATCCGACGGCGGCCCGGGCGTCCGAGTGCCAAATCTGGCCGGATCCACTCCCTAGCCACAGTCCGAGCTCATGAGGCGACACGGTGACGGCTCGCAAGAGGCGGAGGCGACAAGGATGAAAGACAACGGCGGCGGCGGCTGAGGTAAGTGAGGGTAGGGTTAGGTTTAGGGTTCGGTGGTGGTGGATAAGAACGGGATGGCTGTGATACCATGTAGATTTTAGGGAATTATTGTGGCTGTCCCACATCACCCCACACCCTTTATTTACTGTCTAAGAATACAATCCAACTCTAATACAACATCTTAATTAAACTCTTAGCACAAACACACCAACATCAAATTGTAAATTTTATGTTACTTTTCTATTCTAAATTTTAATTATTTTTTGTTGGAAAGGTTTAACACAAACTTACCAACATCCATTCAGATCGATCAAGTTTCCGCTGGCAATTAATGGGCAAATCTCGGTCCGCTACTGGAAAGGTTTATATGGACTGAATTTTGACCGTGTCATTAATTATCCTCTTGCAGACATACACATAGGCAGGCACGGCCGTGCGTTGCGGAGGAGAAAATTCAGAAATATAATATGAGCACAGGGTTGTTTGTTTCTAATTAAGCATACGCACTAATTTTCTTCTTTAATGTCTCTATAGCTGTGACAACCAGTGTCCCGAAAACCGCCGGTAAACCGGGATTAAGCACATCACTGGATTTGTTAAAAACTTATTGCAGATGGACAGCCACAGTTCGTTCTATTCCGTCTTTAGCTCTCTGCTCTTTGCATCTCGTTACTCTTTGCTCTTCATGCAAGAAATGCATAATTGAAGCGACAACATCAGCCTAAACTGACAAGCCTCCCAACATGTCAGCCGTCCAACGGCTAGATCTCCCTCGGTCTCCGTGTTGCCAGGGTTGGCGGCCCATCTCCACTGATCCAAACATGACAACGATACTGGACATCCCATGCCTTCTCAAGTAGGGGTGGTAGATTACATGACATTGCTGCAAATAGAGAACAACTCATAATTAGCGAATTCAATTAGCCGGTAGATTACATGCTATTGCTGCAAATGGATTGCATGACAAATTAACAGTAATTATGCATGTAACAGTTGTGACTAATATAATGTACGTGCATTATTAAGTACTTAACACTAAAAATTGCAATAACAAAAGTATTAAATATCGCGGGCGAGCGAACGAATGATCGGAATTTGTTTAGCTAATCTAACCGAAATGAGAGCTTTGGATCATGAAAAAAAAAATCCACGCATTCGCTTAAATAGGTAATAAACATAGACAACGAATGACTCGACGACAACGTGACGAAAAGGAGGGGAAAACAAAAACCGAAGAAGCCGAAACGGCTTTTGGCGCGCACAACACCAACCTGTCGCGCCTGGGGCCGAGGGCAGGAGGTCTGTCGCGTCCATCGCCGGGGGCAGGTGGCCTGCTGCTGCTGGGACCGGGGGCAGGTCCCTACCGCGCCCGGGGCCGGGGGTAGGTGGCCTATCGCGCCCGGGGTCGGGGTAGGTGCACTGTACAGAGACCAAATTTACGAATTATAGTGGAACAGGGTTAGTTTTGTAAAAAAAATAAAGAAGAGGAGGCCAGAAATGCTAAAATTTCAGCTAAAGCAGACGAGGCAGGCAAGCAGAGACATGATGGCTGTACAGAAACTTTGGTGCTTCAAGGATAGTTCTAGCTTTAGTCTAATTCCAGAGAAATTAGATGATGCTCAAGTATTGTTTACACTAGCATGTAGCACTTGCCGGTAGTGGTAGATGAGGTGATGAACGGCACGGCGCCGTTCGTGTGGGCAAATCAGGAGGTGCCTGAATCCGAGATGCTTAAAAATTCCTTCAGGAAAAATCTTGGATGTTTTTCTTTGGTGGGTCATGCTATACTTCACACGGAACCCTTCAGTCCATTCAAGCAATTGCTCAAGTGGTTGGTTGATTGACTCGTCCATTGACAAAGACTTGGACTTTGTCTCTCTTCTAGATGCAAACTAGTATAAAATGTTGTTTACTTTTTTTTTCAGACCAGCAAATCTAATTCTGAGCAGTTTTTATTTTTTAATCTTTTTTTTTAAATATTTTAAAGATAACTTCTTCTTAACTTTATTTCTAATTCTAACCCCTTTAGCCACGCTACCACGCGTAGCGTGGCAAAAGTACGTTGTCACGCCACGGATCTTGGCGTGGCAAATGAGTGTTGTCACGCCACTCCTTTTGGCGTGACAAGACTTAGCCCGAACACGGATGCGTGTTGACTCGGAGGGTTATCTGGCAGGTTTGATCACGCCGTGGTAGGTGACGTGACAGTACAGTTTGGTCACGTCATGGGTTATGACGTGACTAAAGGGGTTAGAATTGGAAATAAAGTTAAGAGGATACTATCTTTAAAATATTTTTTAAAAAAGGATTAAAAAAAATAAAAACTGCTCTCTAATTCTGCGTGTATATCGGCAAATTAAATTTAAGAATTCATTCTCCCACACCTTCAAAAGTTTTTACAGATGTCATTGAAATGCATGCGGAATGTCACAATACTACACGGCGCCTATTGTTTCAGTCAAAAGTTCATAATGGTGGTAACTACAAATTAGACAGTAGAAAAAAAAGGACTCCTGAGTTTCCGCAATGCGAAGGGGACGAACCTCCAAGGTCCTTAAAAATAGAGAAACGTTGTACTGATAGAGTAAATATGCCTTTTTTTTCACAATAATCCACTCTCTTACAGAGAGAGAACGAAAGATTATTTATAGGGAGTAACTAGCAGCCGTACGTCCGATTTAGGACAAAAGATCGAACGCCCGGTTCCCAATCGGAATGTGGCTCAAGACGGTGCGTAACTCGGACGTGAAAATTGGCACCGACAGCAGGTGAGACGACACTGATCAAGCTACTACGTCACAAGTTTTAATGTGCGTGAGTGAGTGCACGTGTTGCACTAGATTGCATGTGTTGACGACGACAATTCCAGTCTTTCGTGTGGCCATATTTCTTTCAGATGAAAGCAAAAACATTAGCACTGCTACACGTGCTAATGTTATAAACTTTTGCGTGTTGTATACATGCGTACAAAATTAATGCATACAAAATTAATTTAACTGAGTGCGCGGTGTATATCAAGCTAGAACTGAACGTTGGAAAAAGCATAAGAAACTTGAAGAGCATCAATGCAACTTTCCCTGCTAGTACATTCACATGACCAGTAGTTGTTGATGTTAAGTTTGACAATTCATTTACCAATTTCTTCACAGATGAAGTTTTGAAATCAGTTTCTTTGGGTGAAGATGACGATAACGAGGGGAGATAAGACGCATGGAGCAACACCCACCACACAAAAAGGGTAGAAGTATGCTGCTGCATGCAACATCTCACGGACACGGTTGCAACATCCCTCGGACACGGTTGTAACATTCCCGGACAACGGTTGCAACATCTTAGGACAAGAGTTGCAACATCCTAGGATAAGAGTTGCAACATCCCCAGACACCGATTCCAACATCCCCGGACACTAGTTGCAACAACCCCGGACAATAGTTGCAACATACTAGGACAACGGTTGCAACATCTCCGAACAACGGTTGCAACATCTCCGGACAACGGTTGCAACATCCTAGGACAACGGTTGCAACATCCCCGGACAACGATTGTAATATCTCCGTACAACGGTTGCAACATCACAAATAAAAAACAAAGCATATAGAAAAACGTGTTGAAAAAAATTACAACATCGCTATGAACCTTATACAATATTTTTTTTCTATAGATGCAATATTTTAAAATTACCATCGAGTACAATCCAATGCCTGTAAAGAACTAGTTTCTCTCGGCCCGCAGTTCATCGGCCAGCTTAATTTGGGACGTTACCTGGACAACCAACGGGCTAGGCCCATTATGTCAAGAACCCTGAACCAAAAGGAGACCTCGGCAGATTCTATACGTGGACAAGAGTAGATGCGTACGGCGGTAGCCTTTGGTATACGACGTCCTCACTTAATCATTACCCTTATTTATAGTGTTAGATCAAGAGGTATGCGAGATTCCAATTGTACCTCTAAAAAGGACCCTATAACTATAGGGACTTCAAGGTCTTTGCATTCTCTTTGCGTAGGCTTGGTGCATGGTGGATTTTCATGAACCCAGTCCACCGTACCTTTATTCTTAGTCCACAGGTAGCCTTTACTCCCTTTGATCAATACGAGACGGACCTAGAGCGAAAGCTTCCTGGAACGAAGGCTTCTTGGACCCTTCACTCTATGGTGTGTTCATTCCTCCAAGATAGTCATGCTGGCCTTTCTGTACCATTCAACCAGGTCAAGGGGTGCCTTTGATTGTAGACTTCATTAGGTTGGTGGGTCGTCCCTACGACAATAAATTCATATCTTAGTCAAATTATGTCATTTTTCTCGCCTTAAAAGAGACAATGTCATTTTCTTAGCCTTAAATTTCTAAGGACAGATAAGCGAGGTTTCGAACAACAGATCGAGTTGTGCCAATTATTCCTTCCACACCATCAAACATAAACACTGTCGAGTTGTATCCACAGATCAATTCACTGAAAAAGTTTAAGTTGCTGACGAAAGATGGATCTCTCGCAGTTTGCTGGTCTCCGATATCAGGACAGACATCGTGTTCTGATGCAATGTTGGGCCAGATACTGGAGATTTTTCTTTCGCTTCGGGTACAAGTTTTTCTTTAAAGCATCCCAGGCTCATGTGTTCCCCACGAAGTCGCTAGTCTGCAAAACGTGTGGCAGTAGGAGGAAACGGCGTGGAAACTAACGCGAACGACGCCATGAAGTCGTCGAAGCACAACGCCACGCCGGAGCAGCCACGTCCATGTGCCTCGGTGACAGGCTCTCCAGGACCCCACCGCGGTCGCCCTCGAGCCCCTGCACCACCCGGCGCTTGCCGGGACGCGCCGCAGGCAACCGGTGCGTGCACAGCAGCGCGAGCTTCAGGAGCGTCTCGGCCTCGCCGGCTAAAGCGGAGGAGGCAGGCAAGCAGCGACACGGTGGCTGCACAGAAACTTTGGCTGCTTCTAGGATAGTCCTAGCTTAGTCTAATTTCTGAAATTTGATGATGCTCAAGTATTGTTTACACTAGCATGTGGCACTTGCCGGTAATGGTAAATGAGGTGATGAACGGCGAATTTTTGACGCAAATAGCATGTTTACGATGTGTTATTATGGAAGTAACGGCCATCGCAAAGAAATAGTAAAAATGAAGCCTCGTCCGCACGATTACGGACCGAACGCAATATCCACACAATACGTCGCCTCGTCCGCCCATGACCGATCGAACGTCTCCCTAGGCGCCTCGTCCAGTCCATCACCATGGCAACACATGCATCTAATTGAAGGCTTGAGTTTGCAAGAAATGAGGGTGATCAGTGGCCAAGTCGGGATGAAAATGGAGGGTAGGTTCAAAGTCTCAAATGGCTAAACTAATTTGAAACAAACATAGTTTTGTATTTTTGTACAACCAAATTTATACATGAATAAAAGCAAAGCAAAAAAAAAAAAAAAGAGAAATACAATAAAAGTACCTTGCTAATAGAAAGTGCATCAACAAAACATGTAAATATGGTTCTAGTAGGTAACAACTTGTATATTAAAATAAGAAAAATTAATGATACAATAGCAAATTGTGCTTAAATGATAATGAACATTCAAAATAAAATAACTATACTACTAAGACGCTAGCTTGGATCACGACTTTCACGAAGCAAATTCATTCTACAAGATTTCATGCATTGAAAGGATCTTATGATTCTATTATCATCAATGCATCTAAATATGGATCTAAATATTACGTAAAGTTTGTTTCTCCATTATTGCAAACCGACGAATAAATTACTAATTGAGTTTATACCAAAATACCACACTATATTCTAACAAATTGCTAATCGACTGATTGAAGAATAAGTTATAAGTATACGGTATACCACTGTACTAACAGAACAGAGGCTTCACTGTTCAGTCTTCAGTTCTCCGCGATAACAGTTCACAGATCGACAGTTCACTGTCTATAAAATCACAAATCCTCCACTCGGCCAGTGCCCAGTTCGGCTGTTGCCTGCCTCCCAAGTCCCCTTCCCTCACGCAGTCACTCTTCACGTGACAGAAAACTTTTCTTCCCTGTAAGTTTGTTTTCTCACGGGCATCGGTTTTAGGCGTGTACTAATATTGCTTGCATGATATTATTTATTTATGGGCCTGGCACATCATTATACATGTTCAGATATTTGATCTTCTCCATGCTGAGATTTGAAATGTTTCATGTGAAAATCTGGCATCAGTCCTGTAAATTTTTTGCATTTCAAACGGGCCCCTAAAATCTAGCATAAGCAATATTAGTGCTTATCTATTTATATCTATACCTACACTAATTATACATTGAGAAATTTAATGTTAATCGAAAAAAAAAACATGATCGTTCAACTTTTGTGTGGTTGAGTAACGACGGCTTAGATCTAAACTGATTCGTACGTGGTCCTACTATATTTCAAGCACCTTTTTTGAAGGACTATATATATTTGGAATTTTATTTTATTTTATTTATTTTTGTATTAAAATTCTCTTAGTTTCCATGCATTTAGCTATATTTGGAAGTAAAACACTCCAGCTCCCTAGTTCTGGAATTAAATTTTATTTCCGAATTTCTTTTTTTAGAACTATTTTATATACAAATACTATTTGTAGGCACTGAGAAATTCCCGTGTCAATCTAGAAAAGAAAAGATAAAACATCTAGTCATTCACCTTGTGGGACCGAGTAATGACAAATTTTATTTTCGTTTTTTTTAACTATTTTCCAAATTAAAAATACAGTTTTATATCTTTGGAACTAAAATTTTTATTCCGAATTTATATTTTTGGAGTTATTTTATGAGTTAAAATATTTATATTTCATGTCAATAATTTGGATATTATAGACTCCGTAGAAAATTTCACATTAACCGACAAAAAAGAAAAGGAAATATAATCGACAATATTTTGGGCCGAAGTTAAAAACAGCCTAGAGCTAAACTAATCCCTACATACTCTAATTATATCACAAGCATCTTCTTTTACAGATATGTATTCCAAGTTTTCTATTTTTAAAATTACTTTACACTCGTTTGAAATTCTCACATTAATCAACAAAGAAAATAATCTGATCATCAATCCGTTGGGCCTAAGTTATATATAATGGCCTAGAAACAAACAAATTTCTACTGACTCTAATTATATCACACACATATTTTTTTAGAGATATGCATTTCTATTTTTAAAATTATTTTACTCATTTGAAATATTGTAATGTTTCAAAAATATTATAAATTAAATGTTACAACATTTATGTTTTACATTTGTAATATGTTTTATCACTTTCAAGTTTTGAGATTTAATTTAAATTTGTGTTCTGTTATGTTTGAAAGTTTCATTTGATACAACATAAACCGAACATGATGATGTAAAATTTTTTAGCAAATTAGTTTTTGACCTTTTGAATTGAACGTGTGTTTTGGAATTAAACATTAAATTCGAGATAAATTTATATTACGAATTGAAATGATAAATATTTCTTGTTTCATTTATGTTTCTTTTTTCTTCTGAATAATAGTTTCAAAAATTGAACGTTGAATTTTCTTTCTTATATATTTTGTTAAACTCTGGTACTTGATGGAAAAATCACAAGATACTTCTCATGACATTTTTTTGTTGAACATACAAACGCGATGCTGTGTTGGTGAATGTTTAGGTGGTCTGCACATTCATCCATCACTCTAAGTTGTGTAGGAGAAAAAAAGTAGCCTTTGTCATGATATGCATTGTTGTTATTTATATATGAAGATGAATTTCATTATTATGCAAACACCACGCTGATATTTTATTACAACCACCAGGGAACAACGACGTAGGAAATCCAATTACAAATGGCAAAATTGCTACAACTATTCAATGAATGGGAAATCCAACTACTAGTGCTCTTTAGCTTCGCGTTACAGGTGTTCCTCTTCTTTACTGGCGGCGTCCGACGGCGTGCCACCAGTAAGTTCATCAGACTTGTAATTTGGATGGCTTATTTGGGAGCAGATTTTGTTGCTGTGTACGCCCTAGGATTCCTCTCTCGACATGAGGATGCCACCATGGGAAAGGATACATTAATGGGAACCCATCAATTGACTTTCTTTTGGGCACCTTTCCTCCTCATTCATCTGGGCGGACAGGACACCATCACTGCTTTTGCCATTGAGGACAATAACCTTTGGTTGAGGCATTTGTTGACTTTGGTGGTCCAAGCTACCCTAGCCTTATATATCTTTTGGAAATCAACCAGTGGCCTCAGCATGCAACTTATTGTTCCAAGTATCCTTCTATTTGTTACTGGAACAATCAAGTATGGGGAGAGGATATGGGCCCTATGGTGTGGGAGCTTTAGGAGCCTAAATCGCCTCGATTGCTACAATGCCCCTAACACGCCACCCGTTGAAAGGGATGTCCGTTATTCTGGCAAAATCTCCAGGGCTCTAGATTCTATACGATTTGTCCGTGATTTATTTGCTGACTTTGGACGCTACAAGTTCTGTCTCGATCCCAAGAGGGGAAAACAAACAGTACAACCAGACATATTGGAGATTGAACTTGGCCTGATGTACGATGATATCTACACAAAGGCCATGGTGATTCAGACAAGGGGTGGCGTCATACTTCGGTGTATCTCACAGATATCTTTTTTGGCCGCTTTTGTGCACTTCTTTGTAAGCAACAAACAAAGGTATAATTTTGTTGACATTGCAATCACCTATGCACTATTTGTCGGAGGTTTTTCTCTTGAAATTTGTGCAATATTTATTACTGTGATGTCACCTTGGACTTGTGCGTGGCTGAAGCGTCGAGAGCGCAGTGGGCTGTCCGGGTTTCTTCTCTCCATTAATATTGGGTGGCAGAGAAAAAGGCAGTTGTGGTCAAATTCCATGGGTCAGTACAGTTTGCTGAACTATATGGGACAGAACGACCAGCTACGATCATGTTTGTGGAAGCGACATGTCATGGCTGCGATCAGAAAGGTGGTGGATCTAGTTTGTGGAATAAAGCAAAAGTTTTGGATCAGTAAGCTGTTGGACACCAAGTTTGTCGAGGCGGATAAGGAGATCATGTCGTGCGTCGTTCAGACGGTTGATCAGTATCGTTCAGCTGAATCAAGTATGGGCCAGCAATTCCCAACTATTGGTCCGTTGCTGGAAATGATATTATCGCCGTGGCCCGGGGATTTTGCAAAAGTCATTGTCGGCTTGCACGCGTACACAGAGTTCGTTTTGAGTAGGAATTCTTGCACTTTCGATGTTTCGGCCCGCGTGTGCCAGAAGATATCCAACTACATGATCTACCTTTTGGTCACACACCCTGAAATGTTGCCGGTCAAAAAAAGCGAGCTGCAACGCTTGCTTTATGAATATTTGTCTGTAGGGAACCTCAGCAACAACAGTGGCAGGGACGACGTCATCCAGCTTCGAACAACTGAGATATTTGATAAACTGGGTTGTTCAACAAGGCCCTTTCCGGACATCTGCACAGAAGCACATCTATCGGAGATCAAAGAGGCGTGGATATGGCTCCTCATCTATGGGGCCGGCAAGTCGCGGCCGGAGGCACACGCGGCGCAGCTGGCCAGAGGAGGGGAGCTCCTCACCTTCGTGTGGCTGCTCATGGCCCACCATCTGCTTGGGGATGTCGGCGACAGGATCGAGCTTGCTGGTATCTTTCATCTGTGTGCCTAATTATAGTAACTAGTTACGTGTGCGCGCATTTGCGCGGGCGTTGTATAGCTATATGTTTGAATTGGGATATGAACAAAGAGTGAAAGAAGTATTTTGATAAGAGTGATAATTTGAAGATAAAAAATATAAATGTATAGGTAAGTTGACTGGGGCGCTGTAGGAAAAATTAAGAGGAAAGATGTTATTAACTCTTTGAAATTGTAGGAACATAATGACTTTTGTCAAGCATTTTCCTAAATAATCTATGAAAGTGATCTTCAATTTTCTGTCTTGTTTGCAGCACTGGAGTATCCTCCTCAAAAATGGTGATAGAGACCAGATGAACTGCTTTATGAGGGTGGTTGAAAATTGGTCTAAAGACTTTGTAATCGAAGTTAGCTTGTTTTCAAGTTTGTAACCGGTAGTTTCGGTTGTGTTTGGGGGCTGGCCTGATAATAGTTTATCTTGGATAGCTGGTGTTCCCAGCATATTTTGCTTATGTTGGTTTGTTTAGACTCTGTTATGTGGCTTTCTATCAAAAGCTGAAATTTCCACCCTTTTCAAAAAGAAGAAGAAGAATATATTGATAGAGAAATAAAGTGTTGTGTAATGTTTTAGTATCTATGTACTACGTAGCGGGGCTGCTGTAGCAGAGAAATAAAAGTGTTACATATTGTTCAGAAATAAAGACATGTTGAATATGGAACAACTTTTTGCACGGATATAATAGGTACGTAAGATTGTAGTAGTAAGAATACATATTGGTCTGATTCATTTGAATAGAAGTATAGAACACCGGCTATAATGTACTGTATAGTTTGAATCAAGCAGGAACAAAATAAGACCACTTATAAAAAGGCAACCTCTAGAAGTACAGAGTCTTTGCTGACTGATAGCATTTGTGTTATTAATTAGGCAAAAGTGAGCGTGTGTATTTTAGGCGCAAAGCGGGACGAAGTGTGTAGATTGTTTTGTACAAAACTATACACTGGCGAACATAATACATAGTTGGATTGTATTAACATAAAGTAGTAGTAGTACGATGGTAGAAAATTCTGTAGTTATCATTATGTACGGGCTGAAGCTCGTGGTAGACAACGAAACTGTACAGAAAAGTCAGTAAGACAAGGATAAGGCACGTAGTAAGCTCTGGAATGTATTATTTGTTTTTTTTTTTTTGGCATCATATAGAGAAGGTCAGATAGGAGGATCAAGTTATTTTGAACCATGTAAACTGGATGTAAATCTTGGAATATGTGTTGAAATATGGAGTAGTTATGTAATAATAAGACCAATAGTACCTTGGATTAGCAGCTCTGCACAGGCAGGAGGAACATCTGTATGATCCAGCATCTGGAACTGTTTTTTTACTGCATTTGTTGCACGAGAAGAAAAACCATGTCTGTCCAACACTTAATCGTGTGATAGTCACGGTGCATACGAGACCATACTGCTATAGATAGATATATGTTATGTAAGAAGTACATGACTATGCACGGTTAGTAATGAGACGTAAATAATTAGCAAAATCTGGAAGACTAACCGGGAAATCGAAAGGATTGATATCTCTATTATTTCCTGTAGTGTTTTTTCATAGATTTGGGTTCAGATAGCACTGCTGCTTGGAATGTATTCTTGCAAAACGATGCGATATACCGATTGGAAATGTGATTGTAGACTATACAATGTGAAAAGTGAGAAAGATTAGTATGTGGTTAATATGAGCATGGAGCATCAGTTAGAAGTAGTATGCATGCAGGATGGTCGGTACAATAGAAGCTATATATATATATATATATATATATATATATATATATATATATATATATATATACCTAGATTTAATTAGCGAAGCTTCGGGAACATGGGGACAAATATCCCAGCGACAGGCTACGTTTCCAGTAAGCCCCTCTTCATCTATAAGGATCAAGAAAAGAATGTGCTATGTATATAAGTATGTAAAATATGGAACGCCATGGTGACAGCAGGGATAAAACAAAAGAATATGTAGCTAGCAGAAAGCTGTGAAGAACAAATTGTTTTGCGTTGTAGGTTTGTGTAGGAAGATGAATACGCTGTAATGAATGATTGTATTGAGAATTTGAGACTCAAGAGCGGTTTATATAGAGTACAAGATTTGGAGGGCAAGAAGCCTCTACTAGAGATAAAACAGGTATCCTAGAGATAAGGCATGTATCACAAGATTACAAATCCTACCAAATATAGAGATATGTCAATATACTCTAACATCATCCGCAGTCGTAGCGGTAGCGTTGCGAACAGCAAAAGCGTCGCGGATAGTCAGACTGGAGAGGAAGCTGGACGTGAGGAACCATCGGACTGACATCCCTCTGCAATCGCAGCGGGAGCGTCTGGGACTGCTGTGGCATCGCGGATGCGGTGACTGTAGAGAGAACCGATGAGTTTGCTTATGATAATGATAGCCCTTTGTCGCCGAGGTAGCCGAGAGCGAGGTAACCATGGTCGTAGCCGTGGAGGAGGGAGCCATGTCGAGATAGCTGGTGTCGAGGTTGTCGTTGTGGTCGGGGTAGTGGAGTTGATGCAGAGGAGGACGTGGCCGAGGTCGGTGAAGAGGTTGCCGACATCGTCTGGCTGTGGTCGAACATGAAGTAGAGGGGGGGCAGATCCGGCGAGGAGGCTGGATCTAGGCGAGGCACCGTCGAATCCGACGTGGAGGAGGCCGGATCCAGTAGCGGCGGCACTGGAGAAGGCCTAGGCAAGCTGGAGGCAGCGGCACCGTCGGCCGGGGAGCCCGGATCTGGGGCTGTGGAGACGAGCGACGTAGAGAGCCGGCTCTAGATCTGGGCGGAGAGAAGCCCGTCGGCACAACTGACGAGGAGGAGGCCGTATCTGGGCGAGGCACTACCGGATCTGGCACGGAGGAGGCCAGATCCGAAGCGGCGGCACCGGAGAAGGACCTGATCAGCATTGATGAAGACGGTGGCGTCGACGATGGCAATGGTGACCACGGGCAATGATACTGCAGCCCGAAGGGGCGATGCAGCGGCAACTCATGCATGTCGATGGCATGACCACAAGTGCAAGCTCCCAGCTCCCAGTGGTGCGACGGCTCGTACTCGCGGACAACGGGACAGCGATGACGATCCGGCATGATGACGATAGTAGGCGGGGCGCTCGAAAGGCCGTGGAGGGAGGGCTGTGTCGACGAGCATGCCGCGTCACTCCATGACATCATCGGATGAGAGGAGGCGCCGGAGAGGCCGAAGCCGAGGAACCACGATGGATCAGCAGGGTGACGCAAACCGATCTATGATCGGAATTTTTTTTGAGAAAACTCGATTTGAAGATGACCAGGAAAAACTCTAATTGGTAGCCGATCGGATGATCAGTGACACGACTTAAACTACGGGTTGCGCAGCCCTCGGGAGAGATCATGGAGACAAGATCATCTCCCAGGGGTGGCGCGACAGAAGCTGTGGATGCGGCGGCTCAAGAGCGGCACCGCTCTGATACCATATAGGAAAGATGAATATATTACAATGGATGATTGTATTGAGACTCGAGGGCGGTTTATATAGAGTACAAGGCTTGAAGGGCAAGAAGCCTCTCTTAGAGATAAGGCAGGTATTATAGAGATAAGGCATCTATCACGGGATTACAAATCTTACCAAATATAGAGATATACCAATATACTCTAACAGTTTGAGCAAATCAGTGTAGGCGTGTGTGTTGTGGACGCATTTATTGGCAAAACATATCAGCGACGCAAGCGTTTGCAAGTCAAGGAACTGGCTAAAGTTGGATCGGTTGGAGCTGCTGGAACCGAGTTCGCCGGCGCTGATGAAATTGAAAACAACTCGGGCGCTGTAGCGCATCAGCACATGGCAGTTGTGCCGGTTATGTAATAGTTATTCCAATTTATACGGACTCTAATTATAACGCACACATATTTTTTTAGAGATATGTATTTCATATTTCTATTTTTAAAATTATTTTAGACTCATTTGAAATATTGTAGTGTTTTAGAAATATTATAAATTAAATTTACATCATATATGTTTTACATTTGTAAAATGTTTGGTCAATTTCAAGTTTGAGATTTAAACTTTTTAAATTTGTGTTCTGTTATGTTTGAAAGTTTCATTTGATACAACATAAACCGAACATGATCATGTAAAAAAAATTCAGCAAATTAGTTTTCGACCTTTTGAATTGAACATGTGTATTGGAATTAAACATTAAATTCGAAATAAATTTATATTACGAGTTGAAATGATAAATATTTCTTGTCTCATTTATGTTTCTTTTTCCTAAATAATAATTTCAAAAATTGAACGTTGAATTTTCTTTCTTATATATTTTGTTAAACTCTGGTACTTACTTGATGGAAAAATCACAAGATACTTCTTATGACAATTTTTTTGTTGAACATAGACACGCGATGCTGTGCTGGTGAATGTTTAGGTACTCTACACGTACATCCACTCTAAGTAGTGGAGGAGAAAAAAGTAGTCTTTGTCATGATATGCAGTATGTTATTTATATGCGAAGATGAATTTCATTATTATGCAAACGCCACACTGATATTTTAATACAACCATCAGGAAACAACGGCATAGGAAAAGCAATTACAAATGGCAAAATTGCTGCAACTATTCAATGAGTGGGAAATCCAACTACTAGTGCTCTTTAGCTTCACGTTACAGGTGTTCCTCTTCTTTACTGGTGGCCTCCGACCACGTACCACCAGCAAATTCATCAGACTTAGCTGCGCAGGTCTTGAACACATTCTGAAGCAAGCCGGCCTTACAAAACCGTTTCTTTGTTGTCATCGAATCACAACAGCATGTCAACTGTGTATAAAGATACACCCTAAGGGAAGAACTTATTTGAACTAGAAAAAATTAAACTAATGTCAGTAATGTAGTACAGATTCATATATCTATATATCACAAACACACATGCTCGGGGTGTGCAGGGCCTCACCACTTCGCAAGCGATTTCCTTGCGTATGCTACATCATGCAAACATTACCAAGCGCTCAGAAATCACTGCGCATACTTCGAATGCTTGGGCATATGTTAGTTCCTTGATTCAAGTGGAAGTGTTATCAAAATAGCCATCGAAGATCGAACCCGACGTATCCAAGCACAGGCTGAGTTAATCAAATGTCTCATGAACGTGCATTCTGGCAGCACTAGAGTGCAGTTTTCAGATAAGCATCTTTCAATCATGCACTAGAACTGCAGGGTAATATATGATTCCTTTAGATAAGTTTGATGAAGAATCAAACTACAAAAACTCAGTAGACCAAAATCAATAAAACTATAATTCAGTGGCCAAATTTTGAGAGAGGACTAGCTGCCACCTTTTAGAAATTTTCTAGCCTTCTACCAAAGCTGGTAACAGGCTGGCAAAACAGGGCACTGTAACAGAGTGAATGAAATGCAAAGTATACTCAACCTGTTCAAGCACTCCTCTTTTTAGCAACTCTAACTTGGAGAATCAGATGGGCATCTCTCTTGAATATGGACCTCAATTCTTCATTCGCTTCGATACCGATTCTCCTGAAACATTTGTCCCAAATCAGAGATTAATAATTCTCATAATACATTTAATTGGAGACGTGAATTGAAAAGGAGCCTCCCGACTACACCAAAGAAACCATCTGCCGCACTAACATACTGGGAACATGTTTTTCATGAGAGAATATTACCTGATCTTAGAGCCAATTTTCCCTACAAGAATCTGACGTTGGCTTTGCTTTGGCGTAATGAAGTGTTGCTCCACCCTAAGAGAACCATCTTTTAGCTCCTTCCAGTCCATCAGACAATGCTCAATTACATATGGGATTTCCTGCAGAAGGTCATATGTTAGCAAATAATTTCATCATAATCAAAGAGTACCAAGTTCCACCGTAGAAATATGTATAAGAATTACTTGCTGAATATGATCCAGCATCTTCTCCCGCACAACCTCCAATGATATGGTTTTCATGTAACACCCAAATTCCCGGTTTTTGCAAAGTCTTCGTGTGTTCAAGAATCAAGGAACTCAACTTCCGAAGTTTACCCAAAATGCTCAAGGATTCGATTCCCCCCGAAAGCCGAGCTCTTCTTCCCCCAACCCCCCCCCTAACCCTAACCCTAACCCTAGCCCTGCCGCCGCCATGCCCTGCTCCGCGCCTCGGACCTCCACCCCCGCCGCCGCGTCAACGCCCGCCGCCGCGCCGACCCATCCATCCTCTCGCCGCCTCGATCGCGCGCAGCCCCGCGCGCCCTCGGCACTCCCGCCCGGCGCCAACGGCTCCTCCTCTCGGATCCTAAGCCCTCCCGCTATAAAGCCGCGCCCCTTCCTTCCCGAGCAAGAAAAAGAGAGCAAAGGAGTTGGAGGACTCACCTTCGCCGCCGTCGCCGTCCTCTCGTCGCCGTGCCCGAGCCTCCCGCTCCTCTTCTTCGCCGTCGCTGCGTGCCTCCCCGAGCTCTTCTTCACCAGCGCCACGCTCTCTCCATCGCCGCCGTCCTCCCGCCGTCGCCGCCGCTTCCCGAGCCGAGCCCTCCTCCTTCTTCCGTGCGCGCCGCCGCCGCCCGTTCCTCCCTCTCCTCTCGCCCTAGCTCCCTCGCCCCTCTCTCTTTCTTTTCTCTCGGCCAAGCCCTCGCCTTCTTCTTCTTCCGCGGTGGGCCGCACCCACAGCCGCGGGCGCACATGAGCGCCACGCCCGCTTAGCGCCAGCCGAAAGGCACCGTGGGCCACTTTCAGCTTTTTCTTTTTGTTGTTGTTTTTCCTTTCTTTTCTTTTTATTTTCAAAAGAGAGCTTCAATTATTTATTTCTCCTCTTTTAGCTCCAAAATTGTGGTTTTGTTTCTAAAAATTTCTAAAATCTAGCCCTTTCTTTTGGTGCTAGTTTGGTTCTTTTTGGAGTTCATTTGATGAGTTTTTGTTATTTATTTAATTTATTTGCTCGTCTATTTCTTTTCCGGTACGATCGATCGCGTAGAGTTCGGAGAAGCCGGAGACCCCCACTTCGATCAAGCTCAAGAATATCAAGATCATCTAGCCGTAGACCCAGGCGAGTCAACACTTTGATCATATTGAACCTACATTTTATGCAAATTATGTTCCGTTAAAATATCAAATTGCATGCTTTAGTTTCCTTATGCAAATGTATGTTAAACACCCTAAGGTAGCTAAATGCCAATTTGATGTTTAATTATTAATACACCACCCCTTGATAATTGAATTGCCTTAAACCCTTGTCACCCTAGTAAATATATGGTAACAATACTAGTTTTAGGCTATACTTAGCGCCATGCTAGCCTTGCTTAAGTATCGGGGTATTATCTACCCCATTCATCATCTTTTGAAATGAACATGATTTTGGGCAGTCATTGGGTGTAAATGACTGAGATGGTTATGATGTTGTATTTTCCTAACTCTCAAAAACCCTAAGAATTGCTTATCACATCTGGGCGGATGGTATGATGGATGGTATGTTGGTGGGTGCTAGTGCAGCCCAAGGAATGTTGGTTTGTGGATGGTATGTGGTATGAACCGCCCAGATGGTCCCTAAGGACTTAATCCTGTGATGACCTCCCAATGTAAAACAGTACGACCACATGTCTATAATGGTGTCGACCTGGCTAAATAATTTGTATCCGTTAGTATGAGTTGCACGAGCGGATGACCGCTACGCCATAAGCCTATGTGGCTATGGGTTGGGGTGTCGACTTACGGGTCTATGTGAGCGTAAGTCGTGTGGCGCAAGAGGGTGCAGGAAAGAGTTGACGGTCTATGTGAGCGTAAATCTTCTCGGTGAAACCTTAGCGGGTGTAACAAATCTTGGTGGATGCATTGTAAAGGCCTTGTGGACGATCTCCCTTGACTCACATGTCTACGGAAACATGTGTATATGTCAGGATGATTGTTTCTTGTGGGTAAAGTGTACAACCTCTGCAGAGTGTAATGAACTGTTCGAATAGCCGTGCCCACGGTCATGGGCGGACATGGGAACTTACAAGAGTTAGTTCTGTTTATAAAACCTTGTGGGTGGGATAAAATGTGATGGGTCGCTGTGACCCTGGTTTTGGTTTTCCCTGGGTGGATGTACCCCAGTGATGTTAAGTGGTGGATGTAACCGCTATCAAAATTAAGCATGAGGTGGAGGTAACCTCTACTGTTACAAATATTGCACAAGTAATCTCTCTAACAAATGCAAATTGGTTAAAATGCTAAGTGATAGGACTTTCTAATATTGGTACTCAAAATATTGCTTTGTGCAAATAAATAAACCCGAGTCATCCTTGTTAAGCCTTGCATGTATAATGTTGCATACTTGTGTGTTGGCTCGCGAGCACGTAGTTGTGCTCATCCTCGCTCTTTCCCCAACCCCAGTAACCCGCAGATCGTGGAGACTACGCCTACTACGAGGACCTGGACGCCGAAGAGCAAGGAAATGACGAGGAGTAGTATAGTACTTGTAGTCTAGGTCTCGCCTCAGTCTGGTTGGCTCCGTTGGTACTTGTGTACCTCCTATATTATCCAAGTCCTTGGCTAATATCGGTCGTACACCTAGTACCCCAGTCGCTTGCCTGTGGAGAGACTTGCCCTACCCCTTTTGCTTCCGCTAACGTACTCGAGATTTTGTAATGAACTCATTTGGCCTGGTCGGCCCTTTTGTAAACTCGACCCGACGTGGTCTATTTGAACTCGGATGCTTGTATTAATGAATGATTTGGTCTACGCGATGTATGAAATGATTCAGCAATGTGTACTGTGAGCGCTATCTACTGATCCAGGGAATAGCGCAGCTTTATCACAGAGGATTCTGGATTACGAAATCCGGTCCGGCGGAGTGGTATCGAGCATACGACTGTAGGAGCCTTGGTTAGTTTGGTCGTTGCCTAAGGTCTTGAGTCTTATTTTCAAAACCTAAGAAAAGCTTTGGCAAAATATAGTGTATTTACTGCTCTTACTTGTCATTCCTAGTTCTGTACTTATCCTACTTCACTTTGATTTATTACACATCGACGTCCTCTTGTTTTCAAAATTTTAGATGGCTGCTCCTCGTCGCCACGCTCTTGGGACTTTTTCTCTCACGGAGAAGACCTCAGGAGGCTTGTGGGGATTTTTCGCCACCGATGCGAAGATCTGGGATACTACCATCCGCCTATCTTCATGGGCGGATGACTCGTGTTCGGACCGAGAGACTGGAGCATGGAGGTTTTCCTCTATGCTAGGGAGGGTGAGTTCAATACTCACACCTTCAAGGCCGAAGCACCCAGAGCCGTGCTTTGGATCTCGCCCAGATGTGGCACGACTTGCCGCGTCTCGCTTGTGCGGATGCATGGAGACCTTCACGAGCTCGCCTCTTCTCGCTTCCATCCGACTCTCCGGGAGGGAGAGCTTTACCCGGTGATCCGCCACGTCCGGCGGATGACCCCACTGTCACATCGGCTCCGGCTCACGCAGCCTTGTCGATCGCCGCCAACGCCGTTGATGAGATCGACACTTCGATTCCTCCTCACCGGCACTACGAGCACTCGACACCCTCCGCGACAACATGTTCGAGATGATGAAGCTCACCGCGAGTAGAGCGGGAGAGACGCTTATTGCGAGTTGGCCCGCCTTAGAGCCGCCATCGCGGCGCCCGCCGCCTGCCTCCGCTGCCCGGCCTCTTTGCACCGTCGTCGTTCGGCAACCGGTGCAGCCGACGCTTTCCACTGGAGGACCCGCACCGCTCACGGCGCGCAAGAAAGTGCGCCCACCGCCGACCGACCGCAGCCTTGGAGAGTCCAGACGTGGACGCAGCCCCAGTCCGCCACCTGGATTCGACAAGTTCGACCGCGGGCGCCACCTCAGTCGTTCTCGCTCGCCGACCATCGATCGCGGCCGTTCCGATCCGATGCGTGCCACTGCGGTGGTAAGCACCCGATGGAGGAGTAGTCAGGATAGCTAGGTTAACTAGCAGTGCTTGCTAGGTAGTCTTTTGTTTGCAAGCACTTTCTTTATCTACCTTTTGTAGGCGTTGTGTTTTGTATCTCGTGTCATGGCTTTGCATGGTCTATATGCTGTGTCCTAGGAGTCATGTAACACTTACCCCCCCCCTATTATTAATGAATTGCAGCCATTCGGGCTTTGTATCGCAATTGTGTTGTTCGTTCAATTTGATTTCTTTCTTCTGTGTGTGCCTTAGAGGGTCAGTGAACCCTCATATACCCCCTCTCTAGTTCTAAGCCTTAGTGTTTCTCCAGATGGCACCAAGGAGAGCTGCTGCCCCAGTCCGTGGTGCTTTCGCAGCAGGCCGTGGAAGAGGCCGTGGCTATGGCCGTGGTCGTGGTCAAGACCTACCTCCCCCACCGCCGGAGCATCCAACAATGGCACAAGTTATGCAGCAACAAGCCCAAATCCTTCAAGCCTTGCTCGCTAATCAACAAGCGTGCGACGATCGTCACTCTAAGTGGCGATTTCCTCGAGACAAGACCTCTTACCTTTGCCTCGCAGATGAACCCACAAGCGAGAAGATTGGCTCGGGGATACCGAGAAGAAGCTCGCCTAGCCCGATGCTCGAGGAAGACAAGGTGGACTTTGCCACTCACCGATTGAAAGGAGCGCCGCTTGGTGGGAAAACTACCGCCGCTCAAGGTGGTGAAAGCCCGATGCGAGGAGAAGAAGAAGCGGCGCGCAGCATCCGCTCACGGAGATCAGCAGGATCTCGCCACCGTTGAAGCAATTTTTGAAATACATTTGGACGAGACCGCACCGCATGGCGGCCAATCTCTGGAACGAGTTCAAGCGCCGCCAGACTAACTTTGTACCTTTGGTACAATGAGGCTAAAGAAGAATGAGTTTAGAACTCTCAAGCAATGTCAAATGACGATCAATGAATATCTAACCAAGTTTAACTGACTTGCTCGCCACGCTCCAGTGGCGTAGGCGATGCGAAGAGAAGATAGACCGCTTTGTGGAAGGAATGCATGGAGACATGAGAAGTCAGCTTATCCTCCATGATTTCCCTAGTTTCCACCACTTGATCAACAAAGCCCTCGTGCTAGAAAACGAGAAGAAGATTGCGGAAGTTAGCCGTAAGAGAAAGATGGTATTCGAAGCCGCAAGGTGGCTTTCCTCATAAGTCAACATTCCCCGCAACTCATCTTTAAGCCGGTGTAGTTTCACCACAAGGAACTCAAGCTCCACCCCGCGTACCAATGGGAATGGTTTCCGCATCCTTCGTCCCCGCGGACACTGCAACAAGCAATCCAGCTCATCTCCATTGTTTCCACTGTGGGTGAGAGGACACTTCGCCATGTCGATGCCCTCAACGTCGAACACTCCGCGAAGTTCAACTCAGAGCCACACCACTCAAGGTCAAACATCGGCTCAGCGGGAACCATCGGCCCGCAAGCACCTAGATCTACCTCGACACCAAATCGCGCCATGTGAACCATGTCACGGCCGAGGAGGCTCAGAAGCTACAGGAGTTCTAATGGGTGCGTTCTCTGTTAAATCGATGCAAAGCACAAGTTTTGTTTGATTACGGAGCTTCGCATTCTTTCATATCAAGAAAATTTGTTGAAAGGCTTAAGTTGCCAACCTTTAAGCTAAAGAAACCCGTGGTACTTAGTTCACCCGGGGACCCTTGACTACCATCTTAGTAAGTCCCGAGTAGAGATTGCTATGGAAAATTCGGATTCCTAGCAAACCTCTTAGTGCTTGATCCCAAACTCGGATATCATCCTAGGGATGGATTGGTTGGCCCGATACCAAGGAATGACAGTTGTGCCAACAGAAGGTGGTACTCACCAAAACCCGGCACCACAATAAAGGTTAATGTAGACCGCTCCTCGTGTTTGGATCGTACAATCCATAACCTCGAGAAGGTGACCACGAAACAACACCGTAGTTCAAGATTACCGGAAGTTTTCCAGAAGAATTGCACGGCATGCCACGGCATCGAGACATAGAATTTGTGATCAACCTAAAGCCGGGAACCGCCCCAATTGCCAAGAGGCCATATAGGATGGCAGTTGATGAGCTTGAAGAGCTTAAGGTACAAATGGAAGAATTACAGGAAAAATGATTTATTAGACCTAGCTCATCCCCCTGGGGTTCGCCAGTACTTTTTGTAAAGAAAAAGGATAGCACCGTCAGATTGTGTGTAGATTACCGAGCCCTCAATGAGGTGACCATCAAGAATAAGTATCCCTTGCCCCGCATTGATGATCTATTCGACCAACTGTCAGGAGCAACAGTGTTCTCCAAGATAGACCTAAGGTCAGGATATCATCAGGTTAAGATCAGGGCTGAGGACATCCCTAAAACAGCTTTTACCACCCGGTATGGCTTGTATGAATTCACAGTTATGTCGTTTGGCTTGACAAATGCGCCAGCCTACTTCATGAACCTTATGAACAAAGTATTCATGGAATACCTGGATAAGTTTGTTGTCGTGTTCATAGACGACATCTTAATATACTCCAAGACTAATGAGGAACATGCTGAACATCTGCATTTGGTCCTGGAGAAGCTTAAAGAACATCAGCTGTATGCCAAGTACAGCAAGTGTGAATTTTGGCTTCAAGAGATCAGTTTCCTCGGACATATCAGATCCATTTGGAGGAGTCGCATTGACCCATCCAAAGTAGAAACGGTGTTGGGTTGGAAACAACCAACCTCGATGACCGGCGCGTAGTTTTCTGAATGGTGGATACTACGCACGCTTCATTGAAGGATTCTCAAAACTATCCAGACCAATGACCCACCTGCTCAAGAAGGAAAAGAAGTACGAATGGACAGAAGCTTGTGAAAAGAGTTTCCAAGAGTTGAAGAAGAAGTTAACCACTGCACCAGTGTTAGTCTTGCCAGACATACACAAGGACTTTGAAGTCTATTGTGATGCTTCGCGCCAAGGTCTTGGTTGCGTACTTATGCAAGGAGGAAACGTCGTAGCATATGCATCCAGACAACTCCGCCCATATGAAGACAACTATCCAACTCATGATTTGGAGTTAGCAGCTGTAGTGCATGCCCTAAAGATTTGGCGGCATTACTTGATTGGAAATCATTGTAATATCTATACGGACCACAAGAGTCTTAAGTATATTTTCACCCAGACAGACCTCAACCTCCGACAAAGGAGATGGTTAGAACTGATTAAGGATTACGACTTGGATGTTCATTACCATCCTGGGAAGGCTAATGTAGTGGCCGATGCATTAAGCCGTAAGTCCTCTCGCAATAATGTTATGGTTCAAGAGTGCCAACCTGAGCTTTGCAAGGAATTAGAGGCACTTAACCTCGAGTTAGTAGAACAAGGCACCTTAGCAGCTATGGAAGTTCAACCCACCTTAGAAGAACAAGTTAAGACCGCTCAGAAAGGACACCCCGGAGTTCATAAATTTAAACATCTCATGGCCAAAGGAAAAGCCTCAAAGATGGTTGAAGACCAACAAGGTATCCTATGGTATGGGAAACGTCTCTTTGTTCCCCACCAAAAGGAGCTCAAAGAATTGATTCTAAAAGAAGCCCATAGCTCAGCATACACCATACACCCGGGCAGCACCAAGATGTATCAAGATATGAAGATTCTATATTGGTGGCCGCGAATGAAAAGAGACATCGCCGAGTTCGTAGCTTGTTGCGATGTGTGTCAACGGATCAAGGCAGAACATCAGAGACCCGCAGGATTGCTGCAACCACTGCAAATCCCTCAGTGGAAGTGGGAAGAAATTGGAATGGATTTCATTACGGGTCTGCCGAGAACCAAGACCGGATATGATTCCGTATGGGTCATAATCGACAGATTAACCAAAGTTGCCCATTTCATCCCTGTGAAGACCACCTACAAGGGAGATAAATTAGCCGAGTTAGGATAGCCTCGGATCGAGGTTCTCAGTTTACCTCGCATTTCTGGGCTAGTCTCCATGATGCACTTGGAACTCACTTGAACTTTAGCACGACATATCATCCTCGGTGATGGATGCAGATGAAAGGGTAAATCGATTCTTGAAGACATGCTCGGGCTTGTGCTTTAGAGTTTACCGTAGGCGGGAGAGATGTCTACCGTATGCGAGTCGCCTACAACAACGATTACCAATCCAGTTTGAAAATGTCCCGTTTGAAGCACTCTATGGGAGAAAATGCGAACTCCCTTGCATTGGTCGAATCGGGAGAAGGTTATATCTTGGACCGTATACTCTCAAGCAAGCGTAAGAGAAAGTCGATTGATCGAGATCGTCTACAAGTCTGCTCATCCCGCATGAAAAGTTATGCCGACAACCGTC
This sequence comes from Ampelocalamus luodianensis, assembly GCA_036346255.1. Classification (NCBI taxonomy): domain Eukaryota; kingdom Viridiplantae; phylum Streptophyta; class Magnoliopsida; order Poales; family Poaceae; genus Ampelocalamus; species Ampelocalamus luodianensis. The sequence continues at coordinate 43,468,631 of CM070631.1, forward strand.
GTAGAGAGTTAACTTTCGAAGTTGGAGATCATGTATATCTCAAAGTGTCGCCCCTTCGAGGAATGCGAAGATTTAAAGTGAAAGGCAAGCTTGCGCCAAGATACGTAGGCCCGTTCCCAATCACCGCCAAGCGTGGAGAGGTAGCATATCAACTGGGATTACCAGAAAAATTGTCAGATGTCCATAATGTGTTCCACGTCTCTCAGCTCAAGAAATGCCTCAGAGTACCAGAAGAGCAAGCTCCAATTGAAACCATTGCACTCCAAAAAGACTTGTCGTATCCAGAACATCCGATCAAGATTCTTGATGTCGTGGAGAAGCAAACAAGGCGTCAGATCATCCGCTTATGCAAAGTGCAATGGAGCAACCACTCGGAGAGAGAAGCCACGTGGGAGCGTGAAGATCAGCTGAAGTTGGATTACCCCTACCTATTCTCTGAGGAGCTCGAATCTCGGGGTCGAGATTCTTTTTAAGGTGGGTAGGTTTTGTAACACCCAAATTCCCGGTTTTTGCAAAGTCTTCGTGTGTTCAAGAATCAAGGAACTCAACTTCCGAAGTTTGCCCAAAATGCTCAAGGATTCGATTCCCCCCGAAAGCCGAGCTCTTCTTCCCCCAAACCCCCCCTAACCCTAACCCTAACCCTAGCCACGCGCGCGCCATGCCCTCGCTCGCGCCTCGGACCTCCACCCCGCCGGCCGCGTCAACGCCCGGCCGCGCGCTCGACCCGCCCCATCCCCTGCGCCGCCTCGACGCGCGCAGCCCGCGCGCCCTCGGCACTCCCCCGCCCGAGCGTCAACGGCTCCTCCCCCTCTCGGATCCTAAGCCCCCTCCGGCTATAAAAGCCGCGCTCCCTTCCCCTTCCCGAGCAAGAAAAGAGAGCAAAGGAGTTGGAGGACTCACCTTCGCCGCGTCGTCGTCCTCTCCGTCGCGTGCCGAGCCTCCCGCTCCCTTCTTCGCCACCGCCGTGCCTCCCCGAGCTCTTCTTCACCGGCGCGCCGCCTCTCCATCGTCGTCGTCCTCCCGTCGCCGTCGCCGCTTCCCCGAGCCGAGCCCTCCTCCTTCTTCCGCGTGCGCGCCGCCGCGCCCCGCTCCCCTCTCCTCTCGCCCTAGCTCCCCTCGCCTCTCTCTTTCTTTTCTCTCGGCCAAGCCCTCGCCCCTTCTTCTCTTCCGCGGCTGGCCGCACCCACAACAGCAGCGCTGGGCACATGAGCGCCGCTGGCCACGTTAGCGCCAGTCGAAAAGGCACCGTGGGCCACTTTCAGTTTTTCTTTTGTTGTTGTTTTCCTTTCTTTTCTTTTTATTTTCAAAAGAGAGCTTCAATTATTTATTTCTCCTCTTTTTAGCTCCAAAATTGTGGTTTTGTTTCTAAAAATTTCTAAAATCTAGCCCTTTCTTTTGGTGCTAGTTTGGTTCTTTGGAGTTCATTTGATGAGTTTTGTTATTTATTTAATTTATTTGCTCGTCTATTTCTTTTAGACGATCGATCACGTAGAGTTCGGAGAAGCCGAGACCCCACTTCGATCAAGCTCAAGAATATCAAGATCATCTAGCAGTAGACCAGGCGAGTCAACACTTTGATCATATTGAACCTACATTTTATGCAAATTATGTTCAGTTAAAATATCAAATTGCATGCTTTAGTTTCCTTATGCAAATGTATGTTAAACACCTAAGGTAGCTAAATGCCAATTTGATGTTTAATTATTAATACACCACCCTTGATAATTGAATTGCCTTAAACCCTTGTCACCCTAGTAAATATATGGTAACAATACTAGTTTTTAGGCTATACTTAAGCGCCATGCTAGCCTTGCTTAAGTATCGGGGTATTATCTACCTCATTCATCATCTTTTGAAATGAACATGATTTTGGGCGTCATTGGGTGTAAATGGTGAGATGGTTATGATGTTGTATTTTCCTAACTCTCAAAAACCCTAAGAATTGCTTATCACATCTGGGCGGATGGTATGATGGATGGTATGTTGGTGGGTGCTAGTGCAGCCCAAGGAATGTTGGTTTGTGGATGGTATGTGGTATGAACCGCCCAGATGGTCCCTAAGGACTTAATCCTGTGATGACCTCCCAATGTAAAACAGTACGACCACATGTCTATAATGGTGTCGACTGGCTAAATAATTTGTATCCGTTAGTATGAGTTGCACTGTGCAGATGACCGCTACGCCATAAGCCTATGTGGCTATGGGTTGGGGTGTACGACTTACTGGTCTATGTGAGCGTAAGTCGTGTGGCGCAAGAGGGGTGCAGGAAAGAGTTGACGGGTCTATGTGAGCGTAAATCTTCTCGGTGAAACCTTAGCGGGTGTAACAAATCTTTGGTGGATGCATTGTAAAGGCCTTGTGACGATCTCCTTGACTCACATGTCTACTGAAACATGTGTATATGTCGGATGATTGTTTCTTGTGGGTAAAGTGTACAACCTCTGCAGAGTGTAATGAACTGTTCGAATAGCCGTGCCCACGGTCATGGCGGACATGGAACTTACAAGAGTTAGTTCTGTTTATAAAACCTTGTGGGTGGGATAAAATGTGATGGGTCGCTGTGACCCTGGTTTTGGTTTTCCCTGGGTGGATGTACCCCAGTGATGTTAAGTGGTGGATGTAACCGCTATCAAAATTAAGCATGAGGTGGAGGTAACCTCTACTGTTACAAATATTGCACAAGTAATCTCTCTAACAAATGCAAATTGGTTAAAATGCTAAGTGATAGGACTTTCTAATATTGGTACTCAAAATATTGCTTTGTGCAAATAAATAAACCCGAGTCATCCTTGTTAAGCCTTGCATGTATAATGTTGCATACTGTGTGTTGGCTCGCGAGCACGGTAGTTGTGCTCATCCTCGCTCTTTCCCCCCAACCCCCAGAACCCGCAGATCGTGGAGACTACGCCTACTACGAGGACCTGGACGCCGAAGAGCAAGGAAATGACGAGGAGTAGTATAGTACTTGTAGTCTAGGTCTCGCCTCAGTCTGGTTGGCTCCGTTGGTACTTGTGTACCTCCTATATTATCCAAGTCCTTGGCTAATATCGGTCGTACACCTAGTACCCCAGTCGCTTGCCTGTGGAGAGACTTGCCCTACCCCTTTTGCTTCCGCTAACGTACTCGAGATTTTGTAATGAACTCATTTGGCCTGGTCGGCCCTTTTGTAAACTCGACCCGACGTGGTCTATTTGAACTCGGATGTTTGTATTAATGAATGATTTGGTCTACGCAATGTATGAAATGATTCAGCAATGTGTACTGTGAGCGCTATCTACTGATCCAGGGAATAGCGCAGCTTTATCACAGAGGATTCTGGATTACGAAATCCGGGTCCGACATTTCATTACCTCTTCAGTCATTGCAGCCGGTTCCTCATCCCAAGGTCTTATCACTGCCTACATAGAAGAGGCATAGATAGTTGGGAGTGTCTATACAACATGCGACTGATTTTTTTCTTGAAAATCAGTCATTTTTTGAGCCATCAGATGGAGATTCAATACTCCAGATATCACCCCCACCCCTATATCCCTAATCTAATCTCACTTCCCACCCTCTCTCCCTCTCTCTCACCAATCACAGAGCACTAAAATTGAAAGATGTATAGCAGTTCTCTAGATTAGTTTTGGGATTGATCGTAAGAAAGTTGTTTCATCACGTGTTTCAATTTTACTACTGTAAAGCACCTAAAAGGAGCACGTTTAGGCCCGTTAATAATTATTTGTTAGCACCGAACACATCATTTTGAAAGATTCTGGATTCAGTTTGAAGCAAAAATAACAGGGGAAGCATCAAAATATATAAACAGAGAACGTAACTTCATTGAAAAAAAATGAGACATCGGTCAATTTGTTAGATTGGCAGGACAAAAGAAATGCAGACAGTTAAATTTAATATCTGCTAAATTTCCAGAGAGAATTGTAGTGGAGGCTGGTGACGGTGATAGTGGTGGATCAGTATGTGTAGTGCTTGTGGCATCTTTTTCTATTGTTTTAACAATATAATAGATTGATGAGTAACGACACACTTCCATAATGAGTTGTAAATGACACACACAAATAGGCGGCGGAGATAAAAAGAAGCAACGAAAAAACAGAGCATGTATATTTTATTAACCAATGAAATGAATCTGCGGCAAGAAGGAAAAACAAAACAGAATTACAATTGTCACGAACACAGACATGGCGATAAACTTTGCAACAAGATGGAATTGTTCAATTGAACAACCAAGAAATTTAATGGTTTCGACGGCAAAAAAAAAAAAAGAAAGAAAAGAAAGAAAAGAAAAAGAAAGAAAAGATAACAAATATTGCAGCGAGATTGACAGTATGAAATCCGAAGCCACATCCATGCAACGAACAAGGCAAAGTCGATGGAGCACCGACGACGCTCGATAGATTTAGAATACACATTTCGTCCTCAGAACTCAGAATCCAACGCCAAGAAGCAACCTCCCCGCGAGCCGTAGGCCACCGGCGAGCAGCCCACGGCCCTCGAAAAGCATCCGGCCCGCGTAGTCAGCGCCCGACTCAGGTGCCGGTGCGTGCGCCGGGGACGCCGCCGGCGGCATCGCAGTGGCGAGCAGACGGCTCGCGTCGGCGGTGGGCAGTGCGACGGCCAGCCAGCCGATGAGGAGCAAGGCGAGGAGGCAGGTGGTGGCTAGGCTCGCCGACGAGACGGAAGCAGCAGTCATTTTCATTGGCGCTCGCGTTGTGTACGCAAATAATATCGGTCGTCCCTCGCACCGCGTAGGTGCTCTTTTGGTTGTGCTTGTAAATATAGTCCATCGGTCGTGGTGGTGGTGTTATGCTGGTGGTGCATACGTACATTGATACATTCCGCTAGACTAGTCAAGTCAACATATTGCTTCCTTCTTCTCTTGATGAGGCTCCCATGTTGCACGTTGGTTGACTAAGGTAATACATGCACCGCATACACCGAAATCGTGTACAATATGTGCACCCCCACTTAAGTTTTTTCACGTCCAGTTATTTAATTCATGGACACGTATCACTGTATCAGAGAGTATCGGCTCCATGGGCAGAGTGACGCTCACGGCGGACCCAAAGTAGGCTGATTTCAGTTTTTAATGAATTAGCATAGTGTTTGACTACTTGTGCCTCCGCTTAATCCAATATAGGTGTCCCGACAATTCATTTGTGCACCACTCAATTTTTTTTTTTTAACCTGGATCTGCCCTGGGTGACACTGGCATGATAAGCAAAACACATCTACGGGAAAGAAACGACAACTGATGAACATAAATAATCTATAGGAGCAAGAACTGTCCTTCCCTTTCGTCTTCGTCTTTGAGTATATACACAGAAGATGAGCGAAGCATCTTTGAAATTTTCTTTATCAAGGTAAGTGTTGATGATCTAGTATCGATCTTACGAATGAATATTTGGGGTTTCCCTTGAATTAGACGCAGAAAGAGATACAGTGATTTAGATAAGTTCAGGTCTTCTCCTGGGAGAATAATAACTCTACTCATGTGTTGCTGTATTGACTATACTTTTACAACCGGAAAGAAATCACTGGAACTAAGACTTAATCACTTATGTGTATTGTCTCCAATTACCTTCCAGTTGATCTACTCCATTGTCCACTGACTTTAGCTCTTATATAACGCATGATGGGGTGGCAGTTATTCTATGCCAAGAGATGCCTCAATATTTGATGAAATGTACACGTTAGTGATAGTTTTTGTCAGAGAGACTACACCCCACGTCGTCTTGCAGTTACGTCAAGGACAGAGGCGTAATACATGCAGTTATTTCGAAGAATAACAATGTATACTAACTGACATGTGTATTAAACACAATGTATAAGAGTCCCTAGTCGACTGGGTTCACATATCTGTAGGTTTTGTCGACTATAGGGTGGTCGTAGCTGACCTGGTCATAGAAAGGCTTACAACCATGATGTGGTCGTAGTAAGGTTTACGACCATACAGGTTAATCGTAGAATGGTTTACGACCACTTAGTTAAGCTTTTCCCTTATAAATAATAAGGGATATACTTATGAGCAATATGAAAGTATTGCTATCTATAATAACAATTACAGATAAACAACTTAATTAATTATTGAGAATTATTAGATCCACGTCATCTAACCCCCCCCCCAACTTTAAGTGAAAATAACTTACTTGGAAAGGAGGTCGTAGAATAGTGGTTGGAAGCAGAGTCTTTCCGACTGGTATTTTATTTAACTAGAAATTGACTTGGTCAAAAAGGTAATTTTACTTGAGTTGAAAAGACAGAACTGCTTTTCCCGAATGGACAGATTAAAGAATACTAACCGACTCTCACAGATCTATTTGTTGGAGCGGTTCCTGAAAGGATGGCAAATGTTAAGTTTCCACGATCTTTAACTCAGACTGCGCGATCTCAGGGATTAGCACGCCATATGATTTCACGTAGGGCTGGAAATGAGCCGAGCCGAGCCGACTCGCTCGGGCTCATTTGGTACAGTGGCTCGGCCCGGCTCGTTTTTGAAACGAGCTGAAAGCCCCGCTCGGCTCAGCTCGAAATACGGCTCGAGCCGGCTCGCGAGCCCTCGTGAGCTCGGACTGTCGGATACCTCCTCGCGCCCGCCTCTCTTACAGTAGATCCTCCAGTCCTCCACCACGCTTGCCTCCCTGCCGCTGTCCAACCGATTGGCCACGCCACCGTGTGCTTCCCCATCGGCCGTCACCGAGCTCGAGTTCGTGCACAAGCAGATCCTCCCCCAGTCCCAACCCGACAACCCTCCCAGTCCCAGTCTCAATGGCAAGAACAAGAAAGAAGATGAATCGTGAGCTAAGGATCACATTCATCAATCATCAGAATGGGAACAGCAGTCAGCAGTACATCCAATAAAATTCAATCAACAAAATCACAAAATCAGTGCATCCATAATCCATTCAATCAACAGATTCAACAATCAGTGCAGCGGTGACGGCGGAGAGCCCCCAGGTGAGCGCATCCGGGCACGTGGTGTTCCACGGCCTGGAGCGAAGCTCAAGCTCACCGGCCTCGGCGCCATCGTCGAGGAGTTTCGGTGAAGCACATGATTGGATCCAGCGGGCACCCGGGCGGTGGGGAATGGGCAGCGACGGCGGTGGGGGAAGGGAGTCAGGGACGGCGGATGGATGGAGCCATGGAGGAGAGGAGAGGACGGGGCGGAATAGACGGGGGCAAATTGGCGCAGTGGAACCGTGGAATGGATGGGAGGATGGGGCTCCGCGGCCTCCGCCGGAGAGAAAAAGGGGACCATGCCACCATGGGGTTAGGGATTTGAGAAGGAGCTGTGAGCGCTCAGGGGAGCAGTGGGCGGGGCGAGGGCGAGGGCTAGGGAGGCAGCAGGTGGGGCGAGGGCGAGGGCCGGAGGTGGCGAGACTGGGAGTGGGAGGAATCGGGAGGAAGGAATGGAGCTTGGTGGAGTGAAGGCGGCGATGCGCTCGCGTCTGGGGGGCGAAGGGAAATAAGGGAGGCCGATTGGACTGGGAGTCTGGGACTATGGGCGAAGGAAGGGATAATATGTTTGGCTCGCCAGAATGTTTGGCTCGTTTGGCTCGCGAGCGGCTCGAGCTCGGCTCAAATTCTCACCGAGCCAAAAGGTGGGCTCGGCTCGGCTCGAAAATTCACGAGCCGAGCCCGAGCCGAGTCGATCCTTGACGAGCCCGAGTCGAGCCACGAGTCTCGAGCTATTTTTCCAGCCATAATTTCACGCTATCCTTTCCTTTTGATCTCTGCATTCATCCGAAAGAGATATAACGAGATAATATTTCCATGAATGAGATACGATGAGGAAACGTTTCCATCTGATGGGACATGGTTAGGGAATACTTCTATTCATATCATAAGAGATAAAAAGAACGGATTTTCTATTTCATAGGCATATGAAATTTTGCAAAATCATAGTCAAATTTGCTCACCGTTGGATTTGACGTGGAGATTTGTGCTCCGCCGTTGTCGCCTCTCCTCTCCGCCGTCGCCGCCGCCGGGTTCACCTATTCAAGGTTTGGGTGCACCAGTTCCCCCGAGCTTAGAGGGAGGCTAGGACGGCGGTGGGCCACCAGCGCCATGGAACGGAGGAGGGCGGTGGGTGACGGCAGGCGGCGGGAGTGAAGAAACGCTGAGATTAGGAGGCGACGGCGGCGACCCTCGGAGACGAGGAAGGAGGGGCGCAAGGCGGCTAGCCGGAGGGTTGCCTTCTTAAGTAGTAATAATTATCTAATGGTAGTTTCTTGATGACGTGGCTCAATTAGGATTTGTTGTCGCATGCATGGGTGACCTGTCAAGCAATTGCCTTTTGGAAGACATGCACAAGTACAAGCTCCGCCCGCAACTTCGTCTGGTTGCTCATGGCACCGTACGGTGGTACGCCTTCAATTCGAAGGTCGATGAAACCTATGACCGTTGGTATTCGAGGTCCTTCCCTCAGCCTAAGAACATTTTTAATAGTTTGTTTATTAGTTTGTTACTAAGAGAAGAAAGAGTATTTAATCTAATAAAAAGAAACAAATTTTTCAATAGATTGTTTCTTGAACTTGTATCTAAGACTTTAATTGCTACAAGTGTGCATGATTCTTGATGATCAATAATGAAGTACAATTTTGTGATCTACATGTTTTAGATCATTTATCATATCAATAATAAAGTCGGACTGCACAAATGATTAGGTGAATATTTTGCTTTAAGACAGTGAGACCTACAAAACGCGTTTTTAGGTAACAAGCAAGTCTCCAATAGAGTATTTGGTTGTTTCTTGTGTCTTGGTATTAACAATTTGATAGTTTCTTCGTCTAGAAACAACATCACCTTCTCTCCTCACCTTTTCTCCTCCACATCACCTAAATACTAATGTGATAACCCCTTACTAACAGCTGACATAGATTGTTGTAGATGCTCTAACCCCACTCTTCCAAAACACCTTTGATCGTTTCCTGCTCTTTCCTCTTTATATTTCAAACTTCCGTGTGATGAATACTGTAGCCGATGTGAACCGCAAATTTTCAGAATTGATGAGGAAATTATACACCACGGCAACGCATGCATCTATCTGAAGGCTTGAGTTTGCAAGAAAAGATGGTGATGCTCCGGCAAATGAACATGAACAGCCCTCAAAGCGAACAGGGGTAGAAGGTAGAATATGTACTAGTTTACCTAGTTTAATTACCTAACTTAATTATGAGTCTAATGTAGGAGTGGTTCTGGCTCGTCGACGTTCGAAGCTAGTTCAGCTGCTGTAAAACCTCAATTTGCTTAATGAAATTAGGAGCCTCCTGCTTCAGTTTGCTGGTAATCATCACTATGTAGCCTGCAGGACCATTTGCTCTTCTTGCAAGAAACGTATAGATCCAACGCTTTTTTACTCTGCTCCTACTATACAAGTAAGGAATACTGACTTGGGGTATTTCTAAGGCTTAATGAAATTAGTAGCCTCCTGCTTCAGTTTGCTGATAATCATCGTTATGTAGCCCGCAGGACCATTTGCTCTTCTTGCAAGAAACGTATAGATCCAATGCTTCTTTACTCTGCTCCTACTATACAAGTAAGGAATACAGACTTGGGGCTATTTCTAAGCTTGAGTTTGAGCTGACGGCCGGGGTCCCACACGCCACAATAAGTTCGAAAAATCTTAAGGTATGCACAGATATCTTTGATTAATTTTATCTCAGTTCGATTGTTCACTCCTAACTAATTCTTCTCGGTGCGTCTAGTAGCCCATACAAATATTAACTTCTTGAGATGAATAATTTTGTTTGACTTTTCTGACATCTTGTTTATATAGACAAATACTATCATACAACAATATAGTACATATCAGTGATTCTAAAATCTAATGAGGTACGTATCTGTATTTTTGCAACGACCAGGAAAGGAGGCAACACGTGAGGATGGCCTATCGCCTAGCTTGATCAAACTCATCAATATTAGTCACGGACTTGCAGTAACCAACCATCAACGAGAGCAACCTAGCAGGCAAGAATCATCTCTAATGATTCAATTATGTCAGTTTTGGGACAAAAAAACTTTTCTTCCTTGTAGTTTGTTTTCTCATGGGCATCAGTTTTAGGCGTTTACTAATATTGCCCGTATGATATTATTTATTTATGGGCCTGACACATCATTATACATGTTCAGATATTTGATCTTCTCGATACCGGGAATTGAAATGTTTCGTGTGAAAATCTAGCATAAGTCCTGTAACATTTTTGCATTTCAAGCGGGCCCTAAAATCAAGCATAAGCAATATTAGTGCTTATCTATTTACACCTATACCTATACTAATTACACACGCTGAGAAATTTACATGTTAATCGAAAAAACAAAAAAAATCTAATCATTCAACTTGTGTGGTTGAGTAATGACGGTTTATATCTAAACTGATTCGTACATGGTCCTACTATATATATTTCAAGCACCTTTTTTGAAGGACTATATATATTCATAATTTTATTTTATTTATATATTTTTGGATTAAAATTCTCTTAGTTTCCATGCTTTTAGTTATATTTGGAAGTAAAACATTCCAGGTTCCAGGTCCCAAGTTCTGGAATTAAATTTTATTTCCAAATTTCTGTTTTTATAATTATTTTCTGTACAAATACTATTTGTAGACACTGAGAAATTCCCATGTCAATCTAGAAAAGAAAAAAAAATCTAGTCATTCACCTTGTGGGGCCGAGTAATGACAAATTTTATTTTCTTTTTTTGGAACTATTTTCTAAATTAAAATACAAATTTATATCTTTGGAATTAAAAATTTTATTCCAATTTTTTTGGAGTTATTATATGAGTTAAAATATTTATATTTCATGTCAATAATTTGGATATTATAGACTCTGTAGAAAATTTCACGTTAACCGACAAAAAATGAAAATATAATCGTCAATATTTTGGGCCTAAGTTAAAACAGCCTAGATCTAAACTAATCCCTACATACTCTAATTATATCACAAGCATCTTCTTTCACAGATATGTATTCCAAGTTTCTATTTTTAAAATTATTTTATACTGTATGAAATTCTCACATTAATCAACAAAGAAAATAATTTGATCATCAATCCGTTAGGCCTAAGTTATATATAGTGGCCTAGAAATAAACAAATTTCTAGGGACTAATTATATCACACACATATGTTTTTAGAGATGTGTATTTCAAATTTATATTTTTACAATTATTTTAGACTCGTTTGGAATATTTTAGTGTTTCAAAATATTATAAATTAAACTTTACAACATTTAAGTTTAACATTTGTAATATGTTTTGTCCATGTCAAGTTTGAGATTTTATCTTTTTAAATTAGTGTTCTGTTATGTTTGAAAGTTTCATTTGATACAACATAAACCGAACATGATGTAAACATTTTCAGCAAATTAGTTTTCGACATTTTGAATTGGATCATGTGTATTGGAATTAAACATTAAATTCGAGATAAATTTATATTACAAGTTGAAATGATAAATATTTCTTGTTTCATTTATGTTTCTTTTTTTCGGAATAATAATTTCAAAAATTGAACGTTGAATTTTCTTTCTTATATATTTTGTTAAACTCTAGTACTTACTTGATGGAAAAATGACAAGATACTTCTTATGACATTTTTTTGTTGAACATACAAACACGATGTTGTGTTGGCGAATGTTTAGGTGCTCTGCACGTTCATCCACTCTAAGTAGTGGATGAGAAAAAAGTAGCCTTTGTCATGATATGCAGTATTGTTATTTATATGCGGAGATGAATTTCATTACTATGCAAACACCATGCTGATATTTTATTACAACTACCAGGGAACAACGACACAGGAAAACCAATTAAAAATGGCAAAATTGTTGCAACTATTCAATGAGTGGGAAATCCAACTACTGGTGCTCTTTAGCTTCACGTTACAGGTGTTCCTCTTCTTTACTGGCGGCCTCCGACGGCATACCACTAGCAAGTTCATCGGACTTCTGTGGATGGCTTATTTGGGAGCAGATTTGGTAGCTGTGTACACCCTAGGCTTCCTCTCTCGACATGAGGATGCCACCATTGGAAAGGATACATTAATGGGAACCCATCAATTGGCTTTCTTCTGGGCACCTTTCCTTCTCATTCATCTTGGCGGACAGGACAACGTCACTGCTTTCGCCATTGAGGACAATAACCTTTGGTTGAGGCATCTGTTGAATTTGGTGGTCCAAATTACCCTAGTCTTATATATCTTTTGGAAATCAACCAGTGGCCCCAGCATGCAACTTATTGTTCCAAGTATCCTTGTATTTGTTACTGGAACAATCAAGTATGGGGAGAGGACATGGGCCCTGTGGTGTGGGAGCCTTGGGAGCCTAAACAGCCTTGAGAGCCCCATTTCCCCTGACAATTATGGGCAACCCATTAAAAGGGATGCCTGTTATTCTAACATAATCTCCGATGCTCTATATTCAATACCAGGTGTCCGTAATGTCTTTGCTAACTTTGGAGTCTACCACTCCAATCTCGATCTCAGGAGGAGAGAACAAACAGTACATCTAGACATGTTGCCCAAGCTACTGGAGATTGAACTTGGCCTGATGTACGATGATATCTACACAAAGGCCACGATGATTCGGACAAGGGGTGGCATCATACTTCGGTGTATCTCACAGATATCCTTTGTAGCCGCTTTTGTGCTCTTCTTTGTAAGCAACAAACAAAGGTATAATTCTGTTGACACTGCAATCACCTATGCACTATTTATCGGAGGTTTTTCTCTTGAAGTTTGTGCAATATTTATCACCATGATATCACTTTGGACTTGTGTGTGGTTGCTGAAGCATCGAGAGCGTAGTGGGCTGTCCAGGTTTCTTCTCTCCATTAATATTGGGTGGCAGAGAAAAAGGCAGTTGTGGTCAGGTTCCATGGGTCAGTACAGTTTGCTGAACTATTTGGGACAGAACGACCAGTTGCAATCAGGTTTGTGGAAGCGACGTGTCATGGCCGCGATCAGAAAGGTGGTGAATCTAGTTTGTGGAAGAAAGCAAAAGCTTTGGATCAGTAAGCTGTTGGACACCAAGTTCGTCGAGGCGGATAAGGAGATCATGGGGTGCATCGTCGAGAGGGTTGTTCAGTATCGTTCCGGTGAATCAAGTATGGGCCGGCTATTCTCAACTGTTGGTCCAGTAGTGGTGGGAAGGATATTATCGCAGCCGTCCTTGGGTTTTGCACAAGTCATCGTCGGCTTGCACGCGCACACAGAGTTACTTTTGAGTAGGTATTCTTTCGCTTCCGATGTTTTGGCCCGCGTGTGCCAGAAGATATCCGGCTACCTTTTGGTCACACACCCTGAAATGTTGTCAGTCAAAAAAGCCCGCTGATTTATCCATCTATGAACGGAGAATATCGGCAACAACGAGCAATCGCGATATTGGGTTGCTGGGTTGTTCAACAGGACGCACATCCGCAGAAGCGTCATCTGTTGGGCATCCAAGAGACGTGGATATGGCTCCTCATCGACTCGGCCGGCAAGTCGCGGCCGGAGGCGCACGCAGCGCAGCTGGCCAGAGGAGGGGAGCTCCTCACCTTCGTGTGGCTGCTCATGGCCCACCATATGCTTGGGGATATCGGCCACAGGATCGAGCTTCTCCTCCACAGGATATCTTTCCTGTGGAGGAAGCGATCGATCCTGTGGAGTGGGATTCACCGCTATAATTAACGGCGTGCCCAATTATCACTTGTTATCACGATTCACGAGTATACAAACTATGATACATACTTCCTACCTATGTGTCCGTACTATTAAGTTGTTCTACCATTGTTATTGTAGCAAGCAGTATCAATAAATTCGATGCACACATGCAGATTCTCCGTGTAATAATTATCTGCAAACTTGCTACATATATACAGCTCCCCATTTCGACTATTTGTTTTTTACTTTTAAACTAGCAAGGTGACCCATACACTTGCGTGGGCATCATCCTTAAAGCATGTTTAAGTGGCTTGACAATATATATGTGATTTTTTTTAAAAAAAAAACACATGGTTGCAGAACTCCATTTGTGATATTTTTAATATTATATAATTTTATTTTCTAAATTATAGATTTTTATATGATCTATATAGTAAGCCTAAATTAATATTTGTACATTCAACTTAACACACATATTTAAAACTTTATTACAATATTATGTAAATTCTAATAGAGATTTTTTAGGTTTGGAATTTCAATTCAGAATCATCAATGTTTTTACGTTTGAAAATTATTTTTTTATTTAAGTTATTTCTTAACTTTAAATTCTGAATTTATATATACTTGAATAGAAAAAAAAAAAGTTTCCTTAATTACGTGGACCTTGAATTAATTAGCATATATAGCTTCGCGCTCTATTCTGCCTTTTTCTATATGGATCTTTTTTCAGGTTGCTGTATTGCTTACCGGAATCATGTTCTTTTAATCGCACATGAATGTCTACGCATACACTATGAGTTACCCGTGAACAATTATAAATGATGAGCTTACGGAAAACTACCTACAAAATCCTATTGTTCCAACTTCCGGACATGAAGTAGGAACAAAATGAAACTAGAACCAAGAGCAGCATTGTAACCAAAGCGAACACTATCGCTTTGCCTTACAAAACCGTTTCTTTGTTGTCATCGAATCACAACTGCATGACAACTGCATGACAACTCCATCAAGTACTGTACAAGGTCTTTCACTCCTTTGCCTTTTAGTCCAGATACCATGAAGTATCTAACATTCCAAGCAAATTTTAATCAGGCAGATGAAATAATAGTAAGGCAATGTAACCCCCATTCGAGACTAAGGTAAACCTTTCAAATCCAGGAAGATCTTCAAATTCCTTTGCAACTTTCAGCAAGTCCTTTTTGTCTTCCACAAGATCAACCTTATTCATGCATAATATACGCTTCTGATTTGGGTTTACCTCAGCACCCAATCGTTTTATTAACTTTATCACTCGCGTATCAGGCCTGCATAAATGAACACATAGTTTAGAAGTGTGCTTATCATGAGTACTAGATAAATTTAGAATCGTAGTTGAAAGATTGACAGGTGATACTGACAGGAAATAAATGTGAGGCAAAGACTTTACGTTTTAAGATGCCTGTTGACATCAAACATGACTATTAGAAAATCATAGAGGTTAATTGAGCTCCAGGCACTCTCCAGTCTCCACACGAACTGTGACATCCCTATATGAAATCCATGGTGCCCTAACATGAGCCCTGGGGTATCAAAAAGATTTTCTATTTCATAGGCATATGAAATTTTGCAAAATCATAGTCAAATTTGCTCACCGTTGGATTTGACGTGGAGATTTGTGCTCCGGCCGGCCGTCGCCCTCCTCTCCGCCGTCGCCGCCGCCGGGTTCACCTATTCAAGGTTTGGGTGCACCAGTTCCCCCGAGCTTAGAGGGAGGCTAGGACGGCGGTGGGCCACGGCGCCATGGAGCGGAGGAGGGCGGTGGGTGACGGCAGGCGGCGGGAGTGAAGAAACGCTGAGATTAGGAGGCGACGGCGGCGACCCTCGGAGACGAGGAAGGAGGGGGGCGCAAGGGCGGCTAGCCGGAGGGTTGCCTTCTTAAGTAGTAATAATTATCTAATGGTAGTTTCTTGATGACGTGGCTCAATTAGGATTTGTTGTCGCATGCATGGGTGACCTGTCAAGCAATTGCCTTTTGGAAGACATGCACAAGTACAAGCTCCGCCCGCAACTTCGTCTGGTTGCTCATGGCACCGTACGGTGGTACGCCTTCAATTCGAAGGTCGATGAAACCTATGACCGTTGGTATTCGAGGTCCTTCCCTCAGCCTAAGAACATTTTTAATAGTTTGTTTATTAGTTTGTTACTAAGAGAAGAAAGAGTATTTAATCTAATAAAAAAACAAATTTTTCAATAGATTGTTTCTTGAACTTGTATCTAAGACTTTAATTGCTACAAGTGTGCATGATTCTTGATGATCAATAATGAAGTACAATTTTGTGATCTACATGTTTTAGATCATTTATCATATCAATAATAAAGTCGGACTGCACAAATGATTAGGTGAATATTTTGCTTTAAGACAGTGAGACCTACAAACGCGTTTTTAGGTAACAAGCAGTCTCCGATAGAGTATTTGGTTGTTTCTTGTGTCTTGGTATTAACAATTTGATAGTTTCTTCGTCTAGAAACAACATCACCTTCTCTCCTCACCTTTTCTCCTCCACATCACCTAAATACTAATGTGATAACCCCTTACTAACAGCTGACATAGATTGTTGTAGATGCTCTAACCCCACTCTTCCAAAACACCTTTGATCGTTTCCTGCTCTTTCCTCTTTATATTTCAAACTTCCGTGTGATGAATACTGTAGCCGATGTGAACCGCAAATTTTCAGAATTGATGAGGAAATTATACACCACGGCAACGCATGCATCTATCTGAAGGCTTGAGATTTTGCACAAGAAAAGAAGATGGTGATGCTCCGGCAAATGAACATGAACAGCCCTCAAAGCGAACAGGGGTAGAAGGTAGAATATGTACTAGTTTACCTAGCTTAATTACCTAACTTAATTATGAGTCTAATGTAGGAGTGGTTCTGGCTCGTCGACGTTCGAAGCTAGTTCAGCTGCTGTAAAACCTCAATTTGCTTAATGAAATTAGGAGCCTCCTGCTTCAGTTTGCTGGTAATCATCACTATGTAGCCTGCAGGACCATTTGCTCTTCTTGCAAGAAACGTATAGATCCAACGCTTTTTACTCTGTCCCTACTATACAAGTAAGGGAACTTGGGGCTATTTCTAAGCTTGAGTTTGAGCTGACGGCCGGGTCCCACACGCCACAATAAGTTCGAAAAATCTTAAGGTATGCACAGATATCTTTGATTAATTTTATCTCAGTTCGATTGTTCACTCCTAACTAATTCTTCTCGGTGCGTCTAGTAGCCCATACAAATATTAACTTCTTGAGATGAATAATTTTGTTTGACTTTTCTGACATCTTGTTTATATAGACAAATACTATCATACAACAATATAGTACATATCAGTGATTCTAAAATCTAATGAGGTACGTATCTGTATTTTTGCAACGACCAGGAAAGGAGGCAACACGTGAGGATGGCCTATCGCCTAGCTTGATCAAACTCATCAATATTAGTCACGGACTTGCAGTAACCAACCATCAACGAGAGCAACCTAGCAGGCAAGAATCATCTCTAATGATTCAATTATGTCAGTTTGGGACAAAAACTTTTCTTCCTTGTAGTTTGTTTTCTCATGGGCATCAGTTTTAGGCGTTTACTAATATTGCCCGTATGATATTATTTATTTATGGGCCTGACACATCATTATACATGTTCAGATATTTGATCTTCTCGATACCGGAATTGAAATGTTTCGTGTGAAAATCTAGCATAAGTCCTGTAACATTTTGCATTTCAAGCGGGCCTAAAATCAAGCATAAGCAATATTAGTGCTTATCTATTTACACCTATACCTATACTAATTACACACGCTGAGAAATTTACATGTTAATCGAAAAAACAAAAAACAATTCTAATCATTCAACTTGTGTGGTTGAGTAACGATGGCTTAGATCTAAACTGATTTGTACGTACGTGGTCCTACTATATTGCAAGCACCTTTTTTTGAAGTACTATATATATTCAAAATTTTATTTTATTTATTTATTTTTGGATTAAAATTATCTTAGTTTCCATGCTTTTAGTTATATTTGGAAGTAAAACATTTCCGGTCCCTAGTTCTGAAATTAAATTTTATTTCCAATTTTCTGTTTTTAGAATTATTTTCTATACAAATACTATTTGTGGACACTGAGAAATTCCCATGTCAATCTAGAAAAGAAAAAAATCTAGCCATTCACCTTGTGGGGCCGAGTAATGACAAATTTTATTTTCTTTTTTTGGAACTATTTTCTAAATTAAAATACAAATTTATATCTTTGGAATTAAAAATTTTATTCCAATTTTTTTGGAGTTATTTTATGAGTTAAAATATTTATATTTCATGTCAATAATTTGGATATTATAGACTCTGTAGAAAATTTCACGTTAACCGACAAAAAATGAAAATATAATCGTCAATATTTTGGGCCTAAGTTAAAACAGCCTAGATCTAAACTAATCCCTACATACTCTAATTATATCACAAGCATCTTCTTTCACAGATATGTATTCCAAGTTTCTATTTTTAAAATTATTTTATACTCGTATGAAATTCTCACATTAATCAACAAAGAAAATAATTTGATCATCAATCCGTTAGGCCTAAGTTATATATAGTGGCCTAGAAATAAACAAATTTCTAGGGACTAATTATATCACACACATATGTTTTTAGAGATGTGTATTTCAAATTTATATTTTTACAATTATTTTAGACTCGTTTGGAATATTTTAGTGTTTCAAAAATATTATAAATTAAACTTTACAACATTTAAGTTTAACATTTGTAATATGTTTTGTCCATGTCAAGTTTGAGATTTTATCTTTTTAAATTAGTGTTCTGTTATGTTTGAAAGTTTCATTTGATACAACATAAACCGAACATGATGTAAACATTTTCAGCAAATTAGTTTTCGACATTTTGAATTGGATCATGTGTATTGGAATTAAACATTAAATTCGAGATAAATTTATATTACAAGTTGAAATGATAAATATTTCTTGTTTCATTTATGTTTCTTTTTTGAATAATAATTTCAAAAATTGAGCGTTGAATTTTCTTTCTTATATATTTTGTTAAACTCTAGTACTTACTTGATGGAAAAATGACAAGATACTTCTTATGACATTTTTTGTTGAACATACAAACACGATGTTGTGTTGGCGAATGTTTAGGTGCTCTGCGTTCATCCACTCTAAGTAGTGGATGAGAAAAAGTAGCCTTTGTCATGATATGCGTATTGTTATTTATATGCGGAGATGAATTTCATTACTATGCAAACACCATGCTGATATTTTATTACAACTACCAGGGAACAACGACACGGAAAACCAATTAAAAATGGCAAAATTGTTGCAACTATTCAATGAGTGGAAATCCAACTACGGTGCTCTTTAGCTTCACGTTACGGTGTTCCTCTTCTTTCTTGGCGCCTCGACGGCATACCACTAGCAAGTTCATCGGACTTACGTGGATGGCTTATTTGGGAGCAGATTTGGTAGGTGTGTACACCTAGGCTTCCTCTCGACATGAGGATGCCACCATTGGAAAGGATACATTAATGGGAACCCATCAATTGGCTTTCTTACGGCACCTTTCCTTCTCATTCATCTTGGCGGACAGGACAAGCCATCGCTTTCGCCATTGAGGACAATAACCTTTGGTTGAGGCATCTGTTGAATTTGGTGGTCCAAATTACCCTAGTCTTATATATCTTTTGAAATCAACCCGGTGGCTTGACATGCAACTTATTGTTCCAAGTATCCTTGTATTTATTCTTGGAACAATCAAGTATGGGAGAGGACATGGGCCTGTGGTGTGGGAGCCTTGGGAGCCTAAGCAACCTTGAGAGCCCCATTTCCCGACAATTATGGGCAACCCATTAAAAGGGATGCTGTTATTCTAACATAATCTCCGATGCTCTATATTCAATACAGTGTCCGTAATGTCTTTGCTAACTTTGGAGTCTACCACTCCGGTCTCGATCTCAAAGTGGAGAGAACAAACGGTACATCTAGACATGTTGCCCAAGCTCACGGAGATTGAACTTGGCACGATGTACGATGATATCTACACAAAGGCCACGATGATCCGGACAAGGGTGGCATCATACTTGGTGTATCTCACGAGATATCCTTTGTAGCCGCTTTGTGCTCTTCTTTGTAAGCAACAAACAAAGGTATAATCTGTTGACACTTGCAATCACCTATGCACTATTTATCGGAGGTTTTTCTTGAAGTTTGTGCAATATTTATCACCATGATATCACTTTGGACTTGTGTGTGGTTCTTTGAAGCATCGAGGCGTAGTGGGCTGTCGAGTTTCTTCTCTCCATTAATATTGGGTGGCGAGAGAAAAAGCGGTTGTGGTCGTTCCATGGGTCGATGATTCTTTGAACTATTTGGGACGAACGACCAGTGCAATCGGGTTTGTGGAAGCGGCGTGTCATGGCGCGATCGAAAGGTGGTGAATCTAGTTTGTGGAAGAAAGCAAAAGCTTTGGATCGATGGTTGTTGGACACCAAGTTCGTCAAGGTGATAAGGAGATCATGGGGTGCATCGTCGAGAGGTTGTTCGATGTCGTCGGTGAATCAAGTATGGGCCGGCTATTCTCAACTGTTGGTCCAGTAGTGGTGGGAAGGATATTATCGCAGCCGTCCTTGGGTTTTGCAGAAGTCATCGTCGGCTTGCACACGTACACAGAGTTACTTTTGAGTAGGTATTCTTGCACTGGCGTGGACGGTGAATCCGCCGCCGATGTTTCGGCCCGCGTGTGCCGGAAGATATCCAGCTACATGTGTTACCTTTTGGTCACACACCCTGAAATGTTGCCGGTCAAAGAAAGCCCGCTGATTTATCCATCTATGACTGCGGAGAATATCGGCAACAACAGTCGCGCAACTGCGATATTGGGTTGCCTGGGTTGTTCAACAGGGCCCTTTCTGCACATCCGCACAGAAGGACGTCATCTGTTGGGCATCCAAGAGACGTGGATATGGCTCCTCATGTACGCGGCCGGCAAGTCGCGGCCGGAGGCGCACGCGGCGCAGCTGGCCAGAGGCGGGGAGCTCCTCACCTTCGTGTGGCTGCTCATGGCCCACCATATGCTTGGGGATATCGGCCACAGGATCGAGCTTCTCCCTCCACAGGATATCTTTCCTGTGGAGGAAGCGATCGATCCTGTGGAGTGGGATTCACCGCTATAATTAACGGCGTGCCCAATTATCACTTGTTATCACGATTCACGAGTATACAAACTATGACACATACTTCCTACCTATGTGTCCGTACTATTAAGTTGTTCTACCATGCATATATATAGCGCAGCCTGTTCTTGTCATGCACCTGCCATCATTATTGTAGCAAGCAGTATCAATAAATTCGATGCACACATGCAGATTCTCCGTGTAATAATTATCTGCAAACTTGCTACATATATACAGCTCCCCATTTCGACTATTTGTTTCCATCAAGTACTGTACAAGGTCTTTGACTCCTTTGCCTTTTAGTCCAGATACCATGGAAGTATCTAACATTCCAAGCAAATTTTAATCAGGCAGATGAAATAATAGTAAGGCAATGTAAGCCTCATTGGAGACTGAGGTAAACCTTTCAAATCCAGGAAGATCTTCAAATTCCTTTGCAACTTTAAGCAAGTCCTTTTTGTCTTCCACAAGATCAACCTTGTTCATGCATAATATACGCTTCTGATTTGGGTTTACCTCAGCACCCAATCGTTTTATTAACTTTATCACTCGCGTATCAGGCCTGCATAAATAAACACATAGTTTAGAAGTGTGATTATCATGAGTACTAGATAAATTTAGAATCGTAGTTGAAAGATTGACAGGTGATACTGACAGGAAATAAATGTGAGGCAAAGACTTACGTTTTAAGATGCCTGTTGACATCAAACATGACTATTACTAAATCATAGAGGTTAATTGAGCTCCAGGCACTCTCCATACGAAGTGTGACATCCCTATATGGAAATCCATGGTGCCCTAACATGAGCCCTGGGGTATCAAAAAAGCACTGCAGAGAATTTTATCAGCTGGAAAAAAAAAGTCAAATTTCAAGACAATTTTAAAGCGGTTCTGATATGTGTATATTTTTGTAGAAGGTCTTAGATTACGAGTTGTATCTATGGATATTATGATGGGGAAACAGATAATATATGCTTCACACCCAAATTTTCTTCATTTTCATATAATGAAATAGACATAATTAGGCCATGAAAATGTGCTTACACCTAACTGATGCGATCAGATTTGTTAATGCAATCAATAACTTATTAACTTGTCAAAATAAAATACAAGTACTCCATGTCATGAGACATAAAACACATCATTATCCAAAATCCAGTTATTTGCAAACAATATTCAAGCAAGCAACGCCGAACAAGATTCTGAGAAAGCCATATTATGCTAAGGCCAAAAGTTGAAAATGTGAATCCATATCCTACTAGCACAAGAAGACAATGGATAACAGAACATACTATCTGAGTTTTCCCTTTTGTCAGCACCCCCAAAATTTCTTGAGTTGTAGTATTTGTCTTGCGGGAGACTGCAGCCACTTTTGTTCCAACCTGATAGCAAATATGAACAGGGAAACATAAGGCGTCACTATGGTGGCCAGCTGGTAATTTTTCTCTCAATATACTGAATTGAATATACTTATTAACCCATAAAAAAAGGCATCATATCAGCAGCATTGGACGCATCAACTGAACCATCCATTATTAATAGCATTCATATATGTATAGATTCCGGGGAAGTGAAAGCTCCAAGGATCGTGAATCTGGACATGAACTTACAGCACTAATTCTGCTAAGACTTACTTTGTCCCACTCAAACCAAACATTTCAGCAGGAAATCTTGTACCAAAACTATTACTGCAATAAGATTACAAGAATAGTGCAACTCTGAGCATTTTAGCTCCATCCACTCAAATCAAACACAAAATACTGAAAGAATGGCGATGCACAGTGCGGGAGAGTAACGAGTCAACAGCTATCTAATGCTCAGTTGCTCATAAAAGAAGATAGCATTAGAGATGATCCCCGCTCATCCAAAGCAGTAACACCAAATACTCTTAAGTACTGTTAATTCTTACTAGCAACTAAACTAAACTCCCTTGTTAATGACACAAAAAAAGGTTCAGAATTTAATCCTGTAGCGCAGCCACCACACGTACGTACCATGGTGTTGGTGAGCGAGGACTTGCCAGCGTTGGGTGCGCCGACGATGCCAACGGAGAGCGCCATCTGGTCCTCCTCCCTGACCTCACCGGACCTCTCGTCCTCGTCCTCGTCCTCGTCCGGCGGCTCCTGCGCGGCCTCGAGCAGGGCCAGCGCCACCTCCCGCGACCGCTCCTCCTCCACCGAGGCATTGTCCAGCTTCGCTGGCTGCTTCCCGAAGAGCGTCTCGTCGGCGCGCGCGCGGAGGGAGGGGTCGAAGCGGACCTTCCGCAGCGCGGAGACGGGGTTGGGCGGGGGCCGAGGGGGGCAGGGTGAATTCAGAGCTGTCGAAGTCGGCGTCGGTGGCGGCGGCGGCGGAGTCGGAGTCGGACGACGCGGCCGCCGCGGAGGACGAGGACGAGGAGGCTGTGGAGAGGAGGCGGAGAGTGGTCGGGGCGGCAGTTGGGGTGGGGGTTAGGGCTAGCGTTCGGACGGGGCGGAGAGATCGGACGAAGCGGCGCATGGCGGCGGGGGGAGGCGGCCGACCGGCGGCGGAGGCGGAGAGGGGAAGAAAGGGTATGTGGTGGGCTTTTGGGCATTTTGGGCCCATGAATGATGGGCTCCAGCTCAGCTTTCCGGCTCGTCGCAGACGCTGGTGAAAGGCTTCCTCGCTGTCGTCTCCGTCAACGTCGCCATCGGCCTCATCTGCGTGGAGGTGCGAGGAGGCCGGCACCCTACTCAATCTCATTATCTCTTAATTAATAGTACAAAGATCATCTTCTCGTCTCTCAATGCACTATCCTCTCATGAATCATGATCTGATGCTCCTGTCTCTTAATGCAATATCTCTCACGATGTGATCTTCGCGTCTTTTAATTCATTATACATCGAGCTAATTACAGAAGGAGCACAATGTGATTCTCGCGGAGCAGCATACTGGCCACTTGGCCAGCCATGGCAGCTGCATGATGGAACCTGCTACCTATTCATGGCGTGCATGTCAATTCATGGCGGATTGAGTTTATGCTCTGCGGCGACAAAAAGGCCGGATTGCTGTGGCCTTTGGTGGCTTGCTGCCATTGCTCGACGGACACAGCTCTTGGATAGGATCATAGGAACAAAGAAGAAGATGAGACGAGAGGATTGCAGAACCGATCACGTCCGTTTGTTTGCTTTCAAGGGCTACGATTTGGCTACGGCACGCTCGTGCCGTAATACTTACGACGGCAGAGGTCACGCTTCCGTAGTTAATTACAGGAGGCTCCACTTGGATTCTTCAAAATTTAGAGGCAGACAAGCACAGATAGAGAGAGATTATTTACTCTTTTTTTTTAGAAAGTAAAAAAGTTTTGCACATCTTTTCATTAAAACGGATAAAACACATACAACCAACCACAACAAATAGAAAAGAGAAAAGTCTACTTTTCAACATTGAACTAAGTCTGAAAAACAACCTTGAAGTCGAAAACCAGACAGCATAGAACCTCCACGTTTGCAAACCGGACAAAATACCCCCCATACCGATTTCACCATGGTTTTGTGCTGACGTGGAGGTCACTCTCCTTATCTACTCACAGCCGAAACCGGCTCGGCTCCTCTTTGCCTCATCTTCTTCTTCCCAGATCCCCTTCTTCACCTCATCTCTCTCTCCCCCCACTCTCAGCACCGCCGCCCGGTTCGGTCCCTTGGTGCCGCCAGCCCACCGCCGCCTACGAGTGCTCCCCTCCGGTCGGCCCGGCGCCGCCACCCGTGCGTACCCCCTCTTGCGCCCCGACTCCTACCTCTCCCCAAGGCTCGTCCCCGCCACGCTGCGCTGCCGGCGTCGCCTCCCCAAGGCGCAGCCGCCGGTGCCGCCGTGCTCCTCCTCGGCTCCTGCCTCCGGCAGCTCCCCCGGCCCGACGTCGCCTCGCCCCCCTCAGGCTCCCCTCCCCTCAACGCAGCCTGGTGGCCAGCGCCACCTCGGCTCGTCTCTGCGCCTCCTGGCTCACGCGCATGTGGCTCCCTCTAGTACCGCCTCCTCCGGCCACACCGGCTCCTCGGTGCCACCTCATGGCGTCGCCGCCTCTCGCCTCCACCCCGGTGCTGCTGCCTCCTGCGCCTTCGGCAACTACCGCCACCTCTATGACCAACGCATGAGCTCACTCCTCGCACCCACCTCTCCTGCCTTCGGCTCGGCCGGTTCGGTCCAGCGCCTCCCTCCCTGGTTCCTTGGCCCCCGCGAGTCCCCTCGGTGCTCCGGTGGCTCGGCTGCCCCGGCCTGCGGCCGCTAACCCTTGCCCCTCTAGCTTCTACACAACAGGCTAAGGCTCCCAAATTTCCCCTTTATGATTTCTTCTCTGATATCTTCAATGTGTATGAGCGTGCTTTGATTTAACCACTGTTGTTTGATGTTGTTGGCTTAGTTGTGGATTTTAGTGTGCTGATGCATGGTGAAAACTACAGATGCAGACTCCTCCCTCTCCGCGGTGAGGTCGCAGCGCAAGGCCAGGAAGGAGCTGGCGCCGTTCATGGCCACCGCGAGGGAGGGTGCGAGGCCCTCGCGCCTTGGGCTCGGTGGCAACGCGGCGAAGGTGTTCAGGAGCCTCCTGCAAGAGTGAAGAGAGATGAGTGAGAATGAGAGGAAGAAGAAAGAAATGAGAGGATGACATGTGGGCCCGTAATTTTTTATTTATTTGCTAAGTGGCTGCCATGTCATCGAAAAGTATATTGCATGTCAAAACCATTAACACGTCAACACCATGTCACCTAAAACCGCCCCTGTTTGGGCTGAGGGGGTAAAGTAAATGGTTTTGAGAGTTGGAGGTTGGTTTGTATCCGGTTTTGTAGTTTATGGTTGTTTTTCAGACTTTTCGAAAAGTTTAAGGTTGAAAAGTGGACTTTATCCAATAGAAAAAGGGAACACACGGACCGCCCTTAGGGTAACCAAAACACGACCCAACAACAAGAGTTTAACCGACAACAACCGAAAAACGATATTAAAGTAAGAGACTACTCATGCTCAACAATCGCCTCCCGACCACTCGCCGCCGCCATGCGTCAATGGTGGTGCTCTTCATGAATACGTACTATAAACTGATTGATATGAGTGACCATATTATTGAAAATCATTTGGTTGCGTTCTTTTTAAATCATCCAAGAGACAAGAATTACTTACTTGGTTGCTAATGGAACCAGAGGCGAATCCAAATAGACTGAGTGGGGTTCAGGCTCCTGTTCAAAATTCAGTTTTTAGTGGAGCAACTCAATATTTGACCACTTGTGTTCCCGTTCGGTCCAGCAGAGATACCCCGACAGCTCACTTATACCCCGTTCATTTTTTTTTACCTGGGTCCGCCCTGAATGTAACTCTGTTGGTTTGCACGTGATACGCTGGTACGATAATGATACCGCGTTTCTTCAATCTTACGCCATAGATCCGAGATGTGGCCGTCGTCTTCCTCTTTGTCCTCTTCCCTCTTCGGGATCTGCTTTGCTTATGCTCCATTCACCCCATGCTCTGGTGCATACGCTCGAGCGAGAATAATCTCGTCATGTTGCAAAAAAAGCTTGGGAATTTGTTGGCTTCCATTCAAGATCAACTGGAAGAACAACATCTTTAAAAGGCGTAGGCGCGTACGTACATTAAAAAGCAAATTAAAGATATATGAAGCATCCTGTTCTGTTCTGTTAACCATTGGACGGTGCAAGGAGGCAGGCAGGTGAGCCATGGTTGCGTGCTTCTCCTCCAATGCTCTCTATATGTATCTGCCTTATGATCTCAGCATGCATGGCCCAATTCCTTTTGCATATA
This sequence comes from Ampelocalamus luodianensis, assembly GCA_036346255.1. Lineage (NCBI taxonomy): Eukaryota > Viridiplantae > Streptophyta > Magnoliopsida > Poales > Poaceae > Ampelocalamus > Ampelocalamus luodianensis. The sequence goes on from CM070631.1 coordinate 43,495,237, forward strand.
TTCTCTTCAGTTAATTCTACAGCGAATAGGAGCATGCGTCAAGTCTTCCATGGCATGCATGTCAACTGCTAAAGTTATGTGGGTAAGCATTATACCGTTTATGATGGATAATCGAATCAAATCAAATCTTTCTCCTTAACAGCTTAAACTATCAATGTCATGTTTTCGGAATAATATTCAGACTTCGGAAAGCCTTGTTTATGTGAACAAGGCAATTTGGCAGAAAAGGTAGTAAGACGAACTAGTTATGAAAAGCTTGTGACAAGATTTACAGTCCCACATTATATGCTTCTTAAATAGTAAGAAAATAGGCTGCCCAGATCCATGTCCAATCATGGCGCCAGGCTGGGGTTTAATTGATTCTTGAGTGAACAAAGTTCAAATTTCATTTCCCGCAAAAAGGAGGAGAATCGTACTAACAATCTGTACATTGTCATTGACTCCAAAAGGTGGTCGACCTTTCTACAAAGCTTTACCCAGAAAGATCTGCTCAAGAACCACTATCTCCACTACCACTTCGTTCTTGTTCACCTCATTTGGTGCCATCACCGTGGAAGCACAGTGTTTGGCAAAGACTTGCTCAAAAGATTCCGATGTCCTCAACTTTTTGACTTCTCTAAAATCTGGTCACATTCAGTCCTTGTTTCATCAACTCTGGTTGATGGAGATTCTACAGAAGTTGATGCAGTAATGCTATGACAAAACAAACCCCGTTAGCGACAACAAATTTCAAGGTCTTTAGGAGGGACGATGTACAGAAATGCAGCTCTCAGTTGCTCTGAAGATGTCATGCCCATTTGGCAAGCAGGGACATCAGCCCTGCGCCGAGGAAAAGGGCGAGGTATGTTGCCAGCTGAAGCTTTGTATTTGTCTGCAGCTTCGGGTTGTTGAAATCTGCGGCTAGGAGATCAACCAGGGACATGTAGATCAAAATCCCTGCCGCGGCTGAGTTGAAGACTCCCTCGACAACTAGCGCGGTCGAGCTGTGCTTGCTATAGCTGGTTGTGATTGCAATCCCCAGCGCGATACCCATGGGAGCAGTGAGGGAGAAGAAGGTTGCCATGATCACGGTCGCTTTCGCCTTGAAATTTGCCTGAAGAAAGAAAATGAGGAGCAAAGTATGTCACACTGCTGTTGTTAATATAAGCGAAGTTTGAAAGTTCTTCTTCCTCCTTTCTGTTCACTGAATAAAGTCCATGTTATCCTTGTGTTCTCTGATTAACTTACAAATAAATATCTTATAGTGTAGGTGTAGCATTCAATTTCAATCTGCACATGGTTCTTCTAAAATACTTTAAACTTTTTTGAGAAGTGAAACACTTTAAACTTAATCAGCTTTGGATACTGTTTTTAGAGGATTGGATACTGTGTTTTGATTTTGAAAGGTTCAAAATCCTAGCCAGTTACCATTAGTTACTACTTACTTCCCATCCCAGTCTGGCCCCACTTCCAAAAACAAACATGCCAGTATTGTTATTGGTTAAATCTGAATTTCTCTTTCGAAAATAGCCAATACCTAGTAATTAACTAGTTGAAAATAGGCAATGAGTCACTGGCAGTAACTAGTCAGTTATAAGGAGTTGTGAGCCATGGTTGAATCAATGATTGATGGTCCTAGTCTATTCTTCTGATGTACAATGTAGCTAGTGATAAGTCCTATCATTTCAGATACAAATATCTCCATTTGTGTGTCGTATTACGCACCCTTTTAAAAGAACATTTTGCTAATTGGACGTCCCCTTCGATGTGGTCATGAGTCTTATGTGTCTTTTGGCTGATTTAACATCTAGATATTTTGTCATCCTTCAGTGTCATACAGTACAACCAAGGTGCTCATCATGGCTGTAATTGTATTATACCTGAACAATGCAACCGCCTAGGCCAATGCCTTCGAAGAATTGATGGAAGCTGAGGGCTCCGACGAGAGGCCTGATGATCGACGGCCTCAGCGACGCGCCCAAGGACACCCCGATGATCACCGAGTGCACCAAGATCCCCAGCTCCAGAACCTGCAGTGTCATAAATCACAATTCATAGCCAGTTATTTTCTAAACAGTGCCAAGTTGGCTCATTCATTCGGTCATTGCAAATGGCAAGTTGATTGCAGAATCTGCAAAGGGAGTTCAGCTGTGAGGCTCTGCCAAGGTAGTTCAGAGCATAGAAAACAAATTCGCTGAAATTTCAGTGAATTTCGCACCCCACCACCACCACCACCACCAACACCAAATTTTTATAATTCATTCAAAAAATTCGGAAATATTTGAATTTGGACAAATTACATCCTAAATTTGATTTTGGACAAAATCTGATCAAATTTCGTCCAGTTTGAAAACCCACCGAAATTTCGGTGATTTCAACCCCCAACGGTTTTTTCAAAAACGAAATAAAGTTCCCTGTTCAGAGTAGCCGACACATCACATAGGTACAAGGCCTATGACTACTGTTTGGATTCACTGCCTTTAGCATATACGGCACGGGCTTCCTTTCCTCTCCTAGATGGTGACAAGAGAAAATAATTCTTCTGCCGGCCGCCGTCCGTCGTGCTACAATAGCGAGGGGTGGGGAGATCGGATGGTGCGGGGAGAGGCCTCTCGCAGAGAATTTGTTTACGTGACAAGAGGGAAGCCTGTGACTACTGTTTGAGGATCTACATTTCTCAGCTCGTTTCCACTGTCTCGAGCATTGATTTCCAATTGAATGGTCCAAACGCGAGTTATTCGCCTATTCGCGCTGTTTGAACTGAATGGCAGAGAATGTAAACAGTATAATAAAAATTGGAATGTTAAAATTATTAGCATGTACTGTTCAACCAAGAAATATCAGGTTTTGTACTGTATTTTGTTTCTGACATGCAAGAGGGCAAGAAGTGATTGAGCAACAGTTGCTGTGGGGCTCACCTGAGAGACCACTCTGTGTCGGATTGTTTCGGCGACCGAGGCATCCTCCGGGGAGCCGCTGGCCGCCGGCCCGCCGTGGCCGTGCGAGTGCACGTGTCCATGGCCGTGGCCGTGCGTGGCGTGCGTGTGCACGTGCAGGTGGCCCGCGTGCTCGGCGCTGCCCTCCTCGTCCCCAGCGGCACGGCCGTCGTGCGCGTCGGCGGCGTCGTCCACGGGGCGCGCCTTCTTGAAGTGCGACCGCTGGTAGTACCCCGCGGCCACCGAGTCCACCATCATGGTGACCATGGCCGCGGACATGGCCACGAGCCCGGCGTACGGGAACCGGCCCCTGGCACCCCCGCCCCCGCCGCACGGCGCGGCGAGCACGTCGAACGCGGCGGGCAGGATGTGGACCATACCGGTGGCGAGGATGACCCCGGCCGCGAACGCCTTGACTGCGAAGAACACGTCCCCGTCGGGACTCAACGCGGCGGCGGACCGGCCGAGCACGGGCACCAGCACCCCCGCCGCGCCGGCCACCAGGATGGACGCGATGGCGACGAACTTGAGCCGCAGCGCCCCGCGCGCGTCCTCCCCGGCCTCCGCCGCATTGGCGCAGTCGCACCCCGCCCCGGCCGCCTCCGCCCCCGGCGCCGGAGCAAGAAGCAGCAGCGCGAGCCACGCGACCCACAGAAGAAGCAGAGCTCGCGAGGCGTCCATGGCGTGGGCGTGCGCGTGGCGCGTGTAAGTGGGAGGGGAGGGAGGCGGCGTCGCGCGCGCTGGTCTTATAGGAGCGCGCGCGCGGGTGTGTCATGGTGTGCTCATCCTTGCAGGTCTGCCTCTGCTGCTGCTGCGCGCCGCTTTATCTCGCGGGCTCCTTCCTCCCTGCAGTTGCGGACGAACTGGTCTGCGTGCTGTGGTCGATCTCGACCGTCGGATCGGTGTGAGCTGGCGTGTGTCGTGGCCGTTGGATTGGGGGTGACAAGAGCAGCCGTGGAATGCACTATCCGACATAGCATTGGTGTTGTCGCGACCGGTCTGTCACGTTTCTTGAGAAGCGGCTGGGGGTTCGCCTCGGACCCACGACAAAGGCCGGTGGGTTTTTTTCAAAAGAAAAACTTGATGGCGTATCATGCATCTGTTGTATTTTAAGAGTCATTTAGTAATTTCTTAATTAAAAAAAGAAGAAGAAATAGAAAAAGACAAAAAAAAAAAAAAAGAGAAGGTGAGGCCATCTGTCATTGAGCTAGGAGGAAGGGTAAGGTTGTCTCCAACCCAACCGGGAGGCGCACAGCTTGGGGGACTTTTCCCCTTCGCTTGTGGTGGCGACGTAGGCGACTGAGGCTGCCATGGCACTTTGTGCCTCTTCAAAAGCCCCTCCTCCTTCTTGCTCCACTTTAGTACACAGAGATTTTTCCTTTTTGGTTCTTTCTCTGTTCTGACTTGGTTTCGGTTTTGGACGGTGTGAGCTGTTGTGCCACTATGGTCGGTCACGGTTGGGCTCCTCCTCCTTGCACACTCACTGTTCGTTTCTTGCGCCATCTCTCTATTGAGGTTGCTATGAGGAACCGGGGTGTTGCACTGTTGAGGCTTGGACCCGGCTGGCTTTGGCTTGATTTGGGAGATGAGAGAAGGCTTCGAATCAGTACATTCGGCCGGTGCATCTTGTAATGGTTCTTGTGCGGCATTCTCCTGTACCTTGACTTCACAATTTTGGTGTGTCCTGAATTATGGATTGGCATTGCATCTCCAACGACCTCATTCGTTCATTGCGGTACAGTGGTGCGATTGGTTTTCTGAGTCAACGCCTTCGGCGTGCCTTGCCCGGTTTCAACTCGGTGGTTTTGAGTGTCATCCGCACCGTGAGTTTGCTCTTTCTTATTTTCATTTTACTTCGCTTAGTGTGTCGTGCTAGTGGAAGTTTCAAATTGTATTTGTTATAAATTAGCACCGGAGGGCTTTGCATTGTATTGTTTGTGTGCTCGGTATATGCTCGATGAAGAATTAATGTCAAATTGAGATTAAATACAATAATTAGATATAAATTGGTTTTGAGCTTGTAGATTACTTGTTGTTTTCTATTGTATTAAGTAATTGATCTATTCGGTTGTCTTTTACAGTTCACTGTGATTCTTTAGTTCACTGTGATTCAGTTTGGTTAATGCTTTCAGTTCACTGTGACACATTCGTTTGCAGTCTTTTGTTCACTGTGATTCATTTTTGGTCACTCTTATATATTCTTATCAATTGATATATTGTGTAGTTGATCCAATTGTTTGCTGTCAGTGAACTATGAATTGATGATTTACTTTAAGTGATTGGTTAGAAAAGGAAGATTTTTTTTAAAGCTCAAGCCTAATTTATTTCAAAGTAGTTGACATATTTAATTTGTGATCAAATTTTGACCTAAGTGGCGAGGAGGCTAAGATCTCATCTTGAGCTGTCCGACATCTGAGAGCATAAATAAACAACTAAATCTGAGCATTATATTGATTTTGTATGTTTTCCAAGTTCTATATATTGAGCATATTATCATGTTTAATTGACATGAAAAGATTACATGTTTATATGTCATTTATGTCTTTTATATGTTGCTGAAAATATACTTTAATTATCATAATTAATGTTGGAATAATTTCTAAATATTTGCTAAAACCGTTTATTTTACAACAGTATCAAGTAGAGAATATCTAATGGAGAGTACTAACTCTTGCAGTGCTAACATCCAACCGTTCCATCTAAACCACTCCATCAGGTCGCAAATACATGTAGTTTTGGGCATTAACGCGGTGTCTAAAATACAATTTTGACCACTAATTTTTATTGTAATATAGTTATAACACCTAATATAATTATAATATTATAAAAATATTTTTCGAGACAAATCTATGCATATGAATCCCATGTGTCCAATCTAAATATTTTTAAAAATACATTGATAGCAAAAATTCGAAAATTTGATTGCACGTATCCCAAAACAACATGTATCTGTGACCGAGCGGTGTATCCAGATATTATACTCTAAATTCTCTCAATAGACAAATATATTGAAACAAAAACTCACAAAACTATGTACAAATATAGCGAAAAGGAGAGAGTATATGCATTGTGAAACGACCGTCCATTAATTTAATCTGGAGGCCTTCACAAAGAAATTAAAGGATATATAATTGGATTCATTATAACATTCTTAGCATGTATGCATGCACTGTCAATTGGAAGCTAAACGTGCTGATAAAACCAAAGCACGAACATACAATGAATTCTTGTGCAATGATTTCGAGCCCAAATTAATAGGTAGTACTAAACGCAAACCAAATCGGCCAAGATCGAGCTTTGCTTCATTGCTTGTATCGAGAGTACATAGGTAAGTAACAGCTTTACTATACCACGGAATCCACCTGAACGGAAACCAACCGAATCAGCAGGAAAAGGGAAATCAAATAACTCTGCATTTGTTAGGGCATTTGCCACAAACATTCTCGTAGGCGTAAATCAAACTCAGGCTAACTTCTATGGGTGATTTGCAATTTTCCTTTTTATTTAGTTATTCTTGTTTTGGAATAATTAATATGGTGCATCCTTCAATTAATTGTCATGACGCTGCAATATAATTGTCGTCAAAGTTACTTGAACTGTATAAACTGATCTGATTAATTTGTTCAGAATTAAATCCTAAAAGGCAAAAGAGCCATACATCTTATAACCTTAAACGCCAATATGTATTTTGGTATATTAAATTTGGAGCGCTAGAATTTCGTCGTAGTTTCTGTGGGAACTAGGAATGATAATGGATTTTTTAAAAAAACTATTTTAAAAAAATGTTTTATAAAAATAACCAACATTTTTTTAGAAATAATTCTCAGTCATTGACCCACCAACTGACTAGGCCCAATCGCACAATGGGTTAGTGATTAGGTGATGGAGGAGGGCTAGACGTCCGACCAAACCGCAACTGGGGCCTTGTTCTGCCACGTGTCTCAGTCGCGGGCTGGTGGCGCAACTAAGGCCGTCGTGTTGGGCACAGTCGTTGGGTTAGAACATGACTGAGACCTGTCGCAGGTTAGGTTGGCGACTGAGCATAATTTCAAGACATAATTTAAATAAGTTTAGCTTTAATTTTACGAAATTAAATAGTTGGAAGAGTTGTTTGTGAATAATTGTTAATGTAAAAAAGCTGGATTTTGCTAATCACAAAATTACTACGACTTAGCATAAAGAGGATACAACAAATACAAGTCGGATTTACAACATATCGAATCAAGTAGTAACATGTATAAAGTAAAGGTAGCTCGCAACAAGCGGGATACAACCATGAAATGGATTACATAAATTGATCACGACGTTAGGAACAAAGCACTCCTAACATGAGCACAAACTGTATCAGGTAGCAACTTCAGCTTTGTGATTTGCAACATGTCACCTCCACGGTTACCATGACTTTGTTCGCTCCATTGGTCTCAACTCCCAACGGACCACTTCCAGCGAACGACTCCTCAAGCATCTCACAATAACAACATACAGTGTCGGGTCTAGCGAGAAATTGCTTATCAGCCAATGCAATAACTCCAAGATTTTAAGATTATTTGGGTTCGGTGATACATTGTGGTCCACAAAAATCGCTCAAATCAACCCTATATGGCCTCTCATGAACTTCTCTCTGTCCGTAAAACACTCTGAAAAATCATTGATCTGATATATCCGCCACACGACTCAAGATATTTAGAACGGATGCTAATTAAGCACACTACATTGAGTCTAACGAAAACCATATCTACCACTAAGCTATATTTATTGTTGCTAACCTAACATGTTTTTATCGAAATGATCAACAAATTATATGAGCAAACTCGAACTCACCACAAAAAGACAAGTACACCGGGACACGTTGAGCCGAGGGTAGAGTCACCTCCTCCCCCCTCTCCTCTCTTCTTTTGCCACTGGCACTCTCCTCCCTTATCTTCTTTTCTGTCATGCAAGTGGATTCAGATTGGAATTAGCTGACTATATCAGCCCTCAGTCGCGACAACGTGGCATAACAGGTGTCAGACGGCTGCAAGTCGCGCGAGGGAGGTGCGACAGGGCGACTTGGTTCAACATCGTCCACTAGTCATGCGACTGCGTGTCAACAAGCCTCAGTCATGCAATGGCTCAAATCGTTAGCCCACCACGCGATTGGGCCTAGTCGCCGGTGGGCTAGCGATTAAGGGTTATTTCTGTTAAAAAAATAAAACGTGGGTTATTATTGTAGAATGATTAAAAATAGTTTATTTAGAAGAAAAAAATCAATGATAATCTTTTTTGCAAAATACCTGTAAAAATTACGTGAAGTTTATGTCCTCATTTTTCCTATATATGTATGTTTGCACATTTTGCATTTGAAGGATAAATATGTAGTTCTCTAAAAAAATATTTGAAGAATAATATGAAAAAAAAAATACACAAGTCCCGTCTGCAGGTTTGGAAGATGCTACTAGAATTGATGTAGTAGTAGAGTTGAAATATCAGCTCCTCCTCAAAAGAAGAAGAAGAAACTTTTTGGTCTTTTTTATGAGCTTAATTAGTACCATTCAGAATACAGTTCTATACATTTCATGAACTAATCTGATATGGACACCTTTTTTTATGTGACATATTTCGATGAATTGACTCCATGCTTTTCTGAAGATTATCTTGATCTAGAGTTTGATCCATGTGCACCATGGATGGGATGCTTAACAAAATTCTCTCACCTTTTTGGAACAATTACAACCATCCGAAAGAGAATGCACAAGAGTATCATGACGACATCCGAGAAAGCTTTCAACTTTTGCCTAGTGAGCAAAACACGCTTCTGTAAACTTTTACCTAACCTAAAATTTCTTGAATAATAATCACACTAAAACTATAATGTGGCACAACCCGGTTTTTTTATAAAGAGAAAATTAGTTTAAAGATGGTATTTTTCAATTTCTATAAGAGAAACAATAGGAAAGGGCCCTATTGTGAAAACTCGCGGTCTTAGTTAACAGTAGGTAGCTCTCCGTACAAGCTAATAAAATCTCCATGGCACTGACAATATTGCAGATGCTTCAATCAACAACTGAAGCTGATTGTATTTGTCTGGTGATACATGCATTCATGATAACAATCAATCAGGATTGTGCCAAATTGTGCACTCTTTAGGTCCTGTTCCAGTTGGCTTTGGTCATGTCATAAGATTGTAAAAGTGCTGTACTTCCATAAGCTTGGCATCATGCACGATAGGCTTTTCCCATATGCCTAGTTGAGAAGCAAAAAAACTGTGGATATGAGACATGAACCATCAAATAAGGAAGCCCCCATCTGAAAAGGCGCCCCCATCTGAAAAGGCTCATGAAATTAGCTGAATTTTAGTTGGAGAAGAGAGTTGGTATGATATATGCCAAATTCAGTTAGGCCTATTTCGGGACATTAATTCAGGATTGTTTTTAGATTTTTGTGCGAATTGAATTGTTTCATATCAAATTTGTGCGGTCCAAAGAAGCTCTTGTTTGTGCAAATATTTATCCATGATTCATGAATAAATATCATCATGGTGCTACTATACTCCTAATTATTCATGGTGGTACAGGTACTAGTCTTAAAAAGAACTATTCAAGTGTAAATATCTTCATGGTGGTAGTAGTAAGTTCATGTCCTTTTAATTGTTATACTTGTAGGTTCTATCTAATCCTAGTTAGTCTGAGAGTTCAGATTGAGTGATCCTTGAAGGGATCACCGACAGAAAAACATCCAAACATGCATGAATGCAACTTTCATTGATAGCCATTGAACAAGGATGTTGTCATCCCCCACCTGTGTGAGTGCTAGTATAAGTTGATGAATGATATATATATGTACATTAATTGGATCAGGATTAATTCAGGGATTGGAGTTCATGAGCCATCCAATTTTCATGAAAGAGAGATTTTTGGTCCTCCAAGATGGTTAGAATTTTGCGCCAACATTCATCTCCAACTTTGATTTCCAATTTAATAGCTGATGAAGTTGTGCCGTTCCTACTGTTGACTGAAAATAAAAGTAATTTGATGGTACTCAACTAGTTAACTAATTAAGAAGCCTATTTTCATCCAAAGAAAAATGTTGGATTAAGGATTTGGGAAGCTAACCCCACAGGCCACAGCTATAGGCCTGTGGCCTATCTCAAGCTCAACATTTTCAGGACAAAAGAAAAACACCCTTTTGGAAGCACTTGATAACTTGAGAATTGAGATCCTACAGCCACATAAGTAGAATCCCCCTATATATATTGCCAAGATGGCCCATGCTGATGCTTTTTTGGCACAAGCTAGGGTTGAGCAAGCTGCATTATTGGAGGCATAAGGGTTCATGTACATGCAAGGAGAGGATGCCAAAGCTGGCCCTTGCTTGTGAGAGCTAGCTTGTCCATGGCCCATCTACAAGCTCTGAATAGACTCGACAATGGTGTGGTGGCTCACTTCTCCGTATCATCAACCCTGCACTTTTCCTTTATGGCAACATTCTGGTGCCTAGTCTCCACAGAAGTACATGGACTGCTAGTATTTCAGTTAAGTGGTTGCAAAAACTGGTGTTGCTAGCTAGTGCGTGCATATTTGTTTGTTGCAATCTGAAACTGCCAGTAACTGGATGGGTTATTGAGATAGTTAAAATTGGTCCTTGAACTTAAAAGACACTGTCCAACTCTAGCCATCCAGCTGGATGAAGCTAGTGAGTACTATCGCTATGTCACTCCTCAGTGTAAGGGTATGTTTGGAACAGGCTTTGGCTTCGACTTTTCGCTCGAAAAAGCCGAAAGCCGTTTCAAACGGCTTGCTCCCCCCCCCCACTCTCGAAGCCGGAAGCCGCCTACGAGGAGCTTCTCGTGACTTCCCACAACCTCGTTCCGAGTTTGCCCCTATACTTTGGGGGTAATTACCCGCTTTTTGGCATCGATAAAACCCCCTCCTCACCACGCCCCCGAGCCCGAACCCTAGCTCCCTCTTCCCCCGCGCGCGCCCGTCCTCCCTCCTCCTCCTCCTCCTCCCCCGGCGTTGGCGCCCTGCCTCCGTCCTCCTCTCCTCCTCCCACACCGCCGCATCCTCCTACTGCGCTGTCGCCCCGCCGTGTCCTCCTCCCCCGCGCCGGTGCCTCCAATATATGGTTCTGCCCGTTTGGACGCCGCCACCCTCCTCCCTCCCCTGGCGCCTTCCTCCTTGGCGCCTCTGCTAGCGACCGCCTCCTCCTCGGCACCTCCGTCGGACCGCACCCGCCTCCTCCTCCCCCGACAGCGGCGCGACCCTTCTCTTCCTCCCTCCCCTGGTGCCGCCCTCTTCCTTCCCCGCCGTCGCCTCTGCCGCCACGGCCCTCCTCCGCCTCCGAGCCGCTGCCGCCGACCCCGACGCAGCAGCCACTCCCTTGACCCCCGAGCCGCCCCTCCTCCCCCGCCGCCACCGCTGCTGTCAGCCTCCTCCTTCCCCTAGCCGCTGCCGCTGCCGAGCCACCCCCAACCCTAGTTGCCGCTGGTTTTTCTTTTCCTTTTTTCTTATATAAATGATTTATTTATTTATGTATTAATTATTTATTACAATAATTATTTATGTATTAATTATTTATTGCAATAATTATTTATTGTTAATTGTCTTTAATTGTGGTAATTCCGATCAATTGCGATAATTGTGTTAATTACCGTTAATTGCGGTAGTCGTCATTGATTGCGGTCAATTGCGGTAGTTGTTGTCAATTGTGTTAATTGTCATCGATTGTGTTAGTTTGTCGTTAAATGCCGTCATTTGCGTTAACTGCCGTTAAACGACATCAAATAAGTCATTACTTGCCTCAGAGGCATTTCGGATATTTTCACCTCAGAAGCTGCAGTCAACCTACCTAAAAGTCGGACAGCCAAACACCAAAGCTCTTCAGCTCAGTCATTCAGCCTTGCAGTCGTTCAATTCTGTAGCCCAACCGGAAACCGCTTTTCAGAAAAGCTACAACTGTGCTAAACATGACCTAAATGTTTTGGGTATGATCAGGCTGTGGACACATTTGATCAGATCCAATTTGGCACGTCCCTGAGCTGTGTTTTCGTCATTTAACGCAGACATAGAGAGGCTACCCTCTAAAGTAAGAATGTTTTTTTTCTGCCTCTTAATTGGTACTCCCATAGACCCCCGATTGAAACACAAGAATATTCTCGGATTCCCGGAGAATAGTTGGTTCAGGTGAAATTCCTGCGATCGCAACCAAGCCGCAATTAGTTGATGAACGGCCTGCCTGGATCCACTGATTACTGCCAACATTATGCTGCACAATTGAGGTAATGTACAAAGTTGGCCTCTGCCTTGCTGAAGAAAAGGGCAGGAAGCTACAACACCATCTAGATGATCTTATAAAGTTTTCGGCAACGGCGGAGCCAGGATATTCGCAATAAGGTGCGAACTTAAATAACACATAGTTCTACTGACTCGTGACTAACTGTTCTACTTCTACATAATACATAATCTATACACTTCTACATACTAACATACAATCTAACACTTACATATAATCACAAATGTTATTGGCTATACCAAAATTTATTACATGTATATACACACACTATATATAACAGGTATTTTTTCTAAAAAATATACATATAACAGGTATTTTTCCTAAAAAAATTAGGAGTATAGCTGTAACTCATACTGCTCCGCCACTGGTTTTCGGTGGCTTCAAAAGACAAGGCCGAATTAAGCTCCAAACACAAGGTTTAGCACGGGTGCACAAGTGAAGCTCTTTTGGCCGTGTCCACATACATGATCATGTAGCATTAAGACTAAGGCTAAACGTGAACTCATGACATGAACCTTAGCTCAAACATGAACACGAAGGTTAAAACTTAAATGCGGAATCGTGAGTGCTTACCCGAAGATGAAGATGTCATTAGAGTGATGATCTGTCGGTGTAGCACCGTCGGTGGTCGTAGAGGTGGCCTGAGTGTGGACGGTGCAGTAGGCGAGGTGGTCGGCAGAGGTGAGTGGTGCCGTGGGCGAGGGAGGCAAGGTGACCGCGCAAGCCTTCGGTCTTCGTCCACCTTAGCGTCCGTAGTAGATCGGGTGTGTGCGGGATTTCGTAGCTTTGAACAACCTTAGTTCTTCAGCCTGCCGAGTCTCCTGATAAAATATGACGCTAGGTGACCGGAACCAAAAACCAAAAGAGTGTTGGTTGCGTCTCCGATCAAAACGCGAGTGGTGGCGTAGTCCCCCTGGAATCTTGAGATGCAGTTAGCCGAGATCAAGCCAACAAATCACACAAGTTAAGAACACTATGTACTATGTATGTAGTGCATGCGGTACGTGCCCCCATGAATGCACCCACGATGAGCAAAAACGCTTCTGCGACCTGCTCGGCGTCTTTCTTCCGGTTCAGGCTTTGACGAGGCTGGAAATGAAGCACGCATGCCATCGATCGCCATGCGTGACACTAGTACACTGCTACTTAATGAACTCCGATCTGGCTCGCGATCCATGCGTCGCCGCCCATTGAAGTGTAAGGGAATTGTTCTATTTCACTCATCAACTTAAGATTTTAGGTAAAGTGGTTAGGGCATAAAATTCAATAGTGCACATTAAAGTATAAGTGAATTGTACATCTTTCCTCATCAGGTTAAGTTTTTAGGTGAATTGGTTGGTGCATGCAACTTAATATGGTATCAGAGCTAAGAGGTCTTGAGTTCAAAACTCGGTTGATGCAATTAAAGAAAAAAAAATGATTGTAGCCCACTTCTATTCCACATCTTAGGCTTGAGTGAGTCTATACGTGAGGGAGAGTGTTGAATTATAAGTGAATTATATATCTTTACTCATCAGCTTAACCTTTTGGATGAATTAGTTGGTGCATGCAATTCAATAGTGCCGTCCGTCGGCCGTATGCATGTAAGATCCCACTTGGTGCTGAGTTTGCAAGCACGTGGGAATACATACATCCCTACTTGTATGTCCTCTTCATATCTAGTTTTCTTTTTTCTTTTCTGAGGTAATACTTTCTCCGTTCTTTTTTACTTGACGTTTTTGATTTTTCACGATCTCTGAGATACGACTTTACCGCTATTTTTTAAAACTTTATATTAAGAAGTACTAATAAAATTATAATATTATGGATGTATTTTTAATGATAAATCTAATGATATAATTTTTATATATCTATTCTAGATAGTTTTAAACCTATTGACGACCAAACTTTATAAAGTTTGATATCATGGATTCAAGGATGTCAATTAAAAAAGAATGGAGGGAGTAATTAAACTTCTTCGTGACTAGCTAGTTTGCACTAGATTTGGGCTTCTTCCTGGATCATATATAGTTGTGACTTCCTTTGTATAACTGGCTCAACATTATTTATGAACACACACTCTTTCACATGTCACCAACAGGGCCCAAGTTGGTCTCTCTCTCGCTTAATTGGATCCCAAATATGAGATTCTACAAAACTAAGCACATTGGGCTGTCGAAGCTGCCTTGAAAGCTCAAACCAATTAATTATTGCCTAAGATTATCCCGCCTTTTATTCCCTTCGAGATTTGCTAATATCACGCGCTTGATTTCCTCCTAAATATTATGCATACAAGCCGAGTGCTTGTGCCTCGTAACGGATCTCAAATAAACATATATAAGTTATAAACTTGAAAACTAATATACATAAGGTAATTATCTATACATCTAAAAGTTACATACATAATTCACATCCTATCAATAAATCACAAAGAGTTTTATCACAAACCACATGCGTAGATGATCCAATTGTCAGTAAAAGATCCTTACAGTGACATATGCATATATACACATATCTATCAACAAAAATAATCCCACCATAGAGCTGGTCAAACGGCCGTGCTCGATGGGCAACACGAGGCACGACATCGTTGGTCCGACCGGCCGCAGACGCGACGACACTATTCACAGTAGGGCGACGCAGACGATAGCTTTCGGGCGTGCCTAGGCGACAGCGACAAGACGATAGCTCCGGCGTGACACACCCAAAGACGGCACGGCAGTTAGGCACAATAATCGTTTTAATATACATATGTATTTTTCTTTTTATTTATTAGTTTTTATATGATTTTCTTTCTATTTTTAATACTTATATAGTTTTATTTTGTAGTTTTTAAATTTTATATAGTTCATTTTATAAGTATATATAAATTTATTTTGGTTTTTTAAATATATATATTTTTTCTATGACTGTTTTTCAGTTTTTCATGTCTTATGAGCTAAATGACAAATATTTTAACGAGCTAGCTATTTAAATATTAATAAGATTCTATTATATTTTCAATATGATTGTCTCATTTTCTTCAATTTTCATCTCAACTTCTGAATTATACATATTTTTGTATTTTTTTTTTTCATTTTTCATTTTCGGGCTAAATGGGCTAAACGGGGGCTACATTTGGCTCGATGGGCTAAATGGGCAGTACCGACCTGGCACGGCATGAAAGAACGATAGGCCGTGCCTAAGCCGTCACCGCGGCCCGTGGGTCAGCCCGATACGACACGAATAGTAGCCGGATTAGAATGAACTGTGCCGTCACGGG
The DNA here is from genome assembly GCA_036346255.1 of Ampelocalamus luodianensis. Taxonomy (NCBI): domain Eukaryota; kingdom Viridiplantae; phylum Streptophyta; class Magnoliopsida; order Poales; family Poaceae; genus Ampelocalamus; species Ampelocalamus luodianensis. The sequence goes on from CM070631.1 coordinate 43,510,663, forward strand.
CCCATGCCGTGCCGGGCCGCCCATTTGGACAGCTCTGTCCCACCAACTCAAGAAACAGAGATACATGAAAGTCTCATCACCACCAACAAGTGTTTCTTTCGTAATAGTAAAGATTTCGTAGGTTGGACCATTGGCCATGCTCGGAGATTCGTGCTCTAGCTAGATCACAACAAGTTGGAGGGTGGCGATCGGCTAGGCAGGTTGGCTGAATATTTCAAAACCAGGGACCTATCTGCATGATTACACAACAAACTCCGAGAGACCAAAACCCTCCCCTTCCCTTATAAGACCATCACACCTTTCGCGTTAGGGTTTGTCTGCTTTGAGCCGCCACCGCCCCTCCGCAGCTCCGCTCGCGGCCGGACACCTCCCGGCCATGGCGGAGCAGGTAACGCCCCCTCGCGCTCTTCCCATCGAGCTCTGTTTAGCCTCCTCTCTCGTGCCCCGTGAGGACCGGTTGTTAAATTGGCGCATCACCCGGTCTGATCTGGTGTAGCGTAGGCCCCTATTCGTGTTGTTGCGTTATCCGTTGCAAATTTTGGATCTTGCGGTGGAGAGTCCCGGATCTATGGCCTTCTCGCGTGGAGGGAGTTAGGAAATGGGTGCAAAATTTGGTAGATTTCGTGGTTTGCCTTGGCCCTGTTTAGAATTCATGAGGTTATGTGGCTTGGGATGGGGTTGTGATAAGCGAGTGGTTTGGAACTCCAGACACACCAAATCATGGTGTGGGGTTGGCGAGTTGCTCTATGTTGTGCTGCTTGTTGTTGCTGTCCATTTTGTAATTGGATGACATTCAGTAATTTGGGTCGCAGCTTACCACCCTCCACCCTCAAGTGATGGTTTCTGTCGCCCTAATGTGTATGTTGTTATAAAGTTTCTTGGTTGTCTCAGTGTGTATTGGCCAAAATTTGATGATTTTTTTTGTGGCCTGGGGGTGGGAATGGTCGCGAGATTGGCTTTAGATGTGTGACATATAAAATAAGCTGCATAGTACAAAGTAAAGTTGCATGTAAGGCAGTGTTGTTTTAGTCACAAGAGATGTTTTGTACTTTGAGGCTTGCAATTGTTTTCTTGCAATGTGTCAAGCTGATGGAGGTAGGTCTGTGCCAATGCCATGATAACTAGATGCCTGTAGCAGGTTTCATTGGTCATGTTGATGTGTGTATCCATGGTATACGAGCCTTTGTTTCGGCCTTAGCATAGTAGACTTGTGTATGGTTTCCCTCTTGTTCGGAAAAAAAGTGGACTTGTGTATGACATTCACTGCCATACATGTGGTGCTTAGAAATTTATCCCTGGAGCGTCTTTTTTGGCATGCTGTTCGGCATTGCAGAATGTAACCGTTGGACAGTGGTTTCCTAGTTTTGATGTATGGCATTCTTTCCTTTGTGCAGACTGAGAAGGCTTTCTTGAAGCAGCCAAAGGTCTTCCTCTGGTGAGGGCTCTGCTCTAGTGCTCTATCTCTTATGCTTGCCGCTCTTTAAATACAGCACGTGTATCTTTAACAAAAATATGTCTGATTTCAGCCCGAAGAAATCTGGCAAGGGGAAGAAGCCTGGCAAGGGAGGTAACCGCTTCTGGAAGAATATTGGCCTCGGCTTCAAGACCCCCAGGGAAGCGATTGAAGGTACAAATAACATGTTGATTATGACTACGCAACTCATGCACCTTTCTAGTTTCCTGTACATGATTTAGTTTTTTAGGTATGTACTGTTTAATTTGTATATATATCTAGGATGGTTGAAGATAAAATTGAGACAATTGGTCATTTGATTCTCACCTCCTTAATCACGTTTCCTTTATATCCCCACAACATAGACTGTGGTTGCCTGATCAGAAACTAGCTGCCTCTTGATGGCTCGTCAGATGAGTTTCTAATTCCAAGGAAGCTAGTGCTCATGTTGCCTGCCCAAAGTGTTTTACTCGGCAGTATGATTTGTTAGCTACTGTCTTCTTATTAGATAAAATTATTCAGGCATTATCCCCGACCAGGTAGCAATTTGAATGTCCTGTAGGCCGGGCGGGCACACATTAAGAAAAATATTTATCGAAAACCTTTCTTCTTGCTAGGATGGGATATTTATTTGGAAATACATGTGGCAAATGTTGTATAATTACCTGGATGGTGCATTTAGGAGATATGATGGTGCATTTAGGATATATGCTACTATTTCTTATAAGAATGTAATTATATTATTAACTTATTCCATTTCAGGGACCTATATTGACAAGAAGTGCCCATTCACTGGAACTGTTTCTATCAGAGGCAGAATTATCGCTGGAACATGCCACAGTGCCAAGATGAATAGAACTATAATCGTCCGCAGGAACTACCTCCACTTTGTGAAGAAGTATCAGAGGTAAGTAAAGCATTGGGACTATAAGCTCATGCTTCTTACCTGTGATGGCATCTGACTTAGAAGGTGAACCCCTTCACCTTGCAGGTACGAGAAGAGGCACTCCAACATTCCAGCTCACATTTCTCCATGCTTCCGGGTCAAGGAAGGAGACCATGTCATCATTGGCCAGTGCAGGTAATGCTCCCTAGCTGATGCATTATTTAGTTCATGTCTTCAATTCCGTTGGACACTTGGACTCACCTCAAAGTTACTTGGGATTGTGAGGTTTGAAATTCCAGCCTCTGTGCAAGGCCTCGGAAACTACTCCAGTTTTCTGCTTGTTTTAAAATGGTTTTGAAAAACAAGAAAACTAAAATTCTTTTGTTTCTGGTGTATCCTTCATCTTCTGCTATTGGGGAAATTGTTCTTTTTTCTTTTCGTTTTCCACTTTTCCTGTTGGGGGTGAGGAAGGGATGCATCACATTGTTGAGGTCATAACCAAGCATCCATAAATATTTATTTTCAAATTGATTTGGATGAAAATGCTCTTATGTCACAACCATGTTTAAAAAAACCTTCACTGGTCTGTTTACTAATCAACACTGGGGTTCCAGCAATTGGGTGGTTACTGTAATTTTACTCTGGCAAAAAAATTACTGCGATTCCAGGAACAGGCAGGGATTACCAGTCCCCTTCTGGTTTGGTTTCCTGAACCATAGAACTGGACTTTTATTGGATGCTGATTTTTTATTTTTCTGTATGTGCTGCAGGCCTTTGTCAAAAACTGTGAGGTTCAACGTACTTAAGGTCATTCCAGCTGGATCCACAGGCGGCAGTGGGAAGAAGGCATTCATTGCAGCTTGAACTTATCGAAACTGTCTAATCAATGAAGTATTTGTAGATAAAAATGTTCATTTAGAAATCTTCTAGCTGGGTGCCTGGGTGTTTTGACCTTCGGTTTGGGGTCCTGTGCCTTGGCCATTCATCTGAGCATGTTCAAGAAATGTATCCGTGCAAGTTTTGTTTAGATCTCTCTGGTCATGCAAATTGTGGTAGCTGTTGCCCAGTGGTTGGTTTGGTCCTGTGGGCATACAATGAACCTTATTTGAAGCAATAGCATCAACACCCTGTTTCTTCCCATCTTATGATGGCGATGTGCATTCTCTTTGTTTATGTCTTGTTGGCATTAAGGTTAGAAAAAATGACTGTCTACTTTACCAAGGTATGAAATTGTGTGCTGTATTTTTTTTTTTTTCATTTTCTGATTGATTGGCTGCCCCTTTACTGTTTTGGGCATGACAAACATTGTTTTCACATGATAAAAGCTGTTTTATCTTGTGCTAATTTGCCATGGTGAATTGTTGCTGCCTGAACATCCTCCTTTGAAGCAACTACTTGGTTAGATCTTTTCAAGATTCTGACATTGACATGAAAAAGTTTTATTCATGAAATGCAAAACTGGTAGCCTAGTAGTAGCTGTGGTAGGCTGACTTGACCGGCGTCTCAAGCTTGAAGGAAGGAGATCGGTTGTTTGCAAGGCATGCAATTTAAGCTGGTTCTTAAAGTGCATTTCATCCTGTTAAAACCCCATATCCATCCTAGATTCTACAAGGAATAGTGAGCTCTGTTCAGCAATACAAATGAGCTCCAGAATCATTTCCCTCACTGCTGCTCTCTCTTGCTGTGTAGCTGCTGCAATTCTGCTGTTCTTTGCTCATCTCAACAACCCAACCACTTCATTCCTTGGAGCCCTGCTTGATCTTGCAACACCTTCCCTTCCATTCTATTCGCTTACAATTGGTTCCATTTCTAACGATCATCGCTTCCAAGACGAATATAACTGGCTTTGCGATGATTTCCCACCGGATTTCCCACCGCCTGACACAGCGGCGACGTCAATCTTCTGCGTTGACCCCAACGGCTGCTGCAACTTCACCACGGTGCAGGCAGCGGTCGATGCTGTCCCAAGATTCAGCCAAAAGAGGAATGTTGTATGGATCAACAAGGGCATCTACTTGTAAGCTATTTTGTTTAATCAGATTTCCAGTACTCCCATCCTGAGTATAGTGTTACTGAATGTGCTGTTACTGAAGCCACATTGTTGCAGTGAGAAGGTGACAGTCCCAGCAACCAAGCCCAACATCACATTTCAAGGCCAGGGATTCGACCTGACGGCGATTGCGTGGAATGACACCGCCAACTCGTCGCATGGCACGTTCTACAGCGCTTCAGTCTCCGTTTTCGCGTCAGGCTTCGTCGCCAAGAACATCAGCTTCGTTGTAAGTGCAGACACTGCACTACATATTCAGCTAACGGCTGCAGCATGGGTAATAATGCTAACTCTCCTAATTCTTTGGCACCAGAATATAGCACCCATCCCAAGGCCCGGTGATGTCGGTGCTCAGGCAGTGGCAATGAGGATCAGCGGTGACCAGGCGGCATTCTGGGGCTGTGCCTTCTTTGGTGCGCAAGATACGCTTCACGATGATCGGGGCCGGCATTACTTCAAGGAATGTTTCATCCAGGGCTCCATTGACTTCATCTTTGGAGATGCTAGGTCACTCTATGAAGTGAGTAAAAGTATATTTCAAGGATCGGAAGACAAAGCACCGAGTCACTAATTGCTTCTACATGTGTACTTCCCAGAATTGCAGATTGATTTCCATAGCAGATCCTGTGCCTGCAGGGCTGAGGGTCATCACCGGTGCAGTCACCGCACACGCCCGGGAATCCGACGACGACAACACAGGCTACTCGTTTGTCAATTGCAGCATCGACGGCACTGGTCGGATATGGCTTGGGCGAGCTTGGAGACCGTACTCCCGTGTCGTCTTCGCCTACACTTCGATGTCAGACGTCATTGCCTCTGAAGGATGGAATGATTGGAATGATCCTTCAAGAGATCAGTATATATCCTCCAGTGCCACTGTTAATTCTTATATCTGCATATCCGAAAGTACATGAACGTCATTTTTTGTATGATTTGCATTGTCAGGACCGTATTTTATGGAGAGTACAAGTGCACCGGTGATGGTGCAAACTTGACTGAAAGAGTGCCATATGCTCGGGAGCTTAGTGATGTGCAAGTATTGCCTTACTTGAACACATCTTACATTGACGGAGACCGATGGCTGGAACCATACAGTGACTCACTAATATCTGCTTGAAGCAATCATAGATAGAGAGCAATTGTATCACAGACAAGAAAAGGAAGAACTTAGTGCAATCCATTCTTTGAATTTTCTCACAATTCTAGCACGTTGAATTAATTGTGCAAAGACAAGTATTTGGCATTTCAGAGATACATTGATTGATTGAATGATGGCCTGTGATAATCTACATTTGGGCAACAAATGAGAAATAATGCTCAGGGGAAAAAGATAGCTTCAAGTGTTGCATTACAATACTCCGTACTGAAACAGCATACATCAAGCTGACTAATATCGACATTATAATTGCAACAGCTCAAGTCCAACCATCTGATCCCATGTCCTAATGAAAATTCGCAGTATGGATCTGTTGCTTTTAAGGACCTCTACCTAGAATGGTATCTCACTTGTTGCATGGAATGTCCGTCCACGGCACATGGCTTCTAGGTTTTCTCCAGCATAAGAGCAAAGGGGAGACAACCTTGCAAGACCCTTGGCTTGCCGCTCGGAAGTCGGCGTCTAAGTTGCAAAGAAAAGAGATTGATTCCTGTGTCATCCTCATCTCCTGGGCGATCTGGAAGGAGCGCAACCAAAAGATCTTCAATAATGTTACACAACTACCGAGCAGCTTCTCCAGTACATTCATGACGAGCATCGCCAATGGCGCTTGGCGGCCGCTGCTTGTCTAGAGTCGCGCAGCAGGCAGAAGTAGTTTTTTCCTTTTCCTTTCGGGCGGGTTGGCCAGTAACTTATGGCCCCGTCTCCATTTGGTCTGGTTCCCTCTGGGTCTCTTGGTTCTATATTTCCGGTGTTCTCCTTCTGCAACTCCCCCTCCTCTCATTTGTAATTGGAATTTCTGTACTTTTCGTGAGCTCTTCTTAATATAATATTATGCAAAGCTTTTGCACTTCCTTTATAAAAAAAAAAAGAGAAAAGGGGAGAAACTTCAACACCTAAAACTACAAACAAAGTTATCATGACAATCAATGAGTTTCTATCTGAAAATTTTTCGTTTGATGACAGTCCTCAAAAGTTTCCAAACATATATACACATATACAAGGGCACGGAATGAGTCAAGAAGCCACCTGCGGCAACGACCCATCTGCTGTGAAGGCGAAGCAGCATTAATCTGGCGCTATCAGGAGTGTCGTAAGTTGCACCGTTAGCATTCTTTACTGGTGCAAATTGCTCCTCCCTCATAACCTGATATGTTAGGTGTCAACCCCTGAGATCTCACACTAATGTTTGCTTTCAGGAATGAAATAGAAGAAGACAACTTTAGATGGAGCGATAGTGAATAAGAAGTCAAACCTCAAAAAGAGCTGTTGATGGCGAATAGGTGAACACATCAAATATAAACTGTTCAAGCTTTAAGCCTGTTGTGTACCCATGGATTGAAGGAATCGTTTTCACATGATACTAGTAGGGTGCCCGTGCATTGCAACAGAAATCCAAATTTTACATAAAATATTATTCATATTATGTCTGTTGCAGCTTGTCTCATCTCGCTATTGGCAAAGCACATACGAATTAGTATCTTAAATCTGTCTTTTGTAATAAAAAAAATAACTATAATTTATCTCCTTCACCCTGCATGAAGCACCTACTTAGTATTTCACTTTCACAAAACCGTAGTCACTTTTCTTTACTAAACATTTAAACTTATGGTTAAATGCACTGGTAGAAATTAAATGACACTGTAGTACCCGAGAACATATATAGTGCTCCCAACATATTTCGTGCTACCCGTTCTCTCATTCATTGAAAAATGTATCATTGAGATTTTACAGAAGCTTTGCCATGGAGAAGGACAAATAGAAGTAACAGAAGTTCAAGTATAAACAGTACAAATAGAAGTATTGCTAACTTACAACTAACTATGTTGTTCCTAGAATAATATCCTTGAGATGGTGAGTAGGGAATTAAGGAAAGACATGACCCTTGGACTTAGTCTGGAGCTTCAGTACTTCTGTTGTCATTTTGTATCTTAGACACCTATAGCTTTGCAATACTACATGGACAACCTAGCAAAACTGCATAGACCTCCTCGCCCTCGCGTCGCACCAGTGCCAGCGATGCTCACCTGCGGCTACGGCAGAGCAGGAGCTCAAGGTGAGCGTGCTGGCGCTGATCCAGGAAGTCGAGCAGGAGATTGCGCCGGAGCAGGAGCTGTGTCATCGTCGAGTAGCTAGGCCTAGGCGGAGGTGAGGAAGAAGTCGCCATCGAGGCGGAATAGAGGAGTTGGAGGGGTGGCGGCCGTGGCCGAAGGCAAAGAAGAAAAGGTGGAGGCAAAGAAGGGCGGCAACAAACCAAAGGGGCAAAAAAAGTCATTTCATGGGCGGGTTATGGCCAAAAGAAAAGAAAATCGATTTAAAAACCCAAAAATGGCCACACAAAAAAAGGGCAACAAAAGATGTGGCATATTATCTTTTAACGCGAACTTCCTAGAGATGTGGCAAACAATCAATTATCTCTTAAGAAATATTGCAGCATGCTAACCTTTTTTTTCTTCAATTTGCCTCTCACAATCCTTAAACTGCCTGTACGTAGTCAACTTGGATATATGGCCAAAAGAAGAGAAAATCGATTTAAAAACCCGAAAATGGCAAAAATAAATAAATAAATAAATAGGGCAACAAAAGATGTGGCATATTATCTATTAACGTGAACTTCCTGATATTTTATCAAGTAACAAGCAGAGAAGTGGCAAATAGTCAATTCTCTCTAAGAAATATTGCAGCATGCTAACCTTTTGTTTCTTCAATTTGCCTCTCACAATCCTTAAACTGCCTGTACGTAGTCACAACCTGGATATTTTTCATAAAAAATATGATGAAACAGAGAAAAAATTTCTGCTCTAAGGTTCATTACATTCGCATAGACATCTTATACGTGACCAAAAGCAAATGCCATTGGGATTTTGTCAAATACCTCGTCTAGTTCAGCAACAGACTGAAAGTTTTTGGTACTCGCTGGGATCTGAGACAATATCATGATCAGCCAATCTAACCTGAAGAAGATACTCATCAGATTGCTGTGTTTGGTAAATCAATATAAAATGAGAATCAAATTGGAAATTTGCCATATCAGTATGAAAGCATTACAGTTTTCATTGTCCACATATTGCTTATCCAGGAGAGGGTTATAATAGGGCGAAATCAAAGTTCAGAACTTCTTTTAGTAATTTTAGTTCTAAAAAGTAATATTACACAAGATCAGGAAAGGTGATTTAAAAACTACATAAATGATTGTCAACAGAATCCATAGACGTTTCCTAGTTTAAAAGGGTAAAAGAATTCAAAGGTGAACACTGAACAGAGAGCCATACCGACATTTCTTTCCAAGCCTTCTCTGCAGAATCCAACTTTGTTATGAGATAGGGCTCCTGCACGAAGCATTGAAAAGGATTAGTGATAAGGCTACCGTATAATGGATTCATTCCAGGTATTAAAGGCACGCTTGTTTAGTGTGCAGATAATTTTTCACAATCCAAAAATTGCAAAACGGAAGGGACTACCAAATTAGAAATTAATTGCACACTACTTGACATAGGATTAGTGACAACTACGATCACGGGTCACATGCTCCATGCCACTTCCATTGCCTACAAACCGATTCAATAGCAGACCCTCATCAAACAATTTTATCCCCGAAACGAGTCGAACCGATCCTCATCAAACAATTTGACCCCCAAACGAGTCAAAACTCACAATAGTTTACAGCCCCTCGCTATTCTCAACAATTAGCCACCAAAAATGGGCCAAGATGGCCACCAAGTGCATATAGGATAAGAAAGATCTTACCGCCATGCAGACCACCGAGGAGGAGGAGGGCTGCTTGCGCCGCCTGCCGTAGAAGAACGGGTTGGGAGGCGGGCTCCGGGCCGTGGTGGATACAGCGGGAGCTCGAGAGGGCGCCCTGAAGCTGGCCAGGAAAGCCTCCATCTTTTCTACGGGTGGACGGCAGAGGCGTCGCGTGCGGGTCTCGAGACGACGCACGATTTAGTGGCGGGAGGCGGAGGCAGAGGCAGCGCAGAGACAGCGTGGGAGGAGGAAGCGGCGGCGTGGAGAGGGGGAGGCGGCGGCAGCGGAACGGGGAGGAGCGGGGGGAGAACTGAGAAGATGAATGAAGCGATGCACGATAAACGGAGATATGCGTGCGCGGCGGTTTGGCGTGGGTTGGGGGTGGGACGAAGCGGGGGTAAACTCCAATCTTTAACATTATATATATGTTATTAGTTAAGATATAAGATAAGATAAGAAAAGTTGTTTTTATCTTGTGCGTATTTGCCATTAGAAGCGACTACTTGGTTAGATCTTTTCAAGATTCTGACATTGACATGAAAAATTTTCATTCATGAAATGCCACACTGGTGACTGGTAGCCTAGTAGTAGCTGTGGTAGGCTGACTTGGCCGGCGTCTCTACTGTTAAAACCCCATATCCATCTTAGATTCTACAAGGAATAGTGAGCTCTGTTGCTGTGTAGCAATTCCCTCACTGCTGCTCTCTCTTGCTGTGTAGCTGCTGCAATTCTGCTGTTCTTTGCTCATCTCAATAACCCAACAACTTCATTCCTTGGAGCCCTGCTTGATCTTGCAACACCTTCCCTTCCATTCTATTCGCTTACAATTGGCTCCATTTCTAACGATCATCGCTTCCGCGACGAATATAACTGGCTTTGCGATGATTTCCCACCGGATTTCCCACCGCCTGACACAGTGGCGACGTCAATCTTCTGCGTTGACCCCAACGGCTGCTGCAACTTCACCACGGTGCAGGCAGCGGTCAATGCTGTCCCAAGATTCAGCCAAAAGAGGAATGTTGTATGGATCAACAAGGGCATCTACTTGTAAGCTATTTTCTTTAATCAGATTTCCAGTACTCACATCGTGAGTATATATAGTGTTACCGAGTGTGCTGTTACTGAAGCCACATTGTTGCAGTGAGAAGGTGACAGTCCCAGCAACCAAGCCCAACATCACATTTCAAGGCCAGGGATTCGACCTGACGGCGATTGCGTGGAATGACACCGCCAACTCGTCGCATGGCACGTTCTACAGCGCTTCAGTCTCCGTTTTCGCGTCAGGCTTCGTCGCCAAGAACATCAGCTTCATTGTAAGTGCAGACACTGCACTACATATTCAGCTAAGCCAACGGCTGCAGCATGGGTAATAATGCTAACTCTCCTAATTCTTTGGCACCAGAATGTAGCACCCATCCCAAGGCCCGGTGATGTCGGTGCTCAGGCAGTGGCAATGAGGATCAGCGGTGACCAGGCGGCATTCTGGGGCTGTGCCTTCTTTGGTGCGCAAGATACGCTTCACGATGATCTGGGCCGGCATTACTTCAAGGAATGTTTCATCCAGGGCTCCATTGACTTCATCTTTGGAGAAGCTAGATCACTCTATGAAGTGAGTAAAAGTATATTTCAAGGATCGGAAGACAAAGCACCGAGTCACTAATTGCTTCTACATGTGTACTTCCCAGAATTGCAGATTGATTTCCATAGCAGATCCTGTGCCTGCAGGGCTGAGGGTCATCACCGGTGCAGTCACCGCACACGCCCGGGAATCCGACGACGACAACACAGGCTACTCGTTTGTCAATTGCAGCATCGACGGCACTGGTCGGATATGGCTTGGGCGAGCTTGGGGACCGTACTCCCGTGTCGTCTTCGCCTACACTTCGATGTCAGACATTATTGCCTCTGAAGGATGGAATGATGGGAATGATCCATCAAGAGATCGGTATATATCCTCCAGTGCCACTGTTAATTCTTATATCTGCATATCAGAAAGTACATGAACGTCATTTTTTGTATGATTTGCATTGTCAGGACCGTATTTTATGGAGAGTACAAGTGCACAGGTGATGGTGCAAACTTGACAGAAAGAGTGCCATATGCTCGGGAGCCTAGTGAGGTGCAAGTATTGCCTTACTTGAACACATCTTACATTGACGGAGACCGATGGCTGGAACCATACTGTGACTCACTAATATCTGCTTGAAGCAATCATAGATAGAGAGCAATTGTATCACAGACAAGAAAAGGAAGAACTTAGTGCAATCCATTCTTTGAATTTTCTCACACATTGTAGCACGTTGAATTAGTTGTGCAAAGACAAGTATTTGGCATTTCAGAGATACATTGATTTTGACAAAGATTGAATGATGGCCTGTGATAATCTACATTTGGGCAACAAATGAGAAATAATGCTCAGGGGAAAAGGATAACTTCAAGTGTTGCATTACAATACTCCGTACTGAAACAGCATACATCAAGCTGACTAATATCGACATTCTAATTGCAACAACTCAAGTCCAACCATCTGATCCCATGTCCTAATGAAAATTCGCAGTATGGATCTGTTGCTTTTAACGACCTCTACCTAGAATGGTATCTCACTTGGTGCATGGAATGTCCGTCCACGGCACATGGCTTCTAGGTTTTCTCCAGCATAAGAGCAAAGGGGAGAAACTTCAACACCTAAAAATACAAACAAAGTTATCATGACAATCAATGAGTTTCTATCTGAAAATTTTTCGTTTCATGACAGTCCTCAAAAGTTTCCAAACATATATATACATGCAGAAAATTACCTGTCATATACAAGGGCACGGAATGAGTCAAGAAGCCACCTGCAGCAACCACCCATCTGCTGTGAAGGCGGAGCAGCATTAATCTGGCGCTATCAGGAGTGTCGTAAGTTGCACCGTTAGCATTCTTTACTGGTGCAAATTCCTCCTCCCTCATAACCTGATATGTTAGGTGTCAACAAACCCCCTAAGATCTCACACTAATGTTTGCTTTCAGGAATGAAATAGAAGACGACAACTTTAGTTGGAGCGATAGTGAATAAGAAGTCAAACCTCAAAAAGAGCTGTTGATGGCGAATAGGTGAACACATCAAATATAAACTGTTCAAGCTTTAAGCCTGTTGTGTACCCATGGATTGAAGGAATCTTCTTCTCCGCTAGATGATAGCTGGGCACACGTTTTTCAAATTAAGCACAGACCATGGTGGAGCAAATTGTAAGTAGATACTGAATTAGTAATTTCTGGTTTAGGATATGCAGCAATTACATTATAAAAAGAAAAGAATGAAATACAGCCTGTTGTATCAGGAGAAAGTAGAAACAGATGATTTTTCTGTAGTAATTAATTTTCTCTATAGTCTCAATACTAAACAAATAAAGAAAGCCAAATACATTGGTGAAGTCTTTCAAAAGTTGTTCCCTGTACTTGCACCTACGAACATAAAGCTCTATCAACTATGGTAGTTTACATATGATTAAACCACAATTTTGTATACAGAAAAATATCTTGGAACAAAAGCAAACATCATGAATAGAATACATAAAGTGCAAGGAATGATTTGATAAGAATACTCACACACTGTCCTTTTCAAGACTATCTGTCACTTGATTAAGAAAATCCAAAGTGAACATATGCAAGCACACCTACCAAAATAAAAGGAATACAAAATTATTAGTGCAGAGAGAGTTGGCAATGGGAGGGGAAAGGGGTTCGGAAGAAACATACATTGCTCCAACAATAGCGAAGGCGTCCTGTTGTTTGATTGATTTCAGTAGTCATAGCTGCATCCATTTCACTGTACTCAACCACAGAGAGAGGTCCACCCCTACCACGCTGAACAAATACTCCAACTTTCTCTTGTGGATATGCCTAAACAGCACAGCATAGTGATAAACAATCAATGAGGTGCATAATTCGAGTAAAAGAATAACTTATCAATCTGCTAGGAATTGGATACTACTGCAATACCTTCCTTACAACCTTCGCAGCAGCAGACACACCCTTGTCGATGAAGTATCCTAGGAATGTTGGATCTGCAACACGGACCTGTATCGGAAAAATTGACTATTAATTGACAGATTAAAAGGAGATAAATTCCATCAAAGATATTTCCCAAAAAAAAACTCACCAATACATTGTCAACTCCATAGCAATCTATATATTTCACACCTCTTGCAGCCATATCATCCAGCAACTTTTTAGATTTTAGAGCTGAGGTGCGGTAAAAGAAAAAAGAAAAATAAGCAACACAATTGTGACTAACACGAATAATATACAACTGATGCATTGAGATATAAGGGATTACCAGCATATACTCCCCCATTGCCATCAGGAGCCTTCGCAACCTAGTTTTTTTTATCAGAATGTTGCAAGAAATGTTAATAACTATCATGGGAGAAAAGTAGCATTGAACCAATTCTATTATCATAATACTTGAATTTTGGTTCTGCTAGCCCAACCCATAATTTAGTTACAATAGACAAATGCATTGAGCTTAATGAGGTGGATGAACATAAAATTTAAAAATAAAGCAAGGAAAGAGGTACCTTATATGGCGTCTCCATAATAAACCTTCCATCAGCAGAAACACATGGGAGAGTGCCTTGCTGGAAAAAGATCACCTGCAAATAAAGAATCAAGTCAAAGATAATTCTTAGCAGTTATATAGGAAGTCATGTGTTAAAATTAAATGGAATTTCTGATCACAATAAAGAATCTTGTAATTATCCTTACTTGGTCAGGCTCTAAGCCAAAATATCTATGGCTTTCAAAGAATCTGCGGGTGGTTTCATCAGTAAAGGGGCTAGTCATTATATACCAGTGGATTTGCACAGCGTTACCTGGGGCTGCAAAACATTTAACATTTTGAGCGTGAAAATGCCAAGCAAAGCGCAAAACAAACCATTAAAAGACATGCTCGACTAAATTACCATCAGTGGATTGAGCAGCCAGCTTTTGAACACACAAAATTCGTTCAGATTGAAGTTGGAAAAGCGACTTCCCAGATGGAAGCCCAATACCTAGTAGAAATCAGAGGAAAGGAACAACATGACTCTTAAGATCAATCAAAGATTCAAAGAAAACTAGGACTTGGGGTATTACTCAAAAAGTACTCCGACATTCTCATGTTAATTGCGTGAACAACAAATTCAGTACAGAATACTTGCAAATGTTTTTCTTATATTGGCCATGGGACAAAAGGAAAACACAAAAAAGTAGGATAACATTAACTTTTCCTATTGAAAATCTACAATCAGAAAAAAGAAGAATTTTGCCAAATAGAAAGTACTAAATATAGCATGTCCTGTAGGTTTAAATACACAACATTAGTGGCACACAGTGGAAGAAACATGCTGGGACTTAAGTAGGAAGACTTACTGAAACATCCCTTAGGATCAGAGCTGCCAAGCCGTGTTCCCTGTCCATAATTGAAAAAAGAAACCACTTTATAAGAGTATGTTTCTCCAGTGTGCAATAAATGGCTTTCAAATCAACATAGCAAGCTGAAGGAGTTTGTAGAGTACCTGACCACCAGCCAAAAGGACGACGGCCAACTTTCCCTCTGAAATGGCTTTCAAACCCCTCCTCCACCACCTTTCTTTGTCCTCAGGACTTCTATCTTCCACCGTTGAGACACTGGATTCCGGCACAGGCTGAACGGCTGGCAAAGGAACGCCTGTAGTTCCAAGCTCCATCGTACGAGTGTAAACTCACAAAATTCCACTAGCATATTTAAACATGGGAAATGTTTGTGGAGGAAGGACCTCTCACCTTGTGATCTGAGCGAGCACCGAACGATCCGATCGATCCTAGCAAGATCTAGGCTCTGAAATGCAGTTTATCATAAAGCTCAGTTAGCCAAGGCCAATCTGGAAAGTCGTCAATTAACTTTGTATACGAGATGAGAATTGAGCTCAGTTTCCAAAGACAGCAGCTGATGAACTACGAACGCAAGGATTGCTCTAAATCCATAACCAACCAATTTTTTGTGTTTTTTTTCTAATGAGATCAGTTGCACATCTAAATCCTGGCACAAATGGAACTCCAAAATGAATCTTTACCCAAGTTTCAACCCCAAAACACAAATCTTTACGATAATTCCTACTCAAAACCAAATCTTTATGCAGCGTTTCAGGTTTCAACTCATAACCAAATCTTTGCACAGCGTAACCACGCAAAGAAGATATCCTCGCGAACTAATCATTACGCGCAAAACGGAATCTTTCCGGCGAGAGACCCGGAATCTTGGCCCGAACAACCCAACCCAACCAAGAGCGCATTCGGGTCACTGCTCAGTGCTCACCTCGATGTCCCGGACGAGGTGGTCGCGCTCCTCCGGCGCGAGCTCGTCCCAGAGCGCGAAGGCACCCTCCTGGCCGTAGTCCTTGAGCCTCTCGAGCAGCTCCTGCGGCGGCGCGGCGCCCCACCTCCCCGCCGGCGCCGGCGCCGCCACCACGATCTCCGTCATCTCCTCGCGCTTCTCCGGAGCAGCAACCACGATTCCTTCCACCAAGAGAAAGGTGAAGCGAGGGATTGGATTAGAAAGAGTAGGAGAGATGAGAAAGATCTGTGATTGGGGAATGATGCGATCCAATCTCCAGCCAATTAGGATGGGGTGATGATGGTTTGATTACTGCGATTGGATCGTCTTATTAGCGTTTTGTGTCAGCGTGGGGCGAGGATGTGCTCTGGATATGCTTATGCTTCTGTATTTTTGGTAATTTGGTGTTTAAAATTATATTTTTATTCCCCATTTGACCCATTTATTAATTCAATTTGTATGGTTATTGATGTAATGTTTATTTTTTTTTCTTTAAAACACTCAGTACAACACATAGTTACCTACACATACATCACTATACATATTCACTCATACACAGCATCTTTAGAAGACTGACAACGAAACTCGATAAAGAAATAAAGAAGTCACCGATGTGGTGCCCGATCTGAGTAGCAGTAGATTGAGGATGTGGCTTACTGTGCAGCGTGACTGTCTACGTGATTCGCCACATGAGCAACAAATTCAGATGAATGTAGAGGACACGGTTTGAACAACGTTTCACGGTGGTGGTGAATATGATCTGCTATAGCACTGTGGCAACAATGATGAAAAGCAGGATAGTAATTTTAATGTAGCAAATAATCTCCCCACTTGTGGAACGACCGGTGAAAATCGCTCCTTGTACGTGCACGCCGTAGCACCTCTGCATTGACAACAACGATGCAGAGGATCCCATGCCATGAGCATGTTGGGCGGCCAGGGCATTTTTTTATCAGGTACCAGTACCACTAGAATTACGGACTGGGATCCCGTGCAGTTGCAATGTTGCTATCCGAGCCGTTCAAAATCCATCCAACGTCCATAAATTAGTCAAGCCGTCTCCTCTTCCCTTGTTCTTTCTTCCTCCTACCGTGCAAGCTCTATACCTCTATTTTCTCTGACTTGTTCTACTACATCCATGGCGAGGAGAGGGTCAGCTCACCAATGGCCGAACGCCCGGTGAGCGACCCCATCAAAGCATCAACTCCGGTCGACGGCATGCGTTGAATACCCAGGCAGCTGGCGACTACCAAAATGATCTCCTGGAGCTTTTGGCAGGAATCACATTCATTTAGCAATTCAGCACATATTTTTGCAGAGATTCTCCAAGTTAAGAAAATTAATTTGCTCAAGATACATGACATCGACGCTCAAATCCCGCTACTTGAACCATTTATGTGATGTTGCAATATTGAACTCGTTCAGCAGTACAATGAAAAAGCTAAAGATGCGTAAGGTCCAAATCCTGTCAATTGCTAAAGTAAACAAAAATTGCAACAAAGTAGCAGAAATTATAGCCAATCAGTTGAACACATCTTAATTCCTGCGCGTGTTAAAGGCTTAAAGCTGGCTTGAAAATTCGAATCATGGGCTCATCGCTCATGGCAAACAGAACTTTGTCTTGCCGGTGACTGACGTACTGATAAAACGGTAGCCGAGGCTAGTGGGTAGTGCACCCCACAATCGCCAGCAAGAAGCGATGAAGTTGGCTGCAGGTGAGTTGGTCCCCTGTTCGCCATGGACAAGCAACAAGAACACACGAAGAAAGATCGAGGGAGGAGGTGGCCGGACTAATTCCTAACCGCTGGATGGATTTTGAACGGCTTGGATGGTCCTACTGCTAAAGTTGCAGTCACACTCACTTGCAACAGCACCGGATCCCACCGGGTTGTTTGTTGCTCGCTTCGCAAATAATCTATTTATCATGTTCCTTTATGAATAGTAAGATTATGAACTCACGTTTCATAGGGACGAACAAACCATGCCGTCCATTGGAATCTAGGGATTTGTGTAGCCTAAAGTGCAATTCTTGCTAATTTCCATTTTGTATTTACACCACTCACCCGTCTCTCTCTCCCTCCCCCCTCCTCTCTTTTCCCTGCCAGCGGGAGAGTACAGCGGTGGGCCTGCGAGGTGAGGCGGCGATGTGGACCGGCAAACGGAGGTGCCAGTGCGGCTCGAGGAAGAAGGGGTGGCGTTCCGTCTAGAGTTCGGCCTCCCCGCCGCAATCTTCGTCAGCTCCGACGACGAGCACCTTCCCCGCGGGCGTCATCGTGTGCAACATGGCGGAGCACCTCCTCCGCCTACAACCCTGTGGTCAGTGACGGATCCAGAATAAAAATGACCGGGGGTCCCCACTCCCTATATATATCTTGAGTTATGTTGGGCTGTAGCTTAGGGTGTCCTCTTATCTTGGGTTAGAGGTGTTCATACTATAAATATATGACTATATATAAAGAAAAATGATTTTTTGACCCTATATATAAAGAAAAATATTTTTTTTGACCCGGTGTCCTGTGCACCCCGGAAGGGTACTGTAGATCCGCCCCTGCCTGTGGTGCTCCGCTTGCGCTCCCTGGTGACATATCTGTTATACTCTAATACCTCTCATTATGTGCAACAGCTCTCAAATCGGATCAGAGTTACGAGATACGACACGAGAGTGCACGGTATCAAGAATATAATAGATGAATCCCGTAGAGAGAACCAAAATAACGATGCCGAAACAATCACGACGAGAGAGAAAAATTTGGTAAAGCCGGTTGCAAATTGGTTAAACACAACCTCAAAAGAGTATAATGAATTGTCGTTTTCTCACAACTCTTTCGAACCTTTTAAGACTATAAGATTTTTGTTTTATACAAGAATCTAATATTAAAGAATAACTCTCTAATCCTCTCGTGCCTTTTTTGCTTTAGATGAGTTGCCTTGTAGCTTGGTTCCCTATGACCACCCTTGTGGTTTTATATAGTGCTTCTAGTTCTTATCCAAAGAAATATTATGATTCATATAGGAATTCTTATAGCACACCTTTCTAAATCCTAGTAGGTTAGGATATAAATCACCTCTCAACAGTACACGTCGTCGTTGAGCCCCCAAGCCCGCCACCGTCGGATCCGTCGTCCCCGAGTGCTGGCGCTTCTCTCCTCCGCTCGGATTTAGCCGCCCCGGAGCCCACCGCTACCAAATCCGTCCTCCCCTAGACCGCGGCGAGATCGTCGTCGCCGGTGTGCTCCTCTAGATCCGATCATCATCTTCATCGAGCACTGAGCCGGTGCACATCCTCCGACAACAATCTCGAGGTACACCTCCATGTCGTTGTCCCCTACGCCAGTGAGGTGCACTGCCCGCGCGCCGGTGTCCCCGAGCCCACTGGTTTCGCACTTCCTCCTCAACTCCGGCGTACACCACCGCCCTGTCGTCGTCGTCCTCCAACCCATGTGCACCGGCCGTCATCGCCTCCATGCTCCACCTCGCCATGTGGTGCTCATCTTTCTCCCACCTCTGTCTGTGGTGTACATACCACATACGATGTACAATGCATCTGTTTGGAAGATGTATTATAGGGGGCCTCACTCACTTCACCTCCTCTCTCCTCCGTATATTGATGTGTTGTAACACTGTTTTATATTGTGCTTTGACTCCAGCTCTATACGTCTCTTCTATGTACATACGGTTTGGTGTATTGTACTGTGTACCTTCAAAATTCAAAGTGTTTTACTTTTGTACAGTATTTGTATTATACGTATTTTATACAAACAGTGTGCATTGTGAGGTCCAAAAGTATGTACTTCCTCTGTTTTTAAATACATGACGTTTGACCAAACGTGTAGTCAAATTTATCTAACTTTGACTAATAATATATATAAAACTATTTAGATTGATCATGAGTGAATAGTATCATTAGATTTGTCATGATAAATATTTTCATAATATAATAATTTTGTAATTTTTTACTAACAAAATCATATGAAAAGTAATGGTCAAAGTCATATAAATTTGACTGCACGCTTGGTCAAACGTCATGTATTTAAAAACAGAGGGAGTAGTACATTATACTAATATTTACTAATATAAAAGGAGTTGGTGATGATGTTGGTACGTTGTCTCCCATCATCTCTCTTTTCACCTCCCTAAAAAATCTCCAACAAAAAATAACCACCTCCCCAACAAACAAATTTCACCTCCCCAAAAAAATTCTAAAAAAAACATTGTATCGATCGTGACAAATTTTAGTGGGATACATGAAGGGATGAGGAGAAGAGAGATTTCCAGACAGAGCTCGCATGCCGATCTCTAGCTAGCATTTTCTTCGCCCATAGCATTACATCTTCCGTACATGATTTGATGAGGTAATGTAGCGATGGATCACGCGCCCTAAAGACGACGTCATGTCAATGATTCCACAGACGCCACATACAGAGCAGAAAGAAGGTGTTGTAGCTGGACTTCGGGACGCACAAGGGGCGTGGTAGGCCGAGCATGGTTGTGACGGTAGGAGAGCTGAATGAGATGCCAGCGCACACGAAGGAGCGAGCAGAGGAGCGGCCGAAGAAGAGATGGTTGGCATCCTCGGTGTCGTTAGTGCAAACCTTGCATGCAGCATTATCCACTAAAGTTTTCCGAAGAAGGTTGGCTTTTGTTCATACAACATTCTCCACTAAGTTTTCCGAAGAAGGTTAGCTTTTGTGTGTACTCTGTCGTTGACGAGTAGTCAGACGAAGAACTTGACACGGTGTGGCGCTGCGCTGTGCCAGTTAGGGAATAACGATGGGACAACTTTTTTTTTTTGAGGGCATTATTGATTTCTAATTCCAGCCCAATTCATTTGGCATAGATCTGGAAAAGGAAATGGACGGTAGAGATAGTGGGTGCAGGTGAACTCGAGTTTAGATCGGCATTTCCGGTACTTCAATTTAATATGTACCCCTACCTTGCCAAACCATAACTCCGCACCATTGCTACATAACGAGGTTTCCCGCGGTGGCACACGAAGAGAGTTTCCACGTGAGAACATGAGCGCTACAAAGTATGCCCAGCTGCTATGTGTTTGCCATTGTTCATGGATCGTGCAAGGTAATGCTGCAAGTATGAACATTTCATGTGACTTTCGTCGTGCGTGCCACTGCCGATACCATATGCAACTGCACGTCTGAGCCATGTCCAAACATGCTGTGGTCGCCGTCCATTTCTCCACGTGGTTGGCTCGTACGCACCTGCATCTCAGCCATGTATTTCAGCACGATGCACTGTAAAACACCATCGAATCTACTACTCTGACATTCTCTTCGCGAAGCCATGCTGATCATACAAGGAGGCATCCAGTGGGATGTACATATTGTCTAATAAAGTTAGAACAAGGTACAGTCTTTTTTACAGCATATACCGTCACTGAGGGATCACGAATTCACAACAGTGTGCTAACAAAAGTACAAGAAATGGTCTTCGGGCTAAAGCCACTTGGACTTCCCTCTGATTTGCCCTTTACAGGTACAAAATGTTATTGCATTTTTACCTTCCAGGGAAGTTACTGGGGAGGGAACCAACCACCATTGTAGAGCTTATCTGATGGCCTTGGCACTGGAAGGCTGACATGGTTGGCTTGCGTATGGTTTCTAGTATCGACAACAGTGGAAGCAGAATAATTTGGTTCTGGACCTTTATTCAAGTCCTGCTGCAGAGGGAAGTAGTCTGTAACAGCTGCAGTGTCATCCAGAACAGGAATGTCACCTGTAAGGGTCTTGAATGCAAACTCAAAGCATGGATCTGACCAGGCAATTCCAAATAGAGATGTAAGGGGCAACCCAGATGGATCAGCAGCTGTTCCATGCAGTGCAGCCTGTGTTGGCAGAACAGGTTCTGGTGCTGGGGCGTCTTGGCATTCAACATTTGCCGAGGAGCTTGCAACAGGTGTTCCATCTATTTGCATGGGAGCCGATGACTCCTGATTTTCAACATTTTTCCAAAAGAATGTGACAGGTGCTCCATCATCCTGCTCAGGAGCCAAAGAGAAACCAGCCTGCAGCATAGGATTTTCTGCATAATTTGGCTGCAAGTAATCGGTAGTGTTTTCCCGATTGGTCTGTGTTTGATTAACAGTGTCAGCTTGGCTCAGATGTGACCTATTGGTAGTGTTTTCCTGCATAGTTTGTATTTGATAGACAGTATCAGCTTGGCTCATCTGTAGCTGATTGGCAGTGTTTTCCTGATTAATCTGTATTTGATTCACAGTGTCAGCTTCCCTCGGCTGTGAGTGATTAGCAATATATTCCTGCGTAGTCTGTATTTGAATGACAGTGTCTGCTTGGCTCAACTGTAACTGATTAGCATTATTTTCCTGATTAGTCTGTATTCGATTCACAGTATCTGCATGACCCGGCTGCAACTGTGGGTGATTGGTAATGTATTCCTGTATAGTCCGCATTTGAATGACTGTCTCTTCTTGGTTCGACTGTAACTGACTGGCAGTATTTTCCTGTTTATTCTGTATTTGATTCACGGTGTCTGCTTGACTCGGCTGTGAGTAATTGGTAGTGTATTCCTGCATAGCATGTATGTGATTGGCAGTGTCTGCTTGGCTCGACTGTGACTGATTGGCAGCGTCTGCTTGGCTTGACAGTAACTGGTTGGCAGTGTCTGCTTGGCTCGACTGTAACTGATTGTCAGTGCTCTCCTGATTAGTCTGTATTTGAATGACGGTGTCTGTTTGGCTCAACTGTAACTGACAAGTAGTGTTTTCTTCAATAGTCTGTACCTGATTGACCGGATTTACACAGATAGGTTCACCTTCGGGCTCAGTGTTTACTTCAGGATTAACCTTCAGTGCAGCTAAGCGGGGTGATGCTCGGAGAGGCGTGGCAATCTTTTTTGCCATCTGGGTTTTACACTTCCTGGGTGTCACCTCTGCAATTCGCTCTTTTCTTGTAACAGATTTGGGAGCACGCTGACGCTTTGCAGAGACCGGTAGCACACTCTTGTGTTCCAAAGCATCAACCCTGTTGGCGTATTTTTGCATTCGTTTCATGTCCTCAGACTCTGGTAACATCATATTTTCAGTGTTCAGCCCTCTATGTGGACTGAACAGTTCCTCCCACGGCAGCATGATACCTTCTGAAGTTAGTATTTCGCATTGAATAGCCTTATCAGTGGTACCTGGCCTTGTGTCTTGTGATGATGGTATTGTCTGATTTTCACAAAATGATCTAATAAGCAGTAATCATTGGAAAGATAAAATGGCATACATAAGTAAATGTTTGTTTCACCCATCTCCTAAAGTTTCATATATGATCCATCTAATGAAACTGAATTCAGAAAGCAATTGACTTTTGTGATCTGGTGTGAGACCTGTTACACCACAGGGTGCATCAAAACTCTGATTCTCCACACAAGAGGCACAAAAAGATGCATATTTTAATTACTATGAGGGGACAACCAGGACAAGAGCAGTTGGCAAGTGGCTGATGTGCATGACCTAGAATGCATCACATGATTAGGAACAAATTTGCCAATATCCAGCCAGAACAGAAATGTTCAACTTGAGGTGTGCGTGGTAATTATGATACCTAGCATTTGTGTTCCTTCAGTGTTCTGATGGAAGAAAATATGCGAGTTACAGTAAATCAAAACAAGAAGCGCTACAAGGAACTCACATGAGATTGGTTTTCTGTAATACAAACATCCTGGACAGTTCTCTTCTTTGGCCTCACACTGCATTGATGAATATCCCCAGATTTAAGATAACGGTGCACATCCTTCAGAGATCGGAATTCATAACCATTGACTGGATCAATGTAGTACTGTAGAGATCAAAAGAATTAGAGGTAGAACAAGGGGTTCAATAAAAAGTAAACAAAACAATGTGAAGCAAAATTAGATTTATGTAAGGCATTCTGTAACATAGAAAACTCAAGTAGCAGTTAAAGCTACTCGTTATCCCCATCGAATACATACTAATAAACCCACTGAGATCCTCAACTTCTTGAGAGTCCTTGAGAATGATTGGACTAAAACTCAGGTAATTAGTTAACGGCTTCAGTGATATTTTACAGTAACAATTACTATCATGTAGATGCAGAATAAAAGCATGCTAGGAGGTAGGAAAGAGTCAAAGGTGAACTATGATTTCAGCAGGGTGAGCTCAAAATGAAATTCTTTCGATGAAAGTGAAGCTAACATGCAGTCCAACACAACATTCCTGGAATGCTTTGCAGGATGTCATTATAAAATGATCGCGTGAACTGGTGTAAACAATATACATTATATAGTCCACAAGGGGAAGACTAACTGACCAGCAAATTTCATAGAGAGGATATATGCATTAACAGATTAATACTATGAAATTATAGACCTAGTTCTCAAACATAGACATGCTTGAAATATCATCACAGGTAATACCAGTACCCGTAAGTACCAATGAAGGGATAACTATTGTATCTGGTGCATCCACATAAATGCGGCAGTTCAGAACATACCATAAGCTTGTAAGCATGGCATGTTCACCTAAGGATGCAACTGAAAGGGATTTTACAAGAAACATATGGCTTTAGACCTTTACACTGCTTTTAACTGACTTGCTTATTGAGATGCTTGAATATGATAGGATGTATGCAGCACTCGCTAAACAAATTTCTTGGGCTATTCTGTCTCAAAACAGAACAAAGATGTAAGCGGAACAATATATCTAGTAATTTTTGTAGTTGTGCAATGATGAGATGCAGATTACAAGCACGAGAGAGTATTATAGTTGACTAGTTGTACAATGTTGAGACGCAGCTTAGTAGCACGAGAGATATTAAGTGCAAGATATTTTCATAGACATGCTAGGGATACAATTTTTTCAATTCAAAATGAAACTAGGTTGGTTAAAATGGCTTAAATATGCATATACTGTTTTAGATAGAAAAGAGCAAGAGAAGAAGGATCATTACAGCATACCACATCACTCTTATGATTTAATCCATTCTTTCTTGGCCTGTCTTCTTTCCACCATCCATCAGGCAGCCCCTCAATGACTAGTTCATCCTTGCTCTGAACCTAGTAATGAAATAATTATAATGACTTAGATATAATGTTTTAGATAGAAAGAAGTAAGACAAAATGGATCATAACAGCATACTGGATCATTCTTATGATTTGATCCATTGTTTCCTGGCCTGTCTTCTTTCCACCATCCATCAGGCCCCTTCATGACTGGTTTATCCTTGCTTCGAACCTAGTAATGAAATTATTACAATGACTTAGATATAGTGTTTTAGATAGAAAGGGGCAAGACATAAAGGATCATTACAGCGTACCTGGTCAGTCTTTTGATTTAATCCGTTCTTTCTTGGCCCATCTTCATTCAACCATTCATCAGGCAGCCCCTTAATGACTAGTTCATCCTTGATTTGAACATAGTAATGAAATATATATAATGACTTAGACATAGTTATTTAGATAGAAAGGAGCAAGACTGCAAGAGAAAAAGGGTCATTACAGCATACCGGATCACTCTTGTGATTAAATCCATTATTTGCTGGCTTGTCTTCTTTCCAGCATCCATCAGGAAATTCGTTAATTACTTGTTCATCCTTGCTTTCAACCTAGTAATGAAATGAAAAGTGATGATTTCTGGAATTTGTCATGTTGCACTCGAAAGAAATGGAAAAAAGAGAGAGAGAGAGAGAGAGAGAGGAAGAAGTTAGAACTTCGCATGCCTTGATAGAGGGGCTTCTTCTAACAAGCCCACTTCGTGTTTTAGAACACGAACCCTCATTGGAATCCATAATGGTGTTTCCTCTAACAAGCCCACTTCGTGTTTTAGAACATGAACCCTCATTAGAATTCATCATGATGTTTCCTCTAACAAGCCCACTTCGTGTTCTAGAACATGAACCCTCGTTAGAATCCATAATGATCTTCCCTCTAACAAGCCCACTTTGTGTTCTAGAACATGAATCCTCATTGGAATGCACAACATTGTTTCCTCTAACAAGCCCACTTCGTGTTTTAGAACATGAACCATTGTTGGAATCCATAACAATATTTCCTCTAACAAGCCCACTTCGTGTTCTAGAACATGAACCTTCGTTGGAATCCATAACGACGCTTCCTCTAACAAGCCCATTTTGTGTTTTAGAACATGAACCCTCGTTTGAATCTGCAATGCTGTTTCTCCTAACAAGCCCACTTCGCGTTTTAGAACATGAATCCCCGTTGGAATCCATAATGATGTTTCCCCTAACAAGCCCACTTCTTGTTCTAGAACATGAACTGTCACTGGGATCCATAATGCTGTTTCCCTTGTCGAGCCCACTTCGTATTCTAGGACATGAGCTCCCGCAGGAATACAATGATGTTGTTTCAGTTCACAAAGATCTGTTCAATTACACCAAAATAACAAAAGCATAAATTTTCCTGAAGCCGCAGAAAGAAACACTAAAATCATCCTGCAAAAATACTGGTAAAACAAATACAGAGTTGTACTGAAACACAAAATCTTGTTTGTTAAAACTGTACAAATTAACGATGATGGTAATGTTGCTAGACTATATCTCAAGTATGATAACTCATCCTGCGAAAATAGTGCTAAAACAAAACAGACTTGTATTGAAACACAAAATCTTGTTCATTAAAATTGTACAAATTAAGGATGTTGACAATGATACCAGACTATCTCTCAAGTATAAGATTAAATTAGAAAATCTGTAGGATACATAGTTTTTTTTTTTCCAATTAACAGAATACAGAAGAGCAGGTCAAGTTGCTATCCATCCACTACACCACCACTAACACTACAGAACCCTAAAAGATGGCCATGTCAACCTTAAAGCTACAGGAATAGCCAATTACATAACCAATCAACCTAGAAACCCCAAGAATGGCACTTAAATT
This sequence comes from Ampelocalamus luodianensis, assembly GCA_036346255.1. NCBI lineage: Eukaryota > Viridiplantae > Streptophyta > Magnoliopsida > Poales > Poaceae > Ampelocalamus > Ampelocalamus luodianensis. Next base: position 43,537,164 of record CM070631.1, read on the forward strand.
GCGATGTATTACCTAACCGTCGGATTAAATTGTAGCTGTCAGCACGAGCAACACGGCCAATCCAGCCTTACCAGTGGGACTATATGCCAGTTTCACATCACTGAATGCGTCCACTGATCTTCATTTCGAAACTAATCGGCTTACATCTCCGTAGAACAATTCTAAGGAAAAATTAATTAGCAAAAACGAAATGGGAGACACCGCATCAAAGCAGGATAGGATTAGGTTTCAGGACCCAAAAGACGGCCTTCTTTTGCACGATTTCTCTCGCAAGGAATAACAGGAGCCGAAATGGTTAAGAAAGGAGCAGATAACCCCATACCGAGCTGCTAAAAGTTTGCTCGAATTACCGGACCAAATCACACTCCGGCACAAAAAAAAAAGGCAATCTTTTTTCCACTCCCCAAATCCACCTCCCACAGCAACCGTTTCCCAACAGAACAGCACCGAATCACCCAACAGGAACGCAGAATCCCACACGAGTCGCCGAATCAACCTACCAACTCCGCCCAAGAACCCGAGCGGCGCCCAGACCAAGGAAACCCCCGAATTAGCCTAAAACAAGAATAGATTAAGAAGAAGCGGAGGAGCGCGAGGGGGACTCACCTTGCCCGCGCTACGGCGCGGCGGCCGGGCTCATGGGCCGCCCCTCCTGGGAGAGGTCGGGGTTAGGGTTAGGGTTAGGGCCAAGAGGGGAAGGGGAGGGGAGGAAGTGAGTTTTGAGGAGACGACGAGGTGGGGTGGTACCGTGGTGGCTTTATTAAGTCGCCGCCTCACTCTGTCAGTGTCAGTCTTGTGTGTTGAGGTTTTTCATTTTGCCGTATGTATTGACCGAGCGGCGAGCTGCTTCTTACGCTAAAATTACCCGATTTGGTTGGCAGCCGTAACGTCCCAGAATTTGAATGTGTTCCAAATTATTTGAAAATGTGAAAATTTTGACACTTTTTAATGCATATGGTTGGTATTCATATCTCCCTGGATTCTATTTGAAATCTTGTTGAGTTTTGAATTTCGAGAATCAATTAACAAAATCCAAATTCAGGCCAAGGTCATCAAATTCAAAACTAAATTGAACTTTGAACTGAAATTTGAATTAAAAAATAACAAAAAAAATAAAAACCTCAAAATTCGGTTTTTACCAAATTCTAGCCGGCCCAGCCCATTTATCCTTTCTTTTTCCTTGTATTTTCTTTCTTTTTCACCCGGGCCGGCCCACCTTTCCCCCCGGCCCAACCCACTTCCCCTCCTTTTCCTGGCCCGGCCGCGCGTGCGATCCTGCTTCCGCGTGCTGTTTTATCCTTGTGTGGCCTGGTGGGCCGGGGCCCTCATTTTTTATGTAATCGTAGTGGGATCCTGCAAAAGTAGCTATGAAGCTGATCCATTCAAAGGAGCTTCCGGTTTTTCAGTTGGAAGCACAAGTTAGCTTTAAGCATCTACAATAGTTTATATTATTTGTTACTAAGAGATAGACACATTAACATTTTGGTGATATGGAAGAGAGAAAGTGGACTTGTTTCTAGATGAAGAAACAAGCAAGTTGTTGATACCAAAACATAAGAAACAACAAAAATAGCTACCGGAGACTTGCTATCCATTGGAATATTTGTTTATTTTTATTAGATTGGTACTCTTTTCTTTTAGTAATAAGCTAAAAAACAAATTATTGTAGATGCTCTTAAGTCCCCAAACAAAGCCTTAGGCAAGTCCAATGGATCTGAACATCGATTCGAGATTGGTTCCAGATTAGTTAGTTTAGGGTTAAGTGCTTGTGTGTAGGTGTCGTATGGCTGGCTACATGAGCACATGGGCTGGGTGCGATCACTGTAACGAGGGTTTATGATTATGAATTAGAAACAGTGTGTGTTTCGACCGCGTGTCGTTAGGGTTTATCCCTATGTCCCGAGTGGTGTGTGTTTGGATAAATTGACATTTAAGCAAAGTTAAAAGTCAAAATGATATTGAAGGTTTTGCAAGTTAACATATTGTTGACACTAATTATGTGCAGTGAAATAAATTACCGCAAACGTACAGATTAGTTGTAGCTTTTCACCTAAGAGTATTCTAAGGTATCGAATCCACAGGGAATCAAGAATCACTTGCATGTTAACGACGTATTAATCTATGCTTATGGAAAGCAAAAGCTAGCTCTCACCCTACACTCTCGTTCGGCCTTCACACCGTGTTCTCCGTGTCACGAAGGGGAGATCAAACACCAAACGAGCGATGCACTATTCGATATAGATCGGCACATCAGCGGCACATCAGCTTACTAGATCTAAACACCATGCGTACGTCTAGGGCCAAGACAATTGATAACTACTCGATCATCATCAATCGCTCTTCAACAACACGGTCAATTCCAGTGATCAGATTTTCCAGCTTGCTCTCCAAGAGCATCAGCAATGGTGTATGACAGTCGCGCATCGTTTGGTCACAGCCTTAGAGGAGTAGTTGTTTTGTCGGTCGCCTTTCTGTTTACCGTTTGTATTAGTATCTTCCGTTCGTGTATCTCTCCTTTTTGTTTGGCTGTCGAGCGGGTTTTCTAGCCGAAGCTTCGCTTGATTAGCTTGTATTCTCAAGTGTTCTGGTTTTTCCGGATTCTTTTTGTCTAATGGAACGATGTTTGCACATCCTTGACAAAAAAAAATGAAATAAGCATGATATCAAATAGACTAGCATGAGCATAAACATGAACATAGATCAAAATAATGTCGGGTCACATGACAAGATCATCGAACCATGGAAAGACAGGGTCACATGACTCGCTTCTATTGAGTTGCATGCATCAACCAATTCACACAAAAGCTTAAGCTTTCAATTGCACCAACCGAGTCTTGAACTCAAGACCTTTTAGTTCTGATACCATATTGAGTTGCATGCACCAACCAATTCACCCAAAAGCTTAAGCTGATGAAGAAAGGTGGACAATTCACTTAATCAACAGCTTCTACTTCCAGTCTAAACTCTGTCCAATTCCCTCTAATTCCCCCTCAAATCACCAGTGTTGTATCTAGCATAGCAGGCAGTAACAGCAACTTACACTTGATTAGCTTCCACCGCATTGCATGCATGATCGAAGGACTTGCATGCATAGAACTTATATTAGTTAAACCATGCACTCGTAATTTACAGGAAAATAGTTGTATGTACCTTGCGCTAGCTCGAAAGTAAAAATAGTTTATGAACATGCTTACATATGTTTTTTTTTTTTTTGCGTTGAGAAGGGGGGTTTTATTGCTTAAACAGGGTAGCGTTACAATCTTGGAGCATTAAGGCGTGTTTGGCATGGCTCTGCTCCACAGCAGAGCAGCTCCACTCCAAAACTCAGGAGCGATCACGGAACTGAAGCGTTTTTCTCTATAACCAGTGGCAAATGTGGGTAATACCTTGAAACTCCGTGTCTAGATTCATTTCGAGATTCTGGAGTGGGAAAAGAGGTGCTCACCAAAATGAACTAGAGCTCTACCAACTCCTGAAGGCATTGCTCCATCAATTTATGGAGTTTTGGTGTTTGGCTGGTTTTGGTCAACTCCCCCCTAGAGTTTTGGAGTGGAGTCATGCCAAACATGCCCTAAGTATTCGATACAACTAGGAACACCGGTTAACCGAACCGCCGCTAACAGAACGTAGGTCATGTTGAGCTAACTCCTGAGCTACCCTACTCTTATTTCTCCTTGCTTTCGTCACCCGAACTTCTCCTGGGCGCGCCATCAGATCCTTTGCATCACCAATCAAAGCAGCATGTTTCGACCTGTCTACTCCTGAAGTTTGTAAGGCAGGAATACACGACAAGCAATCAGTTTCAAGAATCATCGGAGCCTGGCACCATTGCTGAGCCAAAGAAGGCCCCTCTTGGTAAGACGTAAACTCGACTTCTTCTGCAGAGGCGCAGTTGAAAAGATATCTCCAGGACGAAATCACAACTTGACCTTCTGGATTACCGATTACAACACCGACACTAGCCTGTCCTAACTGCTCCACGGAACTTCCGTCGACGTTAATTCTGTGCCATCCCTGAACCGGTGCCTCCCGCCTTGCTAATGGCACCGAGGCCGTCAAAAAAAAATTCCCAGAAGTTAGTTCTCTAGAGCTGCTTTTCCTATTGCATCTGATTCCTTCAAGTGGAGCTGATTCAGGGTGCTGTACAGAGCACGAAGTGAAAAGGCTGATTTTTTTTAACAGAGAAGCTTGCATCTCCATGTGTCAAAGCATTACTATCACTCCAGTTTTTCCAAAGAATGAGCAGTAAAATGTCACGGTCCTCTTTCGTCAACTTATCTAGCAACAGAAGGAACCAATCCGGACGAGTATTTTTGGAACTGTTCAACGTCCGTCACACACAAAATAGACTGCATCATGTTCAGGAGGGCTCGAGCATGAGGTCTACGAGCCACTTCATGTAGGCCATCTTCCGCCTCCATTCCACAAATTACGCAGGTATCATCCTCCAAGAAGTGCCTAGCCTTCTTGCTTGCATTCGTCGGCAGTTCATTTCTTGCCAATCGCGCGCCATGCAAAAAGTTTCACCTTAGGCATCACATAGGCTGACCAAATGTTGCTCCAACTTCTTCTCCTGCATACTGAAACACTGCTCGAGGAAGCATTTTCAGACGTTATGAAGTCCAGGGCCAGCTTATAAGCACTTACCCAAAAAAAATCTTGACTTTCCATAGTTCCACGCAATAACATCTTCAGCATGTCTTATTGGGACCTTTATTTTCAGAATTTCTGCAGCATCCAGGGAAAGGAAGGTCTGTCGTATAAGGTCTGAATTCCACTCTCGTCCCCGGAATCATGAGTTCAGAGACTCATCTAAGTCTCGATCTGCTACGCTTGGAAGCAGGCCGCAGAGAAAAACCTGGTGGGATCCAATTATCATGCCATATACGAACCTGATCACCAATTCCAATACGCGAAATAAGGCCCTTCTTCAGAAGCTCGAGCCCATATTCAATAGCTCTCCAAGTACTCGACGGCATCGATAAGATTCCCATTAAGATAATATTTGGCTTTCAACAATCTTGCACATAAACTGTCCGAGAAATAAAGGAGACGCCAAGCTTGCCGGGCTTAACAAAGCTTGATTAAAAAACCTCGGATCCCGAATGCCAATTCCACCTTTGCTCTTTGGCAAAATCAACTGCTTCCAAGAACATATTGTCGGATTAATTAATGCCGTTCAGATGCATGTAATTGAATTTAGACATTGTTTGGTTTTAACAATCATACCCACGGTTCTGTTCAGATATAACTTTGTAATCAGTTTGTTGTCTGCCCTGTTGGGTGTTGTTCTGGCTGTGTGTCGTTGCTTGGTTAAGCTTTGTGTGGATTTAGACTTAGCGCCAGGGCGTTCTTGAGGGAGGGCTAGCTAGCCAGGGCGACCGCCCAGGGCCCACCAGAGCTAAGGGCCCCCGATCCTGATACATCATACTACATATACGTATATGTATAATTGTATATCCTCTGTATATGCTCTATTGCTCCGCACAGCTGCATAACTACTAACTAGATTGAGGCATTGAGCTAGGCTGGAGCCCAAGACATGGGCCTAAATCATTTAATCGGCAATAAGGCCCACCCAACTAGTCAACTATCGAAGCACCAACAGGCAACTCCCAGACGCAGTCTCCCATCCTATTGCTGATTGCTCCATGCCTGATGCCTCATCCTTCTACAACGAAACCAACACTGTCGCCTCCCTCACGCCCTCACGAGTCATGCCTCACGGTCTCCTTTTTGAAGCTAATTACTTTTTAGTCACGGTGGATGTGGCCATTGCTTCAATAGAAAATATATTTGAGGAACTTAAAGTGTTTAAAGGTATCTTTGGGTTTTTACTTAGCTCAAAAAATGAAGTCATTGGATGATATCGAGCTAAGAAAATGTTGCACTAAATTTGTAGAAACTTTTTGTCAAAATGCTTCGTCTGATGTTGAATTAGATGATCTTTTATCTGAATTAAGAGTGTTGCAAATAACTTTGTCAGATGTGACAATGTCTGGTATTGAGATTTTTGAGTTTATTAGAAATGTAGATTGTTATCCAAATGTTTCAATTGCTTATGGAATCTTATTCACTGTACCTATGACTGTAGCATCATCTGAAATAAGCTTTTTAAAGTTGAAGTTATTGAAAAACTATTTGAGGTTATCAATGTCACAAGAAAAGTTGAAAGGTCTGACCACTTTATGCATTGAAAATGATATGTTAGATCACATTGACGTGGATACTATTATAAATAACTTTGCATCAAGAAATGTTAGAAAAATTGCTTTCTATGAGTAGTTTGTATCTTTTTGATGTATTAAATAGCTTTGTAGTCGATATAAAAAGTAGCAATATATGTTGATGTTAGAATAAAGGGCCTCCCATTTTGTCTCGCCCTAGGGCCTCCAAAATGCCAGGAACGGCCCTGCTTAGCGCTAGCTGGTGTTCCCAGCCTGTTTTGTTTCCTTTGAGTTTCAGTTTGTATTTTGTAAGCATTAGCTTTCTATAAAAGCTGGGATGTTCCTTTTTTCAAAAAAAAAAAAAAAAAAAAACAATCATACCCACTGTGTTGAAATCATCTCGTCTGGCCTATTTGCTTTGCAGCCTGTGCTCATACATTATAGACCGTGAGAAATAAGCGGGTATTCCAAAATATCGTACTTGGGAACAATACAATGCAATGCCAGATATAAGACTACATTAGCCTCTGGTCGTACAGGACTAAAACCGAGCACAGGCTTCTCTACGGCAGTGGAGCCATCTCTAATTGTAAAGACATTTCTTATTTAGTTTTATTTTAGTTTTTTAGCTTTGATCTGCCTTTTTCTTTCTTTTTCTTCTTTCTTTCACATTTTCCTCCTTTTTGTACTTTCTGTTTTCTCTTTGTACCGCTTTGACAACCATTTTAATACAATAGTCATAAGGTGAAGATTTCTCACCTTTTACGTCAAAAAAAATCATCTCGTCTACGGGTTTGTGTCGGACAGTGGAGCATATTCATTGAGTGTGTTGGGCAGTTTAGCATATTCATTGAGTAGATAAATGTGTACAGGTCATGGAATGGCCCATTTCTGGTCCAGCTATGAATGTTACCAACTGTCGTGTACAAAACATTTTTCTTTCCTTTCTTAGAGTGGGAATTTGTGTACAAGATTTTCAGAACAGCAGGTTCTTTAGATGCTTGCTTATTGTCTGTGAAGCTGCCCCAGGACAACAGAACACAAACCGTATTTCAAACATGTACTGCTATATCTGAACTCTGAAGGATTGATCAATCCATTGTTCAATTAGTAACAGTTGCTGCAAACATTTTTTTATAAAAAAACAGCATTATTGTAAGCCAAGCAGCCAACCACTACTACATCAAAATTCAGCATTATTAGACTGCAATGGAGTAGCATTTTGTCATTTCACATAAATACAATTCAGTTGATGTTACATTGAGGCCAAATTTGAGTGCACATCATCCGCATAATATAATCATTTGCAAAATAATATAACCACAGTGATTTGCAAGGGTGTATTAGTGAGTTCGCTCTGATGATGCAACGAATGAATTTACTAGGCAACTGCACAGAAGCACAAGAACAGAAAAAACACCATTGAATCTACTACTCACATTATCTTCGCGAAAGCCATGCTGATCATACAAGGAGGCATCCAGTGGGATGTACATATTGTCTAATAAAGTTAGAACAAGCTACAGTCTTTTTACATCATATATTGTCACTGAGGGATCACAAATTCACAACAGAGTGCAAACAAAAGTACAAGAAATTGTCTTCGGGCTTAGCCACTTGGCCTGCCCTCTGATTTGCCTTTTGCAGGTACAAAATGTTATTGCATTTTTTCTTCCAGGGAAGTCACTGGGGAGGGAACCAACCACCATTGTAGAGCTTATCTGATGGCCTTGGCACTGGGAGGCTGACATGGTTGGCTTGCGTATGGTTTCTAGTATCGTCAACAGCAGAACCAGAACAATTTGATTCTGGACCTTTATTCAAGTCCTGCTGCAGAGGGAAGTAGTCTGTAACAGCTGCAGTGTCATCCAGAACAGGAATGTCACCTGTAAGGGTCTTGAATGCAAACTCAATGCATGGATCTGACCAGGCAATTCCAAATAGAGATGGAAGGGGCAACCCAGATGGATCAGCAGCTGTTCCATCCAGTGCAGCCTGTGTTGACAGAACAGGTTCTAGTGCTGGCGCATCTTGGCACTCAACATTTGCCGAGGAGATTGCAACAGGTGTTCCATCTATTTGCATGGGAACGGATGACACCTGATTTTCAACATTTTTCCAAAAACATGTGACAGGTCCTCCATCTTCCTGCTCAGGAGCCAAAGAGAAACCAGCCTGCAGCATAGGATTTTCGGCATAATTTGGCTGAATGTAGTCGGTAGTGTTTTCCCGATTGTTCTGTGTTTGATTGACAGTGTCAGCTTGGCTCAGATGTGACCAATTGGTAGTATTTTCCTGCACAGTTTGTATTTGATAGACAGTATCAGCTTGGCTCATCTGTAACTGATTGGCAGTGTTTTCCTGATTAATCTGCATTTGATTCACAGTGTCTGCTTCACTCGGCTGTGAGTGATTGGTAATGTATTCCTGCGTAGTCTGTATTTGAATGACAGTGTCTGCTTGGCTCGACTGTAACTGATTAGCAGTATTTTCCTGATTAGTCTGTATCCGATTCACAGTATCTGCATGACCCAGCTGCAACTGTGGGTGATTGGTAATGTATTCCTGTATAGTCTGCATTTGAATGACTGTGTCTTGGCTCAACTGTAACTGACTGGCAGTATTTTCCTGTTTATTCCGTATTTGATTCACGGTGTCTGCTTGACTCGGCTGTGAGTAATTGGTAGTGTATTCCTGCATAGCATGTATGTGATTGGCAGTGTCTGCTTGGCTCGACTGTAACTGATTGGCAGCGTCTGCTTGGCTTGACAGTAACTGATTGGCAGTGTCTGCTTGGTCCGACTGTAACTGATTGTCAGTGCTCTCCTGATTAGTCTGTATTTGAATGACGGTGTCTGCTTGGCTCAACTGCAACTGATCAGTAGTGTTTCCTTGAATAGTCTGTACCTGATTGGCCAGATTTACACTGATAGGTTCATCTTCGGGTTCAGTGTTTACTTCAGGATTAACCTTCAGTGCAGCTAAGCGGGGTGATGCTCGGAGAGGCATGGCAATCTTTTTTGCGAGCTGGGCTTTACACTTCTTGGGTGTCACCTCTGCAATTGGTTCTTTTCTTGTAACAGATTTGGGAGCACGCTGACGCTTTGCAGAGACCGGTAGCACACTCTTGTTTTCCAAAGCATCAACCCTGTCGGCATATCTTTGTGTTCGTTTCATGCCCTCAGACTCTGGTAACATCGTATTTTCAGTGTTCAGCCCTTTATATGGACCGAACAGTTCCTCCCACGGCAGCATGATACCTTCTGAAGTTAGTATTTCACATTGAATAGCCTTATCAGCAGTACCTGGCCTTGTGTGTTGTGATGATGGTCTTGTCTGATTTTCACAAAATGGTCTAATAAGCAGTAATCATTCGGGAAAAAAACATGGCATACGGAAGTAATTGTTTGTTTAACCCATCTCCTAAAGTTTCATATATGATCCATCCAGGGATTTAAAACCCGGTACCGGACCAAATCGGCCGGGGCGAGAACGGTAACCGCGATTCATCGAAATACCGAAATTTTTCGCTGAAATTCGCTCGAATTTGATTAAAACCATTCAAAATTCAAAAATCAGAATTTGAATTTTAAAACTGAGAAAACCGGCGGGATTTCATTTCCGGTACACCGATAAATCCGTTCTGCGATAACCGCGGTTACGCGGTTTTGTTTCCATGGATCCATCTAATGAAACTGAATTCAGAAAGCAATTGAGTTTTGTGATCTGGTGTGAGACCTGTTACACCACAGGGTGCATCAAAAATCTGATTCTCCACACAAGTGGCACAAAAAAGATGCATATTATAATTACAATGAGGGGACAACCAAGACAAGAGCAGTTGACAAGTGGCTGATGTGCATGACCTAGAATGCATCACATTGTTTGGAATAATGCATCTTGTCTATTCCAATGGACCAAAGGCCAATATATAATGTGTACAAGGTTGGATAATAGCAAATAACACCCTACACTATATACATATCTAACACCCCCCCCCCCTCAAACTCATGGTGGATCCCCAACACTGAGTTTGGAGAGGTCGAAACTATGCTGAACTCGAGTTTGTACCTTGGTGAAGCTCGGGCGCAGGTGACGAGTCAAGAGCTGAGCACGCACAATCTCAAACTCAGGCCGGAGACGCGTCAGGAAGTGATAGAGATGGTGTGTCTCCTGGTGAGTGCGGAGCCACACACAGCAGGACAGGTTCGGTAGACATTCGGCCCCAGAATCAAGCTGACGCCACACCTCTGACAGCTTCTAGTAAAAGTCATCCACGGTGGCATTGAGTTGCTGAAGAGAATACGCCTGGTGCACAACTGAGAGATACATAGCATCACTTGTCGGCTGGTAGTGAGCTCGGAGGCGCTCCCACATAAGCTGTGTCGTCGGCAGCTCCGCCACATCCATGATGGTCACGGGCAGTGCTACCCACCAGGATAGCGGTAGCACGAGCCTCGGCCTCCTGCTAGCACTCATAGGCGTGCAGCTCATACTGGTAGAGCTCGAGGGCCTCCTCCAGTGCAGCATTGGTGGCCTCCTGAGCCACCTTATCCGTACCAGCAGAGAGAGGGGGTAGTGTTGGCGGTGTAGGACAAGGCGGACAGGGCTGCTCACCGGTGAGATGACCCCAGAGACGTTGGCTGTTGAGGTGGATCCTCAGTGAACGGCCCACTCCCGGAAGTTCGTCCCATCGAACCGAACTGGGGGAGGGGGGAGCGGGATGGCGAAGGAGCCTCGGTAGAAGCCATCAGCTTCTGGGTTTTTTTTAACCAGAGAAGCCGGAGAAGGAGCCGGAGCTAAAAGCCGCCGGCTCCGGGTAGATCGGTGGAGCCAGTGAGAAGCCGGAGCCGCCGGGTCCACCAAACCAGAATAAAGCAGAGCTTCGATTCGGCGTGAAGAGACTCGGGCGCGTGGAGAAGCCGGAGAAGAAAGCAGAGCAAACACCGGCGGAGGAGAGGCGCCGACGTGGATCCGGCGCAGGAGGCTCCGCACGGCCGCTCGGATGGAGGCGGCGCTCGGGTCTGCTTGGATTGAGGCGGCGCTCAGGTGGAGGCGTCGCGCGGCTTCGACAATGGCGCCCGGTGGAGAAGGCCGGCGGAGAAGAAGACTAGTGGAGAAGAAGGCCGGCGGGAGCTCGACGCCGAAGATCCGGCGCGGATCTGGAGGGGGAGAGGAGCAACGGGACAGTGGCGGCGGCTCGTCAAGAGATAGGGTTTTCATGACTAGGGTTTCCATGGCTCTAATACCATGTTTGGAATAATGCATCTTGTCTATTCCAATGGGCCAAAGGCCAGTAAATGACATGTACAAGGTTGAACAATAGCAAATAACACCCTACACTATATACATATCTAACACACATGACTAGGACCAAACCTGCCAACATCCATCAAGAACAGAAATGTTCAACTTGAGGTGTGCATGGTAATTATGATACCTAGCATTTGTGTTCCTTCAATGTTCTGATGGAAGAAAATATGCAAGTTACAGTAAATCAAAACAAGAAGCGCTACAAGGAACTCACATGAGATTGGTTTTCTGTAATACAAACATCCTGGATAGTTCTCTTCTTTGGCCTCACACTGCATTGATAAATGTCCCCTGATTTAAGATAACGGTGCACATCCTTCAGAGAACGGAATTCATAACCATTGACTGGATCAATGTAGTACTGTAGAGATCAAAATAATTAGAGGTAGAACAAGGGGTTCAATAAAAAGTAAACAAAACAATGTGAAGCAAAATGCAAAATTATATTTATGTAAGGCATTCTGTAACACAGAAAACTCAAGTAGATCTTCAAAACAGTATCGAGACAGCTCAATAAGCAGTTAAAGATACTCGTATCCCCATCGAATACATACTAATAACCCATTGAGATCCTCAACTTCTTGAGAGTCCTTGAGAATGATTGGACTAAAACACAGGTAATTAGTTAACAGCTTCAGTGATATTTTACAGTAACAATTACTATCATGTTGATGCAGAATAAAAGCATGCTAGAAGGTAGGAAAGAGTCAAAGGTGAATGCTAGGAGGTAGGAAAGAGTCGAAGGTGAACTATGATTTTAGCAGGGTGAGCTCAAAATGAAATTCTTTCGATGAAAGTGAAGCTAACATGCAGTCCTACACAACATTCCCGGAATGCCTTGCAGGCTGTCATTATAAAATGATCGTGTGAACTGGTGTAAGCAATATACATTATATAGTCCACAAGGGGAAGACTAACTGACCAGCAAATTTCATAGAGAGGATATATGCATTAAAAGATTAACACTATGAAATATATACCAAGCTCTCAAACAAAGACATTTTTTATAAATGTCTTTGTTCTCAAACAAAGACATGCTTTGAACATCATCACAGGTAATACCGGTACCCGTAAGTACCAATGAATGGATAACCAGTGTTGCCCAAGTCGGACGCCTAGACCGCCTATGCGCCGTTTAATCGGCGGTCGGCAGCCCTCTGCTGCGATTTGGTGGTAGTCGGCTGGCTGGGCAGGGAGCGCCTAGGCGGATCCTTGAGTAGTGTTAGTGAATATTGTGTAGTGACTGTGACCGCTGCAACTGCCTAGTCCGCTGGTTGGCCACCTAGGCGGTCTAGGCATTAGGCGGTGGTATGACGCCCAACTAGCGCCTAACGCCTTGGGCAACCTTGGGGATAACTATTGTATCTGGTGCATCCTCAGAAATGAGGCAGTTCAGAACATACGATAAGCTTGTGAGCATGGCATGTTCACCTAAGGATGTGACTGAAAGGGATTTTACAAGAAACATATGGCTCTAGCCCTTTACACTGCTTTTAACTGCCTTGCTTATTGAGATGCTTGAATATGATAGTATGTATGCAGCACTTGCTGAACAAATTTCTTAGGTTATTCTGTCTCAAAACAGAACAAAGATGTAAGTGGAACAATATATCTAGTAATTCTTGTAGTTGTACAATGATGAGATGCAGCTTACAAGCACGAGAGAGTATTATAGTTACCTAGTTGTACAGTGTTGAGACGCAGCTTAGAAGCATGAGGGAGATATTAAGTGCGAGATATTTTCATAGACATGCTAGGGTACATTTTTTCAATTCAAAATGAAACTAAGTTCGTTAAAATGGCTTAGATATGCATATACTGTTTTAGATAGAACAGAGCAAGAAAAGAAGGATCATTACAGCATACCGGATCACTCTTCTGATTTAATCCATTCTTTCTTGGCCTGTCTTCTTTCCACCATCCATCAGGCAGCCCCTCAATGACTAGTTCGTCCTTGCTCTGAACCTAGTAATGAAATAATTATAATGACTTAGATATAGTGTTTTAGATAGAAAGAAGTAAGACAAAATGGATCATAACAGCACACCAGATCATTCTTATGATTTGATCCATTGTTTCTTGGCCTGTCTTCTTTCCACCATCCATCAGGCCCCTTCATGACTGGTCTATCCTTGCTTTGAACCTAGTAATGAAATTATTATAATGACTTAGATAGTGTTTTAGATAGAAAGGGGCAAGAGAAAAGGATCATTGCAGTGTACCTGGTCAGTCTTGTGATTTAATCCGTTCTTTCTTGGCCTGTCTTCTTTCCACCATTCATCAGGCAGCCCCTTAGTGACTAGTTCATCCTTGATTTGAACATAATAATGAAATATATGTAATGACTTAGACATAGTTATTTAGATTGAAAGGAGCAAGAGAAAAAGGATCATTACAGCATACCGGATCACTCTTGTGATTAAATCCATTATTTGCTGGCTTGTCTTCTTTCCAGCATCCATCGGGAAACTCGTTAATTACTTGTTCATCCTTGCTTTCAACCTAGTAATGAAATGAAAAGTGATGATTTCTGGCATTAGTCATGTTGCACTCAAAACAAACGAAAAAAGGAAGAAGTTAGAAATTTACATGCCTTGATAGAGGGGCTTCTTCTAACAAGCCCACTTCGTGTTCTAGAACATGAACCCTCATTGGAATCCATAGTGATGTTTCCTCTAACAAGCCCACTTCGTGTTCTAGAACACGAACCCTCATTGGAATCCATCATGATGTTTCCTCTAACAAGGCCACTTCGTGTTCCAGAACATGAACCCTCGTTGGAATCCATAATGATCTTCCCTCTAACAAGCCCACTTCGTGTTCTAGAAAACGAATCCTCGTTGGAATGCACAACATTGTTTCCTCTAACAGGCCCAGTTCGTGTTTTAGAACATGAACCATTGTTGGAATCCATAAGAATGTTTCCTCTAACAAGCCCACTTCGTGTTCTAGAACATGAACCTTCAATGGAATCCATAACGATGTTTCCTTTAACAAGCCCATTTCGTGTTTTAGAACATGAACCCTCATTTGAATCCGCAATGCTGTTTCTCCTAACAAGCCCACTTCGCGTTTTAGAACATGAATCCCCGTTGGAATCCATAATGTTGTTTCCCCTAACAAGCCCACTTCTTGTTCTAGAACATGAACTGTCGCTGGGATCCATAATGCTGTTTCCCTTGTCGAGCCCACTTCGTGTTCTAGGACATGAGTTCCCGCAGGAATACAATGATGTTGTTTCAGTTCACAAAGATCTGCTCAATTACACCAAAATAACAAAAGCATAAATTTTCCTGAAGCCGCAGAAAGAAACACTAAACTCATCCTGCAAAAATGCTGCTAAGACAAATACAGAGTTGTACTGAAACACAAAATCTTGTTCATTAAAATTGTACAAATTAACGTTGATGGTAATGTGGCCAGACTATATTTCAAGTATGATAACTCCCTGCAAAAATGCAGCTAAAACAAAACAGACTTGTACTTGCACTGAAACAAAAAAAATCTTGTTCCTTAAAATTGTAGAAATTAAGGATGATGACAATGCTACCAGACTATCTCTGAAGTATGAGAATAAGTTAGAAAATCTATAGGATACATAGTTTAATTTTTTCCAATTAACAGAATACAGAAGAGCAGTTCAAGTTGCTATATGATTTAGCAGTTTAGCCTTCCTATACTCTTTAACTTTCTTGTGGCCTATCAAGGAAAACATGCTTGATTGTTGATTCTCAACAAATTGCAACCTTCTGTAAGTCAAATCAGCCCTTTCTATGATAAAGAAAAAACATGCTTGATCATCAAAATAGACTTATTCTTCTCAATCTCTTCTTAATACTAATCAGGTAAAATGCTTTCATGTCTCCTAAGAATCTACTGCCCCACAACTCATTAGTTACCTAAGATCAATCTGCATTCTGCAAGCAATCCATTCAATATTCGTGAGAAGCTTTTTTTTACAGCAACAGTTTACAATTTTCTCGTGAATGTCGGATTCCATACCTTTCCATTGATTTATAACCATTTTTTTATTGAATTTACGAATGAGCCTCATCTAACAAACCATGCAGCATAAATGAGTAATGACTAAATTGTTATTGCACAACGCAATAGATCCAATTAAAGCCACGGATTCATTTTAAGCACGAAGCTGCCCAAAAGTGGTAGCTCTCTGGAGGCACCATGAGATGACACATGACATGGAGTGTTGTGCCGAGACATGGATTAAGCCACCGTCAATCAGGCATAAGGTAACTCAAAATCCCCAACAGTTGGCCTCAAAACAAAACTGGAAAGCAAGCTCATCTCATCTCCGTGTATCCATCCACTACACCGCCACTAACACTACCGAACCCTAAAAGATGGCCATGTCAACCTTAAAGCAACAGGAATAGCCAATTACATAACCAATCAACCTAGAAACCCCAAGAATGGCATTGGCACTTAAATTGCTATGTATTACCTAACCATCGGATTAAATTGTAGCTGTCAGCACGAGCAGCACGGCCAATCCAGTCATACCAGTGGGACTATATGCCAGTTTCACATCACTGAATATGTCCACTGTCCACTAACCTTTATTTCGACACTAATCGGCTTACAGCTCCGTAGAACAATTCTAAGGAAAAAAATTAGCAAAAACGAAATGGCAGACACCGCATCAAAGCAGGATAGGATTAATTTTCAGAACCCAAAAGACGGCCTTCTTTTGCATGATTTCTATCGCAAGGAATAACAGGAGCCGAAATGGTTAAGAAAGGAGCAGATAACCCCATACCGAGCTGCTAAAAATTTGCTCGAATTACTGGACCAAATTACACTTCGGCACAAAAAAAAGGCAATCTTTTTTCCACTCCTCAAATCCACCTCCCACAGCAACCGTCTCCCAACAGAACAGCACCGAATCACCCAACAGGGACGCAAAATCCCACACGAGTCACCGAATCAAACGCCCCGGAGGCCACTGAGACCCACCAATCACCGAATCAACCTACCAACTCCGCCCAAGAACCCGAGCGGCGCCCAGACCAAGGAAACCCCCGAATTAGCCTACAACAAGAATAGATTAAGAAGAAGCGGAGGAGCGCGAGGGGGACTCACCCTGCCCGCACTACGGCGCGGCGGCCTGGCTCATGGGCCGCTCCTCCTGGGAGAGGTCGGGATTAGGGTCAAGGTCAAGTGGAGAAGGGGAAGGGAGGAGGAGAGTTTTGAGGAGACGACGAGGTGGGCTCACTGTGCTGCCGCACTGTGTCTGAGTCTGATGATCTCTCTCTCTCTCTAGATAAAGGGCAAATATTCCATTTCGCCGTATGTATCGACCGAGCGGCGAGCCGCTTCTCTGACGCCAAAATTCCCCGATTTGGTGGGCGGCCGTAACGTCCCAGAATTTGAACGTGTTTCGAGTTGTTTGAAAACATGAAAATTTTGACACTTTTTAATGCGTAAGGTTGATATTCATATTTCCCTGGATTCTATTTTAAATCTTGTTGAGTTTTGAATTTCGAGAATCAATTAACAAAATTCAAATTCAGATCAAGGTCATGAAATTCGAAAAGAATTTGAAATAACATCTGAATTTAAACCAATAAACTGAACTTTGAACTGAAATTTTAATTTAAAAATAACAGGAAAATAACATCGAGTTTCGAACGTGTAGTAGTGCACGTGTTCGTGTGAACCAGAAGCAATCAATCAATTCTACATGGGTGTGTACGCGTGGGATTAAGCCGCGCCTGCGTACCAGCGTACATGAGATGGCAATGCATCTCTACCATGGGATGCGAGCCTGGAGGTGAAGGGTACGAATCAAAACAAGAGCTGGCCTGCTTGTCTCGGAACAGAAGAAAGGCGGGGAAAGTCAGAATCAATAATGGATACGATTAAGAGCATGTCCAACCATTCGTGACAGTGGCCAACTCCACCGTCTTTTACCCGTCGGATCACTCAAAACTTTAGTTGAAAGAGAGATAATATGTTATCTCTTATATAAAATACAAATTGGACATGCAAACCATCACAAATTGTGAGTACGTAAGGAGAGAAGTTATGTTAAAAATGAATGATTTTATAGATAAATTATTGGAGATGTTGTCTCTAAAGTTGTGTGTAGATGAGTTGTAACCTTAGACAACCCTAAGGGCATATTCAATAATGTTACTTCAGCTGTTTCTATGGTTGCTATATAGATTTTCTGGTGACGTAGAAGATAGTGAAAGAGGAGAGAGAATGAGTTCGTTCTCTTATGAATCAACGATCGCATAACGCGAAACAAGGCACTAGCGACGAAGCTTTTTGCTGTTGGAGCGTAGTCGTCGTTTATTCACGCGAAACAAGGCACTTGATTCATGGAAAACTTAAATGCTTGTGAGGCTTTAAAAAGACAGCTCAAGAGATAATGTATTGTAATAATTGTCTCTAAAATTATCTTAAGAAAACATAAAGGGTGTTAGAGACAACCTAAAAGACAAACTATTGAACATACCCTAAGAGACAAACTATTGTACACGTCCCTTATTTTGTCTCTTCACTTGTCCACGTTAGCTAGAGACAATGTTAAAGACAACATCCCTAACAATTTATCTCGTAGCTGGTCTCTGCACAATCCACACTAATAATTTTTTTCTATTTTTTAACCGACTGGCCCCACCAGTCATCTCTCCTCCTTCCCAACTTCACCCCCTTCCCGATCCTCACCCTCTCGCCCTCCAAAACCACGCCGCCGCCCACACCCTCGTCAACACCGACATGCTCTCCCTCTCTCTCACCATTGGCACGCCTCTCCCTCTCACCTCGCCACCGCCTCTCTCCGTACCAGTGTGCCTACCTCTCTCACTTCGCCACCCCCTACTCTGATGATAACACCATCGTCCAGCAGATTTGATCGGCCAGCCCACTCTGACGGCCACACCGCTGCCAAATCTAAGCGGCTGGCGTCCAGATCCAGCGCCGTACGCACCGGCTCTAGCCGCCGCGCCCCTGGAATGGCAAGGCAGAGCTCGCTTCTGTCGTCCCGGTCCCCAGCTGATGATTCCCAGGTCACAAGAAAGAGAAGACAGAGCCAACAACCCGTTTGCAGGAGGTGAAGAAGAAAGAAAAACATATTTTGGTTGTCACCTTTGACACTGTAACCTTTACAGTACTGCCCAGTGCCCCTGACTTGACCCAGGCAGAGGCAGACTCCCAGCGAAACAGCAATGTGCTCGCAGCCCAACGCAGAAAGAGAGAGAGAGGACCATAGGAAGAATGTGTGTCTAGTAGCACAGGCAGAGGCCAAAAGCTCACATCGTGCAAATCTTCCCTGCACGCCTAATTATCCCTTCACCCTTGCACTCTTTTAGTATCTTTGTTATTACTCGTATTATAAATTCAGTTAATTTTATTCTTAAGATCAGTATTTATACATATTTTTTTGTTTTTGAAATGCACTATTCATGGTTAAGATATTCCATTTAATGTCTTTTTTATTTTAATAAATGTGTGTTTGTTAGCTTACCTTATAATAATTTTTTCCCACCAGCACCTCTCTAATTTTGCTCTGCACAAGCACACAGCTTCTTTTGGGATTTCATGCATATATATATGTTTGCTCCCTCTTTCTCGTCACCTATTCTTTTCCTTAATTTTACTGGATCTCTTCTACTTAATATAGTAAATGGAAGGTCTCTCAACCTTTCTTTTTACTCAAAGCTTCTTCTGCCTAACTCCATCCCTTCTGCTAGCTAGCTGCTAATATCTCAGAATGCATGCATGGTGCCTGCAGCGCTAGCTGTGCCGCCTCTTGTCACATTCGACCCCTCTCTCTCTCTCCAACTTTGATCGAATTGAAAGAGGAACTAAGTAGGTGGCCTTGGGCAGCTAGAAAGCCCAGTCATGCATGAA
Source organism: Ampelocalamus luodianensis (assembly GCA_036346255.1). NCBI lineage: Eukaryota > Viridiplantae > Streptophyta > Magnoliopsida > Poales > Poaceae > Ampelocalamus > Ampelocalamus luodianensis. The sequence continues at coordinate 43,556,522 of CM070631.1, forward strand.
CGACACGTGCAGAAGCGACATATCTGATGGACTGATGCAACGCCAGAATGTGACATGCATGCAAATTTTCAGGTAGCTTAGTACTATATAGTAACAGTGAGCTAGTCTGGATGTATCTCTTATACTTTGATATCCAACATGCTAAACGCACGCACAAAACGAAGGAAAACATGCATATGCGTCCACGTACGCAATGAACTCAAGTTTTATCCATTAATTGGATCATAGATAGATAGATACATGATCACCGCACTACAAGTTGTTAACAAGACATGATCACGGCTAGCACTACAGGCCGGGCTTCTACTCGACTGCCGCTGGGATACACGATGTCGTCTAGGAAGCTCTGCATGAACACCACGCGCGGGTGTCGTCACGCTCCAGTTCTTGAAGGAGAAACCGGAGGCATGGTCGGGACCGCTGCGGCCTTAGGCGATGACGACGTTGTGCCTTCCGAGCATTGGGCGGCACGTGAGGAGGAGGCAGTTCTGGAACACCGCATTGGCATTGCCGAACACGAAGTCCACCGTCCCGGAGATCTTGAAGTCCCGGTAGAACTGGGGTGGTTCTCGTCGAAGAGTGTGTCCTTGGAATCCCTTGAGCTTGCTGCGACAGAACACGGAGCGTTTCGAGTTCGACAGGAGGGCCACCGCTTGTATCGCCGCCTGGCCTGCAGTGTTCTCTATGGTCAGTCGCGTCGTGGCCTTGCACGCCTGCGTTTCATATCAGCCGTATGTGAAGGAGTAAGTTATTGTAATAGCCTCAATTTTCAAATCACAGGGGAGCAGACAGTACAAGATTTTAGACCTATCAATCTCATCCACGGTCTCGGGAAATGGATCTCGAAGACGTTAGCTTTATGGGTGGTGCCATACCTAAACACCTTGGTTTCGACAGTACATAGCGTTTTCGTCAAAACTAGAAGCATTCATGACAACTTCTTATATGTTTGCAACTTGATAAGAAGACTGCACCGCTCCAAAACCCCTACGGTATTCCTCACGTTGGAAATCACAAAGACTTTCGACACGATCCGATGGGATTACCTCCTCGATCTCCTCCGAAGAAGGGGATTCCCACCCAGATGGACAAACTGGGTGGTCGCCCTTCTAGCCTCCGCCTCCGCCTCCTCCAGAGTCCTTCTGAACGACATCCCTGGAAAGCCGATCAGACATGGAAGGGGGTTGCAACAAGGAGACCCCCTTTCCCCCTTCCTCTTCATCCTGGCAATCGACCTCATCCAACGCCTGCTAGACATGGCAACAGACCTGGGACACCTTGCTCGTCCGTGAGACCGCTTCGCCAGATTTAGAACCTCCCTATACGTAGACGATGCAGCAATCTTCATATCCACTAGTGCAACCGAAGTCTACACAACCACCTAGCTGCTTCTAAGCTTTGGAAACGTCTCAGGCCTAAACACCAATTTCCAGAAATGTACGGTGATCCCAATAAGCTGTGACGACATTGATTTGAAGGATGGTAGGGATGGTTCCTTTCCACAACAGGACGGGCCACCTTGGTTAAATCAGTACTCGCCTCGGATCCCGGTCTACTTTCTCACGGCTTTCAAAACCCCTAAGGCAGCCCTTCGAGCCCTGGACCGCCACTGTTTCTTATGGGCCGGTCACGAATCCTTATCGGGGGGAAAGTGTAAAAATCAACAGGGAAAAAGTTTGCCGACCAACACAGCTTGGCCGGATCTGTGTCCTCAACCGCAAGAATGGAAAGACCCAGCCAAACCTTGGGTCAGCATGGAAATTCCCTGCGACGACGCGGATCGTAGCCTTTTCACCGCGGTCATGTGTGACTGGGTTTGCTAGCTACCAAGGCCAAACCGAAAATTATCGAAACCATGCGTTTTAAATAAAATCTTTGGTCAAAATTAATAAAGTTTAGCACATCATGAGAGCCCATCCTACCGTGCACCAGGTCGAAAGTAAAAGAAGTTTACCAACATGCATACATGTATGCCAGTCTTATTAACGTTCCTGGGTACATGACCTTGCCTTTAACTAACTTTTTCAACCACACGATTTCAATCCAACGGTCCAGATCCTTCCCCTATTTCTATACAAGCCAAACCTAACCCAACCTCATTCCCCATCCCCTCTGCACGCCGCCGCCACCACCATTCCCTCCCCCTCCCGCTGGCTCGTTGGCGCCGCCCTCGGCGCCAACGAGGCCCGCCAGCCCCACCCCAGCCATCGGCCCACCACCACCGCCTCCTCTTCCTCCACCGGCACCGCCCGCCTCTTGCGCTACCGATTCATTTTCCTCCCCTGCTCCTCCCGTGCTCCTCCGCCGCCACCTTCTTCCCCGTCTCTGGCGGCTACTGCCGCCGGATCCGTCCTCGCCACCCACGCCGCCCTGCTCTTCCCGTGCTCCCCCACCACCACATTCTTCCCCGTCTTCGGCGGCTACCGCCGTCGGATCCGCCATCGCCACCCCCGCCTACTAATTTCTAGTCAATTCCCATGCTCCCCGCCGACCTCCACCACCCACCGCCCTCCTCTGACCCGCGGCCGGCTGCGCCACCGCTGCCTCGTCGCCCCTCCGCCACCGCTGTGCTTCCGCCGCCTCTCCCTCCCTCTATAGCCAGACCCCGGTGAACCCAAAACCTAATTCGACGAAGTCCCTCCCTAACTCGCCGCCACCGCCACCGAAGAAGACAATTATGCCGCCGGCCGGAGCATGAATTATGGCATGGATCTAAAGGTCAGAAATCTGACTTATTTTCTAAAAATTTTCATTCGACTAATGTACAGCAGATTCGTTTTTTAATTATTATTGTCATCATCGAGCGATCGACGGATGCAGCTAGCTGCTGGTACATACGTAGGTCCAGAGCACAGGACACAGCATGCTCGATCGCTAGCTGTAAGTAGCCAGCAGGTTTGGTCGGTAGGCTGGCTAGCTAGCTAGCACTGCCTGCTGCAGTTGCACTGCCGCCTTAGCCCGTCGCAGGTGCCGCCGCCCCAGCCCTCCGCGATGCAGGTGGTGGCGCAGTTGTGGGTCGACACGCACGGCCCCCGGAACCCCGCGCTCCGCCGCCGGCACGTCCTCGCCTCCGCCACCATCGTCGTCTCCTCTGCATCGCATATATAAACATGTGCATTAGCTGCATGCAATATGATTCACATTTAACGCAAATGTGTTCATGTATACGGATCGAAGAGAGTACATGTGTACGCACGTGCGATTAGGAGCAGGAGGAGGAGGAAGAAGGCCACCTGCCTCGCCGCCGTCCACATGGCTCGCCGGCTGATCGCTCGCTCGCTCGCTCGCGTATTCGAGTGGCCGGCTGGCTATCCGCTGGCTAGCTAGCTCAAATCGTTGGACAGATTAATAGCTAGCTAGCTAGCTAACTGCTGGTTAAGTATGTTCTGCTACTATGCTTACCGGCCGGTGTGTCCTGTCAGTGGGTACATCACCTGCTGCATGCTTATATAGGTACTTGGAGGCTGCATGCGAGCGTGCACGTGGAAGGCCAAGCGTACACCAGCTGGTGCATGGAAGGGTGTGTACGTGGCTCTTGCATGGACTGCACGTATGCAGAGTGTACGTGTCGATGCCAGTGCCAGTTGCCATCAACTCATTTTTTGGCGAGTTATCCATCGAATTTCTTTTACCCGTGATGGATTTTGCTGTACCTACACCGAAAATTGATGCCTAGCTGAGTTGGTTTTATATAAATTTTCTCCGATTTTTCTTTCGACAGACAACACTGCTAGGCGCAAGTCCTTTACGTCCATGGAAATTCTTAACAATCCACTTTCTTCCGTGATCGTCGATAATCATATTGATGTTGCAAGATATGAAGTTTTCGCTGAGGAAGATAAAGAACACGTTTATTGACTCATCCATATGGATTATCTTCAATGTAAAAGTTGATACTCGTCACTTAATCCCTGCGTTATTAATATAAACTAGAGTTTTGTTTTTTTTTTTTTTAAAAAAAGAGCTCTAACTCCATTCACATGTTGTAAAATGTCCATGCTACACCCTGACATCTTGAGAGAAGGCCTCTTTTATAGGGAGTGACAAATACATGTAAATACTTGTTAACTTTATGCCCACATTCAAAACTACGAGCAGAGAAGTTATCGGAGCCTCCCATCCCAACAACATATCCCGTGCTACCTAGTCTTGTTCCCGTCAAATCTCAGCTCTCTCCCCGCTTAATTTGGCCTTTGCCCACCTGGCACCAGAGTTGATAGACACGGCTTCTTAGCATGACAGGTGGCAGAAGGAGGCTGCCACGTGTTCACTGGCCTCGTGCTCCATCTCTATAAGTTGAGACTGTTTGCTTTCATCGTAGCCAAACAGGATCAGTCACAAAAAAAAAAACTTTGCTGCTAGCCAACTCTACTCGCTGTTGCAATCATTATCACAAGAATATATAGGCCTGAATTAGTAACTGGTAGCTTGTTTGACGTACCTACGAGCAGATAGATCCAGAATGGAGTTGAAGCCTAAGGCGACCGTGTGCGCTGTCCTGCTGATGCTGCTCTTGCTTTCTTCATGTAAGCTGGATTATATTATATACAGAGAGTGTAGACAAGGCAAAGATGCGCTTTGTTAGTTTCGGCCCTCATTTTGCCATGAACTTTGATTTCAGACGACGGCGGCGCGGCGCCGCTGGCGGCGGAGGCGCGGGTTTGCACGGGGAAGAGCCAGCACCACTCGTTCCCGTGCCTGTCGGACCGGATCTGCTCCGGCCAGTGCGCCAAGCAGGGCGGCGGTTGGACCGCCGGCTACTGCCACTTCAGGGTCTGCACCTGCCAGAAGCGCTGCTAGATGCTACATGTCTTCCCTCGACGATCTTTGCCCGATCCATCAATGGCGGCGTCGATCTCTTCTTGCGTCGATCGATCGAGAACGTCAAAATCTACCTATCTATATATGTATACCTTAACTGCCTAGATGCTGCTTCAGTAGCTGTTGCCGCGCGTGTATGCATGCGTACTCAACAGTGCGTCTGAGCGTGCACACGTGCGCACGTGTGGTGTTGCGAGACATGTAGCTAGTACTCCACTATGCAATAATATCAGGGAGGGTGCATGCGCGTGTGCAGCTTGCAAGCTTCCAATAACACGAGCTACTAGCTCTTCCGTTATATATCCCGATGTGACACGAATAACACATGCAACAGATCGATCGGTACTTATGGCAGATACTGCACTGACCAGGACAGATGCCACAGCAATCATTAATTTCGTCATCTCGAGTTGTAATCGCTAGGCTTCGAAAAATGCCACCTGACCAAAATCTTTTTTAAAAAAAAACCTTGCAGGCAGGGTGTCTACAGCTTTAATTAAGAGGATAAAAAGGTTAGGCAAAAACAGATTATATGTACAATAAAACGGTGCGAAAACAAAGAAGTGCCAAAATGACCTGCGTCTTACGACGCAAAAGCTTAAGTTTTTCCTGTGCAACACTCATAGTGCAGCAGCCGTACAAGAATTCGCAAGGAGCAGCACCCACATTTTATCTGTTAAGTAATCTTTGTTAGAGTTAGTTTCCGTTTTAGTTTTTCCTTGCCGTATCCAAGACTGATTCAGATCGGTCAGATCCGAAGTCGGATGAGTGTATTCAACCTTTATAAGAAGATGAGAGCTAGCAATGTAACGTGAAGCAAAGCAATAGAAAAGCTGATTTGTGCGTTTCTTGAATACGTGTGTTTCTTCCAAGAGCAAGTTTTTCTTTAGTTTGTTCCAACAATTGGTATCAGAGCTTCAGGTTCAATACCCTAGCTGCTGCCCCGGGAGGCCTGATCTCGACTCCCGGGGTGGCATATACGGTGGAAGTGCGCGTGCGGCGGCAAGACTGATGCACTGTACGGCTTCGTGACGAGGAGGAGACTGAGTTTTTGATTTGTGCTTAAGATTATATCGCGTTCTCCGGGAAGTTGTGTCACCGGTGACGAGGCAACATCTATGTGCGCAAGGATCAGATGACATTGGTGGCTATCTATGGAGGCATCTCGGAGGAAACGCTCTTCCTACTGGTCGAAAAGGACACGACCATAGCTGTGTAGAAGACGTTGAAGACGATGATGCATCTTAATGCCGATCATCGAAAGGCAAAGGCGAGGAACATTGATAAGATGTGTTCGTCGTCCTGAGTCAAGTCTGTGTGTTACTCAAGTTGAAGGTGTGATCAACTTGAAGTCTGAGTACGAGTTGGGGTGCAAGTCGTAGTTGAGACCGACTGCCTCAATGAGTAAGAGTCCAAGACGTGTTCGAGTTGTGCCACCGTCTTCGGACAAATAAGTGTGAGCCAAGTTGAAGTTGTGTCCAACTTGAAGCCCAAGACGTGTTTGAGTTGTGCCACCATCTTCGGCTGAGTGTGTGGGAGCCATGTTGAAGTTGTGTCCAACTGGCAGCACGCGAAATATAAGTACACAAAGATTAGAGAGTGATTGTTAAGTAATCTTTGTTAGAGTTAGTTTCCGTTTTAGTTTTTCTTTGCCGTATCCAAGACTGATTCGTACTGGCTGTATCCCAGTCGGATGAGTGTATTCAACCTTTATAAGAAGATGAGAGCTAGCAATGTAACGTGAAGCAAAGCAATAGAAAAGCTGATTTGTGCGTTTCTTGAATACGTGTGTTTCTTCCGAGAGCAAGTTTTTCTTTAGTTTGTTCCAACATTATCAAACCGACAGCTTAGCAGCTCCATTATTACAGCCAGCTGCGTCAAGATTTCTCCATTTTTACCGGAAAGAAGGGCTCCATCTCTCTCTCTCTATATATATAATCTCTCGGACGACAGATGCGAGGACGACGACGACGACGCAGCTGAAGTTTTTGCCTGACGCCGGTGAAGAGGAGAGGCACCCCGTACTTATTGCAGCACTCCACGGCGTCTCATCCCGCCCACCGGGCCCCACAGGCGCCCGGCAAGTGTGCAGCGGGCGCTGGGCCTCCATAAGACACGCGTCTCCTCGCACCCGATTCAATCCACCCACGCGCGCAGGTCAGGTCAGAGGTCTCCTCCCCGTCCTCCGCCTCCGCCTCCTCCCTTCCTAGGGCTCCCGATTCTCCAGGTGTTGCCCATCGCGAGCCGCGCCCTCCGAGGTAAGGTAAGCAGAGCACCACCACCCCATCGCCTTCTCCAACCCACCTACCCCGTTGGGGGCGCGTGATGATCGCATCCGGCTCGTCCGTCTTCTTGATCTTCTTGGTTTTCTTGGGTGGTAAATGAATATGATGTTGATGCGCGCCGTTTTGTTTTTTCCGTTTTTACAGTGGATATTTATCTTTCTTTTTATGGTTTGTGGGTATGGTCGCGAGATCGGTGGACTTGTCGATCGGTTGGGGGTTCCCTGTTCTGTTCTGTTGGATGGACGGAGACAGTTCTCAGTTCTCACGGATGGATCAATCAATTGCTGCTGCTGCTCTTTCTGCCTTGCTGCATCGGCTGTGTACTTGATAGGCTTTTTTTTGTAAAGCCTACCATATGTCATTGATTTGTATTTTGGTGGGGGTTCATGGGTCATGTCTCGTTTTGGTTTAGATGGCTGGTATTTGCGTGTTTGATAATTGATCCTACTGTGTAGTACTACCAGTAGCATTTAAATTGGCGAGACAAATGGGGAGAAGAGGAAAGGGATAGACGGGGGGGGGGGGGGGTTATAAGATAGGTGAAGCCTTTTTCTTTGTCTAATGGTAAATCGAATTTTTGACCTTGGAAAAAGGAAGTTTTTTTTACTCATAGGTTTCTGAACTTGCACATGACGCTGAATTTTATAGTCAAATTTCAAAAAAAAAAATGGTTTTGCACCCAGCATTCGCCCTTTCTTAGTCTTATGCCGCCCAACTCTTTTACCCTTCTCCCCGAATGTCAAGAGGAAATGTATTCGTGTGCGAGTGGATGGTACATTAAATCTCTTTAAACTTGTATTTTTTTTACGACTTCTTCAAACTTGTATGACTTGGTCATGTAGGTTCATTAAGGACCTGCGTGAACGGTTCATTCAGGTCCTTTGATCTATCCTATTATAACTTTGCATTGTTAGTCCACCCATTAGTTTGTTGGAACAGAGAATTCTCTTAGATGAAGTGGTGCCGTGCCGCATAAGATTCCTTAATCATGTGGCATACGGCACGCCAGAATGCCAGATCAGCATCTCAGGGGACCTGGATTGGAGCACCTGAATAGCCCTGCACGTCATCTTGGGCGCTCTTGGCATCACTTTTCTTATATGTTACCCTCTAACTAACTAGATAGAGTGATGGAATGAAGTGGAAAATGATACTAGATAGAGTGATGGAATGAAGTGGAAAATGATTCGACTTTGATTTGATTTGAGTTATTTTCTTTTCGTCTATACTCTATACCTATTCCATCAACAAATTTGATTTGAGTTATTTTCTATAAATAAAATGTCAATTTGAGTTAAATCTTTGTTTTTGACAAAAAAAATATCATACTCTCCTATTGTTTGTTCTTAGAGCATCAAGATGGAAATGATCACATGGCAAATGCCAAGGCTCTGTTTCTTATTTTTGCTATATTGGTTTCATTTCTCTACAGATTGTTAGATGATAGCCAAGGAAGAGGTCTCCTTGATTCACGATAGCTTTGTTATCTAGAATTCTAGTAGATAAGTCTAAGTTTTTTGTGCATTTGTTAACTACAAACTAAATGATGAAACATTGAAAAGTATGCAGATAAGAAGATTGGCTATCATCTTTGTTAGAATCATTGTTTTCTACTTTGGTTCAAGCATCGTTTTGCCTCGACTTTCTAGCATAGTTCGTGCATATTTAGTCTTTGAACTTAATTTAATGCTATACTGATATGCTTTTGTTTTATCCTTGGAAGTTGCAAGCAATTGGAGTCATTATTTAATTGCCAGCAAAGCTGATCTTAACTAGTTGAAGGCAAATTCTTAGCTTTTCCATTGGCACAGCAAATCAGCAGAAAGAGAATATATTTATATAGTGATTCTGATTCATGCAAGTTGCTTAGTGCTGTTTATACAATTTTTCCCTCAATTTCTTTTGGTGCAGTTTTGTCTTTGCTAGATCTCGTGAAGAAAAATGGACTTTACCTGGTTTAAAGGATAACTAGCTTCTTGTAATTCCGTGTCATCCTTACTGCATTGTAGTCCTGATGTTTAAATTTTGATAGTTCTCTATCGAACCGAGCCTGTAATTTTCTGTAAATGACAGGTTCTGTAGCAGTTGCAGACTGAAGTGCATCTTGGACATGGATCAATCCTCATAGGCTAAGGTAAATGAAGGTTTCACAAGCGATACACCTGCAGCATATGCTGCAACAACGCATCAACCTATAGTGATGGTATCTAGAGCACCGCCAGCCAGTGCCGCCTTTCCTTCTGGCTCCCAGGGTGCTTCAATCTATCCGGCTATCCCAGAGCAGCTTTCAGATCAGCACCAGATTGGGGTTGGCATCCTCTGACATTCCACTGGGAATGTTATAGGTGAACAGTACAACAACATTCTCAGGATCTAAGCCGTCGGATCGAAAACAACGGCTGAGATCAATCGGCACAGTATCACTGCAGCGTTCATGAACAGTACCTCTGGCACAGTATTTGCTGCAGCTTTTGCTACAGTACCAGACTCGTCTCGGTTGTCGTTTTCCGATCCGACGGCTGCAAAACAATGTCATGGCGCTGTTCACTGTGACATTGCCATGGAATGGCAGAGGATTTGCTTCCAGCAGCTCTAGCAGCAGCGGCGGCAGCAACAGCTTCGGGCCTTCTGGGACGACCAGATGGCCGAGATTGAGCAGATAACCGAGTTCAAGCTCCACAGTCTTCCCCTTGCGAGGATCAAGAAAATCATGAAGGCCGACAAGGACGTCCGGATGATCGCAGGCGAGGTGCCAGTGGTCTTTGCAAAGGCCTGAACGATGTTCATTCTGGAGCTGACACTGCGGGCGTGGCTCCATACTGAGGAGAACAAGAGGAGGACACTGCAGAAGAATGACATCGCCGCGGTGACTACTAGGACTGACATCTTTGATTTCTTGGTGGATATCATGCCTACGGACGAGCTGAAGGACGACGTTGCGGGGTTGCCCAACACAGCCCTGCAGACCATGGTTCCGCACTATGTTCCGGGAATTGCCATTCCCTTCGAACTGTATTCAAACCAGCAGTCTATCGCATTTGTGTGGCTGCAGCCGGAGCAGTAGCAGCAGACCTCAGATGGTGCTCAAGATGAATAACTATAGCTGAAAAGGGCATAATTTAGCCGTCTGATTGGTGTCCTAGTGTGGTTAGTTTGAGTCTGTTCATCCTGCAACCTGGAGCTCGTTACTAGATAGGGTGGTTTGCCTGGAACTTCTGTAAAAGGCGGTTTTTAGGATCCGGATCACTGTGTAAACAGTGATTTTGTGTGAACGTGAACAGTGACGGGCAGTGTTATTGCAGCAATAATGAAATATCTACAGCAGTGAAAACACTATCAGAAAACCACTGTATCTAATGCGTGGTGCTGTAGCTTCTATGCATTTTGTCCTTGAATTCAGAGGATTCCGTTCCGTTTTTATGCTTGTTTTGACGCCCTTTCTGAGCTGAATGAATGTGAACTACTTCCTGAGCTGTAACTCTTATCAGTTTTCTTCTCTTATGTTTGGACTATACGAGTTTCCCAAACAGCATAATTTGTTGGTTATATAGATTACCTTAGCCGCAGGAACATGCTAACCGGTTTTTTAAATATTAATTTCATTACCGAACCATCAGCGCATGAGTTTTGTGAGCCAGAACATTGTTCGCTCTATGTGAGTGCTTTGATTGAATATTATCTGGAACTTGACACAACATATAACTGTGTCAGAAACTGATCTCAAGAAATACATAAATATTTAGACCCCACTTGGAATATGCATTTCCATATTCCTGCTGGAATCTAACTATTCCTATCAAGCCCAGCATTTACATGATGTTTGCAGCAGCTATGGTTGGTATCCTGTCAGGCAAAACCATTAACCTCCCGTTTTATGGTAAACAAGCATTTGGATTTTGCAAAACTTTTTTCCTCTTTTTACAGGACAAGATCATGGAGAATATGCCATTGCAACATCAATGCTCCTGACAAGGGACAGAATGATGAATGAAGCTTACTCTAGAACTGATCATTTACAATGTTCGTCTGCCCTACATAGTGCATTAGGTCAGAGCTGTTCACTTTGAATCAAAACCATAGAACAAAAAAATATTCATATATAGTATATCTGGCCTACATTGAGAAGGCTTTCATGAGGAATATTGAATATCACACTGTTCTCTCTGCAGACCTTCCTGAGGAAGGCATACACATAATCCACAACAACCTTCTTGATGATCCCTGAATCTCTGCGTGCACGAACAATGGTGTTGCCAAGAATGTGCACGACACCTGCATCCTTGCAACGGTTCAGGAACTCCAGTTCATCACCGAATGTCTGGCTGGAGTACATTGTCAGGCTGTTCCCCCTTAGAGGTGACTTGGCCGGCACAATGGAATCCTGTGATGAGTAACTCAGGTCACCAGTGGAGCACATTGTGTTGCTCCCAACCTTTTCAGTCATCAGCAGTGCATTAGTGGATCTCTCAGTCTTCTGCTCCATCATGGTGAACTCCTCAGAGTCAGAATAGCCATCCATCATGCTCTCCAATCTGACGAAGATCCAGAGCCTGTCAAGAAGCTTCTTCTCAAAGTCATCATCTTTCTTGTGGATGTCCTTGTACCCGTACCTTGCGACACAACGGAACATATGGAAGTTCTTTGGCCCGATCCTCTTCATGACGAACCGTTCTTCGACCGGGACAGTATATACCGGAAGATACTTGACACACACGAACACAACAACCGAGTGGATGGCAGGGAGGTTGGTGATGAAATGGGAGAAGATATGTGGAACACCACTTGCCAGCTCGGTGTACACGAAGCCTATCCCAGGGACCCTAACAAGGCCAAGGCTTGGCCCGAGTCCTAGAATCCAGGCCATAGAGACCTTGCTGTGCATTTCAAATTCATACCGCTTCACGGTACAGAAATGCCACACATACATGATGATGAAGAAGGTGACCGCGACGACAAGTGGGACCCAACCACCTTGGTCCACTTTATTAATGCAGGCTGTGAAGTATGGGAGCTCCACCATCAACGAGAGCACGATAAAGGTGACAACAAGGATCCAGTGGCTCTTCCATACCAGCAGCATTATTGGGACCATGAGGAATGTTGTTACCAGCATAACTATCACCACTGCAGTGCCTGTTCATATAACATAATATGCAAATAAGTAGGGTCTGTCATCTATGGAATGCAGAGTGCATCATGAAGGTTCAGTTGCAATTGTTTTTACTTTTTAGAATCTTAATTGACAATTTACAGCGTGTCCTCAACAATTTCAGTTTTTTGTTTTGGTAAAGTAATGGTGCCCATTTGATGATGCTGACTGACTTCACATTTTAGAAGGGTAACCTCATTTACAACCTGAAAAACATGGTAACAGAAAGTTCATTTAGGATTTTTACAGATTCTCCAGCTATTAGTTCTCACATGAGTTGTTTCTTCTGTTACAATCTTCTAGAATTTGATAATTGACAATGCATTGGATGCATATTATGTCACAAAGTTTAAACATAGTGACAACCAAATGCCGACTGTGTCCAGCATTGAAATGAACCACAGGGTATGCTAGCTATCCTCTATTTAGCAGAAATGTGGTAAATTGATTATTTCTTTGAAATTAAGTGAAATGCGTTGAAAATAACACAACCAAGTTCTCCGTAGTCAATTACATGTTCAAAGATGCAAGGAAGTTGTAAAAAATTAAGCTCACCATATGCATTTCCTATCTGGCTTTGGTTCTTGAATCCAGCAGTTACAGCAATGCAAAGAATCATAAGTACCCAATTGATGTCAGGGATGTAAATCTGCCCAAGAAATTTCTTTGAGGTGTGGACAACATTGACACGGGGGAAACAGCCCAGTACAAAAGCCTGCTTTATAATTGAGTAGGTAGCGGATATAGTGGCTTGACTAGCAACTATTGCTGCAAGAGTTGCGATGATGAAGGCTGGCCAGTATATGGCATCTGCAGTGATCAAACATCTCACATGAGTATATCATAGTGCATAGAGCATTAGTAAACAGTAACAGTGGTTGGATATGCACTATGCCAATTTGCACATAGTAGACAACTAGACATGAAGCATTGGTTTTTTTTTCTTGACATAAGAGGGGTCAAATTTGTTTCAGAGGGACCTGGAATGGACCGATAGAAGGCATCAACTACATGGTCCTTGTGGCAAATAATATAAGCAGCCTGCCCAGTATACGCCAGGAGAAGGCAAGGGAACACCACCAACGTGAAAGCAATCTGCACATAGACATTATTACTTTATTGAAGCAATACATAAATCATGATTGCCTTATTGAAGGTGTTTATTACCTGAATGGCCAATACAGGGAAATGACATAGATCAGCAAATAACGCTTCAGTCCCTGAAGAGAGAAGTCATATAGGTAATTCTGCTGCATCTTATAATCGATGCATAACGTGATTAATCAATGGAAGGTACATGAGAATTGCAAATGACCTGTGATGCTAAGCATGATTCCTCCAAGAGAGGTCCAGATCTGAGACTTCCCGCGTTGGAAAAACCGGTAGATATAGACCGGATTATATGCTTTTAGAACTGAACTGTTGTACTTGTGTATGTTCAGTGCCCCAACACTCCCAATTAGAATAAACCAAAGGAGCACTAAAGGTGCAAAGAGCCATCCAACTTTATCTGTACCGTAGTGTTGCATGCTGAATACGCCGATTAATATGATCACCGCGACGACTACAACCACATCTGTCAGATATGGAAGCAACAAATATCAGATGATTTCACGACAATACCAGAACAACATAACGAATGGAGTTTTCCTCATTAGATTACAAGAAAAATAATCAGTGCAGCCCAGCTGCCCAAGATCACAAAGTTTGCATATGCACTACTTTAAATATATGACCAACACTGATTTCTTTCCTTCGTTGTGGTCAATCTCGCATTCTTGTATACTAGCTCCACCATATTAATCCGCTTAAGGTTTTACAATAGTTGACAACACCAACATCAAGATAACCATACAAAAGAGCAGAATTACCTGTACTCATCTTCTGATTCTGAACTCTTATTCCACCTGACGCAGAGAGAACTGCAGAACACAAACATACAAGTTACAATCCAAGTTCCATTGGACTTACTAAGAAAACTTTGATGCTGAATACCTGATATAGCAGGAGTAAGGATCCCATCTCCAATGGCAGTACAGGTACCAATGAGAACGAGAATAAGAAGACAGTTCTTTTTATATGCATGTCCCTCTAGCCATCTCTTTATTTTGGCTGCAAGTGAATTCTCCTCATAAGTTTGTCGGCTATATGTTGTTAGTTCTTCATCTGTCTTATGTTGGTTGGGTATAGTGCTGACCTTTGCATGCCGGCAAAGTAGAGAATAAAGAGCAAATGTGCCACCTGTGAATAAAGATTAACAAGTTGTCAGCTGAAAATTGGGCAAACAAACAATGCAAGTGAAGGAGGAGGGTAACTAACTGTTGTCTGAGCACAAAGTAAAATAAACTCAGGACTTGACCTTCTACAGATATTCATGATTAGTAGAGTGCTGTCTAGGAATCACTCTGGCATCTCATATTTAAATCCTGTTGATAGAAATTCTATCACTAGAACAATGTTGTGTTATGACTTATGAGACTCTGCCAGTGCCAACCAAACCAAATGGTAAAATTGCAGAATCTTTGCATTTGCCCATACTAAACTCCTCCTACATTTGCTAAGGCTTAAACACAATCTTTTTTTACAATCGCACTCATGTTTCTGGCAAATACCAAATAAATCATAAAAATTAGCAAACAGGGTAATCTTTGCAAGAATGTGATATCTCACCTTGACCATTATCATTTGCCCGCAAGACAACAAAAACATACTTCATCAGGGGAATGAGAGTGAGGGTGTAAATGATCAAGGAAAGAGCTCCAATAACATCCTCATCATCATTGACCCCATGTGGAAAGATGTTGTAGAAAACATACAATGGCGATGTACCTAAGTCACCAAAGACTACACCAAGGCTCTGAAATGCAAGCCGCAGTAACAAAACTGATGAAAACTTCTGCATGAAAAAAAGACACATTTCAGTTTGATTTGAGCTATGAACATGGTAAAGAAAGTAAGAAACAGTTTAGATATGTAGGGAGAAAATCAATTTTGACACAAACAAAAGTTATAGTAGTTTAAGGTGAAATGAGTAGAACATGCTGTAAATCAAAATATTGTTCCTGCATTTGGAAACCAAGAATAACAGCACACCGGCCATATGGTTCCTGGTACTCTTTATATCAAATGGTACCAAAAACTATCAATTCACACTGTATCATTGATATCAAAGAAGCACTCATGTTGTTTCAGATGAATGCAGAGACAGCTACACAGGAAAGCACAATTTTACAGAAAAAAACAATTAATAAAATTAAAATGCAAGGATCAATGCCCAGACCTTTTCCCTGTACATGTTCTTCAGCCGGCTAGCCTCCTCATCCATGGGCTGGTCAAGGTTCTGTTCCAACTCCCACATGCTCCCATGGTTCGTCGTCTCGCTATCCGATATCGACGCCATTAGCCTCCCTCAACCTCACCAATCACAATCCCACCTCAAGACCTCACGCCAGTGAACAAATCCGCAAGAAACTGTATGGATTGGAGTATCCATCCCAGAAAGAAAGATTCGGATGAGATAGCTCACAGCAAAGAAAAAAATCCCCCAGGACAAAAGTCACTCTTAGAACAACAATCCAAGCAAGCTAAGGCCTCCTTACCAACGAAGAAGAAATCAATCCAAGTCCTGATGGATCTCCACTCCAAGCCAGTCCGGTAGAGGGGAGGACGACGACGACTACGCCTACGGGAGAAGAATTCCTCCGCTTCGAGGTGGCAAGCGTGCTTCAGTGTAGGGAGAATTCGGCGTGATAACCTGAGACAAACGGGGAAGCCAATCGCCGCTAGCTGCGGTCTGCGGATGAACAGGAGGGAGAGAGGAGGAGCAGGGGGCGGCCGGTGGGGTAGGAGAGAGGACAGAGAGGACGGTGGAGGAGGAAGAAGAAATAAGATGAGGGTTTGAACAAAGAAGACGAGGGCAAGACGGGATTTTTTTGCGAAAAACTGACTCCTTTTTTTCCCCTAACGGCAAGTGAGTGGCACGAGAGGGTAGCAAATTTTGCTCCAATAACACTGAAGGAAATAACATTTTTTTTCGTTGACAGTTCAGAAAAACCACAACCTTTGTACGGCAAGTAAGCTTTTTTTTCTCTTCTTCTTGACTGTTACTAGCGTAGACATGGTACAGTTTTCCTGCCCTATTCATTAAGTTTAAGAGAACCAATCACATGTGCTGTGATCAGGTGTTACTCTTATCTGATTTATACTTTTCTGTGTATTTTTAAACTCCCCTGCACATGGATTGGGCTAACCAACAGATCTGAAGATACACTAGTTTATACAAATCGTATGCAGATGAAAAGGGGAAAGAAAGAGAGAGGGGCAAAAGGTTAGTTACAAGTTCCCATGATAGCGAAATGCGCACAGGACCCGACCAAATTCGACAACCTATGTGCTGTTGACTACTTGAATAATCGTAATACTGTTGACTACTTGAATAATCATAAGAGTAGCGAGATAACCATTTCATCTCGTATGCAGTGGCGGAGTTAGAATTTATATTCTATGGAGTCAGCGTAACTCTATAAGGATATTACCTTAAGGAGGTGCTTGGATTAAGGGTATTTCATCGAAAAGGTCTAGGATCTAGTTCAAATTTCATTGGTAATGTTTAGGACCTAGTTCAAACCTTTCCAATGAAACCGCTCATCCAAGCAAGGCCTAAAGAATTTTGTCTTTTGAGATGCATCTGTCATTGCTGATGTGCGCGGTTCAGATAAAGATAAAGCCATGTCAGCAACGACATATTATACAAAAAAGATTATCTTGTACTAATTATGTAATGTGAGAGCTCATCAGAGTCACAGTAGTAAAAAAAAATCCAGCGTCTAATAAGGATACGCATGAAAAAGAATACTTTGTGAAATCTTTGGTGCAATGTCTTAAGGTTGTAGCTGGGGAAGTTCTTGCAACGATCAACATCCATGAGGATATGCAAGCCTTATTGAATAGGAAATAATAGATATGTATGCCAAAAAAAACTATTAACAAACTTAAAAATGAGGAGTTAAGCAGGGGAGTGCCTATCTGGCCTCAACAAAGCGGCCCTTCAAGAATCGATAAGCCTTTTTGGCTCTAGATAGATAAAATTTGGGGATATTACTGATAATACCATATCATGGAGATGGACCCCAAGGAACAGCAAGTCTGTAGATTTCTCATGCATGTGCATGTAGGATAAGGATTTTAAGAAGGGCAATGATTTTTCATCTTCTTCTTAGAAACCAACAACATTGTTATTATGAAACTATTTTAAACTTCAACTTCTATAATTGTAGGCATCTATAGTAAAAAAAACACCGATTAATGATAGTATAATAACTTATTTTCCCATATGGAGTATTTTGAGGAGGGTATCCGCACTACCTCGAGTAGACGATAACCTCGTGATGGCATGACACATCAGGGGATCCACCCCGAACGAGGTTCGAGGATCAACCTCAGCGAGGCGTGACATATGGGGGATCCACCCCGGACAAGGTTCGAAGACCAAACTCGGCGAGGCGTCACACATTGGGGGATCCACCCCGGATGAGGTCCGAGGACCAACCTCGACGAGGCGTGACACATCGGCGATTTCAATCCGGACCCATTCTGGGGTAGCCACACGCCGAGGTCCTATCGATACTCACATAGACAGAAGGCCAATGATGTCATGTATCTTAGATGTGACGGACCTACTTGACACGATGGACGAAAGTACCATTAAAGCAAGCTAAGCCCTGAAAGCAACAATGTAACTTGAGGGATCTCCCCCTCTCACTCTATAAATATGACCCTTATAAATGGGGAGAGAGAGGCCACATGTAACTTCCACCACATATATACAACACATTCGTACGATCCCTCGTGTGTGATTCTCGTTAAGCTCCTCCCTCGCATCCGATTGGGGGTGTCTACAAGTTTACTGTCTGATTTGGTATCGACGACATAGTATCCTCTCTCAGCTCCGGTAGGGCTATCGGTGGCTGCAGGGGAGCCGGGAGGTGCATGGACTGGACGTCCATACGTGTGGTAAACACACTCAAATATTTGTGTGCATTTCACCCACCCTCGGTCCTAGTTAATTGTCAACACAAGTTGCTTGGCAGCACATAAAATCCTCCGTGTCCCACATGATAAATGTCACTGCTTCATTCTATTTCTTTATTATTACAAGATGTCATTTTCATCCAAATCTACCACCTTTTCCGTGTGCTATGCCGGCTAAGTTGCTACTTTTTATACCGATATGTTGACTGTTGAGTTTGTGGTCTTGCCACTAGCCGCCATCTAGCTACCTTAAACACAGTAATCAAAAGCTTAACACCAATTGTAAGTGGGCCAATTAGGTTACTAATAGCTGAGCAATCCAGAATCATTAGGTGGTATACTAGGATTAGTGAGCTCAGCCATGGCAGGAGAAGTCTCTGTCATGGCGTGGCGTGCATGTGTTGAGCACACAATACTAAATGAAGATATGCTTAGATTAATTATTTGCAACCACCGAGTTTATGATAAGAACAAATCCATATCTAGCTATGTCAATTTCGACCTTCCTTTTTGTTCTTTTTTACCACCTTTTTTTGTAATAGGAACAAATGCATGCACCTGCTTTGATCAATTTGTCAAATTTACAGCTCTCCTAATTATGGGTATGCATTTCCCATTACAGAGACCCACTACATACCTTATTTTTAAGTTTGCAATCTGTGCATGTGCTACACTATTGTGGATCAAACTATGGACCTGATCACCTTATGCTTATTATTTACGAACTATTATATTTCCTAAAAAAAAATAAAAGGTGAAAATTTACAAACTAACAAGGTGGCCAAGAGACGAGCTAGAATCAGTGGTCTTGTCTTGATTAAAGTCCGAAAAAAACTAGACTCTATTTGTGCCTTTTATTTATATAAAATTTACATCTAATGCATAGCTGGTGGGCATAATAAGATCATATAGAAGAGTCCCTCAATTGCAGAATGGAAGACTTTTTGTTCAAAAAGTAGCTCTACATATGCAGAGTGAATGAAAGCTTGAAATCTATAATTTTACAATGGCTATTTTTTTTCCCTCTGTAAATATTTGTCTTCACTTTAATATATTTTACTGCAGTAGTAGTCTCTACTACCGTTTTTCCTCCCAAAAAAAAAAATCATATAGAATGACTCAACTTAATTAGCACGCACTTAGCATTCTTGACAAGATGCAGTTGGTTGTAGGACCTGTACATACATCTCTGGTACAGCACATTATATTAGCTATTGTATCATTATCACTAGTAAATTAGCTTCTAGACTTGTACCTTTTTATTCTTTTGAGGTTTAGACCTGTACTTTATTTGTGGTGTACTTTATCACTAGTAATCGATCGTTGACAATATGGCATCTTCCTGAGATCCGATCTAATGCCAACCTTCTAGCTGCACCTTCGTGCATGCTCAGGGGCTACTGCTTGATTGTTTCTCATTAAGGTTTGTAGGGAGGTTAAGGTGCACATGGTATCTTTCTGATGTACCTTAATCTCCTTTTTATAGATTTGTCAGGAGTTGTCAAAAAGAAAAGTTGAACTACATATGCGCTGCCATTATATTCCGTACGATTTTTGTGCAATAGTTGTACTTACGCAAATGGCTCACTAATGCTTAGAGTGACGATGATCAATGCAGTGTTATCAACCATTTCAACATACTACATGAGTTGCATCAAATGGTCAGACCGTAGTATTGATGCCGTGGATAAAATTCGGAGAGCTTTCCTGCGCGTGAAACAAAGAACGAAGGGGTCACTGTCTCGTGGCATGGTCGACTGTCACTTCGCCAAAAGAACAGGGAGGACTTGGACTCAGAAACCTGAAACTACATAACCAAGCTTTACTCATGAAAATTGTGGCAAAGCTTTTGTCCAATTATACAGATCCTTGTTTCCATTGGATAAGGACGCGGTACATTCAGAATGATATTCAGATGCACCCTCGTCAGAGAGACACCGCTATTTGGAGAACATTATCGACAGTACTACAGGTGACAATACAATTGACGGAAGTGATTATTGGTAACGGAGCAAATTCCTTGTTTTGGAAGGATAAATGGACGTCTATGGGGAGATTTCAGCTAAGCCTTCCAACCCTATTTACTTTCGCAACTCACCCAAACTGCACCGTTAGATCCCAGTACAGGGACAACAATTGGGTGATCTCTCTACGACCGATCCTCTCACAACAGGCTACCGCAGAATTCCTAATCCTGAGAGATTTTTTATCTACCCAACAGCTACAACTGGATTCTCAGGATCAGAGGTTATCAAGCTCTACCATGACCACCCCAACTACATCGTCATTCTACAGAACCCTATCTTTTCATGGTCTAAACTAGCCAGCAATGGACTACACTTGGATTCGATCTATACCTCATAGCTGTAGAATTTTCTTATAGCTTGCTTTCAGAGGACGTTTAAACACCAAAGACAACATGTCAGTTAAACATTGGACTCATGACCCATTTTGTGATATCTGCCCTGCGATAGAAACAGTTGATCACATTATTCTGCGTTGCAAGACTGCTGACAATCTTTGGAGAGCATTACAACTCAGAAGGGAAGCCAACTCGTCTCAAAATATATTACATTTCATGGAAATGACAAGAGCAGGGGATGAAGGTTTTTGCAAAATTTGGCCGATCTGCTTCGCAGCCTGTGAGTACACACTTTGGATGACGAGAAATGACAGGGTCTTTCGCCATGCCGATCATAACACGAATCTGCTGCGCCTCCAGATACATAATTTGATCAATCTTTGGTCACACCGTATGAAACCCAAGTTTCAAGATGGTGTTCGTCAGTGGAACCAACTCTTGTTGTAACTTTTTGTTACCACTTTCTCTTCTTTTCTTCTTCTCTGTTTGTTTTTTACTTTTGTTTTGTTCTTGCTTCCGCTCTTTTGTAACTCTTGTTTTGACTTCCATTCAAATATAATGGACATAAGGTAGAGGTTTTTCTCTACCTTCTCACGTAAAAAAAAATGCTTATACTGCCAAACAAAAAATGTGCTCTCTTTGATTGCTTTCGTTCAGAGATGAGGGTATCCCTACGACGACGAACTTAATTATTTCCTATGGAAAATGATTTACGAAATAAACCTGAGCAAACTTAGCCCAGCCGTATCTTGCTGGTCCAACACGGCCATGTTTAGGGCCCTGGCCGGATGATAATGCGGTAAAAAAACATAAAATATATGCCTAGTTATAGATTATCTTTATATGCAACTAACTAGAATAGTGCCATGCTTCTTGTAGTATAGAGCTTTTTTATTTTTTAATCTATTTTTAAAAATATTTTAAAGATAACATCTCTCTAACTTTATTTTTAATTCTGACCCCTTTGATCACGTCATGACCCGTGGCGTGACCAAACTATACTGACACGTCACCGATCGCGGCGTGATCAAACCTCTCACGATGGCCATTCAAGCCAACACATGTTCATTTTTGGGCTAAATCTTGTCACGCCGCGGTCCGTAGCGTAACAACGTGCTTTTGTCATACCACGTGTTACGGCGTGGCCAAAGAGGTCAGAATTAAAAATAAGTTAAGGAGAGATTATCTTTAAAAAAATTTCTAAAAATTAGATTTTTTTAAAAAAGTTCAGTAGTATATAGGAAGACTCAGTCCTGCGATAAGCCTTTGTCTGCAGAAGATGTGTACTAGTGTGAACTTGTTCAGCCCTTTCACTATAAGTTGTCATGGGACTCTAATATATATCCCTAGCTCTTTTTTTCTTCTTTCCTTTTAGTTGTACTAGCCAACAACTTTCTTGCCTGTCTTGTGTTGGAGGATGGTCAACTTTCTTTTGTTTTAAAGGAAAAGGTGCAAATTTGCTTCCATCAGCTAGCTACATTTCTTGACCCTTCCCTTTCTGCAGACTGCAGGGTATATCCTCCTGCATATTCGTTTGGTTTTAAGCCCAGCTAATCAAAACACCTTGTCGCTTGTGTGATTAATGATGTGGAAGCTAATCACAGTTCCCCTCCAATTTCCTTTCACTTGCTAAACATAGGGCCACTAGTGCATCATCACAAGCTACAACCGGCATTTGCATGCCCTGCCTGATTGGTAATTACAGATGAAATTGTCGTAAGCAAATTTGTTGCCGTATGTGTGCATGGTGGCGGATTGCCGTACAAGAGTAGTTTTGCCTTTCAGGTATATCGTCGTAATCCGAGAAAAATTGCAGGGAATAGGCTGCTTAAGTGATCATCTCCTATTATATAGTAGCACGAGCAAACAATGATGTTTCCGTAATAAAGAGGAAACAATTCAACATCTTTTTATTAGCTAGACTGTTCAATGTGCGTTTAATTTAACTCTTCTTGGGAGTATAACCAATATATTTGGGAATTGGTTAGTCAGTATTCCAAAAAAATTTAAGACACAACTCCTAGTAGGAGCTAGTGCACTATGTTGGTCCATTTGGTTATGTAGGAGTAATGTCATTTTTTACAAAAAGACTATCACTAATTTCTTACAGATTATTTTATTGAGTGGGCACTGGCTGAATACATGAGCAAATCTGCAGAAATCGGCCCAAAAGGAGTCCATATTGGCCAGAAGCGCCAAGTTGGAGTTCGTGGCGAAGTAAATCTTCAACATTTATGGATAACGGTCTAGTCACAGGATTTGTTATGATTGAGTTTAACTTTCAATCGCCTTTTGGTTGTAAGGCTTCAAGCCAACTTTAAACTTTTGGTTATTTTGGTACTTCAATGCCGTTAATAAAATTAGGTTGTGTGTATCCTTGATACAGAGATCGGGAGAGTTTTTTCTCTTCTATTATCCAAAAAACACAGACTGTCGAATAAGGACGGAAAATCTTTAGGCATTGCAAGCCTCACCGTGAGACGCTAAGAATTTGTTCCCAGCTTTGCTGTAGAGCGTTGATTTCTGATTGAGCAGCTGTTGTTGAAATGCCACCATGAATTGAGTATTTGGCTGAATTGACATGTGTTTTTTTTTGTAATAACAAAAGTAATCCTCGCTCATATAAAATTACAAAAATAACATCACGACAGAAACGTATCGTATTCCCAGTCTGCGGAACCCACCTACCATATTTTCAGTCCGCAGAAACCTACCTACCGCGCTTCCAATCCGCAGTAGGGACAGTTGCAACCATTCCTGCCGCGGTCTGGAAGCGCGGTAGGTGAGTTTCCGCGGATCAGGAACACGGTAGGTGGGTTCTGCAGACTGAGAATATGGTAGGAGACACGTATTATCTGTCTAATTTATGGTGATGCCAATTTTATCATAGGGGAGCGAGATACTACATTCGTTATTTCGTTTCAAAACGAGGTAAACGAGCCAAAAAAACTCCTTTTGAATCTCGCTATGGCTAATAGCCCATGGACCCGAAGAGTGGGCCTTGGTTAAGCCCATGTTCACGAATGCCATTCCCCGGTTTGTTTCAGAAACAGCCAAACAGGGCAGCAGGAAGCATTACTTCGCCAAATGCATGAGCCAAGAAAATCCATCACATTTCGCTGCACAATTCTCACGATCAATTCTCCAACACCAATATAAATAAGCAACTCGAGGTAGGAAGGCAACAAATCAACAATGCTATGCTCTTAGCTGCCTCTCTTGGTACCTGAATTTTAAGATGTATGAGGAAACTGAAACATGATCTTGCCTTCCAGATCATGCACCAAAAGATTGGATATGTGATATGTAATAACTGTACAGCAGTGCGGCTACGGAATTCAGCGAATGCCTTCGAACACAAAAGTGGTGTGTTGTCATTGTTAGTAGAGTAAGCCAGAACGAAGTGTACAAGTTCATCCAGCTCCATCCTCTCCAATACAAACAATGGACAAAGATGCTACTGGAATTGGCAGCCATTAATTCTAAATAGTTACTTATCATATGTCCTTTTAATTCCTTCTGTATATAGTATTCATGAATACCATTTCATGAGTTACCTAAGTCCATCTTCATGAATACCATATTTCAGTTCCTTTATTTATTGTCTGGAGGTGGGGCACTATCTTGCTTCTAGGCCATCTGGACTTGATCCATGTACATATGAACATTCTGAAGGAATAAAATCCCTACCTTCCTCTGAAAAAGAGATGCAGTGCCACAACTTTACTTTGCTAAATACATGACTTGTAAAAATCCAATCCACATTTCGCTGCACCATTCTCATGACCAATTCCAATACTATTATGATGAGCTCCTCTTACATACGACCCAGTAGACCAAGCTTATAAATAAGCAACTCGAGATAGGAAGGCAACAAATCAACCATGCTATGCTTTCCGCTGCCTCTCTTGGTATCTAATTATAGGATGTTGGAGGAAACTAACACGAAACTATCCAAATCCTGGCTCAACCTTTTTAGATTGTGAGCAAATATGGTGATGCCCTGAAGGCCACAGAGGAAAGAGTTGCAGCGCTCAAATCCAAGAAGGGTTAGCCAATGCCGTTTGCTGTAACGATGATTGATGATGGACAATGTCAATGTACATAGTTATTTCACCATTAGATGCTAATAATGTGCTGGAAGCCTAAACCTTGTTCTTGATGTGCGGACTGCAGAATGACAGTTGTTATTTATATCATTGAATGGGGAATACGGTAAATGGTTTTTCAGTCAGACTAGCAAACTATTGACCTTTTCCAGTGTGTTCTTATTGGGTGTTGTGTTAATATAGTTTAAGCAAATAACGTGGTGGCATGTAGTTTGATGCAGATGTGGCCTCAATTTGAGCGAAAACGAGTATTTGAACCAAATTGTGTGCTAAGCTAATTAACTAGACAAACAAATATTGGCCTCTCTTTTGACCCAATTGTATCATGGTCTGATATGATGCCCAAACCACTGTGAATTGCACGCTCGAACCGTGTTGGTTGTTCTGAAGTAGATATGCCAAGCCAATAGGCAATAGCTATGGTTATCTTATGTCTGATAGTTGAAAAGTTCATAGCTATGGTTCAGTAGGATCATACCTGAAGTTATGGGCCTGCAGCATCTGTCTGATGTGTTTTGTATGTTATTGGTTAGGTTGGCCTTTTGTTTGAGTTTGGTTTGGACTATTGGAGCTTTGTTGCGTTAGATGGCTTGATTTTCTATTGTGGACTTTGTTAATATATTCCGCAAAAATGTGTACAGAATTTGTGATCTCTTTTACGACATTTTGTTTGTACAATTGGCATTCGTCCAGTTTAGTATAGCGTCCTTGCTTTCTTGATTACTACGAGTTGAATTTCATATGATTTAGTATGTTACTCCGAGTTCAATGTTTGTTTGGAGTTGATTGCACTCCGAGATCACGAGCAATATGCTAACCAGTGTTCAACAACTACCACTCAGCACATAAACAACCACATATAAACGTCACAAAAAATGGTGTTCAACAGCTACCACTCAACACATAAACAACCACATATAAAAAAAAAAAATCAACTGCTGATATGTAACACAGCATGCCATAACCCTGAACAGCTGAACCACTGAGATATAACACAACATGTCATGATCTACTCAGGAGCCAGTGTGCCTCCGGGCCCTCAGCTAATCAATCTCCTCAATCAGAAGCACATGTCAAGCAGGCAGCAGCAGCAAAGGGCAGCACAGCTGCAAGATCGACACAGAAAACATCACAAAGTCAGTAGAAGTTAACAAGAACACACATCTGAAGCTGTACAACGTGTCGAGAATTCAGAAGCCTTACCATCCTTTCCAGAACCCGTCGCCCCCGCGGTTCTTGGTGTCAGCACCAGCGGGGTACTGCTCCTGCGGGTAGGCGGCCGGCGGCGGCGGCGCGATGTAGACCGACGGCTGGTAGGCCTGCTGGCCCGGTGGAGGGTACGCGGTGCCCGGCGGCGGGTAGGCTGCAGAGAATTAGAAACGCATTCGTCAGTTGCCAAGCCAAGAGAGAAGTACAAATTCAGAAGTCAAGAATTGCAGACTTGCTACTAGCTAGTTTCTGCAAAGTAACCATAGCAACAGACGGATAATCCAAACAGAAATAACAACAAGAAGGCAAGAAGCGCATGCGTGCTGTTCAAAGATGAACAAGAATGCAGGATGGAATTCATAGAGAGTAGTGTCTGTGCCTGGGGGAGGAGCCTGGTAACTCATGATCAACGCAAAAAGATCGAGCTAGCAACAGCTCTGCAGAATGCTGTGCTCTTTTGATGCAATGGATATGAAGCAAGAACGAGCTAGTTGAATGGAATGGAGGATTTCATCAGGTGATTGATCTCTATATATAGAGAGAGAGCTAGCTCTACACGATCCATTGGTTAGACGCGTTATCTTGAGAAGAGGAGGAAATAGAAACAGAAGCGGATGGATGCATCAGCGTCACGCATTCCAAGTAAGAGAAACGGTCGCGTGAGGCATATCGCTTTCAGCAGTGGCTGCCTTGTCTTGTCACCTTGCCATTGGCCGCGTCCCTTCCTCTCTTCTGCGACGAACGTTCGTCGCCGGTCGCCGAAAGCCGGTGTGTTACGTCGTGATTGGTCAAATGGCATGTGACAAAGTGCATCACGTAGATCAAAACAGATAAATAATTGGGAGAAAGTTACAGATGCCAGCCACGTGGAGCCGCGTGCTGTTATCCGGCACGTCTCTGCTGGCTAGCCAAGTATGGTTGCTGAAGGGTGGATACATAGAGCAGGAAAGCTCTATTTTCTGAAAGAAAAATTGGTACTGTATGTATTGGCCATAAGAAAATGATATTATCAGATTTACACTCACGCGTATGTTTATCCTTTTCTGGTCGGCAATCAAGTTTATATAGCAGAGAGCAGAGATTGACCGCAAAAGTTCAAAAATGACTTGGAAATGGAGTGAGAATCATGGGAACTTTTCTGACCTTGATATTCAGATATTGTAGGCAGAAAATGGGAGTATTGGGAGATATTCTTCCGGTAAAGTTGTTTCAGCAGTTCAGTTTTGTTTATCACTCGTCAACTGTCAAACTTACTCCACTCCACTAATTTCAGATCGCAGTCTACAAAGTTGACGGCCAAAAACATGGAGGCTGATGAATGACCTAGCTAGCTAGCTGAAGATGGACCTTCCCAGTTTTGGTGCACCAACCAATGATTCTTCTGTTCAGCATCTCTTTTCTTGGTCAATGCAAGATGACCTTGATCAAATTGCAGCATGTGCATCTTTCTCTCTCTCTCTCTCGAAGCATGGAAAATTGGCAATGAGGCTGTGCTGTGATTCTTTCACGTAGAGTGACTTGCAGTTGCAAATTGAGCCATTCGATCGATCGACGACCGGTGGCCAGATTTACACTTTGCACTGTTTGGTTCAGTGCAGCGAGTATCGTAGATTTACACGGCGTTAGTGTAGCAAGTTCCGTCCCGATCAATCCGGACCATTGGAGGAAGATCAGACGGTCCAAAAGATCATATAGCTGCACGTAATTCATCGGAAAAATTGCAAATAACCCCAGAAGTCAGTCAGTCGGACCTTGATTTGCCCCATATAAAGTATCAGATTTGTTATTTTTAAGTCGTCTAAAATTTTCTTAAGTTTAAGTCAATTGTTATGATCATTGAATTTGGATGGAGATTGATATGTCATATGATTGAATATTGATCCAATAGATAAAACATGTGACTTATGTTAATAAAATTTCAGTCACCTTACGAATAGACAATCCCGTAACATTCCCCTTGGCACCATCTTTCCCGCGCACTCGTTGTTTTTTTTATTGAGGTGGACTCCATGGCGCTGGTCTGAGGTGTTCCAGCGTAGCCCATAGGGTTAAGTTGCATGGCTCGGATCCGGATGGGTGGGCAGATGAAGCAATCATGTTCTTTCCCTCTTTGAGACGAGTCGAATCGAGATATTAGAATGCGACAGACAAGGGCTGAACCGGTTGGAGGGATATGGCATGGGTTTAATTAACCACGCTGCGTCTATAGCCAAGGTGGCATGTCACGAAATCCACCTCAACAAAAAAAAAAAACCGAGTTAGCGGAAGGTGGAGCTGGGGAGCATGTCAAACAATCGTACATTTGTAGAGAGGCATGTGGCACAAAAAATATTTGTAGAGAGGCATGTGGCACAAAAAATATTTGTAGGGAGTAAATCAAACTTCGGCTGACTTCAGTTTTTTTTTGTAATTTTCCATAATTCAAAAGTGGATATTTCTCCTTTGACATCAGATTTTGGAATGGGTATACACAATTGACAACACGTATAATACTACATATCATGAACCAAAGAGGCATTGACTGGCACCAGCTGACTAGAACTTACCTTAGGGCATCTCCAATAATTAAAGATAACATTGTCTCTAACATATGCTACATCGTTTTTAGAGACAACATCTCCAATAGATAGTTTCTAGTACACTCTCCATCATGTATATTTTATAATTTTCCTTTGAAACGGGTTTACATGTCATCTAGCGCAGATTAATGTATCATGTCTTGTTTCGCGTGCACGACGGTCTTTCAGGAAGAGACGACCTGTGCTCTCTCTCCTACACCTCTTTCCTCCGCATAGGATTTTGTTGACGTGTCATAGCTAAGAGAAGACAATAAATACACTATTGGAGATGCCATTAGCATCTGGGACTAGACCAGAGCTAGCCCTGTTCGTAGGCTACCCCTAAAAAAGACCCGTCTTGAAAAGCTAGGCCCAGCCCAAAGCCCCAAAAAAAATGAAAATGTCTTTTTTAATTAAAAAATAGTTTTAATTATATTTCTAAATAAATTATTGTTTATTTTCTATTGTTTCAGTTGGGATTTTTCGGGCCTCGGCCTGGGTTCATGGGCCGGAAATCAGGACCCAAACCTAGCCCGGCCCAGGCCCAAAAATTCAGGCAGGCCGCTCTCCGTTGCGAAAACAAGCCAGCCCGCGCTGGCCCGGTCTAAAGTTCGTCCCACGTACTATGGGCCCACCGACCATAGGCCTCAACCCACCAGAGCGTACGTGTTGCGTTGCGTCGCGCACACGCGGGCCAGACGCGTGGAGTGGAATAGCCGCACGGAGGCGGCGGAGCGGGTGCTGGAGAGGCTTACAGCTGGGAAGGCGCACTTGGTGGAGGGGCGTTCGTACGGGAAGGCTGCATTTCTTATGCGGCCATAGATCAATCAGGGAGGGATTCCGGTTCAATTATACGACGATTTACATGTTACTTTTATATATAATATAATTAATGCAGCAAGGACTTTACTCTTGATCCATCTGCCTATGCTAATGCTAGGCTGTGCTAGTGTGCTTAAGCTAGCTGCACTCACATAAGTACTTGTTGTCAGGCATGCATAAGCATAACCACACAGATGGGCTCCCCTCTTTTCTGTACACTGACCCTAATACTTTGGCCTAAACAAGCATCAATCATTAACTCGGGCATTTGTGCTCCCCAGTTGTAGTTAATCATACACAGGAAAAAAGCTTCTGCTATGCACTTCTCCCTCTCTCTCCAGATCAATCAACATGAGTCCATGGACTAGCTAGCTGCGGCTTGAAGCTGTACTTGTGTTCATTGTTGAGTTGTCCCAGGTATATTCCTCCTCCTCCTATACTCCGGAAAATAAGTACAGAAACAAATCAATACAGCTAGCCAGGAATCGATGGCTATTGGCTGGTAATGCTTGGAAATCTTTTCTTTTCTCTCAGCTTAGATGCAACTTGCATCAGAGCATCTATATATAATAGTTCATGTGATCACTTATTACTAAGGGATGGACACATCAGCATTTAGATGATGTGAATGAGAGATAGTGAGAAAAAAAATGAGCTTACTTCTAGACGAAGAAATAAGCAAGTTGTTAATATCAAGACACAATAAACAACAAAATAACTATTAAAAATTCACTTATTACCTTTTTTTTGTGAGTAGCAATTAAAGTCTTAGATACAAGCTCAAGAAACAATCCATTGAAAAGCTTATTTTTTTATTAGATTAAATATTTTCTTCTCTTAATAACAAACTAAGAAACAAACTCTGAACCTCCGAGTACATATAAATGGAGCAGCAAGATGTGAAACATAGCTAGCCACCGATTAGCCTCTTGCTTTTCATAGCCATCTTCAGCTACCTCCTACCTAGCTAGTTCTGGTGTCTACCAATCCATCTTCCATTTTCATGGCCAAGGAACAAGAGCTCAAGGTACAGAGCCAAACTACTTGCCTACTTGTTCAGCTTAATCTCAGCTAGTGTTTGTTTCTCTCTGCTTTTCTTGATAGTCACATCTTGATAGTTTTAGGTTGTGTTTGCGACATTGTGCGTGCAGAGAGTTGACCTGAAGGTGAACGTCAACTGCTGCGACGGCTGCAGGAGGAAGGTGCTCAAGGCTCTCAGCATCAAAGGTCTGGCAATGTCTTTCTCACGAGAAGAGCTCATCATGTGTCTGCAATCTGCATCTCTGCCTGCCTTGGTTGATTTCATGGAGCCTGACTGTAGTGATAGCTCGACTTCATCGATCATGCATGCAGGCGTCCTGAGGACGGAGGTCCACCCGACGGCCGACAGGGTGGCCGTCGTCGGCGACGTTGACAGCGGACGCCTCGTGAAGAGGCTCGCCAAGGTCGGCAAGATCGCCGAGGTGGTCGTGCAGCCACCGCCGGAGGGGGAGAAGAAGAAACGCGATGATGGCGGCGGCGACAAGATTGGCAACAAGGCATCACCGGCCAACGGGAAGGGCAGCGACGGCGGGAGCTCCGGCAACGCGAAACACGGCGCCGACGGCAACTGCCCGCGTAAGGGAGCATGCGCCGATGCCACCAAGAACGATGTGAAGCTATCTGACAATGGCAATGGCAATGGCGGTGCCGTTGGAAACGGACAGCAAGAAGGAATTAGCAGAGCTGGCACTGCTCCTACTGGCGTTTCCGAAGACTATCATGTGAAGGCAACCATGTGCTACCACCGGGCTGAGCCGGCCATGGCGGTGCCCGTGCATCTGCCGTACTATGCAGCCAACTGCACAGTCCCGCCGCCGCCACCGCCCGGTATTGGTGGCTGCTACTACGCAATGCCGCCTCCACCGCCGTACGGTGTTGGTCCTCCGGTGGTCCGGCCGCAGCCGACCCGGTTCGTCGACGAGGACTTGTTCAATGACGACGACACCGTCGGCTGCCACGTGATGTGAGCTAGCCTTAGCCTTGTGCGACGGCTTTGATTCCTAATTCAGTTTTGTCTAATGGATCAGCATGGTTCAACTAACGGAGCTGCAAATTTTCCTCGATTAATTAACATGTTACGGATGTGCTGCAAAACAAACAAGCAATCATTCCCTGCAGGCCCAGCACATCAAAACCCCAGAAATCATGACCGATTCAGAATGCGGGAATCCTCCACGAATATCGAACCATTTTGTATTGTGTTTCATGCAAAATTCGTAAGTCCAAATAGACATTCAAAGATTACCGAACGGATCAGGAGGATAAGACCGCACCAGAAAAACAAAATGAAGGAAAGTAACTTAACCTGTATTACTTGGAACCAGGGTTTAGGAAATCTGCAGAAGAGGCCCAAAAACTAAAACTAAACCTGGTCAGTTCATGTTTTCGCTTGGAAACTAGCCAGCTTTCATTTTTGCACGGTATGGTGGTTTTGCAGTTTTCACCCACAAAACCGGTCTGGTTCGAGGTTCTCAAATTTCAACTTTTAAGTTTTTTGAAATCTTATGCTTGGAATACTACGCATATTCCGCAAGAATTTGTCATCAGCGGGGTCATAGCAATGAACCGGGCTACGGTTTAGAAAGCTGGAACCAGGCCATTAGCTGCATTTTAGGCATCACCACAAACATCATCTTCTCATATGGTAATTTGTATCCCTTTTTTAAAACAGAAATTTTTATCTTCTATGTTGCCGTAGCAACGTACAACGCAGCGCAACCAAGTGTTAAATTAACATTTGTGAAAGTACCAGAAGATCATCAAATCCACTTTGTTTTGCTTGCCCCTTCCACTAACTCCTTAAATAATCTATCAAAGAGGTAAGGGTGAACTGAAGAGAACATAGGAATGTACCATAGATAGCACCGAACACTTCTCTTGCTCCTGAACACCAGAGGAGACGTGTGCTTTTTTTCCCCCAGATCTGAACTCTTTTGCTCCTGAATATCCCATCTCAGATCACAGAGAAAGAATGGCCGACTTCAGTCTCGCCCGAGACCAAAACCTGGCCCGTTCATTCACTCAACGCTAGGAATAAAGAGGGACAGGCAAAGGGAAAGGCACATTAGAAGCATAACTTACAGCTATTCAAGTTAATGTGATGGACTTAAACAAATATCAATAAGGCATGAATCCTTTCCAAGTTTCAACCCCTGACAGCCGGCCAAACAAAGCCTACCTTGACGGCGTGGTTCTAGTTCCATAAGAAAAAAAATCTAAATCTTCTCCAGTACACTGGCCCCCATATGGCCATATCTACTTTCCAGGATATGCAAGGGCTAGGCCCATTCAATTTGTTAACAAACTGCAAGGCACTTGAAAAGTTGTATCTTGGTAACCACTAAATAAAAGCAGCAATCGTGTCCCGTAAGAGACGGGTTTATACTCAAATGAACAGTCAACAATGCAGGTCAAACTGTCAAAAAGGCATGATGAATCAAGCGGCATAATTCAAATAATGATGAGTTGATTTTCATCAGTTTCTAACTACATAAATTTCGCGGATTTGCATCACCAAGAAAGATACAAGGCATATCAAAAATTGTACAGCCCAATCAGGACTGCCTACAATGATACATTACAAGTACAACAAGGCTTGCCTATGTCACATTCAGTGAATGAATGGTGTACATACATCTTCCTGAGTTCAGGTGAATTAAACCAGTTCTTTTTTTTTCCAAATAGCCCAGAAGGAGAGAAATGCCGAACGGTACTTCCGTCACCAAGTGTTCTGTCAGATAACAATTTGCATGTCAAACAATCAAAGACACAAAAAATTCTTCTGACGCTATCTACAACAAATGTAATGACCAGTACAGTTGATCTTTTTGTAGCACAATATAACACTAATGAAAGCCTTTAGAACACCAAAGGCATATATATCTACATAGGCTAACTTTACGATTAGAAAATTTTATTTGTATTTGCTTTAACAGTATCAAAGTCAACAGGACAAACCATAGATAAATTGTTAGCTCATCGCCTAGATGTTATTCAAATTTGATAGCTCACTGGAAACTTCAATATAAAGAAGCACCATTTTGACTGAGTCAGCTTGTCTTTTTTTTTTTTTTCAAGTCAAGAAGCCAGATCGAACATCCCAACTCCAAAATTTAGTCCATTCGAGTCAACAAAAAGATGAGGCCAGAGCTAAGAAATGTGCATTTCATGGCCAAGCTTGTTGGCGGTCAAGTTCTTAGAAATTGGAGGTGGAATGATGTGGCCGATGTAACCCAAAGGTTTAACAAAACTCTGTTGGACTGCCATTCCATTACTTCTCAACCCTATGCCCGTAGCCTCCCAGGAAAATATTGTTACCTACACACTTGAGTAAAAGCTAGCTATGAGCCAAGGTCCAACCAAAATTGTCTTCGTAGACTCGTTGTGATGGCAGAAAGAAAAATAGCGGAGTAAGCAGCTTTAATCCACAAGCAACAGTAGCCAATCGGTGAACACAAACAACCTGGAAACAGTAATACAGATAATAGAATTGAATCCTGGTAGCAGTGGTGGACTGGTGGTGGAGGTGGTGGCAGTAGAGATGGTGCTGGTGGTTGTCACATATGAAATATTGCTTGCCAAATGACAAACTTGTTGAATAGAAAATGGGCACCAAATGAGGAGTTAATATCCACCTTGACAGTACTCCCAATCCAAGGGAAGAAATATAGTCAGGCGATCCAGCAAGTACGGCAATACTTCCAAATGGTTTGATGGTCAAGTAATGCCATCTATGCCTTCACTCGTAAATATTGCCCCCGTTTGT
Source organism: Ampelocalamus luodianensis (assembly GCA_036346255.1). Taxonomy (NCBI): domain Eukaryota; kingdom Viridiplantae; phylum Streptophyta; class Magnoliopsida; order Poales; family Poaceae; genus Ampelocalamus; species Ampelocalamus luodianensis. The sequence goes on from CM070631.1 coordinate 43,590,674, forward strand.
TTGGCTTTAACCAGAGAATTCAGAGAAACCATAAAAAGATTTCCACATCAAACAATGACCAAATTAACATAAGAAACTAAGATAGATTAAGATTATTGTAACTTACTTAGCATGACGACCTAATCAAATCCTTCCTTCCATGCTCTAAACATCAACAAATGCCCGGACTGAACATTATTGTCTTGAACTAAGATATCAAATTGAATACTAGAGGCAGAGCACCACTAATTCTATGCTAGCTTCAGAAATGTAGCTTGATATGCAAATTCAGCAAATCCCGGAAACAGTACCACCAACGACAGGCAAAAAAATGCAGCAAGGCAAGTAGCAATCACTTGACTTACCCCTAAAAGCAGCAGCAAACAGATAGCTCATCCTAATGGGCCATGCTGGAAGCACCACCATCAGGCGCATCGTCATCCTCTTCCTTCCTCAGCTGCCCACAGACATTGCATTCAAACACATGGGACAGCTCACCGTTTGCCAAGGGTGGCAGCGGCGCAAGCATGCCGTAGCAGTCCTCACGGTCGCACAGATACCTCACAAAGAAGTAGGCGTGCGGGAAATCATCATCGCCATCGCCATCGCCATCCCCCTCCTCCTGCTCCATCCCATCATCACCACCATCCCCACCATCGTCTTCTTCCATGGTGTCATCCCCATCACCACCATCATTGTCGTCATCCAACTTCCACTTGCTCTCCACCTGACACCGTTCACACTCGCATCGGAACCCATAGTCCTCCAGCAGCCTACACTGCCTGTCGGCATACCTCCAATTGGCCGCGAAGTAGCTGATGCACACCTCCCTCCCCTCTGTTATATCATGGAGCGCGCGCACCACAATGTCAGTGCTCCCCGGCCCCGGCCTATCGGGGTAATCGAAATGGCACGCATTGGGCAGGCAGTCGTGGTTCAGCAGCGAGGCGCGGGGGTACACCGCGTAGGCCCGCGCCTTCCGGAGCTCCTGCGGCACCTCGGGGCGGTACGGCTCCATGATGGAGAAGCTGTTGGTCCGGTCCTTGGCGAGGAGCGCCACCGTGAGCTCCGGCGAGAAGCCCGGTGGCAGCATGTGCGTCGGCACAAGCGACGCCATCATGGCGTGGAGGCTCGCGACATCCAGCTGGCTCGGGGAGGGACTATGAGGAGCCGAGGAGAGGGAGAGGAGGGTGCGGAGGGAGGGTTCTTGGAGGGAGTAGGCGGAGAGAAGGAAGAGGAGCGGTTCCTGGAGCGCCTCGGGTACGGCGGCGAGGCTACCGCCGGAGAGCGCGGCGCAGACGAGGCGCGGGTGCGAGGCGGCGGCGCAGGCCGGGGAGCAGAAGGAGGCGGCGCGGCAGGACGGGCAGGGGCCGTGGGGAGGTGAGGCGGAGAGGGAGCGGAAGCAGGCGGAGCAGAAGGAGGGGAGCGAGGCGAGGGAGGCCGGGTAGAGGAGGAGCGGCGGCTCGGAGAGGAGCACCTCACCCTCGCGGACGTTGCGGGCGGCGAGTAGCGCGCGGCCGCGGCCCGGAAGGTCGGCCACGCGGAGTGCGTCGCCGGCCATGGTGGGGTTTCTCTGTGCACTCGCCATGGCGGCAGCGGCGGCGGCGGGAGGTTTTGGGGGCGTTAATGGAGTGTGTGGGCGAGAGAAAAAAACCTTCGCCTTTTCTAAAGAAAAATAATAAATGGGCCGAATAACATAGTAGTCTGGGCTTAGGCTGGGCTTAGGCTGGGCTTGGGCTTTGTGTAGGAATTATGAGCCCAAATTGACATGAAGTGCCGTGCTTACAAGGCCTAGAGCCCTACGACTTTCGAGCTGACAAAGCAACCGCACGTGGTTCTCTCTCTCACAAAAAAAAGAGAGAGGAAGCAACCGCACGTGGAAATGGAATCGATGTTTCGTTCACGCAACATTCCATAATCATTTTGCACAAAAAGATCGTTAGTCATTGTCAATGCATTATATTCTAAAAAAATCGTTAGTAATTGTCAATGCATTAGAGCATGTATAATGGTATAGACAACCTCTGTTTATAATACCTTTCTATGTCATTTATAGATAGCATTAAAGACAACTTCTACAATAGGTTATCTTTTTACATGTATCTATAGACAACAACTTCATGTATAATATGTCTTGTTTCTCATGTTACAGTCGACTACTACGTGAAAGACGATCCAGTTCTCCATGCCCCTTTCTCTCATCCACCTTATCTAATATCCTACGTAACAAGTCTTACAGACAGCTGACATCACATTATTATAAATACTCTTATATTTTAGGTTGGTATTTTTTAGACAAAGAGCTTGTACATATCATTAATCGACAGTGGTACCATCATATTGTAGATATAGCTAATGAAAATCTGGCACCAGATCAAATAAAGTTTTTTTAAAAAGACTAACTAGGTGAAGCTTGCTTGGCACATGGATGTGCAACCAAGTTAGCCGACCTCCTAGCATACATTTTTTTCCTTAAAAAAAAAAAGGAAAAATGTCCCTGTGTGGTCTCTAAACTCTCAATTCGTCTAATTGTCGTCTCTTGTTTACAAAATTGGGTAAAAACCGTCCTCCAACTATCAAACCCAGAGCACATCACATCCAAAGTTGGTTTTGTGAGTGGTTTTGAGTTACATGGCGCTAACTGAGATCTTCTTTGGCACATTCTTGTCTTCTAGGCAACGGCCTCACATGTCAATGACAAAAAAAACCTCTGTTTCTCTCCTCTTCCTCCTACTCCCTCTCTCAACGAAGTCGAAGAGAGGCAGCGCAACGCCCTTGACGGCCTCAATGAAGGGGTGGTCGTGGGTTGTGGTGGTAGTGAGGGTGGTGATGGTGGAATTGGAGATAGCGAGGTCGTGGAAGATGAGGAAGCGGAGGTCATGTTCATGGCCGAAGACGCCACGCATGGTTGCGCGGGTCGCGTGGATCAAGCGGCGAATCTTGCCCTGGAGGGCTCCCACTAGTGAAGACACACCACACGATGTTGGAGGCGGTAGAGCTGCTCACCAATGAGGTACGACGCGGGCTATCTATCACAGCCAGGGACGACATCGCAATACATTAGAGGTCATCCACCACCCGAATGAACCACACGTATCATCCCCAATTGCCAATGCCGTCAAATAGCATATGCTCCAGCTCGTGCGAGATCGAGCCTGGGCCTAGACTGCAGCGCACGCAGCAGACGCGGAGGGGGGGCCAGCGACGACTGGTACAAAGAAACTCTTTGACGTTTTTGCTCTTCAACAAGCCATCCGCTATGAGATCCTCTAGTGCATCAACAGGTACTACTAGGATGAGGACGACATGCTCAAGCTCTTCCACCTCGCAGAACGCCACCACGACCGGAGGTGCTGACGATGGTTGTGGCATAGGTGGAGGCTGCTATTGAGGAGCCCAAGATCCACCGCTCGACATATTTCCTGACACCAATGCTGCCACCTCCATCCCAATAGCTATCTCCCAAGATCCACCTCTCGCCAGCGCAGGCGATAGCGCCCTACCCCCATTGCTACCACCGCCGCCATCTTCGACCGTCGTGGCCGTAGACAGCCCCTGCCTAAATGCCACTAGCAAGGTCGTCTTCAACGGGCTCGCCCGCAACTCCAGCAACCCAAGCAGCCTCGTCAGTGGCCAGCACGCTCGCCTCCCTCACTGTGGGTTTGATTCCCATGTGGTCGGCGAACCAACCTATCTTGATCTATGGATGGAGGCGGGACAGATGTGAGTGAGGAGGAAGAGAGTAAGAGAGGAGAGCGATATATGGGAGAAGATAGGGTGACATGTGGGGACAAACTAATTATGCGTCCAATGACTTGGCAAAGTTAATGATGTGGCGGCTTGGCGGCCACATCACCCAAAGCCGCCTACGAAACCACCCCGATACATCATTTGCACCGGTTTTGACAGTTTGAGAATGAGTTCTACTCAGTTTTGTAAACAATGGACGGAAATTAAACAAATTGAAGAGCTGAGGGACCACGGATGGACTTTTTCTTCAAAAACTCCTACCGATGTCTACTCAAACAAATGATATATTTTTACTGTGCTAGTTCGCTTGTCACTATGCGTGGTAGCAAACACATTTAGCTAGAAGAAATTTACCCATGTCTGGCACCCCACCACCACCGGTACACCAACCCAAGGACCACAACCTGCACGTATACCATGTGTGTGTTTTATTTATCAATTATCTAATTAAAGTATTAAAGTCTCCATGTGTACAATGGATCTATAGTGTATAGTTATTAGGAGCGATCATTATCATCCAATCGAAAATCGAAGATCCAAATTAATTACTTTCACTGTTGTTATAGAATACTGTTTATACGGTGACCCTTCCGCAACGCAGAAGACAGAGATTACTCATCCTAGTGCGACACCTTGACATCATCTGCACTGCAAAGCCACAAGCACGACTCGCTTCAATTCCACACGAAAACAAAGGCAAAAGCGGAGCGAAAGGCACAAGAAAAAACGAGGAGTCCACCCATCCAAGATCCCAAATCACCCGAGATTCCACCGCTCCAAGGAGAAGGCATGGCCGGCGGCGACGAGGAGGCGGCGCTGCTGCTGCCGCCGCCGGCGGGGTCGGAGGCCGCGGAGGAGCCGGCAGCGCGGCCCCCGCCGGCGGACCGGCTCGGGGTGGGGTACCTCGTCTTCTTCACGCTGGGCGCCGGGTTCCTGCTCCCCTGGAACGCCTTCATCACCGCCGTCGACTACTTCTCCTACCTCTACCCGGGCGCCCCCGTCGACCGCGTCTTCTCCGTCGCCTACATGCTCTCCTGCCTCCTCCCGCTGCTCCTCATCGTGCTCTGCTTCCCCAAGTCCAGCGCCCCGGCCCGGATCAACACGGGCCTCTCCCTCTTCACGCTCGCGCTCCTCGTCGTGCCCGTCATGGACGCCGTGTACGTGAAGGGGACGCCGCGGCTGTACGGCGCGTTCGATGTCACCGTCGCCGCCACGGTCATGTGCGGCGTCGCGGATGCCTTGGTGCAGGGAGGGGTCATCGGGTTCGCCGGCGAGCTGCCCGAGCGGTACATGCAGGCCGTGGTCGCCGGAACCGCCGCCTCAGGTATATTGTTAGTCCAATTGCCTCTCTGTTTCTTGGTTTTTTGTTAGTCCAATTGGAGTTCTCTGTTATCCAATTCTTGGATTGTTCCCTAAAAATGGTTTACGCGTTCGTTCACAAATCAGGCACCGAATTTACATTTGGGTCTCCCTAATTCATGGAGATTTTCTTCAATTTTTCTCTCATCAATTTGAGTCAAATTGGTCAATTGTCGGTTGCAATTCGTGAGGTGAGAAATTGGTTGGGCCTATTGTAATTGCATAATGTAAGGTGATTTTGAAGTTAGTATTTGACCAACAGCTACTGGTATATGGATTAAAGTGAAGAAATTTAGGGTAGAGCTACGACGCACATGGACAACTTGTGAACCAGCAAACATTAAAGTGAAGAAACTGAAAATGCAGGATGTAAGAACCAAAAAAGCAATTTCGAGAATCAAAGGGGCACGGGTTGTGATTTAGCTCTCTGGAAACTTTCCAGCACCTTACCAATCCACTTACTTGATGCATTTTTTTGGTCAAAATGTCGGATGTTATGAGGATTTATTTGATGAATAGATGCTAATGCTAGATATATTGTCTCCATGAATTGCATTATACAGGCGTACTTGTCTCAGCAATGAGAGTAATTACCAAAGCGATCTACCCGCAAGACGCCCATGGGCTAAGGCAAAGTGCGATCCTCTACTTCATTGTCGGCATTGTGCTGATGGTGATCTGCATAGTATGCTACAATGTGGCGGACAGGCTTCCGGTTGTCGTATACTACAAGAACATCAAGAGGAGGGCTCAGAAAGCTGAGGAGGGTGGCGGCATGACGGGGTCAGCCTGGAGGTCAACCTTGTGGAGCATTGTTGGGAGAGTGAAATGGTATGGGGTAGGGGTGGCTCTCATCTATGCAGTCACTCTCTCCATATTTCCAGGATACATCACAGAGGACGTGCACTCTGAGGCACTCAAGGACTGGTACCCCATCCTCCTCATTAGTGCCTACAATGTGTTCGATCTTGTTGGCAAGTCCCTGCCTGCTATCTACTTACTCCAGAACGCCAATGTTGCGGTCGCTGGATCGTTTGCGAGGCTCCTGTTTTACCCTCTCTTCTATGGCTGCCTGCACGGACCCAGCTTCTTCCGCACTGAGATCCCGGTTACCGTGCTAACATGCCTTCTTGGACTCACGAACGGGTACCTGACCGCAGTGCTGATGATCCTTGCGCCCAAGGCTGTGCCCATACACCACTCAGAGACCGCCGGGATCGTGATAGTGCTGTTCCTTGTGATTGGGCTGGTCATTGGTTCTTTTGTTGCTTGGTTTTGGGTCATCTAACGATGGGGGGTTATGTCATCCTGTGTATTCATGTCGATGTACCATAGTGCCATGTTCAAAGCTTCCTTTGCTTGCTGTTGCTTCATTTGCTCACCAAGGGCCAAGGGTATGTAACTTGTTAGTGTAGCCCAGATGAAGACCCGTTGCAAATGTGTGTAATTTACATTTTAAATGAAAGGGTATGTAACTTGACGTCCTCAGCTCATATGAACTTCCCCCTTTTGTTCTTTCATTTATTTGCATACCTCTACGAAAATGTCTGTGGTTACCAGTTTTTTTTTTCTGATATGTGAAATGTGATCCATATCACAAATGCTATATCTATCCACGATACGCCAGTTTTTCTGAAAAATTATAAACAATTGCATAATCCTATATATCGAGGGTGATTTACTTCCAAATAACCTTGCAAAGATTGTGTATTAGCATTGTTCGTTAGTTTCAGCTGATTTTACTTGTCATATTCAACATTTAAGATAAAAACACAATGAAAAAGGCGACAATCTTTCGAGTTTTGTTCAGCATGGTAACTGAACAAGAAAAATGTTATCTGATAGCCTAACGTCAGCGGTTAAGACGTCTTATCGTTGTTTTGGCCTGGGAGAAGTTTGAGTTTTATTGAAGTCCTGTGAAATGAGACTTTCTAAGGTGCACGCAAGAAAAGTTAGGTACCTTACCTCTAAAAAATATCAACCGTTGATCTACAAAGGGAAACTTAGTAACAATTTTTTCTTGTAAACATGAGTAATTTACTAAATTGTTCTTACACTTAACCCTTTAACTCGTCCCCTGCTCACCCTAACTCCCCCGTCACCGTCTTTGATCTCCTGCGCCGGCATATCTCCTCCATCAGCCCTGCTCCAGACCCCTCCTCTATCGTCTCCCTTCCTCTCATGGAGAGTTAGATCCAAGACAAAAGCATGCTAGACTCTTGGTCTCATCCACGTGTACTCCATCTTCAGTTACTTAGTTTATTATTCAATTACATAGCCTGCTAGAAGCAACAAGAACGAATGATTCAATTGCTCACCTTAATACTCAGTTACATAGTCTGGTGGAATTAACAAAGAAACGACGATTCAGTTACGTTTAATATTCAGTACAACCATGCGAAATAGATAATCAAGTTACTCGTATGCTAAGCACGATTGTGCAGTACGCCCAATGCTTCTCCTCCGTGACTACGTAGACTTTTCATATACTATGTAAATAATGCCCCACGGTGATATTTTCGGAAAATAATCCTATAGGACTTGATCCATAATTTTATTGATGTGGACCAACTTTATCATGTGACATGTGTTCTTTTACGAATCTCAAAACGTACAGCCTCATAAATCACTGATGTGAATTTTCACGAATTGAATACTAAAGGCCATTACGTCACACTTTGAGATCTACAAAATGACACGCGTCATACAATGAAGTTTCCACATCAATAGAGTTGTGGACCAAGTCCTATAAGATTATTTTCCGATATTTTCCGCCATTGCCAAGCCCTTTGGTTAGGGCATGTTTGGGAAGCACTGGAAATAATACCGAGGGAGGGAAATCCCTTCAGAAAGAGAGGATCTCTTTCTCTTCTCAGAGCAGCATTTGGAGGCGCATCTCGGTTCAAAATTTCGACCGGCGAGGCGAAAGCGAAACACACCCAACTCACCAAACACGAGCACGCGCGGCCCCCGTCCTCCTCACGCAGGCGAGGCCATGGCGGCGGCGCAGAAGCCGGCGAAGCGGCTGGGCGGCATGGCGGAGGCGCTCGCCATCGCCGCCGACCTCGGCTTCCCCGCCCCTCCCGCGCAGGTTGCTCCTTCCGCGCCGCCTTGATTTGTTTCTCCGCCCAAATCCTGCTCCAGTTTCGTTTCTCCCGCCGCCCTTACGCTAGATCCAAATCTTCCGACTAAATCGCGGTCCCTCCTGAGGTAATTGTAGGGTTTTGTTCGTGAAAATGGTGGATCCTCTCGAGGTAATTGAGACCGGGATGTGGAATGTAGGGTTTGAACGAAGTGTTGCTGCCAAAATCGAGGCTTATCGGTGCAAATTCGTATGTTTTGGGTGGGTTTCGTCGTTAAGTTTGTGCGAGTTGCATAAGCTTGGCTTCGTCGTTAGTTACGAGGAACATTTCTGGAATTCTGGGATGTGCTCGTAACTCTGGTGACTATAGGGTTGTTCATATCATGAAACCTTGCTAGCTTGGAGCTAATTGTGAACCCATCGGAAAATGTGACCTAAGATTGCTGTGTTATGCTATCTCTATTTTTGTTATGTTATTTTACTTCCATGAAATTTACAGTGTTATATGCCATCAATAGTGCTCTGCATTGGCAACTTGCAGAGATGGTTACTATTTTTTTTTATGTGACCTAAGATTGCTGTGTTATGCTATCTCTATTTTTGTTATGTTATTTTACTTCCATGAAATTTACAGTGTTATATGCCATCAATAGTGCTCTGCATTGGCAACTTGCAGAGATGGTTACTATTTTTTTTTTTTTGTATTTCACAGAATACGGTTTATTTCAAAAGGTGTGCTTCTGTAATCTCTACTGTTCCTTGCTTGACTTGCCATTGCAGGAGGATCAAAGTAGCACGGACAAAAGCGATGATCTGGTGAGGGTCTTGAGGGAGCTGACTGTCGTGCAGCGGAACATTGCCAATTTGCAAGTGGAGCTACAAGGCAGAAAGGTGATGGATTGATATCCCGTTGTTAGCTTATATATGTTCACACCAATTCCACGCCATGCCAATGCTGTTATACATCTTTCATTTATTGTTACTTTTTCAGATCCTGTACTACATGATATCGCTTTCACTTTAGATCACCGCTTTCATGTTTCATCACTTCACTTCGACATAATGAACACCCTTTCAATTCTCTAGTTTTGGTGCTGAAATTACGAAAGTTATGCAAATCATCACTCTGAATTCTGGTTGTTCATGAAAGGACATTGTAGGCAGAGATGGAAACTATTAGGGTGAGCATTTCTTTGTCATAAAAGCATATAGCCCATCTCGAAATGAATCCTATTTTCCCTTCAAGTGACAAACTATGTCTTGAACTATTGATTCTTGAAGAATGAGAGAAAATGCCCAACTCTTAAGAGCTTAAGGCTAAAGCTTTTAACTGGTTGATGCATGAAACTTGAGACTATGTTTATGCCATATTAATGTGTGACTCAGAACAAGCAGAAGTACTAGCATCCAATTTATGTTACTCATAAACTTGACTATATGTCATTTCTGAATGCTTGCATATTCATATTATATATTTGTATATCTTTTCAGAGCTTGTGATTTGAATCTATGTTGTTATTGTTGATCATACTGATGAATTTTCGATTTCCACAGGATGATAAAAACATTGCTCATTTGACACATGTTAGTGAAATGGAAAAGAAATGCGAATCTTTGGCTAGAATCACTACTATTTTGAAAGATGTTATCCAAAACAAGGTAATGGAAGTCTGAAATCGATATTTTCTTTGACTTGCTTTCTGCCTTACTCGGGATTACCAGTTATTCAGATTGATTGTGTTAAGAACATTACGCCTGCATTGCCGTACATACATTAACCGCCAGTTGTACAAGATCTAAATATCTGAAACAGTGGCCCTTTTCTATCAGGATCGCATTATTGCTCGGCTGCAGCAACCGTACTCCCTTGATTGCATTCCTGTTGAAGCTGAATACCAGGTGAGGCTCTTGATCATTTTAACTTGTAAATTTTATAGCAAACATGCCATTCATTTATGAACGTGCACACGCGAGCTGAAATTGGTGTCACAACCTTCATCAATGTTTCGATTCTTAGCGTTCTTTACAATGTTATGCGGAGATTGTTGGTTTACACCTGCTTAGGCGATTTCATTACTGAGGAAATGTGTGGTTTTCTGAGTGGATCATGCTTTTCCTGCTCATCGTGCTGGTTTCTTCTCAGAAACAATTCTCGGAGCTACTTCTGAAAGCGGCAAGTGACTACGGGGCGTTGACAGCATCAGTTGGCGATTTCCAGTGGAGCCAAAACTTTAGAGAGTCACCGGCTGTTTGGGGGGTAAGTTGAAAATATTTCTTCTAATTAATTTAGTTAGTAGTCGAGTTCGATCCCTGGAAGAAAGTGGGAATTCGTTTATTGAGGAATCACTCTTGATCCTCTAAAGGCTCTTCTCCGTCTATAACTCAAAGTCCGTCTGTCTCTCGTGGAAGCGCTTTAGATCATAACAAATTCATCTTCTGGGAAACACCTCCACTTGGGATGCAAATATTAATGTTACCAATGTCAGGTTTAGAGATGACAAATGATCTATCAAGTATTCATGTTAGTATTACAATGTACTTTGTCGGGCATTCTGACTGCTGAAATGTGTTGATGTTGTACTCTGTCATTGAAGATTTGATTTAATGGCTCTCTTTTATCTTCACGAAGGAAATGCTGCGACCAATACCTGCTGCACTTGCTTCCTGCACTCGCTTCTTTGAGGCCATGTCTGCGATGAGGGAATCCTTCTCTACTCTTCAGAAATTACGTGTCGGTCATTCTTCTCTGTCGATGACCCCAGGTGGCTCTAGCGACGATTCGAAGTTCTTGACGCCGCCTCAGTGGAGAGAGGGCTCCATGCTTGATAGCTGGAAGCAAGTGGAGGACATCAACCCTGACGGTGACGGACTCGATGGCACCAACCAGAGGAGGTTGTCATGGCCATCCTCCATTAAGAGGGACCTGTAGGTCACGGTTCGCCCAGCATATTTCCCCATATGTTTGCTTGTTGTATAAATAGTATTCCGGGTTTTCTTTGATTCCGTCTGGTTTCTGTCTGATCACTAGCAAAAGCTCCGTTTGGCACGTGCTACTGAAACGAGAATTCGTCACCTGTTACACTGAATGATGTTAGAAATGCTTTGTAAGTTTCTTTTAAAAGTGGGCATTTGGTGGCAATACGCAATGTTTGCGCTGATACTTATAAAGCATCAGAAAAAAAAAGTATCCTTCCAACAGGTGTTATTCACACCCAAGTTCATTTCAGTAAGAAATGTCCGAAAGAATCGGAATGCATGCTTAGTTATGCATACCAAAATTTGATGGTTTTCTGTGTGTTTTATGCAAATATTTCTAAGATCCTCGCAACATCAGTTGTCAGTCGTTACGTGCCAATCATATAAAACCTGTAGTTTTTGCCGTCGGCAAAAAAATCACCGCCTGTCGCTCTACTGTATTACTGCACATTACTGCATTATTGTTCATCCAGTGACCTTTCACGTGGACCGTCCGATCTCGCGAGGTATTGGATCGGATCGCATCGAGCTCTGCTCCCCGCCTCGCCTGTTCTCCGCCCTCTCCGCTCTCCCCCGTTTCCGTCTCCCTCTCCTGCTCCGGCGCGGCCGGCTCCTCTCCTCCTCCGCCGTCCTCTCGGTTCTCCGATTCGGCCACCACGAGCTGCGGCCAGCTAACTTTAGTTGTTGGGGTCTTGAGGATGACAAATGTGAGTTTGATATGGACATCTTTGACAAAACAATGCCTTTTCCGATGATCATTTATAGCTTGATGTATGCCTTGATTCCGTTGGAGATGATGGGCGAGAAATTATGGGCCTGGGCTAATTTAGTTTGATATGGACATCTTTGACAAAACAATGCATTTTCCAATGATCATTTATAGCTTGATGTATGCCTTGATTCCGTTGGTGATGATGGGCGAGAAATTATGGGCCTGGGTTAATTGGTTTGCACAGCAGCAGACAGGTGGAGAATTTATTTATCAGCGATTAGTCCATACTGCTGTCCACAGGGATCCAGATTCTCTGGAGTCCTACAGAGGTCCTATATGAATAGTGTTTTCGTGAGAGAGCTAACATGGTGCAGCGCAGCATGTAGAAAAACACTGCAGCAACTGCAGGAAGTACTGTAGCAACACACATGTGAAGCCCCTTTTTGCCCCCCCCTTCCCGGGTCAACCCCTCGCCGGGGCCCCCTTCGTCCTCCTCCCGTCAACGCACGCCCGCCGGACCCCCCCTCTCCTCCCTTCCTCCCCCGCTCGCGTGCGCTGCAACTTCGCCGCGCACACGCCACCTCTCTGGCGCCCTCCCGCACGCCTCCTCGCCGCAATCATGCCGCCGTGCGCACGCGCGCGCCCGAGCCGCGCCGCTCACGGACCGACCCTCCTCCGCGGCTTAAAACCCCGGTGCCCTTCTTCCTCCCCTCAAGCAAGTAGAAGCGAGAAGAAGAGCCGAAGACCCACTTACCTCCTCGTTGCCGTCGTCGTGGTCGTCACCTCCGGTCATTGCCGCCGTTGGTGAGCTCCAGCGCCGCCACTCGACGAGCCGTCGCCGTCGCCGTTGTTGTCGCGCCGCCGCTCCGAGCCTTCCCCCCCGTGCGCCGCCACCCTCTTCCCGGCGCCTGCCTCCCGTCTTCTCCTCTCCGTCGCCGCGCCTCATCTTCCTCTCTCTCTCGCGCGCGCTTTCTTCTTCTTCTTCTTCGCCGCGCCGAGCCGCGCGCCTGCCCTAGCCCCCTCGCTCTCGTTCCTTGGTGAGAGCCCGGCCGCCTCCTTCTTCCCTTCAGGCGCGCTCCGCAGCGTGGGCGCGCGCCACACATGCAGCATTTCAGCCATGGCCAGGGCGGCCGGTTCTCTGTCGTGGGCCGGCGCTGGTTTTGTTTTTATTTTGTTTTTCTTTCCCTTTTTCTATTTTTTAATTTAAAAGTGAGTCTTTAAATATTAATATCTCCCTCATTTTAACTCCAAAAATTATGAAATAAATTTCTAAAAATTTCTAAAATCAAGATCTTGCTAATGGCATAGGTCTTGTTCAATTTGGAGTTCATTTGGTATTCTTGTGTATTTAATTGCTCTTGTTGCTTGTCGTTTATTTTTCCGGTACCTCGCCCGCGTAGATTTCGGAGACGCCGGAGACCTCCACGTCGATCAAGGACAAGACTACTCGGACTCTCTCCCCTACAACCAAGGCGAGTCAATACTTTGATCATATTGAGCCTACATTTTATGCAAATTATATTCTTTTAAAATAGCAAATTGCATGCTTTAATTCTTTAATCAAATGTATGTTAAAGCTTAAGGTAGTTAATACCCATTTGTTGAATAATTAATTACTATGCCATCCTTGACAACTTGAATCCCTTAACCATTGTCACCCTAGTAATTATATGGTAATACTAGCTATAGGTTGTACTTAAGCGACATGCTAGACTTGCTTAAGTACCGGGGACATTAAAATGTCCTAATCATCATCTTTTCAAACATAAAATGATTTGGGCAGTCATTGCGGGTAAATGACTGAGTTGGTTGAATTGTTGTATTTTACATCTCAAAAACCCTAAACTGCTAATACCCCGTCTGGACGGATGGTAAGATGGTGGGTGCGGATGTAGCACGAGAATGGTGGGAATGTGGTTGAGTCGTCCAGACAACCCTAAGGACTTAATCTTGTCACGACCTCCTGTGTATAACAAGTACAACCACAAGTCTGCAACAAACTGCGACTTGGCTTAGTACATTTATCAAATCTCGAAAATCATCTCTTTGGAGGGTTAAAGGAGGCACAAGCTCTGGGTATGTCGGGCTTGGATGGGACACCGAGTCAAGGGTGAAGTTCGCCAGTCGCTGAGGTGTAGCCACGCTACGCCAGTCGCTGAGGTGGACATCCCGCGCAACGTATGTGCATAACCCCATATGGGTGAGACGAGGGAAGGGGCGAGATATTTAGAAAAGTTATTGTGACAACCTCTCGACTACACGACTACGGAATCGTGTAGGGCAACGAGTTAATTGTCTCTTGTGGGTAAAGTGTACAATCTCTGCAGAGTTACAAACTGTTTAAGCAGTAGTGTGCCTACGGTCAAAGGCGGACATGGGAACTTAACTTGAGTTAGTTCTATTTAAAAATTTCCTTTGTGGGTGGTATGAAAATTGTGGCGGGCTCACCTAGCCCTGAGTTTGGTTATTCCTGGGTCTTTGTACCCAGTGTCGTTTAGTGGTGGATGTAACCACGATCAAACTAAGCATGAAGGTGGAGGTAACCTCTGCTAATATAAATATTGCACAATTTATCTCTTTATCTAAAAATGAAATTGTTAAAAATGCTAAGCGCTAGGAATTTGTACTTATGATATTTAAAAGTATTGCTTTCGCAAATAAAAGAACCGAGCCATCCTTGTAAGCCTTGCATGTATATCATTGCATTGTGTATTGGCTCGCGAGCACGGTAGTTGTGCTCATCCTCGCTCTCCCCCAAACCCTTGGATGATGGCGATGGAGGAGACTATGCGTACTACGAGGAACCAGAAGTTGATGGACAAGGAAACGACGAAGAGTAGTCTAGAATCTGTAGTCTAGGCCTCGACGCAGTCTAAGTTGACTCGTTGGTACTTGCGTACAACCGATATTATCCGGGCCCTTGGGTAATATCGATCGATACGTGTCGCCCGATCGCTTGCCTGTGAAGAGATGAGCTCTACCCTTTTGCTTCCGCTACCGTAATCGGTGTTCTGTATTGTAATCAATTTGGCCTGATCGGCCCCTGTTGTAAAACTCGACCCGACGTGGTCTATGTCACTCTGTTGTTTGTAATAATGATACTTTAATTCACACCATGTATGAATGATTCAGCAATGCCTGTGAGTGCTATCTACTGATCCAGGGAATAGCACGGCGTTTTCACAGAGGGTTCGGATTAGAAAATCCGGGTCCGACAACACAGCAACAAAAACTATAGCACTTGTCTCGGTCTTTGGTTTTGATCGGACGATAGAAATCGATCATCATCTGCATTAATGCAGATGATTCCAATCCCAAGCACAACGCTCACTGAAGGAGAGCGACATAAGGACTAAGGAGGGGAATAGCTCGTAGTCGAATCGTGAAGCTGCGTGGTGAGCACAAAGCGAACTATTTTTTCGCCTTTTACTAAAGATTACTACGTGCTCGCCACACAAAGCAGCATACTCGTATTTTTGGAGGGATCTCTTTCCAATAGGAAGGGTCCCAACAATTCATAATTCAAGTTTTGCAAAGCTACGTTCTTGGACTGCGTATGGAAGAACAGCGCTTAATCAAATGAACTTACGCAAGCCTTTAAAAAAAGAGAGAGAACTTACCAAGATGAAGAGAAATAGCTGAGAATGACTAAGGAGTGAAGGATATTCTCACAGGCCAGAGCAAAGTTGAAATGCAACATATGAGCACTGATATCTAACTTCACACTGTGTTTTCTTGTCAACTAATCAGTGTTACTCTTCTCTGTGCAGCTCACACAAGCAACTAAGAAATTCTCCTTTTTGCTCCCAAGCCTCCCTTTCAACCTAGAGTTTCTAGTTTCTGCAGTGCGATGATCAGAAACTATGACCATCCTTGAAATCCTCAAGGACACGGAGGAGTTTTACAGCATGGCAGGCTTAAAGTAAAAGAACAACGGCACAAAAATGTTTTCAAGGAATTATTGAAAACTATGCAGATAATCTTGAAGACAGAAGTCACTTGCAGCATTTTTTTGAGGCATTTTCAAAAACACCTTCATACTTTTCCGGGGCTTTTTTTTTGAAAACTCCTTCAAAGTTAAAACTATATCAAAGCGTTTTCCGAAAGGAACGCCTTAAATAGTCTTACAAGGCACTTAACAAAAAACAAGGAAATAAACTCATTGCATTAGCATCCACACCAAACAAGATCCAAATTGGAAATAATCGGCACATGGTAGAACAAGCTTTCGTATGAATAGATTTAAGAGTGGAACCAATGCAGCAGTGTGGTAAGGTGGCAACAGGCCAGGATCGGGGTAAGGTTCAGGGATCTCTAGTTTGTAAGTAACGTTGCTCATTCCACATCTATAGCTAGTACACTAACCGCTCACAATTTGGAGCCAAAACATAAAACTTATTACTAGTGAAAAAACATAAGGTCTTCTGATTGTTATTGTAAACTGACTGCTAATAACATGGGAAAACAACAGGATAGCTGCATCATACAAGATTTTGCTAATCAAGTGTCTGCTTTAAACAAGCAAAACTCTGAAGATATCTGAACCTTTACACAGTTTGGAGCCAAAACATAAAACCTTACAAGTGAAACAACAAAAATGCTTTTGCTTATTATTTACAAACTGATTGTTAAGTACATGAAAAAAAACATATCTGCAGAATACAAGATTATGCTAATCAAGAGTCCGCTTTATATAAGTAAAGCTCAGAAAGATTGCAGTCATGAAATTTGTTTAGAGGAACTATTGAGCATGCATGGTCACACAGAACATACATATTCCAAACAACAATCTTGTTGTAGTCAAATATCACCTACTGATCACAAATACTACTACAATTTCAACTGTATGCTGCTTTTGTCCATGAAAACCTAACATAGAAAGTTAGCTCTAACAGATGAAGAATTGGGTCACAAGATCTTAATGGGAAAGAAGATAAAATCAGAGGTAAAGGAATCATTCATCAAAAGGCAATTTATAGGACAAACCAAGAGACTAATCAATCCCTAACAAACCAAGAACCAACCTGAAGGTATTAGCATCCATGTTAATATTGGTGAATGCAAGTATTCATGTGCATACTGCAACTACTATCACTACCTAATATCTTCTGATCAGCCTACAGAGTCTTTTAAGAACCAGAAGCAGGTTATAAGAGCACCGATTGTACTAATATATGTATCAACTCTAAGTAGCACTTGATGGCAGTTGCACAGGACGATATATAGCAAAGTGGAGTGCAACTAAACATTAAAAATTAGCCAGTAGCAGGCAAGCGCTAACCATGTCAAATGGTAAAGCTGGTTCCACATTTATGATTCATGTTAGGGTTTCACTTTAAAGTAAACGCAAGCAGTAGAAATCTATGAAAGAATATTTACTGACCACCAGCTACAATAATCGTGTTAGGATTGCACACCAGTGACAGTGACGGAGCTTGAGCGAAATTTCAAGGGGGACCAAACTGCCAAGGGCAATGCAAACCATACTATTATATGACTTAATCGTTTGTTCGATGCCCTTCATCCTGGTTTCGTTGTTCCAATTGAAGCAAGGTGGCAGATGAGTTGAAGGATCGTCATAAAAAAACGGTTTAGCTCTTTTTCTTTTGAAAAATGAATCGTCCCTTAACCATTGCTATGACGGTACCTACATTATAATTTGTAATGAATAATTGATTAATTCAGTGCAAAATCCATGACCTAATTAGAAAATTCCCCATTAACATTCAAGAATGAACACACATCACACATAGAGTGCAAATCTACTGAATCTTCAAAATCAAAGACTAGAACAGAGAACGAAGTAGGAAGAGAAAAAATTGCCTCTAAGATTTAGCTTCGCATCGCTTGGATCCTACTAACTCCGCCCATCCGCCGGTGGCTGCTTGCAGCTTGATGACAGCAGCAACACCTTGTCTGCTCGAGCTGCACCGTCGGCCGTCTGGCCACCGAATGAGCCGAGGCGTCGCCTCGACGAGCATGAGACGGACCAGCGCTAACTAGGAAGGGATGGCCAAATTGATGAAGAACAAGCAAGAAGCAAGCCAAATTGGATTTTCTTGGCTACATCGGTGAAGACTGAAGAGCAAAAGGTAAATAGGTATGTGATTCACAAATTGGGTTCTCAGCTCCTAGACGTGCTGCTGATGTGGGCTAATGGGTCATGGCCAGGAGGAACAAACTTGCAAGGTGGACCGAACTTGGAGGTGTAGGGATCGTCATTCAATGGGCTTGATAGTATATGACCAAATTGCTACTACATACTCAAGAGTTTATCAACAAAAAAAACAATTTGCTGAGGGCCACAGCCCACGTTGGCCTTAACAATGCTGCGTCCCTGCAGTACACCACGGTTCTAAATTGCATAGACACTGAGCTACCTCTTTGCACCAATTATGGTTTTCGAATAATAAAATACCAGTGACCCCTAAAGTTATTAGTCTAAGACCCTGTTTGGTAGAGCTCCAGATTCTTATTTTTCAGATTCTGTTCCTGATTATCTAAGAATTCACTTCTCTGAGAATCTGGAGCTGCCTGTTGAAAGCGTTTGGTTGGTAGGTTGGCTCCAAAAACCATATGAGGAAGGATTGGAGGCAAATAGACCATGTTACCCCTGGTTGTAATAGTTTAATTGTATTTGTATCTTTCTTCTATGTATTTGTACACAAATTATATAATTTTCTCTCTAAATTTATTTAGACCACGTGAATGTATATACGTTGTATCTATACACAATGTCATGTTACATTGCATTTACACTTCACGATGAATTACAACCTCCTGTCGTAGCTTGTTGGCACAGAATAGACACTGTGAAAGATGAACATTATAGTTGTTTCCTGCGCTTTCATACCCCTGATATAGGACAATGGATACAACATGGCAGCATTGTAAGGCGAATTTGGCAGACTATATGTTGGTTTCGGTGAAACATTACCGTTTTGAAGCCACTGTAGAACTAGCTCATGAATATAGGAGGTGCCTTATTATCTCCATTGCATAACAGCAGAGGGTGAAACAACAAACCAAGAACTGAACCGATAGAAATTGGAACAATCCCAATTCATGACATTGTTTACACAACTTTGAACACATGCAAAACTGTATAACCAGGGAATACCAATGGAGAAAATATGCATTCTACACATCCATAAATTCAATCATTTTCTCCTTTTTTTCATTGCTACTAAAAAGAACAAAAAGAACGTATCGATCCTGGAGACGTAGCAATGGGATGCTACTCCATCTTCACCTCCAAAAGCAGAACACAACATCACATGAGAAGAGATTTGGTCAAGTGGTCTCTTCTTTGTTGTTAGGGCTTGAACAATAGTGCGCATGCGAAAGCAATAAGCGATAAGTTCGGTTAAAGCAACCAATTTCGTTCAATTGAAAAGATCATGGCTGCAACCTACATTCAATGAGTGATGTAGCACCACCCTCTACTCCATGAGCGGACACCTTTTCATATATCACACTTCCTTCATTTCAAGGACAATCTGTGCAATCATTCAAGAAAATAAGGTATAATTAAGCAAATAATTACAAGTTGCTACAATCTGTGCTATTACTCGTCTCTCTAAGCCTCGCAAAGACATACTGAATCACTGACATTTTAAAATACTAATAAACCAAGGGAATGAGAAGTTTGTTTTGCTCATGACCTTAGCAGGTCAAACCATTGTCTTATTTATCAAAATTTTGCCGCCTCGCAAGAGGTATGTTTGAGGTACACAAAACCTGGTTTCTTAACTTTAAGACAAACCCCGTAAATGCAGCCATTTTTTGAGTACAGGTGCTAATAGAATTATGTTGTCATGGCTCCATTTCAGAAGACCCATGTTGTCATGAATAGGGTAGATGAGCAGGTTGAAGTGATTTCAGAACAAATGAAGAAAAAGAGATGTACAAACAAAAGAAATAAGAACCGTTAACATCTAATAAGATTAGGATTTACCCTCCATCAACAATTCCATCAAGGCATAATAGTATCAGATCAAGATTTTCGAGTGCTGTTCTTTTGTCAATGATATTTCTGAAACCAACAAGATGGGAAACATATTCACATGCAATCACATATTAACCTAACAATATGTAACAAAAATAAACAATAGTAGAAAAACGGTATATTTAAGTAGTTTGAGCGTAACCTGAGAAGAATGTCAACAACATCATAGAATCCCTGAAGAATTGATGCTAAAATAAGCTCATTCACCTCATCTCCTCCAATAACAAAAAAATGAAGGTCTTGGATGAACTTATACACAACAATGTGACCATCAAACATTACAATCTCAGCCGTAAAGGGGGAACAGATGAATAAAACTTATGGATCCACCCTAGGGCGACCAGCAAAGAGGAAGGAGACAAAGGGAGTAGGGAGGACAAGGGGGACGACCGGATGATGACCTCTTCACAGGAGCTGGCCGGTGGTGCTCGGGAAACGGCGGCGGCGGCGAATCAAAGGTCCTCTAGGGTTTTCGAGGTGGGCGGCTCTCGTGTGCTCCGGCGGCGTACTCTGGTCCCTGCGGCGGCGCAGTTGAGGACCACTGGGGGCGCAGACGGGGCCGGAGGGGGCGCAGCCGACGACAAGCGGGGCGCACACGGGAGCTGGCGGCGGGATCGCCTTGTCGCGAGAGCTGCGGGAGGGGAAGAGAACGCGAGGGGAAAGGCGCAGCGGTACGGGTGGGGGTCGCGCGGTGGATGCGTTGCGGGGGTAGTTCAATGGCAATTGCGGGTAAAATCATCTAACTTCAATGGGCATTTTCTTTTATACAAGATGGATTCTCACGAGAATCTACGGGAAGGCTGCTTCTTGTTGCTAGTTCATTTTTTAGACAACTCCTCGCAAGAATCAGGATCTGGTGGTTTTGAGAATCGGGGTGTTTGGTACAGCTTTACAAGAATCAATTGAGAAGCTGAGAGTAGAAGCTGTACCAAACAGGGCCTAAAAATACAGTTCAGTTCTTGCAAGAGAATAAACTTTCTTTTCTAAATTTCTAGGGGCGCTAAATGACATAACCACATATTGTAGCTAGAGATGTATGGAGACTTATTCAATTAGCAAGCAAGATCATATGAGAAATATAGTCACATATGAAGTTGTGAACTTCCACATGGTCAAACATATTGCAAACTGCAAAAGTACTTGGTCGAGACATGCAGGCCAGCTACAGCCGGCCACCCTGCCGAGACATGAAGAACACGGGCCAGTTGATCTCGTAGGGCACAACCGTCATATAGTTGAACCACCGTTTCCAATCTGCTACCTTAGTCGTCGACCCAGATTGGAGGTCAAGCACATACGCACGGTTAGGGTCTGAATAGCAGAGGGCTCTGCTATGCACACACTGGACGACGACTCCAGTCCAAGGAGAACCTGTGGAGATATACCTGTTGGTTGTGGCGGTGGAAGCCGATGAGGAGCACTTGGAAGAAGGTGGAGTAGGCGAGTAGCCATCGGATGGCCGACTCGGGCCGCAATGATCGGCAGCTGTGAGGACGACATACCCCCCTGACGCCCTCGTCGTCGAAAGCAAAATGACCGGAGGTCCAAACTCCCTATATATATCTTAGGTTATATTGGGTTGTGACTTGGGATGTCCTCTTATCTTGGGTTAGAGGTGTTTATACTATATATACATGACTATATATAAAGAAAAATATTTTTTTTGACCTTATATATAAAGAAAAATAATTTTTTAACCTGATATCTTGTACACCCTTGTAGCAGATCCACCCCTGGGTCGAACTGTCGAAGCAAGCGATCGCTAGTGGGGGTAGGACGTCGTGCTTGCCTGCCGGTGAGCAGTTTGCACACGCACAGGTGGAGGATGTTATGGCCCACGGAGAGAGGGAAGACGCGCATGAGGTGGAGGCCGTCGCGCGACGCCAGGGGCTTGACCTGGTCGAAGAGGCCGGCGCCGTCGTGGACGAAGGAGGTGAGGAACAGCCGGCGCCCGGTGCCAAGGGCCGAGCACGGCGACTGGACGAAGGCCGGCGCGCGGGTCGGGAAGAGCAGCATGGATGTCCGACACCCGCGCGAGGATATCGAGGACAACGTCCTCCGGCACCGGCATGGCCGGGGCGCATTCGGCCGCCGTAAGATTGTTTGGGCCGGGCCTAGTTTTGTCGGCACAGCAAGTTTGCAGGAGATTGGAAACTAGTCTAGTAGTGACTAGTCAAAGTTTTGTTATGTTTAGTATCTTGTTGTGGATCGCAGTTCGAATTAGACAAGGCAAAATCCGCATTTACGACTGGGTGAACACCAAGAGCTGACAAATGAATTGAGTGTGATAGATCATGTTAGTTGGTCATAGATTGCAACAACATACGATCACTGATTCTCCAACATCACACCATGTTTTCAACGAATCCAGGGCACATAACACGTCCAATTACATACGAGCAAACAATGTCCAAAATTGTCGCCTCAAATAGAAACCAGTAGTAATCCGCGTTCATCTTCCCTCGTCAATGACTCCGGTGATGACCGGCGACGGGGTGAGAGGCGCGGTCTCCCTCTGCCCGCTGAACTCGCCGGTGGTAGACCCGGAGTAGCTGCTGTTCCCTCCCCTGAGCCGCCACTAGGTGATGTAGCTCGGCTTCGTCAGCACCTCGGTCACCTCCACGTCTCCGGTGAGCATCGCCACGACCCTCGACATCGGCGGCCGCTGGTGCGGGGAGCCCTGCACGCAGAGGAGCGCGACGAGGATGACTCTGGTGGCCTCCACGCCGTCGAATTCCTCCAGCCTTGGGTCCACTACTCCGAGTGCTTGCTCCCTTTCATACAGTCGCCAGGCCTGTCAATTAACATAGGAGCACCATGCTTCAGTCAGTGATCAGTGGCTACTGGCTAGACAAGGATGAACTGATGACGTGTTTTCTTGGATGTAAAGATCGCTGATCGGCTTACCCAATCAAAGAGGTAGATATTGTCTTCCTCGAGGGAGTTGGCAGTGTTTGATCGACCAGCGACAGTCTCCAGTGCAACCACCCCGAATGCGAAAATATCGGCCTTTTCAGTGAGATGGCCTCTCATTGCATATTCAGGCGCCAGATAGCCACTTGACATTTGACAAAGGTCAGGCAAATTCATTCGGCTTAGGTTGCAAAGGTAGACTCATAAGATGGGTAATGCTGGAATATACTTACAATGTACCGGCAATTTTCGTGCTGACATGAGTCTTCTTGTAGTCGTAGAGCTTGGCAAGCCCAAAATCAGAGATCTTGGGGGTGAGATTGGCATCGAGAAGGACATTGCTGGCCTTGATGTCCCTATGCACGATGCGCACGCTGGACTCCTCGTGAAGATAAGTTAGGCCTCTTGCAATGCCTAAAATGAGATCGAAACGTGTTGACCAGTCTAGGTTCAAGCTACGGTGTCCTGTACATATACAAATAAGGACTTGAGATGCAGAGAAGAAGATCCCTATGAGTTCATGAAGCAAAGAACTTTTTTTAGGGGAATGAAAAAGAGGCAATTGACAGGTGCTGGTGATGAGTAGAAGTAAGCGCACCGAAAAGTGCTTGATCAAGGCTTCCGTTTTCAAGGTACTCGTAAACCAACAAGGGTGTGTTACTGTCAATGCAGCAGCCATACAATTTTACAAGATTCCGGTGTTGCACGGCAGAAATTGTTGCAACTTCTGTCACGAACTGGTTTTTCCCCTGATGAGATGATTGAGAAAGTTGTTTCACAGCTATCACTCTTCCATCAGGTAGCATACCCTGCCAAAATGAGAACCTTATGTTACATATATATATTGAGTATAGACTAACTAGGTTCACCAGAAAGTTGCAGGTAGTACCAAATCAGATAAATGTTCAGTTACAATTTCACAGGAGTGAAGTGGGGGAAATAGCCAACCTTATAGACTGGCCCATATCCGCCTTCTCCAAGAATGTTTTGAGAACTGAAGTTGTATGTGGCTAGCTTCAGTTCAGCATTACTGAAGACATTAGGCCCTCCAACCAGGTTGTATAGTTCTGCATTTTTTCAGTACACATGCGAAAGAATTAGAAGCATTCATTTAAAAGATCTGATCTATGAATTGCTATACGAATATATCTGATACCTTCTTGCTGTTGTGCCACTGTTCTTCTCTTCTTTATCAACATAAAGGTTCCAACTAAGGCTACTAATCCTAAAACTGAAGAACAAATCACTATTCCAGCAATTGCAGCCGCTTTACTTTTCTTTTTTGGAACACCATTTCGCACGGTAGGAGTAAAATCTGGAAAAAAGATTTTAACTTATTAGAAGCTAATATAATCCTTTCTTGAAATTTATTTATTCAACGGTTGGGCTTACTTGGGGTTACGCTTAATGCTGAGATCATCGGTCCGTAGTAACCTTGAGTAGGAATGCAACAAGTGCCCTTGCCAGCCCAGAATAGATGGATCTCAAGGAAGTTTTTGGACACATTTGCAGTGTATCTCTTATTAACTACAGTGAAAGATTTTCCACCAGCTGTCTTCCTTATGTCGAAGTTCTTTTCTTTCATATCACCCTGTACAAATGTCTAGTCAGACAAAGTCCCATGAACAACTTACTGTACAATGCGCTCAATATGTACCTGGACATATATGTCAAAAACTCTTCTTCCCATGCTTTCCCAAGTCTGCGAATTTGGATAAGCCAACTCTGCAAATTGAAGCGCAACAGTGTAG
The DNA here is from genome assembly GCA_036346255.1 of Ampelocalamus luodianensis. Taxonomy (NCBI): domain Eukaryota; kingdom Viridiplantae; phylum Streptophyta; class Magnoliopsida; order Poales; family Poaceae; genus Ampelocalamus; species Ampelocalamus luodianensis. Next base: position 43,615,204 of record CM070631.1, read on the forward strand.
TTCCCATTCTCAAGTCCAATACCATAGTATCTAAGTGATGATGGTGACATCCTCGCAGTCTGGAACAATTCCGAATCCAGTGCATTCTGAAACTGCTGGGAGCTATATATTGCATAACTTCCATTTGGAGCCTCATTGAATTTCCCTACACTGCTAACAGCCCACCTTGTCCGATCACTAACATAATATGACGCAGCTCCCATGTTTGTAGCATCAACTTCGTACAAAGTATTATCCGAGCCCCTCGTAGATCTATTACTGCCACAGTCTACCGCGAAGGAATAATCTGCAGTTGAGATGGTTATAATTAACATTACTGAGATCATATCAACTGCCAGTGTGTGTGAAGAGTTGGAATTATACATTCTGGAGAACCAAGAAAACAAGGAGTATCTCGCTGGAGACAGTTTAGCCCTGAAGGTAAAATGCTGCGCACATAATTGAATTGATAATCACAGGTTACAAAAAAAAATCTTCATTACAAATTGACTATTCAAAGGTACAAATAAACGTGAGAAGTACCTGTTGTTGGTGCTATCAAAAACGAAGTTATTTGCTACCAAATTCCTTGTAGAAGACAAAATGGTTAACTTGTTAGGCAACAGATTCATACAATCTTGAGTATGTCTTTTTCCACCTCTGCCTACACTCAAATGTGTGTAACAAATTTCGAAACTTCAAACTTACAGTTGCAAATTGTTCCCAGTAGCCCAAGGAGGAAAGCTTCCAGAGAGGTGGTTATATGAAAAATCTCTGCCAAAATTCCACCAGAAGTTACTAAAAAGTTAAATGAAGACAACATTTAAATACCGAAAAGTAGCATGAGCTATACTGCTATGTCAATTTGCCACACATACAAATTATTCAGTGAAGGGCTTTTGGCATCTGGCAAGCTTCCAGAAAGGCTATTGTTCCCAAGAAACCTGATTTGGGTACAATTCAAGATGACAAAAAATATCAACCTTACGAGGTCATTGTATAACAGGAATAATGATCTCCAGAAAGAATTCCTTACAAGAAGCCAAGCGTGTTCAGATTCAGGATGGATTGAGGAACTTGGCCTGTGATATTGTTGAAGCTCAAGTCCCTGTTCCAGTAAGGCAGCAATATTGTTGAAACAGATGCTTCACATTAAACTGACGAAAAAGTGAACAGTGGTAAAGAAAATACTTACAGTAAGGTTAATCCTGCAAGCTTAGAAAAGTTCACTGTTGCAAGATTATCAGATATCTTGCAGTTCCTCAATATTCTGTAAGAAAGATATCTAACCTCAGTACCTTACCACTTTGTCAAGACATAGCAATCATAAACTCTATAGTGAAAAGTGAAAGCGTGTCACCGTACAAGACATTCAAAGATGTCAGGTTAGCGATAAAGGCCAACGAAGAGCTCCCATTTACAATATCACCGATCCGCCTGCACCACAAACATTTAGAGCATCAGTTTTCACTGAAAGCTTGACCTTGCATGGATATTAATTATAGGAATAAGTCCATTTTACTCCCTCCAACTATCAGAAAAGTCTAGTTTCTCCTTTGAACTACAAAATCAGTTATTTAACCCTCTAAACTTACGAAATCCGGTCACTTAACCCCTCAGGCCGGTTTCAATTGGCGGTTTTGCACACATGACCACTTTTGTCCAAGTCAGCATGCAACGTGACCACTTTTCTCTCTCCTCCCTATTCCAATCCCACTCCGACCCAACGCCTCCTCTTCCTCCGTTCTCCTGCTCGATCCCCGCAAGAAATTTGCCCCCAAATCTTTTGATCTGTTCAATCCAATCCACCGATCCGTCGATTGGTTCGCCCGAGCCCTCAGTTTGCCAGGGTTTCGATCCGGTCTTCGCCTTGCCGTAGTCGGAGGAGGAGAAGATGAATGGCGCCGACGGGAGCCACCAGCAACAGCAGCAGAGGCTCCGGCAGCAGCAGCAGGCCCTCCTGATGCAGCAGGCGTTGCAGCAGCAGCAGCAGCAGCAGCAGCAGTACCAATCCGGCGTCCTCACCACGGTGGCGGGGGTGGCCATGTCCCAGGTCACCTCCCGGTTCCTCGTTTCTTGATCTGTCGAGTCCGGCTCCGACGAGCCGGACAAGCCCAAGAAGCCTTCGCCTTGAGCCTCCTGCACTCGCGCAGCATCATCATGTGCACCCTCGCAAAGTCCATCTCTTCGCCTTCCCCAATCCCGAACACCTCCACCTCCTCCTCCTCCATCCTACGCAACATGGCGCGCCGTATAGACCACATCGCTGCTTCGTACTCGGCAATTTTGGCGTTTACCAAGTCCTTCTCGACCTCGAGTGTTTTCTTCTGGAGATGGAGCTGATTGAAGTCGCGGACGCGATTACGGGCGCCCAGGCGTTGTTTCACGGCCTGGATGGATGCCGCGAGTTCAGCGGAGCGTGAAGTGGAGAGGGAGACGGGGTCGGAGTCGAGGAGGCGGGAGGCGCGCGCGGGGTGAGGAAGTGTAGGCCCTCGAGGCGGAGGGACCAGAGCTCGCGTGCGGCGGCGGCGGCGGGGAGCGAACAGAAGAGGAGGCGCGCGGCATGGTGGCCGGAGGAGCGGACGGAGAGGTTGTTGGGGGCCGGGGATGGGAGGCCGGCCACGACGACCTCGATCTCCGTGGCGGGCAGGGTGGAGAAGTTGGGGCCCGCGCAGAGGAGGATCACGGCGAACTGCAGGGGGCGGCTGAGATAGGAGGAGGCGGCCACCGGCCGGGCCGAGCAGAGGGCGGCGCGGGCCAAGAGCACCGGGAGAGCGACGCTAGGAGCAGGCGGCGGCAGCAAGCCAGCGGGGCGGCAGATTGTCACATCGTCATCCTCCTCAGCCATGACGATGGACAAAGAAGGAGAAACGCAGGCGCCAAGGAAGCAGGAGAGAACGGGTGAAGGACCACGCGTCACACCGGCGGGAGGATGACAGGTGGGACCGCAAGCGGGTTGTGTGAGTATGAGTCTGGTGCATGGACCAGCGGGTCCACTGACCAGTGTAAGGGATCAAGTGTTACAGTGTATCGACAAAAGATATGAAATGAGAAATTCAGTTATGCTTTCCCCTTCTCTGTTCTTCCTTCTCCCTCCTCTCAATTCTGCGTAGACTCGCCGGAATCCTTCTCCACTAGCCAAAATAGGTTGTTCTGGAATATAGGATTCGATCCTGCTACTGGGATAGTACAATTTGGTATCAGAGCCTCCATCTCCATTTCGTTTCGGAGAGCTTTCGGGCTGTAAAATCCCTGGAAAGGTTGGATACCATCTCGGTTCCGTAATTCCGATCTAAGGTTGGTCCGACGAAGGCGAACACCACGGCGCACACGAAGCCCTCGTTGCAAACTCGTCAAGTAATCTTGGCGATGGAAGAACAGACCGGGCAGATACAGGCGACGCTGACTGAAATTTTGGCGCGTTTTGATGTCCAAGCCGAGAAGATTGATAAGTTGTCAGGAGAGGTGAAGAACCTGGGGCAACAAGTGGGGATTCAACAGGATAGCCTGGATGAAGTGAAACACACTCAGTCGGAGTTTCTTCGACAGCCACCCTCCCCACCACCACTGCCGCCGCCGCCACCACCACCACCAACGCTCAATCGACCCATCGGGGTCGGTCAGGTCACCACTGTGATTCCTCCCGGCGCACTCTCCAATCACGGTCCTCCGTTGCTTCCTCAACCACAGCTACCTTATGGAGTCGTCACCACGCCGGGATCTTCCACGGAAACCGGGGGATACATGAAACCGCCTAAACTAGATTTCCCCAAATACTTCGGAGAAAACCCCAGACTATGGTTAGATCGATGCCGCGCATATTTCGAGATGTATAGGGTACCAGTTGTACAGTGGGTGTCAACGGCGACGTTATATATGGATGGACATGCCGCTCTGTGGTTGCAAGCTTACAAGCGACTCCATGATTGCCAGGTTGGGATTCTTTCCGTCACGCGATTGAGGAAGAATTTGGTTCGGAAGAATATGATGCTCAAATGAACAAACTCCTCCAACTGAAGCAAAATGGCACGGTGTCAGAATACAGGATCGCTTTTGAGGCCAGTATGCATCATCTTCTATCTTTGGACGCTACTTTGAATAGTCGGTTCTTTGTCACTCAGTTCCTGTTGGGTTTGAAGGATGAGATACGGGGAGCAGTGCGCTTACAGTCTCCATCGAGTGTCACGCGGGCGGCCGTGCTATCCAGAATTCAAGAAGAAGAGTTGGAATCGAGCCGGCCTCGACATCGCACTCCTCCTGCGTTTCGGCCACCGAGTACTTTACAAACTACAGTGCCCCTGCCGGCAACAGCTACGGTCAGAACAGAGGCAAAAAGACCCGGAACTGAAGAATTCTGGCGTGAGCGACAACTGCGAGACTATCGTCGTGCGAACGGGTTGTGCTTCAAGTGTGGGGATAAATACACCAAAGAACACCAGTGCAAGAAATCTATGCAACTATTGACTATAGAGGTTGGGGATTTCGGGGAGGTTTTATCAGATGACACTTTGCAAGCCATTGAAACTACAGAACCTGCCGAAGAGTGCTTCAAGTTGTCTATTCATGCAATTGCGGGCACAGCCGAGGCTCAATCAGTACGTCTTCGTGCTCTCGTCAAGAATCAGGTCATGCTTATCTTGGTGGATTCGGGCAGCACACATAGTTTCGTCAGTCGACAGTTTGTCAATCGAATGCAGCTCAAAACTGAGGCGAGGTCTCCGGTCACAATCAAAGTGGCAAATGGAGATAAGCTATACTGCGACAGTGTCGCGCCCGAGTTAACATGGTGGACTCAAGGTATAACATTCCGAACCGACATGAGAGTTATCGATTTGGGGGCATACAATGCAGTCCTGGGCATGGATTGGCTTCAGCCATTGAGCCCCATGGACTGTCATTGGACCAACAAGACCTTGACTTTTGAATATGGCGGCAAACGGGTATGCCTTCAGGGAGTACAGGCAAACTGTCAGGAGACGTTATCAGAACTGTCACCAGAACAATTATACAAGTGGAGTACGGGAAATGAGATATGGGCTATGGCACTGTTAGAACACCACCCACAATCTCAGCAAGAACAAACCACAGAAATACCAGTTGAGGTGCGCTCTCTCTTGCAGAAATATTCCGATGTGTTTGAAGAGCCAAAGGGTTTACCCCCTCATCGACAGTTTGATCATGCCATCACACTGGAACCTGGCACCGCACCCGTCAACTCCAGACCATACCGGTACTCACCACTTCAGAAGAATGAAATTGAACGACAAGTGACTCAGATGCTCGAATCCGGGATGATCACACCAAGTATGAGTCAGTATGCGTCTCCAGTGTTGTTGGTGCAAAAGAAGGACGGGAGTTGGAGGTTCTGCGTCGACTATCGTCGCTTGAACAAACACACCATTAAGAGCAAGTTTCCACTTCCGATCGTCGATGAGCTCCTAGATGAATTGGCGGGCATGCAGTTGTTCTCCAAATTGGACCTCCGTTCTGGGTACCATCAAATACGGATGAAAGAAACCGATGAAGAGAAGACGGCTTTTAAAACACATCAAGGCCAGTTTCAGTTTCGGGTTATGCCATTTGGTCTGACTAACGCCCCAGCCACTTTTCAATGTTTGATGAACACAATTTTTGCTCCCCACGTGCGTAAGTGTGTGATCGTTTTCTTGGACGATATATTGGTGTACAGCCGAACTTTGACGGATCATTTGAAACACCTGGAAATCGTGTTAGAGGTGCTCCGACAGAATCAACTCTTCGCCAAGTGGTCCAAGTGTTCCTTTGCCCAACACCAGCTGGAATACTTAGGACATATTATTTCTCAGCAGGGAGTGATGACTGATCCCGACAAGACTCGAGCTATGGAGCAGTGGCCGCAACCCACAAATACCACAGAGTTGCGTGGATTTCTGGGGCTTACGGGCTATTATCGTAAATTTGTTAAGCATTACGGCATCATTGCAAAACCACTGACCAATTTGTTGAAGAAGAAGAATTTTCTATGGACAGACCAAGCGACAACAGCTTTTCAGGCACTGAAGCTAACTATGGTACATACACCAGTCTTGGCTATCCCGGACTTTGAGCTGCCATTTGTGGTCGAGACAGATGCATGCGCAACCGGGATTGGAGCCGTTTTGATGCAACGTGATCATCCAGTTGCCTATCTTAGCAAAGCATTGGGTCCTCAAAATCAACGATTGTCGATTTATGAAAAAGAGTTCTTGGCGGTGATTATGGCCGTGGATAAGTGGCGCTCGTATTTGCAACGAGGACCATTCTTGATTCGAACGGATCACAAAAGTCTTTGTAGTTTGGATGATCAACAACTCGGGACGGAACTCCAACGCAAGGCCATGTCCAAATTGGTGGGTTTACAATTCAAATTTCAGTACAAGAAGGGAGTCGACAATGGGGCTGCTGATGCCCTCTCGCGCGTCAGTCACCTGCTACAGTTACAAGCTCTGTCTAGTTGTCGACCTGATTGGGTACAGGAAGTCCTCAACTCTTACACAACCGACGCGGACGCTCAGGCCTTGCTTACCTCTTTAGCTGTTACTAGTCCTGATGATAAAGGATTTTCGTTGGAGCATGGTTTGATCAAATACAATGGCAGGATTTGGATTGGTTCCAATTTAGCTCTTCGTACCAAGCTGATTAGTAACTTCCATGATACAGCAATAGGGGGACATTCTGGAATGTTGGTGACATATCATCGCATTAAGCAGCTATTTTACTGGGCAGGCCTCAAGTCCGGAGTGGAGGACTTTGTGAAGCAGTGCCAAATTTGTCAACAAGCGAAGCATGAGCATTGTCCTCCTGCTGGTACATTGCAACCCCTTCCCGTGCCTGAGGGAGCATGGCACGATATCACCATGGATTTCATTGAGGGATTACCGAAGTCAGAGACGTATGATGTGATTTTGGTCGTTGTCGATCGGTTGACTAAGTACGCGCACTTCATTCCATTACGACATCCTTTCACAGCAGTCCAAGTGGCTAAACTATTTCTGGAGAATGTGGTCAAGTTACACGGTGTACCTCATTCCATTGTGTCCGACCGCGACAGGGTTTTCACTAGTACATTTTGACGGGAGATTTTTCACACGGTGGGCACTAAACTGAATTACAGTACGGCCTATCATCCCCAAACCGACGGACAGACCGAGCGAGTGAACCAATGTCTGGAAATGTACCTCCGGTGTGCAGTCCATAGTTGCCCGAGGAGGTGGAAATCGTGGTTAGCCATGGCGGAATTTTGGTACAATTCAAGTTGTCACTCCTCGCTGGGTTGTTCTCCGTTTAAGGCTTTGTATGGGGTGGAACCGAATTTTGGAGCAATGCCTAATTTGTCACTACCACTGTCCAAGGAAGCTACTGAGGTTATTCAGGATCGGCAGACATACACAGAGTTGCTGAAGACACAATTAGCAAGGGCACAAAATAGGATGAAAACACAAGCTGATAAAAATAGATCTGACCGGCAATTCCAGGTTGGGGAACATGTGTTGTTGAAGTTACAACCGTATGCCCAGAATTCTGTGATCAATCGACAATTTCCGAAACTTGCTTTTAAGTATTTTGGTCCATATTCCATCCTGGAGCGTATTGGGGCAGTAGCTTACAAACTTCAATTACCGCCAGATTGTGCAGTGCATCCGGTGTTTCATGTCTCTCAGTTGAAGCCTTTTGCCCCCAACTATTCACCCGTATTCAAGGATTTGTATCCTATCGCGGACTTGTCTGACATCACACCTACGCCGGTGGCGATTGTGGATCGCAGGTTAGTCAAGAAAGGCAGTGCTGCTACTCAGCAGATTCTGGTTCAGTGGTCGTCTCTCGCCAAGGATTGTACCACTTGGGAGGACTACTCAGTCCTTCGCACTCGTTTTCCGGACGCAGTGATTTGGGGACCTGTTGCATCTCAAGCGGGGGCGAATGTCACATCGTCATCCTCCTCAGCCATGACGATGGACAAAGAAGGAGAAACGCAGGCGCCAAGGAAGCAGGAGAGAACGGGTGAAGGACCACGCGTCACACCGGTGGGAGGATGACAGGTGGGACCGCAAGCGGGTTGTGTGAGTATGAGTCTGGTGCATGGACCAGCGGGTCCACCGACGATGTAAGGGATCAAGTGTTACAGTGTATCGACAAAAGATATGAAATGAGAAATTCAGTTATGCTTTCCCCTTCTCTGTTCTTCCTTCTCCCTCATCTCAATTCTGCGTAGACTCGCCGGAATCCTTCTCCACTAGCCAAAATAGGTTGTTCTGGAATATAGGATTCGATCCTGCTACTGGGATAGTACACAGATGCTTCGGCCAAGGAGCTCCACGGAGAAGAAGGGAAAGAGAGGTAGAAAGGGGAGGTGAGGAGATGAGAGGAAATGGGGGAGAGGAAGAACCAGATGTGGATGCCATGTGGATGTTGACTTGCACAATCATCGTTCCATCAGCAAAACGGCTCATCCAAACCGGTCTAAGAGGTTTTGTGACTGGATTTTACCAGTTTAAAAGGTTTAATAACCGGTTATATAGTTTAAGAGGGAAACCAGACTTTTCTGATAGTTGAAAAGAGTAGATTGGATTTATTCCTTAATTATATCAGTTTCCCTAAAGGAACCAATGTAACACAAAAAAAAAAGCACTTACAAGCTTGCTAATTTGGTTAGATTGGACAAACTTGCTGGAATCGGACCTTGAAAAGAATTTCCTTGAAACCTTCTACACATTAGTATTTTTTAATTAGATTCCCAATATATTTAAGCATGGTAAAAAAAGTAAGTTCTACATATCTAGATGGTATAGGAACCAGTCCAGACACGTGCAATGTGTTGCACTTCAGTCAGGAGTGAGGAGAGGACTGAAAAATATTCATGTCCTAATGCAATGGCAAGAATACATGCAGAAAAAATAATCTGTTGCACAGTTCCATGGATTTTTCCTATTAGGATAAATCAGAAGAAATAATTATGTGGAGATAAGTTATTGATAATTAATCCTACAGATCTTCCAAATTTGTCAAGCTCCCAAAATAATCGGGAATTTTCCTCGTGAAATCATTATCTGATGCCCACCTGCAAGCAAAACAAAATCTGTTACTTTAAGCATATGAAAAACACAATGGACATAACAATTGCGGCACTGTTGTAGCATACAGAAATTTCAAATTCTTAAGCTTCGAGAACGTTGAAGGGAATGGACCACTGAAGCCAGAATTAATAATATACCTGAAATAGGAAGATTGTAGTAATTATTCTATTCAACAGTACATGAAGCTCGTTGCTCCGAATTTTAGTTTGTTCGGATTATAAGTTTGGAAGATAGAAGTGGCATTTTACATTTGCTCGAGTCTGGCCAGGTTGCCCAGTTCTGCAGGTAGTTCACCAGTAAAATTGTTCGACCTAATGCCCCTGAAACCAACAGAAATAGGTTGATCGAGATTTTATTTATGTACTGTCTGAAAAAGAACATAATTTTGCCTCAATAAGCCATTAAGAGCGTTGACAATACTGCCTTAGGATTTGTCCAATTTTGTTTTTGGGGGAGCATACAAGCACTATGATTTACTATTTTGATTTCACTTGAAGACTTGAACATAAGAAACATCATGTAGAACCGGGAAATTATACTTACATGCTTAATTTATAAGTTAATTATTTTGTATTTCCTGCACAACTAAATTACTTGAGACAATCAGTAATATATAATCCAATATGGAGCAGCACTTCATGAGCAGCCAGCTTTTTGTTGAATTTAATTACTAAGTGAACAATAAGAAGATATCTCTTACAATGAGAGGAGATTTGTTAGATTCCCAATCTCCTTTGGAAGTGGTCCAGATAGTGGATTGACGGACACGGCCCTTGTGATTTTTTTTTTAAAGAATAGGCGGTCAGAGAAAACAATAACTGATGGATGATAAAAGAACATGAAACTAAACGAGTGCTTGAAATCTAACTCTTACAAGTACTGCATGGAAGCAAAGTTTCCAATGAAGGATGGCAGGGGACCGGTCAAGTAATTTCGCCGAAGATCCCTTCAATAACATCAGAACCATCAAGTTAAACATAAACAGTTCTTATAAGTTATATCTGACTACTGTTCACCGATGATTCCTGCTAGTTATTAGAAGACAAAAGCTTACCACATGCTCAAGTAGAATAATTCAGATATTATTATTTTTCAATATAATTCTCAACATGGAGTTGGATTTAACAACTATTAATTAAGTATGCATAAAACGGATAAAGCATGCATTTCGTTTCTTTTTAGCCATAATCTAAATAAATACACTGAAAGACTAGCATTAATCAGTGATATTTAACTCTTAGCATCTCACTTATTTCAACCATCGCTTACAGCAATACACCTTTCTCTCTCTCAATGAATAGCATCACTAACTGCAACTAATCAGGTTATGTATTTCTACAGCTTACCATCTCTCAACAAAGGACTAAGATATTGCTTTACTGCTTTATCTTCAAAACAGAGATGACAAAGTTAGAGGTCATACAAGTTATTCAAATAAGTGAGATGCTGCAGCTCCTCAGGTATCTGGCCAACAACATTCATTCCATATACTTTCCTGCATGAAGAGATTTAACATGTCAGGGAACTCCATGAGCCCTAAAGATCACGCTTTGCTGAACTAAACGAGTGACCTCTGGAGTTTTTAGAGACAAATCAACAGGAATTAAGCTAAGTATTTCATTTTCATGCGCTCATGCCTAATTCTTGGGGAATAGGGATGGCGTGCTCATGGCCCCTCTTTGAGGCGTCGCATCGAGCACCTGGTGTGCAGCTGAGACAAAGTTGGGCGTACGTACAGCCTGGTGATGTGGCAGACGGTGCTGGCATTGAAGGAGCAGTCGCACTTGATGGTCGGGTTGATATCGGGGTTGATGTCCACTCCGGCGTTGTCGACGGCGGTGCCGCTGCAGGGCTCGCCGCTGATGTTCCAATCCGGCGACGCGACCAGGCCCCATCTCCCCAGGATCGTGTTGAGCGCAGTCACTGCTTATTATACCCATAATTTGCAACAGAACAGGTGTGAATAGCTTTCCTTAGACATAACATAAGTTGATTTACTACATAGAAGAAATTTTACCAAGAACAAGGAAGGAATGATGCATAAAATTATGATTGTCCAAACGAGAAAATAAAAAGGAAATTAGGGATGATTAAGTTACATAAAACTTTGGATACAACTGGCGCCCGGAGTAAGACGCTCCGATGGATCATAGATGAACAACTTGTGCAATAGAAATGCAGCAGTGAAAAAATACCAAGAAAAATTAAAAACAAATATCTAATCACCAAAAAAAGAATGAAAACAATGAATATATGACTTAGCTAAGTGGTAAAGCAAGATCATAAATCCCAAACAAAAAATTTTACGACATTACGATACTACAACATTTGAAAACAATAGTGACAACATTCGAAAATTCTTGTGCAACAGTAGAATTAAATGTTCGTAACAAAAATAATAATCGCAGACTCTACTACAACAAAAAAGATGACTATGCGCAACACGATAAGGAGGCTCAACATTTCAATACAATGTATGCAAAATATTATTTCAAAATTTGCAACAAAAATAGGTTTAGATCCCAAAAATATTATTAAAAGATCCGATCTGTCAACAAAATTCAATTGAAACTACACATCTCGTTTGTATGTAAAGATTACTTGAAAAACTAGCACAAAAGACAAAACCAACCTATGGCGTTATAGCCACCAAAACATTTTGGAAAATAGGGGAAACACTTGCAGCAAAATAATATCGGAGATGACACGTTCCAACAAAATAACTTTTTTTTTTTGCAACAATTGAGAAAGATGTGTGCAACAATTTGCAAAAACATCTGCAACACCAACAAAATAGCTGCAATAAACTGCCAGAGAGGAGTATGCGGTGGTAGAGCTTGAGTGGCCATGGCGACCCTCGTATGGGCGCTGGGAAGCTTACACAACGTTCACGAGGCCGCTATTGGCAGTCGAGATCAGGATACCACGAAGCTTGCGGAGGCTACGACTGGCATTGCCGGTGGTGCTTGGGAAGGGGGTTGTTGGGAGGAGCAACACTAGGAGGATGGAGAGAAGGAGCAGCAGCAGCACATCCATGGATGAGGGAGAGAGGGGGTGTGTGTGTTACTTGGAATAGATGTGGATGCATATGGAAGTTGAGGAAGAAAAGATGTTGAGTGCCTGAGTGGAGGTCAGATCAATTCCTTCGGGTCAGACGCCCGACTCCAAGTGTTATAATAAAACTTCAAGTTACAATACAGCTTGAAACTTTTTTTCTCCTCCAACATTTTTTCCTACTTGTTGGGCCCGTATTTTGTAAAAAGCATTTTTTTTCTATTTTTGGACATAGTAGTTAGCTGAAAACATATCTTTTGGAGCCATAATAGCAAAATTAGCCCCAAGTCTAGTCTAAGCTCTTTCTAAGCTCACCGAAGCCCAGAGGCAGGCCTAGCCTAGCATAGTCCCAATCCAACGTACGAAATATTTATGCCTACCAGGAATCTCAATAGAAAAATTAGCTCTGTCGCATCTAAAATGATAAAAATAATACCCATACCATGTGATTTTGCCATGGCAGATCACGTGCCACATGATAAGGATGCTATTTGTGGCAAAAACTCCCATAGAAGAAGAAGAAGGAATGCACTTACATACCTTCGATTGGATCAGTTCTTGGTGCCTGCTGAGCTTGAGCAGCTGCAACCCATGAGCACGCAAGCACCACCCACACGAGCTGCCCATGGATACTGCTGCTGCTGCTGCTGCTCCAACGCCTCATCTCTCTCTCACACACACATGTACAGTTGCAGGCTTGCAGCTGTATTATCTTGCCCAAGATACATGTAAATCGACTTATATAAGCTTAAGCAAAGCAGTAATACTAGAGGTCGTTCATCATATCGCGTGGTGCTAGCTGTTGGACTAACAGTGGAATATGAAGCATCTTGGAAGCATCGTGAAGTTCTTCTTCTTCTCTGTCCGTACAAGATAGCGTCGCCGGAGGCTGCTGTGCTTTTCGATCGATGACATCCATCCCATCAAATGTTGGTGACGCATCTGGAAAAAAACCAAACATTAATCGTCTAAATGACGTCGACTGACTTGTCCATGACTTGCAGACACACACATATATGAACGCGTCATCTATTTGGCTCCACACCTATCGAAATTCAAAGTCTGAAAGTAGTGGAAGCATGTGAATCGACTTATATAAGCTTAAGCAAAGCAATAACAATGGGACATGAAGGAAATTTTTTAAAAATAATATATTTTTAAAACAAATTACAAAACTAGGTTATCATCTCAAAAAATTACAAAAATAGGTTTCTGTCGCCAGTTCATTTGGCGACAGGTTCCTATCGCTAGTTGAATGGCGAGAAACCTCAGATAACGAGGCGAGTTCACGTCGTCGGTTCAATAGCGACAGAATCTATGAATTTTTAAATATAGCAAATTAACTCAAAAAAATTACAATTTTTTTTGTGGAGCATCCTGATAGAGTGTTTTTGCTTGTGTAATTTTGTCATAATTTTATCCATTACGAATTTGTTTCTAATTTATTTAAGTATACTGTTTGTAGAATTTGTAAATATAACAAATGAGGTCCAAAAATTATTAATTTTTTTTGTGAACGCTCCTTACATAGTGTAATTGTTTATGTAATTTTTTCAAAATTTTATATGCTCTGAAATTATCTCTAAAAATAAAGGTATACAATCAAGTACACTGTATCGAAAACCTAAATTCAGAATTTTAGAGACAATTTCAGAGTATATAAAATTCTGAAAAACTTACAGAAACAATTAAACTATGTAAGAAGCGTTCACAAAAAAATTAATAATTTTTGAACCTCATCTGGTATATTTACAAATTCTACAAATAGTATACTTAAATAAATTTTAGAGACAAATTTATAATAGATAAAATTATGAAACAATTACACAAGCAAGAACACTCTATCAGAATGCTCCACAAAAAAATTATAATTTTTGAGTTTATTTACTATATTTAAAAATTCATAAATTCATATCGCCAGTTGAACCAAATGATGTGAATCGCCATCATGCATGCAGGAGTTTTGTTGCGCTTAAGCTGGCGATAAAACTGTCGTCAGATGAACTAGCGACAGAAACCTATTTTTGCAATTTTTGAGAGTGATGACTTAGTTTTGTAAATATTTTTTAAAAATATATTATTTCTAAAAAAATTCAACATGAAGCATCTTGGAAATATCGTGAAGTTCTTCTTCTTCTCTGTTCAGTACAAGATAGCGACCGCCGGAGGCTGCTGTGCTTTTCGATCGATGACGACATCCATCCCATCAACTGATGGTGACGCATCTGGCAACAAACCAAACATTAGTTGTCTAAATGACGTCAACTGCATGACTTGTCCCCATGTATATATATGAAACGAGTTACTTGGAACGCACACATATCGAAATTCAGTCTGAAAGTAGTGAAAGCATTTCCGTCTTGTACTTTGGTAGTACAAGAGTTGGTACCGTGGTCGTTTGTCGAGTCAGACCGAAGCTTGTGTGATGACCTCGCGAGTCCCGAGCTCTTTTAGTTGCAACCATAAGTTTATAACGACGTTATTTGGCCTTTGTCTCAGCTTTGATTATATGATCCGTTGGAATACGAGAACTATGTTGGATGTAGACTTTTTTTTTCCGCATGGCTCAAGAGGGAGTCTCTGGCTTGAGTAAAGGAAAACCCTTCGGTGGTTAAAATCTTAACGGGCGTAACTGTATTGGGATGGTATATTGTAAAAGCAATATTATGATGATTTTTTTAGTCTCACGCCCACGGTAGCGTGCTAACATTACAAGATGATCGTCTTTTATGAGTAAAGTTGTACAACCTCTGCGGGGTGAAAACTGTCTAGACAGTCGTGTCTACGGTCATAGGCGATGCGCGGGAACTTGCTTGGTTAGTCTTAGTTTTATAAAAACCATTTGTGGATGGGATAAAATTATCGAGTGGAGGTTGGAGGGATACAAGTAGGCTATACTAGCCGGTAATTAAAAAATTCTACCACGTAAACCAAGAAGCCATACAAACAAGAGATCATAGATCGTTACCACTAGACGCGCAGTGCATATATTGATCATCCATGGACTGTTCAATATTTTCTCAATCAAGTGATGAATAACTACATGTGTTCGACTCTTCGACTACTAGTAGCATGACCATGTATTTTTTTTTATTCGACCACATCGAGGAACCTAGAGATATATCTCCTATCACATCCCTCCGCACATTTTATAGTATATCCGAAAGTTACCTTTATAACTACCCAGTTATGGAGTAGCGTTTGGCAACTTCTAAATGTACTATTACACATATTGAAAATCATGTTGATCTCAGGTCTAAGGATCATACATCATCATTGCTTGAGACCAACTGATGATACATAAAATCATAACAATCTCAATAGTGTCTCAAGGTGGGTCAATCTAATACCATATTTTCTAACATATGTTCATATTATTGATTCGATATCCTCATATCTATGATCGGTGAAATATGGTCATCAATCAATACATGTGCTGGTCGATAAGTCATTAGTGTTCCGACCAGGGATACATTTAGAATGACATCATATAAGCTAAAAAGTTTCACCAATAAGTCACATACTTGTTAATCTTTATAAATGATAATTCATTCAAGGAACATAATAATATTTATTCTATAACTCATAAGTATAGACGTGATACAATCATCTCTATGATTGCCTCTAGGGCATATCACCAACAGAGGTAGCTCTGAAAATATTGGGTGGTGGTAGCCCTGAAAATGATATAGCATAAGGTGGATGGAACCTTCGAGAACCATTCTCCGCTAGTAGGTGGATGGAACCTTCGCTAGTATTATACAACACTATTCAATTTTCTTATAACTGGTTTAGTCGAAATGGTGGGTCTCAGGATTTGTTTACTACTTAATCTATTCTAATTGTGGCTTTATGCAAATAAAAGAACCTCAAGTCTTTCCTTTGATCAGTCTTGCATCTATTATAACTACATTCTGTGTGTTCGCTCGTGGAGTATACCCAGAGAGTTCCAGATGGTAAATCCAGTTAGTCACAGTTGGTTTGTTGTCCTGTATTTTCCTCCCTAGTTATAGTATTTTTCTTTTTCCCAAAGCGTGCAGTTGCTTACCGGAGTTATCTTTAACGCTCAACAAGTGAGTTATCACAGGATCAAATCCGGAAAATCCAGCAATAAACCCACGTAATGCTTAATTAACGGGACTCGAATCGTGGGCATGAGCCGCAAAACACGAGCATAGTATATATCAGTTGAACTAGGCGCCACCAATTGACCTTCATAGCTATATATAGCTATATATAGTTCATGCTAGTGTGTAAGCAAAACGCCACCTTCTTACACGAGTAGCCACCCACTTTGAACAACCACTTGATCTCCTGACTGTGCCGATCAAGATGTGACATGTTCTTCTGATCTTCTCCTAGCAGCTAGCAGGGAGACTTGTTGTAAATCGCTAAAAGATGTGACATGTTCAAGTCGACCAACTTATGCGCACGCCATGTAAACATAAAAACACACAAAAGATGGGTTTCGAGCTCGCAATCGAAACTTTTACTCGAAAAAAATTTAAATAAAACATACCGGTCTTCTTTGTGGTGTTTTTTTTTCTTCCCAAATGACGTAATCGGACTTCAACTTATCCCATTTGTTCTTTTATTGCGTCTTAGTGTACTCGAGGCGGTTATATCCTTTAACCCCTTGGCTACCTCTGCATATCCTACGATATTCATGTGGGTGTTTGGCCGGTTCATAATTCTAATTTGTTCCGCAAACAACTCACATACTACCCTAAGGTGTTCATCATTGCACTCGGTAAAACCTATCATATGGATTGCCATATACTAGTTAGCATCCTAGGATACTTGTGATGCATGATGGTCAGTATGCGGGGTATAATAGTTGTTGACTGAGCAAATCCAAAACACATCACAACTCTTATGTTCCTAAATTGCTAACAACTGTTGTGTTAACAAAGGAAATAAACTCAGGTATCTCATTCTTCAACATAAACACTGATAACAGTTAACTCTCCCATGTGGTTCATAGCACTTCTTTAATTGGGAAATGAAACAAAAACACTTCTGACAATTAAACTCTCCAAGACAAATGAAGTTCTACACATGTGGTTCATATCATTTCTTTAAATCCTCCAGTGTGATTTCCCTCTACAAGTCTGATTTCTTTGGAAGTTCTACACAGCACCACAATAGATGCCTTGGTAACAATGCAGACAAAAGGCTATTAATTAAGACAAGCAAATCATGTGCAAATCACACTTCAGGATTTACTGCATATGCATATCACGCTCGAATTTTTTAAGTACAGTACATCTATGTAACCAACCTAGTAGCATTAGTGCACAACTAAATATTCAGAGTTCCTCCCCTCAATCACTTTCTATGTAACTCTAAATATTAAGAGTACATCTATGTAACTCTGAATATTCCAAATAACTCTCCAAGAAAAACACTTTAAGAGGGAAATGAAACAAAAGCATTGATGACAATTAAACATTTGAATCTAAATTGCTAACAACTACATGGACAAGGCAGAATCTAAATTTGATTTACATGTTACATCAAGTGGGTGTTTGGCCGGTTCAAGGATTTTTGGCCATGTTGTCAAATCTCAACACAGATAAACCAATCTCAATAGATCAACACAGATCTGGCAAAAAAAAAATGAATGGGGGCAGAGGCAAATCGCCGTATCTCGCAACTCTGATCTGATCTGAGGGTTGCTGCGCATTAAGAGGGGTATCAGAGTAGAACAAAATTGAAAACAAAAGATCTTTTTTGAATACAAGAAAAATTCTGCTTTTGAGTTTCAATTTAAAAGCTCATGTACATATTTTGAGAGTTGTTGACAGGTCACTGTTACGTGGATCTGAAATCTAAACTTGCGTCCGGGGCCCCAATCTAATGGCAGCGTTGAACCTCGGAAACTTTCTTCTTCCTCGATGCACATATATCTCTGTCACCACTAGTCACTTCTGAATAATACAATGCCAAGTGGTGATTTTGTACAAACAAATAATCTTCCAAAATTTATGTGGCTGACAGTCATTCATCCTTCCATTTCTCCTTTGGTTTGGAGGAATACCCCTGTCCTTAGCTCATACAAAACAGATGTGCCATTTGAATTGCTCATTGGCCGTTCTATCAGAAATCAAATGGTCAAAATTAATGAGAAATACAGTTTCATTTCATTTTATTTTTTTTGGATTTATCGATTGTCTTCGCTCCGAATATTTATTCCAACCAGGAGTCAGTCTCACAGACAAGATACTAGAACAATATCCTGTCAGAGATCTGGATCGAAGATGAAGGATTCGAACGCAAGTTGTAATCGTGCACTGGTTCTGGACGGAATCCAGAGCCTCGGCGACGCGGCTGAGGTGCCGTGATGATCGCAGGCCGCGCGGCAGAGCTCTGGAGTAGTTGGCGAACAAACTGAACGAAGCAATGAAGAACACAGAACAGAGGAGCAGAAGAGATTGGGAAGTCTTCTGATATTTTTCTTGACTGAAATCAAAGCAGTATCTCTCCTTCAAATAGAGAGAAGACCTAACAAACCGAACTAGTAATAGAACTCGAATACGAAAAGCAAACTAATACATGATCCCGAAATAACTAAGAACCGAAAAGGAAACTGCAATTCGAACTATTCCTAATCCGACAAAGCAAGTAAAATTGCCGAAGCATCCCGACCGGACGTCCCCTGAGCAACGTCCCTCGTTTTCTGCTTCCTCCGCTGGTACTTGATGCCCCACATGACATATCCTGTCAAAAAAAAGATACTAGAACAGTATGCAGTGTTTGAGCAAAATGGTAAAAAACACATTATAACTAAGCAAAATTAAGAAAAAAAATCAGTATATCAATCAGTCTCCAACTAAGCAGCCCAATACTTATCATGCAGAAATCCATCCAAAAACAGCAGCCTTGTGCAGTTAGTCACCTTCCCTCAACAATCTCACTACTCGAACAAGGCGACAGAATCAGAGGGGATATGCCTCTATGGAACTTTGGGTTGTTCCTTGAGCTCGACCTGAGAAGAAGCTCGCGAGGAAGCCATCGTTCCTGCTCTTAATCTGCCATTCAAGGACGTAACTAGGCCTCATATTTGTATCCACACCAATCGTCTCGATATCTTCAGTAGTGAGGTTAACTTAGTTACTGAACAAAGTGAAGCAACTGGTTTGATGTTAAGTCAGGATAAGTATGTAAGTCATGATGATATCACCAATCCAAGAAGACATTTCTTATCTTCCTGTGACTCAACAAAGTTTGGCCGTCCAGCAATTATTTCCAATGCCACGATGCCAAATGCGAATACATCAGTCTTCTCTGTGAGGTGGCCCATCAGGGCATACTCGGGTGCAAGATAACCACTAGAAAAACATCACGGTGATTATCTGATTGATTTTCAGTTATGAAGCTAGGTGCATTGGAGTAATTATGAAGCTAGGTGCATTGGAGTAATTTTCTCGTGTTCCAGACAGGGTCTAATTTGCCCCCAATATGAACACTTGCTTGCCTCTGCACCTTCTGAAAGTTGGCACCGACAAATACTCCCTCTCTTTCTTTTTGTAAGACATAATTTTCTCAACGTTGTTGTATAATATAAGACGTGCATGTGAATTTATAGATGCTTAAGGCTGCTGTTTCCCAGCACCGTAGAAAGTCTCGGAAAAAAGAAGTCAACTATGACTTGTCCCTACGTGAATTAACCTAACTCATTCATATGCCCGCTTGCCTCCAGACTTGATGAAATAAGTGTATGTATGTATAGTGCAGAACATTTCCTATGGTCGCTTCTATGCTTGACAATATCTACAATTTTGTTAATACTGCATTACTCCTTCCAATCATGGAAAAATGTCATCCTAGAATGTGCACTTTGTCTTTTAAAAAAGAACGTGTACTATGAAACTATCTCAATTTTAGCCAACAATGCATTTGTGAACATTTAATTTGTTATATGGAAATTATATAAGTCATAATACTATAATTGTTATGGTCGACATACCTTACCAACGAAGACACGGGCACAAGGGAGTTGCGGCAGGAGTATTCCACCAGGTTGCGGCAACAGGAAAAGAATCAACTCTATATGCCGGCCGAAGGGGATGCGGCACATAGGTAGAGTCCGGATAGGACTCTACCTTACATATTAGGCATTCAATCCTTAATATAGCAAATAAGTATTTACTTTCTTTCTTTACAAGATATGGTTTCCATGTTTTAGAGATAATGTCTTCCTTCTTTAAGAATTCTAAAAGGTTAGAGATATGATTGTTAGGAGGCTTACCCTATTAAAGGGATAGCCGGCCAAATTGTTTTGATTAAGCAAGAAAATAGAAAAAGAGAGTTTACCCCTCAGCCTTGTCCTTTGCACCGCCGGGCCCACTCTCCTCCCTGCTTCGGCTGGCGCCCAAGCGCCGCCAAGGCCCAGAGGAACGCCCTCCCGTCCAACACTCCTACAATCTTTGCCACCAATTTTTTTTTCAAGGATTCGCCAAAGCTTTGCACATCATTCCATTAAGACGAAATTGCTGAAAACACAATAGTTACATGGGACACAAGCCACCTGAACGCCCGAAAGCGCTAGAGTCTCACTCGGCGAAAAGGAGAAAATAATAGGTCGGGAGAGAGAGAGATAGGGGGACAATATTAGCACACCGAAAACAGGTGATGGTGAACAGCGACCGGCAAGTGCGGAACTACTCCTATTGTAAAGGCGCTTCCCTACTGGTCGTGGCTGCCATGCGCCATTGACGGTGCTCGTCAAGAATACGTTGAAGAAGCTAATCGATAGTTGCGACGACGTTATGGAAAACCTTGTGATTGCGCTCCTTCCAGATCATCCAAGAGACGAGTATGGTGCGCAAATTGATCTCCTTTCTCTTTTGCTTTGGTGCGGTGTTCTGAGTGGCAATCTAGTGGTCTTGTAGGGTGGGCTGGCCAGTCAGCATGGCGCAGAGTGAGCCGAACCGAGTTAGGAAACAAGCCCACACTTGCGCAGTCACCGCACAACCTACTAGAAGGTGGTCTATAGTCTCCTGCAGATGCCCGCAGAAGACACAAACTCCTTGGTTTGGCAATCCTCGATGCTAGAGGCGATCAGCCATCCAGCAGCATCGACGGATTGCTAACCAAATAAAGATTTTGCATTTGAGTGGCGTCTGAGCTTTCCAGATGCCCTCGACACATGGAAACCTAAGCAAGCCTATGAAGAATGCCCTGTAAGCTGACTTAGAAGAGTAGTATCCTGAGGGTTCCTAGCGCCAAAGAATCGAATCAACCTTTCCCTGTGCTAGCCGGATTGGTTGCAACGTATCCCAGAGCTGAAGGAATTCAGGTATAATTTGAACACCTGGCTGACCCGATATGTTCGATATCCAAGTGTCATTGGAAAGGGCTTGAGCTACTATTCTTTTCTTTAGAATTGGTGTTTTGACCATCGTAGCAATGGACGGTGCCAAGCCTTGGATGGAGCGGCCGTCTAGCCAGCGGTCCTCCCAAAACAAGGAGTTCTCTCCATTCCCAGCCGTAACTGAAATCGAAGCTTGGAACATGTTATCCTCCGCTCAGTTGGTTCGAGTGTGCAGTCTCCCACATGGCCTAGACGACCAAGTCCGCTGCAACCATTGCCATCGTATGCGCAGGGCCCGTCCTAGCAGTGCCAAGTTGTGTAAGCCAAGCCCCCCAAGATGGAGAGGTCGACAAACTGAAGACCAGGCCACTAAGCAATTTCCTCCTACCACATTTTGTGATCCTTTCCCAAGAATTGCTCGGCATCTTTTATCAATTTCTTTGATTACTGAGGGGTGAGGGGTCGAGGGCCATGAAATTGTAGACCGGCATGGTAGACAACACCGACTTAACCATAACAAGCCGTCCCCCATGTGAAAGCAAGCTGACCTGCCAGGCTTGGAGGCGGTTAGCGACCTCATCCAAGAGTGGTTGGAAATCTTCCCAGGACGCCCTCCACAAGGAGAGGGGCAAGCCAAGGTATTTACAAGGGAAGGTAGAGATGTTGCAGTGCAAAATGTTGGCGATGAGCTGGATTTCTTGGTCGTTGCATCGAATTGGTGAGAAGGAGCTCTTGGTCAGGTTGGTTAGCAGGCCTGAGGCCTTGCGGAAGGGCCGGAGAATTTCTTTGATGGCTAGTTGATCTGCACTGACCAGTGTTAGGAAAACGTCTGCATCATCTGCATACAAAGAGAGAGACAGTGTGGTAGATTGTCGAGGACATCCATAGCAATGATGAACAACATCAGAGATAAAGGATCCCCTTGACGAAGGCCTCAACCATGCGAAACAGGCCGCCTTGGTTGGCCGTTGATAAGAACTTTGGTGGAGGACCTGTGCATGATGCTCAGCCAAGCACACCACCTCAGGCCGAACCCTTGTGCCATAGAATTTCCAAAAGAAAAGGCCAGGACATTGAGTCAAAAGCTTGAGCGATGTCAAGTTTGAACATGAATGCCATTTTTTTGTTGATGAAGGTGAGTGGATTGCCTAACCAGGAGGAAATTGTTTTGTATGGAGTGTGCTTTGGTGAATGCAGATTGGGTAGGTGATACTACCTTTGCCAGTTCGAGAGCGAGCCTTTGGGCAAGAACTTTGGAGAAGATCTTGGCAAAGAGGTGGAGAAGGCTAATCAGCCGGTAGTCACGCGCTTCCTGAGCTGATTGTTTCTTCGGCAAGAGGGTTAACATTGCCTAGTTGAGCAAATGGGCGTTCTTTCCCGCTAAGCGACCTAGGACATGGAAGGCCGCCATGATATCCGACTTGATGATTTTCCAGCAGCATTGATAGAAAAGGCCAGTGAAACCATCTGGTCCCAGTGCCTTCTTGGAGGGCATGCACTTGATCGCTTTCGAAACCTCATTTTCGGTGAAGCCAGCTTCTAGTTCCCGGAGGTCATGAGAAGGCATGTTGAGGAAATTCAGATCCAAAGAATGGGCATGGGAGATCGGTTTCCCAATGAGGTCTACAAAATGATCATGGAAGGCCTCTTCCAACCCTTTCTGGGTGTGCACCCAGGAATCAGTAACCTTTACATTAGCGATGAACTTTGCCATGAAATTTCATAACATAACATCTTGGTATTAGAGCCATCTACTGCACCTTCATCCATGAGCAGTAGTGGTGTCAATCCCGCGACAATGGAGGAGGTCCTTGTGTAATTGAAGACAATTAGCATGATGCTCGAGCCTCATGGGGTGTAATTGATGACCATCAACAACCACTTGGAGAGCCACGACGTTCGCCGCTGTCCATCTCTCCGGCCACCGATACCACCTGGTGGGATTGCTGTCGAGAGGGGAATCCATTTTGCCTATCCCTGAGCCAAGTCAATGTGCCATTCTCCGTCGGCAAGGTAGCCATGGCGCTTGACCACGCACGCCGCTCTGTTCCCTCTCTCCTTCTCTCACTAACAGTGGGTCCCACTTGCGTTTAAGATTTGATTAGCACTAATGATAGTGGTTAGGTATGCTAAGTCGCAGACATGTGGGATCGGCTGAAAAGGCTAATAAAAAATCTAATTTAAAACATGTTTCGTATACGAGTCACTGGCATGTGGGACCACCCATTGTTTCTGGTTTTAAAACATGTTTAAAAACCCATGAGACTCACATGTGGACTCTAGCTGTCAGTAGATTAAATCAAATTAGAAATTAATTATTTTGTTAAATAAGTAATGAGTGTATGACATATGGGACCACCTCTATTTTATAAATAAAATCAAGAAAATATAAAAAAGAGTCACTAGCAAGTAGGCCCTACATGTAAGTTAATAAAATTAGAAAAAAATTAAGAAAAATCACTTTTAATTCAGAGTAAAATACACTTTCTTTGTTGAAAAACATAAACCTCAGAAGAACCCAGAGGAAAATATATTTTCTCCGTTAGGAAGCGTAAACCTCACAGAATATGCTTTGGACGTCACCTTTTTATTAATTTTAGGATTTTCAAAACCAAAGCAAATTCAAACCTTAATAACATTTACTTATGAACTCCAAATTGAATGAATATTTTTTCTAAATTCATCTAAAATCATGTTGTCTGAATATGAAAAAACATTTGGATTTTGTTGCTGTTAAAATTATTTTTCTATAATTAATTTGATATCGTCTCTTTCAATAAACATCGATACCTCGAACAAAATTTTCGACGATCCTCCATCCTCATACTCTAAGATACAATAGCAAGACAAGCACCCCCTTTGACCCTGTTGATCCTATTGTTTCAATTATTGTACTTCTTTTTGCAAAATATATTATGCATGTGTGTATGTTTGCTTAAAAATTGCTATATTTAGGGATAGCGGTAGTATATTCCAATTCAATGCGTTATCCTCCTTAAAATATTGACATCTTTACTATTGTAGCCATTAGGATATGGTTTATGCAATAAATGACATCGAATTGGGCCGTTTAAATGCGAATATCGCATATATGCTTACCGAGCTCTAGTCTTTAAAAAAATTTGAAAGTGGATGAAATATTGAATATGATTTGGGAGATTTTAAAATAATGGTCCAGAGGGGTTACCTCTGTTAATTTTGTATAAAAATAAAAATGAAAACCTAGATTACGATGTGGGTGAGTTATAATATGAACCGATGAATGTGAGAGGGTTTTTTGCATGTAGATAGGGGAAGATCCTCGCTCGGGTCAATTAAGGACCAAACGCCGGTGAATCATATATAAACCTAAGCGTACAACCACATGTGTCGGTATGGGATGACATTTGCTAATTAAGTCCTAGAAAACTAGCCTTGCATATTGGTAGGCCGTAGTAGTGTGAGCATGTGTAATTGCTCGAAGGGGCTCCCTTCACTGAGGCGTTGGGACCATAGCCTTTCGACACAACGGTTAATGCGTCACTTTGATGGGAGATACCTGAGATTGAAGTGGGGGTTATCATTGCCGAGCTAGTGCAAGGCTGGGACTAGGTGATGTAAAGGCTTTGTTACGTGCTCTAGACTGCTTACTAAAAGATCATGAGTGGTGGTATCAACGGATGCCAGATAAACTAGAGAATTCGTATACTGTAGGTAAAGTTGTACACCTTTGCAGAGTGTAAATCTATTTAAATAGCTGCGCGTGCTCGCGGTCATAAGCGTGCTTAGTGACGCCTCATCGAGTATAGTCTCTAGTTTTGCAAAAACAGTCTTATCGAGAAATGTTGGGATGAATATTTTGATGTTGTTTAAACTGAGTGTCAGGTTTATGGTTGAAAATAAGATGTTGATCGCAGCCAAGGAGGGTTGTGATTTGTTATTTATCAAGTTACTTACTTGTTGTTCCTTATTTATTTAACTGCTCTTTAAACTTCTATTGCAAAATATTATGTATTGATATTGCAAATAAAATTTGCTTAATACTGAAAACAACTAGTAGCATAGAGCCTTATCTCTTGTTAACCAAGAATTTATATAAATTTTGCGATACACTACAAGTCTTGATGAGTACGCAATGTACTCAATCTTGCTTAAATTGCTGTTCAGATGATGATGATGGTCAAATGCCGAACGACGTCTTCTTCGGTCCCGACATCGTGGGGGGGGGGTACGGGGATGAGTCTTTCTAGGGTTTACTCCTTGTCGATTGCCTGAGGGTTTGGATGGGCATACCACTGTACTTTTGCATCTAAAAATCACTATGTTTCCGCAGCTACTTCTAATACTCGATCTTTTATTTGGCCGGTTGGCTCTTGTATTGTAAACTATGTAATCGCTTAAGTTTATATACCATATTTGTTTCATGTTGTATGTAATTATTTATAGATGTGTATGCCATTGTTGTGGAGGTGTATACTAGCCACTGATCATGAGACTAGTACGGTACACACACGAGGATTTCGGGTATTCTTCGCCCGGGGTCCGACAGTGTTGGTATCAGAGCCATACTGGCTGTAGGGCAAGCCCTAGTTAGAATGGCCGCTAGATTAGGATTTGGTTTTCAAAATGCAATCTATTTTAAATTATAAAAATAGTCATGAAAATTTAGGAGTTTTTGCTAATCTTACCTCTCTTAACATTCTCCTCTAATCCAAGTCATTCTTTTTGCTCTCTTTTCTCACCTTCTCTCAAATAGTCTTTGATTTGGAACAAAAATGTGCCCTCTGAAAATAAGTTTTTTTTACATATTTAAAGTATTAAAAAAGAGCCAAAATATTTTGGAAAAGTCCCTAAAATATCACACATGACGTTTTTTTTTGAAAACCTATTTTAAAACTAGCAAAAATGCCACTTTAGATGGCTCTTTGCAAAAACATTTCAGAACCTAGTTATGTACTAAAAATGATATGATGTACTATTCCTTAACCCCTCTTAGCTTCATTTTGTGTTGATTTGATTGGGCATTATAGAGGTCTACTTATACATAAAGACCAAGAGGTAGTATAACATGAAAATAAACCTTAGGTGTTAGTAAAATATTGTAGAGAATGAATAAAAACTTGTGCTACATTATTTTCTTGTCTTAGTGTTATTTCTTACCTATGTCTTTCATTATATGTAGAAATGATCACTAACTTTTCCTTTTTCCTAAAATTGTAGATGACCACTCCATAGGAACCGTAGTACCGGACTAGCACATTTGAGGAGGGCACACTGCAACACACCCTACGGGTGATGTTATAGCGTGTCCACTGGCCTCATATGCCGCTGTACACTATCTTCAGCATGCCCTCTAGTGCGACGTCCATTGAGTACCTTACCCAGGTGCTTATTTAGGGACGACACTTTGGAGATCCCTCCTTCCGCTACTATGGACGGGGCTCTTGCGCCCTGATGTCGCTTTAAGATGCGGCTTACATCGCCATCGTACGCGTGCGACATGAGCTGCCTGAGTTGGAGGATGTGTTCTTCTACTTCCCCGTACGGACGGTGGATAGAGAGTAGCATACCTATCGGGTGGAGGGTATGCCGTTCATGACTCCGCACCTGCACCTCGTCGGTCTCGTGAGATCACTCGATGGATATCTTCGTCACATGACCCGTGAGCTGTTGGAGGCTCGCCGGGGGATCTCCACGCTCGAGGATAACATCGCTCCGATAGTGGCCCAGAAGCTCTTTTTGCGGTAGCTACTGTACGGGGAGGATGTCATACTAGCGCCTGCGGAGGAGTTGTCGGAGCCCACCATCCACATCCGACCGGGTACCCGACGTCCTCGTCTGTCAACTATCGGTCACCGCCGCCACGTGATGGCCATCTACTTGGACACAGAGGAGCTGCCACGGGCGGTGCAGTGACACCATCTTCATCATGACGGGCATGAGATGATTGAGTTCATCGAACCTTCATCCTCCGCTGCACTGGAGTCGCCTTGTGCCGCCAAGCACAATGACAACATCTAGCTCTAGACCGTTTAGCAGAAGCTCACTAGTAGGGCCTTAGCGTGAGCACTTTTGGGTAGTTTGGTGCGCCAAAAATATGTAAGACGCTGTTGTATGATGATTACAATTTGCTACTTATGATGGTTTAGTTACAAAGTCTACAGAGTCTTTTAAGAACCAGAAACAGGTTATAAGAGCACCGATTTTACTAATATATGTATCAACTCTAAGTAGCACTTGATGGCAGTTGCACAGGACGATATATAGCAAAGTGGAGTGCAACTAAACATTAAAAATTAGCCAGTAGCAGGCAAGCGCTAACCATGTCAAATGGTAAAGCTGGATCCACATTTATGATTCATGTTAGGGTTTCACTTTAAAGTAAATGCAAGCAGTAGAAATCTATGAAAGAATATTTACTGACCACCAGCTACAATAATCGTGTTAGGATTGCACACCACTACATCAGTGACGGAGCTTGAGCGAAATTTCAAAACAGGCCAAACTGCCAAGGGCGATGCAAACCATACTACTATATGACTTGTTCGTTTGTTCGTTGCCCTTCATCCTGGTTTTGTTGTTCCAATTGAAGCAAGAGTGGAGGATGAGTTGAAGAATCATCATAAAAAAACGGTTTAGCTCTTTTTCTTTTGAAAAATGAATCGTCCCTTAACCATTGCTATGACAGTACCTACATTATAATTTGTAATGAATAATTGATTAATTCGGTGTAAAATCCATGACCTAATTAGAAAAATTCCCCATTAACATTCAAGAATGAGCACACATCACACATAGAGTGCAGATCTATTGAATCTTCAAAATCAAAGACTAGAACAGAGAACGAACTAGGAAGAGAAAAAATTGCCTCTAAGATTTAGCTTCGTAGCGCTTGGATCCTACTAACTCCGCCCGTCCGCCAGTGGCCGCTCGCAGCTCGATGACAGCAACAACACCTTGTCCGCTCGAGCTGCACCGTTGGCCGTCTGGCCACCGAATGAGCCGAGACGTCGCCTCGACGAGCATGAGACGGACCAACGCTAACTAGCATGGGATGCCCAAATTGATGAAGAACAAGCAAGAAGCAAGCCAAATTGGATTTGCTTGGCTACATCGATGAAGACGGAAGAGCAAAAGGTAAATAGGAGGTGCAGGGTGGCGGAAAAAAATTCTATGGGGCACCGCCCCCGTGAGGCCCCTCCTCGTGAGCCGTTCGATCTGCTTTATGCCTGTATGCTACAATGATATCATACGAAATCCAACGGTAGCGAAGAGGGGCCTCACGTGGGACGGGCCCCCAGAAAATTTGCTTCCCAGGGTGGCCATCCAATGGGCCTGATAGTATATAGGCCAAATTGCTACTACATACTCAAGAGTTTATCAAAAAAAAAAAAAACAATTTGCTAGGGGGCCACAACCCATATTGGCCTTAATAATGCTCCGTTCCTGCAGTACACTATGGTTCTAAATTGCATAGACACTGGGCTACTCCTTTGCACCAATTATGGTTTTCCAATAATAAAATACAAGTGAACCCTAAAGTTATATTAGTCTAAAAATACAGTTCAGTTCTTGCAAGAGAATAAACTTTATTTCCTAAATTTCCAGGGGCGCGAAATGCCATAACCACATATTGTAGCTAGAGACGTATGGAGACTCTTATTCACTTAGGAAGCAAAATCATATGAGAAATATAGTTACATATCAAGTTGTGAACTTCCACATTGTTAAACATATTGCAAACTGCAAAAGTACTTAGTCGAGACATGCAGGCACAACCGTTAGAATACGCACGGTTAGGGTCTGAATAGCAGAGGGCAAGCGAACTATTCTTTCGCCTTTTACTAAAGAATACCGTGTGCTCGCCACACCAAGCAGCATACTCGTATTTTTGGAGGGATCTCTTTCCAATAGGAAGGGTCCTAACAATCCATATTATCAAAGTTTTGTTATGTTTAGTTTCTTGTGGATCGCAGTTCGAATTAGACAAGGCAGAATCTGCATTTACGACTGGGTGAACACCACAAGCTGACAAATGAATTGAGAGTGATAGATTGCAACATACGATCACTGATACTCCAACATCACACCATGTTTTCAACGAATCCAGGGCACATAACACGTCCGATTATATACGAGCAAACAATGTCCCGAACTGTCGCCTCAAATCGAAACCAGTAGTAATCCGCGTTCATCTTCCCTCGTCAATGGCTCCGGTGATGGCCGGCAACGGGGTGAGAGGCGCGGTCTCCCTCTGCCCGCTGAACTCGCCGGTGGTAGACCCGGAGTAGCTGCTGGTGACGTAGCTGCTGTTCCCTCCCCTGAGCTGCCACTCGGTGATGTAGCTCGGCTTCGTCAGCACCTCGGTCACCTCCACGTCTCCGGTGAGCATCGCCACGGCCCTCGACATCGGCGGCCGCTGGTGCGGGGAGCCCTGCGTGCAGAGGAGCGCGACGAGGATGACTCTGGTGGCCTCCACGCCGTCGAATTCCTCCAGCCTTGGGTCCACTGCTCCGAGTGCTTGCTCCCTTTCATACAGTCGCCAGGCCTGTCAATTAACATAGGAACACCATGCTTCGGTCAGTGATCAGTGGCTACTGGCTAGACAAGGATGAACTGATGACGTGTTTTCTTGGATGTAAAGATCGCTGATCAGCTTACCCAATCAAAGAGGTAGATCTTGTCTTCCTCGAGGGAGTTGTCAGTGTTTGATCGACCAGCGACAGTCTCCAGTGCGACCACCCCGAATGCGAAAACATCGGCCTTTTCAGTGAGATGGCCTCTCATTGCATATTCAGGCGCCAGATAGCCACTTGACATTTGACAAAGGTCAGGCAAATTCATTCGGCTTAGGTTGCAAAGGTAGACTCATAAGATGGGTAATGATGGAATATACTTACAATGTACCGGCAATTTTCGTGCTGACATGAGTCTTCTTGTAGTCATAGAGCTTGGCAAGCCCAAAATCAGAGATCTTGGGGGTGAGATTGGCATCGAGAAGGACATTGCTGGCCTTGATGTCCCTATGCACGATGCGCACGCTGGACTCCTGGTGAAGATAAGTTAGGCCTCTTGCAATGCCTAAAATGAGATCGAAACGTGTTGACCAGTCTAGGTTCAAGCTACGGTCTCCTGTACATATACAAATAAGGACTTGAGATGCAGAGAAGAAGATCCCTATGAGTTCATGAAGCAAAGATTTTTTTTAGGGGAATGGTAAAAAAGGCAATTGGCAGGTGCTGGTGATGAGTAGAAGTCAGCACACCGAAAAGTGCTCGATCAAGGCTTCCGTTTTCAAGGTACTCGTAAACCAACAAGGGTGTGTTACTGTCAATGCAGCAACCATACAATTTTACAAGATTCTGGTGTTGCACGGCAGAAATTGTCGCAACTTCTGCCACGAACTGGTTTTTCCCCTGATGAGATGATTGAGAAAGTTGTTTCACAGCTATCACTCTTCCATCAGGTAGCATACCCTGCCAAAATGAGAACCTTATGTTACATAGAAAGTTGCAGGTAGTACCAAATCAGATAAATGTTTCAGTTACAATTTCACAGGAGTGAAGTGGGGGAAACAGCCAACCTTATAGACTGGCCCATATCCGCCTTCTCCAAGAATGTTTTGAGAACTGAAGTTGTATGTAGCTAACTTCAGTTCAGCATTACTGAAGACATTAGGCCTTCCAACCAGGTTGTACAGTTCTGCATATATTTTTTCAGGACACATGAGAAAGAATTAGAAACATTCATTTGAAAGATCTGATCTAATGAATTGCTATACGAACATATCTGATACCTTCTTGCTGTTGTGCCACTGTTCTTCTCTTCTTTATCAACATAAAGGTTCCAACTAAGGCTGCTAATCCTAAAACTGAAGCACCAACCACTATTCCAGCAATTGCACCAGCTTTACTTTTCTTTTTTGGAACACCATTTCGCACGGTAGGAGTAAAATCTGGAAAAAAAGATTTTAACTTATTAGAAGCTAATATAATCCTTTCTTGAAATTAATTTATTCAACGGTTGGGCTTACTTGGGGTTACGCTTAATGCTGAGATCATCGGTCCGTATTAACCTTGAGTAGGAATGCAACAAGTGCCCTTGCCCGCCCAGAATAGATGGATCTCAAGGAAGTTTTTGGACACATTTGCAGTGTATATCTTATTAACTACAGTAAAAGATTTTCCGCCAGCCGTCTTCCTTATGTTGAAGTTCTTTTCTTTCATATCACCCTGTACAAATGTCTAGTCAGACAAAGTCCCACGAACTTACCGTACAATGCACTCAATATGTACCTGGACATATATGTCAAAAACTCTTCTTCCTATGCTTTTCCAAGTCTGCGAATTTGGATAAGCCAACTCTGCAAATTGAAGCGCAACAGTGTAGTTCCCATTCTCAAGTCCAATACCATAGTATCTAAGTGATGATGGTGACATTCTCGCAGTCTGGAACAATTCTGAATCCAGTGCATTCTGAAACTGCTGGGAGCTATATATTGCATAACTTCCATTTGGAGCCTCATTGAATTTCCCTACACTGCTAACAGCCCACCTTGTCCGATCACTAACATAATATGACGCAGCTCCCATGTTTGTAGCATCAACTTCATACAAAGTATTATCTGAGCCCCTCGTAGATCTATTACTGCCACAGTCTACCGCGAAGGAATAATCTGCAGTTGAGATGGTTATAATTAACATTACTGAGATCATATCAACTGCCAGTGTGTGTGAAGAGTTGGAATTATACATTCTGGAGAACCAAGAAAACAAGGAGTATCTCGCTGGAGACAGTTTAGCCCTGAAGGTAAAATGCTGCGTACATAATTGAATTGATAATCACAGGTTACAAAAAAAAAAATCTTCATTACAAATTGACTATTCAAAGGTACAAATAAACGTGAGAAGTACCTGTTGTTGGTGCTATCAAAAACGAAGTTATTTGCTACCAAATTCCTTGTAGAAGACAAAATGATTAACTTGTTAGGCAACAGATTCATACAATCTTGAGTATGTCTTTTTCCACCTCTGCTTACACTCAAATGTGTGTAACAAATTTCGAAACTTCAAACTTACAGTTGCAAATTGTTCCCAGTGGCCCAAGGAGGAAAGCTTCCAGAGAGGTGGTTATATGAAAAATCTCTGCCAAAATTCCACCAGAAGTTACTAAAAAGTTAAATGAATACAACATTTAAATACCGAAAAGTAGCATGAGCTATACTGCTATGTCAATTTGCCACACATACAAATTATTCAGTGAAGGGCTTTTGGCATCTGGCAAGCTTCCAGAAAGGCTATTGTTCCCAAGAAACCTGATTTGGGTACAATTCAAGATGACAAAAAAAAATCAACCTTACAAGGTCATTGTATAACAGGAATAATGATCTCCAGAAAGAATTCCTTACAAGAAATCAAGCGTGTTCAGATTCAAGATGGATTGAGGAACTTGGCCTGTGATATTGTTAAAGCTCAAGTCCCTGTGCCAGTAAGGCAGCAATATTGTTGAAACAGATGCTTCACATTAAACTGACGAAAAAGTGAACAGTGGTAAAGAAAATACTTACAGTAAGGTTAATCCTGCAAGCTTAGAAAAGTTCACTGTTGCAAGATTATCAGATATCTTGCAGTTCCTCAATATTCTGTAAGAAAGATATCTAACCTCAGTATCTTACCACTTTGTCAAGACATAGCAATCATAAACTCTATAGTGAAAGCATGTCACCGTACAAGACATTCAAAGATGTCAGGGTAGCGATAAAGGCCAACGAAGAGCTCCCATTTACAATATCACCGATCCGCCTGCACCACGAACATTTAGAACATCAGTTTTCACCGAAAGCTTGACCTTGAATTAATATTAATTATATCAGTTTCCGTAAAGGAACCAATGTCACACAAAAAAAAGCACTTACAAGCTTACTAATTTGGTTAGATTGGACAAACTTGCTGGAATCGGACCTTGAAAAGAATTTCCTTGGAACCTTCTACACATCAGTATTTTTTAATTAGATTCCCAATATATTTAAGCATAGTAAAAAAAGTAAGCTCTACATACCTAAATGGTATAGGAACCAGTCTGGAGTCTGGACACGTGCAATGTGTTGCACTTCAGTTAGGAGTGAGGAGTGAGGGCTGAAAAATATTCATGTCCTAATGATAATGCCAAGAATACATGCAGAAAAAAAATCTGTTGCACAGTTCCATGGATTTTCCTATTAGGATAAATCAGAAGAAATAATTATGTGGAGATAAGTTATCGATAATTAATCCTACAGTTCTTGCAAATTTGTCAAGCTCCCAAAATAATCGGGTATTTTCCCCGTGAAATCATTATCTGATGCCCACCTGCAAGCAAAACAGAATCTGTTACTTTAAGCATATGAAAAACACAATGGACATAACAATTGCGGTACTGTTGTAGCATACAGAATTTTCAAATTCTTAAGCTTCGAGAACGTTGAAGGGAATGGACCACTGAAGCCGGAACTAATAATATACCTGAAATATGAAAATTGTAGTAATTATTCTATTCAACTGTACATGAAGCTCGTTGCTCCGAATTTTAGTTTGTTCGGATTCTAACTTTGGAAGATAAAAGTGGCATTTTACATTTGCTCGAGTCTGGCCAGGTTGCCCAATTCTGCAGGTAGTTCACCAGTAAAATTGTTCGAGCTAGCTCCCCTGAAACCAAAGGAAATAGGTTGATCGAGATTTTATTTATGTACTGTCTGAAAAAGAACAGAATTTTGCCTCAATAAACCATTAAGAATGTTAACAGTACTGCTTTAGGATTTGTCCAATTTTGTTTTTGGGGGAGCATACAAGCACTATGATTTACTATTTTGATTTCACTTGAAGTCTTGAACATAAGAAACATCATGTAGAACAGGGAAATTATACTTACATGCTTAATTTATAAGTTAATTATTTTGTATTTCCTGCACAACTAAATTACTTGAGACAGTCAGTAATATATAATCCAATATGGAGCAGCACTTCATGAGCAGCCAGATTTTTGTTGAATTTGATTACTAAGTGAACAATAAGAAGAGATCTCTTACAATGAGAGGAGATTTGTTAGATTCCCAATCTCCTTTGGAAATGGTCCAGATAGTGGATTGAGGGACACGGCCCTTGTGATATTTTAAAGAATAGGCGGTCAGAGAAAACAATAACTGATGGATGATAAAAGAACATGAAACTAAACGAGTGCTCGAAATCTGACTCTTACAAGTACTGCATGGTAGCAAAGTTTCCAATGAAGGATGGCAGGGGACCGGTCAAGTAATTTTGGCGAAGATCCCTTCAATAACATCAGAACCGTCAAGTTAAACATAAACAGTTCTTATAAGTTATATCTGACTACTGTTCACCGATGATTCTTGCTCAAGTAGAATAATTCAGACATTATTATTTTTCAATATAATGCTTAACATGGAGTTGGATTTATATAGAAAAACAACTATTAATTAAGTATGCATAAAACGGATAAAGCATGCATTTCTTTTCTTTTTTAGCCGTAATCTAAATAAATACACTGAAAGACTAGCATTAATCAGTGATATTTAACTCTTAGCATCTCACTTATTTCAACCATCGCTTACAGCAATACACCTTTCTCTCTCTCAATGAATAGTATCACTAACTGCAACTAATCAGGTTATGTATTTCTACAGCTTACCAGCTCTCAACAAAGGACTGAGATATTGCTTTACTGCTTTATCTTCAAAACAGAGATGACAAAGTTAGAGGCCATACAAGTTATTCAAATAAGTGAGATGCTGCAGCTCCTCAGGTATCTGGCCAACAACATTCAATGCATATACTTTCCTGCATGAACAGATTTAACATGTCAGGGAACTCCATGCGCCATAAAGATCATGCTTCGCTGAACTAAACGAGTGACCTCTGGAGTTTTTAGAGAGAATTCAACAGGAATTAAGCTAAGTGTTTCATTTTCATGCGCGCATGCCTAATTCTTGGGGAATAGGGATGGCGTGCTCATGGCCCCTCTTTGAGGCGTCGCATCGAGCACCTGGTGTGCAGCTGAGACAAAGTTGGGCGTACGTACAGCTTGGTGATGTGGCAGACGGTGCTGGCATTGAAGGAGCAGTCGCACTTGATGGCCGGGTTGATATTGGGGTTGTTGTCCACGCTGGTGTCGTCGACGGCGGCGCCGCTGCAGGGCTCGCCGCTGATGTTCCACTCCGGCGACGCGCCCAGGCCCCATCTCCCCAGGATCGTGTTGAGCGAAGTCACTGCTTATTATACCCATAATTTGCAACAGAACAGGTGTGAATAGCTTTCCATAGACATAACATAAGTTGATTTACTACATACAAGAAATTTTCCCAAGAACGAGGAAGGAATGATGCATAGAATTATGATTGTCCAAACGAGAAAATAAAAAGGAAATTAGGGACGACTATGGTACATACAGATTTAATTAGGGATGACTAAGTTACATAAAAATTTGGGTACAACTGGCACCCGGAGTACATCGCTCCGATAGAACATTGTTGAATGATTTGTGTAATAGTTGTAATCAAACGTATGCAATAAAATACAACAGTAAAAAATACCGAGAAAAATTGAAAAAAAAATCTTCTCACCAAAAGAAGAATGAAAACAACGAGTATATAACTTAGTAAGTGCTAAAACGAGATTAGAAATCCCAAACAAAAAAGTTTACGATACTGTAACATTAGAAAATAATAGTAGCAATATTTTAAAATTGCATGTGCAACAATAGAATTAAATGTTGGCAACAAAAATAATAATCGTAGACTCTATTGCAACAAAAAAAAAAAGATGACTATACGCAACACAATAAAGAGGCTCAATATTTCAATACAGTGTATGCAATAAATTATTTCAAAATTTGCAACAAAAATAGGTTTAGATCCCAAAATATTAGAAAAAGACCTAATATGTCAACAAAATTCAATTGAAACTACATATCTCGTTCGTATGTAAAGATTACTAAAAAAACTAGCACGAAAGACAAAACAAACCTACGACGTTATAGCCATCACAACATTTTGGAAAATAGGGGAAAAACTTGTAGCAAAAGAATATTGGAGATTACACGTTCCAACAAAATAACATTTTTTTTTTTGCAACAATTGAGAAAGATATGCGCAACAATTGAGAAAGACATATGCAACACCAACAAAATAGCTACAACAAACTGCTGGAGAGGAGTATGCGATGGTAGAGCTTGAGTGGCCACGACGACGCTTGTATAGGCTACACTTAGCAGCAGAGCTTGTGCAACGTTCACGAGGCTGCCATCGACGGTCGAGATCAGGATGCCGAGGAGCTCACAGAGGCTGCGACTGGCATTGCCAGAGCTCAGTTGGTGCTTGGAAAGGGGGTCGTTGGGAGGAGCAACACCTAGGAGGAGTGCCGTGGGAGAGTAGAGGTGGGGGAAAAAGGTTGTCGGGGATGGCGAGAAGGAGCCACAACAGCACATCTATGGATGAGGTTGAGGGTGTGTGTGTTACTTGGAATAGATGTGGATAAATGTAGAACTTGGGGAAGAAAAGATGTTGAGTGCCCGAACGGAGGTCCGATCGATTCCTTCGGGCCGGACGCCCAACCCCAATTAAGTGTTGTAGTAAAACTTTAAGTTACAATACGTCTTGAAACTTTTTTTCTCCTCCAACATTTTTTCCCTACTTCTTGGGCCCGTAGTTTGTAAAAAGCATATTTTTGTTCTATTTTTGGACATAGTAGTTAGCCGAAAACATATCTTTTAGAACCATAATAGCTCTTTCTAAGCTCACCGAAGCCCAAAGGCAGGCCTAGTCTAGCATAGTGCCAATCCAACCTAGGAAATATTTATGCCTTGGTAGGAACGCAGGAATTTATGTATATTTTGTAGGAATTTTACTTGAAACAGTTTAATTCCTAGAGAAAGTTGGGAAAATTCTCGTGTTCTAAATATGCTCTAATGATTGGACGGGAATCACATGATCAATCGAAAAGAGAGAAATTATCATTAAATTTACATTTGCATCTTATATCTCAGGACAAAAACCAAAAGGCTTACACACAAAAGAACCGAAGGGAGTATATTGGTTCAGAGCATATGCGCATGTATTCGCAGGAAGAAGTTTAGTGGTAACTATAGACGTTTTTTTTTTCTTTTCTGATTTAGCCTTTTTTTTAAACACAATAGCAAAATTAGATCTCTCGCACCTTAATTGACAAAAATAACATTTCTATCACATGATTTTGCCTCGGCAACCCACATGCCACAATCTGAGATAGTGATACATGGCCTACCGCGACCTGGGATCGTGACACGTTGCCCGTTGTGGCAAAATCGCATAAAAAGAGTGCTATTTTTGCCATTTCGGATGAAAAAAAATAGTTTTACTATTTCGTTTGAAAAACACACCATTTTAAGCCGAGACTCCCATGGAAGAAGAAGGAATGCACTTACATACCTTCGATTGGATCAGTTCTTGGTGCCTGCTGAGCTTGAGCAGCTGCAACCCATGAGCACGCAAGCACCACCCACACGAGCTGCCCATGGATACTGCTGCTGCTGCTGCTGCTGCAACGCCTCATCTCTCTCACACACACATGTACAGTTGCAGGCTTGCAGCTGTATTATCTTGCCCAAGATACATGTAAATCGGCTTATATAAGCTTAAGCAAAGCAATGATACTAGAGGTCGTTCATCACATCGCGTGGTGCTAGCTGTTGGTCTTCCTCTGACATGAAGATTAATCTGTAACCCAGACCAACGATGGAATATGAAGCATCTTGGAAGTATCGTGAAGTTCTTCTTCTGTCAGTAGAAGATAGCGACGGCCGGAGGTTGCTGTGCTTTTCGATCAACTGATGGTGACGCATCTGGCAAAAAACCAAACATTAATTGTCTAAATGGCGTCAACTGTATGACTTGTCCCCATATATATATAGACTAGAGCCCGGTGTAGGAGACCTAACACTTCTAGCGTGTTTTTAACAGATTTAGTAGGTAGGGATAAGATTACAATGCACTGTATATGGTTCTATACTCATACAGTGTAATATGTGATGTATGAAGCATATAAATAGAGTAAGATATGTGTAATACTATTGTATATAGACAGTTATGTCTATAACAATAAACAATATAAGCAATTGGGCAGTTTTCATAAACAAACTCATCCAGCACAGAAGAGAAGAATGATTATTATGAAATCGACAACAAATTGTACATAACAAGCATAGCAAACTCAGTTGGTGCATAGTGTATTAGCATACATAGGAAATGTATAATATTACAGGACAAGCATGGACTATCCCTACCAGAAAACGGGGAATCCCTCATAGACTTTGCTTTTTTGACAGGCCCGCAAAGAACACCAGGGATATCCGGATATCTATTTTTGTGACGGGCCCACGTCTCACCATTCAAAAATACATTTTCCTGTCGGACTTATAAAACCGCCAAGGATATGAACACCAGGATAATGTTTTTTTATGGTCTATATGCATCGTCAGGAAAATTGCAAAATTTTCGCTACAGCCCACCCACTGAATTCCTGCAGCGCGCCATTGAATTTGTTGCAATGCCACGGGAGATAATTTTTCTAACCGGTGAAGGCAGAGTGTCAAAGCAATTGGGAGACGCCTAAATCCCTAAGTCCCAATTCTCTCCCTCAAATCAACACAGCAGCAGTAGCAATCTCCACACCCATCTCTGTTCTCCTCCGATCCTCCACCTCCTCC
Organism: Ampelocalamus luodianensis; assembly: GCA_036346255.1. Taxonomy (NCBI): domain Eukaryota; kingdom Viridiplantae; phylum Streptophyta; class Magnoliopsida; order Poales; family Poaceae; genus Ampelocalamus; species Ampelocalamus luodianensis. The sequence goes on from CM070631.1 coordinate 43,654,357, forward strand.
GCCCATCCCCTCGCCTACCTCATTTCCAGCAACCACAGGTTCCCTACCTCCTCATCTCAGCTGCCTCCATCCCATCTCAGGTCGCCCCTACCCCCGACGCCCTAGCTCCGCCCCGCTGTCCCGACGCCCCAGCTCCGCCCCGCTGTCCCGACGCCCCAGCTCCGCCCCGCCTCCCCTGCTCCCCCACACCTCCCCGGCTCCACCCCGCTGCCCCAGCTCTGCCCCGCAACCCCACCTCCCCTACTCCGCCACGCCTCCTTGGGTCCGCCCCACTTCCCCAGCTCCGCCCCGGCCCCCGACGCCCCAGCTCTGGCCCACCGTCCCGACGCCCCAGCTCCGCCCGCCTATGTCTTTTTCACTCTTTCAGTGAGTTTTTGATTTGGATCCCCCATCAGTTCTTAATTTGGGTTTGGATTTTTCCTTTGATCTTCTCTCGCAGATGAGACGACCAAGTGGGAGAAGATCACCTACGTTGGGATTGTGACGTGCACCCACCTGGCAGCGTACACCCTTTCCAAGAGGCACCCCCACCACGAGGAGCCGCCTATCAGATCTCGTCCTTGGTAGCTTGGGGTTTGATTTAGCTATGGTCTAAATCTGATGTATGGTCTTTCTCCTTTGTTTGTGCTGTTGCAGGCGTACCCATATCTGCACAACCGCAACAAGGAGCTCCCTGGGGTATGAATTTTCTTTTTGTATTTTTGTGCATTCATTTGGATACTCACTTGTTATTGTAATGTTCTTTGATTTGGTTGGTTGCGAAATGATTCCCCTTGATTATAAGTGGAGTGGTGGATCAACACATACATGTGGACTATTGTAATGTGTAGTGTGCTCGTTGCATATATGCAACTTGCTGAAGTAATTAACAGGTCACAATCTCTTACTGTATCCAAATATATATTTTTTTAAAAAAATATCATACCATATTTGGCATCAATTGCGCATGAAAAAAATATCGACATGGATTTATATGAACAACCAAAGAACGGAAGTGAAGTCTTCAAATCATATTAATTTGCACATGTTCTTAACTTTTTTGGGAGTAGTTTTTCTATTTGTGAAACATGGTTTGACAAAAGTTTTTATGCCTAAATGCCTCACATATAGTGGTAGCTCTATTTTAAGAACAACCCAATTGCATGGCCATCAAATGTGGAGACTAGTTCAACTATGCCATTATTTAGGAATTCAGGAAGGCATGGTTTGACAAAAAAATTTATGCCTAAATGCCGCACATATAGATGAGGAGGGGAGTTTGTTGGGATTTTGATTTCGGAAGGGATTATTTCTATTTTCTTTCTTTAGTTTTTTTAGAAATTTTGTGTGGGATGTGGGAAGGGGAGTGGACACTGATAGGGCTCTTTTGCATGGGTTGATGGTTAGACATAATATGCCATGTGCCCAGATCAAAATAAAATGGTTTGATTTAATAGAAGAGGACTATTATACACCAAGACGTAAACTACAATACAAATCCAGTAAATCTCAATTTTATTACCATTTCAATTAGTAGGGAAAAAGCAAAGAATATAGGAACATATGGAACAACTTTGTAGATATATTCTTTAAACTATAATGTTTGAAAATGTACAACAAAAAAAATGTGTTTCCTGTGTCTGTGCATAAAAGATAATGTAAAATATCACTCTTATTTAAACATGGAAGTCTCCACACTACAAATGCAAAAGCAAGAAAATTCAGTGCTCGTATTTCTAGAAATATTTTGCAGTATAATTGATTTTTTTTTTATCATAAGCAATAAGTTAAGGTGTTGCTAAAATATTACAATGCAGGTGGGATGAAAGTGTGATGGATCTGCTTCCAGAATACATTAAGGGTTTCTACTTATATCTGTTGAAGACATTTCATTTTATTTGAGGATGAGCTAGGAACTGAGAAGAGGCATCGTGCGTTTTATCTTAAAGAAGTGGCAACTACTCTGTTTGATTTTATCAAACAAGTTAATTGTTTAAATACGCGCTCTAAAAAAAATTAAAACGTACATAACTATATTACAATCGAGTACTGCCAGGACAACATATTGGTTTAATGAGTAATATAATGCCTTTAACTTCGTCACATTATAATCGAGTATTAAACTATGAGGGTTGGTCATTTCCTTACGGGACTATAGATTTGGTTAGCTAATGGAATGCCTCTGTCGGATAACTCACTGAATAACTCACTAAGTTTATCGCATAGAAGACTAATGTTAAGTTTTGGTTCGCTGAAGACTCCTAGCAAACAGACAACCAACAGCTTGATCAAACGTAGAAAGCCTCGTTCCATAGCAGATTTGGGAACTAAAGACGGAAGGCTGAAGGTCTTCATACCGAGGCTACCTTATTTTGCTAACAACATTATTGGTAAGCTCTCGTCTACTTTTCTGTTGATTGCTAAATTATTAATTATGTGTAAATGTTCTAATCTTAGTAATTATAAGAATAAGATTGATATTGCTTAGTCAACTAGGTCATAGTATAGAATCTTGTCTAATAAATTGCAATATGCCATGGTGGTTTAATCTTAAATTGGGTCCAACACTATAGAATATTCCTACAGTACAGATGCAACATACCTAGTTTTAATAAATATAATTTCATAGCTGATATATTCATATTGTGCACACATAGTACTATTTCATGGCAGACCATGAATGAATGTATAGTGACAGGCAGCGTGGTAAAGCTCCCTCAAATGAATGGATTGAATAAACTACACAGTTTTTAGATCATGCATTCTCAAATCCTAGGGTAGTTAAGGCCCTGTTTGGTAGAACTCCTACTCCCAACTTCTCAATCGAATCTCGTGGAGCCATGCCAAACACCCAACTTCTCAAAAGGACTGATTCTGATTCTCGCGAGGAGCTGTCTCGAAAATGAACTAGCAACGAGAAGCAGCCTTTCCACAGATTCTCGTGAGAATCCAACTTGCAGAAACGAAAATACCCTTTGAAGTTTGAAGATTTTACCCGCAAATGCCATCCAACACAACCAAGGAAATCCCACCGCGCGCTCCCCTCCCGTACCCCTTCGCCTTTCCCCTCTTCCTCCCGGTGCTCTCGCGACATGCCGAATCGCCTTGAGCCTTGACCGCGTCGCCTCCGGTCCTCGACTGCGCGACCGCTGGTCCTCAACTACGCCGCCGCAGGCACCGGACTGCGCTGCCACGAGCACACGAGCGCCGCCCACCCCAGAAACCCTAGAAGCCGGCCCCGGGGTGCACCCCCGTTGGTCCTCCACTGCGCCGCCGCCGTACCCGGAGTGCGCCACCACCGACGCCGAAAACCCTAGAGGCCATCATCCAGTGCACCCCCTTGCCCTCCCTACTCCGGTCGTAGTCCCCTTCCTGTCATGAATTCTTGGATTGGAGGGATTTGTCGTCTGATTGTTTTGTCTGGGCTGTGGTTTGATGGATCTGTACTTTTGTTGTGCAGGGAGTCAGCTTGACACAAACATGCTTAGGAATGAGCTATTCTGTATAACATCCCTTAAGTTTTTCCTTCTGTAGATGTGAAGTTAGGAACGAGCTATTCCGTATGCTTTTACCGCTTAGTGAAGCTCTTGATAGGATAAAACAATGGTAAAACATCTACTGCTAACTGAGCTAAACTATGACTGCCAGACCACTTTGAGTAGTCAATGATCATAATCTGAATCAACAACTAAGTATTAACTAGAATGTCCTTCTCAAAGGAGAAGAAGTAAAATTTGCTAGTTTACTGAGTATGATCTCCTTGTCAATGAGAATAGCATTTCTATCTCTAGAAGAAACATATCTAGCCTTAGTCAGGACCCTTGTGCGCATAAAACCATATAAGTGCTTTCTATTGTTCTGTAAAATATAGATGTATATATCAAGGAAACACATTTATGGTTAAGCTTGTGGCATTACAGGTAAAAGCAGTTCGTGCAAAACATCAAGAAGAGATAGGCTTACTGATGGTTCTAGGGCCGACGCCCTTCAGGACTAAGAGTATGTCCTTACCTATGAAGACAAGGATGCTGACCGGATGCTTGTTGGTGATCTTCCTTGGGAGTGAGTTCCTAACTTTGTGTGGCTTGTGGGATTCATGCAGCTTACCTTATACAAATAATGATGGCTTTTATGATATCTTCTTGTGGTATTCTTCTCTTGCATAGAATACCTTTACCAATTCAGACAACAATATTCCTTTGCTGTTCATATAGGAGTTGTGAAACATTCTAGCTGTACACAATCTGTATTAATCAGACAATTTTTGTTTAACATCACTTGCATAGTGGCATGCTTCAACTTTTGACAAGCTGGTTCTCCAAATTAGTTCTCTGATGTTGTTTGGATCAACATAAATGCAGTGCAAAGTGTGCATACAAACCTTCATGTGTACCACATCTGAAGTGAAGTGCCGGGAGCATGCAGAAGCTAAGCATCCAAGCATCCGAAGTCAGATGTGTACTAGTGCTTTCCCCATCTGAAGAAGTGAAAGCCTGTACCAGCAACAAGTGTCATGGTCATGGAATCCAGAAAATGTGTCTATTATTGTCTGGTTTGATCACCATTAGTATGGAGGCTCCTCTTTACTGAGGGAGCTCATTCCATGTTGTTTGCCATCGTTTATCATGCGTCCTGGCTATGTTACTCATTCCATGTCTGTTGTAATTTATGTGTGATATTGTATCTGCCTTCTGCTTAACTCTGGAATGTCTTTTGCAAGATTCAGCATAGTTTTACTCTCAAAAGATATTCTCTTAACTAAATAACCAATTGCATACTGTTCGCCATATATTTTTGGATTCTAGATTTTGCTGTTGCTTGAATAAGCTTATGCATTCTGATTTACTATGCTTGTCTAGCATATGTTCTGAAATGTTGGAGTAAATGGTTTCAGATTACAGTGCTTAGGGGTACATTTTGCTTGTATACTAATTTTCTGTTGAGATCCGTAAATTCTCGAAATTCTGCAATCCTTGGAAAAGCATATGAGATATGTCTTGAACCTTTGGAACCTATGTATTTACGTTGGAAAATCAATTATTAGTGTGGACGAACAAGCTCATTACGTATCACTTATTGTTATTTTTCTCGCCAGCCGGGTCGCCACTGGCCCTTTGTCTCGGGCCGCCAAGCTCCGTCGCCGACCTCCTCCGCCTCGACTTGACTCCGCTCGTCGCTGCAGCCCCTGCGCGCCTGACGCCGCTTTTCTTGGGCTTCATCTCCCTCGGCATCGGCTCTAATACCAACGTAAATGCATAGGTAGAGAAGGGCGTGAACAGTACAAAATTTGCTTACACACAATTGTAATCCATCATGAAGTGTAAATGCAATGTAACCTAGTATTGTGTATAGATACAACATATATATATTCACATGGTCTAAACAAATTTAGAGGAAAAAATTCTATAATTTGTGTACAAATACATAGGAGAAAGACACAAATACAATTGAATTATTACAACCAGAGGTAACATGATCTATTTGCCTCTAATCCTCCCTCATATGGTTTTTGAAGCTAACATACCAACCAAACGCTTTGAATTCTCAGAGAATCAGGAGCAGAATCTGAAAAATGAGAATCTAGAGCTCTACCAAACAGAGCCTAAAGGTAACATCATTAAGTGTTCATATACAATGTGCAGTAAGTATTTTAGGCAAAATAGACATATTATAGAATTACGCTTGAGTAAATATTGAAAGAGCTTGGTGATCTTCCTCCTCACGTTGAAGCGGAGCTGGTGGCGCTGCGTGAAAAAGCCGAGGGAGGGCCGGCTGCCCGCCGCCGTGGCCAGCGGCAGAGAAGGAAGGCGGGGTCGACCATGAGGCGGCGCCACCGCCTGCACACGGCGGCGCAGCGGAAGAGGGTCGTCGCGTCCGGCACCTGCGCGAGGATATTGAGGACGACGTCCTCCGGCAGGGCCGGGGCGCATTCGGCCGCCGCAAGATTGTTTGGTCGGGGCTTTGTTTTGTTGGCACAGCAAGTTTGCAGGAGGTGGGAAACTAACTAGTAGACAGTAGTGACTACTGGTTTTAGTCCCATACTGCTACCTGTAGCAGATGCCATCCCGACGAAGAGCAACATAAGGAGGGGTACAGCGCCCAGTCGAATAGTGCAGCTGCGCGGTGAGCACAAAGCGAACTATTCTTTCGCCTTTTACTAAAGAATACCGTGTGCTCGCCACACCGAGCAGCATACTCGTATTTTTGGAGGGATCTCTTTCCAATCGGAAGGGTCCTAACAATCCATAATATCAAAGTTTTGTTATGTTCCGTTTCTTGTTGTAGATCGCAGTTCGAATTAGACAAGGCAAAATATGCATTTACGACAGGGTGAACACCAAGAGCTGACAAATGAATTGAGTGAGATAGATCATGTTAGTTGGTCATAGATTGCAACATACGATCACTGATACTCCAACATCACACCATGTTTTCAACTAATCCAGGGCACAACACATCCAATTATATGCGAGCAAACAATGTCCAAAATTGTCGCCTCAAATCGAAACCAGTAGTAATCCGCGTTCATCTTCCCCCGTCAATGGCTCCGGTGATGGCCGGCGACGGGGTGAGAGGCGCGGTCTCCCTCTGCCCGCTGAACTCGCCGGTGGTAGACCCAGAGTAACTGCTGGTGACGTAGCTGCTGTTCCCTCCCCTGAGCTGCCACTCGGTGACGTAGCTCGGCTTCATCAGCACCTCGGTCACCTCCACGTCTCCGGTGAGCATCGCCACGACCCTCGACATCGGCGGCCGCTGGTGCGGGGAGCCCTGCGTGCAGAGGAGCGCGACGAGGATGACTCTGGTGGCCTCCACGCCGTCGAATTCCTGCAGCCTTGGGTCCACTACTCCGAGTGCTTGCTCCCTTTCATACAGTCGCCAGGCCTGTCAATTAACATAGGAACACCATGCTTCGGTCAGTGATCAGTGGCTACTGGCTAGACAAGGATGAACTGATGACGTGTTTTCTTGGATGTAAAGATCGCTGATCGGCTTACCCAATCAAAGAGGTAGATCTTGTCTTCCTCGAGGGAGTTGTCAGTGTTTGATCGACCAGCGACAGTCTCCAGTGCGACCACCCCGAATGCGAAAACATCGGCCTTTTCAGTGAGATGGCCTCTCATTGCATATTCAGGCGCCAGATAGCCACTTGACATTAGACAAAGGTCAGGCAAATTCATTCGGCTTAGGTTGCAAAGGTAGACTCATAAGATGGGTAATGCTGGAATATACTTACAATGTACCGGCAATTTTTGTGCTGACATGAGTCTTCTTGTAGTCGTAGAGCTTGGCAAGCCCAAAATCAGAGATCTTGGGGGTGAGATCAGCATCGAGTAGGACATTGCTGGCCTTGATGTCCCTATGCACAATGCGCACGCTGGACTCCCCGTGAAGATAAGTTAGGCCTCTTGCAATGCCTAAAATGAGATCGAAACGTGTTGACCAGTCTAGGTTCAAGCTACGGTCTCCTGTACATATACAAATAAGGACTTGAGATGCAGAGAAGAAGATCCCTATGAGTTCATGAAGCAAAGAATTTTTTTTAGGGGAATGAAAAAGAGGCAATTGACAGGTGCTGGTGATGAGTAGAAGTAAGCGCACCGAAAAGTGCTTGATCAAGGCTTCCGTTTTCAAGGTACTCGTAAACCAACAAGGGTGTGTTACTGTCAATGCAGCAGCCATACAATTTTACAAGATTCCGGTGTTGCAAGGCAGAAATTGTTGCAACTTCTGTCACGAACTGGTTTTTCCCCTGATGAGATGATTGAGAAAGTTGTTTCACAGCTATCACTCTTCCATCAGGTAGCATACCCTGACAAAATGAGAACCTTATGTTACATATATATTGTCATGCATAGAATTCAGTATCAACGTCGGAATCGGAAGCCACAGCCATCGCCTGCAGCCACAGAATCAGGAAACGTAGCTGTTTAGGATTCGTTCTTGTGTCATATAGGTTATAGTAAATTCTAGTTTCATAAGAGTCAGAGTCAGTTTGTATTCCGCAAGGGATTCTATTCCAGATTGAATGAAGTCTCTATATATTGAGGCTTCTATTATCAATAAAGGTAGTCAAGAATTAATCTATTTCTTCCCAGTCTATTCTATCTGTTCCCTGTCTATTACGCATCTTCGATGCATTGCTGATCGCCGAACTTCACCACGGCGCCCCGACGAAAGCCAGGGCCGAAGCCACCAACCTCACACAGCTATCCGATTAGATCAATAGGACGTGACAATTTGGTATCAGAGCCGGTCGATACATCATCCACCATGAGCACCAGCGGCGAACAGACAAATATTCAAGATCAAAAGCTCGATCAGATTCTGCCGCATCTCACTGCGATGTATACCGATATCAACACGCTGAAAGCACGGATGGATGGCATGGATCAGCAGCTAACCATGGATCGGGCTACGAAGGACAAGCCAAACGACGGCATCCTGCCATCACCAACGAAGGTGTTCGTGCCCCCAGCACCGTATGCACCGCCGTATCAGCCGCCGTCGGTAGCCGGCGAACGGGTCAGTGCACCGCGATTCCACAAACTGGAATTCCCGAAGTTCGACGGCAAGGAAGACCCTCTTCCATGGTTAAACCGTTGCGAACAGTTTTTTAGAGGACAACGAACCCCAGAGGAGGACAAGGTATGGCTAGCTTCGTATCATATGCTTGGTGCCGCTCAGACTTGGTTTCATAGATTGGAACGCGACACCGGTACACCGTCATGGAGGTATTTTTCGGAGCTCGTCAATATCCGTTTCGGCCCACCCATCAGGAGTAATGCTCTCGGCGAACTGGCGTTGTGCAAGCGTACCAGTACAGTGGACGAATATCAGGAGCGCTTCTTGTCCCTACTTTGCAGAGCAGATCCTCTTTCCGAGCGACAGCAAACTCAACTGTTCACCGTCGGATTGCAAGAACCATTGCGTACGGATGTTGAGCTTCAAGCCCCGCAGAGCTTGGAGCTAGCTATGAGCCTCGCGCGAGCATATGAACGGCGTCTACAACTGACAAATCAATTGTTCCGACCAGTCGCACGATCCACGGCAGCTCGGCAGAACTCAGCTATCGCCGGTCACAAGACCGCCGGTACTCCCATGGTAAACCAAACATTGGCGCAATCAGGAGCGTCATCAGGACCCACGCATACAACCACGCCGACACGAGGTAATCGGGTTTTTCGTTACCTATCAGCTGCGGAGATGGAAGAACGTCGACGCCTTGGTCTTTGTTACAATTGCGATGAAAATTTTTCCCGGAACCACAATTGCAAGCAAGCTGCTTTTGCTGTTATGGGACAATGAAATTCAGGGTGACGATGAGGTTCTAGCCGAGCCCGACATGGAACCAGAGATATCCTTGCATGCTCTCACCGGCGTGCGAACGAAGGACACCATGCAGCTTGCGGCACAAATAGGTTCCAGTACGGGATCACTGCTAGCATTAATAGACTTGGGATCCACCCACAACTTCATCTCGGAGGAGGCTGCCCGTAACCTGCAGCTCCAACTACAGCCACGCGACAGGCTCAGCGTTGCCGTAGCAAATGGTGATCGCATCTCCTGTAATGGTTTCAGCCCAAATATACTAATCACCATTGACACCGAGCAATTTGCCATAGATTTCTACGTGATCTCGCTCGGAGGATACGATGTGGTCCTGGGAACTCAATGGCTCGCAACACTAGGGCCAATCCTCTGGGATTTTGGTAAACTCTCAATGTCCTTTTGGAGGAATGATCATCGAGTAACCTGGCATGGCAAAGGTTCGCCCCCAGCAGCATCTGCCAGGCTCAATGCGTGTGATGGCTCCAATCTCTTGGACCTGCTCCTGGCCGAGTTTGATGAGATCTTCGCTGAACCAACTGGATTACCGCCACAGCGATCCTGTGATCATCGAATACACCTTCGACCGAATGCCTCACCAGTAGTGGTCAGACCCTACCGCTACCCTACATTACAGAAAGAGGAACTGGAAAAACAATGCGCCTCCATGTTGACCCAAGGGATTATAAGGTCCAAAGACATCGCATTCTCTTCGCGGTGCTACGGTTAAGAAACGTGATGCCACTTGGCGGTTCTGTGTCGATTACCGCGCACTTAATAAGCTGACCATCAAAGATAAATTTCCAATTCCGATAGTCGATGAACTACTTGATGAACTCCAGGGTGCTTGCTTCTTTACCAAATTGGATCTCCGTTCCGGCTATCATCAGGTTCGGATGCATGAAGAAGATATTCACAAGACGGCGTTTCGAACACATGAGGGATTATTTGAATTCCTTGTCATGCCATTCGGCTTAACAAATGCGCCTGCAACGTTTCAAGCTCTAATGAATGAGATTCTTCACTCCTTCCTTCGTCGCTTTGTACTGGTTTTTTTCGACGATATCCTCATTTATAGCATATCATGGTCGGAACATCTACGACATGTCCGGGCGGTACTCGAGATTCTTCGCCTTCACCGGTTATTTCTTAAACGCTCCAAGTGTTCATTTGGCCAGACGTCAGTGGCTTATCTTGGACATGTGATATCAGGGGAAGGAGTCGCCATGGATCAAGACAAGGTACAGTCTGTTCTTAACTGGCCGACACCTCGTTCTACTCGAGCATTGCGCGGATTTTTGGGATTGGCGGGCTATTACCGTAAATTTATAAAAAAATTTGGGTCCCTTGCCGCGCCCTTGACACAACTCTTAAAGAAAGATGGGTTTACATGGTCATCGGCGGCTGATCAAGCTTTTGAGTCGCTTAAGGTGGCTTTAACAACAGCACCAGTTCTTCAGTTACCGGATTTTGCTATTCGTTTTATTGTGGAATGTGATGCCTCAGGATCAGGTTTTGGTGCTGTTCTACATCAAGGAGGAGGACCATTAGCTTTCTATAGTCGGCCAATCGCTCCTCGTCACATGGGTCTGGCGGCATACGAACGAGAACTTATTGGCCTTGTCCAAGCAGTTCGGCACTGGAGGCCATATTTATGGAGTCGGGCTTTCACATTCGTGACCGACCACTATAGCCTCAAATTTCTTCTTGATCAGCGTCTTGCGACAATTCCTCAACATCAATGGGTTAGTAAACTTATCGGTTATGATTTCTCAGTTGAGTACAAACCAGGTCGATTGAACATTGTGGCGGATGCTCTCTCTCGACGAGAGTCTGATATGGGACAGCTTTGTGCCTTGACATGCCCGCAGTTCAGCTTGTTTGACAATCTACGGCAAGCAACAGACACTGAACCCGCACTGGTAGCATTGAAAGATCAGCTCAATCGTGGTGAGTTGTTACTGTTAGTCGCTGGACTCTTGCTTGAGGTGATAGCAAGATCCTTACTCTCATGGAGAGGATGACACTTGGAGATGAGGCAAATTTTCTTGGTTTATTTCTCACACAATGCCATGCCAACCTGAGGGGTTGGGGATACATATTTATAGGGCTAACCAGCCAAGCATATGCCAAGGATATGCTAGTCTAAGATGCTCTGTCCTAGATGCTCTGTCCTCTAAAGCTAGTCCAAGATGCTCTGTCCAAAAGAGATGCTAACCGCCAGTCAAGGATGCTGTCCTTGAAGGGCGGCAAAAGCCAACACAGAGACTTATCCATCAGTTACCCCCTTGGGCTTTGATAGATGGTCTGGTAACTTTCAACAAAAGGGCGTATATTCCGCCGTCCTCATCACTTCTACATGATGCTATTACGCGCACATGCTACGATCCACGGCGTGCAAAGACTCTCCATCGGTTTCGCCGTGACTTTCATACTCCATTAGCACGCACTGTGATTCAGGATTATGTCCGGTCTTGCGTTACCTGTCAACGTAACAAGACAGAAAATCTTCATCCGGCGGGTCTTTTACAACCATTAGTGGTGCCTTCGCAGGTTTGGTCAGATATTGCTATGGATTTCATAGAAGGACTGCCAAAGGTGGGCGGCAAAACTACCATCCTCACAGTAGTCGATCGGTTTTCGAAGTATGCACATTTTATTCCATTGGCGCATCCTTATACTGCAGCTTCAGTTGCTAGAGCTTTCTTCCAAGACATTGTCCGTTTGCACGGTTTTCCGACGTCAATTGTTTCTGATCGTGATCCGGTTTTTACATCAATGTTTTGGCAAGAGTTATTTAGGGCAGCAGGCACTCATCAATTCTTGAGTTCCGCATTTCATCCTCAGTCCGACGGACAGGCGGAGGCAGTAAATAAGGTCATCGCTATGTACTTGCGTTGTATGACGGGTGATCGTCCTCGGCAATGGATTCAATGGTTGCCATGGGCAGAGTATTGTTACAATAGTTCATATCATACGTCTTTGCAAGATACACCATTTCGTGTCGTTTATGGTCGGGATCCCCCTTCTCTCCGGGTATATGATTCTACCGAGCTTCGCAATGCTGCTATCGCCAATATAATTCAGGACAGAGATGCATTTTTGAATCAAGTTCGAGAAAGGCTCCTCCAGGCACAGCAGCATTACAAGTTGTATTATGACGCAAAGCATCGACCTCTGGAGTTTGTGGTCGGCGAGTGGGCTTGGTTGCGTTTGCATCATCGGCCGGCAGCATTTCTTGGGTCAAGCGCTAAAGGCAAGCTTGCTCCAAAATATTTTGGACCATATCAAATCGTCGCTAAGATTGATTCCGTGGCGTATCGTCTAGACTTACCTTCCAATGCTCGGCTGCATAATGTGTTTCATGTGGGACTGCTAAAAAAATTTAAAGGCACACCACCATCCGGGCCTCCACCATTGCCGGAAATTCAAAGACGGTCAGTTGTCCCTACACCACTTGCTCTCCGTACTCGGCTCGTCGTGGTGTTTGGCAAGTACTCGTCCAATGGAAAGATCGTCCAACATTTGAAGCAACATGGGAAGATGTTTCTCGTTTAAATTACGTTATCCATTGTTCCAGCTTGAGGACAAGCTGTTTTCGAGGAGGAGAGATGTCATGCATAGAATTCAGTATCAACGTCGGAATCGGAAGCCACGACCATCGCTTTGCAGCCACGAGAATCAGGAAACGTAGCTGTTTAGGATTCGTTCTTGTGTCATTATAGGTTATAGTAAATTCTAGTTTCATAAGAGTCATAGTCAGTTTGTATTCGCAAGGATTCTATTCCAGATTGAATGAAGTCTCTATATATTGAGGCTTCTATTATCAATAAAGGTAGTCAAGAATTAATCTATTTCTTCCCAGTCTATTCTATCTGTTCCCTGTCTATTACGCATCTTCGATGCATTGCTGATCATGAACTTCACCACGCGCCCGACGTAAAGCCAGGGCAAGCCACCAACCTCACACAGCTATCCGATTAGATCAATAGGACGTGATATATATATATATATATATATATATATATATATATATATATATATATATATATATATATATATATATATATATTGAGTATAGACTAACTAGGTTCACCAGAAAGTTGCAAGTAGTACCAAATCAGATAAATGTTCAGTTACAATTTCACAGGAGTGAAGTGGGGGAAATAGCCAACCTTATAGACTGGCCCATATCCGCCTTCTCCAAGAATGTTTTGAGAACTGAAGTTGTATGTGGCTAGCTTCAGTTCAGCATTACTGAAGACATTAGGCCTTCCAACCAGGTTGTATAGTTCTGCATTTTTTCAGTACACATGAGAAAGAATTAGAAGCATTCATTTGAAAGATCTGATATGAATTGCTATACGAATATATCTGATACCTTCTTGCTGTTGTGCCACTGTTCTTCTCTTCTTTATCAACATAAAGGTTCCAACTAAGGCTGCTAATCCTAAAACTGAAGCACCAATCACTATTCCAGCAATTGCACCCGCTTTACTTTTCTTTTTTGGAACACCATTTCGCACGGTAGGAGTAAAATCTGGAAAAAAAAAATTTAACTTATTAGAATTTAGAAGCTAATATAATCCTTTCTTGAAATTAATTTATTCAACGGTTGGGCTTACTTGGGGTCACGCTTAATGCTGAGATCATCGGTCCGTAGTAACCTTGAGTAGGAATGCAACAAGTGCCCTTGCCAGCCCAGAATAGATGGATCTCAAGGAAGTTTTTGGACACATTTGCAGTGTATCTCTTATTAACTACAGTGAAAGATTTTCCACCAGCCGTCTTCCTTATGTCGAAGTTCTTTTCTTTCATATCACCCTGTACAAATGTCTAGTCAGACAAAGTCCCATGAACAACTTACTGTACAATGCACTCAATATGTACCTGGACATATATGTCAAAAACTCTTCTTCCCATGCTTTCCCAAGTCTGCGAATTTGGATAAGCCAACTCTGCAAATTGAAGCGCAACAGTGTAGTTCCCATTCTCAAGTCCAATACCATAGTATCTAAGTGATGATGGTGACATCCTCGCAGTCTGGAACAATTCCAAATCCAGTGCATTCTGAAACTGCTGGGAGCTATATATTGCATAACTTCCATTTGGAGCCTCATTGAATTTCCCTACACTGCTAACAGCCCACCTTGTCCGATCACTAACATAATATGACGCAGCTCCCATGTTTGTACCATCAACTTCGTACAAAGTATTATCCGAGCCCCTCGTAGATCTATTACTGCCACAGTCTACCGCGAAGGAATAATCTGCAGTTGAGATGGTTATAATTAACATTACTGAGATCATATCAACTGCCAGTGTGTGTGAAGAGTTGGAATTATACATTCTGGAGAACCAAGAAAACAAGGAGTATCTCGCTGGAGACAGTTTAGCCCTGAAGGTAAAATGCTGCACACATAATTGAATTGATAATCACAGGTTACAAAAAAAATAAATCTTCATTACAAATTGACTATTCAAAGGTACAAATAAACGTGAGAAGTACCTGTTGTTGGTGCTATCAAAAATGAAGTTATTTGCTACCAAATTCCTTGTAGAAGACAAAATGGTTAACTTGTTAGGCAACAGATTCATACAATCTTGAGTATGTCTTTTTCCACCTCTGCCTACACTCAAATGTGTGTAACAAATTTCGAAACTTCAAACTTACAGTTGCAAATTGTTCCCAGTAGCCCAAGGAGGAAAGTTTCCAGAGAGGTGGTTATATGAAAAATCTCTGCCAAAATTCCACCAGAAGTTACTAAAAAGTTAAATGAATACAACATTTAAATACCGAAAAGCATGAGCTATACTGCTATGTCAATTTGCCACACATACAAATTATTCAGTGAAGGGCTTTTGGCATCTGGCAAGCTTCCAGAAAGGCTATTGTTCCCAAGAAACCTGATTTGGGTACAATTCAAGATGACAAAAAAAATATCAACCTTATGAGGTCATTGTATAACAGGAATAATGATCTCCAGAAAGAATTCCTTACAAGAAGCCAAGCGTGTTCAGATTCAGGATGGATTGAGGAACTTGGCCTGTGATATTGTTAAAGCTCAAGTCCCTGTGCCAGTAAGGCAGCAATATTGTTGAAACAGATGCTTCACATTAAACTGACGAAAAAGTGAACAGTGGTAAAGAAAATACTTACAGTAAGGTTAATCCTCCAAGCTTAGAAAAGTTCACTGTTGCAAGATTATCAGATATCTTGCAGTTCCTCAATATTCTGTAAGAAAGATATCTAACCTCAGTATCTTACCACTTTGTCAAGACATACCAATCATAAACTCTATAGTGAAAAGTGAAAGCATGTCACCGTACAAGACATTCAAAGATGTCAGGTTAGCGATAAAGGCCAACGAAGAGCTCCCATTTACAATATCACCGATCCGCCTGCACCACGAACATTTAGAGCATCAGTTTTCACCGAAAGCTTGACCTTGAATGGATATTAATTATATGAGTTTCCGTAAAGGAACCAATGTAACACAAAAAAAAAAGCACTTACAAGCTTACTAATTTGGTTAGATTGGACAAACTTGCTGGAATCGGACCTTGAAAAGAATTTCCTTGGAGCCTTCTACACATTTGTATTTTTTAATTAGATTCCCAATATATTTAAGCATGGTGAAAAAAAGTAAGTTCTACATATCTAGATGGTATAGGAACCACCGAACCAGTCTGGACACGTGCAATGTGTTGCACTTAGTTAGGAGTGAGGAGAGGACTGAAAAATATTCATGTCCTAATGCAATGGCAAGAATACATGCAGAAAAAAAAAACTGTTGCACAGTTCCATGGATTTTCCTATTAGGGTAAATCAGAAGAAATAATTATGTGGAGATAAGTTATTGGTAATTAATCCTACAGATCTTCCAAATTTGTCAAGCTCCCAAAATAATCGGGTATTTTCCCCGTGAAATCATTATCTGATGCCCACCTGCAAGCAAAACAAAATCTGTTACTTTAAGAATATGAAAAACACAATGGACATAACAATTGCGGCACTGTTGTAGCATACAGAAATTTCAAATTCTTAAGCTTCGAGAACGTTGAAGGGAATGGACCAGTGAAGCCAGAATTAATAATATACCTGAAATAGGAAGATTGTAGTAATTATTCTATTCAACTGTACATGAAGCTCGTTGCTCTGAATTTTAGTTTGTTCGGATTATAAGTTTGGAAGATAGAAGTGGCATTTTACATTTGCTCGAGTCTGGCCAGGTTGCCCAGTTCTGCAGGTAGTTCACCAGTAAAATTGTTCGACCTAATGCCCCTGAAACCAAAGGAAATAGGTTGATTGAGATTTTATTTATGTACTGTCTGAAAAAGAACATAAGTTTGCCTCAATAAGCCATTAAGAGCGTTAACAATACTGCCTTAGGATTTGTCCAATTTTGTTTTTGGGGGAGCATACAAGCACTATGATTTACTATTTTGATTTCACTTGAAGTCTTGAACATAAGAAACATCATGTAGAACCGGGAAATTATACTTACATGCTTAATTTATAAGTTAATTATTTTGCATTTCCTGCACAACTAAATTACTTGAGACATTCAGTAATATATAATCCAATATGGAGCAGCACTTCATGAGCAGCCAGCTTTTTGTTGAATTTAATTACTATGTGAACAATAAGAAGATATCTCTTACAATGAGAGGAGATTTGTTAGATTCCCAATCTCCTTTGGAAGCGGTCCAGATAGTGGATTGACGGACACGGCCCTTGTGATTTTTTTTTTTTATAAAGAATAGGCGGTCAGAGAAAACAATAACTGATGGATGATAAAAGAACATGAAACTAAACGAGTGTTTGAAATCTGACTCTTACAAGTACTCCATGGAAGCAAAGTTTCCAATGAAGGATGGCAGGGGACCGGTCAAGTAATTTCGCCGAAGATCCCTTCAATAACATCAGAACCGTCAAGTTAAACATAAACAGTTCTTATAAGTTATATCTGACTACTGTTCACCGATGATTCCTGCTAGTTATTAGAAGACAAAAGCTTACCACATGCTCAAGTAGAATAATTCAGATATTATTATTTTTCAATATAATTCTCAACATGGAGTTGGATTTATATAAAAAACAACTATTAATTAAGTATGCATAAAGCGGATAAAGCATGCATTTCTTTTCTTTTTAGCCGTAATCTAAATAAATACACTGAAAGACTAGCATTAATCAGTGATATTTAACTCTTAGCATCTCACTTATTTCAACCATCGCTTACAGCAATACACCTTTCTCTCTCTCATTGAATAGCATCACTAACTGCAACTAATCGGGTTATGTATTTCTACAGCTTACCACCTCTCAACAAAGGACTAAGATATTGCTTTACTGCTTTATCTTCAAAACAGAGATGACAAAGTTAGAGGCCATACAAGTTATTCAAATAAGTGAGATGCTGCAGCTCCTCAGGTATCTGGCCAACAACATTCATTCCATATACTTTCCTGCATGAACAGATTTAACATGTCAGGGAACTCCATGAGCCCTAAAGATCATGCTTTGCTGAACTAAACGAGTGACCTCTGGAGTTTTTAGAGACAAATCAACAGGAATTAAGCTAAGCATTTCATTTTCATGCGCGCATGCCTAATTCTTGGGGAATTGGGATGGCGTGCTCATGGCCCCTCTTTGAGGCGTCGCATCGAGCACCTGGTGTGCAGCTGAGACAAAGTTGGGCGTACGTACAGCCTGGTGATGTGGCAGACGGTGCTGGCATTGAAGGAGCAGTCGCACTTGATGGTCGGGTTGATATCGGGGTTGATGTCCACTCCGGCGTTGTCGACGGCGGTGCCGCTGCAGGGCTCGCCGCTGATGTTCCAATCCGGCGACGCGACCAGGCCCCATCTCCCCAGGATCGTGTTGAGCGCAGTCACTGCTTATTATACCCATAATTTGCAACAGAACAGGTGTGAATAGCTTTCCTTAGACGTAACATAAGTTGATTTACTACATACAAGAAATTTTCCCAAGAACGAGGAAGGAATGATGCATAGAATTATGACTAAGTCCAAACGAGAAAATAAAAAGGAAATTAGGGACGACTACTGTACATACAGCTTTAATTAGGGATGACTAAGTTACATAAAACTTTGGATACAACTAGCGTCCGTACAATACTCGAAGCAGTGACGGATCCAGGATTTTTATGATGGGTGTTCGGACTTCAGAGTTAGGTTATCCAGTGCCGATACTAATCGCCGATACCGTAAAATATCATTTCTTAAATAATAAAAAAACACTGATACGACGATACACGTATATATAATAAAATTTTAAAAAAATAGAAATTAACGATTTTATATGAGAAAATGGACGATATAAGATAATCATAATGGCATGAATTAAATAGCAAATTATAGTTGCATTGATCCTGTTCCTTTTTGCTCTTTTCCCGTAAGCAAGAATCTCATCTAAGAATGTTCCTTTCATAGAGCAAAAATTAGCATGTAAACATATGTAACAAAGGCCCAACTATATGTTCATTGTTCAAGGAAAAGATTATATTTTTATACAATATCCATTGGAAAGAATCAAGAAAACAGAGGAAGAGACTAGACTCCAGAAAGAACCGGAGCTGAAGCAGAGCAGAGCCAAGGAAAAGAAGTGGGCTCGAAGCGCAACCACACTCGTGGCCTCAAATCGAGCACTGAAGCACACTCTATGCGCTACTATTAATTTGAAACACCAATAATATATCACCTTAAATCCAGCTTAAAAATGATTAATTGCGCTTAAAATTTTGAATGGGACACTTGAGTTTGATGAAGGCAAAAACGATAGGCTAGAAGTGGCTGAAATGAGTCGAAGCCCAAAACAGTACAATGGGGTAGATAAGCTTTGATGGCTGTAGCCCTGCCCTTTTGTGACTTGATGTAGGCTGAACCTGATTCATTCGAAATAATGGGCTCTTCGTACTCCATAGAGTGTGCAACAGCCCACAAAGATTCGTTGTTAGGGCCTTGCTTCTTGCGGCCACACTATGCGACGCTCTTGCCACTATGGGCTGGGCTTAATTGCGTGAGAGGCACGAGCGTGGTGTGGTGTGGTGCCTGGTGCGAGGCGCGAGCAGCGAGACGAGCACGTTAGACGCTGATTGAACTTACTTCCAATATATGCATGTATTATACACTATATATACTGATTTTTTGCTCAAAAATTTTGGGTGTTCAGCTGAACACCCATGAACCTAGGTAGATCCGCCCCTGACTCGAAGGCAACATTGATGAATAACTTGTGCAATAGTTGTAATCAATGCATGCAACAAAATGCAGCAGTGAAAAAATACCAAAAAAAATTAAAAACAAATATCTAATCACCGAAAGAAGAATGAAAACTATGAGCATATGACTTAGCTAAGTGCTAAAACGAGATCATAAATCCCAAACAAAAAATTTTACGACATTATGATACTGCAACATTTGAAAACAATAGTGACAACATTTAAAAATTCTCGTGCAACAATAGAATCAAATGTTCGCAACAAAAATAATAATCGCAGACTCTACTACAACAAAAGAAAGAGGCTCAACATTGTATTGAAATGTTGAGCCTCCTTATTGTATGCAATAAATTATTTCAAAATTTGCAACAAAAATAGGTTTAGATCTCAAAAATATTAGAAAAAGATCCGATCTGTCAACAAAATTCAATTAAAACTACACATCTCGTTCATATGTAAAGATTACTAAAAAAACTAGCACAAAATACAAAACAAACCTACGACGTTATAGCCATCACACCATTTTGGAAAATAGGGGAAACACTTGCAGCAAAATAATATCGGAGATGACACGTTCGAACAAAATAACATTTTTTTTTGCAACAATTGAGAAAGATGTGTGTAACAATTTGCAAAAACATCTGCAACACCAACAAAATAGCTGCAATAAACTATCGGAGAGGAGTATGCGGTGGTAGAGCTTGAGTGGCCACGGCGACCCTCGTATAGGTTGCGCCCGGCGGCGGAGCTTACGCAACGTTCACGAGGCCACTATTGGTGGTCGAGATCAGGATGCCACGAAGCTCACAGAGGCTATGACTGGCATTGCCGGAGCTCAGGTGGTGCTTGGGAAGGGGGTTGTTGAGAGGAGCAACACTAGGAGGAGTACCTTGGGAGAGCACAGGTGGGGAAAAAGGTCGTCGGGGATGGCGAGAAGGAGCAGCAGCACATCCATGGATGAGGGAGAGGGTGTGTGTGTTACTTGGAATAGATGTGGATGCATGTGGAAGTTGGGAAAGAAAAGGTGTTGAGTGCCTGAGTGGAGGTCCGATCAATTCCTTCGGGTCAGACGCCCGACTCCAAGTGTTATAATACAACTTTAAGTTACAATACAGCTTGAAACTTTTTTCTCCTCCAACATTTTTTCCTACTTGTTGGGCCCGTATTTTGTAAAAAGCATTTTTTTTCTATTTTTGGACATAGTAGTTAGCTGAAAACATATCTTTTGGAGCCATAATAGCAAAATTAGCCCCAAGTCTAGTCTAAGCTCTTTCTAAGCTCACCGAAGCCCAAAGGCAGGCCTAGCCTAGCATAGTCCCAATCCAACCTAGGAAATATTTATGCCTACTATGAATTTCACTTGAAACAATTCAATTCCTAGAAAAAGTAAGGAAAACTCTCGTGTCCTAAATATACCCTAATGATTGGACGGGAATCACATGATCAATCGAAAAAAGAGAAATTATCATTAAATTTACATTTGCATCTTATATCTCAGGACAAAAAACAAAAGGCTAACACACAAAAGAACCCAAGGGAGTATTCACACGAAGAAGTTTAGTGGTAACTATAGACGTTTTTTTTTTTTTTACTGATTTAGCCTTCTTTTTTTTTTTAATTGGAATAGAAAAATTAGCTCTCTCACATCTGAAATGATAAAAATAATACTCATACCACGCGATTTTGCCTCGGCAAGTCACGTGCCGCATGATAAGGATGCTATTTTTGCAAAAACTCCCATAGAAGAAGAAGGAGTGCACTTACATACCTTCGATTGGATCAGTTCTTGGTGCCTGCTGAGCTTGAGCAGCTGCAACCCATGAGCACGCAAGCACCACCCACACGAGCTGCCCATGGATACTGCTGCTGCAACGCCTCATCTCTCTCTCACACATGTACAGTTGCAGGCTTGCAGCTATATTATCTTGCCCAAGATACATGTAAATCGACTTATGTAAGCTTAAGCAAAGCAATAACAATGGAACATGAAGCATCTTGGAAATATCGTGAAGTTCTTCTTCTTCTCTGTTCAGTTCAAGATAGCGACGGCCGGAGGCTGCTGTGCTTTTCGATCGACGACATCCATCCCATCAACTGATGGTGACGCATCTGTCAACAAACCAAACATTAATTGTCTAAATGACGTCAACTTATGACTTGTTCCCCATATATATATATGAAACGAGTTACTTGGAACGCACACATATCGAAATTCAAAGTGTGAAAGTAGTGGAAGCATTTCCGTCTTGTAGAGTTGGTAGTACAAAAGTTGGTACCGTGGTAGTTTGTCGAATCAGACCGAAGCTTGTGTGATGACCTCCGAGCTCCGGTAGTGTAACCACGAGTTTATAATGACGTCGGTTTGGCTAATTAATTTATAATGTCGCAGTTTTGACTACGCGATCAGTGGAATACGAGAACTGTGTTGGATGTAATTTTTTTCCCCGTACGGCTCAAGAGGGGGGCCTCTGGCTCGGGTGAAGGAAAACACCTCGGCAGTTGAAACCTTAGTGGGTGTATCTGTATTGTGATGGTGCATTGTAAAGCAATATTGTGATGATTTTCTTAGTCTCATACCCATGGTAGCATGTTGATATTACAAGATGATTATCTCTTGTGAGTAAAGCTATAGTACAACCTCTGCGGAGTGAAAACTGTCTAGATAGTTGTGTCTACGGTCATGGGCGATGCGCGAGAACTAGCTTGGTTAGTCTTGGTTTTATAAAAACCATTTGTGGATACGATAAAATTATCAAGAGAAGGTTGAAGGGATGCAGATAGACTATACTAGCCGGTAATTAAAAAATTCTGCCACGTAAATAAGGAAACCATGCAAGCAAGAGATCATAGATCATTACCACTAGACGCGCAGTGCATATATTGATCATCCATAGATTGTTCAATACTTTCTCGATCAAGTGATGGATAACTTCATGTGTTCGACTCTTCGACTACTAGTAGCATGACCATGCATTTTCTTTATCCGACCATATCGGGAAACCCAGAGATATATCTCTTGTTATGTTAGGAGAGACAAATCTCATATCCGACCAGTCACATCGACCCCTCCGCATATTTCATAGTATACCCGAAAGTTACATTTATAACTACTCAGTTGCGGAGTAGTGTTTGATAACCCCTAAGTGTACTATAACCATGTTGATATCAGGTCCAAGGATCATACACCATCACTGCTTGAGACCAACTGATGATACATAAAATCGTAATAATCTCAATAGTGTCTCAAGATGGGTCAATCCAACATTATGTTTTCTAACATGTGTTTGATATCCTCATATTCATGATCGGTGAAACATGGTCATCAATCAATACATGTGCTGGTCGATAAATCATTAGTGTTCCGACCAGTGACATCCAACCAAAGATACATTTAGAATGACATCATATAAGTTAAAAAGCTTCATCAACAAGTCACATACTTGTTAATCTTTATAAATGATAATTCATTCAAGGAACATAATAATATATTTTTTCTATAACTCATAAATATAGACGTGATACAATCATCTCTATGATTGCCTCTAGGGCATATCACCAACAGATGTAGCTCTGGAAATATCGGGTGGAGGTAGCCCTGGAAATGATATTACATAAGGTGGATAGAAACTTCGAGAACCATTCTCCGCTAGCAGGTGGATGGAACCTTCGCTAGTATTATACAACACTATTCAATTTCTATTATAACTGGTTTAGTCGAAATGGCAAGTCTCCGGATTTGTTTACTACTTAATCTATTCTAATTGTGGTTTTATGCAAATAAAAGAACCTTAAGTCTTTCCTTTGATCAGTCTTGCATCTATTATAACTACATTTTGTGTGTCAGCTCGTGGAGTACGCTTATTGTAAATAAACCCAAAGCCTTCTGACCAAGACCCCTACGTTTACTTTGCCATGTTTGGACCAGAAAGGGAAGACGATGTCGGGATGTAGGCCGACAGCACCGGTCACTTGCTTGTGGGCAGTATTGATGGATCCACCTTTTATTATCTGCTTTGACATCTACCTCTCTTTCTATGTTGAACTTTGTGTTAAGTATTTGGTCTGCCCGACACGTATTGTAAAACAAATAATGACCGTGCGGTATATTTATGTGTCGTGTAATATTAAGTATGGTATGGTCATATGTGATGTATGTGTATGGTCCAACAATATATCTGTGTGCACTATCTACTGATCTAGAAAATAGTGCGGTATACCCAGAGAGTTCCAGATGGTAAATCCAGTTAGCCACAGTTGGTTCGTTGTCCTGTATTTTCCTCCCTAGTTATAGTATTTTTCTTTTCCCCAAAGCGTGCAGTTGCATACCGGAGTTATCTTTAACGCTCAACAAGTGAGAGATCACAGGATCAAATCCGGAAAATCCAGCAATAAACCCACCTAATGCTTAATTAACGGGACTCGAATCGTGGGCATGAGCCACATAACACGATCGAGCATAGTATCAGTTGAACTAGGCGCCACCAATTGACCTTCATAGCTATATATAGTTCATGCTAGTGTGCAAGCAAAACGCCACCTTCTTACACAAGTAGCCACCCACTTTGAACAACCACTTGATCTCCTGACTGCCGATCAAGATGTGACATGTTCTTCTGATCTTCTCCTAGCCACTAGCAGGGAGAGTTGTTGTAAATCGCTAAAAGCTCGTAGAATGAGATTCCAGTCCACCAACTTATGCGCCAACTTATGCGCACGCCATGTAAACATAAAAACACGCAAAAGATGGGTTTTGAGCCCGCAATCGGAACTTTTACTCGAAAAAATTTAAATAAAATATCGGACCTGGATTTCCTTAATCCAGAATCCTCCGTGAAAACACCGTGCTATTCCCTGGATCAGTAGATAGCACTCACAGATACATCACTGAATCAATTCATACATGACGTAAAACCATACCTTTCATTATTCAACACATCAGAGTTTACAACATAGACCGCGCCGGGTCAGGTTTTACAAAAGAGCCGATCGGGCTAAATGCTTACATTGCAAAAGATGCGAAAGCGGTAGCGGAAACAAAAAGGCTAGAGCTCATCTCTCCACAGGCAAGCGACTGGGGTAGTATGTGTACGACTGATATTAACCAAGGAATGGATAATATCGGTTGTACGCAATTACCGAGCGAGTCCACTTAGACTGTGGCGAGGCAATAGACTACAGAATCTAGACTATTCTTCATCATTTTCTTGCCCATCGGCTTCTGAATCTTCGTAGTACGCATAATCTCCTTCATCTACAGCCTCTGAGGGTTTTTGGGGGAGAGAGCGAGGACGAGCACAACTTCTGTGCTCGCGAGCCAACACACAATGCAATAATATACATGCAAGGCTAAACAAGGAGGGCTCGGTTCTTTTATTTGCTAAATCAATGTTTTCAACTATCATAATTATAAAATCCTATCACTTAGTATTTTAACAAATTGCATTTTTGTTAAAGAGAGTAATTGTGCGATATTTGTATCATCAGAGGTTCCCTCCATTGGAAACTCTACCTGATGCTTATTTGACTAGGGCTAACCCCATTATTAACACCACTGAGTCTGAAAACTCAAGCAAAATCTAATCTCAGGGCTAGGTGAGCCCGCCACTATTTTTCATATCACCCACAAAGATTTTTGAAATAGAACTAACTCAAGTTAAGTTCACATGTCCGCCTTTGACCGTAGGCACGACTGTTTAAACAGTTTATAACTCTATAGAGACTGCACACTTTACCCACAAGAGACAATTAACTCGTTGCCCTACACGATTCCGTAGTCGTGTAGTTGAGAGGTTGTTACAATAACCTTTCTAAATATTTCGCCCCTTCCATCGTCTCACCATATGGGGTTACGCCCATACGCAGTGCATAGCTCGGACCGAGCAAGCGGGTGCAGCGGCGTTTTTGCGAACGCCAAGGCACGAGTGCGGCGCTTGGACCGGGTAAACGAGGGCGCGGCAAGGATGAGCAAGTGGAGCGGCGAGGACACGAAGGACGGCTTCGGTCAAGGCGGCGAGGACGGCGGGATGGGTGTACGCAGAGAGCGGCGCGACCAGCAGCGGCGGCGACTGGCGTGGCAGGCAGGCGCACGGGGAGGTGTGGGATGTGGCAGGGTCGACCTAGGGGGGGGGGGTGAGAGGGAGCGGCTCGGGTGCACGGGGCGGTGCGGCGGGGTGCACGGGAGCGGCAAGGGTGCACGGGGAGGAAGAAGGTAGGGGAGGGGGAGAGCTGGGTGAGGACGAGATTTGCAAGAACGAAAACGGGGTGTTACAACCGGTCTTCTTGTGGTGTTTTTTTTCTTCCCAAATGGCGTAATCGGACTTCAACTTATCCCATTTGTTCTTTTATTGCGTCTTAGTGTACTCAAGGCGGTTATATCCTTTAACCCCTTAGCTACCTCTGCATATCCTACAATGTTCACGTGGGTGTTTGGCTGGTTCACAATCCTAACTTGTTCCGCAAACAACTCACATAATATCCTAAGGTGTTCATCATTTCACTCGGTAAAACCTGTCATATGGATTGCCATATACTAGTTAGCATCCTAGGATACTTGTGATGCATGATGGTCAGTATGAGGGGTATAATAGTTGTTGACTGAGTTAATCCAAAACACATCACAACTCTTATGTTCCTAAATTGCTAACAACTCTTGTGTCAACAAAGGAAATAAAGTCAGGTATCTCATTCTTCAACATAAACACTGATAACAGTTAACTCTCCCATGTGGTTCATAGCACTTCTTTAATAGGGAAATGAAACAAAAACACTTATGACAATTAAACTCTCCAAGACAAATGAAGTTCTACACATGTGGTTCCTATCTTTTCTTTAAATCCTCAAGTGTGATTTCCCTCTACAAGTCTGATTTCTTTGGAAGTTCTACACAGCACCACAATAGATGCCTTGGTAACAATGCAGACAAAAGGCTATTAATTAAGACAAGCAAATCATGTGCAAACCCCACTTGAGGATTTACTGCATATGCATATCACGCTCGAATTTTTTAAGTACAGTACATCTATGTAACCAACCTAGTAGCATTAGTACACAACTAAATATTCATAGTTCCTCCCCTCAATCACTTTCTATGTAACTAAATATTAAGAGTGCATCTATGTAACTCTGAATATTCCAAAGAACTCTCCAAGAAAAACACTTTAAGAGGGAAATGAAACAAAAAAAACTGATGACAATTAAACATTTGAATCTAAATTGCTAACAACTACATGGACAAGGCAGAATCTAAATTTGATTTACATGTTACATCAAGTGGGTGTTTGGTCGGTTTAAGGATTTTTGGCCATGTTGACAAATCTCAACACAGATCAATTAAATCTCAAAAGATCAACACAGTTCTGGAAAAAAAACGAATGGGGGCAGAGGCAAATCGCCGTATCTCGCAACTCTGATCTGATCTAGGGGCTGCTGCGCATAAAGAGGGTATCAAAGTATAACAAAATTGAAAACAAAAGATCTTTTTTGAATACAAGAAAAATTCTGCTTTTGAGTTTCAATTTCAAAGCTCATGCACATATTTTCAGAGTTGTTGACAAGTCACTGTTGCGTGGATCTGAAATCTAAACTTGCGTCCGGGGCCCCAATCTAATGTCAGCGTTGAACCTCGGAAACCTTCTTCTTCCTTGATGCACATATATCTCTGTTACCACTAATCACTTCTTAATAATACAATGCCAAGTGGATTGGTGGTGATTTTGTACAAACAAATAATCTTCCAAAATTTATGTGGCTGACTGTCATTCATCCTTCCATTTCTCCTTTGGTTTGGATGAATACCCCTGTCCTTAGCTCATACAAAACAGATGTGCCATTTGAAGCGCTCATTGGCCGTTCTATCATAAATCAAATGGTCAAAATTAATGAGAAATACAGTTTCATGTTATTGTAATTTTTTTTGGATTTATCGATTGTCTTCGATCCGAATATTTATTCCAACCAGGAGTCAAGTCTCACAGACAAGATACCAGAACAATATCCTGTCAGAGATCTGGATCGAAGATGAAGGATTCGAACGCAAGTTGTAATCGTGCACTGGTTCTGGACGGAATCCAGAGCCTCGGCGACGCGGCTGAGGCACCGTGATGATCGCAGCCGCGCAGCAGAGCTCTGGAGTAGTTGGCGAACAGAAGAGATTGGGAAGTTTTCTGATATTTTTCTTGACTGAAATCAAAGCAGTATCTCTCCTTTAAATAGTGAGAAGACCTAACAAACCGAACTAGTAATATAACTCGAATACGAAAAGCAAACTAATACATGATTCCGAAATAATAAGAACTGAAAAGGAAACTGCAATACGAACTATTCCTAATCCGACAAAGCAAGTAAAATTGCCGAAGCATCCCGACCGGACGTCCCCAGAGCAACGCCCCTCGTTTTCTGCTTCCTCCGCTGGTACTTGATGCCCCACATGACATATCCTGTCAAAAAAATGATACTAGAACAATATGCAGTGTTTGAGCAAAATGGTGAAAAAACACATTATAACTAAGCAAAATTAAGAAAAAATTCAGTATATCAATCAGTCTCCAACTAAGCAGCCCAATACTTATCATGCAGAAATCCAACCAAAAACAGCAGCCTTGTGCAGTCAGTCACCTTCCCTCAACAATCTCACTACTCGAACAAGGCGACAGAATTAGAGGGGAGGTGCCCCTATGGAACTTTGGGTTGTTCCTTGAGCTCGATCCTGAGAAGAAGGAACGCACATAAATCATCCACTTGCTTGCCTCTGCACCTTCTGAAAGTCGACACTGAAATACTCCCTCTGCATCTTAAGGCGTGCATGTGAATTTATAAATGCTTAAGGCTACGGGAAAAGAAGTCAACTATGACTTGTCCCTACGTGAAAACAATTAACCTAACTCATTCATATGCCCACTTGCCTCCAGACTTGATGAAATAAGTGTATGTATGTATAATGCTCAACATTTCCTATTGTGGCTTCTATGCTAGATAATACCTACAAGTTTGTTAATACTACATTACTCCTTCCAATAATGGAAAAATGCCATCCTAGAATGTGCACTTTGTCTTTAAAAAGGGAGCAACTAGCGCTAGGACGTACAATGGGAGGCTTCCCATCATACGTTCCGATGCAACAAAAAGAAAAACGTTTGCAATATTTTTTCAATGAGCGTAACATTTTTTTCAACGGCCGTAACAAAAAGAACTAACTATCAAAGAAAAAGTGGTGGGGAAGGATAAAACAAAAAGAGAAAACATATGGAGAAACGTGGGTAACATTTGTTTTTCAACAGTCGCAACAAAAAAGACTTGTTCAAAAATTGTTGCAACAATCAAAACAAAAGGAGGAAACATCTGTAAACACCTATTGCAACATCCCACGGATGACCATGCAACATTTTGCAAAAAAAAACAGTGGAAAATATTTGAGCTCCTTGTGCAACAAATCAGACACATCATTGTAACAAACTTAACAAACTCTTGAAACAAACTTACCCACCGTCTGCAACATTGCAACAAATCCATCACCATGCACCTCCTGTCCCCCCCCCCCCGCAGGAGTAGCATTAGATCCAGCCCCTCCCCTCCTCCTGCTCCTCCCGCATCGCCATGAACGGCGCCAGCGTCGCTGCTCCCTCGGCGCCTCCTCCTCCACGGCCACGCACAAGGTGAGGGCAGCCGCGATTGAAGCGCGACCGACAGTGTAGGAGGAAGTTGGCAATACCGGGGTAGAGCGGTGAGGATGTGGTAAGCTCCGAAACCCTAGAACAGGGAGAGAGATCAAGCTGGGGGAGAAGAAGTAAAATAGAATGGGAGAAGAGGGGAGAACTCGCCATGGACCTGGGAGGCCGGCCGGACCTCAGGAGAGGTCGCGGTGGCGCAGTGCCATGGCGGGAGGGCGTGGAGGCAGCTCTGGTAGGTGGGGAGATCTGTGAGGAAGAGCCTAGCAAAGAGGGGGAAGAAGAAGTATGGAGTTAGAAGCACATGTGAGAGAGAGAGTTCGGAATGGGTGATTGGTGTTTGAGCCTTGGGCGATGTGGATGGATAAGGGCCGTGTGAGTGAAGTGTCCGGAGGCATCGAACGCTCGGATGATAGTGATACCCCTTGAAAAAAGAATGTGTACTATGAAACTATCTCAATTTTAGCCAACAATGCATTTGTGAACATTTAATTTGTTATATGGAAATTATACAAGTTATAATATTATAATTGTTATGGTCGACATACCTTACCAACGAAGACACGTGCATAAGGGAGTTGTGGCATGAGTATTTCTAGCAGGCTGCGGCAACAGGAGAAGAGTCCTAGCCGAACTCTATACGTCGGCCGAAGGGGATGCGTCACATAGGAAGAGTCCTAGTCGGACTCTACCTTACAGATTAGGCATTCAATCCTTAATATAGCAAATAAGTATTTACTTTCTTTCTTTAGGAGATATGGTTTCCATGTTTTAGAGATAATGTTTTCCTTCTTTAAGAATTCCAAAATATTAGAGATATGATTGTTAGGAGGCTTACCCTATTAAAGGCATAGCCGGCCATATTGTTTTGATTAAGCAAGAAAATAGAAAAGAGACTTTACCCCTCAGCCCTGTCCTCCGCGCGGTCGTGTGCACTCTCCTCCCTACTTCGGTTGGCACCCAAGCACCGCTGAGGCCCAAGGGAACGTCCTCCCTTCCAACACTCCTACAATCTTCGCCACCAATTTTTTTCAAGGATGCGCAAAAGCTCTGCACATCATTCCATTAAGACGAAATTGCTAAAAACATAGCAGTTACATGGGACACAAGCCACCTGATTGTAGGAGCCGGTATGTCAGCGAGCGCGGGAGCGGGGGCACTGGTGTGGGCTGGAGCGGGCATGTAGAAATGGGCCAGCTAAGATTTGGCTCAATGGACGAGTGGGAAATTCAAATGGAATTTGAATTTTCCAGAAGAAAGCTGAAACTTTGCCAAATTTTTAAACCTATCAAATAGGTTCCAAAACTTATGAAATTTTTTGTGGAGGTCATGACACAGTATGGTTTCTCATGTAAATTGTTCAGGATTTTATCTGTTATGTGATTTTCTAAAAAATTCTTACAAGTTGTTGCTTGCATGTGATTTAACTATTTGATTTATGCAAAAGCTCAAAAATCATGCTAAAATAGTTTTCCATACAAAACATGCTCAAAATTATTCTCTAAATTATTTTCATTATATTTTACATAAAATGCTATGTTTGAGACGTTACACATTGCTTATTCATACATGAAGAGAAACTTCATCCTCTTATATAAAGGGAGTTTGAGACTCTCGTTGTACACATAAGTCTACTGACATAGTGTTAGACCCGGATTTTCTAATCCAGAATCCTCTGTGAAACACTGTGCTATTCCCTGGATCAGTAGATAGCACTCACAGCTACATCACTGAATCAACTCATACATGGCGTAAAACCATACCATTTATTAATTAACACAACAGAGTTTACATAGACCGCGTCGGGTCGAGTTTTACAATACAGGCTGAACAGGCCAAATTGATTACATTACAAAAGCGGAAGCGACAACGGGAGCAAAAGGGGTGAGCTCATCTCTCCACGAAGCAAGCGGCTGGGAAACCGTGTGCGCCCGATATTAACCAAGGCTTGGATAATATTGGATGCACGCAAGTTCCGACGGAGTCAACTGGACTGGGGCGAGACTAGAACACCTAAAGACTACACTACACTTCATCATCTCTTGGTCCTCCGACTTCTGGATCCTCGTAGTAGTTGTAATCTCCAGGATTTCCTGCTTCTGAGGGTTTTGGGGGAAAGAGCGAGAATGAGCACAACTTCCGTGCTTGCGAGCCAATACACAATGCAATAATATACATGCAAGACTTACAAGGATGGCTCGGGTTCTTTTATTTGCTAAAGCAATATTTTCAATTATCATAATTACAAAGTCCCATCACTTAGCATTTTTAACAAATTGCATTTTATTAAGGAGAGTAATTGTGCAATATTTGACAACAACAGAGGTTCCCTCCACCTTATGCTTAATTTGATTGGGGTTACCCCCACATATACACCACTGAGTCTGAAAACTCAGGAAAAATCCAACCCAGAGCTAGGTGAGCCCGCCATAATTTTCATACCACCCACAAAGGTTTTTGAAATAGAACTAACTCAAGTTAAGTTCCCATGTCCGCCTTTGACCATAGGCACGGCTGTTTAAACAGTTTATTAACTCTGCAGAAATTGTACACTTTACCCACAAGAGACGATTAACTCGTTGCCCTACATGATTCCTTGGTCATGTAGTCGAGAGGTCGTCACAAAACTTTTCAATTCATCTCGTTCTTTCCATCATCTCACCCACATGGGGTTACGCCCATACGTTGCACGGGATGTCCACCTCAGCGACTGGCATAGCGTAGCTATACCTCAGCGACTGGCAACTTCACCCTTGACTCGATGTCCCTTCAAGCCCGACATACCCAGAGCTTGTGCCCCCTTTATCCCTCCAGTAAGGTGATTTTTAGGATTTGATAAATTTACTGAGCCAAGTCGTAGTTTGTTGCAGACTTGTGGTTGTACTTGTTTTACACGGGAGGTCGTGACAAGATTAAGTCCTTAGGGGTTATCTGGGCGGTTCTTCCACATACCAACCACAAAATAACATTCCATGGGCTACATTAGCACCCAATGTTATACCATCCACCTTTCTATCCACTCAGATAGTAACAACAAGTTTTTAGGGTTTTTGAGAAGTAAAATACCACAACTCAACCAACTCAGTCATTTACCCGCAATGACTGCCCAAATCATTTTATGTTTGAAAAGATGATGATTGGAACATTTTAATGTTCCGGCACTTAAGCAAGACTAGCATGTCGCTTAAGTACAACCTATAGCTAGTATTACCATATAGTTACTAGGGTGACAATGGTTAAGGGATTCAAGTTGTCAAGGATGACATATTAAATAATTAATCATCAAATGGGTATTTAACTACCTTAAGCTTTAACATATATTTGCTTAAAGAATTAAAGCATGCAATTTGCTATTTTAAAATAATATAATTTACATAAAATGTAGGCTCAATATGATCAAAGTATTGACTCGCCTGGGTCTATTTACAGCGGCCTTGATCTCACTCAAGCCTTCTCAGTCAGTGGTCTTGAATTCTTGGTCTGCGTCTTTATCTGAATCCTGATCCCACTCGATTCGTCGTTTCTTCGGAACTCCAACTTCTAATCATACGATAAACGATCGAAAGCCAAATAAATCCAAACAGCTTCAAAGAACCAAATAATTTCAATTGAGCTTGATTAAGATTTGAGATGAACGAGAGTATGAGAGGTGGTTTGGCGAATGCGGGATGTTGACAAGGTCAACGACAATTTGTGCGAAAGAGGAATGGCGGAGAACTCCGCTAGGAGGGAAAACAAGGGAGGATCAAGGTCGAAGAAACTTTTGCAGTGATACTCCACTCCTGATTTGGAAGATGGTAAGATATCGTCGATAGCTTGATCTTAGATTCAAGAAGCTTCTTTTAATTTACGAATAAATATTAGGGAAGGTCCATGGGTTGGGTAGATAGATATGGGTATGAAAGAACATGGGGCATTTATTTGGTGTGTGTTAACCATTAGAGATTAGGATGTGGATTTAACATGTGAAGAGTATAATTTTTATCATCGAGTTAAACTTGAAGCATATTTTATCGGAGTTCCCTTCTTAAGGTTGTGCCTTGCATCGCGGATACCAATGATGATTCAAAACCAGCGATAAAGAGAGGATGATTGATATTTAGGTAAGATTATATTTTTGGCAAGACGTCAAATTTAAGTTTGCATTTTAAATTAGATGGCAAGGGATTATTGGTTAATTAACTTATCTTTTAACTTAATTATTTTTAATTACCTTTATTAATTTCTAGATCGGAGGATAAGGATATGATCATTATTATTTGGACCAAAGATCTTTGGTAGAATTAGCAATTAAGATTCAAGTTTCTAGAGCGAGATATTGAGAGCATCGAAATTATACTTGAATAGCTTCACATTCAAGTTCCCATGATTTATAATTCAAGTTTTTGCATCGCCTAGCTTTTAAACATTAGTGGATAAATATTTTACATTAACTTTAACAATTAAACAATCGTTAGCTACAGAGGGTTTAACACCAAATTTGAGAGTAAACAATTAAGTTTGCATGAATTACAAACTCCGGCATGAATTTGCTAACTATTGCCTCCACTCATCTCTTAAAGAATAAAGGGGCCCACATGTCATAAGAGTGAGAGAGAGATAGAGAGCTAGCACTGCACACTCGGCTTCACAGAGAAAGCAGAGGAAGAGAGGAGGCGCACGGGCGGCGGCCTGCCGGCGGCGAACGGCGGCCGGAGGGGCGGCGCGGACCGGGAAAACGGGCTGCCAGGGAGTGGAGGTGGCCGAGGGAGGCGGCGTCGCGACCAGAGCGGCGCCGAGAAGGAGCTGGTGGCGGCGAGAGCGGACGGGTGCGGCGGTCGGACAAGCGGCCCAGTGGCGGGCGAGGAGGAGGAAGGGAGGCAAGCATGGGCACTAGGGAGGGGAGAGGATGCTCACCGAGCTGCCCGAGAGGTGGGGAGCCGGAGCGGGCCGACGGCGGAGCGGGGCGCGCGAGAAGGACTTGGCGGCGCGGCCAAGGGCGACGGGGAGGTGTGGCCGCCGGTTGGGGAAGGTCGGAGGCATTGAGGAGGTGCTTCAGCTCCTAGGAATCGGCCCGTGGAGTGCCGAGGACGAGACGGCGGCGGTTGAGCTCAAATCGGCCGGCAACGGGGAGGAGGCCGAGTGCGGGTGCGGTGGTGAAACAAACTTCAATCCGGACGGGGGATGAACTCGTTGGCTCCTGGGGCGCGGGGTGACGGGGGTGGAGCGGCGGTTGCGTAGCCGGAGAGGCGAGACGCCGGCGGGGCGGTGCGGCCGAATGGAGGAGCTTGGCGCTGGTTCTTCTCGGGTGGAACTTACCAAAGAGCAGGGCGAAGTGGGGGGCAAGGGGGGAGCACAGGGGAGCTTTGAAGCCGGGTGTGCTCTGGCGCAGAGGGGAGGTGACTTGACGAGGACGGTCGTGGGCGATGGGACGAGACGGGCACGCGAGGCGCAGCAAGGACAGGGGCGCTCATGGGGTGCGACAGAGGAGCACGAGGTGGTGGCGTGCGCGCAAGAAGGGAGGAGTGGGCGGCTCGGGTAGTTGTGCTACGCAGGCAAGCGCGTGCGCGAAGCACAACGTGGATGGGACGAGGTGGCGATGGCGTGACGTGGGCTGGCACAGGAGCATGTGCGGCAGGCGAGCGCAGGCGGGAGGTGACAAGGCAACGCGGAGGGCACAGGGGCGCTGCAGCGAGCGGCAGAGGGCAGCAGCGGCGCGGTACAGGGAGGTTGCGTGCTATGGCATAGAGCAAGGGGGAAGGAGGCGCTCGGCTGAGGCGGCCAAGAGGAAGGCGCCAGGAGGAAGGAGCCATGGGGAAGGTGACAAGAGCGCTGGGCGGCTCGGGCCAGGGAAGGGTGGGAGGAGAAAAAGAAAAAGGGGGCCAGGGCAAGGGTTGGGTCGGAGGAAAAACGGGCTTAGCCCAAAAGAGGAAATGGGCTGAGCCCGAAAGAAAGAAGGGAAGCCCGACGTTCAAAAAGAGGAAGCACGAACTTGAATTTGAATTTTAAAGGAAAAGGATATTACATTTGAAACATAAACCAGAGCTAAAAAGAAGAAAGAAGGTTTTTGCAAATAGTTTGATAATATGAATTACGGCGAGAAACGAAAACCAAAACGGTAAACACTATTAACCGTCCGAAAAACAGGACGTTACACATTGAGAGATCAATACAAAGATAAAATATAAGACTGTGACTATATCTTTAAATTTTTGTCTATTGTTTATTATTTATGACATTGTTTATTATTTATGAGTTGAGAGTTTCGTTCGTCGCCAACGTGACCACGAACTTACAACTATCACAATTATGTACTAGCGAACATGGTCCAAAGTTTTCACTGCAAACCATAACCAACAGCACTTTGCATTCGCCTTCCATCGTCAATAGCTCCGGTGATCGCCGGCGACGGGGTGAGAGGCGCGGTCTCCCTCTGCCCGCTGAACTCGCCGGTGGTAGACCCGGAGTAGCTGCTGGTGACGTAGCTGCTGTTCCCGCCCCTGAGCTGCCACTCAGTGATGTAGCTTGGCTTCGTCAGCACCTCGGTCACCTCCACGTCTCCGGTGAGCATCGCCACGACCCTCGACATCGGTGGCCGCTGGTGCGGGGAGCCCTGTGTGCAGAGGAGTGCGATGAGGATGACTCTGGTGGCCTCCTCGCCGTCAAATTCCTCGAGCCTTGGGTCCACTATTCCGAGTGCTTGCTCCCTTTCATACAACCGCCAGGCCTGTCAATTAACATAGGAACACCATGCTTCAGTTAATGATCAGTGGCCAGACAAGGATGAGCTGATGATTTTTCTTGCATGTAAACATCCTTGATCATCTTACCCACTCAAAGAGGTAGATCTTGTCTTCCTCGAGGGAGTTGTCAGTGTTTGATCGACCAGCGACGGTCTCCAGCGCGACCACCCCAAATGCAAAAACGTCGGCCTTTTCAGACAGATGGCCTCTCATTGCATACTCAGGCGCCAGATAGCCACTTGACAAAGGTCAGGCACGTGCAATCAGCTTGGGATTCAGAGGTGCACTCGTATATGACACGGGCAATGATGAAATGTACTTACAATGTGCCGGCAATTTTCGTGCTGACATGAGTCTTGTTGTCGTCGTAGAGCTTGGCGAGCCCGAAATCGGAGATCTTGGGGGTGAGACTGTCGTCGAGTAGGACATTGCTAGCTTTGATGTCCCTGTGCACGATGCGCACGCTGGACTCCTCGTGAAGATAAGTTAGGCCCCTTGCAATGCCTAAAATGATATTGAAACGTGTGGACCAGTCTAGGTTCAAGCTACTGTCCCCAGCACATTCAGAAATAAGGCCTTGAGATGGTGGCAAGACGCAGAGAAGAAAGATTCTTAAGAGCTCATGATGCAAACGAATTCTTTTAGGGGAACAAAGCAAAGGCAATTAACAGGTGCTGGCGATGATAAGTGAGCGCACCGAAGAGTGCTCGATCGAGACTTCCATTCTCGAGGTACTCATAGACCAGCAGGGGTGTGTTACTATCAATGCAGCAGCCATACAATTTCACAAGATTCCGGTGTTGCACTGCTGAAATTGTTGCCACTTCTGTAACGAACTGGCTTTTCCCCTGATGGGATGATTGAGAAAGTTGTTTCACAGCTATCACTCTTCCATCAGGTAGCATACCCTGCCAAAATGAGAACCTTAAATTACATATATACTTTGAGCATAGTCATAGACCAACTAGGTTAGCCAGAAAGTTACACTTAGTGCCAATCAGATAAATGTTCAGTTACAATGTCACAGTAGTGAATTGGGGGAAACAGCCAACCTTATAGACTGGTGTAACATCCCAATATTTAGACTTGTGTTTCAAATGTAAGAAAATGAGTAGAAATTAAAACTTTTTCTTACATCATGTATTTCCTGTTGTACCAAACAATTCTTGTACAAAAGTTATGGAAATACAAAGTTACAAATCTTTTGATCCAAACTTTGAGCTTCCAAGAAAATATTCATGTCAAACATTTTGATCATCTCCTGGGAATACCTTTCCTAAGTTATAGGATTGGTGTGGGACCCCTCTGAAAAATTTCACGATTTATAGAAATTGTTTGAATACTTTTGGAGGCAAGTCAACCCAATTCAAATCTTGGTCAAACCTTGGCCTAGCTCATTGTAGAATTTTTGGAGGAAAATGTGCAACACCAAAACCTCTGGAAATTTTACAAAATGTCAATATCCTAGTCAGCAAGCTCCTGTAAAATTTTTAGAATTTTTGGAGTCATTTTGCTAGCTCAATTAATTTTCCATTGCCCAGCCCTTTTCAAAAGTCAAAAATTCAACTGTGGTTCTAGTCAGACTCGGGCTCAAGCCCGAGCCTAACTCGACTGACCCGGTCGGACCATGTCCACCTAATCGCACCGTGCGCGTGCCAGCGGAGCCGTGGGATGTGAGATCTAAGGCCCACGACCTCCCCGGGTGCGCTAGCCTCCGGAGGCTTGGGGTGCTCGTGGCCGCCCATCCCCAATCTAAAGGCCCACGACCTCCCCTCCTCCTCCTCTGTCGTTTTTGAAAGCACCAGAGCTCTATGATCGAAGCCGTTCGCGATAGATCCGACGGCCAATAATCACTCAAATGCATTATTGGTTGTCTTCAACCTCTGGGCGTGTGTGAGCAGTAGGGGAGTAATGGCAGTGTCATTTCATGTTCCCTACACCTGCCCTAGTCGACATCAAATGTTGTGGGAGACGGGATCGGCCATGCCATGCCCTAACCTACCTCTTTTTCACCTTTTCACTTTGGTGGTCTCGAGCCTTGCTCCTTGTCTCCGAAGGACTTCTGTCAAACCCTAACCCTTTCCAAGCTTTTTAAGCACCTCTCATATCTCCTGGTCTCTCTTTAGACCACCCTCCAACTCCACTTTCAACTTTGGAGCTTAATACTTCAAAATCCGACAATCCCCATTGTTGGCCCGAAAAGCTTCTTTGGTGTTCTTGGTGCTCCAGTGGTTCTCCCCCACAAAGTTTTGCACTATTCCTACCTCCTTACCATCTTGCACATATCTCCTCACTTAATTTATTCGCAGGATCTGTCCAATTTGGGGTTTGTTCAAATTCGACTGAATTTGGGCATCTTCTTCCTCAGCTCAGGTGAGTGGCCCATTTTCAAATTAATTGCTCCAGTAGCTTATGTGAACCATAATGGAGCTCTATTGATACTTGGGTACCACTCAATTTGCTCAAGGTGCCATTTTCCACCTCTCTTCTCCAAGTCCGGCGAGCTTCTCCGAGGACCAGCTGCTCCGGCCAAATTTCAAGGCTTCCCTCCATCCAGGTAGATTCTTATTAGTCCATAGATGTCTGGGAAGCCATTCCTTTTGACCACCCCGAAGCCTTCGGTCGTTTTCGAGTTGCAGTAAAGAGTCCCCTTTTCGTTTTTCGGCTAGCCGGTGTTCTGGACCACCGCCGGCGGCGAGGCTGCCCCCATTAGGTTCATAGCGCTATTGCGATTCCATTTCAGTTCTGTGTTGGCGCCGCCGCAGCCAGGATCACCGACGGCAAGTCGTTGAAGTCGCACGGGTTTTGCCGGGAGGAAACTCCCGTTTTCGTCAAAAATTTCGGACAGCATTAATGCCCAATTAGTGTTAATCATTGGGTATTAATGGTGTCTCAATCGCGCCTTTGTGTCGCTGCCTGTAGGCCCGAGTCTTTAAGTCCCCGTGGGCGGTTCCCGCGCACCATTATGTTAAAACCAGTGTTTAATTGGGTTTTGCCATTAATTACTGTCGGAAAGGTCTTTTCTCAGTCACTTACGCGTGGGCCTCAACCTACTGTTGTCGTACGCTGAACCGCCGCCCAGACCACCTTCACGACCTCCTAGATTTGATCTCCACCGTTAAGGACCTCTTAGTGTAATCTTGACCGTTAAATGACCTCCTAGAGTTAGATTTGGGCCGTTAGATCTTTTGTGCAAAATCCTTAGCTGTCAGGAGCTCCCCTGGTCCTATCATAGCCATTTAGAACCTCCTTAGATCTAATCTGGGCCGTAGGAGCACCCTTGGTGTTTCCGTAAAAGACCTCCCCTGGTCATTTTACAAAAACCACCCCAGGACCACTTCAGGGTCCTCTTTGCAAAAAGACCTCCCACTGGTCCTTGTTCAGAGAAGCTAAGTCACAGGACCTCTTTTGGGCAGATCTGGACCGTTGAAGACCTCCCCGTGGAGATCGTAGCCGTCCAGATCTCTCTCTATAAAACCTTATCGCTTTAGACCTCCCCACTCGACCGGGACCGTTCAGACCTCCCGAGATCCATCCGAGCCGCCCGGACCACCTCCCGCTAAAACCCTGTCGCATCGGACCTCCCTCGATTAAATCTGGATCGTTCAAGACCTCCCCAGTAGATCTTGACCGTCCCGACCTCCTCCGATTAGATCCTTCGCTTGAGGACCTCCCCGTAGCTCTGGACCGTTGGATCTCCATCTAACGGCCTAGACCTCCTCAACGCTTTAGCTCTGTCGGTTGAGATCTTGGCTGTTAAGACCTCCTCGGTAAATCTTAGCCGCCAAGACCTCCCCTTCTTTAGATCTCACCGTTCAGACCTCCTTCGATTGATCGTGACCGTTAAGACCTCCCTTGTGAGATCTTAGCCGTCGGGACCTCCTCGGTGGACTTAAGCCGTAGGACCTCCCCCTGAAGATCTAGACCGTCAGGACCTCCGCCGAGAAATCCCGACCGTGCAGACCTCCTCCGTGGGTTTGAAGCTCTAGGACCTCCCCTAGTGCTTGGGACCGCCAGATCTTGATCTGACGGCCACGACCTCCTATGCGCGCGAGGAGCTCCTCTCGCGTGCGCTGTGCGTCCATCTCGTCGGGACCATTAGATCCAATCTTAACGGCCACGACCTCCCCGAGTTCGTCTGTTCAGTTGGACCTCCCCGAGAGCTCCAATTTTCAAAGTATTTCAGTGTTTTAAATTTCTAAAGTGCATAACTTTGTCGTTTTAGCTCCTTTTTGATTGATTCAAATTTCATTAGCTCCGAAATAAAATGAATTATAATCTGAGGATGCATTTAGTCTCTTTTTGAGAGAAAATGATATGAGTGAGTTAACTTGCTTTAACCTAAAATGTTGTCTAGAAACTCATTATGATTATAAAATGCATAATCTTTTCTCTGTTTTCCATTCGAGCAAACTAAACTTTGTTAAAATTCCTCTGTAATGTCCTTTAAATTAGCATAGGTTTTCTCATGTTAGTGCTTCTGCAAAAAGAAATATGCTAGTTGTACAACTTAAGAAAATCATAACTAATTCATTTTAACTCCAAATTGTGCAAACTCAATTTTGCTGTTCTTAGAATGTCTTAACCTACCTACCATAAAAATTTCAGACTCTAGTTCATTCTAGAAATTTATGCCATGAACATATGAGATAGGAATTAAATTGAATTATCAGTGATAGAAATTATTTTAGCCATAACTTTTTCATGTTAAGTCCAATTGACTGTTTCTTGTTCCTAAAATTGTCTAAAATCATCCTCTAGCTGCTTTATAAATTTCATGAAATTTGGTTATCCTTTCTTTGTTGGATTTTATTTGGAGTTCTTGTTCTTATTTGGTTATCGCCTTTTCGCGTTAGGTTCAGAAGGAATTATTGATTACGTGAGTGAATCCTCTGTAGTAAGAAAGTGATCTACAGAAAGGCAAGCAGTGTAACATCATTTGATCATATTGCTCCTACTACTTTTAAATTCTAATATCTTGTTTGCAAAACCTAAGTATGCATGCTTCTTGTGTCAAGATTTATTTTGTTGATTAGAGGTAGCTAATACCATTGCATGGTTGCCCTTAAATTGTTTATCCCCTGCCACAAAACATAAGTTATTAATATCGCTGGTGAATTAGAGCCCGATGATTTAATTATGTTCTTTTATTGTCCTTACGGTGTCATGCTTAGCAATGCTTAGTTACCGGTAGAATTGGGCGGTTATCGACTTAGTCGATGACCTTGATCACACAAATGATTATTATGACTCTACATTTCAGATTTGTGCTATGTTTACTTGTAAAAACTAAAAATGAAAGCAAAACAATTTGGATTTGGGCACAATGGTAAGATGGTATGAGTTTGGGTGTGAATGGAATGGTGCCCAGGTCAATTAAGGACCGAACATCTTGTGAGTATCTGTTATCCAGGCAATTTGTGCATGCTAACCACATTAGAGGGAAATGGGACCTCTCTTGACTAAGTACTTTGGGAGGTGTTAATTATGAGCTGGTCGGTGGGTGTGTTAAAAATGTATGTGTGTGTGTGGTGTTGGGAGGGGAGCATTAGCAGACCGGTTAGGCTGTTTAATGTATCCTTATCCACGTGGGTTGCGGCTCTTAATTAGCATCATTCATTGTAAATGTCTCATAGGACTTAGCTGTGCCGGCATACCTTCGAAAGTGTGCTAATCTTGTGGCTTAAAGGCGGTCTGAAGTGTGGGTACATTGTTACACCCCTGCAGGGTTTAAAACTATTCAGATAGCCTCGTCCTAGGTTATGGACACGCTTGGGTAAGCTTTTCAAGAGTTAGACTACAACCTTTTAAATTAAAACTTGACATGGGTGGTACGAATGGGTAATTCGTGCTATGGTTGTGATGGCTATTGGGTTAGTCATCTCCAGGTTGTGGTTATTACTTATGGTATCACTGTTATTTATGCAAATAAAATTCAGATTATCAAGATTGCCTTCAACATATTATCTATTGCAAATAAAACTTGCTTTATGCTGAAAATTAACCTTGAGCCTTCTCCTTTGATTAAAGCCTACATATAGTAGTAACTAGGTTTTGTTACAGTAAGTCTTGCGAGTACATTTTTGTACTCATTTGCTTTGCTTAATTGTTGCAGAGGAAGAAGGTTGATCCCCAAGGATCAACTTTGGTGAGTTTTGCTCACGGTATGGACGACTAGCTTGGCGGCCCGATCGGTTGCCCTGTGGTTATGTGGCTAACCTGGTTGGTTTTGTCTTAGCCATCTTATGGCACTTTTGCTTCATTGTTAATGATACTTGTGTTATTTGGCGATCGGCCCTTTGTTGTAATAACTTTATATTATGTATGTCGTTTTCTAGACTTGTTATATTGTGATGTATGGAATTGATGCATGATTTTGTAGCAGGTGTGTATGCTGCATTTCTGGGAAGCATACATGTCTCGAGGCTTGGTTTATTTGTTTTGTGATGCTA
Organism: Ampelocalamus luodianensis; assembly: GCA_036346255.1. Classification (NCBI taxonomy): domain Eukaryota; kingdom Viridiplantae; phylum Streptophyta; class Magnoliopsida; order Poales; family Poaceae; genus Ampelocalamus; species Ampelocalamus luodianensis. The sequence continues at coordinate 43,696,746 of CM070631.1, forward strand.
GGGTCAATGGAAGGCTAAGCATTACAAGTCAAATAAATCGGGTCCTCACAAAGTTGGTATCGAGCCATCTTGTGTAGAAACCCCTAGCTTGGTCGTCTTTAGGATATTTTGAAAACTTATTTTCAAGTGTCAAATGGTTTATGAAAATTTAAGTAGATTCTCAGATTTTACTTCTTATCTATCTTGGCTTGCTCATCTCACCTTATTCTTGATTAAATTTGGAAAATTTTTTTGCCTCTCATCCTCTTTTCGAAGATAGTGGTTTAATCGATTAAATTGGTTTTGGGGAAAACCAGGAGAGCTTCAAATTGGAGTGTTAGCTGTTTTGGAGTGAAGATTAGGAGCTCCTGAAGCTTCAAATTTTGGCCAGAAGAGGGAAGATAAAATCTAGGCAGCAAGCAAGAATTTCTGGACAGCTAGTATTAATAGTATACAGGGCTAAAAATGAGAGGTTAATACAACTAAAACTTGTGGGGATAAAAGGGATAAAAAGTGATTTGATTTAACTATGTACCTAACCCTCTGTTAGTGGCTGTTGCCCTATTTTGTTGGCTGAACCGAACCACATTGAGGTGCTGAAATCTGATTTCCTGAAAACAGATTGCTCGTTCTCCATACGAGTTAGTCATTTTGGGAAATCAGTTTTTGAAGACAGAGTTGTGCATTTGATTTTATGCTGGTTTTAAGCTTTTGGTATTCATTCTGTAGAGATATTAATTGGTTTTCCTTTACCTTCAGTTTTCGGGCTTGTCCCTTATCTATCTTAGTACCTGTTCCCACCCCAACCTTCAGTTGGATTCCCTAGCTGATCGCTCACCTACCTTGTTTTTATATGCTTTAGATGGGCAGCTGGTATTTGGTCAAGGAGACGCGTGCGGAGTACGTGGACGGGTATCCCGCACTGCTGCGAGATATGATGTGGCGCGCCAATTTCACCTACCAGCCAGAGTATGCCATCTACCGCCGGGACCGAGGACCTGGAATGGAAGAATATCGATGCGTGGTCAACGTCATCGCAAGACAAGTGACCGGCAGTGTTCCGTACAGCTTTCGGGTTCACGCCACCTCCGAAGCCATGGCCATTCAAGAAGCTGCCAGCAGGGTTATGAGCCAGCTTCGCCATGACTTGACGGAATTGTCTCAGCCGCCCTACGACCATTTTCCCCAAAGAGGTTATGAAGCAGACGTAAACACATTCGCTGAAATCCAGTTCGGAGAAGACCCTCAAGTGCGCCAGTTGGCGAGGTTGGTCCACATCATGGACCAAGTTCATCGCTGCAATTTGTATGAGTTGTCAGAAACTCGGCGCCGTCTCAGGGAGGCCCAAGAGTACCTCAGGATCGGGGTTAGCATGAACCGCGTTCCTCGCAATGTGCTTTACGGTGCCAATGAGACCTCCCCAGCTGCTGCGGCACCACCCAAGTTTCGGCTTCCGGAAGTAACAGGGCCAGTGCCTGTCTATGGGCCGCGCCGCCAAGTTCGCATGACAGCTGTAAGAACCCGGGATTGACATCCCGGATCTTCTGTGCATAACTAAACTAGTCCCATGATCAGTGGCTAGCTCACACAGTAAACAAGTGTGATAACACAACCATAAACGCTAAAATCTATTAAATGACAACAGAGTTGATTACAAGATAGCCTTACAGGGCAACATTAAATAAACACAGTGGAAGACGATGAAGAAGTAGTAGGGTCCAGCAATCTGCCACAGGCAATCGACTGGGGTAGCGGCCTAGTCGTCATGATCCACATCTGGAGCGAAGTTTTTCTCCTCTGAAATTTTGTTTGCATAAAGCAAGATGAGAACAACTTCCGTGCTCGCAAGTTACACCCGTCAAATAACAGAATGACATGCATAAATGGATGTAACAAAGGATGGCTTATAGAGTTATGTGTGCAAAAACAGCATTTGATATTGAATACCATAATAAGTTCAAAAGCTCAAGTGTTATAAAATCTAAAATTATCTCTGTATTGATAAAGATGGTGCAGGCACCAACCTAACACCAACATGAACACGGGCACCAACCCGTAACTTTTCTCATGGACACCCATCCATGAGAAACTGTTTTATAAAACGTTTTGAAATCAAAGTCTAACTCTGAGTGGCTTTGCCAGCATGTCCATGACCGTGGACACGGCTATTCGAATAGTTTTACACTCTGCAGAGGTTGTACAACTTTACCCACAAGACATGAATTCTCTAGTTGTTTGGCATCCGTCGATACCACCGCTCACTACTTTAGGTAAGCAGTCTAGAGTACGTGTCAAGGCCTTTACAATGCGCTATCCCACCATAGTCCTCCCTCGCTAAGGTTTCACCCCCTTTGGACTACCCGTCCGCAGGGTTCAGGCCCCCTCTTGCGCCAAGTGGGACTAACAAAGGTCATGAAAGACCACCCACCGCATCACACGAACGACCATGATGGGACTTTGCAGATTAATCAGCCAGGTCCTGCCCATACAAGACATGTGGTAGTACGATGTGGCTTAGCAAGATGCGGCTCGAAGACCGGTCCTTAACTGACCTGGGCGACAACCAATAGAACCCTGGGCCTCAACCTACCCGGTTGAGCCCGTGCATAAACCTGCACCCACCAGACAACCATTTCGCCCAAGTCCAAACCATCATTTTATTTTAGTTTTCAAGCATTTGTAAAACTCCCATGACACACCCATACCAAGGGTACAATTTAAACAACATTTGACTTTTGGCTGAAATTCCCCAAATGAAACATAAGTGATCTATAAGCATGGCTAAGCACAATATTTTTCAAATGATCCTAGTCCATACTATTGTATCAACTAGGTTTTTATCTAGGGTGACAATATGCTTGCTTCAATTACCCAAATTGGCCATACAAAGGATTTTAGGCATAACTATAAATTTAAAAACAGAAATTTAAATTACTGAATATAAATAAGCATGCGGTAATAATTTGAAACAGAATTTAAATAATTTTAAATAATAGGTGCAAATATGATCAAGAATGTAACTTGCCTTGCTTGATTAATCGTTGTTCTCTAACGGCGTCGAAATCCGGTTGTCCGAAGTCGTCGAAATCTATACACGTAAACGATCCGAACTCAAATAATATTCAAATAAAATCCAAATAAAATCCAAAAAATTATAAAATAAACACTGGACAGAAGGTATCGACTTTATATGAATATAGGAATTTGAATCGACGGAATCGGAGTTCGTATGAGGGAGAACGAGATTCCGGAAGGTTGAAAGTCGCATGAAATAATAGAATTCCGAAAATTGTACTATTCATACCGAAATTATGGTTTCGGATTGAATGGGAAAAAGAAAAGAGTTTTATGACTATGGCGAGAAATTACAACGTAGAACACGTCGAGGCAAACCCAACGCCGCAGACGGTTCGGCCGGGGGACATCGGATGGCGGCGGAACGCGACTGAGAAGACCTTCGGTGGGCGGCAGACGGACGTCAGCGTTCCGGGCAAACAAAGAAGAGTTAGCGGATGAGGTTTGTAGCGAAACGAAGAAGGAACCGCGGAGAACGCAATGCTCATCTTGGTTGGGGTGGAACGCGCAAGGTTGGCCGGTGGCGAGGAGAAAGGCGATGATGCAGAAAATGGACCGAATAATTAACAGAAATTGAATAAAATCTAAAAATTACAAAATAAATACTGAAAATAGTGGATGAATTTAAATGAATTTAGGAGGAAGAATCAATGTATTTGGAGTTTGCATGTGAGAGAATTAATTTTTGGAAGAAATAAAACGTATGCACAAAGCAAATGGAGTGACTAGATAAAAATACTCATTAGTGGCCGTTCATGTGGCGAACAGACAACCAAGAGCTTGGCGCGACTTGGTCACGGTGCCCACGGTGCTCGGCAATAGCGTCGGCGAGAGAAGGAGAGCATCATGTAAAGCACGGCGATGCGAAGCCAAGGGTGGAGACGATGCGGCCGGAGCTAGCTCGACGGCGACGTAATTCGCAATGGAAGAAGCTTCGGCCTATAGCTTAGATGGTAGCGTTGCCGGCGAACGACGACGTTCCGACGGCCGGCGAGGGGTGGAATGGAGAGAGGAGGGCGGGGATGCCGGTGCTCACCTCGGTGGTGGTGGAACGATGTACGAATTGGCGAGGCGGGGCGGCGGCGTCGGCGCGGCGTGGCTCACGGCGGTGCGGATGTTCGGCGATGCTCGGCGGCGATGGGAGCACGGCGTAGAACGTCACGGGCGGCTAGCGATGCCGTCGATGATGTCGGGGCTCCACCGTAGGAGGCACAATTGGCCGATGAACCGCGTTCGGCCTACGGGCTTCAACTCTAAAATTCGGCCAAGATAGGGGGAGAGGGGAGAGGGGAGAGGTGATTTCGGGGAATGGGTTAGCGGTGGCCGGCCATGCATCTTGGTTTTGAGAAGAAACAACAAAACAGAGAAGAAATGTCGGGAGGAGGAAGAAGATAGGAGAGAGAAGAGAGGGAATAAAGGAGTAAATGATGGCATTTAGTTCATTGAAAGAAGGAAAGGAAGGTGGCAGCACGTGTAAGGTTAATTGAGTTGGTCACGGGAGTAATAAAAGATGGGTGACCAATTGGGAAACAGTGCGCCCACGCAGGAAGAATTTTTTTTTTAATTACAACTGGTCCGAACAATTCATGAGTGTTGTCCGAACATATTTTTTATTATTATTTATTTTCGAAATAAAGATTAAGCAATAAATCAAATATTTTTAGAACATAGCAAATAGAGTCCAAAATTTCTAGAAAAATTTATAAAAATTTCTTAAATTATTTTGGATTTAATAAAAATAATTTCAACTTAAGGTTGGCTATTATTTTTGCACATAATTTATTTTGGCTTTAAAGTAATTAGGAAAAAGCTTTGAAAATTCCAGAAAATTATAGAAATTATTTTTTTTACTTTAAATCCAATAAAATCTCAGAAAATTTAATAAATTTTATTTTTGTTTATTTTAATTTTATTTTTTAGGAAATTCAAGAAAAGCAAATATTCTCTTTTAATTTTTTCAGAAATTCTAACAAATTCATAACTTTATTAACTTTATTTTTGGTAACATAATTTGGGATGTTACAACAGCAGGATTTCCTAGCAATCGGAGGCCCGATCCTCCGGGAGGTCATGTTTATTTATTAGGATCCCCGAGGCGTCTCTTCAACCCTTTGTCTCCTCTGGACACCGGGTCACCTGGAGCTCATCTTCTGGACGAATTCCCTGTAAACTTCAACAGGGATGACCACATCTAGGCGTATGGGAACTACCATGAAAATTGTATCCAGCTTATAGCTGTCCTTTGGAAAAATGTATTAGGATAGCACCCATCCAGTCGTGTATGTTGTGTAAGACTCTGTTGTGGGGGCAGTAGCCTTATCCCTTCCTCAATTAACTAAAAATGAGTCTTTTATGCCAGGACTAAATGGGTGCTCTTTAATTTGAATGGCGCTTCTCATTCCCTCTACGTCCAAGGGCATCACATACCTATTATTGCCTCAAGTTCTGCGGCCTTAGTGGCCATAGTCTTTCTAACCGACTAGCTGCGGAGGGATGACTCCGTATAGCTAGTTATCAAGTCGAGGCCCCATTCGTTAGTTAAGTAACCAGACGAATTGCTCCCCTAACTGAGAATGGCCTTGGTTCCACCAAGAAGCTAGCTGTGGGGGGATGACTCTGCATACCTAGCTAGCAGGCTGAGATCCCGTTGTTGGCGGAATTGACCAGACAAATCGCTCCACCAGCTAACAACGGCCTTGCACCATCAACCATAGAGCCTACAAAGATCTCTCAGTCTATCAATCCTTGGTATATCTGGACCCGGTAAGTTTCCCTGTGTCGGATAAAGTGACACGTTTTCTACCAGTCAAAACCAAGATTCGTCCTGGTCACTTAACTGAGCCTCAGGTCTCAAAGACCGTAAGCTTGCATGGTGTACCGAAGGCGATCGTTTCAGATCATGATTCTTTGTTCACCTCACAACTATAACATAGTCCGCAAGGGCTATGAGTTTTCGTCTTCCTCCTCCGAGCAAACGGAATCTCGGGACGAGATTCTTGTAAGGGGGGGGAGAGATTTGTAACATCCCAATATTTAGACTTGTGTTTTAAATGTAAGAAAATAAGTAGAAATTTAAAAAAAAATTACATCATGTATTTCCTGTTGTACCAAATAATTCTTGTACAAAAGTTATGGAAATACAAAGTTACAAATCTTTTGATCCAAACTTTGAGCTTCCAAGAAAATATTCATGTCAAACATTTTGATCATCTCCTGGGAATACCTTTCCTAAGTTATAGGATTGGTGTGGGACCCCTCTGAAAAATTTCACGATTTATAGAAATTGTTTGAATACTTTTGGAGGCAAGTCAACCCAATTCAAATATTGGTCAAACCTTGGCCTAGCTCATTGTAGAATTTTTGGAGGCAAATGTGCAACACCAAAACCTCTGGAAATTTTACACAATGTCAATATCCTAGTCAGCAAGCTCCTGTAAAATTTTCAGAATTTTTGGACTCATTTTGCTACCTCAATTAATTTTCCATTGCCCAGCCCTTTTCAAAAGTCAAAAATTCAACTGTGGTTCGAGTCAGACTCGGGCTCAAGCCCGAGCCTAACTCGACTGACCCGGTTGGACCATGTCCACCTAATCGCACCGTGCGCGTGCCAGCGGAGCCGTGGGATGTGAGATCTAAGGCCCACGACCTCCCCGGGTGCGCTAGCCTCCGGAGGCTTGGGGTGCTCGTGGCCGCCCATCCCCAATCTAAAGGCCCACGACCTCCCCTCCTCCTCCTCTGTCGTTTTTGAAAGCACTAGAGCTCTATGATCGAAGCCGTTCACGATAGATCCGACGGCCAATAATCACTCAAATGCATTATTGGTTGTCTTCAACCTCTGGGCGTGTGTGAGCAGTAGGGGAGTAATGGCAGTGTCATTTCATGTTCCCTACACCTGCCCTAATTGACATCAAATGTTGTGGGAGACAGGATCGGCCATGCCATGCCCTAACCTACCTCTTTTTCACCTTTTCACCTTCGGCTGGTCTCGAGCCTTGCTCCTTCTGTCTCCCGAAGGACTTCCTGTCAAACCCTAACCCTTTCCAAGCTTTTTAAGCACCTCTCATATCTCCTGGTCTCTCTTTAGACCACCCTCCAGCTCCACTTTCAACTGTGGAGCTTAATACTTCAAAATCCGACAATCCCCATTGTTGGCCCGAAAAGCTTCTTTGGTGTTCTTGGTGCTCCAGTGGTTCTCCCTCACAAATTTTTGCATCATTCCTACCTCCTTACCATCTTGAACATATGCCCTCACTTAATTTTGGATTTGATTCGCAGGATCTGTCCAATTTGGGGTTTGTTCAAATTCGGCTGAATTTGGGCATCTTCTTCCTCAGCTCAGGTGAGTGGCCCATTTTCAAATTAATTGCTCCAGCAGCTTCTGTGAACCATAATGAAGCTCTATTGATACTTGGGTACCACTCAATTTGCTCAGGGTGCTATTTTCCACCTCTCTTCTCCAAGTCCGGCGAGCTCCTCCGAGGACGGCCTGCTCCGGCCAAATTTCAAGGCTTCCCTCCATCCAGGTAGATTCTTATTAGTCCATAGATGTCTGGGAAGCCATTCCTTTTGACCACCCCGAAGCCTTCGGTCGTTTTCGAGTTGCAGTAAAGAGTCCCCTTTTCGTTTTTCGGCTAGCCGGCGTTCTGGACCACCGCCGGCGGCGAGGCTGCCCCCATTAGGTTCATAGCGCTATTGCGATTCCATTTCAGTTCTGTGTTGGCGCCGCCGCAGCCAGGATCACCGGCGGCAAGCCGTTGAAGTCGCACGGGTTTTGCCGGGAGGAAACTCCCGTTTTCGTCAAAAATTTTGGACAGCATTAATGCCCAATCAGTGTTAATCATTGGGTATTAATGGTGTCTCAATCGCGCCTTTGTGTCGCTGCCTGTAGGCCCGAGTCTTTAAGTCCCCGCGGGCGGTTCCCGTGCACCATTATGTTAAAACCAGTTTTTAATTGGGTTTTGCCATTAATTACTGTCGGAAAGGTCTTTTCTCAGTCACTTACGCGTGGGCCTCAACCTACTGTTGTTGTACGCTGAACCGCCGCCCAGACCACCTTCACGACCTTCTAGATTTGATCTCCACCGTTAAGGACCTCTTAGTGTAATCTTGACCGTTAAATGACCTCCTAGAGTTAGATCTGGGCCGTTAGATCTTTTGTGCAAAATCCTTAGCTGTCAGGACCTCCCCTGGTCCTATCCTAGACATTTAGAACCTCCTTAGATCTAATCTGGGCCGTAGGAGCAACCTTGGTGTTTCCGTAAAAGACCTCCCCTGGTCATTTTACAAAGACCACCCCAGGACCACTTTAGGGTCCTCTTTGCAAAAAGACCTCCCACTGGTCCTTGTTCAGAGAAGCTAAGTCACAGGACCTCTTTTGGGCAGATCTGGACCGTTGAAGACCTCCCCGTGGAGATCGTAGCCGTCCAAACCCCTCTCTATAAAACCTTATCGCTTTAGACCTCCCCTACCTCGATCTGGACCGTTCAGGACCTCCCCAGATCCATCTGAGCCGTCCAGACCTCCTCCCGCTAAAACCCTGTCGCATCGGACCTCCCTCGATTAAATATGGATCGTTCAAGACCTCCCCAGTGATCTTGACCGTCCCGACCTCCTCCGATTAGATCCTTCGCTTGAGGACCTCTCCGTAGCTCTGGACCGTTGGATCTCCATCTAACGGCCTAGACCTCCTCAGCGCTTTAGCTCTGTCGGTTGAGATCTTGGCTGTTAAGACCTCCTCGGTAAATCTTAGCCGCCAAGACCTCCCCTTCTTTAGATCTCACCGTTCAGACCTCCTTCGCTTGATCGTGACCGTTAAGACCTCCCTTGTGAGATCTTAGACGTCGGGACCTCCTCGGTGGACTTAAACCGTAGGACCTCCCCCTGAAGATCTAGACCGTCAGGACCTCCCCTGAGAAATCCCGACCGTCCAGACCTCCTCCGTGGGTTTGAAGCTCTAGGACCTCCCCTAGTGCTCGGGACCGCCAGATCTTGATCTGACGGCCACGACATCCTATGCGCGCGAGGAGCTCCTCTCGCGTGCGCTGTGCGTCCATCTCGTCGAGACCATTAGATCCAATCTTAACGGCCATGACCTCCCCGAGTTCGTCTGTTCAGTTGGACCTCCCCGAGAGCTCCAATTTTCAAAGTATTTTAGTGTTTTAAATTTCTAAAGTGCATAACTTTGTCGTTTTAGCTCCTTTTTGATTGATTCAAATTTCATTAGCTCCGAAATAAAATGAATTATAATCTGAGGATGCATTTAGTCTCTTTTAGCAGAAAATGATATGAGTGAGTTAACTTGCTTTAACCTAAAATGTTGTCTAGAAACTCATTAATGATTATAAAATGCATAATCTTTTCTGCTTTTTCCATTCGAGCAAACTAAACTTTGTTAAAATTCCTCTGGTAATGTCCTTTAAATTAGCATAGGTTTTGTTTATGTTAGTGCTTCTGCAAAATGAAATATGCTAGTTGTACAACTTAAGAAAATCATAACTAATTTATTTTAACTCCAAATTGTGCAAACTCAATTTTGCTGTTCTTAGAATGTCTTAACCTACCTACCATAGAAATTTCAGACTCTAGTTCATTCTAGAAATTTATGCCATGAACAGATATGAGATAGGAATTAAATTGAATTATCAGGCTGATAGAAATTATTTTAGCCATAACTTTTTCATGTTAAGTCCAATTGACCTGTTTCTTGTTCCTAAAATTGTCCAAAATCATCCTCTAGCTGCTATATAAATTTCATGAAATTTGGTTATCCTTTCTTTGTTGGATTTTATTTGGAGTTCTTGTTCTTATTTGGTTATCGTTTTTTGCGTTAGGTTAGAAGGAATTATTGATTACGTGAGTGAATCCTCTGCAGAAGAAAGTGATCTACAAGACAAGGCAAACAGTGTAACATCATTTGATCATATTGCTCCTACTACTTTTAAATTCTAATATCTTGTTTGCAAAACCTAAGTATGCATGCTTCTTGTGTCAAGATTTATTTTGTCGATTAGAGGTAGCTAATCCCATTGCATGGTTGCCCTTAAATTGTTTATCCCCGCCACAAAACATAAGTTATTAATATCATTTGGTGAATTAGAGCGGTGATTTAATTATGTTCTTTTATTGTCCTTACGGTGTCATGCTTAGCAATGCTTAGTTACCGGTAGAATTAGGCGGTTATCGACTTAGTCGATGACCTTGATCACACAAATGATTATTATGACTCTACATTTCAGATTTGTGCTATGTTTACTTGTAAAACTAAAATGAAAGCAAAACGATTTGGACTTGGGCACAATGGTAAGATGGTGTGAGTTTGGGTGTGAATGGAATGGTGCCTGAGTCAATTAAGGACCGAACATCTTGTGAGTATCATTATCCAGCAATTTGTGCGTGCTAACCACATTAGAGGGAAATGGGACCTCTCTTGACTAAGTACTTTGGGAGGTGTTAATTATGAGTGGTCGGTGGGTGTGTTAAAAATGTATGTGTGTGTGTGTGCTGTTGGGAGGGGAGCATTAGCAGACCGGTTAAGCTGTTTAATGTATCCTTATCCCCGTGGGTTGCGGCTCTTAATTAGCATCATTCATTGAAAATGTCTCGTAGGACTTAGCTGTGCCGGCATACCTTCAGAAGTGTGCTAATCTTGTGGCTTAAAGGCGGTCTGAAGTGTGGGTACATTGGTACACCCCTGCAGGGTTTAAAACTATTCGGATAGTCTCGTCTTAGGTTATGGACACGCTTGGGTAAGCTTTTCAAGAGTTAGACTACAACCTTTTAAATTAAAACTTGACATTGGTGGTACGAATGGGTAATTCGTGCTATGGTTGTGATGGCTATTGGGTTAGTCATCTCCAGGTTGTGGTTATTACTTATGGTATCGCTGTTATTTATGCAAATAAAATTCAGATTGTCAAGATTGCCTTCAACATATTATCTATTGCAAATAAAACTTGCTTTATGCTGAAAATTAACCTTGAGCGTTCTCCTTTGATTAAAGCCTACATATAGTAGTAACTAGGTTTTGTTACCCGTAAGTCTTGCGAGTACATTTTTGTACTCATTTGCTTTGCTTAATTGTTACAGAGGAAGAAGGTTGATCCCCAAGGGATCAACTTTGGTGAGTTTTGCTACGATATGGACGACTAGCTTGGCGGCCCGGTCGGTTGCCCTGTGGTTATGTGGCTAACCGGTTGGTTTTTGTCTTAGCTATCTTATGGCACTTTTGCTTCCGCTGTTAATGATACTTGTGTTATTTGGCCAGTCGACCATTTGTTGTAATAACTTTATATTATGTATGTCGTTTTCTAGACTTGTTATATTGTGATGTATGGAATTGATGCATGATTTTGTAACGGGGTGTGTATGCTGCATTTCTGGGAAGCATACATGTCTCGAGGCTTGATTTATTTGTTTTGTGATGCTAGGGTCAATGGAAAGCTAAGCATTACAAGTCAAATAAATCGGAGTCCTCACAACTGGCCCATATCCGCCTTCTCCAAGAATGTTTTGAGAACTGAAATTGTCTGTAGCTAACTTCAGTTCAGCATTACTGAAGACATTAGGCCTTCCAACCAGGTTGTACAGTTCTGCATTTTTTTTTTCAGGACACATAAGAAAGAATTAGAATAAATCATTTGAGCGATGTGTGAATTACTAGCGAATAAATCCAATACCTTCTTTCTGTTGTTGCACTATTCTTCTCTTCTTTATCAACAGGAAGATGCCAACTAAGGTTGCTAATCCTAAAACTGAAGCACCAATCACTATTCCAGCAATTGCACCCGCTTTACTTTTCTTTTTTGGAACACCATTTCGCACGGTAGGAGTAAAATCTGGAAAAAAGATTTTAACTTATTAGAAGCTAATATAATCCTTTCTTAAAATTAATTTATTCAACGGTTGGGCTTACTTGGGGTTACGCTTAATGCTGAGATCATCGGTCCGTAGTAACCTTGAGTAGGAATGCAACAAGTGCCCTTGCCAGCCCAGAATAGATGGATCTCAAGGAAGTTTTTGGACACATTTGCTGTGTATCTCTTATTAACTACAGTAAAAGATCTTCCACCAGCCGTCTTCCTTATGTTCAAGTTCTTTTCTTTCATATCACCCTGTACAAATGTCTTGTCAGACAAAGTCCCACGAACAACTTACAGTACAATGCACTCAATATGTACCTGGACATGTATGTCAAAAACTCTTCTTCCTATGCTTTTCCAAGTCTGCGAATTTGGATAAGCCAACTCTGCAAATTGAAGCGCAACAGTGTAGTTCCCATTCTCAAGTCCAATACCATAGTATCTAAGTGATGATGGTGACATCCTCGCAGTCTGGAACAATTCCGAATCCAGTGCATTCTGAAACTGCTGGGAGCTATATATTGCATAACTTCCATTTGGAGCCTCATTGAATTTCCCTACACTGCTAACAGCCCACCTTGTCCGAGCACTAACATAATATGACGCAGTTCCCATGTTTGTAGCATCAGCTTCGTACAAAGTATTATCTGAGCCCCTCGTAGATCTATTGCTGCCACAGTCTACCGCGAAGGAATAATCTGCAGTTGAGATGGTTATAATTAATATTACTGAGATCATATCAACTGCCAGTGTGTGTGAAGAGTTGGAATTATACATTCTGGAGAACCAAGAAAACAAGGAGTATCTCGCTGGAGACAGTTTAGCCCTGAAGGTAAAATGCTGCGCACATAATTGAATTGATAATCACAGGTTACAAAAAAAAATCTTCATTACAAATTGACTATTCAAAGGTACAAATAAACGTGAGAAGTACCTGTTGTTGGTGCTATCCAAAACGAAGTTATTTGCTACCAAATTCCTTGTAGAAGACAAAATGGTTAACTTGTTAGGCAACAGATTCATACAATCTTATGTCTTTTTCCACCTCTGCCTACACTCAAATGTGTGTAACAAATTTCGAAACTTCAAACTTACAGTTGCAAATTGTTCCCAGTAGCCCAAGGAGGAAAGCTTCCAGAGAGATGGTTATATGAAAAATCTGCAAATTGTTCCCAGTAGCCCAAGGAGGAAAGCTTCCAGAGAGATGGTTATATGAAAAATCTCTGCCAAAATTCCACCAGAAGTTACTAAAAAGTTAAATGAATACAACATTTAAATACCGAAAAGTAGCATGAGGTATACTCCTATGTCAATTTGCCACACATACAAATTATTCAGTGAAGGGCTTTTGGCATCTGGCAAGCTTCCAGAAAGGCTATTGTTCCCAAGAAACCTGATTTGGGTACAATTCAAGATGACAAAAAAAATCAACCTTACGAGGTCATTGTATAACAGGAATAATGATCTCCAGAAAGAATTCCTTACAAGAAGTCAAGCGTGTTCAGATTCAGGATGGATTGAGGAGCTTGGCCTGTGATATTGTTAAACCTCAAGTCCCTGTGCCAGCAAGGCAGCAATATTGTTGAAACAGATGCTTCACATTAAACTGACGAAAAAGTGAACAGTGGTAAAGAAAATACTTACAGTAAGGTTAATCCTGCAAGCTTAGAAAAGTTCACTGTTGCAAGATTATCAGATATCTTGCAGTTCCTCAATATTCTGTAAGAAAGATATCTAACCTCGGTATCTTACCACTTTGTCAAGACATAGCAATGGTAAACTCTATAGTGAAAGCATGTCACCGTACAAGACATTCAAAGATGTCAGGTTAGCGATAAAGGCCAACGAAGAGCTCCCATTTACAATATCACCGATCCGCCTGCACCACAAACATTTAGAACATCAGTTTTCACCGAAAGCTTGACCTTAAATTAATATTAATTATATCAGTTTCCATAAAGGAACCAATGTCACACAAAAAAACACTTACAAGCTTACTAATTTGGTTAGATTGGACAAACTTGCTGGAATCGGACCTTGAAAAGAATTTCCTTGGAACCTTCTACACATCAGTATTTTTTAATTAGATTCTCAATATATTTAAGCATGGTAAAAAAAGTAAGCTCTGCATATCTAAATGGTATAGGAACCAGTCTGGACACGTGCAATGTGTTGCACTTCAGTTAGGAGTGAAGAGTGAGGACTGAAAAATATTCATGTCCTAATGCAAATGGTAAAAATACATGCAGAAAAAAAAACTGTTGCACAGTTCCATGGATTTTCCTATTAGGATAAATCAGAAGAAATAATTATGTGGAGATAAGTTATTGATAATTAATCCTACAGTTCTTGCAAATTTGTCAAGCTCCCCAAATAATCGGGTATTTTCCCCGTGAAATCATTATCTGACGCCGACCTGCAAGCAAAACAAAATCTCTTACTTTAAGCATATGAAAAACACAATGGACATAACAATTGCAGCACTGTTGTAGCATACAGAATTTTCAAATTCTTAAGCTACGAGAACGTTGAAGGGAATGGACCACTGAAGCCAGAACTACTAAAATACCTGAAATAGGAAGATTGTAGTAATTATTCTATTCAACTGTACATGAAGCTCGTTGCTCCGAATTTTAGCTTGTTCGGATTCTAAGTTTGGAAGATAAAAGTGGCATTTTACATTTGCTCGAGTCTGGCCAGGTTGCCCAGTTCTGCAGGTAGTTCACCAGTAAAATTGTTCAAGCTAGCGCCCCTGAAACCAAAGGAAATAGGTTGATCGAGATTTTATTTATGTACTGTCTGAAAAAGAACAGAATTTTGCCTCCATAAGCCATTAAGAGCGTTAACAATACTGCTTTAGGATTTGTCCAATTTTGTTTTTGGGGGAGCATACAAGCACTACGATTTACTATTTTGATTTCACTTGAAGTCTTGAACATAAGGAACATCATGTAGAACAGGGAAATTATACTTATATGCTTAACTTATAAGTTAATTATTTTGTATTTCCTGCACAACTAAATTACTTGAGACAGTCAGTAATATATAATCCAATATGGAGCAGCACTTCATGAGCAGACAGATTTTTGTTGAATTTAATTACTAAGTGAACAATAAGAAGAGATCTCTTACAATAAGAGGAGATTTGTTAGATTCCCAATCTCCTTTGGAAGCGGTCCAGATAGTGGATTGAGGGACACGGCCCTTGTGATTTTTTTTTAAAGAGTAGGCGGTCAGAGAAAACAATAACTGATGGATGATAAAAGAACATGAAACTAAACGAGTGCTTGAAATCTGACTCTTACAAGTACTGCATGGCAGCAAAGTTTCCAATGAAGGATGGCAGGGGACCGGTCAAGTAATTTTGCCGAAGATCCCTTCAATAACATCAGAACCGTCAAGTTAAACATAAACAGTTCTTATAAGTTATATCTGACTACTGTTCACCGATGATTCCTGCTAGTTATTAGAAGACAAAAGCTTACCACATGCGCAAGTAGAATAATTCAGATATTATTATTTTTCAATATAATGCTTAACATGGAGTTGGATTTATATAAAAAACAACTATTAATTAAGTATGCATAAAACGGATAAAGCAAGCATTTATTTTCTCTTTAGCCGTAATCTAAATAAATACACTGAAAGACTAGCATTAATCAGTGATATTTAACTCTTAGCATCTCACTTATTTCGACCATCGCTTACAGCAATACACCTCTCTCTCTCTCAATGAATAGCATCACTAACTGCAACTAATCAGGTTATGTATTTCTACAGCTTACCAGCTCTCAACAAAGGACTAAGATATTGCTTTACTGCTTTATCCTCAAAACAGAGATGACAAAGTTAGAGGCCATACAAGTTATTCAAATAAGTGAGATGCTGCAGCTCCTCAGGTATCTGGCCAACAACATTCAATGCATATACTTTCCTGCATGAACAGAATTAACATGTCAGGGAACTCCATGAGCCTTAAGGATCATGCTTTGCTGAACTAAACGAGTGACCTCTGGAGTTTTTAGAGACAAATCAACAGGAATTAAGCTAAGTATTTCATTTTCATGCGCGCATGCCTAATTCTTGGGGAATTGGGATGGCGTGCTCATGGCCCCTCTTTGAGGCGTCGCATCGAGCACCTGGTGTGCAGCTGAGACAAAGTTGGGCGTACGTACAGCCTGGTGATGTGGCAGACGGTGCTGGCATTGAAGGAGCAGTCGCACTTGATGGCCGGGTTGATATTGGGGTTGTTGTCCACGCTGGTGTCGTCGACGGCGGCGCCGCTGCAGGGATCGCCGCTGATGTTCCACTCCGGCGACGCGCCCAGGCCCCATCTCCCCAGGATCGTGTTGAGCGAAGTCACTGCTTATTATACCCATAATTTGCAACAAAACAGGTGTGAATAGCTTTCGTTAGACATAACATAAGTTGATTTACTACATACAAGAAATTTTCCCAAGAACAAGGAAGGAATGATGCATAGAATTATGATTGTCCAAACGAGAAAATAAAAGGAAATTAGGGATACAACTGAACAATTTGGCTAAGTTACATAGAACTTTGGGTACAACTGAACAATTTGTGTAATAGTTGTAATCAACGCATGCAACACGATACAACTGTGAAAAAATACTGAGAAAAATTGAAAATAAATATATCTTCCCCCGAAAGAAGAATGAAAATTACGAGCATATGGCTTAGCTAAGTGCTAAAACGAGATCAGAAATCCCAAACAAAAAAGTTTACAGCACTGCAACATTTGAAAATAATAACAACAATATTTTAACATTGCTCGTGCAACAATAGAATTAAATGTTGGCAACTAAAATAATAATCGCAGACTGTACTACAACAAAAAAAATAGTTTAGGATTGATTGTAATTCTAGATACTTGCCTTATCTCTAGGAGATGCTTCTTGCCCTCCAAGCATTGTACTCTATATAATCCGCCCTCGAGGCTCAGTAATACAACAATCCACGTTAAACCAATTCTATTCTTCTACATGGTATCAGAGTGGCGTTGTTCCTGAGCCGCCGCTTCCACAACTTCCACCGCGCCGCCCCTGGGAGATGCTTCGATCTCTATGATCTCTTCTGGGGGCTGCGCAACCCGTAGTTTAGAAGATTGGTTTGTGTCGCCCACCGCCCGTCGATCTCACGCGCCTCTACTCCGACATCGGTATCGACTCCACCGGCCATCTCCGACCGTGCGGCATAGTCAGGCTTGTGGCGCTCCAGGGGACGCCCTCACGCGTCGCTGCCCTGCCACTTTGTCCACGACGCTCCATGCCGGTTCGTCGTCGCCACCACCAATCGGGACGTCTCCACCACGACCGCCTCGCGCGACCACGGTCTGATCAGCCGATCGCGTGCGGTTCCTCCCGGCTCCCGTGATGTTCGTTCTACATCGTCGTTCCCGTGCATCAACGACCCTCCGGCCGATCGACGCCACCTTTCTTCGGCGTGTCATCGCCTCAGTCGTCGGCGCACATGGTCTTCGTCACGCTAATTGGGTTCTTCGCCGGCTTCTTCGAGCACCACCGCCGCATCACCTCCGGATTGTCTGGCCCCTGCACTCTTCCGCCTTCGTCCAGCACAACCTCGTCGCCAACGTCGTCGTTGTAACACCCAATTTTCGGTTTTGGCAAGTTCTTCATGTGTTCAAGAATCAAGGGAGTTCAACTTTCGAAATTTGCCCAAATTGCTCAAGATTCGGATTCCTCCCGAAAGCCTAACCCTAACCTTTCTCCCTAACCTAGCCTCCTCCCTACCCTCCTAGCCGGCCGCCATGCCTGCGTCGCCGCCTCGCGGCCGTGCCGACGCTCAGTAAAGCGCGCCTCTCCCGGTTCTCTCCATGTGCGCCGCCTCGCCGCGCCGCGTCAACGCCCGGCCGCCGCGCCTCGACCCGCCCCATCATTGCCCGCCTCGCTGCGCGCGCGCGCGCGCCCTCGGCTACCCCCCCGGATCCAAAGCTCCTCCGCTCGGCCTTTAAAACCCGGCGCTCCCGCTCCCTCTCCACCACCCCCCCTTCTCCCTCCCCAAGCAAGGACCCGAGCAAGAAAGAGATCAAGAAGAAGAGAGGAAGAAGCCGAAGCCGTACCTCTGTCGCCGTCGCCGCACGTCGTCCCCGAGCTTCTTCTTCCTCCCCGTGCGTCGCTACTCCTTTCGGCCGCCGTCGTTTGTCGCCGTCGCCGCCGCGCCCCCTCCCGAGCTCCTCCTTCTTCCCGTGCGCGCCGCCGCCGCCCCGTTCCTCCCTCTCCCTCTCTGCCCTAGCCCCCCCTCGCCTCTCTCTTTCTTTCGGCTGAGCGCCCGTGTGGGCCGCGCGCGCGTGTGCGTTGGGCCGCGGGTGCGCTCTCGCGCGAGAGTTGGGCCGAGCCGAATTGTTGGCCGTGGGCCACTTTCGGTTTTTCTTTTTTTGGTTGTTTTTCCTTTCTTTTTCTTTTTATTTTCAAAAGAGAGGCTTCAATTATTTATTTCTCCCCCATTTTAGCTCCAAAAATTGTGAAGTTTGTTTCTAAAAATTTCTAAAATCAAGTTCTTTCTTTTGGTTCTAGTTTGGTTTATTTTGGAGCTCATTTGAGGAGTTTTTGTTATTTAATTAATTTATTTGCTCGTTTATTTCTTTTCCGGTACGACCGATCGCGTAGAGTTTGGAGAAGCCGGAGACCCCCACTTCGATCAAGCTCAAGAGTATCAAGACCATCTAGCCAGTAGACCCAAAGTAGTCAATACTTTGATCATATTGAACCTACATTTTATGCAAATTATGTCCTTTTAAAGTATCAAATTGCATGCTTAATTTCGTTATGCAAATGTATGTTAAAAATCCTAAGGTAGTTAAATGCCAACTTGATGTTTAATTATTAATACACCATCCCTTGATAATTAAATTACCTTAAGCCTTTGTCACCCTAGTAATTATTTGGTAACTTTACTAGTTTAGGCTATACTTAAGCGCCATGCTAGTCTTGCTTAAGTATCGGGGTATCATCTACCTCATTCATCATCTTTTGAAATGAACATGATTTTGGGCAGTCATTGGGTGTAAATGACTGAGATGGTTATGATGTTGTATTTTTCCTACCTCTTAAAAACCCTAAAAAAATTGCTTATCACATCTGGGCGGATGGTATGATGGATGGTATGTTGGTGGGTGCTAATGCAGCCCAAGGAATGTTGGTTTGTGGATGGTATGTGGTATGAACCGCCCAGATGGTCCCTAAGGACTTAATCCTGTGATGACCTCCCAATGTAAAATAAATGCGACCACATGTCTATAATGGTGTCGACTGGCTAAATAATTTGTATCCGTTAGTATGAGTTGCACAGTGCAGATGACCCGCTACGCCATAAGCCTTTGTGGTTATGGGTTGGGGTGTACGACTTACTGGTCTATGTGAACGTAGTCGTGTGGCGCAAGAGGAGGTGCAGGAAAGGGGTTGACGGGTCACGTGAGCGTAACCCTTCTCGAGTGAAACCTTAGCGGGTGTAACAAATCTTTGGTGGATGCATTGTAAAGGCCTTGTGACGATCTCCCTTGGCTCACATGTCTACGAAACATGTGTATATGTCGATGATTGTCTCTTGTGGGTAAAGTGTACAACCTCTGCAGAGTGTAATGAATCGTTTGAATAGCCGTGCCCACGGTCAAGGGCGGACATGGGAACTTACAAGAGTTAGTTCTGTTTATAAACGTTGTGGGCGGATAAAATGTGATGGGTCATTTGTGACCACAGTTTTGGTTTTTCCCTGGGTGGATGTACCCCAGTGATGTTAAGTGGTGGATGTAACCGCTATCAAAAATAAGCATGAGGCGGAGGTAACCTCTACTGTTAAAAATATTGCACAAGTAATCTCTTTAACAAAAGCAAAATTGGTTAAAATGCTAAGTGATAGGACTTTCTAATATTGGTACTCAAAATATTGCTTTGTGCAAATAAATGAACCCGAGCCATCCTTGTTAAGCCTTGCATGTATAATATTGCATACTGTGTGTTGGCTCGCGAGCACGGTAGTTGTGCTCATCCTCGCTCTTTCCCCCCAACCCCCAGAACCCGCAGATCATGGAGACTACACCTACTACGAGGACCTGGATGCCGAACAGTAAGGAAATGAAGAGGAGTAGTTTAGTTCTTGTAGTCTAGGTCTCGCCTCAGTCTGGTTGGCTCCGTTGGTACTTGTGTACCTCCTATATTATCTAAGCCCTTGGCTAATATCGGTCGTACACCTAGTACCCCAGTCGCTTGCCTGTGGAGAGACTTGCTCTACCCCTTTTTGCTTCCGCTAACGTACTCGAGATTTTGTAATGAACTCATTTGGCCTGATCGGCCCTATTGTAAACTCGACCCGACGTGGTCTATTTGAACTCTAATGCTTGTGTTAATGCATGATTTGGTCTACGCGATGTATGAAATGATTCAGCAATGTGTACTGTGAGCGCTATCTCATCGATCGAGGAATAGCGACTTTATCACAGAGGATTCTGGATTACGAAATCCGGGTCCGACAGAGCTGGTATCAGAGCATACGACTGTAGGAGCCTTGGTTAGTTTGGTCGTTGCCGTAGGACTTGTGTCTTAATTTTAAAAACCCTAAAACATTTGCCCAAAATATAGCGTATCTACTGCTCTTACTTGTCATTCCTAGTTCTGTACTCATCCTATTTCACTTGGATTTATTCATTCTTCGACTTCCTCTTGTTTTCAAAATTTTAGATGGTCGCTCCGTCGCTCGTGGCTCGGACTTTTCTCTCACGGAGAAGACCTCGGAGGCTTCGTGGGGATTCTTCGCCAGCTGATGCAGTATCTGGGTTACTACCATCCGCCTATCTTCATGGGCCGGATGACTCAGGTTTTGGACCGAGAGACCTGGAGCATGGAGGTTTCCCTCTATGCTAGGGAGGGTGAGTTCAATACTCACACCTTCAAGGCTGAGCACCCCAGGAGCCGTGCTTTGGATGCTGTCCAGGATGTGGCACGACTTGCCGCGTCTCGCTTGTGCGATGCATGGAGACCTTCTCACGAGCTCGCCTATACGCTTCCATCCGACTCTCGGTGGGAGAGCTTTACCGGTGATCCGCCACGTCCGGCGGATGACCCGCACTGTCACATCGGCTCCACCACGCAGCCTTGTCGACCGCCCTCGCCAACGCCGTTGACGAGATCGGGCGCCGATTTCTCCTCACCAAGAGCTACGAGCACTCGACACCCTCCGCGACAACATGTTCGAGATGATGAAGCTCACCGCAAGGTAGAGCGAGAGAGACGCCGCTGCGTAGCCGCACGCGTCTCGAGCCGCTCTGCGGCCAATGCCCCGCTCCTGCCGCCACGTCGTCGTGCGGCAACCCGTGCCGCCGGCGTTTTCCACCGAGGACCCCGCACTGCGCCACGCGACGCAAGAAAGTGCGCCCACCGCCGACCGACCGCAACCTTGAGAGTCGGTAGTGGGCGCACTTCGCCGCCGCTGGATTCGACGAGTTCGACCGCGGGCGCCACCTCAGTCGTTCTCGCTCGCCGACCATCAGTCGTAGCCGTTCTCGTTCCCCGGGTAACTGTACCACCTGCGGTGGTAAGCACCCGATGGAGGAGTAGTCAGGATAGCTAGGTTAACTAGCAGTGCTTGCTAGGTAGTCTTTTGGTTGCAAGCACTTTCTTTATCCACCTTTTGTAGGCGTTGTGTTTTGTATCTCGTGTCATGGCTTTGCATGGCCTATATGCTGTGTCCTAGGAGTCATGTAACACTTACCCCCCCCTAATATTAATAAATTGCAGCCATTCGGGCTTTGTATCGCATTTGTGTTGTTCGTTCAATTTGATTTCTTTCTTCTGTGTGTGCCTTAGAGGGCCAGTGAACCCTCATATACCACCCCTCTCTAGTTCTAAGCCTTAGCATTTCTTCAGATGGCACCAAGGAGAGCTGCTGCCCCAGTCTGTGGTGCTTTCGCAGCAGGCCGTGGAAGAGGCCGTGGCTATGGTCGTGGTCGTGGACAAGACCTACCTCCCCCACCGCCAGAGCATCCAACAATGGCACAAGTTATGCAACAACAAGCCCAAATCCTTCAAGCCTTGCTCGCTAATCAACAAGCAGGAGCAGCCAGTCGCCACTCTAAGCTGGCAGATTTCCTCAGGACAAGACCTCTTACCTTTGCCTCAGCAGATGAACCCCTGGAAGCAGAAGATTGGCTCAGGGATACTGAGAAGAAGCTTCGCCAGCCCGATGCTCGAGGAAGACAAGGTGGACTTTGCCACTCACCGCTTGAAAGGAGCGGCGCGCTTGGTGGGAAAACTACCTCATTGCTCAAGGTGGTGAAAGCCCGAGCAGGAGAAGAAGAAGCGAAGCGGCGGCATCCGCCATCGAGATCAGCAGGATCCGCCATCGTTGAAGCAATTCTTTGAAGTACACCGACGAGACCGCACCGCATGGCAACCAATCTCCGGAACGAAGTTCAAGATCGCCAGACTAACTTTGTACCGCCGGTACAATGAGGCTAAAGAAGAATGAGTTTAGAACTCTCAAGCAAGGTCAAATGACAATCAATGAATATCTAACCAAGTTTAACTGACTTGCTCGCCACGCTCCCGGTGGCGTAGGCGATGCGTAAGAGAAGATAGACCGCTTTGTGGAAGGAATGCGTGGAGACATGAGAAGCCAGCTTATCCTCCATGATTTCCCTAGCTTCCACCACTTGATCAACAAAGCCCTCGTGCTGGAAAACGAGAAGAAGATTGCGGAAGTTAGCCGTAAGAGAAAGATGGCATTCCAGAAGCCGCAAGGTGGCTTTCCTCATAAGTCAACATTCCCTGGCAACTCATCTTTTAAGCCAGCTGTAGTTTCTCCACAAGGAACTCAAGCCCCAGCCCCGCGTACCAATGGGAATGGTTTCGCATCCTTCGCCCCACGGACGACCGCAACAAGCAACTCGCACTCATCTCCATTGTTTCCCTGTGGAGTGAGAGGACACTTTGCCAACCGATGCCCTCAACGCCGAACACTCCCGCGAAGTTCAACTCAGAGCCACACCTCAAGGTCAAACATCGGCTCCAGCAGAACCATCGGCCCGCAAGCACCTAGAACTACCTCGACACCAAACCGCGCCATGTGAACCATGTCACAGCCGAGGAGGTTCAGGAAGCTACAGGAGTTCTAATGGGTACGTTCTCTGTTAAATCAGTACCAGCACAAGTTTTGTTTGATTCTGGAGCTTCGCATTCTTTTATATCAAGAAATTTTGTTGAAAGGCTTAAGTTGCCAACCTTTAAGCTAAAGAAACCCGTGGTACTTAGTTCACCCGTGGGACCCTTGACTACTACCTTAGTAAGTCCCCGAGTAGAGATTGCTATGGAAAATTCGATTCCTAGCAAACCTCTTAGTGCTTGATCCCAAACTCGGATATCATCCTAGGGATGGATTGGTTGGTCGATACCAAGGAATGATAGATTGTGCCAACAGTAAAGGTGGTACTCACCAAAACCCGGCACCACAATAAAGGTTAATGTAGACCGCTCCTCAGGTTTGGGTCGTACAATCCATAACCTCGAGAAGGTGACTCTGGAAACAACCCCTGTAGTTCAAGATTACCCGGAAGTTTTCCCAGAAGAATTGCCTGGCATGCCACCCGACCGAGACATAGAATTCGTGATCAACCTAAAGCCAGGAACAGCCCCAATTGCCAAGAGGCCATATAGGATGGCAGTTGATGAGCTTGAAGAGCTTAAGGTACAGATGGAAGAATTACAGGAAAAAGGATTTATTAGACCTAGCTCATCCCCCTGGGGATCGCCAGTACTTTTTGTAAAGAAAAAGGATGGCACCGCCAGATTGTGTGTGGATTACAAAGCCCTCAATGAGGTGACCATCAAGAATAAGTATCCCTTGCCCCGCATTGATGATCTATTCGGCCAACTGTCAGGAGCAACAGTGTTCTCCAAGATAGACCTAAGGTCAGGATATCATCAGGTTAAGATCAGGGCTGAGGACATCCCTAAGACAGCTTTTACCAACCGGTATGGTCTATATGAGTTTACGGTTATGTCGTTTGGCTTGACCAATGCGCTAGCCTACTTCATGAACCTTATGAACAAAGTATTCATGGAATACCTGGATAAGTTTGTTGTCGTGTTCATAGACGACATCTTAATCTACTCCAAGACTAATGAGGAACATGCTGAACATCTGCATTTGGTCCTGGAGAAGCTTAAAGAACATCAGCTGTATGCCAAGTACAGCAAGTGTGAATTTTGGCTTCAAGAGATCGATTTCTGACATATTGTATCCATTGGAGGAGTCGCAGATTGACCCATCCAAAGTAGAAACCGTGTTGGGATGGAAACAACCAACCTCGATGACCGAAGTGCGTAGTTTTCTGAATGGTCGGATACTACTGACGCTTCATTGAAGGATTCTCCAAACTATCCGCACCAATTACCCACCGCCAAGAAGGAAAAGAAGTACGAATGGACAGAAGCTTGTGAAAAGAGTTTCCAAGAGTTGAAGAAGAAGTTAACTACTGCACCAGTGTTAGTCTTGCCAGACATACACAAGGACTTTGAAGTCTATTGTGATGCTTCGCGCCAAGGTCTTGGCTGCGTACTTATGCAAGGAGGAAACGTCGTAGCATATGCATCCAGACAACTCCGTCCACATGAAGACAACTATCCAACTCATGATTTGGAGTTAGCAGCCGTAGTGCATGCCCTAAGGATTTGGCGGCATTACTTGATTAGAAATCATTGCAATATCTATACAGATCACAAGAGTCTTAAGTACATTTTCACCCAAACAGACCTCAACCTCCGACAAAGGAGATGGTTAGAACTGATTAAGGATTACGACTTGGATGTTCATTACCATCCTGGGAAGGCTAATGTAGTGGCCGATGCATTAAGCCGTAAGTCCTACTGCAATAATGTTGTGGTTCAAGAGTATCAACCTGAGCTTTGCAAGGAATTAAAGGCACTTAACCTCGAGTTAGTAGAACAAGGCACCTTAGCAGCTATGGAAGTTCAACCAACCTTGGAAGAACAAGTCAAGACCGCTCAGAAAGGACACCCTGGAGTTGAGAAATTTAAACATCTCATGGTCAAAGGAAAGGCCTCAAAGATGGTTGAAGACCAACAAGGTATCCTATGGTACGGGAAACGTCTCTTTGTTCCCCACCAAAAGGAGCTCAAAGAATTGATTCTAAAAGAAGCCCATAGCTCAGCATACACCATACACCCGGGCAGCACCAAGATGTATCAAGATATGAAGATTCTATATTGGTGGCCGCGAATGAAAAGGGACATCGCCGAGTTCGTAGCTTGTTGCGATGTTTGCCAACGGATCAAGGCAGAACATCAGAGACCCGCAGGATTGCTGCAACCACTGCAAATCCCTCAGTGGAAGTGGGAAGAAATTGGAATGGATTTCATTACGGGTCTGCCAAGAACCAAGTCCGGATATGATTCCGTATGGGTCATAATCGACAGATTAACCAAAGTTGCCCATTTCATCCCTGTGAAGACCACCTACAAGGGAGATAAATTAGCCGAGTTATACATGGCTCGTATTGTATGTCTGCATGGAGTACCCAAGAGGATAGTCTCGGATCGAGGTTCTCAGTTTACCTCGCATTTCTGGGCTAGTCTCCATGATGCACTTGGAACTCACTTGAACTTTAGCACAGGATATCATCCTCGATCGATGGATGAGACGTAAAGGGTAAATCAGATTCTTGAAGACATGCTTCGGGCTTGTGCTTTAGAGTTTACCGTAGACTGGGAGAGATGTCTACCGTATGCAGAATTCGCCTACAACAACAGTTACCAATCCAGTTTGAAAATGTCTCCGTTTGAAGCACTTTATGGGAGAAAATGCAGAACTCCCTTGCATTGGTCAGAATCAGGAGAAGGTTATATCTTCGGACCAGATACTCTCAAGCAAGCAGAAGAGAAAGTCAGATTGATCAGAGATCGTCTACAAGCTGCTCAGTCCAGACAGAAAAGTTATGCCGACAACCGTCGTAGAGAGTTAACTTTCGAAGTTGGAGATCATGTATATCTCAAAGTGTCACCCCTTCGAGGAATGCGAAGATTTAAAGTGAAAGGCAAGCTTGCGCCAAGATACATAGGCCCGTTCCCAATCACCGCCAAGCGTGGAGAGGTAGCATATCAGCTGGAATTACCAGAAAATTTGTCAGATGTCCATAATGTGTTCCACGTTTCTCAGCTCAAGAAATGCCTCAGAGTACCAGAAGAGCAAGCTCCAATTGAAACCATCGCACTCGTAAAGACTTGTCGTATCCAGAACATCCGATCAAGATTCTCGATGTCGTGGAAAAGCAGACAAGACGTCAGATCATCCGCTTATGCAAAGTGCAATGGAGCAACCACTCGGAGAGAGAAGCCACGTGGGAGCGTGAAGATCAGCTGAAGTTGGATTACCCCTACCTGTTCTCTGAGGAGCTCGAATCTCGGGGTCGAGATTCTTTTTAAGGTGGGTAGGTTTTGTAACACCCAATTTTCGGTTTTGGCAAGTTCTTCATGTGTTCAAGAATCAAGGGAGTTCAACTTTCGAAATTTGCCCAAATTGCTCAAGATTCGGATTCCTCCCGAAAGCCTAACCCTAACCTTTCTCCCTAACCCTAGCCCTCCTCCCTACCCCTCCCTAGCCCGGCTTCGCCATGCCCTGCGTCGCCGCCCTCGCCGGCCGTGCCGACGCCCGTAAAGCCGCGCCCTCTCCCCGGTTCTCTCCATGTGCGCCGCCTCGGCCGCGCCGCCCGCGTCAACGCCCGGCCGCCGCCGACCCGCCCCATCCTCATTGCTCGCTCGATCGCCGCGCAGCCGCGCGCGCCTCGGCTACCCCGGATCAAAGCTCCTCCGCTCGGCCTTTAAAACCCGGCGCTCCGCTCCTCTCCACCACCCCCCCTTCTCCCTCCCCAAGCAAGGACCCGAGCAAGAAAGATATCAAGAAGAAGAGAGGAAGAAGTCGAAGCCGTACCTCTGCCGCCGTCGCCGCACGTCGTCCCCGAGCTTCTTCTTCCTCCCCGTGCGTCGCTACTCCTTTCGGCCGCCGTCGTTTGTCGCCGTCGCGCGCGCGCCTCCCGAGCTCCTCCTTCTTCCGTCGCGCGCGCCGCCGCCCGTTCCTCCTCTCCTCTCTGCGCCTAGCCCCTCGCTCTCTCTTTCTTTGGTGGCGCTGTGTAGGCCACGCTGTGGCGTGTCTGCTGGGCATGGTGCGCTCTCGCGCGAGAGTTGGGCCGAGCCGAATTGTTGGCCGTGGGCCACTTTCGGTTTTTCTTTTTTTGGTTGTTTTTCCTTTCTTTTTCTTTTTATTTTCAAAAGAGAGGCTTCAATTATTTATTTCTCCCCCATTTTAGTTCCAAAAATTGTGAAGTTTGTTTCTAAAAATTTCTAAAATCAAGTTCTTTCTTTTGGTTCTAGTT
Source organism: Ampelocalamus luodianensis (assembly GCA_036346255.1). Lineage (NCBI taxonomy): Eukaryota > Viridiplantae > Streptophyta > Magnoliopsida > Poales > Poaceae > Ampelocalamus > Ampelocalamus luodianensis. The sequence continues at coordinate 43,724,076 of CM070631.1, forward strand.
TGGTTTATTTTGGAGCTCATTTGAGGAGTTTTTGTTATTTAATTAATTTATTTGCTCGTTTATTTCTTTTCCGGTACGACCGATCGCGTAGAGTTTGGAGAAGCCGGAGACCCCCACTTCGATCAAGCTCAAGAGTATCAAGATCATCTAGCCGTAGACCCAGGCGAGTCAATACTTTGATCATATTGAACCTACATTTTATGCAAATTATGCCCTTTTAAAGTATCAAATTGCATGCTTAATTTCGTTATGCAAATGTATGTTAAAAATCCTAAGGTAGTTAAATGCCAACTTGATGTTTAATTATTAATACACCATCCCTTGATAATTAAATTACCTTAAGTCTTTGTCACCCTAGTAATTATTTGGTAACTTTACTAGTTTAGGCTATACTTAAGCGCCATGCTAGTCTTGCTTAAGTATCGGGGTATCATCTACCCCATTCATCATCTTTTGAAATGAACATGATTTTGGGCAGTCATTGGGTGTAAATGACTGAGATGGTTATGATGTTGTATTTTTCCTACCTCTTAAAAACCCTAAAAAAATTGCTTATCACATCTGGACGGATGGTATGATGGATGGTATGTTGGTGGGTGCTAATGCAGCCCAAGGAATGTTGGTTTGTGGATGGTATGTGGTATGAACCGCCCAGATGGTCCCTAAGGACTTAATCATGTGATGACCTCCCAATGTAAAACAAGACGACCACATGTCTATAATGGTGTCGACTGGCTAAATAATTTGTATCCGTTAGTATGAGTTGCACGAGCGAGATGACCCGCCACGCCATAAGCCTTTGTGGTTATGGGTTGGGGTGTCGACTTACGGGTCTATGTGAGCGTAAGTCGTGTGGCGCAAGAGGGTGCAGGAAAGGGTTGACGGTTCACGTGAGCGTAACCCTTCTCAGTGAAACCTTAGCGGGTGTAACAAATACTGGTGGATGCATTGTAAAGGCCTTGTGACGATCTCCCCTTGGCTCACATGTCTACGGAAACATGTGTATATGTCAGGATGATTGTCTCTTGTGGGTAAAGTGTACAACCTCTGCAGAGTGTAATGAACTGTTCGAATAGCCGTGCCCACGGTCAAGGGCGGACATGGGAACTTACAAGAGTTAGTTCTGTTTATAAAACGTTGTGGGCGGGATAAAATGTGATGGGTCGCTGTGACCCTGGTTTTGGTTTTTCCCTGGGTGGATGTACCCCAGTGATGTTAAGTGGTGGATGTAACCGCTATCAAAAATAAGCATGAGGCGGAGGTAACCTCTACTGTTACAAATATTGCACAAGTAATCTCTTTAACAAAAGCAAAATTGGTTAAAATGCTAAGTGATAGGACTTTCTAATATTGGTACTCAAAATATTGCTTTGTGCAAATAAATGAACCCGAGCCATCCTTGTTAAGCCTTACATGTATAATATTGCATACTGTGTGTTGGCTCGCGAGCACGGTAGTTGTGCTCATCCTCGCTCTTTCCCCAACCCCGTAACCCGCAGATCATGGAGACTACACCTACTACGAGGACCGGATGCCAAGAGCAAGGAAATGAAGAGGAGTAGTTTAGTTCTTGTAGTCTAGGTCTCGCTCATCTGGTTGGCTCGTTGGTACTTGTGTACCTCCTATATTATCCAAGCCCTTGGCTAATATCGGTCGACACCTAGTACCCCGCCGCTTACTGTGGAGAGACTTGCTCTACCCCTTTTTGCTTCCGCTAACGTACTCGAGATTTTGTAATGAACTCATTTGGCCTGATCGGCCCTATTGTAAACTCGACCCGACGTGGTCAATTTGAACTCTAATGCTTGTGTTAATGCATGATTTGGTCTACGCGATGTATGAAATGATTCAGCAATGTGTACTGTGAGCGCTATCTACTGATCCAGGGAATAACGCAGCTTTATCACAGAGGATTCTGGATTACGAAATCCGGGTCCGACAGTCGTCTCTTCCCCAACTACGTTCGTCTACTCCGGCAACCGCGGGCTACATCGGCATCTTCTACCCCACGCCGCACTGCACGCCACAACCGTCTCGGAGGCTTTCTCTGCTGGTCCCTCAGACACTGGCACATGGTTGGGCCCTCTCTCTAGCACGTCCGGTATTGGCAACACCGGTGCGTGCCTTCATCCCCGACACGTTCCCGGGCCTGGCAAACCCGGTGCACGCCTCGTCAGTGGCGGCTTCGATAGCGTCTTCGGCATCGACCTTCTACCTCAATGATTGCCTCGACTGCATCACCGTCTTCTTCCCTAGGGCCTCCTTGTGCCCCGTCACCATGGCGCCTCCTTGCGCCTGCGGCTCATGTGCGGCTACTTCATCATCGGCAACCACGACTACGGCTATGTCGACCACGACTATCTCATGCACGACATCTTTGACCACGGCTACTCGCCTCGCTCTCGGCTACCTCGACATCGGCACAAAGGACTACCATCTGCATGAGCAACTCGTCGGTTTTTCCAGTCATAGCGTTCGCGACGCTGCAGCTGTGTACGACGCTCCCACTGCGATGCGGGGGGATGTCAGCCCGTCGTTTTTTTACCTTCGGCTTCTTCTCCAGTCTGACCATCCGCGACGCTCTTGCTGTCTGCGATGCTACCGCTACGATTGCGGGGGATGTAAGAATATATTAGGATATCTCCAGATATGGTACTTTAGGATTGATTGTAATCCTAGATACCTGTCTTATCTCTAGGAGAGACTTCTTGCCCTTCAAACATTGTACTCTACATAATCCGCCCTCAAGACTCAGTAATACAACAATCCACATTAAACCAATTCTATTCTTCTACACTAGCGAACATAGTCCAAAGTTTTCACTGCAAACCATAACCAACAGCACTTTGCATTCACCTTCCCTCGTCAATAGCTCCGGTGATCGCCGGCGACGGGGTGAGAGGCGCGGTCTCCCTCTGCCCGCTGAACTCGCCGGTGGTAGACCCGGAGTAGCTGCTGGTGACGTAGCTGCTGTTCCCGCCCCTGAGCTGCCACTCAGTGATGTAGCTTGGCTTCGTCAGCACGTCGGTCACCTCCACTTCTCCGGTGAGCATCGCCACGACCCTCGACATCGGTGGCCGCTGGTGCGGGGAGCCCTGCGTGCAGAGGAGCGCGATGAGGATGACTCTGGTGGCCTCCTCGCCGTCGAATTCCTCGAGCCTTGGGTCCACTATTCCGAGTGCTTGCTCCCTTTCATACAACCGCCAGGCCTGTCAATTAACATAGGAACACCATGCTTCAGTTAGTGATCAGTGGCCAGACAAGGATGAGCTGATGACTTTTCTTGCATGTAAACATCCTTGATCATCTTACCCACTCAAAGAGGTAGATCTTGTCTTCCTCGAGGGAGTTGTCAGTGTTTGATCGACCAGCGACGGTCTCCAGCGCGACCACCCCAAATGCAAAAACGTCGGCCTTTTCAGTCAGATGGCCTCTCATTGCATACTCAGGCGCCAGATAGCCACTTGACAAAGGTCAGGCAGGTGCAATCAGATTGGGATTCAGAGGTGCACTCGTATATGACACGGGCAATGATGAAATGTACTTACAATGTGCCAGCAACTTTTGTGCTGACATGAGTCTTGTTGTCGTCGTAGAGCTTGGCGAGCCCGAAATCGGAGATCTTGGGGGTGAGACTGTCGTCGAGTAGGACATTGCTAGCTTTGATGTCCCTGTGCACGATGCGCACGCTGGACTCCTCGTGAAGATAAGTTAGGCCCCTTGCAATGCCTAAAATGATATTGAAACGTGTGGACCAGTCTAGGTTCAAGCTACTGTCCCCTGCACATTCAGAAATAAGGCCTTGAGATGGTGGCAAAACGCAGAGAAGAAAGATTCTTAAGAGCTCATGATGCAAACGAATTCTTTTAGGGGAACAAAACAAAGGCAATTAACAGGTTCTGGTGATGATAAGTGAGCGCACCGAAGAGTGCTCGATCGAGACTTCCATTCTCGAGGTACTCATAGACCAGCAGGGGTGTGTTACTATCAATGCAGCAGCCATACAATTTCACAAGATTCCGGTGTTGCACTGCTGAAATTGTTGCCACTTCTGTAACGAACTGGCTTTTCCCCTGATGGGATGATTGAGAAAGTTGTTTCACAGCTATCACTCTTCCATCAGGTTGCATACCCTGCCAAAATGAGAACCTTATGTTACATATATACTTTGAGCATAGTCATAGACCAACTAGGTTCGCCAGAAAGTTACACGTAGTGCCAATCAGATAAATGTTCAGTTACAATTTCACAGTAGTGAATTGGGGGAAACAGCCAACCTTATAGACTGGCCCATATCCGCCTTCTCCAAGAATGTTTTGAGAACTGAAATTGTCTGTAGCTAACTTCAGTTCAGCATTACTGAAGACATTAGGCCTTCCAACCAGGTTGTACAGTTCTGCATTTTTTTTCAGGACACGTGAGAAAGAATTAGAATAAATCATTTGAGTGATGTGTGAATTACTAGCGAATAAATCCAATACCTTCTTTCTGTTGTTGCACTATTCTTCTCTTCTTTATCAACAGAAAGATGCCAACTAAGGCTGCTAATCCTAAAACTGAAGCACCAATCACTATTCCAGCAATTGCACCTGCTTTACTTTTCTTTTTTGGAACACCATTTCTCACGGTTGGAGTAAAATCTAAAAAATAGGTTTTTACTTATTAGATGCCAATATAATCCTTTCTTGAAGTTAATTTATCCAATGGTTGGGCTTACTTGGGGTGACGCTTAATGCTGAGATCATCGGTCCGTAGTAACCTTGAGTAGGAATGCAACAAGTGCCCTTGCCAGCCCAGAACAGATGGATCTCAAGGAAGTTTTTGGACACAGTTGCAGTGTATCTCTTATTAACTGCAATAAAAGATTTTCCACCAGCCGTCTTCCTTACATCAAAGTTCTTTTCTTTCAGATGACCCTATACAAATGTCAAGTTAGATAAAATAATGCTGTTATATAAAGAACAAAACAATTCAGTAAACAAATAACTATACAATGCACTCAATATGTACCTGGACATATATGTCAAAAACTCTCCTTCCTATGCTTTGCCAAGTCTGCGTATCTGGGTAGGCAAACTCTGCAAATTGAAGCATAACAGTGTAATTTCCATTCTCAAGTCCAAGGCCATAGTATCTCAGCGATGATGGTGACATCCTCGCAGTCTGGAACAGTTCTGAATCCAGTGCATTCTTAAACTGCTGGGAGCTATATATTGTGTAACTTCCATTTGGGGCCTCGTTGAATTTTCCTACATTGCTCACACCCCATCTTGTTTGACTGGTAACATAATATGATGCAGCCCCAAGGTTAGGATCAACTTCGTATATAGTATTATCTGAGCCCCTCGTAGATCTATTACTGCCACAGTCTACCGCAAAGGAATAATCTGCAGTTAAGATGTACAAAATTGTAACCTTTATTGAAATTTCTGAGATGTTGTCAACTGCTAGAGTTGGTGAAGAGTGAAAGATATACATTCTGGAGAACCACGGAAACAAGGGGTGTCTCGCTGGAGACAGTTTAGTCCTGAAGGTAAAATGCTGGGTACATAATTGAATTAAAAATGAGAAGCTATGAGAAAATCTTTATTAAAAATCAACTCTTGGAAGGTAAAATTAATGTGATAAGTACCTGTTGTCAGTAAGTACGAAGTTGTTTGCAACCAAGTTCCTTGTACCCAAAAAAGAAGAAGAAAATGTTTAGCTTGTCAGGCAACAGATTGATACAATCTTGACTATGTCTAATTTTTCCTCTGCACAACAAATTTCAGAAATTTTAACTTACAATTGCAAATTGTTCTGGGTAACCCAAGAAGGAAAGCTTCCAGAGAGCTGGTTGTATGAAAAATCTCTGCAAACAAAACAAAAATTACTACAAGCGAAATGAATACATCGTTTTAATACTAACAAATAATTTGCACTGTACAAATTGCCAGACATACAAATTGTTTAGTGAAGAGCTTTTTACATCTGGCAAGCTTCCTGAAAGGCTATTATTCCCAAGAAACCTGAGTTTGGTACAGTTCAAGATGACGAAACGTATGAATATCAGCTTAGGAAGTCCTTGTATGATGAATATAATCTCCAGAAAGAATTCCTTACAAGAAGCCAAGCCTGTCCAGATTCAGGAGGGATTGAGGAACTTGGCCTGTGATATTGTTAAAACTCAAGTCCCTGAGCCAATAAGACATATAGCAACATTACTCGAACAGATGTTCGCATTAAAAAAAAACAACCGATAACAACAGAAACTGATAGTATGATAACAAAATACTTACAGTAAGGTTATCCCTGCAAGCTTAGAGAAATTTACTGATGCTAGATTATCAGATATCCTGCAGTTCCTCAATATTCTGTAAGAAGGATATTCAACCTTAGTATCTTACTACTTTGTCATGACTGAAAGACATAAAATGGTAAGCTCTATAGTGAAAAGCATGTCACACACAAGACATCCAAAGAAGTCAGGTTACTGATAAAGGCCAACGAAGAGCTCCCATTTACAATATCACCAATCCGTCTGCACCATGAGCATTTAGAGAATCAGTTTGCATGACAAGCCTGACCTTCTCAACCATCAAGGAACTAGTGTGACAAAAGAACAAAGCACTTACAAGGTTGTCAATTTGGTTAGATTAGACAGACTTGCTGGGATCGGACCTTGGAAAGAATTTCCTTGGAACCTCCTACAAGTTCATATTTTTAATTAGTACTAAGAATGGAGAAGGCAAGTCCATTTAAACATGTGAAAAAGTAAGCTCTACATATGTAGATGATATATGAATAAGTCTGATGACATGCAATGAAATGTGTCACACTTCTGTTAGGAGTGAGGACCAAAAAAATGCCCTTGTCTTAATGCAAATTACAAGAACATATGCAGAAAAGTTATATGGTATAATTTCCATACATTTTCCGGTTAGGAAAAATTAGAATAAAATAATTACATGAAGCGATTTAAAATTAATCTTACAGGGTTTCCAAATTTGTCAAGCTCCCAAAATAATCAGGTATTTCCCCAGTAAAATCGTTATCTGACGCCCACCTGCAAGCGCAACAAAATCTATCACATTGAACCTATGAAACTACATTGTACGTAAGAACTGTGGTGGCTCTGTTTCGAGCATACAAGATCTTCAAGCTCTTAAGCTTTGAGAACGTCGAAGGGAACGGACCGCTGAAGCCAGAACTATCAATGTACCTGTAATTGAAACATTGAAGTAACTATCATGTTCAACAATAAAGATCTCGTTATCGTTAAACAAAAATAGAGATCTCGTTGGTACAAATTTGAGTAATTTTAGAAGTAACGTTTGGAAGTTAGAAAGGGGTCATTTTACAATTGCTCGAGTTTGGCCAAGTTGCCCAGTTCTGCAGGAAGTTCACCGGTAAAATTGTTCAAGCTAATGCCCCTGAGACAAAAGGAAATAATTCAGGAATGATATAATTTATTTGTATGCAATGCTATTAGCAGAAAAGGGGCATAGTTTGCCCTGATGAGACATCTGATCCACAATATCCACGATTTGGAATTCACTTGAGCAGATGAAACACCATTTGAAAAGGGAAATTACACTGACACACTTAATCTATAAGTTATGTATTTTTTTAGAACTTATGCATTTATTTTTTTCCCATATTACTAAATTACTTCAGGCAGTCACTAACCTATAGTCATGTTCAGTGAGATTTACGTTGAAATTAGGTGGTGAAGTAAACAATATGAAGAGATCTCTTACAACGAGATGAGATTTGTGAGATTCCCAAGTTCCTTTGGAAGTAGTCCAGATAGCGGATTGATTGCCAATGACCTGGTAATTATTTAAATAAATATGGTTAAGACAAAACACCAACCAATGGATGGTACACGAATCTAGAACTTGAAAGTTAACAACTCTTACAAGTACTGCATGCCAGTAAAGTTTCCAATGAATGATGGCACAGGACCCGTCAAGTAATTTTGCATCAGGTTCCTGAAACAACATCAGAAACATCAAGCCAATTAGCCAAACACATAAAGTTTGTATACCTGACCACTGTTTACTGATTCTTGCCTGGTAATCGACAATCGAGCATTCGAAACATGGGGTTGAATTTATATTTACAGCAAAATATTGATCTATAGCTTAACAGCTCTTGACATTGATTTAGATAATGGCTTCATGTTCAAGACAGAGATTGATGGATAAGTCTCTGTGTTGGTTTTTGCTACCCTTCAAGGACAGCATCCTTGACTGACTGTTAGCATCTCTTTAGGACAGCATCTTAGGACAATCATCTCTTTAGGACAGCATCTTAGGACAAGCATCTTAGGACAGCATCTTGACTAGCATCTAGGACAACATCTTAGGACAAGCATCTCTTTAGGACAGCATCTTAGGACAAGCATCTTAGGACAGCATCTTGGACTAGCATCTTAGCATATGCTTGGCTGGTTGACAGCCTATAAATTTGTATCCCCAACCCCTCAGGTTGGCATGGCATTGTGTGGGAAATAAACCTAGAAAATTTGCCCCATCTCCAAGTGTCATCCTCTCGATGAGAGTAAGGATCTTGCTATCACCAAGAGCAAGAATCCAGCGACTAACAAGTGGTATCGAGCTGTACTATCCTCGTAACTCGAGCATCTCCGCTCAATTCCTTCTCCAACCTCGCTTCCAGCCCCGCAGCAGCCCCAACCAGCAGCAGCAGCAGCTCCGGTTGCCTCTGCTCACCCCCCCTGTTCAGACGAGCAGCAGCTCATTAGAGGCAGCTCTCTCTCCACGCAGTTAGATTCCCTGCCGCGCGCCATGTCCGCAGGCGATCTCGGCCTTCGTCGCCTCGAAACGCGGCGGCGGCAAGATGCCGAACTCGGCGGGCGAGGAACGCGAGCGAAGCGGCGGCACATGCGCCGCGGGCGCGAAAGGGCGTCAAGGCTAGCGCGAGCGGGGCAGCAGCGAGCGAGGCGAAGCGCGGCGGCGCAGATGCGCGTCGCGGCGGCAGCGAATGAGGTCGAGGTTCGCGCGGCAAAGAATAAAACTCCATCTTCGCTGATGACAAGCGCCGACGCGACCTTGAGCTGCTGAGAGAGGGAGGCGCTGCGAAGCGGCAGCGCGATGGGCGCCGCAAGACGCCACGAGCGCGGCAGCCCGATAGCGCGACGCGCGGCGCGGCGCTCTCGAGGAGGCACGACGGCGACGGCAGCAGACGGGTCGGCGGAGAGCGCGGCCTTCACAGCGACGGCTCTCTCTCGGTTCGGCATCGTGGTCACCACGAGTACCAGCCGCCGTCGTGGACGCCGCCCCGGCGGCGGGTGGCCTACCCTCACCAAGACCAACTACGCCGAGTGGGATGCGGTGATGAGGGTAAAGCTCAGTGCGAGATATGTGGATGCGGTCCGCGCGCGACGCCGACTACAACCAGATCGACGGCGCTGGATGCTCTCATCGCCGCAGCCCCGCCGAGATGCGATTTCGCTACAACAAGCGGATCGCCAAAGAGGCTTGGGACGCCATCGCCGCAAAGACGCATCGGCGGCGATCGCGCCCGCAAGTCTACATTGCGCACACTACGCAAGAGTGGGAGAAACCGCCTTCAAGCGGTGAGGACGTTGATGACTTTGCTCTCGTCTCAACACTTTGTTGCGGTTGGTGCAGTTCGGCGACGACACCTACGGCGAGGAGAGAGCTGTGGAGAAGCTCTTCCGCTGCGTCCCCGAGAAGTACAAGCGGATGGCTCGCCGATCGAGTCTCTGCTGGACCTCTCCACGATGACGATCGAGGAGGCGCGGTCGCCTCAAGGTCGCTGGATGGCGATGAGCCACAGCGTCTCTCGGGACCCGTCACCATTGGCGGGAAGCTCCTCCTCACTCGGGAGCAGTGGGCTGCCGGCCAAGGTGACAGGAAGAAGGGGGAGTCTTCTTCCATGACAGGCGGCCGCAAGCGTGGCAAGCGCGGCAAGCCGCGCAAAGACGCCCAGGCAGGGGCGCGAGGACGTGCCGAGGGTGATGACCGTGGAGGCGCCCAGGGCGGCGCCGCTGGCAAGCAAAAGCCGGCACGAGACGACTCTTGCCACAACTGCGGCAAGCCTGGTCATTGGGCCAAGGATTGTCGACAGCCACGACGCGGCCAGGCCCACGTCGCGCAGGCGGAGGAGGAGGAGCAGCCGGCTTTGTTCATTGCTCATGCGAGCATCGAACTACCTCGGCGCACCGCGCGCGCGGCTCTCCTCCACCTTGAAGAGCCAAAGCACACGCCTCCTCGGCGGCGCCCGCAACGACAAGACCGACGGTGGTGCTCGACACCGCGCCACCCACCACATGACCGGCGGCGGAGTTCTTCTCCGAGCTCGACTCAGCGCTCGAGGCACCGCTGTTCGGCGACGCCCGCCGTGGAGATCAAGGGCGCCGGATCTGTCGCCTTCATCGCCAAGATCGGCGAGCACCGGCCGCCACCGGTGTCTACTACATCCCGCGCTGAGGAACTCCATCATCGCCTTGGGACGGTGGATGAGAACGGATCGCGCGTGGAGATCGAGCACGGGCGGCGCGCATCTCGGATCATCGCCGGCTCCTCGTCAAGGTCAACAGAGCAACCGCCCACGCCCTTCACGCGCAGTGGCGCAACCTCTTTGTCTTGCAGCCCGCGACGACGACGCTGAGGTGGCACGAGCGCTGGGCACCTCAACTTTGAGGCCCCGAGACAGCTCGGCAGCAAGGAGATGGTGCGGGGCATGCCGCACGCCGACCACGTGGAGCGATTCGCGACACTGCGCCTCACCAAGCCGCGGCGCCTTCTTCCTCGCCAGCGAAGCTCGCCAAGGAGAAGCCGAGCTCGACACGGTGACCTCTGTGGCCCGTGACACCGCTACACCGAGGCGCGCGCCATTTCTCCTCCTCGCCGACGACGTGTCCCGCTACATGTGGGCTGTCCCGCCGACGTCAAGGTAGCCGCAGCGGACGCCATCAAGCGCCTTCTGCTGCCGCGAGGCGAGGCGCCGCAAGCTTCGGGTCCTACGCACGGACAACGGCGGTGAGTTCACGGCGGCCGAGTTCGCAGCGTACTGCGCCAACGAGGGGATCCATCGTCACTTCTCCGCGCCGTACACCCCGCAACAGAACGGCGTCGTCGAGCGCCGCAACCAGACGGTGGTGGCCACCGCCCGCGCCCTCCTCAAGCAGAGAGGGATGCCGGCATTCTACTGGGGTGAGGCGGTGATGACTGCCGTTCACTTGCTTAACCGCTCCCCCACCAAGGCCCTCGACGGCAAGACGCCATACGAGGCCTGGCACGGGCGCAAGCCCGCGGTGAGCCACCTCCGTGTCTTCGACTGCCTGGCCTTCGTCAAGGAGCTCAACCACGTCGGCAAGCTCGACGATCGGAGCACGCCAGGAGTCTTCATCGGCTACGCGGAGGGCGCCAAGGCCTACCGCGTCCTCGACCCTACGACACGGCGCGTGCGCATCACGCGTGACGTCGTGTTCGACGAAGGGCGGGGCTGGACGTGGGGCGAGATGGTGGATGACGGCTCGACTCCGACGACCAGCGATTTCGTCGTCGACTACGTCCACTTCGAGGAGGCGGGGGGAGCCAACAGCTCGTCTTCACCGAGCTCGCCTACCCCACCACCTCGTTCGCCACCACCTCCGGCGAGTCCTTCACCACCGCCACCACCAGCTCCGGCAAGCCCACGAGCTCGACGAGTCCACCGCCAAGACCGCCGCCACGCCGCTTCTACACCGCGCTACTCCTTCAGGCTCGGCACCGGCAGCTTCGGCCCACGACGAGCAGCGCACGGTGGAGTTCGCCACTCCGCTGTCCAACGACGAGGATCGCATCGACGCCTACCACGACGGCGAGCCTCTGCGCTACCATACCGTGGACGACCTCCTCGGCGAGCACCGTCCTCGAATCTGCGCAGCGCGCAGCGACCAGAGTTGCACTCGCATCGTGACGACGGCGAGTCTCGTTCCTTCACCGAGGCGGAGAGAGACGCGGCATGGCGTGCCGCGATGCAGGAGGAGATGGACGCTGTCGAGCGAAACAAGACGTGGGAGCTGGCCGATCTTCTAGCCGGCCACCACGCCATCTCTCTCAAGTGAGTCTTCAAGCTCAAGAAAGACGAGGCTGGAGAGGTGATCAAGCACAAGGCGCGTCTCGTGGCACGTGGCTTCGTCCAGCAGGAGGGAGTCGACTTCGACGATGCCTTCGCGCCTGTTGCACGGATGGAGTCCGTGCGTCTCCTCCTCGCCCTCGCAGCCCAGGAGGGCTGGTGCATCCATCACATGGACGTCAAGTCTGCTTTCCTCAACGGCGACTTGAAGGAGGAGGTCTACGTCCGCCAGCCGCCGGGATTCATCATCCCCGGCAAGGAGAGAAAGGTCCTCCGCCTGCGCAAGGCCCTCTACGGCTTGCGGCAGGCACCGCGAGCTTGGAACGCCAAGCTGGACTCCACCCTCAAGCAAATGGGATTCTAGCAGAGCGCCACGAGGTCGCGGTCACCGGCGGGGCAGGGAGGCAATGCCCTGGCGATAGGCGCTCACGCCGACGACCTTGTGATCACCGGTACCAAGGAGGAGGAGATCGAGGCATTCAAGGCGAGATGAAGGGCACCTTCCGGATGAGCGACCTCGGCCCTCTCCTTCTACCTCGGATCGAGGTCCACCAGACAGCTCCGCATCTCTCTTCGCAGATCGCCACGCCTAAGCGCATCGTGGAGTGGCGGCCTCACCGATCGCAACCCACCCACACTCCTATGGAGGAGAGGCCAAGCCGAGTCGTGAGAGTACGGCGGAGGAGGTGGACGCAACGCAAAGATCGGCGCATTGTGGGCAGCCTTCGCTACCTTGTCCACACGCCGATCGACTTGGCGTCGCCGTCGGCTCACGCCACCGGTTCATGCAGCGACCGACGACGGAACACCGCAGCCGTGAAAGGATCCTCCGCCACGTCGCGGGCACCTCGACCACGGCTTGCACTACCCAAGGTGCCGCCGCGGCGCACTTCATCGGCATGCGACAACGACCACGCCGGTGACATCGACACGAGCAAGAGCACGGCGGACGTCAGATTTCTCGGCAAATGTCCGATCGGTGGCGATCGGTCAAGAAGCGGTAGTGGCTTTGTCTAGCCGCGGCGTAGTACATTGCAGCCACTACCGCTTCTACTCAGCTCGTGGTCGGCACGGCCGCTGGCGATCTCCTTGGCGAGACGCGAGGCGTGGAACTCGTGGTGGACAACAAGTCCGCTTGGCCTTGGCGAAGAACCCGTCTTCCATGAGCGCAGCAAGCACATCCGGTGAGGTATCACTTCATCGAAGTCGCCGATGAAGGGAGTGTCCGCCAACTACATCAACACCCAAGACCAGCCGCCGACTTCCCGACCAAGTCTCTTGGGCGGATCAAGTTCCAGGAGCTTTGCGCCAGGATCGGGATGGCTCAGATTCCTCACAAGGAGACACACAAGACTTAGGGGGAGAGTGATGGATAAGTCTCTGTGTTGGTTTTTGCCGCCCTTCAAGGACAGCATCCTTGACTGGTTGTTAGCATCTTTTTAGGACAGCATCTTAGGACAAGCATCTCTTTAGGACAGCATCTTAGGACAAGCATCTTAGGACAGTATCTTGACTAGCATCTAGGACAGCATCTTAGGATAAGCATCTCTTTAGGACAACATCTTAGGACAAGCATCTTAGGACAGCATCTTGGACTAGCATCTTAGCATATGCTTGGCTGGTTGACAGCCTATAAATTTGTATTCCCAACCCCTCAGGTTGGCATGACATTGTGTGAGAAATAAACCTAGAAAATTTGCCCCATCTCCAAGTGTCATCCTCTCGATGAGGGTAAGGATTTTGCTATCACCAAAAGCAAGAATCCAGCAACTAACAGAGATGATAAGAGTTAGATGACATACAGGTTAGTTAGATGAGGGAAATTCTGCAGCTCCGCGGGTATCTGACCGACAACGTTCAACGCATATACCCTCCTGCATAAACAAACAACACGTCAGAAAATTCCTTGTGTGCTAATAAATAAAAAACTAGGCAGCAAGCAGCACATGCTTTTGCTGAACTAGAATGGGTGATCTTGCAAGTTTTGAGAGTCAAATTAACAGCACTTAATCTCAGATCATTTCATGGCTGCACAGCAGCCCATTTTTTGCTTGGACGACATGGCCTCTTTCAGGCAATGCGTCAAGCTCCTGGTGTGCAGCTGAAACAGGTAGGGCGTAGCGTACGTACAGCTTTGTGATGTGGCAGACGGTTCTGTTGTTGAAGGAGCAGTCGCACTTGATGCCCGGGTTGATGGTGGGGCTGTCGTCGATGACGGTGCCGTCGACGGCGACGCCGCTGCAGGGCTCGCCGCTGATGTTCCACGCCGACGATGCCTTCTTGCCCCATCTCCCCAGGATCGTGTTCAGCGCAGCCACTGCACATATAAATCCACATAAATATGCGTATGCATGCTTACATTAAGCAAAAATTACGCCAAAGAGGCAAAGACAGCATTGTTTTTTTCTTCAAATCAACGCGAAGAAGTCGCCATATCAAACTCCTCCAGTGGATAACCGAAGAAGAAACAGGCAACCAAGTTCTGCACGGTGAATCAAACCAAACAAGCTATATAGAGCACACCGTGATGCATTTTTTCCCCCGAAAACACGCAAAAGACTTAAGTGGCTTTGTGTTAAACTAGAAAAGACAAAATTTCATACAAATAGAAACACCACGATACCCAGCAAACTAAAGCTGGTATCATACAAACGAAGAACACTAAAGGACTAAGACGACAAGCTAAAACAACCAGAACAAACTCTCTTTTTTTTTGAAACGGGTGGGAGGAGCTCTGCTGATTCATTAAAGACATGAATAGAATGCAAAAGTTACAACACCCGTCTCACCCGTCGCAGGTGGCCACACCGAGAACCAGAACAAACTATGATACTTAATGATACCTTCAATTGGATCAGTTCTTGGTGCTTGTTGAGCTCGAGCAGCTGGAAACCATGAGCACGCAAGCACCAGCCACACAAGAACACACCTCATCTCTGTTCGAAGAGGATGCACGTGGATACACACGAAAATTAAGATGCACTGGACATGTTCTTCTAGTACTACTTTGCAGTGTGGAAGCAAAATACTGTCCTGCTGCAGGAGTGGCCAACCACTTTGAACATTGACCGATATATTAGTTCATGCTCTCTAATTAAATGATATATATTACCCTCGTTTCTATATATAAAGCTTTTTCTTCTTAATATGCAATGGTAGGCAGCTGCGATCCTACGTATTATTGGGAAAGATAAAAAGATCTCGTTTTCGTAATTTATGTATGTCGGACACCAGGCGTGGAATACCCAGAGCCCTCGTGTGTATACCGTACTAGTCCCATGATCAGCGACTTATACACACATCCACAACATTGACATACACATCTATACACAATATACATACAACATGAAACAAATATAATATTTAATGTAGGATTATCAATGACCATCAGAGAAGAGAAGGGTGAATGATTGTGGAAGATTTTTTGCATCCGAAATCAATCCAGCGCTGCTATCTCTTATTAGAGGAATCACAAACAGTTGGCGATCACGCACAGCCGCCAAACACCACACTACGCATGCAGGCAGACAACGGCTCTGCCGAAAAGGTCAAGCCCTTGTACAGCCGCTAGCACACAGCCTGGCCGCCAGCGACCAGCACACGCGTGAACAAAGCCCCGGCCACCGAAGCCTCACGTCGCGCTCGGCAGAAGATTCTCGGTAGAAGCTAACGCTGACGCTGATTCGCTTGAGAAAACTCTGATGACTCGAACACACATGTACAAGCTGCTAGAAGCCGATCTTGGGTAAAAGCACATGCACACGTGGTCACACATGCACAAGGTGCTAGAAGCCGATCCTTGGGCAAAAGCACATGCACACGTGATCAACTAGAAGATGCATGGCCAAAAACACAGCAGCCAAAAGCACATGGCAATTCTTGTCGTCCTAGAACCCGGATGCCACGGCGCGCGGCACTTTTTCTTCAGCGAGATCCCGCACGAACGAAGATCGTGGCTGCCAAAGCCCTCGCGGCAATCTCTTATCTTCCCTCTTGATGACACCAACACATCATCACTTCATGTCATGCACGCACATGTGCGATGGATGAACAAAAGCCTCGGCCGCCGTCGAAACCCAAAAATCGTATTCTTCTGGCGATAACCCCTGCAGCCACAACAAAGTCGTCGCCAGCTATTTATACCCTACAGCTCATACACGTGAGCAATAAACCTAGAATCCCTAACAGACTTTCTAACGTTAGCACCTAATCACCCATGTCCGGCCCACTAAAGTCCTAAGGCCCAATACGTAGGCTTTTACATTAGATTACAAAATTAATTTTGGACATCCTAAAGTTATCACTGTTTGCCGTTCTTCCTTTTTCTTGCCTGGGGTTCATGATGTGAGAGGGAACGGGGAGGAGAGGGAGAGGTTACCGTCGGAGGAAGAAGAGGAGCCGGCCATGGTAGCAGCGGCGGTCGTCGAAGGAGAAGACCGGCGACGGTGGCGAGCAGATCCGATGAAGGCGGTGACGGCGTAGGAGCTTCCGTCGCTCACCGCGTGACCTCTAGATCGGTTAGGGTTTTTCGGTGGGGTGTACGGCTCGAGCCAACCTCGTGTGTCGAGCCGCCCCACCTCTATTTATAGCCTTGTGCGACAGGCCCATCGGCCAAGGTTGGTGGGCGCCCGATCGGCGCGGATCAAGGCCCGACAACCGTTGGGCTAATCGGTGAGATCATTCTAACATTCTCCCTTGATCTCAATCTATGCTTTATCTTTAATTACTTTTTGACTTTACTCATTCCATCACAGTATTAGTGCATAGAACATGTCTCATCGTCACGGACAATCGCGATAGATTCAATACTACAATACACCTATCTGCTCAAATAGATACTTTAATCTTTTGGGCCATCTTTTAGTCCAGAATCATAGGCTTTCCCTTAAACCCATGCCGCTACATGTTCTCTCGAACACGTTGGGTGGTAAGCCTTTAGTAAGCGGATCCGCTAACATCTTTGCGGTACTTATATGCTCAAGACTTATAATTTGATCCCGAACTTTATCTTTCACAACATAATACTTTATGTCAATGTGTTTGGCAGCACCACTTGACTTATTGTTGTGGGCATACGTTACTGCGGGTTCATTATCGCAGCATAACTTAAGTGGTCTATTGATGTCGTCAACCACTTTTAAACCGGGTATGAACTTCTTTAGCCAGTTCACCTGCCCCGTAGCCTCATAACATGCTACAAACTCGGCATACATTGTGGACGATGTAGTGACGGTTTGCTTTGAGCTTTTCCACGATATAGCTCCTCCAGCGAGAGTGAACACATATCCGGATGTAGACTTTCTATCATCTCCGCAAAATCGAATCAGATACCCCACTATATGGAGTGAATCGATCTTACGATGTCATCATGAGGCCTTTTGTTCCTTGCAAATAACGCAAGACTTTCTTTATCAATTTCCAATGTTCTATTCGTGATTGCTCGAATCGCCAAGTAACCCGTAACAAACGCTAAGTCGTATGCAGACACACTTGAGCATACCGCAAGCTTCCGACACCAAGCATATGGAACCGATTTCATTTGATCGAGCTCAGTCTTTGGTTCCCGGGCATTGAAAATCCCCATATCTGTCGCCCTTGACTATAGGTGCGGTGAAGGACTACATTTATGCATACAAAATTTCTTTAAGACTTTCTCTATGTATGCCTTTGTGACAGTCCCAATATCCCCTTGTTTCTATCAGGTGAATCTCGATCCCTAGAACGAACGAAGCTTCACCAAGATCTTTCATATCAAAGTTTGAGGACAAAACTTCTTTGTTTCAAGATGTGATCGACATCACTACTAGCTAGTAGGATATCATCCACATACGTGATTAGGAAGATAAACTTCCCATCTTTAAACTTTGCATAAACACGCTTGTCCTCTACATTTTCTTTAAAACCAAATTTTCTTATTGTATCACAAACTTCAAGTACCACTGTCTTGAAGCTTGCTTTAACCCATAAATTGATTTCTTTAGGCGGCATCCCATTCTTTCATTTCCTTCCATGACAAAACCTTTCGGTTGTGCCATGTAAACATTTTCCTCCAAATCACCATTAAGAAATGCCGTCTTTACATCCATCTGATGCAACTCTAAATCATAATGTGCTACTAATGCCATTATGATTCTGAAGGAATCTTTACATGAGACTGGAGAAAAGGTCTCATTGTAATCAATCCCTTCTCTTTGCGTAAAGCCTTTTGCCACAAGTCGCGCTTTGTATCTTTCTACATTCCCTTGGGAGTCAAGCTTTGTCTTGTAGACCCATTTACAGCCTACTGTTTTGGCTCCTTTAGGAATATTTTCCAAGTCCTGCACTTTATTAGTCTTCATCGACCTCATCTCCTCTTCCATGGCCTCAAGCCATTTTGAGGAATTTTCGCTTCTCATGGCTTCTTCAAATGAGGTGGGATCATCCTCCATTTGAAATTCCTCTCAGATGATAAATCTGATAATCATCGAAATAGCCGATCTTCTTACTCTTTGAGACCTCCTGGCCTCCTCATTTGGTACATCTTCTGCTTGAGGCTGCCGTTGCTCCCCTCATCTGTGGCAATGGGTTCTATAGGATCTCAAGAACAAAGTTCCTCATTCTCATTCATTGTTGCCACAGAGGAACAATGACAGTGCCGGCACCACGTTGTCTTGCACCGTCGGTGTAGCGACGATGAGGTAGTGTGAAGAATGGCTCTTGAATCATCGGAGTGGGTGCATACACCGCTTCTCTTCAAGGTCAATCTCACGAGCTACCATACTTCCTCTCATCATTTCATCCTCTAAGAAGACAGCGTGTCGTTTCTACAAACTTTGTATATCTGTGCGGACAAGAGAAACGAAAACCTTTTGACTTTTCAGGTAGCCAATGAAATGGCAACTTCATCGCTTTGGGATCAAGCTTCCCAAGGTTTGGGTTAAATACTTTAGCCTCAGCAGACTCCCAAACTCGTAAGTGGTTTAGTGAGGAACTCTTCCCGCCCACAACTCGCATGCGGTGTTTTGGGCACCGACTTACTAGGCACTCTATTGAGGATATGAATGGCGGTTTTCAACGCCTCCATCCATAAACTCAACGGCAGTGTGGAATAGCTCATCATGCTTCGCACCATATCCATCAGGGTACGGTTGCGTCTTTCAGCTACTCCATTTTGCTGAGGTTCGCCCGGTGTAGAATACTGGGCCACTATACCATTTTCCTGTAAAAACCTTGCAAAAGGTCCAGGAACTTGTCCATATGGGGTATGTCGACCGTAGTACTCCCCCCCACGGTCAGATCGGACTGTCTTAATCTTTAAATCGTGTTGGTTTTCAACTTCAGCCTTAAAAAACCTTGAATTTATCCAAGGCTTCATTTCTTTCTTTGATTGGATAAATATATCCATAACGGGAGTAATCATCTGTGAATGTTATGAACGAGTCATATCCATCCACACTTTTCACAGGAAAAGGACCACAAATGTCAGTGTGAATAATTTGTAGAATTCCTGTGCTTCTTTTGGCGTCTTTCTTAATTTTCTTTACATATTTTCCTTTAATGCAGTCTCTGCATTGTTCTAAGTCCGAGAACTCTAATGGAGGAAGAATATCATTCTTAACTAGTCTTTCTATTCTCCCCTAAATATGGCCTAAACGACGATGCCATAATTTCGACGACGCATCTAGAGTTCTCTTTCGTTTCTGCTTAAATTCGTGAGACGAGGATTCATTTACGTTCTCGCACGCGACGCTCCCATTATCGCATACGACATGCACAAAGATCACATAGTGATAACAAATAAAGCTCATTTTGTAAGATGGCAAGACCAACACATTCTTTATTAAACATTATTTCACACTTGCCATTTCCAAAATGACAATCATAACCATCATTGTCCAAACATGAAACACTAATCAAATTCTCTGTAAGGAGGAACATAAAGAACATCTCTAAGTAAAAGCTTGAAGCCATCACTAGCTCTAATGAAAGATCGCCAACACTTCAACTTCAGCTTGACTCCATTTGCGACTTTAATGCATCTTTCTTTTCTTTGCGTATTCCTCGTCGAACGGAATCCTCAGATATTATTGGCAACATGAACAGTTGCACCTGAATCAATCCACCAAGTAGATTTTGAATATTGTACATACAGGGACTCATTTATGAAGGTAATAATGTTCTCACCTTTCTTTGACATAATCATTTTCAAGAAATCAGGACAATCTTTCTTGTAATGTCCCTTTTTCTTGCAATGAAGACACTGATCTTTGTCTACTGAAAACTTATTCTGTTGAGGCTGATGGACAGAGGCTTTTCCCTTGTTCTTTGAGGAGAAGTTACTGTTGAAGTTCTTTTTCTTGTTGTCCTTCACATAGTTGATAGAACCACCATGTGAGGATTTAAATCTTTCCTCCTCTTGCACACACATAGCTATGCACTTTTCTAAGTCCCATTTCTCGGGCTGCATATTGTAATTGACAACAAAGGTGTCAAACTTTTCTGGCAAGGAAGCAAAAATCAAGTGAATAAGGAACTCATCCTTGAGAGCCAAATCCATTGGTTTAAGCTTGATGCCAAGTTGCTCATCCTTAGTATGTGCTCTCTTATGCCACCGCCAGAGTACCTTTTGTCACAAGTCGCTTAATTTGTGTAGCGTATGTTTTGAAGAGCCATGAACCGACTCTTTATTTTCTCAAGGTACTCGTGATGTTGTCACACTCTGCGATTGAGCCCACAATTGCAGTGCTCAATCGTGTTCTTTATCACACCAAACATTTCTTGTTGGTCGTGGTCCATTTCTTATGCTCAAGGTCATAAGACATCCGTAAGGAGCATGGTCCTCTGTCTTTTCGCCAAGCAAGATCATCCTCATTTTGATCTCTCACCGTGCCATAGGCTCGGTGGGACGTGGTCAGAGTGAGGACCCAGTCCACCTCACCAAGATAAACGCTAAGTCTATCTTTTCTTTCACTCTCCATAATTATCTCCTTTGAGAGGGGATCTCTCCGATACAACTCATCAAGTTGTATCCGCAAAAATTGTTCAAATAAAGTGAGAACGAATAAAGAAAATTATATGCCTTATTTCCAACGTTGGTCAAAAATACGACATACAATTTAAATCAATTTTATCTATACATTAAATCTTTACACCGTTGGGCAGAAATAGAAATAATGCATGAAATCATCAATTAAAAAATTACAATATTGTTATCATCAACGTTGGTCAGAAAATAAC
Source organism: Ampelocalamus luodianensis (assembly GCA_036346255.1). Classification (NCBI taxonomy): domain Eukaryota; kingdom Viridiplantae; phylum Streptophyta; class Magnoliopsida; order Poales; family Poaceae; genus Ampelocalamus; species Ampelocalamus luodianensis. The sequence continues at coordinate 43,745,382 of CM070631.1, forward strand.
AATATCATAAATTTCGAAATTATCTCTATTTTTTCCAAAATTAAATTCTCCGCTGGTTCGAATTTAATAATGAAAATCAATCAACATTATCTTTGCAATGAAATCGTAATTATTCTAAAATAATTCATTATTCAGAAGCAATATACTGTACACTTTTAATCTCTGAAAAATTAACACGTTGGTGCAAAATTTACAGAGATTTTGAATCAAATTTCAATCAAATTCACTCATAAAAGCTTCTGAAAAAACATTAATTCACTTTTTATCAGATTTACTGTTCATAATGCCATTTTGGCCCATGGCGGCCATTCGCCGCTTCCACGCTGCGTGCCGGCCCAAACCGCCGCAGCCCATGGCCTCTTTCTCTGCGGCCAAAACGCGACAGCCTTCGCCCACCGGCCGCTTGCCGCTGCCCCGCCCGATCTCGGCCGTCTGCGGCGACGGACGGCCCGGCCAACCCCGCCGAACTACACCCGCCTCTAACCCTAGCCCCATTTCGTTCCACTCCATCCCGCAAAAACGGACGGGCAGAGCTGGCGCGGAGGGCGCGCAACAGCGGCGGAGGCGCGGCGCCCGAGATGGCGGCTCAATCGCGCGGAGCGAGGCGGCCGGCGCCGCTCGCGGCGCGCGCGGCGGCGGCTATGCGGCTCCGGAGAGGCACGGCGGCGGCGCGCGCGGGAGAAGCGACGGGCGGCGAGGCGCCCACTCGCGCGCAAGCCGCGAGCACGGCGGCCGGACGGCGCGGCGCGGCGACCGGCGACTACTAGCGCGGGCAACACGGGCGAGCGGCGGCTCGCGCGCCGGCGCGCCACCGCGGCGACGCGTGGCGGCGCTCGCACGCGACGCGAGTCCTTCGGCGAAGCGGCGGCGCGTCACGGAGAGGCCGCGCACGGGACCCGACGCGAGTAGCAATGGCGCGCACCCGCCCGAGCCCGAGACGGCGCGGCGATCGCGACGAAACGGCGCCGCGGCGACGACGCGGTAAGGCTCTGATACCAATGTTTGCCGTTCTTCCTTTTTCTTGCCTGGGGTTCATGATGTGAGAGGGAACGGGGAGGAGAGGGAGAGGTTACCGTCGGAGGAAGAAGAGGAGCCGCCATGGTAGCGCTGGCGGTCGTCGAAGGAGAAGACCGGCGACGGTGGCGGAGCAGATCCGATGAAGGCGGTGACGGCGTAGGGAGCTTCCCGTCGCTCACTGCGTGACCCTCTAGATCGGTTAGGGTTTTTCGGTGGGGGGTGTACGGCTCAGGCCAACCTCGTGTGTCGAGCCGCCCCACCTCTATTTATAGCGCAGTGCGACAGGCCCATCGCCTGTTGTTTGGTGGCGCCCGATCGCGCGGATCAAGGCCCGATTAACCGTTGGGCTAATCGGCTGAGATCATTCTAACAATCACATGTCATAGCAACCAGAAAAATAGAGAGAGAGAGAGAGAGAGAGAGATCCGTTTTGCCGTTGCCGCCGTTGTTATGGCCACCGTCGACGATGCTCCAGCTATTCTTCTCAGCTTTCGATCAATTTCCTAGCTCCATCTACCTCCCCTCTCTCCATCCCGTGCCCCCGACGCCTCCCACATGTCGTTCACTGTCGGCGAGCATCGAAGAAGGCAGCCCAATCCTTACTCTGATGCAAAGTGCAACACATAGTAAGAAAAGGTTGTGCAAAGTGAAAAAAATTGTTAAGAATGGTACAAACTGAAACTATAGTAAAATTATATGGTCCAAAGTGAAACTTACTCTAAAAAATCCTAATGGTGCAATTGGTTACGAGGGTTATCCTTATGCCTCAACAAGTGAGAGATCGCGGGAGCAATTCCAGAAAACCCACCAATAAATCCACCCAACGCTTAGTTAATGGGACTCAAATGGTAGCCACTAGCCACAAAGAGGGGCGGAGCTCACACCGGCCCATCCCTTAGGCCGGTCCAATGCGTTTCGGCCTAAAATCATATTTCAACCTAAAATCATATTTCAACTGCCAAAACAAGTTTCTCATTCTAATTTTTACCTGCCTCGGATTGACACGTGAGTGACAGATGAATCGTACCAGTCGAACTAGCCACCGATTGGCATTCATATCTATAGTTCTTGCTAGTGTGTAATTAAGCAGCAAAACGGCACCTTCTTACATGAGTAGCCACTCATTTTGAACGATCGTCTCCTGATTGTGACGATCAAGATGCGACATGTTCTTCTCCCATCAGGGGGAGTTGGTGTGTAAATCGTCAAAAGGCCCCCGTAGAACGAGACACCACCAACTTATGCACAGCAGCACGAACATAAAAACACGCAAAAGATAGGTTTCAAGTCTTACTTTCCAACCGCATAACCGGACGTCTTATCAGTTGGACTACTGCTGCTACATGTATGGAGGCGGTACGAGTAGACCTGGGTAAGGACCGTGCTCACGCTGGTGTGAAATCTTGACAGCAGCCTCACGAAAAAATTTGGCTTTGATACCGATGTTGTCACTCCACCAGTTTCCTCTGAAAAAGACTGGAGTGGCTAGTGGCTACCTTTGTTAATCTTTCGTACTATTTTATGGATACCGCATTTGCGGATTTGGATTCTCTGTATTACTGCAAACCTCACTGTATAATCAGTGTTTCACGAGTGCATAAACACCGATGAAGGTATCCAGTAGCGGAGTTAGAAAATTTCGATGGGAGTGCATGCTTTGCACAAATCTAAAGTCGTGTACAATAATCCTCACCAACTTTCAATAGAACAAACAATTTGGTCCTATTATTTATATACTTTTTGCATGTTTTTGAATTTTTTGGGTGTGCTGGTGCGTACCGGGAACCACCCTGAAGGTATCCCTAATCCCGTCCTAAGGCCTCATAAAGCATGAAAACTTCGGCCCCTTGAATCCGAAGTAACCAAAGAGCCTAGTGAAAAAGGATAAGAAGCATTTAACACAACCGATACTGATCATTATACATGTTCATATATTTGGCCTTCCCGATACTGGGAATTATATCACAAGCATCTTCCTTTATGTATATGTATTCCAAGTTTCTTTTTTCGAAATTATTATAGACTCATTTGAAATTCTCACATGAATCAGCAAAGAAAATGATCTGATCATCAATCCGTTGGGCCTAAGTTATACATAATGGCCTAGAAATAAACCAATTCCTACGGACTCTAACTATATCACAAACATCATTTTTTTAGAGATATGTATTTAAAATTTCTATTTTTACAATTATTTTATACTCGTTTGAAATATTTTAGTGTTTTGGAAATATTATAAATTAAACTTTACAACATTTAAGTTCTACATTTGTCATGATATGTAATATTGTTATTTATATGCAAAGATAAATTTCATTATTATGCAAACGCCACGCTGGTATTTTATTACAACCACCGGGAATAACAACGCAGGAAAACCAATTACAAATGCCAGAGGAGGGGAGCTCCTCAGCTTCGTGTGGCTGCTCATGGCCCACCATTGGCTCGGGGATGTCGGCCACTGGATCGAGCTTGCTGATATCTTTCCACATGTGGAGCGAGATGCGATCCATCCTGTGCGTTGGCCGCTATATGACGCGTGACTATGATACATACTTCCAACCTATGTGTCCGTAGTATTAAGTTGTTGTACGATGCATATATATAGCGCAGCCTGTTTTTGATATGTACCTGCCATCATTATTGTAACAAGTAGTATCAATAAATTTCGATGCACACATGTAGATTCTCCATGTAATAATTATCTGCAAACTTGCTACATATATACAGCTCCCCATTTCGACTATTTGTTTTTTTTTTACTTTTAAACTAGCAAGGTGGCTCATGCACTTGCGTGGGCATCATCCTTTAAATGGCTTGATAATATATATGTGATTTTGTTTTTTTGGAAAACATATGGTTGCAAAACAACATTTGTGATATTTTTAATATTATATAATTTGAATTTCTAAATTTAAGATTTTTGTATGATCTGTATAGTAAGCCTAAATTAATATTTGTACATTCAACTTAACACACATATTTAAAACTTTATTACAATATTATGTAAATTCTAATAGAGATTTTTAGGTTTGGAATTTCAATTCAGAATCGCCAATGTTTTTACGTTTGATTTTTTTATTTTAGTTATTTCTTAACTTTAAATTCTGAATTTATATATACTTGAATAGAAGAAAAAAAAAGTTTCCTTAACTACGTGGAGCTTGAATCTATTTTGCCTTTTTATGAATCTTTTTTTAGGGTTGCTGCATTGCTTACCGGAATCATGTTTATTCTTTTAATCGCACATGAATGTCTACGCATACACATGAGTTATCCGTGAACAATTATAAATGATGAGCTTACGGAAAACTACCTACAAAATTCTATTGTTCCAACCTCCGGACATGAAGTAGGAACAAAATGAAACTAGAATCAAGAGCAGCATTGTAACCAAAGCGAACACCATCGCTGTATATTAGAGTGAACTTGTAAGCTTTGCCTTAAGACTCTGAAATGGTGTATAGCACAGCTTAGCCAGCCTTACAAAACCGTTTCTTTGTTGTCATCGAATCACAACAGCATGTCAACTGTGTATAAAGATACACCCTAAGGGAAGAACTTATTTGAACTAGAAAAAATTAAACTAATGTCAGAAATGTAGTACAGATTCATAAACAAACTTGCTCGGGGTGTGCAGGGGCTCACCACTTCGCAAGCGATTTCCTTGCGTATGCTACATCATGCAAACATTACCAAGCGCTTATCATCAGAAATCACTGTGCATACTTCAAATGCTTGGGCATATGTGTTATGAATAATGTGTTCATCTATTCAAGAGGCCCAAGGGGTAATATATATAGGGAGTACAAAAGGGGTTGCCATATACAGATAAGGAACTACAAAAGTCCTATTCTAACATCCCCTCAAACTCATGGTGGATCAGACACACTGAGTTTGGAGAGAAAATACAAATGTTGTGCCCTAGTCTGTGGCTTCGTGAAGAAGTCAGCAACATGTAACTCGGATGGCACAAACTGTAAAGCAAGTACTCCCTCCTGCACCTGTGAGCGAGTGAATGAAGCATCTACACCAATGTGCTTGGTGAGCTCATGCTTCACTGGGTCCCGTGCAATACCGATAGCACTGCATCGCCGATAAAAGAGTCGTAGGTCTCATCACGGCACTCCGAAATCTGCAAGTAGCCATCTCAGCCAAGTAATCTCTGCTGTCACTGCTGCCATAGCTCTCAACTCAGCCTCTGCACTCGAACGGAATCGCAGATCGCTGCTTAGTCTTCCAGGCAATCAGGGATGAGCCAAGAAAAACATAGTAAGCAGAAAGAGAACGACGATCAGAAGGATCACTAGCCCAGGTCGCATCGGAGTACGCCTGAAGCTGTAATGAGGTGGAGCTAAGGAAAAACAAACGACGAGAGATGGTCCCGCGCAAGTAGCGAAGAACACGAAGAAGGTGACTGTAGTGAAGATGGGTAGGACAAGCCATGAACCGACTCAAGATATGAACAAAGATAAGCAATATCGTGACGAGTGCTCACAAGGTACACCAAACTCCCAACAAGATGACGATATCGAGTAGGATCCTCAAGAGGATCGCCATCAGTGACACGAAGCTGGAGGGATAGCTCCATGGGAGTCTCAGCGATGCGAGTATCAGTCAGACCAGACCGGTTAAGAAGATCCTGAACATACTTCTGCTGGGAGAGGTAGTAGCCCCCAGACATGAAAGAGACCTCAATCCCAAGAAAGTATGTAAGAGAACCAAGATCACCATCAAAATTGTTATCGAGGTGCTTCTTCACATATGTGATGAAGGAGGAATCATCACCGTGATGAGCATGTCATCAACATACGAAGAAGCAAAGTGTCCTACCCCGAGATGAGGTATGGACAAAAGAGCAGATCGTGGGAACCGACGGAAACCGACAGCAGTAATCACCGAGGTAAAACGCGCAAACCGTGCACGAGGAGCCTGTTTGAGGCCATAAAGAGCACGACGAAGACGCATGCACATGCCCATCGAGACAGAATACCTGCACGGTGGTCGCATGTAGACCTCCTCATGCAAAACACCATTAAGAAAGACATTCTTAACATCAAGTCGAGAGATAGACCACGCGACGAAGCAACCGCAACAAGAGTGCGAGCGGTGGTGATATGGCAACAGGGCAAAGTCTCGTCGTAGTCACGACCATACTTCGCTGAAAACCGCGAGCCACAAGACGAGCCTTGTAGCGCCGATAGTACCATCGATCGGTCTTAATCTTGTACACCCACTTGCACGTGATCGGACGAGCATGCACAGGTGTCGGTACAATATCCCAAGTCTCCGTACGTCGAAGAGCATCAAGCTCCTCTGCTATAGCGAGCTGCCACTCAGAATGAGGAGCGGCCTCACGATAGGAACTAGGCTCAGTGACAGAGAGAGCATGAGCTATCGGAGCAAATCCAAGACGATTAGGAGGTCGAAGAGATGTCCGGTCACGAAGGACGTAACGAGGAGCATCATCAGGAGGATCAGATGTGGGTGTCGGCAATATACCAGGAGAGGAGACTGGTAAAGGACAAGGACGTCTGGAGTAGTGAATACCAGAGAAACGAGACTGTGGTGATGTAGGAACAAGAGGCGGTGTGCGCAGAGGCGCGCCACGAGGCGAGGTACTGAAGGAACTATCGGGACGGATCAGGAAAGACTGTGATAGTGGAGAAATGGGTGAAGAGTCAGAAAGAGACAACCACGAAATCGACTCAACGGTGGAAACAGGAGGAGCCGAATCTCGATAGAAGAAAGGTCGAGATTCGCCAAAGACAACGCCTCGTGAAACCTCGATCCGTCGAGCGTATGATCCCAAAGAATGATAACCCTTATGCTCGTAACTATAACCAAGAAACACACACTCAACTAATGGCCGACAGCTTAGTGCGCCACGAGGCCGCAATGTAACAAAACAAGTACAACCAAAAACACGAAGGTGAGTGTACTGGGGACTCGAGAGTAGAGGCGCCTATAGGATCGACACCCTTAAGAGAAAGTGGAAGGTCGCATATTGATGAGATATGCAACAGAGAAACAACCTCAACCTAATCGTGGTGGAACGTGAGAGGCAAGGAGAAGAGTGCGGCGATCTCAATCGATGACGATGTTTGCGCCAAGAACCCCATTCGAGCATGGGCACCGTGACAAGAAGATCGTAAAGAGTGCCCCGCCGTAAAGAAATCGTCTAAAAGCGCGAACAATACTCGCCGCGTAATCACAGTGAAAAGTACGGATGGGAGAATCAAATCGAGTATGAACCATCGTTGCAAAGCTACGATAGATCGCAAGAAACCGCCTCGATTAGACATAGGAAAATCCATGTAAAGCGGGAATAATCATCAATGAAGATCACATAAAGTTTATGCCCGCCTTTAGAGATAATAGCGCAGTCCCCATACATCCGAATGAACTAAGTCAAAAGGACGAGAAGACAAAGACTCACTAGAATGATAAGGAAGTCAGAGTGCGCTGCCCACTTACAACCCCGACAAAACATGGTCGTGTCAACAAGAACACGCCCAAAAACACCCTACGAACTAATGAAGAAAGACGGACCCACACAAGTGACCTAACGGTGATGCCACCGCGCAAAAACTCCTGAGGTGGTGGTGGCGGTGGCGGTGGAAGTAGTCGAGAGGTGATAGGAGCAATCAAGTGGACGGAAGGTGGAGGCGATCAAGGATGTAGAGACCCGACGATCTCTACGGCGCGGCCGCCCCAAGTACCGTCCCTGTCTGTCGGTCCTGAACAAAACAGGAGTGAGAGTCAAAACCAACCCTACAGCCGAGATCGGTGAGCTGACCCACCGAGAGAAGTTGCATGGTAAGCTGGGGAACATGAGAAACAGCTTGAACAGAAAAATCAGTGGACAAAAGAGTGCCCTGACAGCTGACAGACAAAGGAGTACCGTCAGCTGTCTGAACAGAGATAGGAAAAATAGGAGGTCCAACTGACGTGAGAGATGTGGAGTCCGGTGTCATGTAGAAAGAGGCACCAGAATCCAGAACCCAAGAAGTACCTGGAGGAGACGTCTGAGCTAGACCGCGTAACTCGCCGAAAGGCGAGAGCCGCTGAAGTAGAGCTCGCAAAATTGTTGAACGAGTCACCTCGCGGAGAAGGTCCTCGACATGCCGGTTCGCCCTCCCGCCGAGGAAGGGCCTCCTCGCCCTTTGATCGCCAACGCGCTTTGTTTTCGCTTTGCGCACTACACAACGCCGTAGTCGTGCGAAGTTCTTGCAATAATTGCACCAACCCGGTTGGTGCAAAAGCAGAGCAAAAATGCATAACCGAGAAGATCCCGTAGTCGGGCGTAAACCGTGGTGTAGTCGAAGAAGAAGGTAGCAAGCATCGGAACAAAGCGTGATGCTAACCCACGCGAAGCTCTCAAAGACGGCGTCGAAAGAGCCTCAATAATCGCTCGGTCGTGGTGAGCGGCCAAAGAATGAGCCTGTCGAGCTCAAACTCGGGCGCAGACGGCAGACGAAGTCATAAAGGCGAAGGCGATCACGATCCGCCTTCCGCACTTTATGGCACTCCTGACAGAGCGGAGAAGCGAGCTCGTCCAGCTGGCGCCAGAGATTGGCTAGGGCTCGGAAGAAGTCGTCGACAGAGGAGTCGCCCCGGCGGCGCTCCAACTCACGCCGAGTGAAAAGAATCGAGCATCGCCGCTCACGGTATCGCTGCGCAAGTACTCCCGTGATCGACGAGTGGCACGCAGACCAACGATGTCCGGCCGATGGAGTCGCCGACATCGACCACCGGGATGGCTCGAACACGAGCCTCGCCAAGACACCGCGCCAAAAGCGCCCATGGCATACCGAAGGCCTCATCGCCAAAGATCGCCAGCGGCGGCGGCGACCTCGCCTCGCTGGCGGCCTCATCTTTTGTAGAAGGTGCAGAAGTAGGCTGTCTAGGAGGAGGCTGAACCGGCGACGGCGGACAAGGTCGGGTACCAATAACATGTCCCTAGAGGCGGAGACCATCAAGTGTGATCTCCATGAGTGAAGACCACAGCCTGTAGTTCGTCCCATGAAGCTTTGTTCCCGAGAATGGGATCGCAACGGATGGAACAGAAGCCATCGGTAGGCGACGCTGGACGGCGTGGCGACCAAGGCAACGAATTCTAACAGGCAGCGCTGGACGGCGCGGCGGTTAGATCGACGTTTTTTTCTTCTTCTTCTTTTTTTACCGGCTGGGCCGACTCAAACTAAAAAAAAGGCCAAAGGCCTAACTAACCTACTGAAGCTTCGTGCGCGCGGGGGGAACTAGGGTTCCCCCTGCTGCTGCTTGAGCGGCGGCGGCGGCGGCACCTCCGGCGGGTCCTCTAGCGACGGCTTCGGGCGCAAGCGGCGGTGGCGTGCTCCTCCGGCGACGGCTTCGGCGACCTCGCGCCAGCAGCCCGGCTTGAGGCGTCGGGAGGCGGCAGAGACTGGGCGGATGGCGGCGGCTACTGGGCTTGGCGGCGGCTACTGGGCGAAGGCGGCAGCCTCGTGTCGGACCAACGAGTGGCGGCAGCGCGTCCACCAACAAGCGTCGCTGGCGTCGGTCCATCCGGCGACAGGCGGCGGCAACGAGCTCGGGCTCACGGCAGAGGCGCGGGCTCCGGCGGCAGAGCGGCAAATCCAGTGGCGGCGAGGGAAGGCCTCGACTTGGCGTCAGACGACCGGGAACATGGGCGGCGGCGACGGCAGCGAAAGCGGAAGGGGAGCTAGGTTAGAACCTTGCTCTGATACCATGTTATGAATAATATATTCATCTATTCAAGAGGCCCAAGGGCAATATATATAGGGAGTACAAAAGGGGTTGCCATATACAGATAAGGAAATACAAGAGTCCTATTCTAACAATATGTTAGTTCCTTGATTCAAGTGGAAGTGTTATCAAAATAGTCATCGAACCCGACGTATCCAAGCACAGGCTGACTTAATCAAACGTCTCATGAGCGTGCATTCTGGCAGCACTAGAGTGCAGTTTTCAAATAAGCATCTTTCAATCATGCACTAGAACTGTAGAGTAATATATGATTCCTTTAGACAAGTTTGATGAAGAATCAAACTACAAAAACTCAGTAGACCAAAATCAATAAAACTATAATTCAGTGGCCAAATTTTGTTTAGAAATTTTCTAGCCTTCTACCAAAGCTGGTAACAGGCTGGCAAAACAGGGCACTGTAACAGAGTGAATGAAATGCAAAGTATACTCACAATCTGTTCAAGCACTCCTCTTTTTAGCAACTCTAACTTGGAGAATCAGATGGACATCTCTCTTGAATATGGACCTCAATTCTTCATTGGCTTCGATACCGATTCTCCTGAAACATTTGTCCCAAATCAGAGATCAATAATTCTCATAATACATTTAATTGGAGACGTGAATTGAAAAGGCGCTTCCCAACTTCACCAAAGAAACCATCTGCCGCACTAACATACTGGGATCTTAGAGCCATTTTTTCCTACAAGAATCTGACGTTGGCTTTGCTTTGGCGTAATGAAGTGTTGCTCCACCCTAAGAGAACCATCTTTTAGCTCCTTCCAGTCCATCAGACGATGCTCAATTACATATGGGATTTCCCGCAGAAGGTCATATGTTAGCAAATAATTCCATCATAATCAAAGAGTACCAAGTTCCACCGTAGAAATATGCATAAGAATTACTCGGTGAATATGATCCAGCATCTTCCCCCACACAACCTCCAATGATATGGTTTTCATTACCTCTTCAGTCATTGCAGTCGGTTCCTCATCCCAAGGTCTTATCACTGCCTATATAGAAGAGGCATAGTTTGGGTATTGATCATAAGAAAGTTGTTTCATCACATGTTTCAATTTTGCAACTGTAAAGCACCAAAAAGGAGCACATAAAGGACGTGATTATGGGCACCTTTATCGGTATTTACGCACTCGTGAAACACTGATTATATAGTGAGGCTTGCAGTAATGCAGAGGATCCGAATTCGCAAATTCGGCATTCATGGAATAGTACGAAAGATTAACAAAGGTAGCCACTCCAGTCTTTTTCACAGGAAACCGGTGGAGTGACAACATCAGTGTCTGTGTTTTAGAACCGATCTTACGTAATGATTGTTTGATTCAGGGGTCTCCAAGACTCAAATCACGTAGAAAGAATGACACAGGGATTTTTATACAGGTTCTGGCCTTCTTTGGAGAGAATAACAACCCTACTCCTGTGTGGATGTATTGAGTACGCTGGTTATAGATCAAGAGTCAAGTCTAATGTCTTGTGCTTCTAATTGCCTCTCTCGATCCCCTCTTTCTCCTTATGATTCCGCCTTTTATACAGTACTTGAAGTGGGCTGTTGTTTCTTCAGTCCAAAGAGCGCCTCAAAGCTTCAGATGTTGGAGCCGTTATTGGAGATTATTGTGAGAGTAGTAACGTTCCCACGTCGCCAGGCAGTTATCACCGGGACAGAGAGGTTAATCATGCAGTTATTTCAGGAATAACAGTGTAGTTAACCACTCCATATCATTAAATATTGTGTAGAAGATTTCCTGATCAACATGGTCCACATGTCTGTAAGCCCTATCGATTAGGGACTGATCGTAGAAGAGCTTACTACTAGGTGGTGGTCGTAGTAAAGCTTACAACCACATACTGATCGTAGGAGGACTTATGATCATGGGATAGTCGTAGAAAAGCTTACGACTAGAGAATAGTCGTAGAATAACTTACGACCATGAGTTAGTTGTAGGAAGACTTACGACTATGAGGTAGTCGTAGAAGGACTTACGACTATGGAGTGGTCGTAGAAGAACTTACGACCTCTAGCTTCTCCCTTATGAACATTAAGGGGGATACTCAAGAACCACATGACGATATTATTATCTATAATAAGAATTACAGATAAATAATTAAATGAGGATTATCAGATTCTCGTCATCTAACCCCTCAACTTCAAGTGAAAATAACTTACTTGGTCGTAGATGATTCTTACAACCAGTAGGTGGTCGTAGAATGGTGGTCAAAGGAAAAGCTCTTCGACCGGTATTTCATTTGACCAGAAATAGACTTGGTCAAGGAAGTTGTTGAAAATCTTACGACTTACAAGGTAGTCGTAGAAAATCTTACAACTACAAAGTGGTCGTAGTACTGTAATCGGAAGTAAGACCTTTCTAATTGTTGTTTCATTTGACCAGAAATTATATTTCTGTTAATCTTTTTGGCTGGTCCCACCTGTCATAGACTCATTATACTTAACCACTATCATTTAGTGTTAAGCTAATACTTAACCCGAGTGGGACTCACTATCAACGAGAGAGAGGAGAAAGGAACAGAGCTGCGCGTGGCCGAGCGCCGCCATAGCGAGCTCGTCGGCGGCGAACGGTGCAACGACTTAGCTCGGGGATGGGCAAAATGGGTTCCTCTCTCGACGGTGATCCCACTAGGTAGTGGTGGAGGCCAGAGAGATGGACGAAGGAGGCGCTATGCCGGCAAGAAGCGACGGAACTCCTCGGGTCTGAAATGATTTTCGCGATTGGAGCCAATCGACGGCGAAAGATGGTGCGCACAGGCTCTAGGGGGTGACTACGAAGCTACAGTCAGTGGCTCGGGGACCAATGGTCACCGGAGCAACGGTGATACCCTATGCTACATGTCGGGACCCCGAGTAATGCAACCTTGGGACCCTCTGTGCATTCCGAACTAGTCTCATGATCAGTAGCTAGCTCGTATAGTTGCAACATAGATGAAATCATATCCATACAACAAACTTAAAGAAAAAGCAGACAAGTTAACATTAATAGCAAAAGACCTTATGGTCAAGGTTGTTTACAAGGTCTGCCGCACAGGGCTACAACAAAAGAAAGCTTGCAGTGGAAACAGAACACTCGCGGAGGCCAATCGATGCGCCCAATGTACTCAGCAAGTCGTAGAGAAATGTTATGCAATTAAAATTCATGCAAGACTTGACAAGGATGGTTTTAGAGTTAATTTGTGGAAAGCAGTATTAGTTGATAATACTGTAAGTAGATTGCAAAACACAAGTTGAAAGAGTAATACATAAGTAACCGAAGTTCTTTGAAACAACTCGTGAGCACCCACGACCATCCGTGAGCACTCACGACCACCTCCTAGACCACTCGGGGACACCCACGAGCAGTCGCTCCCACGACCAGGTCGCACCCCACGACCAGATCGCTACTCGAAATCAACTACGACCGGGCATTGTCTATAACCCACTCTTTTGAGAAAAATCTACCCCTCGTGTGAAATCACCAGGCATTGTCTATAACCGGGAATGTGGCTATTCGAATAGTTTTACACTCTGCAAAGGTTGTACAGCTTTACCCACAAGAGATGATCATCTTATACTGTCCGCTCACACACTTCCGAGGTGTGCGACTAAGAGATTATCACAAGACATTTACGAAGCTTTGTTTTGACCCAGTTCTACTCGCTAAGGTTTCGCCCCGACTGGTTTCCACAACTCCCAACACCCACCTCACAAAAACCACACCCCAGTCGACCGCCCCCCTCTTGCGCCAAGTGTGAATGTCAATCCTAGGGTTCACACTTCCACCAAAACAGAACCGAACCAAAGCATTGCTAGTTAGTTGGCCAGATACACCCCATCCTGGACATGTGGTTGCACGGTTTGGCCCAGATTAATGACGAACAAAGTTAAGTCCTTAGTGACTACTCAGGCGAGACAACCACATCCCAAAGACATCCCTTTACTGCACGATCACTCGCTTGAGTAAGAAAACAATTTTTGGTTCAACTCGACCAAATGGCAGCCCTTGCCATGACACAACAACTTTTAACAACAATGGTCGCGCCATAATTCCATATATCATTAATCAAGTTTAACATCAACAATTCAAGTGATCGAGAGACAACACATAACTAAAGTATGTCTAAGCATAATACGCACCCAAGTTGGTATAACAATAATGTCCAACTAAGAATACCCATCCTATGGTGGTCCAAGGGAACATGTCAACATGTGGAACGCAAGTATTCAAGGAGTCATACTGCTGAGTAGGTATTTAGCTATCTCCCAAACCATTTTCATACAACTAGCCATGCATGTTGATATCAAACAAAGTACTTTTTAGAAAATGGACTCAAAATGATCAAAGGTCTACGACTTGCCTTCGTTGAAGTGTTGGAATGCTTCGGTCAAGGTCGCTAGGTCCGCAAACTCTTCGGAGAAGCCAGAATCTACACGCGCGAGCAAATCCAAATAAGCAAAACAAGAACAACAAGGCTCCAACGAAAACACCACTAGAGCCAAGAGAAAAGATACAGAATAAAGAAATTTGGTTCACTCGAACCGGAGCTCGAATGGAGGAGGCTATGAGACCTGAAGCACGGTGAAAAAGGGTGAGAGCAAGAAAGAGAGAGAGCTTGGGGGCTGAGAGCAAACAAGAGGGCAAGAGGCTCCCTAGTGCTTTGTTTATAGAGGAAGGAGGATGACCGAGTGACAAAGTGAAGCAGCGGGATTTGCGGTGGCGTGCATGGGCGCACGAGCGGGGCTCTGGGCTTGCTGGTGAGGGAAAGGATTGGGGCAGGTAGGGGAGGAGACCGAAGAGGGAACGGTCACAACGACGACGACAACATTTAATGCGCGAAGACCTTCATGACAGCAGTGACATGACGAGAGGAGGAAGAAGGTGAGCAGAGGGGCTGACAGGTGGGGCCAGTCAAACCAATAGGGTGGTCATGTCTGAAAAGGTGGTCGTGACCAAAAGGGAGGTCCTGAGGAAGAGGAGGTCCTGAGGAAGAGGAGGTCCTGAGGAGGAGGTGGTCAACACAGAGAGGGTGGTCTTTGCAAAAGGGTGGTCATGACTGAGAGGGTGGTCTTTGCAAAAGAGGAAGGTCGTGACCAACTGGGTGGCCAAGACCGTGAGGGTGGTGCGACAGACGAAAAAACGGAAAAGGCAGGGAAAAGGGAGGTCCAAGACTCAGAGAACGCCAAAACTCAAAAAAAGTCCAACATGAATAAGTTGAAGTTTGATTAATTCAGATTAAATCTCTTTCCACTTCTAAAATTTCAAGTTAAGCTTAAGAAATTCAACAAAACCGAATGGTTGTTTTTAATTTTGAAAAACTTCAAAAACTCCTGAAAATCGGGATGTTACACTACGCTAGCTAATCTACCGATCTAACGCGTATAAAAGCATTAAGGGACTACTAGGAGCTCACCAAGGACCTTGATGGTGTCTGGGGATGACCGGAGTAGCTTAGCGATGTTGAACAGCGGTGATGTAGAGGAGGCTCACTGTGACGGTGTGCTACGATGATGGAGATGCTACGAGGGGGTGCGCATTAGCTTGCATGCACACTGGGGATGGTAAGGATAGAAGGAATTGACTAGTGACTCATTGAGGTGACAACAATCGGTGAAAATGGCTACGGCGGCCGGATTCGAGGAAGAGCTCGATTTCGGTGGTTCCCCGAGCTTGGGTTCACATTAACCAAGGAAGGAGCATTAGTGGAGTATGAAACGTGATATGACGCGGTTGGGTGAGGTTCAAACTCACCACAGTGTCGGAAACGCGAAGGTCCGAATCGGGATGTGCGCCGGAGACGAAGAAGATGACGGCGTGATCACGCTACTGGGTTTCCGGAACTACATCAAGCAAAGAAGGAGTATCAGTGAGGTAAGGGACACGTGGTAACGCAGGTGGCGAGGGCAAGGAAGCTCACTAGAGGAAATGGTGGTGTGAGGCTTGCTCACCGACGTCAAGAACGATGCTCTTGTTCTCGACGAAGCAAAGCACGAGATGCTCTGATTCTATGTGAGAAGAAAGAATGACTAGTTGGGGAGCTCGTGACGTGGTGAGGGGCTTAAATGCGGCCGAGAATGGCACGAGAGAAACGACGAGAAAACGGCGTGGCGTACGGGTATTGTCACGCCGAGCTTCAGTCTCATCGCCCACGAGGGATAACAGCGCGTCGACGGGGCAGCTAGCATGGGCGATGGCAGGAAGAGGTGACGGGGGCATGTGAGGTGTGAAAACGGTGGGCACATCGTCGCAAACCATGGGCAAGCAGCAGAGCGGCGCTGGCGTGCAGGCGTGGGAGTGAGGTGGACAAAGGGTCCTGACATGCGGGCCCTACGTGTCAGTGAGCGCGGGAGCGGGGGCGCTGGCGTGGGCTAGAGCAGGCACGTAGAAATGGGTCGGCTGGGATTTGGCCCAATGGACGAGCGGGAAATTCCAAATGCCAGAAGAAGGCTGAGACTTTGCCAAAATTTTAAACCTATCAAACTGGCTCCAAAACTTATGAAAATATTTGTGGATGCTCCTGACATACTATGGTTTCTCGTGTAAATTTTTTAGGATTTTATAAATTCTTACAATTTGTTGTTTGCATGTGATTTTACTATTTGATTTATGCAAAAGCTCAAAAATCATGCTAAAATAGTTTTTCATACAAAATATACTCAAAATTATTCTCCACTTATTTTCATTATATTTTTCATAAAATACGATTTTTTTGGATGTTACACATATTTCTTACTCTTATGTGAATGGTGACACCATCCTCCTATATAAAAGGAGTATGATACTCTCATTGTACACATAAACCTACGGATAGAGAGATCAATAAAAGATAAGGCCGTGACTATATCTTTATGTTTTTATCTATTGTTTATTATTTGTCAGAGCTTCGTTTGTCCAACGTGACCACAATTTTACAACTATCACAGTACACATGAACATCCAATTATGTACGAGCGAAAATGGTCCAAAGTTTTCACTGCAAACCATAACTAACAGCACTTTGCATTCACCTTCCCTCGTCAATAGCTCCGGTGATCGCCGGCGACGGGGTGAGAGGCGCGGTCTCCCTCTGCCCGCTGAACTCGCCGGTGGTAGACCCGGAGTAGCTGCTGGTGACGTAGCTGCTATTCCCGCCCTTGAGCTGCCACTCAGTGATGTAGCTTGGCTTCGTCAGCACCTCGGTCACGTCCACGTCTCCGGTGAGCATCGCCACGACCCTCGACATCGGTGGCCGCTGGTGCGGGGAGCCCTGCGTGCAGAGGAGCGCGACGAGGATGACTCTGGTGGCCTCCTCGCCGTCGAATTCCTCGAGCCTTGGGTCCACTATTCCGAGTGCTTGCTCCCTTTCATACAACCGCCAGGCCTGTCAATTAACATAGGGACACCACGCCAGTTAGTGATCAGTGGCCATACAAGAATGAGCTGATGACTTTTCTTGCATGTAATCATCCTTGATCATCTTACCCACTCAAAGAGGTAGATCTTGTCTTCCTCGAGGGAGTTGTCAGTGTTTGATCGACCAGCGACGGTCTCCAGCGCGACCACCCCAAATGCAAAAACGTCGGCCTTTTCAGTCAGATGGCCTCTCATTGCATACTCAGGCGCCAGGTAGCCACTTGACAAAGGTCAGGCAGGTGCAATCAGCTTGGGATTCAGAGGTACACTCGTATATGACACGGGCAATGATGAAAAGTACTTACAATGTGCCAGCAACTTTCGTGCTGACATGAGTCTTGTTGTCGTCGTAGAGCTTGGCGAGCCCGAAATCGGAGATCTTGGGGGTGAGACTGTCGTCGAGCAGGACATTGCTAGCTTTGATGTCCCTGTGCACGATGCGCACGCTGGACTCCTCGTGAAGATAAGTTAGGCCCCTTGCAATGCCTAAAATGGTATTGAAACGTGTGGACCAGTCTAGGTTCAGGCTACTGTCCCCTGCACATTCAGAAATAAGGCCTTGAGATGCTGGCAAAACGCAGAGAAGAAAGATTCTTAAGAGCTCATGATGCAAACGAATTCTTTTAGGGGAACAAAACAAAGGCAATTAACAGGTGCTGGTGATGATAAGTGAGCGCACCGAAGAGTGCTCGATCGAGACTTCCATTCTCGAGGTACTCATAGACCAGCAGGGGTGTGTTACTATCAATGCAGCAGCCATACAATTTCACAAGATTCCGGTGTTGCACTGCTGAAATTGTTGCCACTTCTGTAACGAACTGGCTTTTCCCCTGATGGGATGATTGAGAAAGTTGTTTCACAGCTATCACTCTTCCATCAGGTAGCATACCCTGCCAAAATGAGAACCTTAAGTTACATATATACTTGAGCATAGTCATAGACCAACTAGGTTCGCCAGAAAGTTACACGTAGTGCCAATCAGATAAATGTTCAGTCACAATTTCACAGTAGTGAATTGGGGGAAACAACCAACCTTATAGACTGCCCCATATCCGCCTTCTCCAAGAATGTTTTGAGAACTGAAATTGTCTGTAGCTAACTTCAGTTCAGCATTACTGAAGACATTAGGCCTTCCAACCAGGTTGTACAGTTCTGCATTTTTTTTTCAGGACACATGAGAAAGAATTAGAATAAATCATTTGAGTGATGTGTGAATTACTAGCGAATAAATCCAATACCTTCTTTCTGTTGTTGCACTATTCTTCTCTTCTTTATCAACAGAAAGATGCCAACTAAGGCTGCTAATCCTAAAACTGAAGCACCAATCACTATTCCAGCAATTGCACCTGCTTTACTTTTCTTTTTTGGAACACCATTTCGCACGGTTGGAGTAAAATCTAAAAAATAGTTTTCTACTTATTAGATGCCAATATAATCCTTTCTTGAAGTTAATTTATCCAATGGTTGGGCTTACTTGGGGTGACGCTTAATGCTGAGATCATCGGTCCGTAGTAACCTTGAGTAGGAACGCAACAAGTGCCCTTGCCAGCCCAGAACAGATGGATCTCAAGGAAGTTTTTGGACACAGTTGCGGTGTATCTCTTATTAACTGCAATAAAAGATTTTCCACCAGCCGTCTTCCTTACATCGAAGTTCTTTTCTTTTAGATGACCCTATACAAATGTCAAGTTAGATAAAATAATGCCTTTATATAAAGAATGAAACAATTCAGTAAACAAATAACTATACAATGCACTCAATATGTACCTGGACATATATGTCAAAAACTCTCCTTCCTGTGCTTTGCCAAGTCTGCGTATCTGGGTAAGCAAACTCTGCAAATTGAAGCATAACAGTGTAATTTCCATTCTCAAGTCCAAGGCCATAGTATCTCAGCGATGATGGTGACATCCTCGCAGTCTGGAACAGTTCTGGATCCAGTGCATTCTTAAACTGCTGGGAGCTATATATTGTGTAACTTCCATTTGGGGCCTCGTTGAATTTTCCTACATTGCTCACACCCCATCTTGTTTGACTGGTAACATAATATGATGCAGCTCCAAGGTTAGGATCAACTTCGTACATAGTATTATCTGAGCCCCTCGTAGATCTATTACTGCCACAGTCTACCGCAAAGGAATAATCTGCAGTTAAGATGTACAAAATTGTAACCTTTATTGAAATTTCTGAGATGTTGTCAACTGCTAGAGTTGGTGAAGAGTGAAAGATATACATTCTGGAGAACCACGGAAACAAGGGGTGTCTCGCTGGAGACAGTTTAGTCCTGAAGGTAAAATGCTGGGTACATAATTGAATTAAAAATGAGAAGCTATGAGAAAATCTTTATTAAAAATCAACTCTTGGATGGTAAAATTAATGTGATAAGTACCTGTTGTCGGTAAGTACGAAGTTGTTTGCAACCAAGTTCCTTGTACCAAAAAAAGAAGAAGAAAATGTTTAGCTTGTCAGGCAACAGATTGATACAATCTTGACTGTGTCTAATTTTTCCTCTGCACAACAAATTTCAGAAATTTTAACTTACAATTGCAAATTGTTCTGGGTAACCCAAGAAGGAAAGCTTCCAGAGAGCTGGTTGTATGAAAAATCTCTGCAAACAAAACAAAAATTACTACAAGAGAAATGAATACGTCGTTTTAATACTAACAAATAATTTGCACTGTACAAATTGCCAGACATACAAATTGTTTAGTGAAGAGCTTTTTACATCTGGCAGGCTTCCTGAAAGGCTATTATTCCCAAGAAACCTGAGTTTGGTACAGTTCAAGATGACAAAACATATGAGTATCAGCTTAGGGAGTCCTTGTATGATGGATATAATCTCCAGAAAGAATTCCTTACAAGAAGCCAAGCCTGTCCAGATTCAGGAGGGATTGAGGAACTTGGCCTGTGATATTGTTAAAACTCAAGTCCCTGAGCCAATAAGACATATAGCAACATTACTCGAACAGATGTTCGCATTAAAAAACAACCGATAACAACAGAAACTGGTAGTATGATAATAAAATACTTACAGTAAGGTTATCCCTGCAAGCTTAGAGAAATTTACTGATGCTAGATTATCAGATATCCTGCAGTTCCTCAATATTCTGTAAGAAGGATATTCAACCTTAGTATCTTACTACTTTGCCATGACTGAAAAACATAAAATGGTAAGCTCGATAGTGAAAAGCATGTCACACACAAGACATCCAAAGAAGTCAGGTTACTGATAAAGGCCAACGAAGAGCTCCCATTTACAATATCACCAATCCGTCTGCACCATGAGCATTTAGAGAATCAGTTTGCATGACAAGCCTGACCTTCTCAACCATCAAGGAACTAGTGTGACAAAAGAACAAAGCACTTACAAGCTTGTCAATTTGGTTAGATTAGACAGACTTGCTGGGATCGGACCTTGAAAAGAATTTCCTTGGAACCTCCTACAAGTTTGTATTTTTAATTAGTACTAAGAATGGAGAAGACAAGTCCATTTAAACATGTGAAAAAGTAAGCTCTACATATGTAGATGATATATGAATCAGTCTGATGATATGCAATGAAATGTGTTACACTTCTGTTAGGAGTGACGACCAAAAAATGCCCTTGTCTTAATGCAAATTACAAGAACATATGCAGAAAAGTTATATGGTATAATTTCCATACATTTTCTGGTTAGGAAAAATTAGAATAAAATAATTACATGAAGCAATTAAAAATTAATCTTACAGAGTTTCCAAATTTGTCAAGCTCCCAAAATAATCAGGTATTTTCCCAGTAAAATCGTTATCTGACGCCCACCTGCAAGCGCAACAAAATCTATCACATTGAGCCTATGAAACTACATTGTACATAAGTAAGAACTGTGGTGGCTCTGTTTCGAGCATACATGGTCTTCAAGCTCTTAAGCTTTGAGAACATCGAAGGGAACGGACCGCTGAAGCCAGAACTATCAATGTACCTGTAATTGAAACATTGAAGTAACTGTCATGTTCAACAATAAAGATCTGGTTATCGTTAAAAAAACAATAAAGATCTCGTTGGTACAAAATTTGAGTAATTTTAGAAGTAACGTTTGGAAGTTAGAAAGGGGTCATTTTACAATTGCTCGAGTTTGGCCAAGTTGCCCAGTTCTGCAGGAAGTTCACCGGTAAAATTGTTCGAGCTAATGCCCCTGAAACAAAAGGAAATAATTCAGGAATGATATAATTTATTTGTATGCAATGCTATTAGCAGAAAAGGGGCATAGTTTGCCCTGATGAGACATCTGATCAACAATATCCACCATTTGAAAAGGGAAATTACACTGACACGCTTAATTTATAAGTTATGTATTTTTTTAGAACTTATGCATTTATTTTTCCCATATTACTAAGTTACTTCAGGCAGTCACTAATCTATAGTCAAGTTCAGTGAGATTTACGTTGAAATAAGGTGCTGAAGTAAACAATATGAAGAGATTTCTTACAGCGAGATGAGATTTGTGAGATTCCCAAGTTCCTTTGGAAGTAGTCCAGATAGCGGATTGATTGCCAATGTCCTTGTGATTATTTTAAGAAATATGGTTATAAAACACAAACCAATGGATGGTACACGAATCTAGAACTTGAAAGTTAACAACTCTTACAAGTACTGCATGCCAGTAAAGTTTCCAATGAATGATGGCACGGGACCCGTCAAGTAATTTTGCTGCAGGTTCCTGAAACAACATCAGAAACATCAAGCCAATTAGCCAAACACATAAAGTTTGTATACCTGACCACTATTTGCTGATTCTTACCAGGTAATCGACAATCGAGCATTCGAAACATGGGGTTGAATTTATATTTACAGCAAAATATTGATCTATAGCTTAACAGCGCTTGACATTGATTTAGATAATGGCTTGATGTTCAAGACAGAGATGATAAGAGTTAGATAACATACAGGTTAGTTAGATAAGTGAAATTCTGCAGCTCCGCTGGTATCTGACCGACAACGTTCAACGAATATACCCTCCTGCATAAACAAACAACACGTCAGAAAATTCCTTGTGTGCTAATAAATAAATAAAACTAGGCAGCAAGCAGCACATGCTTTTGTTGAACTAAAATGGGTGATCTTGCAAGTTTCGAGAGTCAAATTAACAGCACTTAATCCCAGATCATTTCATGGCTGCACAGCAGCCCATTTTTTGTTGGGACGACATGGCCTCTTTCAGGCAATGCGTCAAGCTCCTGGTGTGCAGCCGAAACAGGTAGGGCGTAGCGTACGTACAGCTTTGTGATGTGGCAGACGGTTCTGTTGATGAAGGAGCAGTCGCACTTGATGCCTGGGTTGATGGTGGGGCTGTTGTCGATGTCGGTGTCGTCGACGGCGACGCCGCTGCAGGGCTCACCGCTGATGTTCCACACCGAGGACGCCTTCTTGCCCCATCTCCCCAGGATCGTGTTCAGCGCAGCCACTGCACATATAAATCCACATAAATATGCATATGCATGCTTACATCAAGCAAAAATTACGCCAAAGAGGCAAAGACAACATTGCTTTTTTCTTCAAATCAACGCGAAAAAGTCACCATATCAAACTCCTCCAGTGGATAACCGAAGAAGAAACAGGCAACCAAGTTCTGCACGGTGAATCAAACCAAGCAAGCTATATAGAGCACACCGTGATGCATTTTTTCCCCCGAAAGCACGCAAAAGACTTAAGTGGCTTTGTGTTAAACTAAAAAAGACAAAATTTCATACAAATAGAAACACCACGATACCCAGCAAACTAAAGCTGGTATCAGTACAAACGAAGAACACTTAAGGACTAAGACGGCGAGCTAAAACAACCAGAACAAACTCCTTTTTTTTAACTGGTGGCAGGAGCTCTGCTGATTCGTTAAAGACATGAATAGAATGCAAAAGTTACAACACCCGTCTCACCCGTCGTAGGTGGTGGCCACACCGAGAACCAGAACAAAGTATGATACTTAATGATACCTTCAATTGGATCAGTTCTTGGTGCTTGTTGAGCTCGAGCAGCTGGAACCCATGAGCACGCAAGCACCAGCCACACAAGAACACACCTCATCTCTGTTCGAAGAGGATGCACGTGGGTACACACAAAAATTAGGATGCACTGGATATGTTCTTCTAGTACTACTTTGCAGTGTGGAAGCAAAATACTGTCCTGGTGCAGGAGTGGCAATCCACTTTGAACATTGACCGATATATTAGTTCATGCGCTCTAATTAAATGATATATATTACCTTCGTTTGATCGTTTCTATATGTAGAGCCTTTTCTTCTTAATATGCAATAGTAGGCAGCTGCGCTCCTACGTATTATTGAGAAAGATAAAAAGATCACGTTGTTCGTACTTTATGTATGTTGGACCCTGGGCGTCGAATACACAGAGCCCTTGTGTGTATATCGTACTAGTCCTATGATTAATGGTTAATACACGCATCCACAACATTGACGTACACATCCATATACAATATACATACAACATGAAACAAATATGGTACTTAACTTAAACTATTACATCACAAGTGTGTAATACACGGCCGACTAGCCAAACTAAAGCACAAGTATCAGAAATAGCAAGTTAAATAGCGGAAGCATATCAAACAAAACACCAAAAGTCTAACGGTATGTCCATCCAAAACCTCAGACAACCGACAAGGACAAGACCATACCAAGACCCGTCACCGTACCCTCCAGTACCGGGAGCAAAGAAGATGTCGTTCGGGATCAGCTCATCTTCATACTCTGATCAACAATTTAAGTAAGATTGAGTACATTTTGTACTCAACAAAACTTATAGTATATTGCAATATAATTATATATGCAAGGCTATCAAAGGATATGGCTCTACTCTACAATTTATTTTCAATATTAAGCAAATTTTATTTGCAATAACAATATATAATAGTTTGCAATGGAATTTGTAACGAGCAGTTGACAGATATTGAAATAACAAATATGTAGCTTAATAATAGCAAAATCACAACCCTCCTCGGCTGCGATCAATACTTCATTCTTAGCCATAGACATGTCACTCACACAAACCAACAATCCCATCATTTTCCAACAAAGCCATTTTTTGCAAGAGTAGATATTATACCTGATGAGGCGTTACTAAGCATGCTCATGACCACGAGTATGGCTATTTAAATATATTTACACTTTGCAGAGGTGTACAACTTTACCCACGGTATATAAGTTCTCTAGTTTATTCGGTATCCGTCGATACCACCGTTCACAACATTTTAGTAACTAGTCTAGAGTTCATAACAAAGTCTTTACATCACATAGTTCTAACCTTGCACTAGTCCGGCAATGACAACCCTCAATTCGATCCCGGGTACCTCCCGTCAAAGTGAGGCATTCACTGTTGTATCGGAAGGCTTTAGTCCCAACGCCTCGGTAAACGAAGCCCCTTCGAGCAAGCCTGTCCGGTCATGCTCATACTACTGTGGTCTACTAACATGCAAGGCTAGTCTTTGATGATTTAATTAGCTAAGACCATCCCATACCAGCACATGTAGCTGTACGCTTAGACTTGATATGATTCACCAGCGTTCGGTTCTTAATCGATGCGGGCGAGGATCTCCCCCCATCTACTTGTGAGATACCTTTCACACTCCTCATATTATAATATAACTCGCCCGTGTTACAAATTAAGTTTTCTATTTTCATTTTTATACAAAATAATAGAGGTAACCCCTATGGACCATATTTCAAAATCTCCCAAATTCATACTCATAATTTCAATATTTATTCTATTTTAGCGAGACTAAAGTCCGGCTAAGCGTGAGATGATAGTGCGTCAGCGCTACAAGGATCCAGGGGCTGCATTAAGTAGAGGAAGAGAATGAGCAAGGCATGAGGCGCATGGTAACGCAGGTGTGAGGCTTGCTCACTGGCATCAAGAACGACGCACTCATTCTCAGCGATTCAGAGAGCTAGAAGCTCGCAGAAAGCGTGAGATGGAACGAGGGGCGAGCTAGAGAGATAGTGACATGCTCGAAGGCTTAAGTAACAGCGAGTAGCGCATGAGATTAATGGCGAGAAAATGCGGCCGTGACGAGAAACTCACGGGCTTTCTGTAGACTCTCTGTCCACACGGGAAGAGGGAGTGCCAATTGGTTGCTAGCATGGGTGAGGAGCAGGCAGAGGCGACGAGGATAGTTGAGGCTCAAAAATGGTGGGTGCGGTGTCACAATCCACGGGCGAAACAGGCGAGTGCACTATCGCGCAGAGGCGAGCGTGAGGTGGAAGAAGCCACCTGGCAGGCGTGCTTGGCGCGTCAACGATAGGGGGAAGCGGGATGCTGGCGTGGGCTAGAACGAGCACGAAGGAATGGGCTGGCGCAGATTCGGCCCAATGGGCGAACGGGAAATTCAAATGGAATTTGAAATTTTCAGAAAAAAGACTAAGATTGGCCAAATTTTTAAACCTATAAAACGGGCTCCAAAATTATGAAACTTTTTTTGGAGGCTCCTGACACAGTATAGTTCATTGTTTATTTTTTTTCAGAATTTTATGCATTCTATATTTTATTCAAAAATTCTTTCAAGCTGTTGTTTGCATATAATTTCAGTATTTGATTTATGCAAAAGTTCAAAAACACGCTCAAAATATTTTTTCTATATATAAACATGCTAAAAATTATCCCCTCATTTATTTTTAATATTCTTTTCCAAAATTAGGATTTTTGGGTTGTTACCATGTAATTTTGTCCGACAAATTCAGTATGTACTTTAGCTTTGCTGTACTACGCTATGAAATTTTATAATACCGACAGAACGTGTATAGTTACATTACTGGCTAGTAAAAGTCCCTACACGAGACAGCGTTTCTACTGGGAAATTTAGAATCAAAGGTTAAGCTTGACATGATATCCATCGCATCATCAATTGATGGCGACATG
Organism: Ampelocalamus luodianensis; assembly: GCA_036346255.1. Lineage (NCBI taxonomy): Eukaryota > Viridiplantae > Streptophyta > Magnoliopsida > Poales > Poaceae > Ampelocalamus > Ampelocalamus luodianensis. The sequence goes on from CM070631.1 coordinate 43,771,441, forward strand.
TGTAGGAAGTATCAAGCATCCGCTACGAGGATGTCCACTACTACGACCTGTCCCCGTATGAAAGCATCTGCTGCTACAAGGATGTCCACTACTCCGAGGATCCGGATCCTCTACAGTATAGCAATAGTTAAGAAATACAGTAACAATTTTATCGTATCAAAAACACTGTAGCAATGAACATTGATGGGTTGCCCGCGTTCTTTCCTTTTCAATCGAACGTTGAAATCATTTCTAATTCCGTAACGCCTGTGCATTAAGAGCAGAGGATCCATCCCATCTGCATTAAGAGCAGAGGAACGCATAAATCATCCACTTGACTTGCCTGTCGCTATACTCGTACCGAAAGTTGAAACTAACAAGTACTAGTAGTGCACTATGATAAAGCCATTAATTTCCTATTGTTGCTAGCTCTTCCAACGCATCCTTAAAGATTGCAAAAACTGTACTAAAATCGCGTAGATCAGATGTCAGCATGCCGCTAACCACAGTATGGCACCTCGTAACACCCTAATCTAAAATCCGTTTTATTCCCGGTCCATCGTGGGGCGGATCTGTGCAGACATGGTATCTTACTTATACTTTCGTCCTTAATTCATATAAAAGGGTTAATCCTTAATTCATGTAAAAGGGTTAACTCGGAGAGATATTATATACTACTACAACTCACTTTAAACAAACAATGTGAGACTAATATTACCACAACTCTACATGGGCCACTACACTAATGGGCCGAGGTATTACATTCACCCTCTAAGGGCTGATGCCCTCGATAGCGCACCGTATACATGACAAATACCCAAAACCACCCCTCAGTACACGCTCGGGCGTCCGGTGCTGGCACATATGATATGCTATGTATCCACTCTGGACCCACATGCGGCGTGTGGCATATGCTTGCGCCCTTGTCCCCCACACACCTGTGGAGCGAAAGTTGATGCTTTAATATCATCTGTAACATCTTGACCCAAAATCCGCTCAATACCCAAATTGTCGTGGGGTGCAGTACCCGCGTATGCATAGCACCTCGCTTACACTTTCGTTCTCGCATCATGTAAAAGGTTTAACCCAGAAGTGCTATGTTGGACTCCACAGGCATTATATGCTACTACAAGTCTACAACTCACTTTAGACAAGTAATGTGAGACTAATCCCACTACCACTCCAACATAGGCCACCACATTAATGGGCCAGGGTATTACAATCACTCCCCCTTAAGGGTTGGCGCCCTTGGCAGTACACGGCAAATGACCAAAATCATCTCTCGGTATACGTCTGTGCCATGTGCCCTCCACGAGACCACGAGCCCACACACTGTATGCGCCCGTGCAACGAAGGTTGATGCTCTCATACCATTTGTAACACCTTGACCAAAATTCGCTCAAAGCCCAGCTTACCGTGGGGTGAGCCCACGCATGCATAGAACCCCACTTACACTTTCGTCCTTACTTTGTGTAAAAGAGTTAACATGAATGTGCTACGCTTGTCCCAATAAACATTATATGCTACGACAATTCACTTTAGACAAGCAACTTGAGACTAATCCCAACAGAACTCCACATGGCCCACATGAGCCACCACACTAATTGACTAGGGTATTACATTCACCCTCATTAAGGGTTAACGCCCTCGATCGGCAGCACACCATATACATGGCAAATGCCCAGAACCACCCTTAATCGGTACACGTCCGTGCGTCTAGTGCCGGCACATATACCATACCATGTGTCCACTCCGGGCCCACATGGGCCATGCGCCACATGTTAGCGCTCATGTCCCGCACGCGCCCGTGTAACAAAGGTTGATGTTTTGATACCATCTATAACACCTTGGTTCAAAATCCGCTCAAAGCTTAGCCCATCGTGGGACAAGCCAACGCATACATAGCACCTCACTTACACTTTCGTCATTGTTTTGTGTAAAAGGGTTAACTCAGAGGTGCTATGTTGGACCCAATAGGTAATATATGCTACTACAACTCACTTTAAACAAGCAATGTGAGGCTAATCCCGCTACCTCACTCCAACATGTGCCACATAGGCCACCACACTAACGGACCGGGTTATTACACCTTGTCTCTGTGCTGATGAACAGATTTCGGTTCCCACTAACCACACGCTGGGTAGATTATTAATATTGTGTAGACTTTTCACTATGATTTTTCCTTTTCCTAGCTAGATTTGAACCCGTGACAATTTTTTTGAAACAAGCTAGCCCATGACATTGGATTATGAGGCTTAAGATGACTCATTCAACCACTTATGCCAACACTAAATGCGACCATGTGTGGAATAGCTCGAAACTAAAAGTTAGTATGTGCTCGTGAAGCTTGAGCAGCAGCTGCAACCAGTAGCTATAGCACGCGAACACCAACCACACAAGCTGGCCATGGGCACTGCAGCAAGACCTCATCTGTCACTCACACAACCATGTAAGCATCATGCAGACCAGGGTGACTTGACCAAGTTGCAGCCGACGAACCGACTCCTAGCTAGATGCATGTGCTAATGTCGCCTTAAGGAAAGAGATGTTACAGGTCGAATGATGCTGTTTTTTAAGAAGAAAAAAGAGAGTAAATTTCACTTTGGATCATGTAATTTTATTATAGTTTCACTTTGCACCATTTTCAATAAATCTTTTTATTTTGCACCACCTCTTCTTACTTTTTGTTTCACTTTGCATTAGGGAAACGTCTTGTCAGTGAGAGGGAAACATAGGATACGTGCGGAGATCGCTTGCTGGCTGCGAGGCACGGTCGGTGAGGTGGTAGAGGTGATAGCAACCCGAAAAATAGAGAGAGATAGCCGTTTTGCCGTCGCCGCCGTTGTTATGGCCACCGTCGGCGGTGCTTCAATTATTCTTCTCTGCTTTCGACTAAATTTCTAGTTCCATCTACCTCTCATCTCTCCATCCCGTGCCTCCACGCCTCCCACGTCGTCGTTCACCGTCGGCGAACATCGAAGAAGGCGGCCAAATCCTTACCCTAATGCAAAGTGTAATACATGGTAAGAAAAGATGGTGCAAAATGAAAAGATATTGTAAAAATGGTGCAAACTGAAAACATAATAAGATTATATGGTCCAAAGTGAAACTCTAAAAAAAATCTAATGGTGCAATTGGTTACGAGAGTTATCCTTAAGCCTCAAACGGGATCAATTCCAGAAAATCCGCCAATAAACCCACCTAACGCTTAGTTAACGTGTTAGACCGAAAAGACGGCTTTTTGCTTCAAGAACGGATTCAAACATGATATTAACTCCTATAGCTATAGAAACCACGAAGATCAATATATATAAACATAGCGGAAGATTTGTACTGAATCTCCTTCAAACCCCCAAAAGAAATGATAAAAAATACAAGAATCAACCTAATGAACAGTACCAGCGGTCAGACCGGTAAACAGTAAAATCAGATAGATGAATAGTAAACAGCCTAAAAACAAAAACAAAAATTGATGTAACTTTTGATCTGTAACTCCAAATTTCACGAAACTTGAAACACACCTTCCTAAGGATATCAGGAACCTATTCCATACGACGATCGTGAAGATCCTTGCCAAAGTTCCTATCTTTTTCAGTTTGAACGAAGGGTGCTCCAAAACCGAGTCAAAAATAAAATATGGTCTAAATACTTGCTCGTGGGTGATTGATGATCAAGATGATCCTAGATGAGTTCCCACATGTTGCAGCAAGCTAGATCACGGCCAGAAACCAAGCAAAAACTCGCGGATCAAAGAAAGACCTCAAATCACTAAATAGAGAGAAAGAAAGCAAAGGAACACATCTTTGAGCAAACTTTCTTAGATTTATTTGATATGGTGCTGGTTTACAGCCAATCCAACAATGGAGGACAAATATCAAGACATGAGCACGAAATCAAATCAAAACTCTCTAGAACTCTAACCTCCAACTATCTTCTCCCTAAGCACAAATACAACAACTAGGGTTTTCAAATATGAAAGGGTTGAGGGGGTGCAGCCACCTCCCTCCTCTATTTATAGTGGAGGCCTAGAGCTTCTAGAAGTCCCGTTAAGGCCCAACACAAACGGGTCACACACGCATGCATTTTAAAGCGTCGTCTTCATCTCCTCTTGACCTAATCCGATTCTCCACGCACCATCTTGCGCCACGCTTCATCTCCTCTTGACCTAATCCGATTCTCCACGCACCATCTTGCGCCACGGGTTGGCAAAAGATCACCAAGGCAGTATTTGGTAGATTACCAAAATACCCCTTCTCGACCCTTCTTCAAAGACCGAGTCCAATCTTCGCGAAGCAGTCGCATCCTCCGCCACGTGTAGGTTGATTCAACGGCTCTCATCATGTCGGCAAGTCTCTCCCATCCGGCTCCCACCGAAACCACCATGGCACTTGCACCGACCCCCGCGTCGCTTGATCCAACCCGTCGCACCGAACTGTCCGTTCGATCACCTTTGTCCATCTTGCACCATGCTTGAATCCAATGACTTCACCCGGCATCGTCGATCGTTCTGAACCTCAGCTCTCCAAGCCTAGTCTCGATCATCCTCGTCGTTGACCTCCAAGCAACCTGCACAACAATAGACAAGCAAATCGAAACCGGAAACAAATTCTTCACAACTTGACCCACGTTAGTCAAAACATGCATCATGCAACACATATGCACTGACACCCATGAGATTGACCTAACAACCAACACATCGCTGCCAAGAAAGCCAGCAACTTAAGTCAAAACCGGTCAGACCGCCAACCCTTACGCCCGAAGCAAAACCGGTCGGACCGCCAAAGGTGGCCGATCTGACCGCCACCCTGGCCGGTCTGACCGTCTGAAGCCTGACAACAACTTTGCCGAAAACGCGTGTTTTCGCAAACCTTCAACGTCATTGCCAATTGTCTCATCACTCTAAGATCATGAGCATATTCTCATGATATCCACATAACGAAACTCAAATCGTAGCCACAAGACACCGGTATCGTACCAGTCGAACTAGCCACCGATTGACATTCATATCTATGGCTCTTGCTAGCGTGTAATTAAGCAGGAAAACGCCACCTTCTTACATGAGTAGCCACCCATGTTGAACAATCGTCTCCTGATTGTACTGATCAAGATGCGACATGCCGACATGTTCTTCTCCCATCAGGGGGAGTTGGTGTGTAAATCGTCAAAAGGCCCCCGTAGAACGAGACACCACCAACTTATGCACAGCAGCACGAACATAAAAACACGCAAAAGATAGGTTTCAAGTCTTACTTCCCTACCGTATAACCGGACGTCTTATCAGTTGGACTACTACTGCTACATTCATGGAGGCGGTACGACTAGACCTGGGTAAGGACCCATCCTCACGCTGGTGTGAAATCTTGACAGCAGCCTCACGAAAAAATTTGGCTTTGGTATAGATGTTGTCGCTCCACCAGTTTTCTCTGTAAAAGACTGCAGTGGCTACCTTTGTTAATCTTTTTTTACCATTTCAGTGGATGCCGAATTCGCGGATCAGTATTACTGAAAGCCTCACTGTGTGATCATTGTTTTCCGAGTGCGTAAATAGTACTCCGTCGTGGACTGTAGTAAAACAGTGACAAGTTCAACAGAGCGCGTGCTAGGAGTTTCTTAACACCAGCAGACACGAGACTGATCTGAGTGATAATAAACAGTTGCAGATAACTTAAAACGAGTGTTGCAAAATGTCCTAAATTCTATATCCCTTGCCAGTCTGTATGTACGGACTGATATGAATAGTGTTTGTACTCAATATGAGGTCAATGGACCAGTATATATACACAAGTACATGCGGTGGATATACAAAGAACCCCTTATAACAATGGGGAATAACACACTATACATATATATCTCTAACACCCTCCCCTCAAACTCATGGTGGATCAACAACACTGAGTTTGGAGAGGTGGAAACCGTGCTGTGCGCGAGTCTGGGCCTTCGTGAAGAAATCCGCTATCCAAGCTCAAGGCACATCTTCAAGAGCAATCACCGATCATGCACACAAGACCGCATGAAGGAAGCATCAACACCAATATGCTTGGTAAGCTCATGCTTCACAGGTCTCGCACACACCGATAGCACCGTAGATATCGGACAAGAGAGGAGTCGGTGTAGTGACGAAACACCAAAATCCTCAAGTAACCACCGTAGCTGGTAATCTCGTTATCAAGAGAGCCATAGCGCGCAACTCACCTCTGACTCGAACGGACATCGCATCTGTTTCTTCGCCTTCCAGGCAATGAGAGAACCACCAAGAAAAACACAGTAAGCAGAGATAGACCGGCGATCAGAGGGATCGCTGGCCCAAGTAGCATCCGAATAAGCCTGAAGCTGTAACGAGCTGGAGTTTGGAAAGAAAAGACGGCGAGAGATAGTCCCACGAAGGTATCGCAGAACTCGAAGAAGGTGGCTGTAGTGGACCTGAGTGGGAGCAGATACGAACTGACTCAGAATGTGACTGGATAAGTGATATCTGGACGAGTAACATCAAGATAGACAAGACTCCCAACAAGATGACGATAGCGAGTCGGATCAGAAAGAGGCTCGCCATCAGAGGGTCGGAGGTGAACATTGAGCTCCATGGGAGTCTCAACAGTACGCTGATCAGTGAGAGAGGCGCGATCAAGAAGATCCTGAATATACTTCTCTTGGGACATAAAGAAACCATCTAGAGTGGAAGTAACCTCAATCCCAAGGAAGTAACGAAGAGGACCAAGATCTGACATAAGAAACTGCTCACTAAGACGAGCCTTGACAAAGGCAATGTACTCAGAATCATCTCAGGTAATGATCATATCATCAACATACAGAATAAGAAGAGTCCGATAACGAGACGAAGTGTGGACAAAGAGCGCAGGATCATGATCACTAGCTGAAAAGCCAGCAGCAGTGACCACAGAGGAGAAGCGCTCAAACCAAGCACGAGGGGCTTGCTTAAGGCCATAGAGAGAACGACGAAGACGACAGACCATGCCCTCAGGAACAGAATACCCAAGTGGCGGAAGCATGTAGACCTCCTCACGCAACTCGCCATTAAGAAAGGCATTCTTGACATCAAGCTGAGAAACAGACCAGTGGCGAACAGACGTCACCGCAAGAAGAGTGTGGACAGTGGTCATGTGAGCCACAGGAGCAAAAGTCTCATCGTAGTCACGACCATGCTCCTACTGGAAGCCATGAGCAACAAGACGCGCCTTATAGCGCTCAAGAGAGCCATCAGAGCGAGTCTTAATCTTATAGACCCACTTACACGTGATGGGATGAGAGTGAGATGGAAAAGGAACAAGATCACAAGTACCAGTACGCTCGAGGGCAGCAATCTCCTCGGCCATAGCATGCTGCCACTCAGGATGAGTAACAGCATCCCGATAGGAGACAGGCTCAAGAGTAACTGCACCAGAAAAACCAAAACGGGCAGGAGGCCGAATCGACTGGCGATCGCAGAGAGCGTAGCGAGGAGAAGATAACCCATCAGGGGAAGATGGATCATCAGGAGAAGATAGAACATCAGAAGAAGATGGTTCATCTGGAAGATCCTCAATACGAGGTCGACGAGTGTAGACGAGTGTAGTGGGAGGAGCCTGAGGAGCCGCAGGAGACGAAGCAGGCGACGACAACGGCGGAGAGGCCATAGGAGGAATATGTGGAGACTCAGTGGGACGGGTGGATGAGGGCAAGACAGATATAGGTGTATCTGGAAAGGTCAAAAAGGACAGAGACTCCACAGAGGAAGCCGAAGCCGAAGGAGAGGTAGGACGTGGGTAGAAGGGACGAGACTCGTCGAAAGTCACATCCCGAGAAATCCGCATCCGTCGACCAACAGGATCCCAGCACCGATATCCCTTGTGCTCGCACATCAGATCCCGTAAAGACACACTCAACAGACTGAGCAGTCAGTTTGGTACGTTCTCGAGGGGCGAGGAGAACATAGCAAACGCAAGCAAATAGACGAAGGGCGGAGTAGTCAGGAAGAAGACCACAAATACGCTCAACAGGAATCGCACCCTGAAGAGCAGAAGAGGGCTGGATGTTAACGAGATAGGTAGCAGTGGAAACAGCCTCGGCCCAAAAGTGAGGTGGAATAGAGGCGGCAATCATCGATTGCACGAGCCGCCTCAAGGAGATGACGATGCTTGCGCCAAAGAACACCATTCGAGCATGAGCACCGTGACAGAGAACTTAGCGAGTAGTACCGCTCGAAGGAAGTCGCGCAGTAACGAGAGAGGTACTCGCCAATGAGTCGCATTTAAAGACACGAATAGGGGTGGAGAACGTGTATGGACCATAGTGGCAAATTGTTTATAGATAGATAAGATCTCACTACGAGAAGACATAAAATATATCCAAGTGTGGCGAAAAATCATCTATAAAAATGATATAATATCGATGACCCCTTTCAAACGAAGGAGCCGGACCCCAAACATCCGAATGAACAAGATCAAAAGGACGCCGAGACACTAACTCACTATGAGGATAAGGAAGTGAATCTGCTTACCTAACTTACACTCGACAATCTAAAGACACATCTCCGAGACAGACTCGTAAGACCACGACGAACTAAAGACGGCTGGCGAGATCCACACAGATGACCAAGACGGTGATGCCACTGCTGAAAAGAGCTGGTAGGCGAAGTGGCAGAAGCTGAGAGACTGGCGACAACGGTAGCAGCGGAAGGAAGGTGAAGCCAGTCAAGCTCCCAGAGACGCTGTGAGTCAAGGCGCCGAGGGCCAGAACCAACCAGAGCTCCCGTGTGGCGGTCCTGAACACAACAAGAGTCAGAGCCGAGAATAACCCGACAACCAAGATCGAATCGCCAAAGAGAAGAAGGCGCATGGTAAGGCGAGGAACATAAGCAACAGAAGGAACATGAAAAGATGAGTTGCTAAGAGGGCCTCGACCAGAGACAAAAAGAGATGTACCATCAGCAGTAAGAACATTGACAGGAGAATCAAGGGGTGTAATGAAAGACAGAGTGGAAGGATCAGGAGTCATGTGAAAAGATGCTCCAGAATCAAGAATCCACGGGGAGGTACCTGACTGTGTAGAAGGTGGTTTCGGTTCAAGAGTCGATGCAGAGCCCGCAGAACCGCCGAGGAGAACCAGGCGGCAAGCGGCGCCGAAGTCCGCTATCTCTCGCTCGAGAGAAATCGCTGAAGAAGTCGATGCAGGCGTCGATGTAGAAGCACCAGTGCCAGTGCTAGTAGAAGAACGGCGAGAAAGATGCCGCTGCTTCTTATAGCACTGGGACTCAATGTGGCCGACCTTATTGCAGTAGGAGCAGTGAGGAAGACCATCGCCGGATGGAGGGCGGCCACCACCACCTGTGGCGGCCGCTGAAGGTGGCGCATGTCGACGCGCGTGGAGCCGTCGGTAGCAGTGGGCGGCGGTGAGCACGAGGGGAGTGGTAGCAGGCCAGCACCACTCAGGCGAGTCTCCTCCGCACGTATCTCAGTAAGAGCCTCTAGGAGAGTGACACGAGGGTGGCGTGCAAGGAGCTGGGCACGCCGCTACTCGAACTCAGGACGAAGGCGAGTAAGGAACTTGTAGATCCGCGAAACCTGTGTCAAGACGCATACTAGGCAAAGATCGATAGGAGCGACGGCCGGCAAGAAGCGGAGAGAGTCCAATGACGCCGCATGCACAGAGCTCTAAGCGTAAAAAGCGTCAACAGTAGCATCACCCTAAGACCGAGATTAGACAAGGTCTTAGGGACATAACCACGGGTCTCCGGTAAATGAATTCCAATTTAACTCTATCCAAGTGAGAGGCTTAGCCGAATACTAGAGCCTCAACGATCATGCGCGCTGCCCCTTTTGCGAGCGCTACATGATTGTCGATTCCCTTTCGATTCGAAGCACTACACTTAGGGAGTTAAATGGGAATTCATCAACAACGAGTATGACGTATATTGGCTCGCAAGATCAACGACCAATATACTCATACCCTCATCCAACGTTGATTACATCCATACAACGCATACAACAAGAGATAAAAAGACATACTGCATAATAGTCAAAGTCTACAACAGATACATACATACGATCGCCAAATTCAAAGTAAAGTATCAAGTAGCAATGAAGTAAATAAATAAAGCAAAAGACCAAGAGTGGTATGCCCATCACCCATCGGCAACCGATCGGGGTTAAATGATAGCACACTACTCGTTAGTGTCACCCAAGTCAATACTAACGAGATCGTCATACTCATAATCTTCCTCACCTGAAAAGGCCAAGAACATCCGGGTGAGTACAAGTGTACTCGCAAGTCTTACACAAATAAAAATAGTTATGCATAAGGGTCATTCAAAGGATGGCTCATATTGGTTTAGTTTTATAAAGAGACGCAACAATTAACATCCTACACATACTAGTTTTTCATGTGCCCATTAAAAAAAATCAGATTTGAAGTAGAAGTAAAGCATATAGTAAAGCATTTCCGTAATAAACAATTGAACCATACAAAGACCAAAGTGGCAGCCCACTTTGATGTACTAAACACATGAACAACCCGTTCATGACGAATACCAAGTTCAACCACAATTTTAATTAAAAGTCTAACAATAGTAACTCCCGAACTCAAGCGGTTGTCCATAACCGTGGACACGGCTATTCGAATAGATTTATACCCTGCAGGGGTGTACTACTTTACCCACACGACTTGATTAGCCCGTAAGCCTCCAGATGCCTCCGAATATAGCATACTTCCTATGGTATGCCGGCCGGGTAAATCAAGATATGGTCGTTTTTAGCAAGACGATTCCATTGGCTAAGTCCCTCAACCCAGGGCTCCTAGGAACATATGACGTTACGGCCTTTATGCCCTATCGGCCCCAAAAGGAACATAGGATTTCACGGTCCTATGCCCTTACAATTACACCACCGTGGGACCCAGCACAACAAAACCTTTCCCCTACTTAACCATACGGCTCCCAACCCGCGTGTGGCAGCACGAGTGTACTTGAATTAACGACGTTACCAAAGTTCGGTCCTCAATTGTCATGACAAGTCCTTCCACTTACCCAATGCTCGTGCACAAAGCACCATCACTAACCAACACTTGTCCAGACTAAAAGCCCATTTAAAATGACAAAATTTATCTCATAAAACAGCTACAAAGATCTGAAGTAAAAACATAAAGTAAGAGTTGTGTTTATCCCAAAACCGCCGGGTTATTCCCGACGATCGAACTACCGTGTCTAGACTTGCATGGCTAAGCAATTCTATAACCCATAATTCACATATCCTATCTTAAGCATATAGGAGTTGGCATAATTCAAGATTAACCTCAAGCATAGGACATAACTAAACTACACATCACAAAAATATTGACATAATCAAAATAGCATGCAAGCAATCATCATTGCACTAACTTAACCAAAACTGGGATCAAATATGATGCAAAAGAAAGTTCAAATGATGCTTGCCTTGCTGGTACAGTAGCTGCTCGCTCTCAGTAGTGTAAGTGTCGATATCAATATGCTCGGGATCTATATAATTATAACATCAAATAAATACCGAAAAAACAACTCAAAAATCAAAATGCTCAAAAAGGCATGATTTTTCTACAGTAGTTAGGTTGTGATTTTAGATGGATTTAGGTCAAAGAATTATTGCATTTGGAGTTATGAATTGGAAGTTATGCTATTTTGAATTTCAGGTTTCATTAAACTTTAAGTCATGTAATTTAATTATTTGGCCAAAATTCGTAGAACAGTGGTGGGGTAAAGGATTACATAGGTAAATAGGTAATGTTAATACAAGTTCAGAATAGTTGAGTTTGTCCCATTTGGAGTTCTTATGATTTAGTTATTGATTTTCAAAGTTATCAACCTTTTATAGTATAACAATAATAGAATTAAAGATTATATTCTCCCAAAATAGTTTCTGTGACAGAGGTAACATGGAGACCATTTTTAGAATTAAGTTCACTGAAAATGAAAATTATCAAAAGTGGTCTCACTGTTTTTGGAGCTTCCAATAATTACTTATGCATTTTTGAAGTTATCAGTCATTTTTCTATTGTACAAATAATGATTTTAATGGAGTAATCTCCGAATAAAGCTCTCTGCTACAGAGACAAGTTTGAAACTAATTTTAATATAAAGTTTACTAACAGTGAAAATTTCCAAAAGTGGTTTCATGTGATTTGGAGTTAAACTGATTTAGTTATGCATTTTAGAAGTTAATACATGTTTTTCAGTATACAATTAAATGGATTTCGGATTTTATACGTCGCTTAAACTTTTCTCACTTAGTGCTAGCTTAGCCACAGCTGCTGACGGGAGGGACCGGGGCAACACTTTTGACCCAGTCAGCGCTGACTCGGCTCGGCCGCATTATACTGAAGGCGTATTCCACCGAATATGTTTTCCGAACTTCTAAACGTAAGACTGTCTTAAACGTTCAAGGAATATGTTTTCCTTAACAGAAAGCGTACACTCAAAAATTACACAATCACTTAACCGGCTGTTCGGCCCCACATGTCATGGAGACTTTAACGCAAAACCCCAGCAGCTAATTAACGATTTGCCGACAAAGATTCGTTTATTAAATACTAATCACCGCAATTAACTTCTAATGATTGGGCTACAGGCGCGGTCGGAGCATGCCACGCTCCTTCACAGCCGCGCGTGGTGGCTCGCTCGCCTACGGCGCGTGGTCCACGCCGGCGCACATGGAGACCGTAAATGGATTCTGGTACTCTCACGGCTCGGGGTGGTGGCGCCGACGAGATGGCTCGCACCGGCTAGCCGGCGGCAAGCGGCGGTGACCTACGGCTAACGTGCATGTGCCAACCTAGTTCATTTTAGAGCTGAATAACGCATGCTTAAGCTATGAGAGTGGTCACTGAAGCTCACCAGAGAGATGGAGTGGCCGGAGAAGCTTGGAGGTGAGATGCCCACAGCAATGGTGACGGTGGCGGCAAGCTCCACGAGGAGGGATCGCTCTGGGCAAAATTTATGGAAACAAAAGGTTGAGAAAGCTTGAGCGAGGTTAGGAGATGGTCACCAAGCATGGGATCGAGGAATGGCTCACCAGGATGATAATGTGACGATGAATAGTGCTATCGGCCGAAAAGAGGAGCAAGGTCCAAATTCCAGTGATCCTGACAAGCATCGATGCAACAAGTTGAGGGGAAATCTTGATCATGTCCTAAGGCACAAAGTGACGCGCAAAAGAGAGGTCAAAACTCACCGGAGGTGAAGAACACAAGGTGATGTCCACCGGAGCGCGCCCTGGAGCTTCAGTGAGCACGAGGCTGGTCCCGGCGCTACAAAGAAAGTCAAGAGCTCGCATAAGAAAAACTGGAGATGGCAAGCAAAGGAGGAGCTGAGAGCACCGAAGGTGGGAAGTTTACCGGAGAATTGAGCTCAAAGAAGCTTCCCTCTCCTCTGTCAACCGAGGAGAAGTGAGGGAGAAGGAGGGGGTTGCGAGGGGTGTTATGCTCGGGCGATGACGGCATTGGAGGCGGCGTGAAGAGAAGGTGGCTCCGGAGTGGTCCGAGGTGGCGGTGGATTCACGGCGTGCCTGGCGCCGTTCTGAGCACGTCGGGAGGACTCGCCGCGGGCACGAGTGTCTGCGCCGCCAACGGCCGGGAAGACGGCCGACCATTTCGGTCCCGCGCGTCGATCACACGGCGAGGTGGAGTTTAAGTGGTTTTCAATCGGCCGTTGGATTGTGGATGGACGGATCAGATTAGAAATGCGTTCGGACTGGTCAACAGGATGCGAGATCTGGACCGTTGGATGAGGATCTAACGGCTGCATGTGATGGTACAATTAGGCGGTTGTGTTGAGCCACCTCGCCGAGTCGGACTCAAACCCGAGGAACAGTAGCCTGGCTCGGTCTGAGTTTGACTGAGATTTAAATAGTTTGCCCTACTTTGACTGAGGCTTAGAAATAGAAATAAATTTCCAAAAATTATGAAATAATTTGTGGGGGTTCCTGGGAGTATATAGTTCCCATAAAAATTATGAAACCCCACTGTTCATATTAAAATTTGTGACATTTAAATTCAAACATGTTGTATGTCTATGAATGTTGTTTGAATTTTAATTAGGTTCAAACTAGTCCCAAAAATTTGGGAAAAATTATATTAATTCATGATAATTAATTTAGTATTTAAATAAATTGGTTTCAGATGATGATCACAGCTTTTTATCACTGATTCGAATTGAAATTTGAATTTTGATGTGTATGTTCACCCCAAATTAGATTTTCCAAGTACAATATATTATGGAAATGTTTTGAAATCAAAATGCATGCTAGTGAAATACATATTAATCCATTTTAATTATTGGGGCTGTGACATCGGCTGTTGGGGGCAGCGCAACAGGCGTAGGCTCCGTCGGAGGTGTAGGGCAAGCGCGACAGTAACATCGCTGCAGAGGACGCCTGAGACGAAGACCACGCATGTGGATGCGCATGAGACACGAAGTCGGTGTAATTAACACCATCGAAGATCACCGCAACGAGGAGGGAAACGGTACCCATTGGTAGGCGGCGCCGACGACGCGCGACCAAGGCAACGGTTCAACAGCGGCGCGAACGCGCGGCGGTTAGAACGATGTTTTTTACCCTTTTTTTTTTTATCGGGCCGGCCGAGAGACGGCCCAAACCGCACGCACGGAGCCCGGCTGTTAGGTTCCTCTCGGCGGCGGCGAGTGGATGGCGAAGCCCGAGGTGGTCCCGCCGCGCTCCTCCACCCAGCGCCGCTCCTCTCTCGCGGAGCCTCAGCGGCGCTTCTCGCCGGCGCTCCCGCTAGGCGACGTTTTCCGGCGGCGCTTCGCGGCGCGCCTCGCTCGGCGCTTCCCGCGACGACGGCGGTGGCGCGGAGCGAGCTCTCGCGGCGGCGACGATGGCGGAAACCCGCGGTGACGATGGTGGTGGCTCCCCGCGGCGGCGACGATGGCGGCGGGTGGAGCTACGGGTGGAGCGGCTCCCCGCGACGGCGGTTGAGCGAGCAGCCCGCTTGAGCGACGACAGCGGCGAGCGGAGCCGCCGCGACCTTCTGACGATCCGAGCGACGGAAAGGAGGAAGCCGAAGGAGCGACGAGCGGCGACGGCCGACTCAAGCCGAGACGGAGGCGGCTTCTCCGTTCGGGAGACGTCAAGATGACGTCAAGGTGACGACCACCTGGATCCGAGGACGGCGGCGGCGGCGACAAGCGGAGCGACGGAAACCCTAGGTTCGCTCTGATACCATGATATGAATAGCGTTTGTATTCAATATGAGGCCAATGAGCCAGTATATATACACAAGTACATGCGGTGAATATACAAAGAACCTCTTATAACAATGGGGAATAACACACTATACATATATATCTCTAACACGGACAAGTCTTCGAGGTAACCTTTGATGTCCTTCACATCAACTGATGCTGACATCTGTTGGAAATTATTATCAAGGGAAAAAGAAGTCAACTGTGACTTGTTCCGATGTGAAAACAAATTAACCTAACTTATCCATAGATCCACTTGCCTTGAGACTTGATGAAACAAGTGTATGTATGTATAATATACAGCATTTCCTATTGTCGCTTCCAAGCTTGACAATATCTACAAGTTAATACTAAATATCACTCCCTCCAATCGTGGAAAAAAGCGTCGTCCTAGAATGTGTATTGTCATTAAAAAAGAATGTGTACTATGAGACTCAAATTTTACCTACAATGCATTTGTGAACATTTAGTTTTGTTACATGGAAATTAAGTCATAATACTATAACCTTGTCAGGTTTTACAATATATTGCAATTCAAATTAGTGGTCAAAGTTGCATTTGGGGACCATTCCAGTGCATCGTAAGAACATGGTTGTGTAATCACGACAAGAAATTAATGGTTGAATATTGTTGAGAGATGACTCATATCCTACAAAGGTTCCTATATGAATCATAATATGATTATGACTTCTCTTTCGAGGAAAACTAAGGGTCACTATATAAAGCCATGAAGGGTGATCATGGAGAACCCAAGTCACAAATCAACTCATTCAAAGCAGAGGATGCATGAGAGGATTAGAGGCTGAATTATTATTTAGTACTAGATTCTTGTATAGGGCAATGATTTGAGGGTCTTAAAAGGTCTGAGAGGGTTGTGAGAAAGCGACAACCCCTTGTATTCTTTTAAGGTCGTGCTTAAGGAATTTACGGTCGGTTTCGTCAAATCTTTTTATCTCGTCGTGATTGTTTCGGTGTCATTATTTCGGTTCTCTCTACAAGATTCATCAACTTCGTTCTTGATACCGTATACACTCGTGCCGTATCTCGCAACTATGATCCAATTCGGGGCTGTTGCGCATAAAAAAGAGGGGTGTCGGAGTATAACAAAATTGAAAACAAAAGATCTTATTTGAATACAAGAAAATTTCTGCTTTTTAGTTTCAATTTCAAAGCTCATGTACATATTTTCAGAGTTGTTGACAAGTCACTGTTACGTGAATCTGAAATCTAAACTTGCGGCCGGGGCCCCAATCTAATGGGAGCGTCGAACATTGGAAACTTTCTTCTTCCTCGATGCACATATATCTCTGTCACCACTAGTCACTTCTGAATAATACAATGCCAAGTGGATTGATGGCGATTTTGTACAAACAAATAATCTTCCCAAATTTATGTGGCTGAGTGTCATTCATCCTTCCATTTATCCTTTAGTTTGGATGTATACCCCTGTCCTTAGCTCATACAAAACATATGTGCCATTTGAAGTGCTCCTTGGCTGTTGGATCAGAAATCAAATGGCCAAAATTAATGAAAAACGCAGTTGCGAGTTCTTCTAGATTTTTTCTATTGCTTGTCTTCGCTCAAAATGTAATTGATTCCAGTCAGGAGTCACAAACAAGCTGTTACAAGTTTACAACGTGTAATGTTTGTGCACTGTGATATCCCGTTTTATTAATCGAGTAATCAACTGTTTAGAGAGAAAAAGATTAGAAATTCAGAAATTAGGATGGAGGGAAGAAGTGGCCGCCGGCCCATGGCCCAATAGAGGGAGCCGGCTGGCCGTAAGAGAGCAGGGGGAGAGGGCCAGCCACTTCTGCCCCTCCCTGCGCCACCCTCCTAGCGCCGCCCTCTGATTGTAATTGATTCCAATCAGGAGTCACACACAAGCTGTTACAAGTTTACAACGTGTAATGTTTGAGCACTATGGGAGAGGAACCGCAAATCGTTCACGACTGAGCGAAATTAAGCAAAAAACAGTATATCGATCCCAGTCCCCAACAAAGAAGCCCAATGTCTGTCATGAAGAAACCAAGACTCAATGTTGGAAGGGACAGGATCCAGCTTGTCCCAAACCAAAATCAGCAGCCTCTTGTGCGGTCATTCGTCTTCGCTCGACGGTGCACTGACTTGGCTAGCTAAAGACTGTTGCATTGACGACCACGAGAAGTAGCCATCGTTCCCTCTCTTGAGCTGCCATTCAGGGACGCAGCTAGGCCTCATAGCTGTATCCACTTCGGTCATCTCAATATCTTCAGTAACCATGGACACGACCTTCGACATCGGTGGACTTTGCTGAGGCAGGCCCATCGTGCAAAGAAGAACAACGCTCACAATTTTTACAAATGGTAAATGAAAAAACAAGTGTTACTATTCACAGCAAACTTATCTTTTTTTGTTCCTTCTAACATGCTTTTAGTTTGAAACATACAACACACTATAGACTACACCTACAATTGTTTTCAGAATTTTTCATATTGGTTTGATGCCCCAAATCAAATGTTTGTACATGCATGGGCTCCCCAACCCTATCCTGGGCTTTCTGGGCTCGACCACGAAGGCACAAACTCAAAGCCCTGAGAAACTTAACTCCATTTAATGGATAAGGCGAGCGGGAGATTGTGGGTTCGAATCCCATCGCGGCCGATTTTGCCATGTGCCTTTTTTTAAGGGTTTAGGTTCAGCTGCTTTTAGCATTTTTTTTTTTTTTGGAAAGATGGCCAAACCCAGCTTTTAAAGAAAGCTCATAACAGGATTATAAAGTTCAGTAACAGAAAATAAAGCTAGGATTACTAGCCGTCGTCGTGCAGCAAAAGAAAGACAACAAACCACAGTTACAGAAAACTAAGAGTAGGTCTAGAGACCACCCCGATACAGCAAGCTGAAAGACTAGCAAGGTAGCAAGGCAGCAAAAAGAAGCTGTAAGCTAAATCCTGTCTAGAGCGCAAAAAGACTTCATCTATTATCCAACCATATTCATCAAACACTCTAGCTTTGTATGGTCATCTTTTCTGGTCAGAATCTCCACCGCTGCAAACATGATACAAATCGGAAGATAACTTCAGTTAGACGCTTAGGAAAGGTCTTCTCGATGTCACCTTTGTTTCTGACTTTTCAAAGTGTCCAAGCAAACGCTGCAAAACTAAATAAATCAACATTATGATTGTTAGCATCCCCATTATCTAGCCAACACATATGAAAGTCATCCAAAGATTTAGGGACTCTCTCCCACTTAAAGATCTCCCTGATATAGGACCAAGCAAATCTTGCCAAAATACAATTAAAGAAAACATGATTCATATCCTCAACACCCCCCCCCCACTCCCAAAGCCAGCATTTGTTATCACCTTTCCAATTCCTCAAAATCAATTGATCCACAGTGGGTAACCTCTTCAAATGAGTTTGCCAAAGGAAAATTTTAATTTTCAGAGGTAGCCTGCAAGCCCAAAAATCAAGCATTCTCTTATCAGTGACACCCCCCCCCCCCAAGCTATATTCCTGTAAAGAGACTTAACAGTAAAACTCCTTTTAGATCACTCCACAAAACCACTTCCTCCTTACCTAAGTTTCTATTAAACCTAATGTGCCACACTCCATCTTTAAGGTAATCTGCAATTTTTGCATCAGGATCAAGACAAATATCAAACAGACTAGCAAACCTAATATAAAAAGGACAATTGTCTAACCAGACATCCTTCCAAAAGAAAATAGTCTCCTCATTCTCAACCTGATAAGAAACACCCCTTTTGAAGAGGTTTTTAACCTTAGAAAGGGTTCTCGAAAATTGGGAGCCTCTTATAGGTAGAGCATCTCTAAAATCCCCATTAGGAAAGTATTTAGCTTTCAAAATCCTATACCACAATTTACTTTTAGCTACACTCAACCTCCAAAACCACTTACATAGGAGGCAATCATTCATAAGTCTTGAATCTAACACCCCTAAGCCACAAAAATCTTTAGGTCTGTAAACAGATTTCTAATTTACTATATGATATCTGAACTTATCACTCGCTCCCCTCCAAAAAAAAATCTGGATCTAATAGAGTCAATCCTTCTATATACTTCCTTATTCAGTCTGTAAAACCTTATAGTGTAATAGATTGACTATTAAGACAACTATTAATCAAAATCAACCTTCCTCCTGAAGAAAGTAAATTGTTCTTCCAGTTATCCAATCTGCTAACATTATTCCTTCTTGTTGTTTTGACACGGGGAATTTGCGGCCTCAAGGTCAGAAAACGACCGGAGCTAGCTACCGGCGACGCCCGCTCATCGACGCTGCATGCATGGTGTTAACCTTCGCGTCTCCACAACGCTAGCTACCAAGTTTACGTGTAAAGCAGATTGCCGACATTACTTACCAAAGTATAATAGATGAAGCCGTTTCTTACTTTTTTTTTTAGATAATGGAAGAGAAAAAATCTCTTCCGGCCAGCCGTTTCTTACTTATCAATGACCAGGATAAATGGTCGAATCTAGGCTAGCGAGTTGACGAGGATTTTGACTAGATCGATCTTTTCGATCAAATCAAAGTTTATATCAAAGCCTGTCTACATATCAGAGGGTCATTTTATAACAGTTATGAACCTACGATTAGTATTGAAAGAAAGTATAATCCATTTTACTACGGTCAAACTGGTCGCAAATCAGTTTGAGTCATGAGACGACTAGTCATGGACACTAGATGACAAGTCATATGGTATTGGGCCATCCCCAACCAGCAAACTGGTCGGGAGACATGACAGTTTCCCATGTGACTAACATGATAGTGGTTATTGGCACATCTGGCAATTTACGACAGTTAACTAAGAGACGTGATGGATCAAGACTCAACAGAGGAACGTGCGTGAAGATAAAATGCGCCTTTAGCGGCATTAACTGTCACTCTTTCAATTGCTATAAAGGGGTAGTCCACGTATTATGTAATAATATGTTCATTCAACATACCATAACACTACAATCATTCCATCAATCTATTCTATAACATCCCTAGTGTATTTTTATATATTTATTATGTCCACAGCAATAAAATATCTTCACTTATATAGTGCTCTCGTATAATTTTTCGGAATATGCTCCCATGGCCCATGCACATGGGAAGAGTGGTTCATAACTATTCTTTGCCTATGGATAACCATGGCAAACTCCTTTTTGACTATCTTTTCCACTCATGAAATGTCGGATCTACTCGCTTAAAAACCTTTTTGTTTCTTGTAATCCAGATGCCCCAAGCCACCAGGATGATAATTTCCATGTACAAGGGCTGGTTAATGCAGATCTTAAGATCAAGGATGGACTCTTGAAACCAAAAGGTTGAAGGTTCTAGACGGTTATAGATGTAATCCCAAGTATTCTGAACAAATGGACAGCTCCAGAATTGTTTTTGTTGGTTCCCTTTCCGATCGATAACATAATACTACTGTTACTAGCAGCGCGTAAAAACACAAGATCGCCTCGTTATGTATGTTAAAATATGTACTGAGAGGATCCTAGTCTCCAGGGCTTAGTTGTAGTCGTCGTTGAATTAGTCCAGAGCCATGCCGCGATATGTGCGAGGAGACCCCTTTTACTAATACCGGTCCAAACAGTGCTATTTCAGTCAAAAACTCGTCTTTTTTTAAGCCTCAAGGGTTCAAGTTCAGCTGCTTTTAGCATTTTTTTCCATCTTGTTTTTTTGACACGGGGAATTTGCGGCCTCAAGGTCAGAGACGGAGAACGAGTGGATGAGGGACAACAGGAGCAGGTCGAGCGTGAAGGAGAGGTGGAGGAGGTGGAGGAAAGGGAGCAAAGACGAAGGTGGCGGGGCGCTGCGTCGGCGGCGAGGCCCGGAGCGGCGGGGGGGCTGGAGCATGACACCGCCAGCGGCGCCGGCACCGCACAAAGGCAAAGCGAGGATCGCGACGTGAGGGAAGCGACGATGGAGGGGGGGAGGTAGGCGAGCAGTGGCTCAAAGTCGTAGCGGCTCGCAGATGCGGACGAGGAGGAGGTGGAGCAGCTGCGGGGTGGGAGGCAGAGGCGGTGGCGGTGGTGGGGGAGGAAGGTCGGGGGGGAGAGGGAGGCGGGCATGATGTGCCGAGGAGGAGACGGAGAAAGCGAGTGGTGGAGGTGCGAGCGCAAGGATGAGGCGATGGGGATAAGGCGAATGGATAAAGAGCGAGTGGGTAGGAGTGAGTAGATGCGAAATTACGAATTAAATTATGGCTTGGTGTGCGATGGGCGTGGGAGTTGAGAATAGTGAGCCATCTTATTTTTTCTTGCTTTATTCTCTTTCTTCGAGATTCTGATTCCGCTCTTGCAGTAATGGAGGCCTCAATTATGTCCTAGGATGAAGCCCTAATTCAAGTGATCGTGTAGTTTTACTAGCTAATCCGAACTAGTATGCTAAATAAACTTATCCAAACTAATATCACCACAAAGAAAAGCTTATCCATACTAATACATTACAAATTTAGGCAGCTAACTGGTCACAGTAGAGTGGCTATATCCATTGTTATAGCTATAAAAAAATCTTATATTTGCACGTCTAACTTTTGTTGTACTTTTGTCGTAGGCCTTCACATTCTCCAACCCAGCCCAGCAAACGTGCGCCCACAAAAAGGATGATTAATCGGGGAGAAAGAAAAGCTATCTGTCCGCCTCTTCCCTCTTGCTGTACCCGTCGACGGTTGATGAGGCGTGGCTTATGAGGTACACAAAACCTGGATTCAAACCTGAAATTATGGCTTAAATTTGGTTATGCGCAACAGCAGCTTGATTTTGACATAGTATAAATTCAGCGTACGTGCGTGCATGATGCATGCATATACTGCACGGAAAATTAAACCAAGATGCCGAACAACCAATCGGAGAGAGTGATTGTAGATAATCGAGGTCAAGTAGAAAAAGGAATATTTCAGAGTAGAACGGATGACAGTAATGACATGTTAGGATCAGGTTCAGGTCCGCGCTTAGATATGTCCAAGCCTCCTAGAGACCTCATGTTCGGACTGGTTCATGTCGAGAAACCGTCGCTGGCGAGTCCAGTCTGAGCGATTACCTCGTAGACAAACTCAGAATCGTAAGAACAATGCATGAACACAAGAACAGAATAAGAGATATAACACAGAAATGTAGAGGGACTTCTTGTTTCTCTTTATTCCTTCATCCATCGATCAATCCTTTACAATGAATAGCACCCCCTATTTATAAGCTACGACCCTGCTAGGGTTTGGGATGAGGAGCTCACCTTGGGCCAGGTCTGCCGGCCTGGGCCCGGTTTCTTAACACTCCCCCTTGGGCACTCATCCTTCATGTCCATGCCTCGTTAAAACTCCATAAAAACCCAGTGGGAAAAATTTGGAGAAAGAGTACATGATACACGTTCTGCTGTGATGCACGAATTGCCTCATTAAAAACCTTAGCCGAGAAACTTCAGGAAAACTTGTCAAGGGAAAAAGAGTACAATCCACCCAATTTCATTTAATCTCCTGGATTTATTCTTTGGGTACTCGATCTTCATGATCAAGCTTTAATAATGAGTTCGCGAAGGTTCTCCCCGACTCTGCACTTCTAAGTCTCATCATTCCAATTCACGATGCATCTTTCAAAGATAGACTGAAAGTGACTTAGTGAATAAATCTGCAAGATTCTCACATGACTTAATATGCAGTACTTTGATTTCGTTCATCTTTTGCAATTCATGAGCATAGAAGAACTTGGGGGTTGATATGCTTTGTGAGAGGACTCTTCACATAACTCATCTGCACTTATGCAACACAAGTTGCATTATCTTCATAGATAATAGTGGGGGTTTACGCGGTATTCAATCCACATAACTGCTGGATGTAGTGAATCATCCGCCGAAGCCAAGAACATTCTCGTGAGGCCTCGTATAATGCTATTATTTTCGGGTGGTTCGTCGAAGTCGATACAAGACTCTACTTAGACGATTTCCATGGAATTGTTGTTCCACCACATAGGAATACATAGCCTGTTCGCTATTTGGCGGTATGCGGGTCCTACAAGTACCCGTTATTTGTATTGCCATTCATAGTTAGGTCTTGGTTCTTTCTATAGAACAGACCAAGTTCTTTGCTTTCTTGGAGGTATCGGAAGATGTCCTTCATTTCCAGCCAATGCCTTTGGTAGGTTCTGTACTATACATTGCTAATAGGTTCACGGCAAATACAATGCCCGGTCTAGTACAGTTTGTTCAATATATGAGTGTTTCTATCACACTTAAATATGAGAATTCGGTCCCGTGACTTCCTCCTCTTCTCTAGGTCCGAACGGGTCCTTGTCTTGCCGCAAGGATCTCCGATCATTGGCACTTTCGAGGATATGCTTTTTCAAAGCGAACCTTTCCAACACCTTCCGAGTGTAGGTTGGTGATGTACTAAAATCCCTTAAGGGTCCGCTCAAGCTGCAAGCCTAGGCAATATTTGGTTTTACCCAAATCTTTCATTTCGAACTCCGACTCCAGGTAAGAGCTTGCTTTCTTAATATCCTTCAGGGTTCCGATGATATTCAGATCATTTTCATACACTGAGATTATGCAAAATCCGTTATGGGATCGTTGTATAAATACACAGAGATTATTCTCATTTTTCGTGTGGCCTTTCTTGCATAAAAAGTTGCTTCAAGCGATTATACCACATTCTGCCTGATTGCTTAAGTTCGTACAATGACTTTCTGAGTTTCACACTGTACATATTTCTATTTGCT
Organism: Ampelocalamus luodianensis; assembly: GCA_036346255.1. NCBI lineage: Eukaryota > Viridiplantae > Streptophyta > Magnoliopsida > Poales > Poaceae > Ampelocalamus > Ampelocalamus luodianensis. The sequence goes on from CM070631.1 coordinate 43,795,343, forward strand.
CTATCTTGGTTCGGGACAGGGATACATTCAGGTATCTTCATATAAATGTCCGAATCCAATATTTCATAAAGGTATGCTGGTATCTCATCCATCAATTTCACTTCTAACTTCAAGTTCACTGTCATTGAGATAAATATTTAAAAGAGAGTTCCGCCCATGACCGGGGAATAGGTTTCTTCATAATCATCTTCTGGATGTTCAGTGAAAACTTGTACAACGAGCCTTGCTTCTTTTGATTTCTCTTTCGAACAAATACCACTTATACCCTACTGGTGCACAAGGGAGACATGTGGCTACTGTGTCCAAACGTCTTTCTTTTATTCGGAGAGAATAATTCAGTTTCTATTGCCTTCTCCCAATCTTCTCAATCTGATCTTTTCTTTCATTCAGCGAGCGATGCAGGCCCTGAATCAAGATTGATGATTGTGGCAAATTTCTTTGCAAAGTAAATGTCGACATTGGCTGTTGTCATATTCAAAGATTCTCCCGAGGTCATAAAGTTTATAACTATTTCTTCAAAGGGCGATTCTTCTAATGCTTCTACTTGCTCACCGCTGCTTCCAATTGCGGGGCAAGTCCCTGTAGTTTTTTAGCTCCGATGTGTGCGCACACATCCATGCTGATGTCTCCCTTCATAGGGATGTTCAATTCTGGTATGCCTTTTCTGAAGGTTCCCTACCGATGCCAGGTCTCAACTGGCTCCCCTTCTGGTTCGGGGCACTTCGGTGATCGGCTGTGTCAAGTCCTTCTTATCCTTTTTCACCGGCGCCCCCGCATTGCGGATTCGAGGGACCGGAGTTTTCGTCCTTTTATTCTGAGGCCTCTGGACGGGATTAGGGATACCTTCAATGGTATTTCAACCCTATCCGGTGCATTGCTTGCAGACAAATGCTACTTATTCACGTTCTTCAAATCACTAAAGTAATCTGGCAGTTGATTCGCTAATACTTACAAATCAATTATCTTCTGGACTTCAATTGTCTTCTGGACTTCAATTCAATTATCTTCTGGACTGCAATTATCTTCTGGACTTCTCTATTTGCTTCACTAGTGCGCGGGTCATATGCATAGATTTTAATTATCTTCTGGACTTCAATTGTCTTCTAGACTTCAATTATTTCCCGACATTATCATCAAGGGTTGATTTCCTCCCCCCTAATGACGGGAAACTAACCTCATCCAATGTACTATCAGCGAATCGGGCATTATACAAATCTCCAGTCATAGGGTCCAAATACTTGATTATGGATGCTGTCTCATAACCAATGTATATCCCAGACTTTCGGAGAAGACTCATTGCAGTTCGCTGTGGTGGTGGTATAGGTATATAACCCTTGCAACCAAAACTGCGAAGATGAGAAGTTTTCAGTGCTGACCCTTACGCTAGTTGCATAGGTGGATGGATGTTATAGGCCGACGGTCTAAAATTGATGAGAGCTGCTACGAGCAAGACTGCGTGTCTCCAACATATAGTTGGTAAATTACAATTCTTCAAAGTTCTGCTAGTCCATTCTGGGTGCGGATGTGCGGTATAGAATGATCAACTTTAATTCACATTTTCATACAATAATCATCAGATGCCTTCGGAGTACATTCTCCGGCGTTGTCCATTCAGATGGACTTCACGTGATGATCAGGGAAATTATTTTTTCAATTGTTAATTATCTGCGAGATTTAGCTTTGCAAAAGCATGGTTTCTCATAGACAATAAACATACGTGCGACCATTCCGAGGAAGCATCGATGAGCACCACAAAATACCTAATTGACCCTTACAGGGGCTGTATAGGACCGCAAAAGTCTCTCTGGATACGGTCCAGGAATGCAGGGACTTCATCCTTCGCTTTCAGAGCAAAAGGTCTAATAATTAATTTCCCGGTGGTACATGCGGGGCACACAAAATCTTTCAGATTCGGGAAATTCTTTATATTCATATTATGTCCCTGTGAATTGTTAATTATATCTCTCATTATCCTAAGACCTAGGCGGCATAATCTATCATGCCAGAGATAGATAAGTCCAGAGCTTCTAAATACGGTTTTCAAGGCAGTATATGCTGCAGGTGCCTTAATGTTAGTGTAGTATAGCCCAGTTTCATATGAAGGAAGACATTCTAATGCTATTTTTCACTTTCTTCACACTTTGTATTGAGCAGGTATTCTGTACCATACTCTTCTTCAGTCTCTACGTGAAAACTGTTAGTGCAAATATCCTTGAGAGTTCTAGTCGATTATGGGTACAACAAGTCTTCTTCAATGACTAAAGTTGTGCCTATTGGGAGTATAATTATGGCCCTTCCTGAGCCTATTGTACAAGTATCGCTGCCTGCGATTGTCGTAAGACTACCAGCATTCTTGCTGATTGACTGGAAAAATTCCGTTTATCTCAGGATGGTATTTGTTGTGCCGCTACATGCTAAGCATACTTCCTCCATAAGGCGCCACACGCATTCTAATATAATGTACTTTATTAATATGTAGCAGAAAGCAAGCAACACATAAATAAAATACTTCAGATATCAGAACGCAACTTGCTATTATAAAGACGGGAAAAATAAGCCTTGTAGGACTCATAATAAGAATTTAATGCTTTGCTCTGCTAGAGCTTGCAACCATTATTCAATAATTCAAAGTTTTGCTTCAATTACAAACTGCAAGTTTCTATAAAAGATCCGAGTACAATGCGTGCACTAGATCGAATCGGCGAAGTATTCAGGAACTTCTGCCTCAATCTGCTCTGTGGCGATCATCTCCTATCGGGCAACTCACTCACGCGCGCAAAGAATATCCAAAAGGAGGAGTGGTGGGGCTGCTACTGGGCTGTCCACATTCATAAGTGCAACTAATGGATGTGAATCCTCTGTGCCTGCAATGGCGAGGTGTGTCACATGCTATCATTTGCCCTTTTTCTTAGACTGGAAAGCATCAATAATGTGCGACGTACTACCTTACCCTTCTTGCTCCTCTCATTCGTGAGAGGCTTCATCACCTTGTAGCTACTAGCAGTGGCTTCATGGCCAACATTGCGACTAGGTGGCTGCAAGATGAAGTTCTTTCTTAGAACATCATCTTGAGCTTTCGCAACTTGCATGATGTCAATTAATTCGGCATACTTCATGTAGCCGAATTTACGATAGTTGCGTGTGGATTACACCGCGTTCGGGTGAAAGGTAGAAAATCTTCTTAATCTTCTTCTCATCTGTGATTACATTACCACATAATTGAAGACTGATACAAATTTTATACAGAATCTGGCCATGCTGGGTCAGTTCTTCGAATTCCTGATTCGTGATGCTAGTCATCTTCATATTCATGCAAAAATTTATAAGATTACTGCTAGTAATCTGCATAAAATGGTTGCAAAATTCTCATAATGCTCTTCGAACTCCCGGTTCGTGATCCCGTATTTTTCTATGCATTTACATGATTTACTGCTATTTTCAGTGATTAAAAGCAATATAAACAATTACAGATAATCAAAACAGTAAATACAATAAATAAATTGCATAGAAATAATAATAACAAAATTAAACATGCTTTAAATACAAAAACTGATTAAAAAAATGAATTCTCGAGACCCTTTTCTGCTGGAAAAAGTATTTTCGGCGAATTCTGCAATTTCTAGGGTTTAAAATACGAATTCTCAATTCTGAGAGAATTCACGTAATTTTTCCAATTTCCGGGGGGTTTTCTGCACAATTCCCTTATTTGCAAAAAAATCTCGCAATTTTCAGAATTCCGAGGGCTCTTTTTGCAAAAACTCCTTTTTCTTTTCAATTTCTTTTTTTTTTCACTACGTACGGGCCTTTCTTTTCACCACATAGGCACGTATGGACTGTTTCTTTTATCTCCACGTATGGGCCTTTTCTTTTATCTCCCCTCTATTGGGCCGGCCTTCTTAAGTATTTCTTTGGCCCATGCTAGCCCCCAACCAACCAAGCAAAACGGGCAGGGGAGGAAAAAGGTTTGCCCTGCCCTGTGCATCGTGGTGGCGGCGCACTTTGGCAGACGCGTGCGCAGGGCTTTGGGAGATATAGCCGGCCGATGGTTGCGCTTCGGGGTGGCTGGCTTCATGGCCATGGGGGAGCAACCACAGAACGACGGAGAGCGACGCGTCCTCGATGGAGCCCATGCGGGTGGTGCAGCACGCGGGCAAGGGCCGAGTGGTGTCGACGGTGGTGCTTCATGGGCGAACGACAGCCGACGGGCGGCGGCTGTGCCTCATGCAGGAGGGCCGGTGGGACCAGGCGGCGAACAAAGGTGTCCAGCGGCTTCAAGCATGGCGTGGTGGCGCGACGTGGCCCGAGCCATGCGACAGTGCGGACCGGGCAGTCCCAACGGCGACAGCTCTACGGGAGGGCCGGCGGGGCGCGGTGGCCGTGCGGGTGCCGTCGGTACTTCGGGTGTGGCCGATGGTAGTCCGGTGCAGGCGCACGGGCGGTTGGTGTACTCGGGTGGCCATGGTCGCGTGGCTGTGCGGCGCGTTCATGCGGCGATCGGCCAGCGCGCGCACGCCGATGCGGCCAGCGGTCGCGGCATCCGGCGACGCATGCATTGGCGGTTCGATGGCATGCTCGCGGCGTTCGGGCGGCGTGTCGGCCGAGACAAGCGGCGAGCCCGTCTTGGCGGCTTCGCATGCGCGCGAGGTCAGTGGCCGCAGTCGGGAGAGTGCGGCGCGGCGCGAGCAAGCGGCAGCGGCAGCGACGTCTCGGCGACGGCAAACTAGTGGCGATCGCGGCCGCATGTGGTTGTGACGGCCGATTTGTTTTTCTTCTTTGGGTGGTGCTGGTGCGTCCGTGCGGGGGCGCAGCCAGGACTGGCGGTGATGCGGCATCCGGCGCACCGAGGGAGGCCATATGGGGTCAATGTTTTTTCAAGTTACTGTTCATACGATTCATATGTGATGCGATGCAATGCAATGTGATACGAGATTGCAACGGAGGCGCGACTTCATGTCGTCATGTGCATGCCTGCCGCGTGCTAGCGGCGTGGCTCTATCGTTGCCTCCGTGGCGATGCGTGATGGCGGACTATGCCGACCGGTAACATATCGCGGAGGTAGTGACAGCCGCTTGCAGGCGGTGCTGTGCACATGGTGCCTTTCATGCGATTGCATATACAACCTACGGTACAATCATCATCTACTCTTTTATGCAACCCACCGATCGGCTTGGCCGGCGACTTCAAGTCGGCTCGCGGTAGATTAGAGTGGATTTGCACCGTAGAAAACCAATCTAGAAAGCAACAATTGCAAAATTGAAAGCGATCTAGAAAAACGATTCAATCTACGAGCGTCGTTCATCGACGGTTACCTTTTCGATGCGAGGAGAGTCGATCGTGCTGATAACTTGTTGAGGAACCGTCGCTGGCGAGTCCAGTCCGAGCGATTACCTCGTAGACAAACTCAGAATCGTAAGAACAATGCATGAACACAAGAACAGAATAAGAGATAGAACACAGAGATGTAGAGGGACTTCTTGTTTCTCTTTATTCCTTCATCCATCGATCAATCCTTTACAATGAATAGCACCCCCTATTTATAGGCTACGACCCTGCTAGGGTTTGGGATGAGGAGCCCACCTTGGGCCAGGTGTGCCGGCTTGGGCCCGATTTCTTAACAGTTCATACGGGGGAATCGTGTGATTCGCATTAGGTTTAAGTTTCGGGAAACGATTCCGTGCGGAGCGTCGTTACGCTCTTTAAAATGTGGGCCTACGCTGCGTAGAAACTATGGACAATAGGAAGATGGGCTAAATCTTGCACATCAAAACCAGACCAGACGAGGCTCGGCCCAATACGCAAACGTGGCCTGCTTGGCACAAATAAATATGCTAGTTGGATAATTCTTGGTTTCTTCCCTAAACAAAGGATAATTCTTGGTTTCTAAATTCGTAGTACATGACAAAGACTAGCAACTGTTGATTTTGATTTCAACATGCAACCGTTGTTATAGGATGTTACAACCGTTGTTCTAAGATGTTGCAACCGTTGTCTAGGGATGTTGCAACCGTTGTCCGAAGATGTTGCAACCGTGTCTAGGTGATATTTTTGTTCTAATATTATCATCGTTATCTCCATCCAAAGAAAATGATTTGAAAATGTCTTATCCTGTAACATCCAAATCCGGTTGCAAGATTCTCAAGATCAAGGTGTTCAATCTTCGAAATTTTCAGAAAATGTACTCAGATCCAAACCCCCCCTCCGGAAAGTCTACCCTAGCCCTTCCTCCTCTATCCCTAGCCCTGGCACCCCCTCACCGTCGCCATGCCCTGCTCCGCCGCCCTCGCCGGCCGTGTCAACGCCCAGGAGACCGTGCTCCCTCTCCCCGTCACCCCCTCTCCCTCTTCACGGGCCTGCTGCCGTGCGCCGCCTCGGCCACACCGCCCGCATCCGGCCAAGCCGCTGCCCGCGTCAGGACCACCCCGGTGACCGTGCCCTCGCCCCGTCCCATCCCCCTTTCCCGCCTCGGCTGTCGCGCAACCCACGTCGCGCATCCTCGGCTCTCCCGCCGCCACCAAGCGTCAACGGCCATTTCCCCCTTCCCAGCTCCAAAGTTCCCCCCCTCGGCTGTAAGAAGCACCGAGCTCCCCCTTGCCCCTACCCCTGTCACCAAGAAGACAAAGAACCGAGCTTTTATCCTCCGGTCGAACCCTCCCCTCGCTTGTTTCCTCCCTCCCCAAGCAAGAAGAGCCAAGCAACGAAGTCGAAGTGAACTCACCGTGGTCGCCGCTCGCTGTCGTCACCGCGTGCCCTCGAGCCTCTTCTTCTCCCCGAGCGCCGCCACTCCCTCCGCCCGCTGCCGCCGTGCGCCCCTTCTTATCCTCCGTGCGCTGCCTCCCTGCCCCATCTCCCCTCGCCCGAGTGAGGCTGGGCTGGGAGCGCCCCCCTCCCCTCTTTCTCTTTAGGCCGACGGATTCGACGGGCGCGCGCTGGCCCAAGCCAGCGCGGGCGGCGTCTGGCGAAGCGCCGAAAGTGGGCGAGCGAAATGCCGGCCGTGGGCCGCTTTCAATTTTCCTTTTTGTTAATTTTCTTTTCCTTTTCTGATTTTGATTCAAAAGTAAGACTTCAAATATTTATTTCTCCCTCATTCCAACTCCAAAAATTTTGAAGTTTATTTCTAAAAATTTCTAAAATCAAGCTCTTGCTGTTGATACTAGTTTGGTTCATTTTGGAGTTCATTTGGTGAGTGTTGTTGCTTATTTGTTTTGTTTGCTCGCTTGTTTCTTTTTCCGGTGCGATCGTTCGCGTAGAGTTCAGAGAAGCCGGAGACCCCCACTTCGATCAAGCTCAAGAGTATCAAGATCTCCTAGCCCTACACCCAGGCGAGTCAACACTTTGACCATATTGAACCTACATTTTATGCAAATTATGTTCTTTTAAATTATCAAATTGCATGCTTTAATTTTCTTATGCAAATGCATCCTTGTTAAACCTTGCATGTATATTACTGCATATTGTGTGTTGGCTCGCGAGCACGGAAGTTGTGCTCATCCTCGCTCTTTCCCCCAACCCTCAGAACCCGCAGATCATGGCGACTACGCCTACTACGAGCACCTGAACGCCGAGGAGCAAGGAAATGAAGAGGAGTAGTACAGTTCTTGTAGTCTAGGCCTCGCCTCAGTCTAGTTGGCTCCGTCGGTACTGGTGTACATCCTATATTATCCAAGTCTTTGGCTAATATCGGTCGTACACATGGTACCCCAGTCGCTTGCCTGTGGAGAGACTTGCCCTACCCATTTTGCTTCCGCTATCGTATTCGCTGTTTTGTAATGAACTCATTTGGCCTGGTCGGCCCTATTGTAAACTCGACCCGACGTGGTCTATTTAAACTCTGATGCTTGTATTAATGAATGGTTTGGTCTACGCGATGTATGAAATGATTCAACAATGTATCCTGTGAGCTCTATCTACTGATCTAGGGAATAGCGCAGCATTTTCACAGAGGGTTCTGGATTACGAAATCCGGGTCCGACAGAACTGGTATCAGAGCATACGACTGTAGGAGCCTTAGTTAAATTGGTCGTTGCCTAAGGACTCGAGTCCTATTTTCAAAACCTAAGAAAAGCTTTGGCAAAATATAGCGTATTTATTGCTCTCACTCATCCCTCTTAGTTCTTTACTCATCTCTACTTCACTTGAGTTTTTACTATGTTGCTGACTCTCCTATTTTCAAAATGTTAGATGGCCACACCGTCGTCCGCTTGCCCGTGGGACTTTTTCTCTCACGAAGAGTTCGTGGAGATTCTTCGCCGGTGATGCAAAGACTGGATTACCCCTTGACCCATCTTGAGGGGCCAGAAGACTCAGATCTTAGACCGAGAGTCCTGGACCATGGAGGTTTTCCTCTATGCCAGAGAGGGTGAGTTCATCGCTCACGCCGGACTGAGATCCCCAGGCGGTTGTTCAGGCGGTCCAAGACGCAAAGACGCTTCTCCCGCACCCGCCTCGAGCGGATGCACGAGGACCTTCTGCTGGAATCGCCCTTCCACTACATTCTGCCTCTCCAAGAAGGAGAATCCGACCCCGAGATCTTTGTCGTCATGTTGGTGTAGTCAGGCTTAGTGTAGGTTAGCTAGTAGTGCTTGCTAGGTAGTCTTTTGGTTGCAAGCGCTTTGTCTTTTTGTAGACGTTGTGTTTTGTATCTCGTGTCATGGCTTTGCATGGCCTATATGATGTGTCTTAGGAGTCATGTAACACATAATTCCCCCCTTAATATTAATGAATTGCAGCCATTCGGGCTTTGTATCATATTTGATTTGTTTCGTTTGGCTTGAATTTCTTCTGTGTGTGCTTTAGAGGGCTAGTGAACCCTCATATACCCCTCTCTAGTTCTAAGCCTTAGTGTTTCTTCAGATGGCACCAAGGAGAGCTGCTGCCCCAGTCCGTGGTGCTTTCGCAGCAGGCCGAGGAAGAGGCCGTGGTGGAGGTCGTGGTCGTGGACAAGACCTACCTCCCCCACCGCCAGAGCATCCAACAATGGCACAAGTTATGCAACAACAAGCCCAAATCCTCCAAGCCTTGCTTGCTAATCAACAAGCAGGAGCAGCCAGTCGCCACTCTAAGCTGGCAGATTTTCTTAGGACAAGACCTCTTACCTTTGCATCAGCGGATGAGCCCCTGGAAGCAGAAGATTGGCTCAGGGATACCGAGAAGAAGCTTCGCCTAGCCCGATGCTCTGAGGAAGATAAAGTGGACTTTGCCACCCACCAGCTGAAAGGAGCCGCTGCTGCTTGGTGGGAAAACTACCTCGCTGCTCGAGGTGGTGAAAGCCAGATGGCGGGAGAAGAAAGAAGCGGCGATCGCATCCGCGACTGGAGATCAACAGGAGCCCGCCGCTGTCGAAGCAATTGCTGAAGTACAGCTGGATGAGACCGCACCTGCATGGCAGCCAATCCCCTGGAACGAGTTCAAAACCGCCTTCAAGACTAACTTTGTACCCGCTGGTACAATGAGGCTAAAGAAGAATGAGTTCAGAACTCTCAAGCAAGGTCAAATGACAGTCAATGAATATCTAACCAAGTTTAACCAACTTGCTCGCTACGCTCCTAGTGATGTAGCTGATGAAGAAGAGAAGATTGATCGCTTTGTGGAAGGAATGCGCGGAGATATGAGAAGCCAGCTTATCCTCCACGATTTCCCCAGCTTCCACCACTTGGTCAACAAAGCCCTCGTGCTGGAAAACGAGAAGATGATTGCGGAAGTTAGCCGCAAGAGAAAGATGGCATTCCAGAAGCCGCAAGGTGGCATTCCTCAGAAGTCAACATTCCCTGGTAGTTCATCATTTAAACCAGCTGTAGTTTCTCCACAAGGAACTCAAGCTCCAGCCCCGCGAACCAATAGGAATGGTTTTCGCATTCTTCGCCCCATCGGGCAGCCTGCAACAAGCAATCCAGCAGCTCATATCCATTGCTTCCACTGTGGAGTGAAATGACACTTCGCCAACCGATGCCCTCAACGTCAGAACACTCCCGCGAAGTTCAACTCGGGAGCCGCACCAGCTCAAGGTCAAACATCAGCTTCAAGCAAGAACCATCAGGCCCCACAAGCACCTAGATCTATCTCGACACCAAACCGCGGTCGTGTGAACCATGTCACAGTTGAGGAGGCTCAAGAAGCTACCGGAGTTCTAATGGGTACGTTCTCTGTTAAATCAGTACCAGCACAAGTTTTGTTTGATTCTGAAGCTTTGCATTCTTTTATATCAAGAAAATTTGTTGAAAGACTTAAGTTGCCAACCTTTGAGCTAAAGAAACCCGTGGTACTTAGTTCACCCGGGGGACCCTTGACTACTACCTTAGTAAGTCCCCGAGTAGAGATTACTATGGAAAATTCTGGATTCCTAGCAAACCTCTTAGTGCTCTGATCCCAAACTCGGATATCATCCTAGGGATGGATTGGTTGGCCCGATACCAAGGTATGATAGATCGTACAATGAGAAGGTGGTACTCACCAAAAACCCGGACACCACAATAAAGGTTAATGTAGACCGCTCCTCAGGTTTGGATCGTACAATCTATAACCTCGAGAAGGTGACTCTGGAAACAACACCTGTAGTTCAAGATTACCCAGAAGTTTTTCCAGAAGAATTGTCTGGCATGCCACCAGACCGAGACATAGAATTTGTGATCAACCTAAAGCCAGGAACAACCCCAATTGCTAAGAGGCCATATAGGATGGCAGTTGATGAGCTTGAAGAGCTTAAGACACAGATGGAAGAATTACAGGAAAAAGGATTCATTAGACCTAGCTCATCCCCCTGGGGTTCGCCAGTACTTTTTGTAAAGAAAAAGGATGGTACCGCCAGATTGTGTGTGGATTACAGAGCTCTCAATGAGGTGACCATCAAGAATAAGTATCCCTTGCCCCGCATTGATGATCTATTCGATCAGCTGTCAGGAGCAACGATGTTCTCCAAGATAGACCTAAGGTCAGGATACCATCAGCTTAAGATCAGGGCTGAGAACATCCCTAAAACAGATTTTACCACCCGGTATGGCTTGTATGAATTCACGGTTATATCGTTTGGCTTGACAAATGCGCCAGCCTACTTCATGAACCTTATGAACAAAATATTCATGGAATACCTGTATAGGTTTGTTGTCGTGTTCATAGACGACATCTTAATCTACTCCAAGACTAATGAGGAACATGCTGAACATCTGCATTTGGTCCTGGAGAAGCTCAAAGAATATCGGTTGTATGCCAAGTACAGCAAATGTGAATTTTGGCTTCAAGAAATCAGTTTCCTCGGACATATTGTAACCGCTGGAGGAGTCGCAGTTGACCCATCCAAAGTAGAAGCGATGTTGGAATGGAAACAACCAACCTCTGTGACTGAAGTGCGTAGTTTTCTCTGATTGGCTGGATACTACAGACGCTTCATTGAAGGATTCTCCAAACTATCCAGAACAATGACCCACCTGCTAAAGAAGGAAAAGAAGTATGAATGGACAGAAGCCTGTGAAAAGAGTTTTCAAGAGTTAAAGAAGAAGTTAACTACTGCACCAGTGTTAGTCTTGCCAGACATACACAAAGACTTTGAAGTCTATTGTGATGCTTCGCGCCAAGGTCTTGGTTGTGTACTTATGCAAGGAGGAAAAGTCGTGACGTATGCATCCAGACAACTCCGTCCATATGAAGACAACTATCCAACTCATGATTTGGAGTTAGCAGCCGTAGTGCATGCCCTAAAGATTTGGCGGTATTACTTGATTGGAAATCATTGTAATATCTATACGGACCACAAGAGTCTTAAGTATATTTTCACTCAAACAGACCTCAACCTCCGACAAAGAAGATGGTTAGAAGTGATTAAGGATTACAACTTGGATGTTCATTACCATCCTGGAAAGGCTAATGTAGTGGCCGATGCATTAAGCCATAAGTCCTACTGCAATAATGTTATGGTTCAAGATCATCAACTTGAGCTTTACAAGGAATTAGAGGCACTTAACCTCGAGTTAGTAGAACAAAGCACCCTAGCAGCTATGGAAGTTCAACCAACCTTAGAAGAACAAATCAAGACCGCTCAGAAAGGACACCCTGGAGTTCAGAAGTTTAAACATCTCATGGCCAAAGGAAAGGCCTCAAAGATGGTTGAAGACCAACAAGGAATCCTATGGTATGGGAAACGTCTCTTTGTTCCCCACCAAAAGGAGCTCAAATAATTGATTCTAAAAGAAGCCCACAGCTCAGCGTATACCCTAGACCCAGGCAGCAAGATGTACCAGGATATGAAGGGTGTATATTGGTGGCCGCGAATGAAGAGAGACATCACCGAGTTCGTAGCATGTTGCGATGTGTGCCAACGGATCAAAGCCGAACACCAGAAACCTGCAGGATTGCTGCAACCACTACAAATCCCTCAGTGGAAGTGGGAAGAAATTGGAATGGATTTCATTACTGGTCTGCCACGAACCAAGACCGGATATGATTCCGTATGGGTCATAATTGACCGATTAACCAAAGTTGCCCATTTCATCCCTGTGGAGACCACCTACAAGGGAGATAAATTAGCCGAGTTATACATGGCTCGTATCGTGTGTCTGCATGGAGTACCCAAGAGGATAGTCTTGGATCGAGGTTCCCAGTTTACCTCGCATTTCTGGGCTAGCCTACATGATGCACTTGGAACTCACTTAAACTTCAACACAGCATATCACCCACAGACTGATGGACAAACAGAAAGAGTAAATCAGATTCTAGAAGACATGCTTCGGGCTTGTGCTTTAGAATTTACCGTAGACTGGGAGAGATGTCTACCGTATGCAGAATTCGCCTACAACAACAGTTACCAATCCAGTCTGAAGATGTCCCCGTTTGAAGCACTCTATGGGAGAAAATGCAGAACTCCCTTGCATTGGTCAGAATCAGGAGAAGGATATATCTTCGGACCAGATACCCTCAAGCAAGCAGAAGAGGAAGTCAGATTGATCAGAGATCGTCTACAAGCTGCTCAGTCTAGACAGAAGAGTTATGCCGACAATCGTCGTAGAGAGTTGACTTTTGAAGTTGGAGATCATGTATATCTCAAAGTGTCACCACTTCGAGGAATGCGAAGGTTTAAAGTGAAAGGCAAGCTTGCGCCGAGATACATAGGCCTGTTCCCGATCACCGCCAAGCGTAGAGAGGTAGCCTATCAACTGGAATTACCAGAAAGTTTGTCAGATGTCCATAATGTGTTCCATGTCTCTCAGCTCAAGAAATGCCTCAGAATACCTGAAGAACAAGCTCCAATTGAAACCATCGCACTTCAGAAAGACTTGTCGTATCCAGAACATCTGATCAAGATTCTTGATGTCTTGGAGAAGCAAACAAGACATCAGATCATCCGTTTATGCAAAGTGCAATGGAGCAATCACTCGGAGAGAGAAGCCACCTGGGAGCGCGAAGATCAGTTGAAGTTAGACTACCCCTATTTATTCTCTGAGTGGCTCGAATCTCGGGGTCGAGATTCTTTTTAAGGTGGGTAGGTTTTGTAACATCCAAATCCGGTTGCAAGATTCTCAAGATCAAGGTGTTCAATCTTCGAAATTTTCCCAAAATATGCTCAGATCCAAACCCCCCCCCCTCCGGAAAGTCTACCCTAGCCCTTCCTCCTCTATCCCTAGCCCTGGCACCCCCTCACCGTCGCCATGCCCTGCTCCGCCGACCTCGCCGGCCGTGCCAACGCCCGGGAGACCGTGCTCCCTCTCCCGTCACCCCCTCTCCCTCTTCACGGGCCTGCTCCCGTGCGCCGCCTCGGCCGCACCGCCCGCATCCGGCCAAGCCGCTGCCCGCGTCAGGACCGCCCCGGCGACTGTGCCCTCGCCCTGTCCCATCCCCCTTTCCCGCCTCGGCTATCGCGCAACCGACGCCGTGCATCCTCGGTTCTCCCGCCGCCACCAAGCGTCAACGGCCATTTCCCCCTTCCCGGCTCCAAAGTTCCCCCTCGGTTATAAGAAGCACCGAGCTCCCCCTTGCCCGTACCCCTATCACCAAGAAGACAAAGAACCGAGCTTTTCTCCCCCGGTCGAACCCTCCCCTCGCTTGTTTCCTCCCTCCCCAAGCAAGAAGAGCCAAGCAACGAAGTCGAAGTGAACTCACCGTGGTCGCCGCTCGCCGTCGTCACCGCGTGCCCTCGAGCCCCTTCTTCTCCCCGAGCGCCGCCACTCCCTCCGTGAGCTGCCTCCCTCCCCCATCTCCCCTCGCCGAGTGAGGCTGGGCTGGGAGCGCACCCTCCCCTCTTTCTCTTTAGGCCGCCGGATCCGACAGGTCGCGCGCGCGCCTGGCCCAAGCTTCACGCGGGCCGCGTGCGAGCTTTCGGCTCAAAGCTGGGCCGAGCCGAAATGCCGGCCGTGGGCCGCTTTCAATTTTCCTTTTTGTTGATTTTCTTTTGCTTTTCTGATTTTGATTCAAAAGTAAGACTTCAAATATTTATTTCTCCCTAATTTCAACTCAAAAAATTTTGAAGTTTGTTTCTAAAAATTTCAAAAATCAAGCACTTGCTGTTGGTACTAGTTTTGTTCATTTTGGAGTTCATTTGGTGAGTGTTGTTGCTTATTTGTTTTGTTTGCTCGCTTGTTTCTTTTTCCGGTGCGATCGTTCGCGTAGAGTTCGGAGAAGCCGGAGACCCCCACTTCGATCAAGCTCAAGAGTATCAAGATCACCTAGCCCTAGACCCAGGTGAGTCAACACTTTGACCATATTGAACCTACATTTTATGCAAATTATGTTCTTTTAAATTATCAAATTGCATGCTTTAATTTCCTTATGCAAATGTATGTTAAATACCCTAAGGTAGTTAAATACCAATTTGATGTTTAATTATTAATACACCATCCCTTGATAATTGAATTGCCTTGTACCCTTGTCACCCTAGTAAATATATGGTAAATATACTAGTATAGGCTATACTTAAGCGCCATGCTAGCCTTGCTTAAGTATCGGGGTAATATCTACCCCATTCATCATCTTTTAAAAATGAACATGATTTTGGGCAGTCATTGGATGTAAATGACTGAGATGGATGTGTTGATGTATTTTCCTACCTCTCAAAAACCCTAAAAATTGCTTATCACATCTGGGCGGATGGCATGATGGATGGTATGTTGGTGGGTGCTAATGCAGCCCAAGGAATGTTGGTTGTGGATGGAATGTGGTTTGAACCGCCCAGATGGTCCCTAAGGACTTAATCCTGTGATGACCTCCCAATGTAAAACAGTACAACCACATGTCTATAATGGTGTCGACCTGGCTAAATAATTTGTATCCGTTAGTATGAGTTGCACCAGGCAGATGACCCGCTACGCCATAAGCCTTTGTGGTTATGGGTTTGGGTGTACGACTTACGGGTCCATGTGAACGTAAGCCGTGTGGCGCAAGAGGGGGTCTCGGTAAGGGTTGACAGGTCTATGTGAGCGTAACCCTTCTCAGGTGAAACCTTAGCGGGTGTAACAAATACTGAAGGATGCATTGTAAAGGCCTTGTAACGATCTCCCCATGACTCACATGTCTTCGGAAACATATGTACATGTCAAGATGATTGTCTCTTGTGGGTAAAGTGTACAACCTCTGCAGAGTGTAATAAACTGTTCGAATAGCCGTGCCCACGGTCATGGGCGGACATGGGAACTTACATGAGTTAGTTCTATTTATAAAACCTTTGTGGGTGGGATAAAATGTGATGGGTCGTTGTGACCCTGGTTTTGGTTTTTCCTAGGTGGAAGTACCCCAGTGATGTTAATAGGTGGATGTAACCACCATAAAAAATAAGCATGAGGTGGAGGTAGCATCTACTGTTATAAATATTGCACAAATAGTCTCTTTAACAAAATGCAATTTGATTAAAATGCTAAGTGATAGGACTTTCTAATATTGGTATTTAAAATATTGTTTTGCGCAAATAAAAGAACCCGAGCCATCCTTGTTAAACCTTGCATGTATATTACTGCATATTGTGTGTTGGCTCGCGAGCACGGAAGTTGTGCTCATCCTCGCTCTTTCCTCCAACCCTCAGAACCCGCAGATCATTGCGACTACGCCTACTACGAGCACTTGAACGCCGAGGAGCAAGGAAATGAAGAGGAGTAGTATAGTTCTTGTAGTCTAGGTCTCGCTTCAGTCTAGTTGTCTCCGTCGGTACTGGTGTACATCCTATATTATCCAAGTCCTTGGCTAATATCGGTCGTACACATGGTACCCCAATCGCTTGCCTGTGGAGAGACTTGCCCTACCCCTTTTGCTTCCGCTATCGTATTCGCTGTTTTGTAATGAACTCATTTGGCGTTTGTTGTCGTTTGGCTTAGGCGTGTACCATGATCTCATCGTACGTACGACCCTAGTCGTTCCCTTAAGGTTTTTTTTAGAAAAAAAAATCGGAAAAGTTTACTTACAAGTGAAGAAACGCTTTGCGGCACCGAGAACGACCGCCGCAGCGCCCGCACGACTTCCCAAGCACAAGAAACATGGTGAAGCAACACGTTACCCCCCCACCCCCCGGCTTGGTTTCTTGGGTTTGCTGTCGTTTGGTTTCTTGGGTTGCGTACCAACAGGCCGTTACCCGTCGCTGTCACGACTTCCCAAGCCCCACGAACATGGCATGTTCTGAGTTGACTCTTCTTCATTTTTATGTACTCATCAGATCCTGTATTGTTGTTATGTCATCTGTACTTTCTTGAACAAAAATACTGCTTTTAATATTGAAAAAAGATCATATATAAAATTATATTGCAAAAAGAAAATGCCAATTTTGCTATGACTCAATTGATTAGACTTTGATTCCCCTTAGACCAATGCTTGGATTCTCGATGAGAAACATATTGCACTTGAATATACTTGCCAATGATCTGTACAAACAATTTCATATGCCCAAGATGTTTTGGACGGCTTTTAGCTAGTAGTAAAAATATAAAAGTTGGGATCCTTACAAAATAATCAATCTTAGCTATCTGAGGCTCCGAGCTAAGGTGCTCTGCATCTTGCCGCCCTTACTGCCAATTAAGTCGGGAGAAACGGCCAGGAAACATGCTTAAAACCAGGTGTTTGGAAAACTAGGGATTCTCTCTCTCTCTCTCTCTCTGTTTGGAAAACTAGGGACTCTCTCTCTCTGGTCAATCTGCAAGTGTGTGGTTTCACTACCCAAACCAGCAACGATTGAATCATTTCTGCTTCGTGTTGGGTTGATCTCTCGGCTAATAACCCCGAGATTCCAAGGAGACCTTGTCTTCCCTCGCGCCATGATCGGTGGCGCGACCAACTGCCGTTTTGGTTTGGGTCCCAGTCACCTAGCGCCATATAAATAGAAGGGGTTCGGCAGGCTTTTGACTCTGTTGTTCTTGGCCACTAAAATCCCCACACAATCCCGATCTCTCACGGGTGCTAAGGTGGACGAAGACCTGACCTTGTCGTCGCTGCAACTACACCGCCCTCGTCCTCGACCTCCTCTGCTACCACCGACGACCGTCACCATCTTCATCCACGACCGACGCATCTACATCGACCGCTCTTCTTCTTCTTCTGGCCGCTACACCAACTCATCATCATCCCTCATGGCTTCATCAAGCTCGGGTACACACTAATTAGCTTCCGCTCTAATGTTTATGTAGGTGTTCATGTATGCTGCTAGGGTTTATGTCTTAGATCACGTTTAGCCCTAAGATCTTATGTAAACACTTCGATGTTCTCCATATCAAGTAGCCTCACCCAACCTAGTAGCTGCTTTTGGAGCAGATGCACACTAACAATAGTAATGGATCTGCGTATATGGATAGCATCATTATCTTGGATAGGTGTGTGCAACAGGCCATGTTACGCGTGAGGAAATCTAGGCTAATTTGCCTTGCAAGTTGGGTCCGTAGCCAACATGCATGCAATATGTGCGCATCGGCTAGCTAGGCATAGATGGGGAATGCACCTTTGCAAACAAGTGGTCATATTATATATGGGCGATATTGTAAAATTCAAATTTTATAGAGGTTAACCTTCGTGGTTTGAAATTATGATAAATACTAATATATATTCTCCTTCAAATCAACCAAATGTTTGAATATTAGATTACTGGTAATGTGTTTACCGGTAACCAAATTGAGAAAAATATTAGATTACAGGAGAATATGAGATTACACATACTAAACACACCACGCGTGCAGAAAGGGAGCGAGGGCATGGTGGCCACATTGGCTCGAATATTTTGTGCCGTCGGATCTTTCTTTTTTTCTTTTTTTTCCTTTGTGTGCCCGCCAAACTTCGTGTTGACAAACTTCGTGTTGACAAACTTCGCACCTGCTCGGCTGGCGCGACGCCGTAGGCGCGTCGTCCCTGACCCACCTGGCTCGCCTCCTTTTTCGGCGCGCGCGCTAGTATATATACTAATATACATGCATGCACATGTGCAACCATCGGAGTTCAACCTACAACAACTTATATCACTGCACGTAGCTTCTGTCAGCAGTATGATCAACATCTAGCTAGCTAGATTTCACGCGCGCCCTGCAGCCTGCCGTCGTCGGTCACCGATGGCTTCCTTGTTTGCCAAGCACAAGGTAAATTATTCTGTTGGCATACTTGCTCTTGCTCATGCTCTATTGCTTATGATCGATCATGCTAGCTTCATGCTGCTTCAATTGTTCTTCTTCGATCACCATGTATGTATATATGTCGTTGTCGGACTCTGAGCTCTGACGAGACTCACTTTACAGGCGGAAGATGTCGCCGGAGCTTGCGCTGCCAACCACCCAGACCCAGGTCGTCCCGACGATCAGGAGAGGAATGAGGTTAATAATGTCTACGAATTAGTCATGCATGCACTAGCTATTTCGTGCGCGCGCGCAGGTGTAGGCGTGTAGCTAGCAACAAACCAACAACTCACTGATCTTTCTTGTACGTGCGTAGGGATCGGTGGTGCAAGGTGGACGGGGCCCTGGTGCAGATGGGACCAAGCAGGCAGCTGCCCGTGGAGGGTGCGGTGTCACCGTCGACGATGCGCGGCCGGCTCAAGACGTGAAGATCGATATTGTATGTATACTCCTTGCGCCTCCGAGCTCCGACATCGCATCAGAAATGTTGGACGGTAAAGGTTTATCAGGCATGTGCGCCACTGATGCATCTATCTTCTGCAACCTTTTAGGCGGTGGCCGCGGAGCAGGAAGCCGCGCCGTTGAAAAGCCGCGCAGGAGAATCTCAAGGAGACAGCCGAGCTGCTGGGCAACCCCGGCAGCACGGCTCGGACCAGGCCGGAATCGGCAACGATGCGCTGTGGCGACTCCGGCATCTGGTGCCCCGTCGTCTCACCAACGCCGGCAACGTCTTCCAGGCTCATCTCTCCCGGATCTTCACCTGCAGCTGGGTCGGTACCTTTTGATTAATGTGAAGTTAATTATTTGTATCAGAAGATTGATTACTACATATATTACATGTAATAATATCTATAACAGCTACGTGAAGGTGAAGCACAAGCACGTACCGGTGGATCTGCCGGCGATGAGCAGCGGCGCAAGCGGCTCCGTGAATTCGCGAAGAAGGCCATCCCACTCGAGTCGGCCCTGTTCGTCGCGCTCTCAGGCCACGCGTCTTCCTACCGCGCCAACGCCTTCTTCTCGTCCATGGCGGCCTGCCTCCTCGCCTTCTTCGCAGACTTGTTCTCCGCCGTGCTGCTCATCAACTCCACCAACTTCGCCGTCGAGTGGCACTACTTCTTGGCCTGCGTGTCGAGCGTCTCCATGGTGCTGGTGCCGTACCTCCTCCTCGTTTCCTTCAACAAGCTCTCGGCCTACGCCCTCCTCGCCGTCCCTCTCCCCGTCGCCGCCGCCTTGATCCACGAAGCGTGTTCCGGCCCGCCAGCTGCACTGGTTATCGCCGCTGACACCCTTGACCATATCTTCGACGTCAGCTCGGCGGTGAACAACATCGCCACTGGAGGAGGGCTGACAGGCACGATCTTCGGCTACGCCGTGAGCTCGAAGCCGTCGGACATATCCGACGGCCCTCTCGGGTTCTTGCTCTTCTTCACCATCTGTCTAGCGGTGTACCTGATGCTTGTGACGACGGTGAGGCCACCGGTGCTGACCCGCCACGCCGAGCCTCTTAGCCACGTCCTGCTTCTGCTGCTCGCCGTGAGCGCGCTCATGGCCGCCGTGGAGTTCCTGGGCTGGCTAGCCTGCAGGCCCTGCACCGCGCTCTCCATCGACGTGGTCGAATATGCGGTGTCCGCCGCGTTCGTGCTGGCTCACGGTGCCGCCAACGATGCCGTCGACGCGAGCCGGAGGAAGGAACAACGGCTGCTTTCGGCCGCCGTCGCGGCGGTCGTGTTCGCGGTGCTGATGAAGCTCCACTCGGGGCACGCCCCGGCGACGGACGGCCTGGGGCTGTCTGAGATCCTGCGCATGCTTCTCTACTTCGCCGCGTTCCTGTGGAGCCTCAACAGGATGGTGTTCTTGCACGTCGCGCCGGCCGGCGGAGCTGCCGGAGCATGGGCAAGGGTGTGGTCCGCCGTCGAGTTGTCGAGGAGTCTGGTCGTCATTCTCGCAATCCTCGATGTGATCTACAACTTGGGCGTATATGCATTGATCTTGGCCTTGGGTTAGAACTTTGAAGCACGAAGCCATTCGTTATTTACTCGTTCAAAGGTACGGCTCTATCCTCTATAGCTAGCTTTGTTTAACAGCTCTAATGCTGGTATTTTTTTTTTGAAAACTGCTATACATCTTGCGACTGATGTACTCTGTGATTGGTGATATTTTTTTTTTCAGATCCATTGATTGGAAGAGCACGCATTATCTTAATTTTGCCATTTTGATCAACATTCTACAGTAGAAACTGTAGGTCTTTGCAACTGTTCGTCTGTAGTTGATCGATTAATGTTCTGCCAAATGTTCTTCTTATGCAAGTTGTCAGAGTATGGATCCATGCTCTACATTTGTTGGTGTAAAATTAGTTATATAGATCGCTATGTACTTGTGAGATGAATATGGTATTCCCATCGTGAGTTTATGTGCAATTTCATGATAAACTACGTGAGTTTTGATTTTATCAAAATGGGTTACGCATATGAGCATATGTATCTTGACCTGTGTCATTTTGACTTCTTATTTCATGATAAACTATGGCAACGCAGAATAATGGTAGTTAAGGGGCTCTAATAGTTAAAGATAATCTTGTCTCTAACACATGCTATATTATCTTTAGAGACAACATCTTCAATAGATAGTTTCTAGTACACTCTTCAATATTTATATTTTATAATTTTTCTTAGAAATTGGCTTACATGTCAACTAGAGTAGATTAATGTATCATAACTTGTTTCGCGTGCACGATGGTCTCTTCAGAAAGAGATGACCTATACTCTCTCTTCTCCCCCTCTCTCTTTCACGTAGGATTTTTTTGACGTGACATAACTAGGAAACGATAATAAATACCTTATTGAAAATGCGCTAATGAACACTTACTCCTTTCTTTCTTCTTGCACAAATTGTTGGCACATGTGATTCTCTTCCTAACTGCGATTCTGGCACAAATTTGGACTTGCTCCGGGCTAGCCCATCAGGCTCGATCGAGCATGGCCCGTTTTGCTCAGCTAAAATAACAAGGGGCTTTGCCGCCATTTAGTTCGAGTAGCAGGTGCATCACCATTAGGGCCTAGCAAGAGCTCATTTGACCAACTCTGCCTGAGTCAGGCCCGGGCACAAACTAGAATTAGTACATTTCCAATCTCAAAAGAAAAGGAAATACTCCTGACTAGTCTCTTGAAGGAAGGCTTCCTTACCAATAAATATATATAGACATGTATGTATATGACTAAGTCATGCATTAATTTAGCTCTCCGTCGAGAGAAACAAGACCACGGGTCCCACGAAGAAAGCAGCTCGGACGAAGCACAAGCGGGTGTCACGGCGCAAGTGACAACAAAAGACAAGGAAAACTCCAACATGAGTTGGAACTTAGCTAGCTTTGTTTACTCGTTCGAAGGTACGGCTCTATAGCTAGCTTTGTTTAACAGCACTAGTGCAGGTTTTTTTTTTCAGATCCACTGGAAGAGCACGCGTTATCTTAATTTGACCATTTTGATCAACATTCTACAGTAGAAAGTGTAGGTCTTGGCAACTGTTCGTCCGTAGTTGATCAATTAAGGTTCTGCCAAATGTTCTTGTTATGTAAGTTGTCAGAGTATGGATCCATGTTCTACATTTGTCGGTGTAAAATTAGTTATATAGATCGATTTGTACTTGTAAGATGAATCCTGTATTCCCATCGTGAGTTTATGTGCAATTTCATGATAAGCTACGTGAGTTTTGATTTTTATCAAAATGGGTTACGCATATGAGCATATGTATCTTGACCTGTGTCATTTTGACTTCTTGTTTTCTACTATGAAATTTCATTATAAGTAGCGTGATTCTGCTAAACATAAGGCCCCGTTTGCACATTAGGGCTAAAACCCCAGCCCCAACGAGCATGCAAAACCCGAGGTGCCACTGGAGCCTAGGCGAACGTTTTCTTCAGAAGGCACCAACAGCAAAACATCGCCTCGTGTAGCCCACAGCTAGAATCCTCCGATGGTTTCGCTGTTCTTGCGCACGAACAGATTCCAAAGCAAAACACCAGCCGCACTAGCAAACAAGACAATGTGCTGCCGCCGCTAGCTTTTTACAAGACCAAAAAGACAACAAGCAATAAACAAATCTAAAGGAACAAGCTGCACTAGTAATCTCTTTTTCTATTCTCTCATGCATGCAAAAGCATGTGTTCCCAAAAAGCATGACAGCTCTATGCATCGATTAGCTTTCTAGCCCCTTGAAACGATTCTTGATTAACTCAACAAAAACCAAAAGATGCTTTTCTTCTACTCTTCTTAATGACACCAACACATCAATCACTCATATATCATGCACAGCAAAAATATATCATGCACAGCAAGAATCATGTAGAAGAGATTTCTATACTCACATGCATGAACAAAAGACCGTGACTGTCAACTACAGCCGCTGCAGCCTTTTTCTTTCTCTGTCTATAGATCACGCCACCTCTACCAGCCGGCCCTAATGCCACCAACCTCCCTACGTGCAGCCCCTCAGCCGCCAATGCATACACAAGAGAAAAACACACACACACACACACACACATATATATATATATATATATATATATATATATATATATATATATATGCAGCTCCCAACTAGCACCTCATCCCTGTGTAGCCCTAATAACTTTGGACTTTTACACCTAATTACCCACATACGGCCCACTAAAGTCCTATGGCCCAATACGTGGGTTTTTACACCAGATTCCATAACGAATTTTGGACACCTCAAAATTATCACGTGTCGTTGCCTCCGGACTGCACATCCGTAGCTCCACCACACATCATCCAGCTTTGACCTCCACGCGCCCCAACTCGAGCCCGACCGTCTCCTCCAGCACCCTTGACCATTTGGACCATAACTTTGCACCAAGTCATCTCCCGGTCACCGCCGTAGACCACGATCGCCTTCGAGTTACCCTGCACATGCAAAGACCAAAACACATCTTTTCCCGGCACAAGTTCTTTTCAACTTGACCGACATAAGTCCACACACGCACACACGCCTCAAATAACATCAGTACCTAACATTATCAATTATTCATCACTAATATATTCTAGTCCTGGCCACATGATCTAACATTAGTCCTTTATGCGGGTTCAAAAAATGGCCAAAAATCGGATTACCACTAAAAATCCATACCGGGCAAAAAAAATTCGGCAAGCTCCTCTTCCTCCTCTACTCCTCTTCGTTCTCTGTCCCTCGTCCAAATCGGCGGCGCATGGACGTGGAGGCCGTTCCTTGGCTAGCGGCGACCCATGCCGAGCTCCTTTATCCGCCTATCCGGCTCCTCGTGGGGCCAAACTGACTCGTAACTTATTGAGCTCGCTTCAAGTCAAACTGACTCTGAGTTCAAAAAAAAAAAAAAAGTCAAACTGTGTTGAGTAATTAAGATGAAGTAGATCAGCTTGTACATGACGGTGTTGAGTGATTCCAATGCGACCCGACCTCGCGCGCGACGTGAGCGGCGGCGTGGTCAGTGCGCGGTCGCAGCGCCCGCACCACTGCCTGAGCTCGCGTTGGCAGTGTGGCGTAGCCTAGGTGGCTCTGGGGGCTTCGGCGAAGCACCGTGTTGTACATGCCTTTACAGCTTTAGAATAAGGGGTCCGTTTATACCAGATTTGATTGTTTTTTTTTATCCAAAATAGTTAAATTTTAGTTCATTTATAACTTTGTTATACATAAATTATAATAATTTAATTATGTAATTTTTGTTCTTGATCATTGCAAATATTCTTGAATGTCTTAATAAGAAAAATCATAATAAATTCGGACCCAATTCATTTCATGAGAAGAAATGCAATTCTCAAAGCATATCAAAGGAATGAAAATTTGACTATTTTGATCAAAAAAAAAACAGTCGAATGCTGTTTAACAAAACCGCGGAATAAAACACCACAAAAAACACCTAAAAAATTTACGAATTGGAATCTATGACACCCACATATAGGATTACCATTGCATGATCGATCCATATAATCAACAAATTAAGATTGCTTCCCGTTGCGAAGAAATGTGGTCACCCGCACAACACAAGCGCACACATGCAACGCCCGTGTAATTCGAGCCGAACATGTTATTGAAACTGCGACACATGTGCATAATTTCCAATATGAAACATGACACAAGAGCTCCACATAACGAAACGCACTAGCTTGTGGCATCACACCACCTTAACGAGAAAATGACAACTGTCGTAGTTGTTCTTCATTTGCCAAATATGCTGGTGTTTTTAGTCACACAAATGTTTCTAATTCTGGCACACGAATAGCACTGCCTTGCTGGGTATTGAGGTGTACATGTATCCAGAGCATTCTTGATTACTTGTTTACTTACTCAGTGTCGGACCCGGATTTACCAAATCCAAATCATCTGTAAAAATATTGTGCTATTTCCTGGATCAGTAGATGGCACTCACAAACACATTGCTGAATCAACTCATACAAGTCGTAAGACCAAACCACTCAATATATTACAAACATCAGAGTGACATAGACCCTGTCGGGTCGAGTTTTATAATAAGGCCGAACAGACCAAACCGATTACATTACACAAAAGACAGCGGAAGCAACAGAGGAAGGTAGAACACATCTCTCCACAAGCAGACGACTGGGGCAGCTTGTGTACGACTGGTATTAATCAAGGACTTAGACAATACCGGTCGTACGCAAGTGTCGCCGAGCCAGCTAGACTGAGGCGAGACCCAGACTAACGGAATTAGACCACTCTTCATCGTTGTCTTGCCCATCGACTTCGGAGACCTTGTAGTAGTCGTAGTCTTCAAGATCTGCGGGGTTTGAAGGTTTGAAGGGATGAGCGAGAGTGAGCACAACTTTCGTGCTCGCGAGCCAACACACAAGACACAGTAATATACATGCAAGGCTTAGCAAAGATGACTCGGATTCTTTTATTTGCTAAAGCAATGTTTTCCAATACTAGAATTAGAAATTCCTACCACTTAGCATTTTAATCAAATTTCATTTTATTAAAGAGAGTAATTGTACAATAGTAAATACAACAGATGTTACCTCCACCTATGCTTATTTGAAAAGTGGCTACGACCACTATTAACACCGCTGGGTACGACCACCCGGGAACAACATCGGGTTCGACCATCCAGGAACAACACAAGGTCTGGGTTACATCCACCCGACCAGCTTTTATCCTAACCACAAAGGTTTTTGAAATAGAACTAACTCTAGTAAAGTTCACATGTCTGCCTTTGACCGTAGTCACGGCTATTCGAATAGTTTATAATCTGCAGAGGCTTGTACACTGTACCCATAAGAGACAATCAACTTGTTGCCCCACATGATTCCTTGGTCATGTGGTCGAGAGACCATCACAGTAACTTTTCAAATTGTCTTACCCTTTCCGCCATCTCACCCATATGGGCCCCGCCCATAAGTTGTGCGGGATGTTCACCATAATGACTAGTGCAGCTGGCAACTTCACTTTAACACGGTGTCCCATTCAAGCAGGAACATATCCAGCCGCTTGCACTACCTCGATCCCCTCCAGCGAGATGACTTCCAGGGTTCGATAACTTTACTAAGCCAAGTTGCACTTTGCAGACTTGTGGTTGCTCATGTTTTACGATGGGAGGTCATCACCGGATTAAGTCCTTAATGTCACTTGAGCGGTTCATACCACATACCCACCATTCTCGCGCAACATCCGTGCCCACCATCACATCATCCGCCCAGATGTAGTAAAAGGAGTTGGGGGTTTTGAGGAGGAAACCAATTTATCTCAAAATATTTCAGTCGTGTACCTCCCACGACTGCCTCAAAACCATTTCATGTTTTTAAGAGATGATGATTGGAGCATCTCAATGCCTCTGTACTTAAGAAAGACTAGCATGTTGTTTAA
Source organism: Ampelocalamus luodianensis (assembly GCA_036346255.1). Lineage (NCBI taxonomy): Eukaryota > Viridiplantae > Streptophyta > Magnoliopsida > Poales > Poaceae > Ampelocalamus > Ampelocalamus luodianensis. The sequence goes on from CM070631.1 coordinate 43,821,769, forward strand.
GTACAACCTATAGCTATTAAATTACCCCCTCATTTATTTTCAATATTCTTTCCCAAAATTGGGATTTTTGGGTTGTTACAATGTAATTTTGTCCGACAAATTCAGTATGTACTTAGCTTTGTTGTACCACGCTATGAAATTTTATAATACCGACAGAACGTGTATAGTTACATCACTGGCTAGGGATGGAAACGGATTGAATAGTCTCGAATACGAATACGAATCCATATTTTTAAAATGAATACGAATACGAATTCAAATATTCTCGAATACGAATACGAATCGAATATTGTAACGAATTCGAATCGAATATGTAGCAAATTCGGTCGAATGCGAATATCCTACAACTTTTGCGACAAATCTCGGCAGAACACCCAATAGCCATAGATTCGGCACCGAATCAAGACCCCGTCGAAACAGAAACGCTCCGGGAAAAAAACGGATAGTATTTGTATTCGTATCTAGAAAAAACGGATAGTATTCGTATCTGGGGAAAAACGTCGTATTCATATCCGGGAAAAAATGGATAGTATTTATTTTTTCCGATTTTTTTCCCCTGGATACGAATAACACCTAATACTGATACGGATACTACACATTTCCCCAGATAGTAACCGGATACGAATACATATGCTATCCATTTTTATCGGATAGTACTCGTTTTTCATTCGAATGCGTATTTTTTTTACCGTATTTGCGTTTTCTCATATACGGATATCAGATAAAACGAATTATCCTTTATCAATCCCCATCCCTATCACCGGCTAGTAAAAGTCCCTACACGAGACAGCGTTGCTACTAGGAAGTTTAGAATCAAGGTTAAGCTTGACATGATATCCGTCGCATCATCAATTGATGGCGACATGTGTAGGAAGTATCAAACATCTGCTACAAGGATGTGCACTACTACGACCTGTCCCGTATGAAAGGACCATGTGGGATCTGGTCCACTACAGTAAATACTGAGATGGTAGCAACGGTTGAGAACTACCGCAATCGAAAAACATTATAGTAAAGAACCGTAGTGATTGGCCTTGTTCTTTCCTGTTGGGATCACTCCTAATTCTCATGTACTATAGCACCTCTGTATTAAGAGCCGCAATACAGAGGACCCTCATCCCATCAGGACCCTCATCCCATCTGGTGATGTAAGTAACACATAAATCATCCACTTGACTTGCATGTCGCTACACAGGGACGGATCCAGGCCTCGGGCTGAGTGGGCTATAGTCCGAGGCCCAAAAATCTTACTAGTGTTAAAGCCCAAAAAAATCTCTTAAAAAATTATCAAACATTTGAGTTAAACCCAAAAACAACTGGCCCAGTCCGAAGCTTAGAGTGTGGCTGGCTCCGCCCATGTCTACACCTACTGAAAGTTGGAACTAACAAGTACTAGTAGTGCACTGTAATAAAGCCATTAATTTCCTATTGTCGCTGGCTCTTCCAACGCATCCTTTAAGATTGCAAAAACTGTACTAAAATCGCGTAGATCAGAATGTCTACTATGAGACTCTCAATTTTAACCTACAATGTATTTCTGAACATTTAGTTTTGTTACATGGAAATTATATAAGTCATAATACTATAACCTTGTTGGGTTTTACAAATATATTACAATTCAAATTAGTGGTCAAAGTTGTATTTGGGGACCATTCCAGTGCATCGTAAGAACATGGTTGTGTAATCACGGCAAGAAATTAATGGTTGAATATTGTTGAGAGATTACCCATATCCTAACATACTAGAACTTGAAGAGGTGCGCTACAAAGGTTCCTGTATGAATCATAATAGAATTAATATTCTAACTTCTCTTTCAAGGAAAACTAGGGGTACTTCACTATATAAAGCCATGAGGGGTGGTTAAGGAGAACCCAGGTCACAAACAAAGTCATCCAAAGCAGAGGGTACACGAAGATGATTAGATGCTAGATTATTTTTTAGCACTAGATTCTTGTATAGGGCAATAATTTGAGGGCTCTAAAAAGTTCGAGAGGGTTGTGAGAGAGCGGCAATCCCTTTTACTCTTTTGAGGTTGTGTTTAAGGAATTTGCGGTCGGCTTCACCGAATCTTTTTCTCTCGTCGTGATTGTTTCGGTGTCATTATTTCAGTTCTCTCTACAAGATTCATCAACTTCATTCTTGATACCGTACACGCTCGTGCCGTATCTCGCAATTCTTATCTGATCTGGGGGCTGTTGCGCATAAAAAATGGTATCAGAGTGTAACAAAATTGAAAACAAAATATCTTATTTGAATACAAGAAAAATTCTGCTTTTTAGTTTCAATTTCAAAGCTCATGTACATATTTTCAGAGTTGTTGGCAAGTCAGAGTTTCGTGGATCTGACATCTAAACTTATGTCCGGGGCCCCAATCTAATGGCAGCGTTGAACATTGGAAACTTTCTACTTCCTCGATGCACATATATCTCTGTCACCACTAGTCACTTCTGAATAATATAATGCCAAGTGGATTGATGGCGATTTTGTACAAACAAATAATCTTCCCAAATTTATGTGGCTGACTGTCATTCATCCTTCCATTTATCCTTTAGCTTGGATGTATACCCCTGTCCTTAGCTCATACAAAACATATGTGCCATTTGAAGTGCTCCTTGTGTTGGACCGGAAAGGCGACTAGAGGGGGGTGAATAGGAGCACGCTCAACTTTTTCACCAACGATCGAATTCAATACGTATCTCACTCCAATAGCTATGAAAGCTATGAAGATCAATCAATCAAGTACAGCGGAAGACTTGTATTGAATCCAATCAAAACCCCGAAGTAGAATCAACAAAAACTCAAATCACAGAGTCTCGGGCGGTCTGACCTCTCACGCGGGCGGTCAGACCGGTTGGCCTAGCGGTCTGACTTCTCAGAAATCGGGTCGAATATTTTGCCTAGCGGTCAGACCTCTCACACGGGCGGTCTGACCGATTTGCCTAGCGGTCTGACCTCTCAAGTGGGCGGTCTGACCTCTAGCACGATGAACAGGAAAATTAGCCCGAAAACCGAAACTAAAATCGGTCTAACTTTTGATCTACAAGGCCAAACTTGACCAAATTTGGAACACACCTTCCTAAGGATATTAGGAACCTACTCCAAGCAACGATTGAGTAGATCCACATCAAAGTTTTGACATTTTTCCATTTTACCGAAGGAGGGTTCAAAACCGGTCAAAAACGAAAACTTGATCTAGAAACTTGCTCGTGGGTGATTGATGATCAAGATCATCCTAGATGTGTTCCCACATGTCACAGCAAGCTATATCAAGAGAAGAAACCAAGCCAAAAGCTCTCAAGAGCAAAACCCCCGAAAATCACCCTTTCTTTCACTAAAACCGGGCAAGATCAAAACTTAGATCCAAAAGCTTGCTCGTGGGTGGATGATGATCAAGATGACCTTAGATAGGTTCCCACATATCCCAGCAAGCAAGATCAAGAAGAAAAACCAAGTAAAAACTCCTGGATCAAAGAAAGCCCCAAAATCACAAATAGAGAGGATGAACACAAAGAGATACAATTTGTGAAATCTTTCTTTGGATTGATTGGATTAGATAGATGGTATGTTTACAGCCACTCCATCAAGGAGGACAAAGCTCAACACTTGAGCACTCAAATCAATCCCTCTCTCTAGAACCCTAACCTCCCACTAATCTCTCCAAGCCCTAACAACCAAAGTTAGGGTTTCCAATTGAAGGGTTGAAGGGGTGCAGCCACCTCCCTCCTCTATTTATAGTGGAGGCCTAGACATTCTAGAAGAGTTTTCCTAATGGGCTCCCGTTAAGGTCCAAAACAAACGGGTCACACACGCACGCATTTTAAAGCGCCGTCATCATCTCCTCTTGACCTAATCCGCTTCTCCAACGCACCGTCTTGCGCCGCGGGTTGGCAAAAGGTAACCAAGGCGGTATTTGGTAAAATTACCAAAATACCCCTTCTCGGTCCTTCTACGAAGACCGAGTCCAGATTGTGCGAAGCACTCGCTTGCTCCGCCACGTGTAGGTTGATCCAACGGCTCTCATCATGTCGGCAAGTCTCTCCCATCCGGCTCCCACCGAAACCACCATGGCACTTGCACCGACCCCGCGCCGCTTGATCCAACGGCCGCGACCGAACCGCCGTTCGGTCACCTTTGTCCATCTTGCACCATACTTGAGTCAATGACTTCACCCGGCATCGCCGATCGTTCGAACCTCGGCTCTCCAAGCCTAGTCCGATCATTCTCGCCGTTGACCGTCGTTGACCACCAAGCAACTTTGCACAACAATAGACAAACAAATCGAAACCGGAACAAGTTCTTCACAACTTGACCCACGTTAGTCAAAACATGCATCATGCAACACATATGCAATGAAACCCATGAACTTGACCTAACAAGCAACCATCGCCGCCACACGGGCCGACAAGTTAAGTGAAAACCGGTCAGACCGCCACTCTTGGCGGTCGATCCATCACCGCCGCCGACCGCCAATGTAAGGCGGTCGACCGCCACCCAGGGACTTAGCCAAAATTTCAGCACTGAATTCCGCAACCTCTCTGGAAATTTCAAACGAATAGAACTTTTGCCTGGAGGCTCCAAAAATTATGGGACCAAGAGTAGTAGAACCTCCTCTCTTGCCTACACCCTCTATTTTTGGCCCAGCTCAAAAATCCAAAGCCACTTCCATGGCCGGTCTGACCGCTCAGCGGTAGCCGGTCAGACCGCCACACTGGCCGGTCGGACCGCCACCCTGGCCGGTTGGACCGCCAGCCACTCACAAGCAAAACAACCAAAGGCACGGCCGGTCTGACCGCCACCATGGCCGGTCGATCACTCAAGCCCGATAAAGACATGAACTTCACCGAAAACGAGGGTTTCTCCAAACACCTCGGCGCTATTGCCAATTGTTCAACACACTAAGATTAGGATCATATCCACATGATCTCCACAATCTCCCCCTTGATGAACACATTGGCAATCTTCTCAAAAATGCAAATTAGAGGTTTGAAAATGAAAATACCCGACGTTTTCGCGCAAAGGCACAACTTGGTCCAAATGCAAGAGAAAGCAATGGAAAAGACCAAGCTGGCTTCTAAATAGCATAGGCAAGTGAGATAAGGCAAAAGAAAGCATGAAAGCTTCAAATTCCAGAGAATTGACAAAAATCTCACTTAAGGTCTATATGAAAGAACAATTGTTCGATTTGACCTTTGATCATTGTGAGTCTTCAAGAATTGCCCATGATCATTGTAATTGATTCCAATCAGGAGTCACACACAAGCTGTTACAAGTTTACAACGTGTAATGTTTGAGCACCATGGGAGAGGAAACGCAGGTCGTTCGCGACTGAGCAAAATTAAGCAAAAATCAGTATATCAATCCCAGTCCCCAACGAAGTAGCCCAATGTATGAAGAAACCAAGACTCGATGTTGGAAGGGACAGGATCCAGAGTTAATTAGGAAACTTTTGTTCGGTTCTGTTTAGAGTTAGAGTCCTTGTTTTATCTGTTCAGGCTATAAATACCCATGTATCTTTGTAACTCGGATCATGTTATTCAGAAAAATCTCTTAGTGTTTTTATTCTTGGGTGGTGGATTTCTTTTTGTTGCTTTTTTTTTAAAAAATGCTTCAGAGTTCTACTTCATTTGATCGATAAGGATATATCCCTTGCGCATATATAGGTCTCCCTTATATCCACACCAGTGCATTAATTTGTGGTTGATTATCTGCGCCGTGTCTTTATTTTCTGTATGTCGGCATGTGAACCTGAAACTAGAACTGGGTCGTCTGTCCAGCAGCTACCTAGGAATATAGAGACCGGAGATTATACGGTGTTGTCTCCTTAATCGAGAAAAAGTTAGCGCGTGCACACCATTGTCTTCTCTATGGATAACCATGGCAAACTCCTTTTTGACTATCTTTTCCACTCATGAAATGTTGGATCTATTCGTTGAAAAACCCTTTTTATTTCTTGTAATCCAGATGCCCCAAGCCACCAGGATGATAATTTCCATGTAAAGGGCTGGTTAATGCAGATCTTAAGATCAAGGATGGACCCTTGAACCGAAAGGTTCGAGGTTCTAGACGGACAGATGTATTCCCAACAATTCTGAACAAATGGACAGCTCCAGAATTGTTTTTGTTGGTTCCCTTTCCGATCGATAACATAATACTACTGTTACTAGGGGTGCGTAAAAAACACAAGATCGCCTCGTTGTGTATGTTGAAACGAGTAATCTGTACTGAGAGGATCCTAGTCTTCAGGGTTTATTTAGTTGTAGTCGTTGCTGAATTAGTCCAGAGCCGTGCTGCGACATGTGCGATGCAGTTCCTACAGAATCGTTTCACTCGGTTGTTCTGTTATTTTTCAGTGTACACACTACATCATCCGACAACAGTATAAATACAAGACTGCAACTACCGGCCTCTGTTACGCCGGATCATTTCTTCTCTTCCCAACTCTGCGCACCAATTTTACAATGTAGTCCCTCCATCTCTTAAAGTAACCAAGAGTATTCAATTAATGTGCGATATAATGATCTCTTTATGATCTCAATGGTTACGTCATGTGTGACGTGCACACGATTATATTCTTGTACATTTATTATGTCCGGAGTAATAAAATATCTTTACTTAGGGCATCTTCAATAGTTAGAGATAACCTTATTTCTAATATATGTTATATCATCTTTAGAGACAATATCTCCAATAGACAGTCTCTACTACACTCTCCAACACTTATATTTTATAATTTTTCTTTAAAACAGGCCTACATGTCAATTAGAGTAGATTAATGTATCATATCTTGTTTCGCGTGCACGACCATCTCTTCAGGAAGAGACGATCTGTTCTCTCTCTTCTCCCCCTCTCTCGTCCACGTAGGATTTTGTTGACGTGACATAGCTAAGAGACGATAATAAATACACTATTAGAGATGCTCTTAGATAGTACTCTCATATTATTTTTTCGAATAAACTTTATAGGGACCCATAGACACAAGCCAGCAATAATTTAATTTGCACTCCATGCCAAGGAAAGTATTGTGGACAGCTAGATACACACAAGATTCTAACCGAGAGATTCGTGCTCCACCAGATTGTGCGTGGGTCCCGCCTGTATCCTGCATGCCGGAATTGAATTGAGTCCGTGCTGCACTGACCAGATAATTAATTAGGAAAGTTTTGTTCGGTTGTGTTTAGAGTTCGAGTCATTGTTTTATCTGTTCAGGCTATAAATATCCATGTACCAGTTATTCAGAAAAAGCTACTCATTAGTTTTTTATTTTTGGACCTATGCTACGCGTTGCCTTCGAAAATAAAAAGTATTTTTTAAAAAGTATTACCGTCGTTATTCTTATGATATCTTCGTGTTTTCGTAGGAAGAACACATCTATTTTTGTGTGATCAAGTAGACATAGATAAAAGTGTGTGGTTGGATGATTTTTTTTCCGCCATGGGTTGCTGTATCGAGACAATCTCTCCGGAGAAAACAAATATGGCTTTTTTTACTCTTTAGCATGCTTCAAGGATATGATGCTCGATTAGGACGTCCTTTCCAAACCGATCGACTAGCTAGGGATCTTTTGACCTTTACCAAAAGACATTGCATCAGCTACCTAGGCCGGCGGAGATATATGGTGTTGTCCCCTTAATCGAAAAAAAAGTTAGCGCGTGCACACCATTCTCCAGAATATATAACTATTCTTTGCTCTTTGGATAACCATGGTAAACCCCTTTTTGACTAGCTTTTCCACTCATAAAATGTCGGATCTATTCGCTGGAAAACCTTTTTATTTCTTAAAATGTCGGATCTTTTCAGCCCTTAATATTTGTTCAGAATTGTTGTTCTGTTATTTTTCAGTGTACACTGTATATCATCCGACAACGGTATAAATACAAGACTGCGGCTACCGGCCTCTGATACGCCGGATCATTTCTTCTCTTCCCAACTATGCGCACCAATTTTACAATGTAGTCCCTCCATCTCTGAAACTAACCAAGAGTATTCAATTAATGTGCGATATAATGATCCCTTTAATTATGATCTCAATCAGCATAACAAGGTTACGTCATGTGTGTGACGTGCACCCACACGGCCACACAAGACCAAACTCACACGATGGTCTCTCGTTCTCTCTCTCTGCATGGTGCAATCAGCGAAGAGATCAGCGAAGGGGCGTGGGCCGCGTGGAGCCGTGGCGAGTGCCGAGTGCGACGGGCGCGTCCGCGCGTGGGCTGGAGGAGGCCCGGGTGCACTGTTGTTTTGCTTGGGTGTACTGATGGTACTAGAGAGTTAATCTTCACTATTTTTTTTTTTACCCGGTGTCCGCCCCCTGATAAGCAGTGGAGTGGTGGAGCTAGAATTTTATAAAGAAGTAGTTGTAACAAACGTTAAATAATATCAACCTGAGGCAAATATAACATAAATGCACAACTGAAGCCGGCTACATTTGCTATATACACGTGAATAATGTATATACAGTCTGAGTCGAACCAACAAGGGCATATGTCTAGCTTACGTACGGGATCAATATAATTAATTGGTATTGAGATTTGTAAAATCGTTTTTTTTTAACTGAGAAAAAGAGAGCACAAGATGCTTTGAAGAAAAACGATTTTTTTTAAATAATATATTTTTAAAAAGATATTTACAAAAATAAATAACCACCCCAAAAAATTACAAAAATGACTCTCTGTCGTCAGTTTAACTGACGACAGGGAGTTGTGTCGCCAGTTCAAACGGCGACAGGAAGCTATCGCCGTTTCAACTGGCGACAGCTCCTATAAAACCATTTTGAAACCCTCAAAATTCGACATAGCACTCAATTCTATTCAGAAAAAAGAGGAGAGAAGAGAGAGGAGGAGAAAAGCTAGTGAAGCGTTGTTCGTCCGGTTGCCCATCTCTCGGGTAATTTTTTAAATCGAATGGATAACGTAGTGCAGTACGATTTACGTAATACTTTTTGGTGGATGGGTTGTTAAGTTTTAGATATGTAGTTTGACGAGGATTAAAACCTCTATATATTATTTTTAATATATAAAAGATCATACGTCTTCGTGGTCGTAACACCTGAGGTGCACGACCTCACTGGTCGTAGAGATTCCAGAGGTTACATAATGGGTACCCTGGTCGAAAGAAGGCCTAAGCCAAGCTCCTGACCAGGAGAACTGCTCGTAAAAGGTATGAACTGATACTTGAAACAGATTCCAGGTATATTATCTACCGTATGATGAATGGAGCACGTGTATATTCCATGCCATACGACGTATCTTATCTAGACACACCAGCAAATAACCTCCACGCGGTTATATGTCTCATAGACATACAACCGCTGAACGGTTGATTCCGTATCAACCGTCACTTGACTCTCACCAGACGCAACGCTTCGCATCAGACGTCTTCTCCGGAAGTAACTGCCGCCTCTTCGAGGGCTATTTAAAGATGGAACCTGGACAGATCAAGGGGGAGGAAGAAAAAAGACAGAGCCATCAGACTAAAGCACAAGCCATAGATTCGTGTGATAGGTCTTAGATTGTAAGGGAACAAACAGTGTTCTTAGAGCATACCCTGTAAAACCCAGTTCATATTAATAAAGAGCAGTCTCATTATTTTCTTAGATTTCCCACGTCACTTTCTCATTTTCTTTTCGTAAGATCGACGTCTTGATCGTCGACATAGTTAATCGTGCAAATGTTTTTTATGGTGTAGTGCGACAAATATATTTGACGTCGCCAATTTCAAAATTTACTATGGTCGAGGGACTATTATGAAGGGTCCCGAGGGGATTGATTTGCGTTATTTCCAATCGACGGTCGTGCCCCTACCAAGACCTGAACAGCGTACATTCAGCGCTGTGATGCGGTGGTTGTTCCACACATTCCAAGTGGACCATGATGTGTACGATCTGAGATTGAGTTGCCTTGCCCCCTGGGTAAGACAACCCACATATTGGGAGTTAGTGCAGTTGAAGGGAACAAATTCATGGCAGTTATATGTACGCATGGCGAGGGAGAGTGGGTGAAAATTGGTCTTTCTGGTCCAGGCATATGCCAAACCCACTCCACCATCCGCAACTGAACAAGAAGGGGTTGGTGACACCGAAGAAGAAGTCGGGGATTCCAGCCACAGCGCGGCGCACACAATGGCTGAAGCTCCTGGAGTTGCTGATGCTGTCGACGAAGACTATGCAGAAGTAGCTTCTTCAGTCGGGCAAGCTAGTGGGCTTGATGACGAGGGTGAGGAGCTGGAAGCCCTAGCGCAAAGGATGAATCTCGAAGACCGGGATTACACAGCATTGTCATAAGATAAAGGTTCCAATGACGAAGATGATGTGAACCAGCAGGCGGTTCCATCCGAGTGGAGCACATACCAGTTCGACAACCTTATCATCAATGAAGGCTCTCGTGTACCGTGGGAGTACGACCAGAGCGAGGTCAGACTAAGAGCTATATACAAATGCAAGGAGGCCGTGCAGAACGCGGTCAAATTCTGGGCCTTGTCGGTGCGGCGCACATTCACAGTTGTCACGTCTACCCCAAGATGCTACGACGTGAAGTACGACATAGAGGGATACCCTTGGCGAGTGCACGCGTTTCAGCCTAAGTGGGACACCTACTGGAAGTGCTCTATAGTGGTTCCTCACACATGCGTCGTCGTTGAGTCAGTGCAGTCCCACTGGAACCTATCATCAGGCTTCATCGCCAACCTCATGTACGGTGATATCATGGATAATCTAGATTTTGAGCCACAATCCATAATTTGGGCCACTGAGGCAAGGTTCCAGTACACAATCAGCTATGCCAAGGTTTGGAGGGCAAAACAGAAGGCATTGGAATCAAATTTTGGTACGTTCGAGGATTCCTACCACAACCTCCCCGGGCAACTCCGAGTCATACAAGACAGGAATCTCGGCACTCATGTCGACATTCAAGACACCACACATCCGAAGTGGGCCAATAATAGGGTACTACAGCGAGTATTCTTCGCCTTTGGTCCATGCATCAATGCATTCCGGCACTACCGTCCAATCTTGTGTATCGATGACACATTTCTGACAAGGAGGTACAAGGGCCAGATACTGACTGCAATAGCGACGGATGGAAACAATCAAGTTCTTCCCATGGCATTCGCTTTCGTTGAAAGCGAGAACACGAACAGCTAATTGTGGTTCCTGAAGAATATGAGGATTTTTGTTGTGCAAGGTCGTCTCAACGTATGCCTTATACATGATCGGCATGCAGCCCTGCTGCGTTCAATAACTCAGCTGCAATAAGGAGAGAACGTACCACTTCCTTGGCCGGACCTGCAGCGTAGGTGGTGTATGAGGTACTTGGGTGCAAACTTCTATAAGCAGTTTCGCAACAAGGACTTGATGAACCTATTCAAGCGACTGTGCAACCAGAACCAGCAGCGAAAGTTTGTAGCACTCTGGAAGATTCTGGATGAACGGACCAAGACGCACAAAAGTGAGGCAGCGATAAGGGCCGCCCCAAGCGCTAACCAGGCCCGTTAAGCACTGCCAATGCTACCCACAGATGCTCCCGGTGTGACGAGGAGGACGGGGGCGCATGTGAAATGCTTTTCGGAATGGATTGAGCACGAGCCTAAGGAGAAGTGGTCACTGCTATATGACAGGGGTGGTGCCCGATATGGTGTCATGACAACCAATCTAGCCGAGGTGTACAACTGGGTCATACGCGGCGTAAGGTGCCTCCCTTTGGTTGATATTGTGGAGACAATTCTCCGCAGTACCACAAAGTACTTTGTTGACAGATGCAACAACGCGTCGCTCTCCATGGCAAATGACATAGTACTGTACTCCATCATGATCACCAAGTACATGGAGGAGAAGAGCAAGAAGGGTGAGATGCACCGGACATTCAAGATGGGCACAAGGGAGCTTCGCTTCAAGATAATGTGCCAAGATAAAGGACACTGCGGGACGAACCGCGAGAGGATCACCCACGAGTGCACGCTACGCACGCTGTAGTTGCGTATGCATTTGCAACAAGCCCCTTCTTCTGCATAGGCCCTGCTCCCATGTCATGGCTGTCTGTTCGACGGTAGCGCAACATCACGGCCATTACTTCTTTGACTATTTCACCAAGAAGGCGGTGATGCAAACCTGGAGTGGAGAGATGTATGGTTACGCCGTGGTTGGCCATTTCACTGGCCATCCGACCTGGGAGTCACTAATCTGGGCCGCAGACATTGATAGACTCAAGGGAAAGGTTAGTCGACGACAGGTACGGCGTATCAGGAACGACATGGACGAAGCAGAAACCAGATGTCGTACGAAGAAGTGCTCCATTTGTAGGGAGTCTGGACATACCTTCAAGAAATGCCCCACGAGAAATCCGCAGGACGAAAGAGACATTGGCACTCCGGACGTCACCGTGGGGACCTCATTCGGTGTCCCGACTCGAGGCAGTCCACATGGGAGACGTTAAGGTCGCGACCACAAGAAAGCACGGACAATAGTAATATATTGTTGCCAATGTTCTGAATTATTATTTTGATTAAGTCTTACGACGTTTTGCTGCATGTTATGTAATATCAGTGTGTATAAATTCCCGAGCGAATCGCAATATCACTTACCTTTCTACTTACGAATCATTGATACCTCAATCGTTCTCGCAAAATTCCTCAGAAATTCACCGCACTAGAACAACATACGACGATAAAAAAATGTTGTTGCGAGTGTAACAGATTTCGTACTGTTCAAAATTTATGAAAATGAAAAACAGGCCGAAAAGTGTAGGGTTTAAGCTTCTTGTTGCCAGTTCAACTGGTCGCCGGTTGAACTCGCGACAGGTAGCAGAACCGACGATAGGGGCGCGACAGGGTCCCTGTCGCCAGTTCAACTGGCTACAGGGAGTCATTTTTGTAATTTTTTTGGATGGCTATTTATTTTTGTAAACTTTTAGAAATATATTATTTAAAAAAATTCGAAGAAAAACTTCTTGCTTGCTTAGCAAGTCAAGAGGGAGTCAAAAGGCACGAGAGTAAGCTAGCTATTCACTGCATGCAGCTATAGCTGACTAGGAACGATTGGGATGCGAAGGCGCCATCACGACATCACCCTGGTTGGCTACACTTTTGTTTCTAGAACATTAAGGGCATCTCTAATTGTGTATTTATTGTCGTCTTTTAACTATGCCACATCAATAAAATCCTACGTGGATGAGAGGAGGGAGGGGAGAGAGCATAGGTCGTCTCTTCCTGAAGAGTCTGTCGTGCACGTAAAACAAGACATATATTAATCTACTATAGTTGATATATAGGCCTGTTTCAAAGAAAAATTATAAAATATAAATGTTGAAGAGTGTGCTAGAGACTATCTATTGAAGATAGTATCTCTAAAGATAATATAGCATATGTTAGATACAAGGTTATCTCTAACTATTGGAGATACCCTAATGAAGGACCCAACGCAGCTAACTTCCATGAAGAATGCATACAGTCAACCGGTCCGGGTCCATGAGCTCCGGCCCACAAGTAAAATAAGCAAAATTAATTTCTTTGCAATTTGCATCACAGGGCATGGACAATTTTATTTTTAATCCATTTTTAAAAAGTATTTTAAAGATAAAATCTCCCTAACTTTATTTCTAATTCTGACCCCTATGGTCACGCTATGACCCGTGGCGTAACCAAATTGTGTTGTCACGCAACCGATCGCGGCGTGGCCAAACCTGTCACAATAACCCTCCAAGCCAACACACATCCGTTTTTGGGCGATAAGCCATATCACGCCAAGAGGGATGGCGTGACAGCACTTGTTTTCATGCTGAGGTTCGTGGCGTGGCAACGTTGCGTTATAGCATGGCCAAAGGGGTCAATTCAATAAAGTTAGAGAGGTGTTATCTTTAAAATATTTTTAAATAGATTAAATAATAATAAAAGTTCTCTATAATTAATACGACATCCATGTCACCTTTAGACAGCTCATACAACTGGTCGTGATAGAGTCTATTCAGCACTAAAGACCTATAGCTTCTTGTTTATCATGATAAAGTCGACTACTGCATGATAGACGACTTCTTTCTCTTTCTTTATTCTCTGTCATCTACACTGGCTAAAATTTTATGTGATAGAGGCTATAGACAGCTAATAGTGAACTATTGTACATTCTCGATCTGAGTGAACCAAGTAAAAGAATAGGGAATCGATAGGATGAGGACGTCTGGCTCTCCGGACGGTCCTATCCACCATCCACATGTAATCGTCCTAGACAACGTATATCCAAAAATTGCAAACGTTGCAACCACTTGACCATTTCGACCGAGCGAGCATTTCTGCAGAGTTCGCCTATAGAGCAGAGCCACCGACACACGCACACGCACACAAACAGAGAGAGAGAGAGAAGAGAAGAGAAGAGAGAGGAGGCAAGAATGGAGGGGTGAAGAAGGGGCTGGTGCTTCTCGACTTCTGGGTGAGCCCGTTCGCACAACGTTGTCGCATCGCGCTGGCGGAGAAGGGCTAGTCGTACGAGTCCCTCCAGGAGTTGCTGGGTGACAAAGATGAGCTCCTCCTCCACTCCAACCCTGTCCACAAGAAGATCCCCGTCCTCCTCCATGACGGCTGCCCCGTCTGTGAGTCCCTCGTCATCCTCCCAGTACCTCGAGGTTTCTTGATGCATCAAACATTGTTGCGGCTGTTAGGATCTGGGAGTATTTGTTCCAACGGCCAGTCTATTGTCCTACTTGGGTTTTAATGTTGTATCCTATTTTTTATTATGTGTGCAACCAGTTGAAAATAATGTTGCATACTGTTCTTTGAGATGTTACGCCCCGTTGAAAAAAATATTGCATCCGTAGAAAAAAAATATTGTATACTGTTCACGATGACGTTGCAAGATTTTTCAATGCTTTTTTTTTTCAAATGCTTTGTTTTGATTCTAATGTTCTTTGAGATGATGTTCACGGTGATGTTCTTTGAGATGATGTTAACGCGTCTGTTCACGGTGATGTTCTTTGAATGATGCGTATGAATTTTTGATATATTGTGCACGTTCTGAATTTTATTGCGTTTAGCACACAACGATGTTGCGCTCAGGCGTACGACGCTATCACTCGGGCCATACTTCCGAGTGCTAGTCGTGCCCAAAAGAATAATCATGATAGAAGAATTTCTTGCAAGATCAAGCAAGTCAACCATGGCCCACGGCTGACGATGTTGCATACTCCTCGATTTTCGCTGCTCGCACGAAACCCAAGTAAAAGAATAATCATGAGACAAGAATTTTTGGCAAGATCAAGTCAAGTCAACCATGGCCCATGGCTGACGGTGTTGAAAACTCAATTTCCTCTGCCTGCACGATCGAAGTAGGGTTCACAATTTTGTTTTTGAAAAAATTCATTTGGGTGCAAAATAATCGAAATCATCGAAATTTCGGTGGGTTTTCAAACTTGTTTGAATCAAATTTGAATTTAAAATTTAAAATAATAATAAAAAATTAATACCTTGAGCAGGATTTGATCCTTGGTCTCCAGGAAACAAGCAAGGGGGCCTTGCAACCAGGCTATCATCACTTTGATGTTTCCTTGCTAGTGTTTACTCAGTGCTTATGTATAGATAAATGATGAAAAATGCCCGAAGATGGCAAGAACCGGTATGTTTCCTCGACCCACACGTGGTCTCTGAGCAAACCATCAACGAAAACGCATCCTATGTCGTGAAATACATAACGACGAGATTGCTTGCTCAGTACGACAAGGACTACATACTAGTGCCCTATAACCACCAGTAAGTGCTTCACTACTTGCTGTACAAATTTTATTTGTACTTTATACGCAGCACGAATTTAGGTTTAATGACTATAGCGACATACATGAGTAGGTACCACTGAATCTTTTTAGTTATTATACCAAAGAGGAATAAAGTAATATACCTTGATTCCCTACTCAACAAAACTCACGACTTCACCCTTGTGAAAGGAATACTCGACAGGTATGCTCATTTTCGCCATACATAACTCTATTGTAGTCTTCCTTCGTTTGAAATAACTGTGGATAACCTTTTGAAATCATGTAGGTCGTTCATCACCTATGTTTCCGAGAGAGGGGCATACAAGGGATCGAGCGCCACACTGCAACACAGGACACGATTTTCGGTACGTGTTACAACACAATAATCCTATATCATACTTCGTAATAATGCGTCTCGAACTGAATATACCTATATATGTAATTCTATTTTTGCAATGCCGTCAACAAAAACAAGATCACCTATGTGCATTCTACGTTTGCCATCATATGCAGCAAATCATGAGTGCTAATATGAAGGATCCTGAGGTTTGTCAATCTCGTAATAATTATTTTCTAATTATAAATTTAAATATATATATATATTTACTACTTTACTCATGCTAGCGACGGAGCTTGAACATAGATTTAGATGCACTCGTTGTGAGAGAGATCTCGAAGGTTCGAGGGGCGATCTGCAGCTTCATCAAGATGGAGATCATTAACGCCGACGGAGAGTTTCACTCTGTCGACATCTCTGAACTACCTTCAAACAATTGATTCAATTGTAATTCACTTTGAGTAGTTGTAATTCAATTGTAACTCTAGCGACAATACTTGAACATATTCTTTTATAATTGATTTATAAACCGTTTGTAATATGTCTCAATCATAGACGATTTTGAAATAGAACTATTTGTGATATCCTACGTATCACAGAAGGTTTGTAAATATAATCGTCTGTGATACTAGCCCTTCACAGACAGTTTGAAAAAAAAACATGTGTGTTGTGCCTTATCACCTATAGATAAAAAATCGTTTGTGATAACCGCTATTATCATAGACACATAAATTCAAACTATTCTAAAATTGTCTGTGATTACCGTGTCTGTACTAGCGAGCTTCTTCCTCCTACTGATGATCGGCGAGGAATTACCGCTTACATTACACGCTATTTATTGCCGGAAAAAACGCATACGAAGGACGAACCGGGCTGCGTCACGGGATGCTGACTGCTGAGTCGATGCATATCAGTTTGCCCCATCCTCAACTTTCCCAGATACCAATTACCGATCATTGACACAAATATTTTGCAGTAGTACCAGAATATATTCAGTTAATTAGGGTGGGTAGGTTACAGAGGCTGAGGTTTTCAGGGACATGCGCATTTTCAGTTGAAAGGTGAGGTACAGACAGTTGCAGAACGGCACCAATGGCCTTCCTCCATTTTCCATTTCCGAGAAAACAAAAGGTTTGGCTGATCGAGCCGCCCTCCATATATGCAGTGATTCGTGCAATCTGAGGGAAATCTTGATATTCTATTAGGATAGTAGTATCATTGGGGAGGAATTCATCTCCCTGAGTCACTTATGCTTTTGTGATGTGAAGAGTCAGTGTCATGCACCACTATTTAAAGCTGTTTGCTCCCTCCAGTTTGAGTTTGACCTGCAGTGTTAATACTAGGGGTGATGGTTGTCTCATAATTCACAAGAAGGCTTCTTTGATTGCATAGTTGCATCTGTTTGGTTAATGGAAGATCACACTGCAATGTACTGAAACATGTCATACCTATCAGTATTTATTGACATCAACTTGTATTGTTCGTGCTAGTTGCTACTCTGAAAATTTCTGACCATCCAGCTGTTCACAATTCAGGCAGTTAATTTTGACATTCCGCAACTTGGCTTTCTGAAATCATTTCGCTCCTTTTAAAAGAGCATCTTGACTTTAGACAACTTTCTGCCCAATTCTCATTTTTTATGTGTGAGTCGAGAATGATCTTGTCTTATTCTTGCAACGGGAAGGAGACAGAAACCGAAGTACTTGGATGGAGAATCTCAAACTTTTGATGGAATGATTTAGCACTGTTTTGTCTTCACGCAGAGATAAGTTGGGCCTGGTTTGGTCTTTCAAATTGATTTAACTGTGATGTATCTGTTTTCCGCCTGCTTGTTTTTAGAGAGCATGGCTAGCAAATCCTGAGACTAGTCGAAAATAAAAAAAATTAGTTAGGTATAACGAATTATCATAGACGGGTTTTTTGTTCAAACCGTCTGTCAGCAGATGATGATGTTCTTTGAGATGATGTTAACGCTTCTGTTCACGATGATGTTCTTTTAATGGTGCGTATGAATTTTTTACCAGTCTTGCTATTTTTAAGTTACCTGAAATTTTCTTAAGTTTAAATCACTTATCGTGACCATTGGATTTGTGTAGAGATTGATATGTCATATGATTGGATATTAATCAAATAGATAAAAAAGGTGACTTATGCTTAAGAAAATTTCAATCACATTATGAATAGACAGTCCTATTTTTGATATGTTGTGCATGTTCTGAATTTTATTGCGTTTAGCACACAACGAAATTGTGAACCCCGGATCGAACCCCCTTATATATACATGCACTCGGAGTATACATGCACATGTGCAACCATCGATCGCTAGCTCAACCTCCAACTTATATCACTGAGCGTAGCTTCTGTCCGCAGTAAGATCAACATCTAGCTAGCTAGATTTCACGCCCTGCAGCCTGCCGTCGTCGGTGATCGGTCACCGATGGCTTCCTTGTTTGCCAAGCACAAGGTAAATTATTCTGTTGGCATACTTGCTCTTGCTCATGCTCTATTGCTTATGATCGATCATGCTAGCTTCATGCTTCAATTGTTGTTCTTCGATCACCATGTATATATGTCGTTGTCGGACTCTGAGCTCTGACGAGACTCACTTTACAGGCAGAAGATGTCGCCGGAGCTTGCGCTGCCAACCACCCAGGTCGTCCCGACGATGAGGAGAGGAATGAGGTTAATAATGTCCACGAATTAATCACGCATGCACTAGCTATTTCGTGCGCGCGCGCAGGTGTAGCTAGCAACAAGCCAACAACTCACTGATCTTTCTTGTACGTACGTAGGGATCGGTGGTGCAAGGTGGACGGGGCGCTGGTGCAGATGAGACCAAGCAGGCAGCTGCCCGTGGAGGGTGCGGTGTCGCCGCCGACGATGCGCGACCGGCTCAAGACGTGAAGATCGATATTGTATGTATACTCCTTGCGCCTCCGAGCTCCGACATCGCATCAGAAATGTTGGACGGTAAAGGGATATCAGGCATGGCGCCACTGATGCATCGATCTTCTGCAACCTTTTAGGCGGTGGCCGCGGAGCAGGAAGCCGCGTCGTTGAAAAGCCGCGCAAGAGAATCTCAAGGAGATAACCGAGCTGCTGGTCAACCCCGGCGGCACGGCTCGGACCAGGCCGGAATCGGCAACGATGCGCTGTGGCGACTCCGGCATCTGGTGCCCCGTCGTCTCACCAACGCCGGCAA
The DNA here is from genome assembly GCA_036346255.1 of Ampelocalamus luodianensis. Taxonomy (NCBI): domain Eukaryota; kingdom Viridiplantae; phylum Streptophyta; class Magnoliopsida; order Poales; family Poaceae; genus Ampelocalamus; species Ampelocalamus luodianensis. Next base: position 43,841,036 of record CM070631.1, read on the forward strand.
TGTCTTCCAGGCTCATCTCTCCCGGATCTTCACCTGCAGCTGGGTCGGTACCCTTTGATTAATGTAAAGTTAGGTATTTGTATCACAAGATTGATTACTACATATATTACATCTATAACAGCTACGTGAAGGTGAAGAACAAGCACGTAACGGTGGATCTGCCGGTGATGAGCAGCGGCGCAAGCGGCTCCGTGAATTCGCGAAGAAGGCCATCTCACTCGACTCGGTCCTGCTCGTCACGCTCTCAGCCCACGCGTCTTCCTACCGCGCCAACGCCTTCTTCGCGATGTCCATGGCGGCCTGCCTCCTCGCCTTCTTCGCCGACTTGTTCTCCGCCGTGCTGCTCATCAACTCCACCAACTTCGCCGTCGAGTGGCACTACTTCTTGGCCTGCGTGTCGAGCGTCTCCATGGTGCTGGTGCCATACCTCCTCCTCGTTTCCTTCAACAAGCTCTCGGCCTACGCCCTCCTCGCCGTCCCTCTCCCCGTCGCCGCCGCCTTGATCCACGAAGCGTGTTCCGGCCCGCCAGCTGCACTGGTTATCGCCGCTGACACCCTTGACCATATCTTCGACGTCAGCTCGGCGGTGAACAACATCGCCACTGGAGGAGGGCTGACAGGCACGATCTTCGGCTACGCCGTGAGCTCGAAGCCGTCGGACATATCCGACGGCCCTCTCGGGTTCTTGCTCTTCTTCACCATCTGTCTAGCGGTGTACCTGATGCTTGTGACGACGGTGAGGCCGCCGGTGCTGACCCGCCACGCCGAGCCTCTTAGCCACGTCCTGCTTCTGCTGCTCGCCGTGAGCGCGCTCATGGCCGCCGTGGAGTTCCTGGGCTGGCTAGCCTGCACCGCGCTCTCCATCGACGTGGTCGAATATGCGGTGTCCGCCGCGTTCGTGCTGGCTCACGGTGCCGCCAACGATGCCGTCGACGCGAGCCGGAGGAAGGAACAACGGCTGCTTTCGGCCGCCGTCGCGGCGGTCGTGTTCGCGGTGCTGATGAAGCTCCACTCGGGGCACGCCCCGGCGACGGACGGCCTGGGGCTGTCTGAGATCCTGCGCATGCTTCTCTACTTCGCCGCGTTCCTGTGGAGCCTCAACAGGATGGTGTTCTTGCACGTCGCGCCGGCCGGCGGAGCTGCCGGAGCATGGGCAAGAGTGTGGTCCGCCGTCGAGTTGTCGAGGAGTCTGGTCGTCATTCTCGCAATCCTCGATGTGATCTACAACTTGGGCGTATATGCATTGATCGTGGCCTTGGGTTAGAACTTAGAAGCACGAGGCCATTCGTTATACTCAATAGAATCCGAGTAGGAAGTTTAGTCCATACTTGGGTTATGTAATAGAAGAAAAAAAACAAATCGATTGTGTTGTCGGTGTCCTGCGTTTGTGTATGACTTGGTGTTTTTCTTTCCAGCAGAGAGCAAGAACCGAGGCGAGGTGCAGCAGAAAGCCGAAGACCAGAAGCGCTGTGCTCGCATCGTCACGTCGAGGAGAAATGTGGTCACCCGCACTTTGAGCCGAACATGTTATTGAAACTGCGACACGTGTGCATAATTTCCAGTATGAAACATGACGCAAGAGCTCCACATAAGGATACGCACTAGCTAGCTTGTGGCACCACACCACCTTAACGAGAAAATGACACCTGTCATAGTTGTTCTTCGTTTGCCAAATATGCTGGTGTTTTTAGCCACACAAATGTTTATAATTTTGCTCACGAATAACAGTCTTGCTGAGTATCGAGGTGTACATGTATGATGTATCCAGAGCATTCTTGATTACTTGTTTACTTACTCGGTTATACTCTTAGGATATTTCCTCCTATCTACCTATCTAGTTCTTTCCTTTCAAGCTATCAGGGGCGTTTGGATTGAGGCCTGACGTGCAACAGATCTGGCCAAGAGCAGCCGAATGGCTGTCTGGGCCTTCAATGGCATCAGACGCAGAAATCCAACGTCTGCCAGGCAGCTATCTCTTCCCTCTCTTTTTAGTTCTTTCTATCTCTCCCAACCAAACACACATCTTCAGGCTGGATCATCAGGCAAAAATTATCTGTTTCTCATGCTATTCTCAGGTACCACTTTTTCTCAAGCACAGCTCTCACGTCTCGAACCAAACAAGCCGACTCCATGCTAAATAGAGGCTTTTTAGGCGCAGGCAGAGGCGCTACGTGTCCTCTTTTCCCCTGGCCGTCCGATCTTGGCTCATCTCGTTTGCGGCCGTCGGATTTTCTTTTTGTTTTGCGCACCTTCGTCCTCGTCGGTTCGTCTCACCCATTCGGCCTCTGCTCTCAGCCATTTGATTTTTTATCGTCTTCCTCCGTCGTTCGATGCTTCCGGCGGAGCGCTCCCACGCGCCTGCTTCGCTCCGCTCGCCACACGTCCAACCACCTCCTCCTCTCTAGATTGTTCGCCTGCCTCCCAGATCGTCCCCGTGAGTCCCCTCTGCCGCCCTCGCTCCTCCCTCGCCCGCGCTTCCGCTGTCAGTAAGTGGTGGTGGACTCACCTACTCGCCGCCCCGCCTCCTCTTCCCCGCCGCCGCTGCCTCGCCTTCCGCCTCCCCTCCTCCTTTTTCACCGCCGCCTCCCACCTCCTCCTCCTCCTCCACGAGCGCTTCTTCCTTCTTCATTCCTCACGAGCACCGACAGATAAAATAGAGGGGAAATCGGCGGTTGATATGGAGAAGCCGAGGATTTCTGAGGAGATGAACGGCCGTAGCGGCGGCGGAGGAGGAGGAGTGGTCGTGGGAGGGGGAGGGAAGGAGGAGATGGAAGAGGACGGCGCCGGCCGCACGCGGGGGTTGGGGAAGGATCGGGTGGTGCTGATGTGGGGGTACCTCCCCGGCGTCTCGCCGCAGCGCTCGCCGCTGCTCGGGCCCGTGCCCGTGAGGCTGCCCCCGACGGCCACCGCCGGCGATGGGTGGAGGGACGTGTGCAGTGGCGTGTGCGGCTTCGCTGTCACTATCTCCGGTGACGCCCGGCGCTCTCCCTTCTCATTGGTGCTCTGTTTGTGTTCTGCTGCTTCCAGTTCGTTCGTTGGTTCTTCGTGTGGGCTGCGGTAGATAAGTGGTTTGCATATTCTGGTTGTGCTGTAGGTAGAATCATTTGTTAGTGGTAAGTGAATGTATTAAGTGGGGATCTGTTTGTTGAGTGTGAAATGTTGAAAGAGGACTAAAGCACGTATCAAGTTTGTGAAGCAAAGCTTATTTCTGAAATTTCTGAAACCTTGTTCCTGCGATGCTCTCAGGGATCAAATCATAACTGATGTGATTGAAGAAAAAGAAGAGGAGGAAGAAGGGCCTCATATTTTTAGTTGTCTATTAACCATGGTGATATGATTGGCTGTTCAAATCTTTGTTCGCTTGAACATGATTGGAAATTTGTGCTTTTGTTGGTTGGACCAATTTACACAAAAAATGAAGAACCAAATCTATGTCAAATTCAGACGGTTAGTTCTAGCTACCATCAGGAGATTGCATTTGTTCAGTGATATGCCAAAATGAGCATTTTTTTCCATTAGTACTGTGATCTGGTTTGACTTTATACTGAACTTGGGGTTTTCGTTTGTTTCAGAGTCAGGAAAACTCCTGACCCTAGCTTTACTCAAACAACAGCGCATTACAAGTTTTAAGGTTTATTTCAAGGTTACAAAACACTCTTTTGCTGTATTGTATCACAAACAATATGCTTTTGTTCAAAATGTTTTTATTTCTAAGCTACGACATTTCCTCCCATTTGGAAGGTGTCCCCTGTTTCCTTCACAGTTATTTATATGTATCTTTGAGTTGTCTTACACTAAATTTTCAGTACTATTGAAGATGAGATATTTGTGCACCAGGAAGCTGATCCAGATATACGCGATGACCATGAATTAGACCAGAATGAAGATACTACTATCAAAGATAAAGATGTCAACAAGAAAAACTTAGAACGGTCCACAGGTCAGTATAAGATATATTTCCTTAGAATTTTCATTTCTTGTTACATGCTTCTTCCATGCTCATGCTTGTATGGTTCTACATTTTTTTACCTTTTTTGTTGTTAGTTAGTTCGAATGTGCTTCTTAATGCTTGCTCCCTCTATATCTTGTCTGGATCGACATATGAGTTGTTTTATCAGCCTTGTCGATTCTGCATGCTAATTTAGTACTTTCTGCATACTAGCCTTACACCTCACATGCTCTAATTTTGGGCTTTATGTGTACCGAGTCCACTGATTATATGCCGTAGGTTTTTATTCCAACAAATACATGACCCGGAGGAGACACAAATATCTCCTCTCCCTCTAAATAATGTGCACGTCGATTTCCCTATTATATTTCTTGTGACCGGTTTTTTAAAATTACCTAGGAGGCAGTTCATCTTTAAAGCAGTAATACTGGCTATGTGGTAGTTATCATAAAATATTAGCACTCTACAATGATTTTAGTTGGTTCATATCGTTGTTTTTCATAGACTTGTGAAGTTGTGATGCCTTCCATGAAATTCGCTCTTTTGGACCTTCGAGTCCTCGAGAATACCAGTACTGAACTTTTAAAGTTGTGGTCTCATGCAGGCCAAATGTACAAATCTTGTCTTTCGATGCAATTTGCCTCAAAGTCTACTTATGTATTTTCTCAACTGTTTCAGATATTTGAAATGAACCCTGAGGATGAAGCTCAACTACCACGTCTCCTTATTTTAAACCTCTTCTGAATGATAATCCTTGCATTTGAGGTATTGTACTGTTCAGCCATGTCTTAATCCAGAAGTCATCTTCCTTTGGATTCTAGAGGCCTTTCTTCTTTTTCGATTTGATTACTTCCGTTTCAATCAAGACTGAGTAATAAAGGCAGTTTAACTACCTAAAGTGGACGACAACATTGTGTTCTTCCTGTCATAAAGTTTTATTTCCAGCTGTCTATTAACTAGGAGTTAGCATTTCTCTGTGATTTTGACTTTGATCTTGCAAGTAGTATCTTACACACTCAACTTTTATTCCTTAATCTATAGCGTAAATTTTCCAATCAGTTACTTACGGTGATACATTTGTGTTAAACAGGATGGAACAGGGGTTTACAAGAACCTTCGGCAGGAAGTATCCCAGAGGGTTGGAGCACTGTTGCCTTCGTATACAACAGAGCGATCTGGCCTTGGGCATCTGCCTGTTTTCACATGCACAGCAGAGCTACCTGGGATCACATTCACAGGTTATCCTGCTAAGAATAAGTAACAGGAAATCTGACAGCAAATATCCCAACAGAATAGTATATAGTATGTTCTATTTCTACAAATTTCGACAATACTATGCCTAATCTGACAACAAGATTTACTCACCTACTATGTCTTCTCATAGTACATGTCTTCTTGTTTAGATACCACAATACACGCCACTAGCTCCAACTCGAATGTCTATCACCGAAGAAAAAAAAAACAAGAGTATGTCGTTCTTCCTATTGACTGTTCTACTGCTTACATCTAAAACTCAAGATCAGTCCGTAACATAGTTGTACTCTAATATATTCAGCTTACACACAACACCTGGTATAGTCAGCCGCACTCGGAAAAGACTCTTCAATGTGGCACAAGCTTCGGCGCAGGTCAACGCCATTCCTATCTTTCTCTATAATATCTGCATACTACTTGTTATCCACTTATAGATAGGTTCTGTCTAATCATACACTTCGCTTGCAGAATATTGATATACAGAGCACAGATTCCACCAAAGAACTTGCTTCCTCTCACACTAGCAATGATCCAATCAATCCCTCTGAAAAAAAAGCAAGGCGTAAGTAATCAGAGCTGTCGACATATAGTTTACTGTGATGTATGTTTTCCCTCTAACGTTCCTACTTGAGATATATCACAATTTATTACAAACTCTGTACTATCTTAATATTAGTTGTTCATCCACACTCGGCTGTCGATTTCTGTAGATTCTTTTAGTCATTCTTACATCACCTTAGTTAGTTTAATGAGCCATATATTCCAAAAAAAGTACATAATTAGGATGTACACACCTACCATTACATTAGAACTTCTTTTATCTCATAGCTGTACTACTTAGATACATTCGTACAGTCATGATGCTACATGTACAACATACTTGGAACCTACATCGTACAGAGATCTATATTATTACTTCATCTATTAGTTTGATCAATGTTTAGGCTGCAAATATAACTCTCTTTCATAGCACTACAAAATGAACTTTCTTACCTTTATTCATATAAGCATGGAGAAGGCGCAATCTACAACAACTGTCTCTGCTCTGTGCATACAGAATTAGTATTATAACTAGATTTATTCTACAGCCGATACAAAAAAACGTGTTAAGTTTAATGGTTTTGTCACAAATCAAAACCTCACGTGCTAATCTTTTCCTACAGATCACTGCAAGATTCAGCAACCAGCGAATAGATGTAAGGTATAGTACGTTAATTTACTTAGCTTTAAGCAAAAAGATCAATAACTGAGTGTCCAACTTAGAAATGCTGCTTTCGTAAATATGAATCCGGCTCAAACAAGTTGTCAAGTAAAGGAAACTCCAGAAAAGTAATTGAGACTGTTGGTTAGAATACAAAATAGAGCCCTCTCAACTAGATAGACTGTCCTGTTGCATCCAACACATTTTTCTCTGGTGCCAGCAAATGCGTCTGAGACTTTAATAGCATTCTAGCAAGAATGCATTCATGATAAGTATCACCAAATGTGTGTCGGACCCGGATTTCGTAATCCAGAATCCTCTGTGATAAAGCTGCGCTATTCCCTGGATCAGTAGATAGCGCCCACAGTACACATTGCTGAATCATTTCATACATCGCGTAGACCAAATCATGCATTAATACAAGCATTAGAGTTCAAATAGACCACGTCTGGTCGAAGTTTACAATAGGGCCGATCAAGGCCAAATGAGTTCATTACAAAATCTCGAGCACGTTAGCGGAAGCAAAGGGGTAGAGCAAGTCTCTCCACAGTAAGCGATCGGGTACTAGGTGTACGACCGATATTAGCCAAGGGCTTGGATAATATAGAGGTACACAAGTACCAACGGAGCCAACCAGACTGAGGCGAGACCCAGACTACAAGAACTATACTACTCCTCTTCATTTCCTTGCTCTTCGGCATCCAGGTCCTCGTAGTAGGTGTAGTCTCCATGATCCACGGGTTCTGAGGGTTGGGGAAAGAGCGAGGATGAGCACAACTACCGTGCTCGCGAGCCAACACACAGTATGCAATATTATACATGCAAGGCTTAACAAGGATGGCTCGGGATCATTTATTTGCACAAAGCAATATTTTGAGTACCAATATTATAAAGTCCTATCACTTAGCATTTTAACCAATTTGCATTTGTTAAAGAGATTACTTGTGCAATATTTGTAACAGTAGAGGTTACCTTCACCTCATGCTTATTTTTTGATAGCGGTTACATCCACCACTTAACATCACTGGGGTACATCCACCCAGGGAAAACCAAAACCAGGGTCACATCGACCCAACACATTTTATCCCGCCCACAAGGTTTTATAAACAGAACTAACTCTTGTAAGTTCCCATGTCCGCCCATGACCGTAAGCACGGCTATTCGAACAGTTCATTACACTCGCAGAGGTTGTACACTTTACCCACAAGAGACAATCATTCGACATATACACATGTTTCAGAGACATGTGAGTCAAGGGAGATCGTCACAAGGCCTTTACAATGCATCCACCAAGATTTGTTACACCCGCTAAGGTTTCACCCGAGAAGAGTTACGCTCACATAGACCGTCAACTCTTTCCCTGACCCTCTTGCGCCACACGCCACGCTCACATAGACCCGTAAGTCGTACACCCCAACCCATAGCCACATAGGCTTATGGCGTAGCGGGTCATCCGCTCGTGCAACTCATACTAACGGATACAAATTATTTAGCCGTGTCGACACCATTATAGACATGTGGTCGCATCGTTTACATTGGGAGGTCATCACAGGATTAGTCCTTAGGGACCATCTTGGGCGGTTCATACCACATACCATCCACAAACCAACATTCCTTGGGCTGCATTAGCACCCACCAACATACCATCCATCATACCATCCGCCCAGATGTGATAAGCAATTCTTAGGGTTTTTGAGAGATAGGAAAATACAACATCATAACCACCTCGTCATTTACACCCAATGACCGCCAAAATTATGTTCATTTCAAAGATGATGAATGGGGTAGATGATACCCCGATACTTAAGCAAGGCTAGCATGGCGCTTAAGTATAGCCTAAACTAGTAAAGTTACCAAATAATTACTAGGGTGACAAAGGCTTGAGGTAATTCAATTATCGAGGGATGGTGTATTAATAATTAAACATCAAGTTGGCATTTAACTACCTTAGGATTTTTAACATACATTTGCATAACAAAATTAAGCATGCAATTTGATACTTTAAAAAGACATAATTTGCATAAAATGTAGGTTCAATATGATCAAAGTATTGACTACCTGGTCTAGGGCTAGATGATCTTGATACTCTTGAGCTTGATCGAAGTGGGGGTCTCCGGCTTCTCCGAACTCTACGCGAACGATCGCACGGAAAAGAAACACACGAGCAAACAAATTAATTAAATAACAAAAACTCATCAAATGAACTCCAAAAAGAACCAAACTAGCACCAAAAGAAAGGGCTTGATTTTAGAAATTTTTAGAAACAAACTTTGCAATTTTTGGAGTTAAAATGGGGGAGAAATAAACATTTGAAGCCTCTTTTTTGAATTAAAAAGGAAAAAGGGAAAGAAAAACCACAAAAAAAAAGAAAAAGACAAAGTGGCCCACGGCCGGCTTTTGGCCCGGCGCGACTCGGGCCGGAAGCGCGCTTGCGCGGCCCACGGGGCGGCCTTCGGCTCGGCGCGAAGCGGCCCGGCGCACGCGGCCCATGGGAGCCGGTGGCCTCAAGAAGCGGAGGGGGCGAGGGGCTCTCGGCCCGGGAGAAAAGAAAGAAGGGAGGGCGCTAGGGCAGAAGGTGGGAAGAGAGCGGGCGCGCGCACGGGGAGGAGGAGGGTTCGCTCGGGGAAGCGGCGACGGCGACGGGGAGGATGACGACGACGGAGAGAGCAGCGGCGCCCGGTGAAGAAGAGCTTGGGGAAGGCGCGGTAGTGACGGCGGCCGGGGCTCACCGAGCGGCGGCAACGGCGACGGTAAGACTTCAGTCTCCCTCCTCCTTGCTTCTTCTTTGCTCGGTCCTCTTCTCTCGGTTTCTTGCTTGGGAAGAAGGGGGTGGAGGAGAGGAGCGAAGGGCGCCGGTTTTAAAGGCCGAGGGGGAAGCCTTGATCCGGCGTGGGAGTGCCGAGGGCGCGCGGGCGGGCGCGGCAATGAGGCGAGCGAGAGGATGGGACGGGTCGAGGCGCGCGGCACTGGCGTTGACGCGCCGGCGGGGTGGAGGACCGAGGCGCGGAGCAGGCATGGTGGCGGCAGGACATGGCGGCCGGGCTAGGAGGGGTAGGAGGTTTGGGAAGAAGAGCTCGGGCTGGGAATCGAATCCTTGAGCATTTTGGGAAAACCTCGAAGTTGAGTTCCTTGATCCTTGAACACAAAAGATTTTGCGAATCCGAAATTTGGGTGTTACAATGTGGTAGCCGAAAAATAACAAAAGCTGAATAATGCTGACTACATGATATGAAACACAATACGAACTGTAGGAGCACCAAAACTTGTCAAAGTTCTGCGCATCATTTTTTTTCCGCAAAATATAAATTTTTATTGAACTATGTCCCCGATATGTTCAGATCCATGTGCTACATTTCAAGCTTTGAGTGACCAGTGTGTGTATCGGTATTCCGAATAGGCTCCATTCCTAACCAGATGTGGCCCAATTCCGGATCCATTTCAAGCTAAGTGATTACGCTAAAAACGTAACACTTAATGTGAGACGAAAACAATTTCGAGTGCCTAGACGTGTCTCATGTTAGCTCACAAGGATCAGTGACTAGTATGCACATATCCAAACACAACATTGAAGTCACATCCATATATAATCATACAAAAAATAATAGAATCATTATTACAACTTCAACACATAGAACTTTATGGTCAAAGTTTGCATAAGAGGGCCAACCGGCCAAATTTAATCATAAATCAAATAAATTACAGCGGAAGACAAATTAGAATTATAAAGGAAAAAATCACCGGTTGGTATGCCCAAACCCACAAGCAACTAACTGGAGTTAAAGCCAGAGTGTCTCAAGTACTTAAACCCAATTCGAACGACTTCTCACTTGCAGCATAGACAATCCGACTGAGTACAAAAACGTACTCATAAGACTTACAAATAGCAACATATGATAAGTGCATTCAAATGTCGAAGGAATGCTACTACACTAGACAATTTTCAATATAAAGTAAGTTTTTCATTGAGATAACTGATATAGATTCAAATTGCCATTTGTTAAACATTTAGAAAACAACATATAACAGTAGGTAATCCCAATTCATGATCAACAACTGTAGATACTCCAAATATAATCAACCCATGAACTTCCCGTTTGTGATACAATTCATTCATTAACAAATCAACACATGAACTTCCTGTTCGTGACAATATACAAGATCTGAACAATTCAAAATACGATATAACCTTTCCAAAACATAGCCCAACCCGAAAACCCATAGGCTAACTGTGCATGCTTTCCCACAAGCGATGTCCATGACCGGGGATACGGCTATTCAAATAGATTTATTTTTCTGCAGAGTTGTACAATTTTCCTTACACAATATGAATACCTCGTACTGTCACCATGCACTCTTCCGTAGGAGTGTGACTGAGATATCATAACCAGGCCGTTACAATGTCATGTCCTTACAATACTATGTCCTAACTATCAAACCACTCGAGGAACAGATCCCATGACAGGCTATCGGTCACATTGGACCACGGGTGAACCTCATTATGTAAATAAGTCCATTGCGCACAAGAGACCCTTATGGGCAAGTAAGACGACACTTATATTGTCCCCACTAGATTGACAGGACAACAAAAGTAAAACACGAGCCACCGGTAAAGCCTCGGCAACTACTAGTGCTCAAACAACAATTGTCAATCTAATTGTGCTTTGATAGCTAACACACAGCAAATTATTTAGCTAAGCTTTTGCCATTATCCTGGCGTGTGGTTGCATATAAGATTTGGTTCATCACATCACAGACCGGTCCTTAATCACCCAGACGGGGCTACACGAATCCGGGACAACCTCTCTTCATCACCCTATCATCCAGTGGCGAATCCACCGCCCCTCCAGCCCGGGCAGTTGCCCGGGCTTCACGGCGACGGCCGCTCGTGGCTCACCCTACGCTGCACGCTCGCAAGCGTGGTGATGGGATGTTACTGCCCAGGCTTCACGGCGACGGCCGCTCGCTGCTCGCCCTGCGCTGCGCACCCGCAGGCGTGGCGATGTTGTAGTGGAGTGTGTGCCTCACTGCCTCGTGCCCTGTTGTCAGGGGCGAATCCCACCGGAGGTTGAAGAAGAACAGGAGGTGGAAGAAGAGCCGGAGTCGAAGGTTGAAGAAGACCCCGGCCCAGTCAGCCCAGCGCCCCAGCCGGCCCAAATCAGTGGCCAATCCTGGCCCAAAATCCCAAATACAATCAGAGATTCAATCCCCAAATCAGAGATTCAATCCCCATTCCCCAAATAATTGATTCAATCCCAAAATCCCAAGTCGGAGAGTCACGGGACAAGGAGAGGCCGAGTCGGAGACTCACCGTCACCGTCGAGTCAGCACTCGGCAGCCCGGCGCGGCGGAGGGGGAGGCCGAGGCGGTCGGGTCGGCTGCCCCGCGCAGAGGCGAGCGGAGGGAGGCGGTCGGCCACTCGGTGCTCGGTGGCGCGGCGCGGGCGCCGCCGGCAGCAGCTGGCGCCGGTGGCGCGCGACGGCGGCATCAGCCGGCTCGTTCGGCGCATCGCCGCATCGGAGAGGACGAGGTGAGGAAAATCCCCAAATTTATTTCGTTGTGCTGTGCAGCCGTGCGGGTGAGGGCGTGAGGCAGTGTGTGTGAGACCGTGAGGGGAGCTGCCAAGCTGGCGATGAAGTGGTGAGGGCATGAGGCTGGCCGTGAGCCGTGACCGTGAGGGTTAGGCCTAGTGAATCTGTGATATGTCATCTGTGATACTGTGAATCAGTTTCAAACATTCATTCTCAATGTTAAAAGAAGTATTGAATTTCGTGAATACTGTGATCTTGCAAAGGTTGCTCAAAAGATGGTTGAAACCGGAAAAAATATAACTTTTGCCTTGGTGTATTGCCCCATCGAACTCACATTGATCCTTCCAATGGCAAAAGACCAGTAGATGTAGCTTTGGTATACTTATGTTGTGCTATAGCCTCAACAGTAGAGCCTCAACGAGAGTGCGCCGCCGGCCTCCTGTGGCACTGTGCCCGGCCGGCTCACTGCACGCCGGCATTGCCTCGATTTGTAGCTAATTGGGGATTGGGGATTGTAGCTCGGCAAACATCAGTATATAATTGGGGATTGGGGCTCAATTTGTAGCTAAGTTTGTTGCTTATTGGTTAATTTGGGAAAATTGAATGGAATCAACTACTACTAGGTTGGCACATGATTAGTTGATTACTACTACTATCGTATCCGTTCTTTTACTTTAAAACTATTGTGGATTTGCACGATGTGTAATTGTGTATCCGAATATCTGATGCTTGCGGTTCTCAATAAATCTTAGCTTGCAGCTTGCCCAGGCTTCACAAATTTGCTGGCTCCGCCACTGCTATCATCCGTCCAAGTCCATCACATAAAAACACTACCCAACAGGTTCACAAGAAACAGATTCGAAGATCTGGACATATTCCTCAAAATCAACCTAATTCAATCCATACATCCCTCAAATTTCATCAAGATTCAATTCAATCCATCGGCCGATGGACTAGCTCCATTAACCACTTTCAACAACTACTTGCTCGGCTAAGCATCGTTCGATAAATTAGCAAACAAACCCATATAACATATAACCTTAATCATTCAAGGTAACAAGGCAATCAACTTTCAAAGGAAGGAAAATGCTGCAAGAGGATATAACTAATTCTACCCAATTGATATACAAGTATTTGAAATTAAGCAATGCATAGAATACTTGAAAATCAATATAGATACTTTTCAAAACTAATAGGAGCAACATGCATCAAAAGAGGGGATTTCTTTCCTTTGTTAGGGATGGTCCAGGTACTGCTAAAGACCACCCTCGATCACACTCCAGTCTTCGTAAACTAACGAACGCACAAAAAACATCGTATAAGAACAATAACGCCGAAAACATCCAAAAATTCATTCTTCCTAATTGCATGAAATTTATACAGTAAGTAGATTAAGATTTTATATGAATTTAGGTGAAATGATTATTTCATTTGGAGTTAGTATGTGAGAGCTATAGCAGTTTGAAAATCAGCATTCAGGAAAATGCTGAAAAATCAAGCTTTGGTAACTGTTCATCCAAAATTTATTGTTTTTGCACACTTTTGTATAACAGTGATGAGGATAAGAATTATATGGTTAGAAAGAGAATAAAAAAATATGACCAAAATAAATTGGTTCATCTCATTTGGAGTTCATATGAATTTCTTATGAATTTTTTAAGTTAATTCAATTTCTAATGTAAAAACAATTCTTTACGGAATTTAATTTCAATTCTGAAATTTTCTGTGATAGTAACATATTCAAAACCTATTCCACATTAAAGTACAATAACAATGGAAACCAACAAAATTGGTTTCACACAATTTGGTGTTAACATGAAATACTTATGAGTTTTTGAAGTTTAAACCCATTTTTATTAACTATCTCATTAACCTGATGTCCTTGTTATAAAAATGGTTTATGGTTCCTGTTTATTTAGACATCTATTCCTAATTAGTTTAACTCTTTTAGAGTGATTACCAATAGATCTTCATATTTTCCTAATCAACTTATTTTGGCATAAGTCTTGGCTCTATCTCAATGTCTCATTCAAGATTTTCCTACTGCACATCTATCTCACTAAGCAAAAGTATTCTCTAGATTATTTAGCTCACTAACCAATTTTTATATCATGGTTTACTATTCATTTGATTGTTACATGGCTACTAAGCACTGTAAAACATCTTTAACTTATTAGACTTAGTTATCATCATGTGGTTTGCAAATTAAAGCTTCCATTAGTGGTTTACCTACGGTTCTTCTCAAAATTTTCCCTGTCACATTACTTTTTTGCTTAATCAAAGCATCCACTGTTTGTTTTGGATAATCATATCAATACTTGTTTTCAAATTGGTTTGTTTTTGCTTAGATCCAACTCTAGCCAAAACAACGTAATCTCTAACCACTTGTATTAGTAAAAGTTATTAGCCTATTGTTATTTAATTATCCTCACATTGTCCTCTCTGTTCATTCATCCATTTAAGAGAGTGTGTTAACTAAATTTCTTACTAATCCAAATATTCATTTGTTACATAAATTTTTGAGTGATCAATTAGTTCATGATTGCATAAATTATCCGATTCACTTCCAATTAATTCATCATCCAAAGATCACCACATATTTTCTAAGCGACTCCAACCTAATATGGTCCGATCAATTAATCCATTTGTTAATAACATTTAAATATGCAACAGTAGAAACAATGTCATGCTTTTGATGAGAATGCAACATGGACAACTAATTATTGTAAACGTGATTGGACACTAAAGATTTTTACTACGGCACTAGGTGTGCGAAATAACACTAGACGTCTTCTCAGGTTCGCGTCCGCTGTAATCATCGCCGAGCTTGTCCACGTCCGCCGCATGCATTGCCATGTCGTCGCTGGTCTGCCATCCTAGTGCCGCCGCATGCACCGCGCCGTCCTCCGTCTCCGCTCTCCCTCTCGGCTCCTCCCTTGACGCCGCATCCTCGAGCCGGTACCGAGCCTCGCCGCGCCGTTCGGGGCTACCGTGTCGCATGCATGCGTCGTCTTTGCTGACGCCGTCCAGACCGGACGCGTGCATGCACGGCCCGGCTGCATGCACCGCCGCTCGGCCTCGCCTCGGTGCTCATGCCGTCGGCCCGGACCCGTCGCGCCTCCACCATCTCGGCTGCTCCGCCTCGGCGTTGCGCCGCTGCGCGCGTGCCACGACATCGCCTCGCCACATCCTTGCCGGGCTGCCACCGAGCCGCGCCATGTCGCCGCTAGCCATCTGTGCCATCGCTTCGCATGCGGCGCGGCTACATGCATGCATGAATGCTGGAGATACTAGATGGGGCTCTCATTATGCAACCTTACTCCGTATTGAGTCAATGTGGGATGCAATGACAATTGTGCTAGGCCTTGTGCATGAAGATGGGCGTAATCCATCTAAGGCAGCAGGTTTGTTGCATATAATGGAGAGTTTTAACTTTGTGTTCATTTTGAAGATGATGTTGAAAGTGTTTCGTATTACAAATGAGTTATCTCTTGTTTTGTAAAGGAATGATCAAAACATTGTCCAGGCCATGTCTTTGCTTATTGATGTTAAAGCACGTTTGACTAACTTGAGGAATCATGGTTGGGAGCTATTATTTGGAGAAGTCAAAACATTTTGTGATGCAAATAAGATTCCGATACCAAATATGGATGAAGTGATACCAAGATGGGGCCGATCAAGGCGTGATGGGATAACAGTCACTCAAGACCATCATTATCGTGTTGATACCTTCTTTACTGCTATTGATGCTATTACCACAGAGATGGGCCATCGCTTCAATGAGGTATCTTCGGAGTTGCTTGTATGTTTTTCTTGTCTTGATCCAAGAGATTCCTTCTCTAAGTTCGATTTGGATAAGATTGCTCGACTAGCGGAGATCTATGATAAAGATTTCTCCATCGCTGATCGTGCGACTATAAAGGATCAACTTGAAACCTTTATTCTTCATGTGCGAAGAGTTGATGATTTTATTGTTTGTTATGATCTTGGAAGTCTGGCCGTGAAGATGATCGAAACTGAAAGACATATTGTATTTCCATTGGTTTACCGTCTCATGGAGTTAGCATTGTTACTACCGGTGGCAACAACATCGGTTGAAAGAGTCTTTTCGGCTATGAATATTATCAAGACCGATTTGCGCAATAAGATATCAAATGATTGGCTTAATGACTTGATGGTGTGCTATGTTGAACGAGAGATATTCAAAGGACTTGATCGGGATAGAATCAAGAAACGGTTTCAAGGCATGAAATCTCGTAGGATGAAAATGTCTCGTTCTCCTAGACACAATTAGTGCTTCAGTGGTGTGTATTTTGACTTCCATTTCTTCTATATCTTTCATGATTTATTATCAATTAATTGTAACACTACTAAATATTAATCATTCTCTTTTTGATAGGTTGTTTCTTTCATATCTTATATTTTGTTCAAACTATTATGTTTGATGATTTGGTGGCAAATTGCTGAGTAAGCTTCATTTGTAAGGTATTTTTCTATGTCGTACATCCATCTTCACATGTTGGCATGCAAATTGTAGTTGTTGATTCTATTTAGTGTAAATACTCATATTACTGCGATTACAATATAGTTTGTTTATGGATTTTTTTGGTTTTGGATAATCCCCTTTGATCAACGTTTGCGATTCTTGCCCTACCTAATATTTAGTCCTGGGTCCGCCCCTGGCACTAGGCATGCGAAATAACACCGGCCGTCTTCTCGGGTTCGTGTCCGCCATAGTCATCGCCGAGCCTGTCCGCGTCCGTCGTAGTCGTCGCCAAGCTTGTCCGCATCCGCGGCATGCATTGCCATGCCGTCGCTGATCCCGTGTCGTGTCCGCCATCCTAGTGCCACCGCATGCACCGCGCCGTCCTCCGTCGCCGCTCTCCCTCTCGGCTCCTCCCTCGACGCCGCGTCCTCGAGCCGGTACCGAGCCTCGCCGCGCCGTTCGGGGCTACCGTGTTGCATGCATGCGTCGTCTTTGCCGACGCCGTCGCCACGGCTGCATGCACCGCCGCTCGGCCTCGCCTCGGTGCTCATGCCGTCGGCCCGGACCCGTCGCGCCTCCACCATCTCGGCTGCTCCGCCTCGGCGTTGCGCCGCTGCGCGCCGTGCCACACGACATCGCCTCGGCCACATCCTTGCCGGGCTGCCACTGGAGCCGCGCCATGTCGTCGCTTAGCCACTGCGCCACTGCTCTGCATGCCGGCGCCGGCTGCATGCATGCATGAATGCTGCCTTGACTCGGCCGCCCGACGCTCGCTGGCCACCTCCGGCTCTGTGCGCCTGCTGCTACTTGCTGCCGCTGCCATGCCGACAGTGCCCAGTGCACAGTGGAGATCAACTGATATATGTACCATGTGTGCATCCCAAGCAAAACAAACTGTACACACAGTAGCCCACTCCAGACGGCCACGCGGCTCACCAGTCACGCGCCTAGGCGCCCAGCGCCAGCAGGCCAGCATCCACGCCACGCCAGCGCAGCGCAGAGAAGCTAGCTAGCAGGCTCTGGATGATGTAGCAATGCCTTCCGAGCATCAAACACCGAAGGAGAGAACAAAAACATTTGTTTCTTAGCTGTATTTATTTGGGAAATGATTAATAAATATTTAGGAATTACGTAGGAAACACGCCTCCTTGATGCATCGGCTAGCCCATCAGGCTCGATCGAGCAGGGCCCGTCTTGCTCAGCTAAAATAACAAGGGTCTATTTTTGGTCCGATTTAAAATTCAACAACACCTTTCTAGCCTCAGACCGCCGCCTCTGGTCGGTCTGACTAACAGCCACTTGGCCAAAGCCTTGGCCGGTCTGATCGCCAAAGGTGAACAGTCAAACCGCCACTTGGCCAAAGCTTTGGCCGGTCTGACCGCCTACAACCTCACAGCAGCAGAACTTTGCTGAAAACAAGGGTTTTTTCAAACACCTCGACGCTATTACCAATTATTCAACATACTAAGTTTAGAATCACATCCATGTGATCTCCACAAAAAGTAAATACTACTGACTAGCCTAGCAATTCCTCGATGTAAATGTCGAGAGGACAAGCTAACCAGAAAAGAGAGAGAGAGAGAGATTGTACCTGTCAATGAAGCTAAGAGATCCTGCAGGTATGCCAAACGGCGGCCGGTAAGCTACGGATGGCCTCCATGAACTCTCCGTCTATAGTCTCTTGAAGGAAGGCTTCCTTACCAATATATAGACATGTATGTATGTAACTAAGTCATGCATTAATTTAGCTCTCCAAGTAATCCACTTGCATGCAGCAGCAGTTGCAAGCTAAAACTATTAACCAGTTGGCAGCTTGCTTTCATAAATTTAATATTGCTACGTCAATGTTTCGTGGATAGTAGTATAGCTGCATGTGGTTACACGGATAAGATCTCCACATCATGTGTACCGAGAACATTTCCAGTGCCCCCAATAAATTTCGTGCTACCGGTGTTCTTACTAGTAAAAAGGAATCAAATGGTCATGAAGAATTCCCAAAAATATTGCATAGTTAGGGTACAGTATAATCCATCATAACACAAAATTTCAAACCTAAACTCGATCTACATGTACATTGAGAAACAAAAAAGACAATTTTTTGTTAATAGTAGCTATATCTTTTTCCTTTCTATTTTGGATTTCCTTTGCAGCATAGTCCGTCCTTTTTCTTTCTCAATTGCACCCTATCTATGACCCAAAAAAATCGGATTTTTTATGACCATTTGGACCTTTCACTACCGGACTCAGGCATTTTGCCGAGTGCCTCAGGCACTCGGCAAAGGATCCTTTGCACTCGGCAAAGGCTTTGCCGAGTGCGACACTCGGCAAAGGGCACTCGGAAAAAAATTAATCGGCAAATCAACCTTTGCCGAGTGTATTTTTTCGGGCACTCGGCAAAGGCTTTACCGAGTGCCGAGTCAGCACTCGGCAAAGAAAAGGCTCAGTTACGGCGCCGGCCCTGTTGACGGCCGCTTTGCCGAGTGCCAACCCGGCGGCACTCGGCAAAGATTTTTTTTTGAAAATGTGTTTGCCGAGTGTCGGCACTCGGCAAAGGTTAAAATTTTTTTTTTTTGAAAATTCTTTGCCGAGCGCCGCAGGGCCTGGCACTCGGCAAAGTTTTAATTTTTTTAAAAAATTCTTTGCCGAGTGCCATGGTCATGGCTTTCGGTAAAGCCGAAAACCGGGATTTTCAGTGCCCATTTTTCAGCTTTGCGAGTGCCATGGTCATGGCACTCGGCAAAGCCGGAAAATGGGATTTTCAGTGCCCACATTCCCAGATTTGCCGAGTGTCATGACCATGGCACTCGGCAAAGGACCTATTTGCCGTGTGTTGCACTCGGCAAAGTGATCCAAAAGCTGCGTTTTTATTTGTTTTTACATTCCATCACGACAAACAAATCCATCCAAACATATATCGATCCATCACATATATATCACATCCATCCATATATATCATCCATCACATATATCACATCCATCACATATATATCTCATCCATCACATATCTTCCACTTTATCTCCCATTCTCTGTACAAGCGGTCAAGCGCATCGAATTTCCGCCGCAACACACAACAGCTCACCAATATTAAGACAAGTTTGAGGACCTCTAATGCAATTTACTAAACACCATTTTATCATTATTCTCTGAAAATTACAAAAGTGCTGAATCTCACAATCTATTTTATTTACTAGAATAAAATACATGGCCTACTTTTCATTTGGTCTTGTTTAAAAACAGAGCCTGACCAAAATCAAGATTTGTAATTAATGCATTTTTCCTGTTCAAACCATTGAATTAAAGTCAAGAGATAGAGATTTAAGCAAATGATCACCCATAAAAACAGGAATAGCATGGTCCAACTTTTCTTCTCTTTTCTTGATTTTACACTTCACTAATGCATGCACAATGCTTTGAGGCCTTGTATTTTAAAACGGAGGAACTAGGGAGTAAGTAATCGATCATGCAGTGATCCTCATATAGCAGAGAAATGTGATCACCGACCAAGAGTCCAAGATTCACATTTCTTTAAGAGATAAGGCTTGTCATCAAGAAATAGTTGATCGACACAAGTGACAAAAGTAATTTTGAGAAACTCACACTTTCTCGTGTCGAATCTTCTCGTTCTTCCCTCGATGAAATCCAAAATCAGGTCTCTGTGTCCGAATAAATGTCCCTTTGGACCTCTCTGTAAAAATGAATGCATGAAAGTGTTGATTTTGGTTAAACCAAAAGCCCATAATTGAAATAAAAAAAAACACCGGAAAATCATAAATAAGATGTACAGATGCAACTACAAGAGTGATAATAACATGGGTGATAGTTCTACCCTCAAGTCTGCACAATGCTTCAATCGCTTTCTCACAATAGCTTCGTGGGGACTCGAATAGGTAATTCATCACTCGAACTGAGGAAGAACATCGAGCTTCTCCCTAGCACGAATTCACGATACACATATACAAGAATTCGATTCAAAAGATAATTCTGCATATTTTTTGTCCCTGGTGAAAATACTTCCATATGAGAGCACAAATATATCATTTTATGGATGAAACAATTCAA
Source organism: Ampelocalamus luodianensis (assembly GCA_036346255.1). Taxonomy (NCBI): domain Eukaryota; kingdom Viridiplantae; phylum Streptophyta; class Magnoliopsida; order Poales; family Poaceae; genus Ampelocalamus; species Ampelocalamus luodianensis. The sequence continues at coordinate 43,861,514 of CM070631.1, forward strand.
GAATCATCGCAAGTTACATTCCATAGAAATAACACATAGTGCAATATACAGTTACAACTTATGTTCTCCCCAGTCCAAGGATCAAAATCCCGATGGTTACCGGAAATCCTGGTGGGGACCGGCGAGGCGAAGCGGCGTGTGGCGGGCGCGGCGCGCACGGCGGCGAAGCGGCGGCGAGCGCAGCGGCGCGCGCGCGGCGGCGGCGTGGGGCGCGGCGGCGCGCGCGCATGGGCGGAGCGGCGCGGGCGCAGCGGGTGTTCGTGTTTGCGTGTGTGCGGGTGTGTGCGCAAAGAAAAGGTATAAGTGTCGAAGGTTTGCCGAGTGCCCGCGATCTGGCACTCGGCAAACCATTTTTGATTTTTTTTTAATTTCTTTGCCGAGTGCCCGAGATCTGGCACTCGGCAAAGAGGATTTTTTTTTTTTGAAAATGTGTTTGCCAAGTGTCGGAATGATGGCACTCGGCAAAAGTTTAATTTTTTTTTTTTGAAAATTATTTGCCGAGCGCCGCAGGGCCTGGCACTCGGCAAAGAGGATTTTTTAAAAAAAAAATTTAAATTTTTTTTTAATTTCTTTGCCGAGTGCCCGAGATATAGCACTCGGCAAAGAGGGTTTTTTTTAAATCTTTTTAATTTTTTTCCCTCCAATTTTTTTTAATTTTTTTTAAAATTTTTTAAATTTCTTTGCCGAGTGTCCGAGATATGGCACTCGGCAAATAGGATTTTTTTAAATTTTTTTAATTTTTTTTCCTCCAATTTTTTTTTTTAAAAAAAGACCTCTGCCCATCTTTGCCGAGTGTCGTCTGTGTGGCACTCGGCAAAGACCGCCTTTGCCGAGTGCCGTGACCTGGCACTCGGCAAACATATTTTTTTTATTTTTTATTTTGGCCTCCAAATTTTTTTGGCAACCCTCCTACAGTACCAGGTACTCTATGTTAGGATTTAGTACATTTTTGTGGCTTTTTGTTATACTTAGTTAATTTTTGTGGCACTCGGCAAAGGTTGAATGTACCGATTGTTAACCTTTGCCGAGTGCATGGCACTCGGCAAAGCGGGATTTGCCGAGTGTTTTTGTTTGCCGAGTGCGACACTCGGCAAAATATCTCTTTACCGAGTGCCCGATATTTGGCACTCGGCAAATATTTTTGCACTCGGCAAATCAGCTGTCTCCGGTAGTGTTTTTTCATAAATGGGAGCGTTGGTAGCACGGCACGAAATTTGTTGAGAGCACTGGAAATGTTCTCGACATGTAATTAGTGTCATATAAGCGACGGAACTAGGTGATGCGAAGTAATCTTCTAACAAGCCTGGCCACACCTACTTGGTGTCACCGTGGCCCGCTGTGTTGTGTGCCTGCTGTCCGCGCCCTCACCGCGCTGCCTATGCTAACTTGCCAAATCGATTAATTGCTTCGAGTCAAACTGACTCTATCGACCTACGGCGGCCAAGATTCTCATGGCTTTACCCATTTGAAACGTGGGAAAGTCTGTAGGTAATGGATTGTTTTCTGTAAAATTTCTTTCTGCGTTTCAAACATACCCATAAGGTTTTACTCTATCCATTTCACAAAAACATGTTATTTTGAAATATGTGCGGTCAAACTTTGTAAACTTTGATTATCGATATATTTTTAAATGTTTAGATTATATGTATGAAAATTATATGTGTAAATTTGTCTCGAAGAGTACTTTGATAACATTATAATTTTATTAGTTTTAAAAATATATTACAACAATAATTAGTGATCAAAGTTGTATTTTAAAGACCATATCGATGTCCAAAACAACTTATTTTTTGTGAATCGGAATGAGTAGTTTTTAGTTGTTTTAGACAATGGTTTTAGTTAATTAGGTGGGTTGGTGGGCCTTACTTTAGCTGCCAGAGTGGCCAAGCCCAACTCTGATTGCCGCGCCGACTCGCCGACGGCAAGCCTATCCAAGACCAAGATCGCCTCCGCACATCCTCTCTCTTCGGATCCGTCGATCGACGTGGGGCGAATGGGGGAGGCGGAGGTGAGCAGCGGCAGCAGCGCGGCGTCTCTCCCCCCTTCAAATTCGGTAGCCGTCACCTCGATCCAGCGGTTGAAGTAGTAAGTAGGTGATGATGGGGTCGTGGTTTGTGGTTGTGGGGTTGAAGTGCATCCCGCGGGGCAGAGGAAGCAGCTTCAGCGTAGGCTGCGTCTTTAATAAGGAGGAGTAGTTTTTAGTTGTTTTAGACAATGGTTTTAGTTAATTAGGTGGGTTGGTGGGCCTAACTTTAGCTGCCAAGTGGCCAAGCCCAACTCTGATTGCCGCGCCGACTCGCCGACGGCAAGCCTATCCAAGACCAAGAGCGCCTCCGCACATCCTCTCTCTTCGGATCCGTCGATCGACGTGGGGCGAATGGGGGAGGCGGAGGTGAGCAGCCGCAGCAGCGCGGCGTCTCTCCCCCCTTCAAATTCGGTAGCCGTCACCTCGATCCAGCTGTTGAAGTAGTAGGTGATGATGGGGTCGTGGTTTGTGGTTGTGGGGTTGAAGTGCATACCGCGGGGCAGAGAACGACGCGCCTAGGCTGCGTCTTGTCCATCTCGAAATCTCGATCGATCTCTTCGATCAACGAGTCTTGTGGATGCTCGTCTCTGGGCTTGAATACAACGAGTAGCAGGTAGTTAGAAAGATTACTTGTTGATGCAGGATTCATTCTCTCTCTACCTATACCTATGCTAGCTAGTAATTAAGATGAAGTAGATTAGCTTGTACATCTGGAAAATTCAATTTTCAATTAAAAAATTACGTCCAAAATTTTGCCAAAATTTCCGATAGCCAGCAAAAATCGGTGTTATCGCTATCATTCGATAAAAATTTGGTACTGGTAATATTTTCCCTAGGATGGCGTGCCCTAACTTTGAGTCACTTTTACTGAAACACCGGAGTCATTACTTATTACAGAGTGTCATATGTTATTTCTGCATAGTCTTAATAGGATTTGTAAATTCGGTCCTGTGACCCTAATGCATCCACTTTGATCCGCCCCTGAGCAGGACCAATGCTCGCCTTCAGACGTTGTCAGCAGCTCTCGAGCTCGTGTGTGGCCATGGCATCTCGCCAGCTCGTGCCTATGGATCTCATGCGTGGCCATGACAGCTCGTTCAAACCCCGGCGTCCCCGACTTGTTTCTCGAAATGCCATGTCAGCGTTTTGCCAGGTGATTTGTATGATGAGGATGACTGGAATATCCAATTTAGGAGATCTTTTGGGGAAGCGGAACTACAGGAATGGGAGCTGCTTATGTCTTGGTTGAGTGATATAAATCTCAGAGGAGGATATAGTATGGGGCATGGAAAAGAATGGTCGATACTCGACAAAATCTATGTATAAGCACTTGAGTTTTGTGGGAGGTATTAATACTAATATGCAGGAGATGTCGAAATCCAGAGTTCTCCTGAAGATTTGAGTGTTCCTTTGGCAATTGCTACAAGACCAGATTCTATCCAGAGAGCAATTGTTGAAAAGGAATGGACTTGGTCATGGGCGGCGGCAGGGGGTGCCCAGGGTGCACGGGCACCCCCAAAAATAAATGGATTTTTTTAAAAACTAGGTATAAGTGGTATAAGTACTCAGCAGTTAGGTATTTGGGTTGGTCATTTCAATAATTCAGCCTACCAGACCACCAACTAGGGCAAGTTGCCAAGCTCTAAGGCAGTGAGGCATCCGCACCTTCCTAAGTTATTGTACAATCGATCACAGTGAGTACTATCACAAAAGACTGGTTGTACAAACTAGCAAAGGCTTTTGGCATCTGTTCTGACGAAACATTTCGGTTCTTGGTGTAGCTTTTTGTTCCTGTCATGGTGTCATCTCGGCTAGCTACAATCGCCAACTAAAACAATCACTTCCTGATGCACACCTACAGAGTACCAATAATTTATCTCTGGGTATAATCATGGGAGGAGCCAGTAGGGGTGCTCGGACACATAAAAAAATCGAAATCATTTTCAGTGATCAGTTCTGCATTTTGGTCATATTCATAGTACTCCTTGGTGTGCACTCTCTTAGAAGCTCAGCTCACGGCCCGTTCGTGCCTCCACCAGCCCACAGTCATCTCATCACTCATTAGCCCACATCCATCTTTATCTCCAATACTCCAACTCCTCCCTAATTTGGTTCCTGCGGCTCGGCGGTCGGTGCGACGCGGAGAGGAGGAGCGGTGGGCGGCGTAGCACCAGTGTGGGAGCAGCAAGCAGTAGTAGGTGATGCGCTACTCAGTAAAACCAATGGTTTTGCAGATGCGCATGGAGCAACTTTCATTTTTCTCACATTCATATTATTATGCAAGTTAATTTTCAAATTGATTACTATAGTAATGACATGCGAAAAGATACTAGTAGACAATTTCCCCCGTTCTTTTTTTCTTGATGTTTTTTTACTTCTAACGGGCAAATTCTTGACTTCGTTGGGTGACACGTAGTTTTTTGACAAATATAAAGAAAGTTTGTAACCATATGCAAACACAAGAGTGCATGTGTTGTGGTGGAAAAACCCTTAAGTATTGAAGAGGTTGGTTCTGGGTTGGAACCTTGGCTATGCATTTCTTCTGTATTTTTCATTTTAACTTCACAAAAAATTCAAATTTGATTTGAAAATTTTGGTCGAAATAAATCCGAAAATTCCGGTAACCGGGTCTATCGTTAGGCTTCGAAATTTTTTCCCTGGTTTGAACTAATCGTATCATGCGTTACTTTGTGTGTGCACCCCCAACATCAAATTCCTAGCTCCGCCACTGGACCTGGTGACGGGAAATGTATTCTATGTGGTAATATTGAAAATGCTGACCATATTGTGTTAAGTTGTCCGGTTGCAGTTTATATGTGGGCTAACATTCGAGAGGCTCTAGGTTCAGACTTGGTACCTGTTTCATGTTATTGATTTCCTGGGATGGATCAAGACTTGGGGGAGGCAGAATAGATGGATTTGGTGAGGCTTTGCGGCAATCTGCAGCTCTCTTTGGCTTACTATGAATAAAATGGTGATGGAAAAGAAACTGATGAAACATCCAACTGATGTGTTGCACAAATTGATTTCTGCTTTGCAGCACTGCAGACTGCTATGGAAAGACAACAAGAACATCTCTATCAGAACTATCATCAGCAGTAAGGGAGGTTTTACCTTCATCATCTGGTTTAACTTTTGGCTTATAATTACCAGTTTTTTTCCTTTATTCTGCAATTTCCAGTATTCAAATATGTTGTGCCCACTTTTATTACAATATTTGTACGACTTGTACTTGCCTTTAGATTTCGATCGGTTCTTGTAGTCGTTCGAACTTTTGCCTCGAGAATCATTGTTTGAGTTCTTCTCCTTTTGCCTGCCACGAACAAACAAGCATTCTCCTTTTGAACTTGAATTTTCAGAAGGTGACATCTATTCCATCTTCTCCTTAGCATGTAAAGCTTCATAAACTTCATTAAGAGTGAGAATATCTCCACTATATAATATGATATCTTTGAAATTTGAAAGAGAACTAGGCAGGGAACACAAAAGAATAAGACCCAAATCTTCATCCTCATATTTTACTTCCATCGACTCTAGGTCGGCAACGATCTCCTTAAACACCGAAAGATGATCAAAAGATGATCAAGCACGGATTCTCCTTCTTGCAATTTGTGAGAGTATAACTTCTGCTTAAGATGCATCTTGCTGGTGAGATCCTTTGTGATGCAAATTTGTTCCAACTTTAGCCATAATGCAGTAGATGTCTTCTCCTTCAAAACCTCCCGTGGAATATTATTTGATAGATGAACGTGAATTTGAGATAAAACCTTACGGTTTTTACGCTTCTCATCTGCGGTCCATGTGGTAGGTTGTTTCGCAAATCCTTCCAATGCATCATCCAAATCCATCTATGCCAACACAGCCCTTATCTTGACTTGCTACAGCGAAAATCTTGTGTCTCGATCTAGTAGTAGAAGATCATACTTCAAAGTCATCATGAGTAATAAATCCTAAAAATTACTGGTACTGATCTGTGTAGTCTAGCAAAAATCACAACCCTTTTGGTACACCTTCTGTATATACGAATCAAAAACTTCAAATCTCCTGGTACGGACGTAACAAAAAAAACAACGAAAATTGGATCACGTGATTCAACTAGTGTCGGATCCGGATTTCGTAATACAGAATCATATGTTAAAACACTGTGCTATTCCCTGGATCAGTAGATAACACTCACAGATACATCACTGAATCAATTCATACATGGCGTAAAACCATACCATTTATTATTTAACACATCAGAGTTTACATAGACCACGTCGGGTCAGATTTTACAATAAAGGCCGAACGGACCAAAAGATTACATTACAAAAGACAACAGTAACTACAGCGGAAGCAAAAGGGTGAGAGCACATCTCTCCACAGGCAAGCGACTGAGGAAACCCGTGTGCGTCCGATATTAACCAAAGACTTGGATAATATTAGATGCACGCAAGCACCGACGGAGTCGGCTGGACTAAGACGAGACCTAGACTAAAAGAACTAAACTACTCTTCATCATCTCCTGGGCCTCCAACTTCTGGATCCCCGTAGTACGCGTAGTCTCGTTCATCCACATTATCTGAAGGATTTGGGGAAAGCGAGAATGAGCACAACTACCGTACTCGCGAGCCAACACACAATGCAATAATATACATGCAAGGCTTAACAAGGATGACTTGGGTTCTTTTATTTGTTAAAGTAATGTTTTCAATTATCATAATTTCAAATTTCTATCTCTTAGCATTTTAACAATTGCATTTTGTTAAAGAGAGTAATTGTGCAATATTTGATAACAACAGAGGTTACGTCCACCTTTATGCTTAATTTGATTGGGGCTCTCCCCACATATTAACATCACTGAGTCTGAAAACTCAGAAAAAATCCAACCCAGGGCTAGGTGAGCTCACCACATTTTCATACCACCCACAAAGGTTTTTGAAATAGAACTAACTCAAGTTAAGTTCTCATGTCCGCCTTTGACCGTAGGCACGGCTGTTTAAACAGTTTATTACTCTACAGAGGTTGCACACTTTACCCATAAGAGATAATCATCTTGATATGTACACACGTTTTCCGTAGACATATGAATCAACGGGAGATCATCACAAGACCTTTACAATGCATCCCTCAGTATTAGTTACACTTCGCTAAGGTTTCGTCTGCGAAAGGTTACGCTCTTTTAGATCCGTTAACCCTTACTCAGACCCCCTCTTGCGCCATCCAACGACTTACGTTGCGCATCCTGACACCCTTCGCCACAAAGGCTTACGGCGTCGCGGATCATCTATCTGATGCAATTCGTACTGGTGGATACAAATTATTTAGCCAGATTGTACTTTACAGATTTATTGTTGCACTTGTTTTACACAGGAGATCATGACAAGATTAAGTCCTTAGGGTTGTCTGGGCGGTTCATTCCACATACCATCCACAACACAACAGTTCTTGGGCTACATTAGCACCCCCTGTTGAACCATCCATTATGCCAGCCACCCAGACAGGGTAATAGTAATTTAGGGTTTTAAGGAGTAAAAGTAAATTACCACATTTATCTCAATTATGGACCACCAATGACTGCTCAAACTATTTTCATGTTTGAAGAGATTATGATTGAGATATTTTAATGTCTCGGTACTTAAACAAGACTAGTACGTCGCTTAAGTACAACCTATAGCTAGTATTTACCATATAGTTACTAGGGTGACAAGGATTAATGGATTCAAATGTTAAGGATGGCACATTAAATAGTTAATCAACAAATGGGTATTTAACTACCTTAAGTTTTAACATACATTTGCTTAAAAAATTAAAGCATGCAATTTGCTATTTTAAAAGAATATAATTTGCATAAAATGTAGACTCGATATGATCAAAGTATTGACTCGCCTGGATTAGAGGTAAGAGAATCTTGATAATCTTGTGCTTGATCAAAGTGGAGATCCTCCGCATCTTCGAATCCTAATAGGATGAACGTACTGGAAAAAGGAACAAACAAGCAAACACAACAAATAAATACGCGAGAAGTAACAAATGAACTCCAAATAAAACAAGACCTATGCCATTAGCAAGATCTTGAATTTACAAAAAATTAGAAACAAATTTTATAATTTTTGGGGCTACGACGAGGGAGAAAATAAACTTTAGAAGTCTCTCTTTTGAATTAAAAACAAAAAAGGAAAGAAAAAGGAAAAATGAAAAATGAAAAACCGGCGGCGGTCCACGGCCACATTTCGGCCTAGCCCACGACCTGGCCGAAACGGTGCGAGCGCGTGGGCGTGGCCCACGGCGCCGGGCTCCTGCTACCTAAAGGAAGGAAGGGGGGCTCGGGCCAGAGCAAAAGGGAGAGGGGGGCGGGGTGGCGGCGCGAGCGACAACGCAGGGAAAAGGAAGGGGCGGCGCCACGCGGGAAGAGGATGGAGGCTCGGGGACGCGTGGCGGTGGCGGCAGTCCACGAGGCAATGGCGGCGACGAGGCTCACCGGGCCGGCGAAGAGCGCACTGAAGCGGCGGAGGCGTGGTTAAGGTGAGTTTCTTCGATTCCTCGCTCGATTCTTCTTTGCTCGGGGATGAAGAGAAGGTGAGGGGGAAATGGAGGGCAGGACGGCGACGGGGCCAGAGAGGGGGGGTGAGGGCTCTTTATAGCCGGGGAGGAGGGGGAATGGGGCTGTGGGGGCTTGGGGCACGACGGGGTGTCGGCGGGAACGCAGCCGGGGGAGCCCGAACGGGAGCAGGGATAGGCACAGCGTGCCGAGATGGGACGCGCGACGGGCGATGGGCGTTGACGCGGGGTTTGCGGGATGGGATGCGTGGCGCTGGAACGGGCACGAGCGGGCGAGGACGCGCACTAGCGAGGTGGGACCCGGCGAAGATGGGCAGGTGGAGGAGGCGACGGTGGGGCAGAGGGGGTGCAGGTGATGTGGTCGGCCGGCTGGAGAAGAAGACAGGGGGGCTACTCATGCCCACAGGAGGAAGAAGGGGCAAGGGGAGAGGGAGGATTTGGGGGAGATTTTGAAATCCGAAAGTTATTTTGAGTTTTAAAACTTTGAAATTCTAACAAAACCAAAATCACTGATCAAGAACTGAAAAACGGAATGTTACAACCAGAAAACTTGCCGATTGAATAGCTTGCTCGGTGATTAATTAAAGGAAGACTTGACCTTATTTACTTTGTACTGACGGTAGCAAAGCTGCGGTCTTTGATTTACCTCCACGTGAAAGATGATGAGGTGGTGAGGGGGTGCTTCAATAGGAGCCTGAGAACTTGCTGTTGCTTTTGCTTTTGGTTTGGACTTCAAGTGAAGCACGCGAAGATGCGACGCGGCGAAGGACGAAGCCTGAAGCCGACGCGAGACGGCGGTGCCGAATTGATCTACTATATATTTTTTCGTGTGTTTTTTAAATTATAATTTTCTATGCTCTGATATTATTTGTTAGAAATAATGCACGGATCAATAGAGACGAGAGACACGAATTTTCACGTGAAAAACCTTTACTGAAAAAACCACGGACACCAACCGGCGATGATCACTCAAGAAGTGTTTACAAAACGCTCGGGAATTACAATGAGACGTCCCTCTCCCTGTGTGGCTTACAAAAGCTATAAAAAAGGGTAAACAGACTTAGAATTCAAGTAAGAAACTAATCGGCTAATATGGTAACTAATCTAGATACTTTTATATTATTATAAATTCGGATCAGGTGCACGCTAGCTGAAGAATGTTGCATTGACGACCGCGAGAAGTAGCCATCGTTCCCACTCTTGAGCTTCCATTCAGGGACGTAGCTAGGCCTCATAGCTGTACCACTTCGGTCATCTCAATATCTTCAGTAAGCATGGACACGACCTTCGATATCGGTGGACGTTGCTGAGGCAGACCCATCGTGCAAAAGAAGAAGAACGCTGACAAAATTTTACAAATGATAAATGAAAAAACAAGTGTTACTATTCACAGCAAACTTATCTTATCTTATCTTTTCTTTGTTCCTTCTAACATGCTTTTAGTTTGAAGCATACAACACACTACGTATACAGACTACACCTACAATTGTTTTCAGAATTTTTCATATTGGTTTGATGCTCCAAATCAAATGTTTGTACATGCATGGGCTCCCCAACCCTATCCTGGGCTTTCTGGGCTCGACCACGAAGGCACAAACTCAAAGCCCTGAGAAACATAACTCCATTTAATGGGTAAGGCGAGCGGGAGATTGTGGGTCGATTTTGTCATGTGCGTTTTTTAAGGGTTCAGTTCAGGTTCAGCTGCTTTTAGCATGTTTCCTTGTTGGTTTTTTGACACGGGGAATTTGCGGCCTCACCGGAGCTAGCTACCGGCGACAACCGCTCATCGACGCTGACCTTGGCGTCTCCACAACGCTAGCTAGCAAGTTCACGTGTAAAGCAGCTTGCCGACATTACGCTAGCTGAATGTGATCGGGGCTGTGAGCTAGCGGCGGCCGTACATGTGGCGATCTCTCTCACACTCTCTCTCTCTCTCTCTCTCTCTGCATGTCGGCTACTTCAGTTCACGCATGGTCGGTTCCTAAAAACAAATTCCAATCTGTAATTGTACGTCTTTTTCTCGACTCAAGAGAATAATGTAAGCATTTAACATAGATGAGAGCCCCACTGAACTCACGCCGGCCTCTCTTTGGGGGATCAGTTGTTTGATTGCAGCATGACACCAATCATGACGTAACCTTGTTGACGTCAGTCGTATGTTCCCCACCACTCGATCGCCCCTATCTGTTTATTTCTCATACGTATTTATTCATTAGCTACGTACTCTATACAATGTTTTCTGTCTAATCTTTCTTACCAGGGTTTCGGAAACCGGTATCAAAATTTATTTTACCAAGGTCAGGTAGGACCAGTTTGGCAATTTCACCCGAAATTTTCAAATCAAAATTTGAATATTTTAAAAAACAACCGGAAATCGCTGAAAAACGGTTGAAAATGCCGGCCGAGATTTTTGAAAATAAATTTTGACACAAATTTCTTCTATACGTGACAAAATTCTTGCAGCCCAAGAATTTTGGAACTGATTTGAGTTTCTATGGGTCGATAGGAATGATTTTCACTGCTTTTCGGTGAAAATCGGCAGTTATTTTTAACCCTGCTCGTTACTCTCTGTACAAAGTCAAGACACTCTACATTACACTGAAAAAAGAGAGTACAAAATGCTTTGAAGAAAAACTTCTTGGTTGCTTAATTAGCAAGACAAGAGGGAGTCAAAAGTCACGAGAGTAGGCTAGCTAGGCTCGTAAATTATACTACTGTCTTCTTCTCATGATCGCACCAGACATGCATGGCTTTCGAGAGTGACTTAGGGCTCTGTCCAGTGAAGTCAACAAGGCAGTGCAATAGCAATACAAGTTTCCAAGAAGAAGAGGAAGCCAAGAAGGCAGCTTACACGAAGAATGCATACAGTTAACGGGTCCGGGTCCATGAGCTCCGGCCCACAAGTAAAATAAGCAAAATTAATTTCTTTGCAGTTTGGCATGTTCAAAGGTGCAGATTTCTCTATTAAGATGGGACTATACCAAGGGTCAGCGTTAAGCCCATACATTTTTTTGCCCTAGTGATGGACGAGATCACGCGGGATATAGAAGAAGATATCCCTTGGTGTATGCTTTTCGCTGATGTAGTGTTAGTTGATGAAAATAGGATAAATGTCGATAGAAATCTAGAGATGTAGAGGAAGATCCTAGAATCGAAGGGCTTTAAACTTAGTAGGACTAAAACTGAGTATATGAAGTGTGATTTCGGCGGTGCCGGGGCAGATGATGGAGATGTTAGGCTGGACGGACAAGTAGTGCCTAGGAAGGATACGTTTCGATATTTGGGATCGATGCTACAGTGAGACGGGGAGATTGATGAAGACGCGAGTCACAGGATTAGAATGGGGTGGATGAAATGGGGCCAAGCATCGGGTGTCATGTGAGACAAAAAAGTTCCTCAAAAGTTAAAGGGTAAGTTCTATAAGACGACGATCAGACTTGCGATGCTATATGGAGCAGAATGTTGGGCAACTAAAAGACAACATATACATAAGATGAGTGTAGCGGAGATGAGGATGCTACAGTGGATTTGTGGTCACACAAGGTGAGATCGAATCCGCAATGAGGATATATGTGATAGGGTGGGGTAGCAACAATTGAAGAGAAGCTTGTCCAACATCGCTTGAGATGGTTTGGACGTCTCCAACGGAGGCCTTCTGAGGCACCGGTATGTAGTGGAATTTTAAGACGTACTGAAAACGTAGGAAGAGGCAGAGGTCGACCGAGACTAACGTGGGAGAAAGCAGTTAAAAGAGATTTGAGGGATTGGAATGTAGCTAAAGAATTAGTTTTAGATAGGAGCGCATGGAAGTTAGCGATCTACGTACCGGAACCATAAGGGGCTGTGTTTTAGGCTCTCAGCTCAAATGACAGGATGTACAGTTTAAGATTTTAGCTTTGTAGATTTTATTATTATTATTATTATTATTATTATTATTATTATATTTTTATATTTGTAAAGCTCTCGTCTCTTTGACTTTAAAAAGGTTTATTCTTAGTCTACCATAACTTGTTTGAGATCAAAGGTTTTATTGTTGTTGTAGTAGTATTAGGATCTATGCGATCTATGACGGTGTGTATTTAGCACCTAGATATGGCCGATGAAGTCGGGGAGGGGAGGGGCGCTCGGCTGGCGGCGGTGCGGTAGACGGCCTAGAAGGAGAGGCCGACGACGCCGCAGCGGCAGCGGAAGCAGCTCGCATCTTCGCGACGCGCGCACGGCTTGAGCAAGCCCCGGCTGAACGATGACCGGCGTGCGGGCGACGCGTCTGGAGCGGATAGTGGGCCGACTTGGCGCCGGTTGAAACGACGAGAGAAAGGGATGCGAATTAACGCCAACGGAGGGACGTGTGGGCGCGTGACGCATCGTGAAGAGCGCTGGCAACAAGGACAACGACGGGTATGTGGCTGCGAAGATGGAGATGGCTCATGCACGATGACAGGCGGGACTGCAACGAAGGAGAACACAATCATTCTCTCGCGTATAGATCAAAGAGAGAAGACTCAACCATGTCCCACGGCTGACGGTGGTTTGAAACTCCTGGATTTCCTCTGCCCGCACGAACCCCGCGTTACCGCGTGTCTGCTTGGGCCTTGAGCTATATATACATATGGACTCGGAGTAAATGCGTGCAGCTGTGTTGCAACCATCGATCGTTATCTCAACCTCCAACTTATATCACTGCGCGTAGCTTCTGTGTCAGTAAGATCAACATCTAGCTACCTAGATTTCACGCCCTGCAGCCTGCTGTCGTTGGTGATCGGTCACCGATGTCTTCCTTGTTTGCCAAGCACAATGTAAATTATTCTGTTGGCATACTTGCTAGCTCTTGCTCATGCTCGATCTATTGCTTATGATCGATCATGCTAGCTTCATGCTTCAATTGTTGTTCTTCGATCACCATGTATATATGTCGTTGTCGATCGGACTCTGAGCTCTGACGAGACTCACTTTACAGGCGGAAGATGTCGCCGGAGCTTGCGCTGCCAACCACCCAGGTCGTCCCGACGATGAGGAGACGAATGAGGTTAATAAAGTCCACGAATTAATCATGCGCGCGCGCAGGTGTAGTGTGGCTATTTCGTGCGCGCGCGCAGGTGTAGTGTGGCTAGCTAGCAACAAGCCAACAACTCACTAATATTTAATTGTACGTACGTAGGGATCGGTGGTGCAAGGTGGACGGGGCGCTGGTGCAGCTGCCCGTGGAGGGTGCGGTGTCCCCACCGACGATGCGCGGCCGGTTCAAGAAGTGGAGATCGATATTGTATGTATACGCCTTGCGCCTCCGAGTCCGACATCACATCAGAAATGTTGGACGGTAAAGGGCTATCAGGCATGTGCGCCACTGATGCATCGATCTTCTGCATCCTTTTAGGCGGTGGCCGCGGAGCAGGAAGCCGCGCCGTTGGAAAGCCGCGCAGGAGAATCTCAAGGAGACAACCGAGCTGCTGATCAACCCCGGCAGCACGGCTCGGACCAGGCCGGAATCGGCAACGATGCGCTGCGGCGACCCCGGCATCTGCTGTTCCGTCGTCTCACCAACGCCGGCAACGTCTTCCAGGCTCATCTCTCCCGGATCTTCATCTGCAGCTGGGTCGGTACCTTTTGATTACTGTAAAGTTAGGTATTTGTATCAGAAGATTGATTACTACATATATTACATGTAATAATATTTATAACAGCTACGTGAAGGTGAAGCACAAGCACGTACCGGTGGATCTGCCGGCGATGAGCAGCGGCGCAAGCGGCTCCGTGAATTCGCGAAGAAGGCCATCCCACTCGACTGGGTCCTGCTTGTCGCGCTCTCAGCCCACGCGTCTTCCTACCCCGCCAACGCCTTCTTCGCCATGTCCATGGCGGCCTGCCTCCTCGCCCTCTTCGCCGACTTGTTCTCCGCCGTGCTGCTCATCAACTCCACCAACTTCGCCGTCGAGAGGCACAACTTCTTGGCCTGCGTGTCGAGCGTCTCCATGATGCTGGTGCCGTACCTCCTCCTCGTTTCCTTCAACAAGCTCTCGGCCTACGCCCTCCTAGCCGTCCCTCTCCCCGTCGCCGCCGCCTTGATCCACGGAGCTTGTTCCGGCCCGCCAGCTGCACCGGTTATCGCCACTGACACCCTTGGCCACATCTTCGACGTCAGCTCGGTGGTGAACTACGTCGCCATTACAGGAGGGCTGACAGGCACGATCTTCGGCTCCGCCGTGAGCTCGAAGCCGTCGGACATATCCGACGGCCCTCTCGGGTTCTTGCTCTTCTTCACCATCTGTCTCGCGGTGTACCTGATGCTGGTGACGACAGTGAGGCCGCCGGTGCTGACCCGCCACGCCGAGCCTCTCAGCTACGTCCTGCTTCTGCTGCTCACCGTGAGCGCGCTCATGGCCGCCGTGGAGTTCGTGGGCTGGCTAGCCTGCGCCGCGTTCTCCATCGACGTTGTCGAATATGCGGTGTCCGCCGCGTTCGTGCTGGCTCACGGTGCCGCCAACGATGCCGTCGACGCGAGCCGGAGGAAGGAACAACGGCTGCTTTCGGCCGCCGTCGCGGCGGTCGTGTTCGCGGAGCTGATGAAGCTCCATTCGCGGCACGCGGTCGCCCCGGGGCTGTCTGAGATCCTGCGCATGCTTCTCTACTTCGCCGCGTTCCTGTGGAGCCTCAACAGGATGGTGTTCTTGCACGTCGCGCCGGCCGGCCGAGCTGCCGGAGCATGGGCAAGGGTGTGGTCTGCCGTCGAGTTGTCGAGGAGTCTGGTCGTCATTTTCGCAATCCTCGATGTGATCTACAACTTGGGCGTACATGCAATTAAGCATTGATCATGGCCTTGGGTTAGAAGTTATAAGCACGTAGCCATTCGTTATTTACTCGTTCAAAGGTACGGCTCTGTTGGAATTAATTTTATTGATAGCTTTTCGTTTTCGTTTTCTGTTTTAGTTGTTTGGACATTGTATCCGAGTGAAAAGTTGAGTCCGTAAGTGGGTCATGTAAACAGCTTTTATAAAAGGAGAGTTGAGTCTTGTGAGCTGAGTTGAGAAAAAAGTAATACAAGAAAAAAACAAAAAGGGGAGCGACGTTTTGTCGGAGCTCCCCAAACAAATCGATTGTTTGTGTCTGGGCGTTTTTCTTTCCAGCAGAAAGCAAGACCCGAGGCGAGGTGCAGCAGAAAGCAAGCCCAAGCATCGTCACGTGAGGACAGGGAACCAGGGGCGCTGGTACAGGCTTCGTGTCAAGCGAAGACGTCGCTTTCATGCGAGGACAACACAAGCAGGAGGAGAGGCGTGCGCTGCTTCAGGTGAGGACAACACAAGCAAGAGCTTATTTGACCAACTCTACCTGAGTCAGGCCCGGGCACAAGCTAGAGAATTCTGGACAGTATTAACCCTATGTGCATTCGAAATTCCGAAATTAGCCTTTTTACCCTCGAAATTTCAATTATAGCCCCCTTAA
Source organism: Ampelocalamus luodianensis (assembly GCA_036346255.1). Taxonomy (NCBI): domain Eukaryota; kingdom Viridiplantae; phylum Streptophyta; class Magnoliopsida; order Poales; family Poaceae; genus Ampelocalamus; species Ampelocalamus luodianensis. Next base: position 43,877,517 of record CM070631.1, read on the forward strand.
CACGCGTGCTGTGCCCCCGTACCACAGCAGCAGAGGTATCAGGTCACAAGATCGCAAAGAACAAAGTCGGGGGCGATAACGAGGGGAGATCTTTGCGCTTATGGAAGCGGCGACAAGAAAGCGCCGCCACACCCATCCAAGACAAGCAAGAAGAGGAGAGAGGAAGAAATGAAATGAAAGGGTAAAAAATCCGAAAAAATCAAAAATTTCAAAAAAAAAATCCATAAAATTAAAAATTATTTTATCAAATAAATTTGTGTTCCAATGATTTTTATGGATTTTTTAAAAAAATTCTGATTTTTTTTGAATTTTTCATATTTTTTTACCCTTTCTTTTTTTTTTCTTCCTCTCTCCTCTTTTCTCTCTCCTCTTTTTGCTTGCTGCGGATGGGTGTGGGAGCAGTTTGCTGCTGCTTTCCATGAGCGCAGCACCTCCCTGCCATCGTTCCCGCCATAGCACCTTCTTTGTCGTTGCGTGCACGCACAAAGAACTTCTTCGCCGCGACGCACTACTACGAAAAAGCCATCACAGCGGTTCGAACCGTCATCACGCGGTTTTGAACCGCGGAAAAATGGGTCTCGATAGCAGTGGATATCACGACGGTCGATGAAAATGCTCGTGATATGAATATCACAAACGGTTTTATCAACAAGCGTCAGGAAGACAGAGTATCACGCAGCGGTTCGAAACAAAGCGTCGTGAAGTCGAGTATCACGCACGGTTCTTTGTAAAACCGCTCGTGATACTCGACTTCACGACGCTTTTACTTAGAACCGCTCGTGATACTCTGTCTTCGCTGCATCGCTTTTATAAAAAAACTGCTCGTGATAGTTCATTAAACTAACTACATTTTTTCCTGATTTTTTGCTAGCCTCAGGAATTGCTAGCCATGCCCTCTGAAAACAAGCATGCAAAAAAAAACAGATACATCACAAATAATCAATTGTCGACAAACTGAATCTGATCATTACTCAAAATAAATTACAAAAGATCACATTTGTTCAAGTATTGTTACAAAATAAATTAGAATACAATTGAGTCAATTGTTTGCAGGTGGTTGAGAAGTGTCGGCAGGGTGATGCGCTCGGTCGGCAGCGGAGTGAAATTCTCCGGTGTCCTTAATTATCTCTGATATGATAAAGCCGCAGAGCTTCCCTCGAATGTTCTTGATCTCATTATCAAGGAGTCCATCTAATTCTATATTCAAGCCCTGTCGCTAGCAAGAATAAAGTGTTATGCATATATATTTAATTTTATAATTAGAAAGTAATTATTTGGAGATTCACAAACCTCGGGATCCTTCTTCCTAGCTCTAATGATTTGCTCCATATGATGGCAAACGTAGATTGCACATAACTCATCATTTTTTTTGCTGGCGGCACTGCAAAAATAGAATTACATATATCAGTTCGAGATGCGTTATTATGAAGTATGATATAGGATTATCGTATTATATATCGTATTATAGCGCGTACCGGAAATTTTGTCCTGTGTGTTAGTTGGGCGCTCTTTCCATCGTATATTCCTTTGTTGGCAACATAGTCGATGAACGACCTACATGATTCTAAAAAGTTATCCTCGACCATTTCAAACTAATGAAGACTAAAATAGAGTTATGTATGAAGGAAATGAGCATACCTGTCGAGTATTCCTCCTAGAATGCTGAAGTCGTGGTTGTTGCGGATTAGGGAATCAAGGTATATCACATGGTTCCTCTTTGGTATGATGACTAAAAGGATCCAGTGGTACCTACTCATGTATGTCACTATAGTCATTAAACACGAGTTCGTCTGCGTATAAAGTAGAGCAAGTAGTGACACTTACCCTCGGTTGTAGGGCACCATGATGTACTTCGTGTTCTCACGACAAAGCAATGCATGTGTTATGTATTTCGACGAAGGACGAGTGCATTTGGATGGTTTGCAATGATACCACATGTGGGTCGAGGAAACCCACCGGTTCTTTCCACCTGGACATTTTTCATCATATATCCGTACATAAGAAATGAGTTGTGATATTTATCGGTATTACGTGAATGTAGAACTTGATTGTATGCACTTACGTTGTCCAACATCGTAGAAGCGGCGTCAAGGCCAACGAGGTTGAATAGGTCATATAGGTCGTTGAAGCCCACGACGAAGTGGTTCGTCCGTTGAAGAAATGCTTATGCTCGTATCGACGGTGATTCGATGATCGCACCCTCCTTTTGGGTCCTATCCAAGTACCGTGCATGCAAAGCGACAAGCATATCCAAAGACGCCCTAATACTGCGTGGGAGCACAACGGTTTTCCGAGGATGTACTTCTCGGATATTGCCGACTTGCCGGACTTGAGGGGCGCCTTCGTCGATTTTGATTTGGTCTTAAGCATTGCCAGCGTCTTCTTGCGAGATGACTAGGGACCTGATACGGTGACACGCTTTTCTTGTTTCTTCGATGTCTTCTCCAAGGGAACCGAAAAGGTGACCTTCTGAGGCGAAATATGAGGTGGAGTCATGGAGGGTCCCGTTGGAGAGGAATGGTCGTGTTGAGATCGCGGCACTGCTGGGTTCAGGACGATGTCCTTCTTGGGCCACTGGATAAAACTGTCCACGGCATCCCCTAGTGTTGTGATCTCTTCGTTCGGGCGAATCTCCAGCGGGACGGCCACGAAATGTTCATGTACCATGTCCACCTCCACACCGGCGTAACCTGCGCCACCGACACCGTCGTCGCATCGCCCCTTCCTGGTATGGATGCACCATCCCCCGCGCGGCCTCAATAGAAATGGACCCAACTAACCTCACTACGAGCTTGCAGGCCGTCGGTTCCTACAAAACGATACGCAATTAGCTAAAGTGTCCTATAGGTCTATCTTTGCCGCATTCCATAGATGTACATTACCTTGACCTCGTCTATCGGTAATTGGACATCGTCATGTCCGATTATGCGTGACGCGACGCTACTCGATGTCGGCGGATGGCTCCCAAATTAACAGGCGGCTTGCGGCTGCCGGGCCGAGGAGTTGATTCAATTGATCCCGCAATGCCGCCGACTTTCCTTCAAAATGTTCACCATCATGCATGCGAACCGGTCCTCACGCTCGCCTTAGATCTCTTTCTACTCCTCGTGCGCATGAGTCGTCTGCGAATCCATGACTCCATGGTACAAGAACCCCAAGACCTCGCGTGCGACCCGGGTGTTCCTTGTTTCCCAGGGCCGTAGAGAGTATATCCTTCTCCCTATCTACATGGAAGGAGCCTTGGGAAGTTTGGGCAGACAATTCACGCCGCAAGAAGTCATCATGTTATTATAGACACTATGAAGTTATATATGGAGTTATTAACTAGGTAGTTCGACATACTTATCAAACGTTGAGACACTTCCTCGTCTGCCGGGTTTGTGAAAGAGATGCTTCCCGAAGACGAGACTTTTGCCCTCGCTTTTAACCGGAGCTAGGGAACGCGGTGCGTGACATCGAAACGCGTTGTCCTCCGCCGCCCATTCATCATATTTTCTGCGTATCCGGTGCGAGTGCGTGCGGATGAGTGTTTCGTGTCCGAGAGCTTTGTGCCGCACTTTGCTCGTTAAATCGGGCGTCGTCTTCATAGCAACAAAGGCGCCCCATGTTTCTGCATCAAGAATCGTACTTCGCGAAGGCGTCGACCGTGTTCACGATGCCGTGACAAGAATGCTCTTGAACGACCTCCACGATTTATCGATCGTGAGCATCGCCGTCCGTTCCACGCGTGCCATGTCCGCTACGGGATAGTGAACTTTTGTAATAGTTACGTCCCACGCGCCTCTCGCTTCTTTCGTCGATCCTTCCACCTTGGTGTGGTGATGGGGACCCGCTTCTTGCAAGTATCCCGCACATGGTCCGAATCTCGCCACGAGCTCTTGGGACGCAGAGGGACCCCAAACTCACTAACCTCCGTGATGACCGGCCGCCCACAGGCATCTTCGATTCTCCTCTCGCCATCTCGCTTCGTGTCATTGTCGTCTGCGGCGTCGGCGACGGCGGGGAAGATGGTGCCTCTGCAATCTGCGGCGTCAGCGACGGCGGGGAAGATGGTGCCTCTGTCATCTCGCTTACTTGCTATCTATATAATTAGTTTGAGATATATTACTACCGTGCCGGGCCGAGGTTAAGCACACCAAGAAAACAAACGTGTATGTGAAAATCTATTTTGGATGTGGAGATCACTATAGCTCAAAGTATGTGAAAACACGACAAATATATATGGTGCCATCAATATCTATATATTGCAAGTCCTTATAGTACTCAATATAGCTTAAGAGTGAGCTTGGACGTTTACATATACAAAGGAGGCAAAAAAAAGTAACATAAACTAATTAGTAGTGCACAGAGGTACATATTACATGCAACACTAAAACACCATCAAACATGGTACATATTACATCAAGGGCAGCCAGTGAAATGCAAAAGGAGGCTACAAATGTTTAATTATGTATTCTAGCATCCGAATATATACCAAATTAATTCCAGCAATAATTAATGACATCCCAAAGATAATTCAACGAGTTTAAATGACCAAAATAACATGAAATCATGAAATTCTACCATGTCATCTAAACACGAGAATATGCTTATCATAAATATCAAGAAACACCATAAATCAGCATAAAGCTCAAATTCTTGATGTTAAAAGGTGCTCTCGAAGGCTAGATGCAAATTTCAAAACCCTTGCCATGACATTCTTAAGCCTAATATACTTCACAAACTGAATCAATTAACTAAAATTGGACTATGAGCTCTTATTATAGCTAACTAATCAGTATGACAATAGAAATTCTTTACAGAATGTATTTAAACTACACTATCTTTCAAGCTAGCGAAGCTAAGTAGAGTGCAAGATCACGAATCAATACTAGTATCAACAAGCAGAACAAAGAAGTGCTTCTAGAACAAAAGCAGCACAGGTTTAGTGTTCAGCTTCTGAGGCCTTTTGCCGATACAAAATCAGACAAGTATAACAGATTAGAAGCTAATCAGTCCTCTCTGAACAAAATGATCCAAAGCTCTTGACTACTACCGAAAGTAATCATAGAAACACACATAGACGACACGTAGCTACCTCAATTATAGAGCTCAAAAGACCGAATTAATTATTGAAACAATTATCGAATATGGCTATGAACATCACATAGCAAAACCCGATCACTCATTTCTTTGCAATATCTTCCGAGCTAGTCTCAAATATCAATCTCAATCACAGATCAAAAACAACTAGCACAAAGTGTATATATATGCAAAGAGACAGAGCATGTTAAGTCGCAATACTCACAACGGTGATGGCACTCAAAACCACCGAGGTCGGGCGGCGGTGTCGAGGTCGGGGGTGCCGAGGTCGGGAGCGCCGAGGTCGGGAGCAGCTGGCGCGGTCGGGAGCGCGCCGAGGTCGGGCAGCAGATGTCAAGGTCGGGGTGCCGAGGTCGGAGCGCCGAGGTCGGAGCGGCGCCGAGGTCGGGCGGCGGTGTCGAGGTCGGGCGGCGAGGTCGAGCGGCGGCGCGAGGTCGGGCGGCAGTGTCGAGGTCGAGGCGGCGGTGAACGGGAGCCCTAGAGGAGGCAAAGGCGTGCGATAAACTCGATGGTGCGGGAGAGGAAGGGACGAGTGAGAAAACCTAGCGGTTCCCACCTTATAAGAGGCTATCACGAGCGGTTCTTTACTAAAACCGTCTTTGATAAGTAATCATAGACGGTTCTATCTAATAACAAATGCGTGATACGTTCCATATCACAGACGGTTTGTGTATTAAACCGTCTGTGATTAGCTTTTATCACAGATTACCTATTGGTTTTGTCGGGATATCACAGACGGTTATCAAATATAACCGTCTGAGATAATCTCATATCACAGACGGTTCTATATTAGAACTGTCTGTGATTCATTATCACAGACGGTTATATTATAGAACCGTCTGTGATAGATCCAGACAATTATCAATTATAATGAACCTGGTGACAAGTATATATGAATTACAATGAACATCCACATTCACATCAATATCAAAATATATGAGAGATGACAAAACCTGGTGACAAGTATATATGAAGACAAGCTCTGATCGAAGTTTCTCCACTGAGCAGAATCAGCAGGGTATCTTAGCTTTCCATCTTTCTTACGGTCCTCTGAGTGCCAACGCACCAATCTTGCCTCTTTTGAGTTCGCAAATAAACGCTTCAAACGTGGGATCATAGGCTGAAACCACAACATCTTAGCAGGAGGTCTTTGCTTCAACCTAGCAGTATTCTGACGCTTGTATCGGGATGCTTTGCATACGGGGCATACATGCATGTTTGCATACTCTTTACGATAGAGGATACAATCGTTCGGACATGCATGTATTCTTTCTACTTCCATTCCCAATGGACAAAGAACCTTCTTTGCTTGGTAGGTGGTGTTGGGCAACATGTTTCCCTCCGGTAGAATGTCCGCTAGGAGACCTAACAACGCCGTGAAACTCTTATCGGACCAACCATTGCTTGCTTTTAATTTAAGCAGTTCAATCACGGTTGACAACCTTGTATATTCCGGCTTGCAGCCAGGGAACAAAGGTCTCACCGAGTCCTCCATTAAGCGCTCGAATTTACAAAACTCTCTCTCACTGTAGTTCTCTTCTGCATCGCGTAGCATTTGATCCAGATTGTCATCGTGTGACCTATCCTCATCAAAAGTACAGTCTACATCCGGCATATCGTTGACATCCGGCATATCGTTGACTTCCTCGGCGATGTCGTTATTACTAACTTCCTGTCGCTCTTCACCGTGACTGGTCCAACATGTATACCCTTTTTTGAAACCCCTTCGAATCAAGTGTGCTTCTATCTGCGCCGGGTTGGTAAACATCTTCACATTATCGCAATCAATGCATGGATAGTACATATATTTTATCCCCTTTTTCAACATATCCTGCTCGGCGGCTCTTCTAAAAGCAATCACGCCATTAATGTACTCTTGACTCACACGGTTCATACCATACATCCAGTTTCGGTCCATCTACGCTACACATGTAACAAAATATATAGTGTCAAATTAGATTAATAAAATCTCTCTCAACCGCTCTCTCTCTCTCCATTTCCTTCTCCCTCACAGAACTTTAATATTATTCCAACTACCAAATGAAAAATATTATTCTATTCCCTTACATCCGGATACAAAAGTTTGTATCGGTTCCTAGAGTTTTGTTTCGGAATAGGCAGCTTCCACTTGTGAAATCGGTTCCTAGCATCAAATCTAGCCATTCGAACCGGCTAATTAAGCACGTAAATTGCAGATGCTCTAAAGGGTAGAGTTTCGGGATTTGTTCAAAATAGCTAATAACTGCATTCCTAATAATGGGATTAATTCCTTACTACTTTGTGTGCTTTTTTATTATTCCTTAGTGCGATTCTGAAATCCGCACAATTCCTCTTCACGTATGGTTACCCGATGCTATGGAAGGACTCACTCCCACTTCGACTCTTATACGCGATGCTTAGCATATTCTACCATATCTCAATTGGGTTATAAAGAATGTTACCCTCGGAGCTCACGCGAAAATACCAAATCGATCTATTCCGATTGCTGTCTCCCTCCTTTCTCCTCTCCTTCTCCCTCCCTTTCTCCTCTCTTTCTCTTCTCCTTCCCTTTCTCCTCTCCTTCTCCCTCCTTTCTCCTCTCCTTCTCCTCCCCTCTCTCTCTCGCCGTGCGCAGATGGGTTTTTATCGGTGGCGGCTCAAATGGGAATGAGCAGGGGTACTCAAGGTATTTATAGCGTGAGGATATCACAGCAGTTCAAAATATAAAATGCTCGTGATAGGCATATATCATGACGGTTTATAAATAAAACCGTCGTGATATTTCACGACGGTGCTCTTTATCAACCGCTCGTGATACGGAGGATTATCACGAGCGGTTTATGTACGTAATCGTTTCAGGACATATCGCTGACGGCTCTATTAATAAACCGTCGTGATATGGGGATTATCGCGACGGTTCATAAATAGAATCGTCGTGATATTTCACGACAGTTACGTATATAAACCGCTCGTGATAAGCATATATCACAGACGGTTACTAGTAAGAACCGTCTGTGATAGGCCAGCAAAGCAAATGCCGCGCCCAACAGACCCAACACAGACGGGTTCAAATTAACCCGTCTGTGATGGGGTGTCTTCTATAGCCTGTTTTGTAGTAGTGACGGGAGCGCACCACGCGGGTCAAAGGGGTTAGAATTGGAATTTCGAGAGTAATAAGGCTAATTTTGGAATTTTGAATGCACATGAGGTCAATAGTGTCCAGAACTCCAAACTAGAATTAGTACATATATGTATACGTAGCCGGCTCAGAGATCGATAGAGAAAGTCCAATCTCAAAAGAAAAGGAAACGAGTACTCCTGACTAGCCTACCAATTCCTCCATGTGAAGCCTTGGCTCTGAGGTCACCGGCCGAAGTACCGCGTTGTACGTGCCCCCGTAGCTTCAAAAAAAATCACCACAGAAAAAAACCACCTAAAAAATAAAATTTCGTAGACGGTAGCATTTGAGCCTGTGAAGAAATGTGGTCACCGGCACACAACACAAGCGCACACGTGCAATGCCCGTGTAATTTGAGCCGAACATGTCGTTGAAACTGCGACACATGTGCATAATTTCCAATACGAAACATGGCACAAGAGCTCCACATAATGATACGCCCTAGCTAGCTTGTGGCACCACACCACCTTAACGAGAAATTAAATGACACCTGTCGTAGTTGTTCTTCGTTTGTCAAATATGCTGGTGTTTTTAGTAGTCACACAAATGTTTCTGATTCTGGCACACCAATGACACTGCCTTGCTGGGTATTGAGGTGTACATGTATGATGTGTCCAGAGCATTCTTGATTACTTGTTTACTTACTCGGTTATACTCTTAGGATATTTCCTCCTACCTAGCTACCTAGCTAGCTAGTTCTTTCCTTGCAAGCTATAACCATAAGATCGATGCTAGTAGCTAGCTGCATGCTGATTGCATTACCTCAATGCTTGCCGTCAAGTTTATCCATCCATCTTTTGGTTAGGTGCCAACAAGAACATTGACTAACTCTCTCATAAATAAAAAGCACATTGACTACTTCTTGGTTGTGCCATTTTGCCTGCATTTTACAGATCTCAAGAGTTCATCAATTGGGCAAAACAATACAATTCTCATGGAATTTGTGCCTACGTGTTTTATGACCCTGGTTTGTTCAAGTGGATCCATCAACTTGTGATCGATATACCGGCCTAGCTATACCTACTCCAGCATATATATCTGATCTGAATGCTGACTTTGACTAGCTCTTAATTAGCAATAGCATCCTCCCGGTTAAATTGAGGCAGAAAGGGGGCGAGGAGAGGCAGGCCACGTCGGCCGGTTTTCCAAGTTCGTCGAATTTTACAGCGTCTTCTGCCCGCCATCTGATTTGGTTCGGTACTTCTGTCTACCGGATGCTGCGCGTGCTGCTGCTATCGTCCAATCTGGTTCGCAGTTGGGTTGTAACGCTCTCTGCTCGGCTCGCCACGTGTAATCACTCTTGCTTCTCGTGTACACTTCCCTACCTTTTTTCCTTCACCACTCGTCCTCGGCTACTTTCGCCTCGGTTGTGTCGTCTCTTTCCCTTCTTTCTTGTTGTCATCACCCGGCTGCGCTTGCCGTTTGGATCGTCGCTCTTTACCGTTCGCTTCCCCCTTCCCTGTGATTCTCTTCCCCTCTATTTGGGCTGCTATTCCCTTCTTCCTCGCCGTGTGCGCCTTGTTTGCTATGTTGTTCTCGCATGCGTCGCCATTTACTCTGCTTGACTTGTTTCCTGGTTTTTGCTTCTACAGGTTTCCTTGTTGCCTTCATAGCTCCTCTGACCACCGCTGCCTGCTTGGTGTTGTTGGTTCCCTTCCTACCAGTGTGAGTTTCCTTTTCTCTCGTCCCTTCCTTTGTTCGCTTTGGTTGTGCTTTCTTTGTGATAGAACGTCTTGTTTATTCTATCTGGATGTGAGACTTTTGAGTTATTTTTATAAGACCGAAGCCTTCTTAGTCTTATAGAAATAACTCTGGGGCTTAGGGAAATAAAATCCAACTTAACCTTATTAGTGAATGCACCCAGTTGAGCTAGAGCAACGGTGACCATGTATACCGCTCCTCTGCAGGTGCTACATGGTGACCGGTTGAAGAATCTAGACCCGTCATTATGAGTTAATGGAGTATTTTGGTGATTAATGATAAATCTATTTATGAGACTAACACTTCTGTTGTTATACCTATTGTTTAGTCTCGTTTGGATTAAAAGGTGAAAATCAAAGAGGTATGCATTTGACATCATATTCTTATACTTTGTTGTATTCCTCGGATTCAAAATATAGATTGAACTCCACTAAAAGTTTAACTTGAATATGTGCATATGTTTTTATTACACATTCTTATATACACACATTTAGGGGGAGTTCACTCTATGATTTATGATTATATTTAGTATTGGTTCATATTCTTTTTTCCACATATATTAAAGATTTTTACTTTGAAACATATCCTTGAGTATATATAACTTGTGTAGTTCATATATACTCACATTGGTCTATATTCAATTACTTGCAACTACGATGGCAATCATCAATTACAAAAGTGGAAAAGATTAGAGTATCTTGTCTCACTATTATGAGTTAATGGCATGTTGTGGTAACTAATAACAATCATTTTGTGGAACTGTAAGACCAGGAGGTGTTTGATCATGTTATTTGATGATGAACACATTGACAATAAGGAAGACTTAGTTCTGGTGTTTAAATGTTGATTACATTGTCTCTGGAACATGCTTGTGATCTTAGTTGCTGACCTCTTTTTGAGTTCTGTTGAAAATCAGCATTTGGCAAGTTTTGCAGTAGTACCGGCATTGTGTCTGCGGAACTACCGCTGAGAGGAACAACCGCACAATTGTTGGCGGTAGTACTGGCTCATGTGTTTTAGTTTTGAATTTCTTGAGAACGGTAGTTCCGGCTTTATATCTGTGGAACTATCGGACGCTTGTGAAAGCGGAAGTACCACGTTATCCGGTAGTACCGTTGGTTTGCCGGCGGTAGTACTGCGCTTGGTTTTTGTTTCTGACAAGCATTGTTAAGTGAAAAACGGTAGTATCGTAGCTGAGGAACGGTACGATCGCAGGACGGTAATACCGCAGTTTGAACGGCGGTAGTTCCGCACAAAGGTATGACCGCAAGGTTGCGGTATGGATTTTTCAGAGAGCATGTTTTCGGAAGTTTTTGAAGTTTCCCGAGGAGCGGTAGTTCCGCAGTGCTTTAAGAGAAAGTACCGCTTGTGCGGTAGTACCGGGGATATAATGGCGGTAGTTCCGATTTTACTCTGTAAAGTTGTCGTTTTGAGGATTTGGCTGAGGATAAGTTAAATTCGTAAGCTTTAATGTGTCGCATGATGCATGATAGTGCTTATGCGTGTGTGTGAGCTAATGGATGGTCAAGTTGGAGAACTTGTGCCAAGATTTGGTTTCTTTGGTCTTTGCATGTGCAGGTTGAGCGTGAGGACGAATCATAGTCGGTGATGAGTTTGACTCGGACTAGGATGTGGAAATCTGAGGTCTTGGAGGTCGTGGATATCACAAGGTGGTTTGGATCGCGTTGGAGCACGTCGAGATCAAAGGTGTGCACGCTGGAGGCTACAGGATAGATTCCTGGAGGATATGACGTGGATGTTATGAAAGGTTTTAGAGATATGGAAGGAGGTCTATATCTGGATGTGTTTAGAGATAGAATCCGTGTGCATGTCGTGTGAAACACAGAGAGGACCCTAAGATATAAATAGAGGCTGGTTAGGAGCTAACCCTAGAGCTTTTTGGTGCGGCTTGCGCAGGGGTTTTTGAGTTACGGGATTTTGGTAGTTTCTTGACCGTAGCTTTCTTGCTGTTTTGCTGCGGTTTAGAGGTCCTTCGATTGGATGCTTTGAGCGGTGCTTACTGAGCGTTTTGTAGACACAAATCAAGTTTGAGATATAAAGTTCAGATTCATTCAACTTTGATTCTTGATTTGGTGTTCTTGCTGTGCGTCTAAGGGTGTTCTTGCTGTGAAGTTCTTCAAGAAGTCAACCGAGTGGTTCTGGTGTTTTTGCACACAAGAAGAAGTTGGAATTCGGGGGTCAATTCGCTGCAATCATTCAACCCCCCTTCTGATTGCCATTACGATCCTACAAGTGGTATCAGAGCAAGGTTGCAATAGGAGATCAAGATTGATTCTTAGGTAAGCCACCATATTTCGATGGATTGGACTACATCTATTGGAAGACACGCATGGAGGTCTTCCTGCAAGCACAAGGTAATGTCATCTGGCAAAAAGTTAAAAATCCTTATGAGGTGCCTGCTGTGATTACCAACAACAACACTGCTGATGTTGAAGCTAATGATAAGGCTAGAAATATTTTGATGCAAGGTTTGAGTAGAAACGAGTTCGTTCGGATTGCTAATATTAAATCTTCTAATAAGATTTGGACTACACTTGCTGATTATCATGAAGGTTCTAAATTTGTTAAAGGTGTTCGTCAGAATCAATTTAAAAAGGAGTATTCTAAATTTGAGATGAAACCAGGAGAGTCTGTAGATGCTCTTTTTGATCGTTTCAATAAAATCATTAGTGATTTGCAATCTGTTGATTTGATCTACTCTAATTCTGACAATGCACGTCAAATTTTGAATGCTTTGGATATGAATGTCTGGGAAGTGTTAGTTACTACTATAAATCAGTCTATTAACATGGAAACACTCACCTTGGATGATCTTTATTCCAAGATGAAAACACATGAGATTGATATTTTAGCCAGGAAAAACAAGTCAGATTCTTTGGGTTTAGTGACTAACCAAACTAACAGTTCATCAAGTTCTTCTAGTTTCCCTTTGTCTATCTTGAATGCTATTTCAGATGAACAATTGGAGGAGATCCCAGAAGAACAGCTTGTACTATTCTCCAACAGGATGACTAAAGCAATCAATAATATCATATCAAGGAGAAGAGAAGGTCCAATCAGATGCTTTGAATGTGGTGAGCCAAACCACATTAAGGTGAATTGTCCTAAGTTGAGAGGTAAGGAAGCTAAAGATGACAAAGCACCAGCTCGGTATTCAAAATTTAAATTTGATTCAAACAAAAAGCCAAATTATCGTAAAGTTGTCAACAAGGTGCTCTCAGCACTTGAGGAGATTAGGATGAGTGATGTCGATTCTGAAAGCGACAATGAGGATGATAAAAGGAAGGCAAAAGAGGTGGACTTCACAGGGATGTGCTTTATGGCAAGCAGTGAAGAAATTAATGATGATGATGATCTCTACAGTGATCCTGATGAGGTAAAACCCTCTTATGCTGATTTATCTCGTGCTGTGCTTAAATTGACAAATGAGCTTAAAAAATACAAGAAGAAAGTAAAGAAACATGACCTTGTTGTTGATAGCTTGAATTCTGAAATTGATAGGCTTAAGACTGCTATTCCTGATGATGAATCGTGTGAATCATGTCAAGTTTTGCATTCTGAACTGAAAATTGCTAGGTCAATACATGCTGAATTTGAAGAGCTAAAACTGGCTTATAACTGTTGTAATGATAAGCTGAAACTTACACATGATGAAATTGAAAAACTGAAGTCTAGTTCAATTTGTTTAGAGTCAAGTACTGTGAATGCTCAAATTAAAACTTGCTCTAATTGTGAACTGCTAGAAGCTAGACTGATGTCATCTCAAGAATCTATAAAACAAATGTTTTATCATAAGATACTTTCTTGCACTAATTGTCCCAAACTCACAACTGAGATAGAAGCCTTGACTAGACAATTAAATGAATTTGCAGAAAAAGAAAAATTGGCTCAGTCTAGTGCGTCTAAGAAAATCTTGAATTGATCTGTTAAGTGCACAATCTGTCCTAAACTAACTAAAAAAAATGAATATCTTAAGGACACTTTGGAGAGGTTCTCTTTTGGCAAGAATAAATCTAAACATGATTCTAGACAGATCAAAAGTGAGTACTAAAAGCCAAGATCTAGGATTTAATGCTGTTGAACATGCCAAGAATCATCCTCCCAAAATGCTTAAGCTTCTTGAACCTGGAAAGTTTGAAATTGAATCTGAACCTAAACAAGTTTTGTTTAAATCTGTTGGTTTTGCAAAGGACCCAACTATCAAGATAAGTACTGTAAAGGGAAAAACTGCTATTTCTCATCAAGACAAGTATGAGTGTACTTATTGTGAAAAAGAAGGGCACTTGGTTCAGTTTTGTTTTCGAAAAGCTAAGAAAGAAAAGAGAGATAGGTTAAGAAAGGTTTTTCAAGCTCCTTTTGTTTTCACTAAACAAACTGCTGCAGATTTAGAAGTTTTTGCGCAACCATCGGTCATACCGGCTCCTAAACTACGGTTTGACCGACAGCATCCAGAAAAGAGAATTGCTTTTGTTGCTCCTACTCGTCGTGTATCACAGTATTGGGTTCCTAAATCATGTCTTACTAACCCAGTACTGTGAGACCGATACTTGCTTAAATGTAGGTACAGCAGTTGAGGAAGGGGAACATTTGGCTAGCTGATTCAGGATGTTCAAGACACATGACAGGTGATTCAAAATGGTTCTCCTCCCTCACTAAGGCATCCAGTGATGAATTGATTACTTTTGGGGATGCGTCAAATGGAATTGTGATGGAAAAAAGGTATTGTGCGTGTAAATGACAAATTCATACTCAAAGATGTTGCTTTGGTAAGTAAATTGAAATATAACCTTCTTTCGGTTTCACAATTGATAGAAGAAAATCTTGAAGTAAGCTTTAAGAAACATGCTTGCAGAGTTTTAGATGCTTCTGGAGATCTTGTCTTTAATATCTCTCGATTAGGGAAGGTTTTTAAAACTGATTTCGATCATTCCTTTTCACCTGATGTTAGATGTTAGGTAGCTTCCGAATAAAAGGATCTATTCTTGTTCGGATTAGTGGAATGGATCTCATTAGGGGGTTACCTAAGCTTAAGGGGGAAAAAGATTTGGTTTGCTCTCCTTGTCGACATGGTAAGATGGTTGCTACCCCATATTTTCCTATTTCTGTAATCATCACAGATGGCCCTGGACACTCTTTTGTGCATGTGTTGCACTTAGTGAGCTTTGAAAGGCAAATCCTATCACATGTATTGCATTAGGTAGTGGATTGTGTATCCATTGAGCTTAGACACTTGATTCGTTCAAGTGAGAGTTTTTGGCTTATTACTCTTGGTGTTTACCGACACCTAGACGGCGTGAAGGCGTCGTGGTCTGGTTATCTTCTCAAAGAAGCTTGTGAGAAGGCACGACGGTTGTGAGTGGCTCGATGCTCGCCATCTCCGGAGTGGAGGAAGAGCAACCCCGAGTGGATCGAGGTATTGGTTCGTTTTGGAACCGATCCAAGTGGTTGGACTTACCTCGGAGGTGTTGGCTTAATTTGTGGAGCTGGTCCAATATGGTTGGGCTTACCTCAACGTGGATTAGGGAAGACCGGCAAGTCTCTGAACACCACGGTAAAACATCGTTGTGTCATTATGGTTTATTCTCTTGTGCTTTACTTTGTGCAATTTACATTCCTAGAATTAAATTGCTTATATCTTTGTATGATTGCTTTAATTTTCAATAGTCTCATATTGTTGGTGCACTTAGTAAAGACTAGTTGTTTTAAACTTAAATTGTGCAAAACCAAATTGTTTCATAATTCCACATAAAACTCGGTTTTAGCCAAAGTAGTTTTTAAAACCGTCTATTCACCCCCCTAGTCGTCCTTCTCGATCTTACACCAGCTCACCAACAAACCAAGTACCAGGGATCACATAACTGGTACCGGGCCATTTCCCGAAAGCTGGCCGAACGGCTGGTTACCGGAATTTCTGGTTTTTTCGGATGAAATTCACTAGAATTTGATTCAAAACCATCCAAAATTCAAAAAAATAGAATTTGAACTGGCCAAACCGGGAAAAACCGTCCGGGATTTTGAATCCTGGACCCCGCCGGTAAGCGGTAACCGGTCGGTAACCGGTCAGGTTTTTTTCCTTGCCAAGTACACACTAAAAAGGTGTTCAATGGGATTTAAAAACAGCGGGTATGTGTCTCGTGTTGGCTCCCAAGATAAGCGACCAACACGCTCATACCCTTAACAACGTTGATCACAGTCATACAACAATCATACATCGATAATCCAAAAGACATACATCATAGTAGTTAAGTCTACAACTATTACAAAGTGGTCGACCGGCCAAACTCAAATAAGATCATTAAGTAGCAACGGAAGCAATATAAATAAACCAAAAGGTCCAGCAAGGTGTGCCCTATAACCCTAGGCAACCGACTGTAAGTTAAAGAACAGAACTATTCATTAGCATAACCTAAATCGGTGCTAACGAACTCATCGGGTGTAAAGTCTTCCTCACCTGAATAAGCAGAACCGGGTTAAGTACAAAATTGTACTCGCAAGTCTTACATAAATAAAAATTATATATGCTAGTGGCTGTCCAAAGGGTGGCTATAGTGGCTTAATTTTGCATAAACACACAATTTTACATTCCTACAACCTCTAGTTTGAAATTGCCATTTTTGTAAATAATTGTTTAGTAAAAGAAGTACAAAAGACATAGATAATTATATATATCAAGCAATACCAAAGTGGAAGCCCACTTTAGTAAACTAAAGTGCATGAATATCCCATTCATGTCGATACCAAGTTGTAACCATGTCAAATTTTAATTACAAGTCTAACAATAGTCACCCCCAAATTCAAGTGGTCATCCGTAACCGTGAACACGGCTATTTAAATAGATTTACACCCTGTAGGGGGTACTACTTTATCCACACGACTTGATTAGCCCGTAAGCCTCCGGATAATGACACACTTCCTAGAAAATATGCATAAAAATCCTAGAAAATACAATCTATCACTATTCATCCCATTTAATTTCTTTGGTGAAAATTTCCAGAATAGTTATGGAGATAAATTTTACATGGCATGAAATACAATAAAAAGTTATGATCAACAAAAATTGAATAATCCCATTTGGAGTTCAAATGAATTTTTTATGAATTTTTAAAGTTAATTCAATTTTTAGTGTAAAAATAATGTATTACCGAATTTGATTCCAAACCTGAAATTTTCCGAGGTAGTAACATGTTCAAAAATTATACCATGGTGAAGTACATTAAAAATACAAGTTAACAAAATTAGTTTCACTCCATTTGGAATTAAAACGAATTAATTATGAATTTTCAAAGTTAAAAGCATTTTCTAGTATAACAATATCTGTAATAGTCACCCTTTCATGATCCAAACTAAAAATGTAACTCTTCCTCCTTCTCCTATTAGCACAATTATGAAAAAAGGCAGTATTTGCATCCCCTTGAGTGATCCAGTTCACTATTCCTCTTTGCTGCCAATGTTTCTCTTCCATATCAAAAACTAACTCCAACTCAGATTCCATAAGATATCTCTAAGTCCATTCTGCTGCATTTAAGCCCCTTTTGTCAGCCAAAGAATCTAGAGCTTTGATATGCCCCTTTCAGATTGGCTCCCCAGCCTCTTAGAAAACCCCTCAAAGCTGCAATGCAACTATTCCATCTGTCCAAGGAGTAGGTTTTTACAGAAGCTTTACCATTTAACTCCAACCATTTATTCTTAAGCAAATCCTTAAAGTCCTCATGACATAGCCATTTTTTTCAAAGAAAAATCTTCCCTTCTGAACAATCTCCCCTTCCCAGAATTGAGCAAAATAGGATTATGATCAGAGCCCACTCTAACCAAACTATTCACATGGCAAAGAGGAAAATGAGATTTCCAATCAGTAGAAACTAAAACCCTATCCAGATTAACCATAATAGGACATTTTTGTGTATTAGTCCAAGTGAATTTAGCACCCCCCTCTTTTAATCTCAATCATCTTATTATCAGAAATAAAGTCATTAAAAAGATTCATGAGATTGAAATTCAAATTGTTGGAATTTTTATCCCCTGCCCCCCTAATTAAGTTGAACTCCCCCTAGAACCAAAGGCAAAATAGCCCTCTTGCATTTCTTATCTAGCTCATCTAAAAAAGAGTAAATTATATTATGATGAGCAGGGCCATAAATAACCATAAGCTCACATCCGAAATTAGTACTCTTGTTTCTGATCACCATGCTCACAAAAATACTTCTTGCATCACACTCCTCCACCTCTAGAAAATCTTGCTTCACTCCCAACAAAATACCCCCAGAATGTCCTTTTGCAGGAATCCAATGCCATCTAAAAAAGGAGTCCCCAACAAGATTCTTAAGATCTTTTTCAGTAAAGTCCTGCTTGATTGCTTCCTAAATTCCAACAGCATCCACCCCCTCTATACAAGATTCTTAAGAGAACTTTCATGATTTAGAATTATTACCACTGCCACCCCTCTTTTTCAGCTTATTCTTCACTTTCTTACTCGGTTTAAAACTTGAGACACCCCTTACCTCATTGTCAATTATATCTAGAGTTTCACATTCCTCAGATATAATCCCCTTGGAATTATGACCCCTAGCATCCACTTGTTCAGACTTATCTCGGATCGAGGTTCCCAGTTTACCTCGCATTTCTCTGCTAGTCTACATGATGCACTTGGAACTCACTTAAACTTCAGTACAGCATATCATCCTCAGACTGATGAACAGACAGAAAAAGTAAATCAAATTCTAGAAGACATACTTCGGACTTGTGCTTTAGAATTTACCATAGACTGGAAGAGATGTCTACTGTATGCAGAATTCGCCTACAACAACAGTTACCAATCCAGTCTGAAGATGTCCCCATTTGAAGCACTCTATGGGAGAAAATGCAGAACTCCCTTGCATTGGTCAGAATCAGGAGAAGGTTATACCTATGGACCAGATACCCTAAGGCAAGTAGAAGAGAAAGTCCGATTGATCAGAGATCGTCTACAAGCTGCCCGGTCCAGACAAAAGAGTTATGCCGACAATCGTCATAGAGAGTTAACATTTGAAGTTGGAGATCATGTGTATCTTAAAGTATCACCTCTTCAAGGAATGCGGAGATTTAAGGTGAAAGGCAAGCTTGTGCCAAGATACATAGGCCCGTTTCCAATCACCGCCAAGCATGGAGAAGTAGCCTACCAGCTGGAGTTACCAGGAAGTTGTCAGACGTTCATAACGTGTTCCGCTCAAGAAATGTCTCAGAGTACCAGGAGAGGAAGCTCTAGTTGAAGCCATCGCGCTCCAAAAAGACATGTCATATCCAGAACATCCGATCAAGATCCTTGATGTCATGGAGAAGCAAACAAGACGCCAAATCATCCGTCTCTGCAAAGTTTAGTGGAGCAACCACTCGGAAGGAAAAGCCACTTGGGAGCACGAAGATCGGCTAAAGTTAGACTACCCTTATATGTTTCCAGAGTAGTTCGAATCTCGGGGTCGAGATTCTTTTTAAGGTGGGTAGATTTTGTAACATCCAAATTTCATTTGGCAAGAAGATTTCAGAAGTTTATTTTGTTCAAAGTTTTCAACTTCCAAAAGCTCTAAAAAACTTCAAAAATTCAGATTTCAACCTCCAAATTGTACCCTTTCCCCTATCCTTCCTAGCCCTGGTCACCCCCCTCTGCACGCGCCCAGCTCTCCGCCCCCATTTCCGCCGGCCGCGCCCCTCGCGGTCAAGTCCTTGGCTTCTCCGCCTCCGCACCCGCTGACCGCGTCAGAGCCTCATCACCGTGCTATCTCGTCCCGGTTTTTCGTGCCCGCCTGTAGAGCCTTGTCAGCGCCCTGTTGCATCCCAGATCTTCCGTGTCAACGCCCGTCGAAGCTCACCTCGGCGTCGTGCCCAGACCCCGTCCCATCCTGGTTCCTCTGCGCCGACCAACCGCGTCACCACCCCGGCAACTGTGCCCTCCCCTCGTCCCGTCCCATCCCCTCTTTTCTGCCTCTACCTCCACGACCGCGCGCGCCCCTGGCCCCGCTCCCGTCGAGCTATCTCGGCCTTCATGCACCATCACCAAACCCCGCCGGCCATCTCCTCCCATGGCTATAAAACCCCTCACCCCCTTCGGCTCTTCCTCTTTACCTCCCCACCTCATCTCCCCCTCCTACCTTGCCCCTTTGCCCCGGTCACCAAGAAGTCAGAGGAGGACTCACCTTCGGAAGCCTGCCGCCGCGTGCCCTGGGAGCCCTTTTTCTCCCCGTACGCTGCCGCTCCCTCCGGTCGCGCGCCCCCAAGCCCTTCTTCTCCCCGTGCGACGCCGCTCCCTCCGGTCGCCCCCCCCCCGAGCCCTCCCCTCCTCGTGCACCACCGCCCTTCATCTCCCTCTCGCTCGAGTGAGGCCCAGGCCGGCAGCGCCCCCTTTTTTCTCTATTGTGGCTGCTGAGCCCACGGGCCACGTGTGCGCCTTGGCCCAATTGCGCCGGGCCGAAGCGCTAAAAACTGTGGGCCGCCGCCAGCCTTTCTTTTCTATTTCTTTTCTTTTCTTTTCTTTTTCTATTATAATTCAAAAGAGAGACTTCAAATATTCATTCCTCCCTCATTTTAACTCCAAAAACTATGAAGTTTGTTTCTAAAAATTTCTAAAATCAAGTTCTTGCTATTGGTACTAGTTTGGTTCATTTTGGAGTTCATTTGATGGTTATTATCGCTTATTTGCTTTTGTTTGCTCACTTGTTTCTTTTTCCGGTACGATCGTTCACGTAGAGTTCGAAGAAGCAGGAGACCTCCACTTCAATCAAGCTCAAGAGTATCAAGATCACCTAGCCCTAGACCCAGGCGAGTCAATACTTTGATCATATTGAACCTACATTTTATGCAAATTATGTTCTTTTAAAATATCAAATTGCATGTTTTAATTTTCTTATACAAATGTATGTTAAAAACCCTAAGCTAGTTAAATGTCAATTTGATGTTTAATTATCAATACACCATCCCTTGATAATTGAATTGCCTTAAACCCTTGTCACCCTTGTAATTATATGGTAACTATACTAGCATAGGCTATACTTAAGCGTCATGCTAGTCTTGCTTAAGTATCGGGGTATTATCTACCCTATTCATCATCTTTTAAAATTGAACATGGTTTTTGGGCAGTCATTGGGTGTAAATGACTGAGATGGTTGTGTTGATGTATTTTCTGCCTCTCAAAAACCCTAAAAATTGCTTATCACATCTGGGCGGATTGTATGATGGATGGTATGTTGGTGGGTGCTAATGCAGCCCAAGGAATATTGGTTTGTGGATGGTATGTGGTATGAACCGCCCAGATGGCCCCTAAGGACTTAATCCTGTGATGACCTCCCAAATGTAAAACAGTACAACCACATGTCTATAATGGTGTCGACCTGGCTAAATAATTTGTATCCGTTAGTATGAGTTGCACCAGGCAGATGACACGCTACGCCATAAGCCTTCATGGTTATGGGTTAGGGTGTACGACTTACGGGTCTATGTGAGCGTAAGCTGTGTGGCGCAAGAGGGGGTTTGGAAAAGGGTTGACGGGTCTATGTGAGGGTAACCGTTCTCAGGTGAAACCTTAGCGGGTGTAACAAATACTAGGGGATGCATTGTAAAGGCCTTGTGACGATCTCCCCTTGACTCACATGTCTACAGAAACATATGTACATGTCAAGATGATTGTCTCTTGTGGGTAAAGTGTACAACCTCTGCAGAGTGTAATAAACTGTTCGAATAGCCGTGCCTACGGTCAAGGGAGGACATGGGAACTTACATGAGTTATTTCTATTTATAAAACCTTTGTGGGTGGGATGAAATGTGATGGGTCGTTGTGACCTTGGATTTTGGTTTTTCCTAGGTAGTCGTACCCAGTGCTGATAATAGGTGGATGTAACCACTATAAAAAAAAATAAGCATGAGGTGGAGGTAGCCTCTACTGTTATAAATATTGCACAAAGTAATCCCTTTAACAAAATACAATTTGGTTAAAATGCTAAGTGATATGACTTTCTAATATTGGTAATTAAAAATATTGCTTTGCGCAAATAGAAGAACCCGAGTCATCCTTGTTAAGCTTTGCATGTATTTTTTTGCATTTTGTGTGTTGGCTCGCGAGCATAGAAGTTGTGCTCATCCTCGCTCTTTTCCTCCAACCCACAGAATCCGTGGATCATGGAGATTACACCTACTACGAGGACCTAGACGCCGAGGAGCAAGGAAATGAAAAAGAGTAGCATAGTTCTTAGTCTAGGTCTCGCCTCAGTCTAGTTGGCTTCGTCGGTACTTGTGTACATCCTATATTATCCAAGCCCTTGGCTAATATCGGTCGTACACATGGTACCCCAGTTGCTTGCCTGTGGAGAGACTTGCCCCACCCTTTTGTTTCCGCTATCGTATTCGATGTTTTGTAATGAACTTATTTGGCCTGGTCAGCCCTATTGTAAACCCGACCCGACGTGGTCTATTTGAATTCTGATGTTTGTATTAATGAATGGTTCAGTCTACGCGATGTATGAAATAATTCAGCAATGTATTCTGTAAACGCTATCTACTGATCTAGGGAATAGCGCAGTATTTTCACAGAGAATTCTGGATTACGAAATCTGAGTCCGACAAGTATGCCAACAAGGCCAGAGATCGAGAAGCAAACAATAAAGTGGGACCCCTTCGGTGTAAACCACAATATCCCCGTCCTGACTTCTGAAGACCTCTAAATGACTTTTAACAACTTAAGAAATTGGCCTTGCTTGAGAATAGATAGCGACATTACCATCCACACCAACCCCATCTTCATCAGGCTCCTCCAGATTCTTACCAACCAACCTCATAGTTTGAGGGAAAACTAAAGACAATCAAATGTCTTCTCTTAGATAATGCTCCCGTATTATTTTCACGAATAAACTCGATAGGACCCGTCAACGACAGACGAGCCATCTTGTAAGCAATAATTTTGCATTCCAGGCCCAGGATAGCATTGTGACCAGCTATATGTACACAATATTCGAACCGAGAGATTCTTGCTTGACCAGACTGTGCTTGGGTCCCCAATATTCTAACCGAGAGATTCTTGCTTGACCAGACTGTGCGTGGGTCCCGCCTGTATCCAGCATACCGGAATTTTTATGTGAGTCCGTTCTGCACTGACCAGATAATTAATTAGGAAAGTTTTGTGTTTAGAGTTCGATTCCTTGTTTTATCTGTTCAGGCTATATATATCCATGTATCTCCTTGTTGTAACTCGGACCACGTTGTTATTCGGAAAAAGGCTATTAGTTTTTTATTCTTGGATCTATGCTACGTGTTGTCTTTGAAAATGGAAAGTATTTTTTTTATAAACAAAAAGTGTTTTCGCAGGAAGAACACGTCTTTTTTTGCGTGATCAAATAGACATGGATCAAAATGTATAGTTGGACATTGAGACGCACACATAGCAACCACCAACCAGGGTAGCTGTTGATCCATAGCTATCAGTGCGTCACGTTGAGGGAAGGAAGACCAAGGATCCCATGGAGAAAGCAGCACTGAGTGGACGAAGCACAAGCGATCTCACGGCGCAAGTGACAGAACAAAAGACAGAAAAATTCCAACATGAGTTAGAACTTTGTTTAACAGCTAGCTTTATTTACTCGTTCAAAGGTACGGCTCTATAGCTAGCTTTGTTTAACAGCTCTAGTGCAGGTATATTTTTTTCAGGTCCATTGGAAGAGCACGCGTTATCTTAATTTGGCCATTTTGATCAACATTCTACAGTAGAAAACTGTAGGTCTTGGCAACTGTTCGTCTGTAGTTGATCGATTAATGTTCTGCCAAATGTTCTTGTTATGTAAGTTGTAGGAGTATGGATCCATGTTCTACATTTGTCGGTGTAAAATTAGTTATATAGATCGATTTGTACTTGTGAGATGAATCTGGTATTCCCATCGTGAGTTTATGTGCAATTTCATGATAAGCTACGTGAGTTTTGATTTTATCAAAAGGGAGATTTGATTATTTGCCACTGTCAAAGATTTGCAATTCAGGATTTGCCACTGATGTGTCTATGACATGTGGTCCCGGGACCCAGATGTCATTCACACATGGAGTGACAAATCCTGAAATCCACATCTTTGCAGTGGCAAATAATTGATTATTCCTTATCAAAATGGGTTACGCATATGAGCATATGTATCTTGACCTGTGTCATTTTGACTTCTTGTTTTCGACTATGAATTTTCATTGTAAGTAGCGTGATTCTGTTAAACATAAGGCCCCGTTTGCACGCGATAATTTTCTCTCCTATGTTCCAAACAGGTCCATTGTGACAGTGGTTTGATAAGTTAGTCCTCTATGCGGGTTAAAAAATCAGCTGAAAATCGGATTACCGCTAAAAATCCATACCGGGCAAAAAAAATTCGGCAAGCTCCTCTTCCTCCTCTGTCCCTCGCCCAAATCGGCGGCGCATGGAGGTGGAGGACGTTCCTTGGCTAGCGGCGACCCATGCCGAGCTCCTTCTCCGGCTCCTCGTGGGGACAGGGGCGTACGCCGCCGGCAGTTCCAGGGAGATTGGCACCGCCATCTACGTGGGTGCTTTGATTGGTGCCGTCGTTGTATACATTCTCTTCCATGTGGCTACCATTAGACGTTTCAAAGAAACCAAAAACAAGAGCTGTGATTCTCTTCCTAACTGCGATTCTTGCACAAATTTGGACTTGCTCCGGGCTAGCCCATCGGGCTCGATCGAGCAGGGCCCGTGTTGCTCAGCTAAAATAGCAAGGGGCTTTGCCGCCATTTAGTTCTAGTAGCAGGTGCATCACCATTAGGGCCTAGCACGAGCTTATTTGACATATGTATACGTAGCCCGGCTCAGACATAGAGAGTCCAATCTCAAAAGAAAAGGAAATATACTCCTGACTAGCCTAGCAATTCCTCGATGTAAATGTTGAGAACACAAGCTAACCAGAAACAGAGAGAGAGAGAGAGAGAGAGAGTACCTGTCAATGAAGCTAAGAGAGATCCTGCAGGTATGCCAACCGGCGACCGGTAAGCTACGGATGGCCTCCATGAACTCTCCGTCTTAGTCTATTGAAGAAAGGCGTCCTTACCAATTATATATATATATATATATATATATATATATATATATATATATATATATATATATATATATATATATATATATATATATATATATATATATGCATATACCATATATATAGACATGTATGTATATGACTAAGTCATGCATTAATTAAGCTCTCCAAGCAATTCACTTGCATGCAGAAGCAGTTGCAAGCTAAAAGCCTAAAACTATTAACCGGTCGGCAGCTTGCTTTCATAAATTTAATATTGCTACGTCAATGTTTCATAGATGGATAGTATAGCTGCATGTGATTAATTACACGGATAAGATCTCCACATCATGTGTACCGAGAACATTTCCGGTCCTCCCAATAAATTTTGTGCTACCACTGATGTTCTTACTCGTAAAAAGGGAATCTAATGGTCATGAAGATTTCCCAAAAATGTTGCATGGATAAGGTACGGTATAATCCAACATGACACAAAATTTCAAATCTAAATTCGATCTATATACTGAGAGCAGGGGGAGAGCGACGGCCACTTAGCCGTCAGCACCCCTTCGCCCCCTCCTAGCGCCGCCCTCTGATTGTAATCGATTCCAATCAGCAGTCACACACAAGCTGTTACAAGTTTACAACGTGTAATGTTTGAGCACTATGGGAGAGGAAACGCAAATCGTTCGCGACTGAGCAAAATTAAGCAAAAAAAACAGTATATCAATCTCAGCAGAGGCGGAGCCGACCTCGGACTTCAGGACAGTGGCCTGCGGTCCAACCGAAGACTATTGGGAATTTGTACTGAACGTCTATGTTTTCGAGGATAAGTACAAGCTCCAGCCGCCGGGCCTGATGCCTGACTACGGGCCAGATAGGCCCCTGTATCCCAGTCCCCAACGAAGAAGCCCAATGTTAATCATGAAGAAACCAAATCAAATGTTTGTACATGCATGGGCTCAACCCTATCCTGGGCTTTCTGGGCCCAAATACGAAGGCAATAACTCAAGAAACTTAAACTCCATTTAAATATCTGCTCCACACTCTTTTTCACCAAAGTGTGCCACAAATACGCTGTCTCATAGATCAGTCTTGCATTTCTTGCCTGCATAGGTGGTTTTCATACTATATCTATATCGTGGGCTCCGGAGCGGGAGATTGAGATTGGACCATCGCGTCTCCGCAACCCTAGCTAGCTAGCTAGCTTGTGTGTAAGAGCATCTACAACAGTTCATGTCAGCTGTTACTAAAGAGTTGATACATCAGCATTTAGGCGATGTGGAGGAGAGAAGGTAATGTTGTTTCTAGATGAAGAAACTATCAAATTGTTAATACCAAGACACAAGAAACAACCAAATACTCTATTGGAGACTTGCTTGTTACCTAAAAACACGTTTTGTGGGTCCCACTGTCTTAAAGCAAAATATCCACCCGATCATTTATGCAGTTCGACTTTATTATTGATATGATAAATTAGCTAAAACATGTAGACTACAAAGTTGTACTTCATTATTGATCATCAAGAATCATGTACACTTGTAGCAATTAAAGTCTTAGACACAAGCTTAAGAAACAATCCATTGAAAGTCTTATTTCTTTTTGTTAGATTGAGTACTCTCTCTCCTCTTAGTAACAAACTAAGAAACAATCTATTGTAGATGCTCTAAAGCAGCTTCCCCCCGAATCGGACATTACCTTCTTACTAAAGTATAATAAATGAACTCGTTTCTTAGATGCTTTCTTTGAGCATCTACAATAATTTATTTCTTACCTGGTTAGAGTACTCAATCTAATAAAAAGAAATAACTCTTCTAATGGATTGTTTCTTGAACTTGAATCTAACTTTAATTGTTACAAGTGTACATGATGTTTCTTGATGTCAACAAAATGCATTTTTAGGTAACAAGCAAGTCTCCAATAGCTATTTTATTGTTTCTTGTGTCTTGGTATCAACAACTTGCTTGTTTCTTTATCTAGAAACAAGCTCACTTTTTCTTCTCATCATCTCTTCTCCACACCATTTAAATGTCGATGTGTCCACCCCTTAGTAACAAGTGACATAGACTGTTGTAGATGCTCTTACTTATCAATGACTAGGATAAATGGAGCTTCTCACGGCTTCGTGATCGAATCTAGGCTAGCGAGCTGGCGAGGATTCTTGACAAGGTCAATATTTTCGGTCAAACTCAGAGTTTATGTTAAAGCATGTCTATATATCATATGGTCATTTTATTACAGTTATGAACCTACGACCAGTATTTAAAGAAAGTTTAATCCCCTTTACTACGGCCAAACTAGTCACAGACCAATTTGAGTCATGAGACGACTAGTCATGATAGTTTCACACGTGACTAACGTGAGAGTGGTTATTGGCACATCTGGCATACAACAATTGACTAAGAGACGTGATGGTTCATACTCAACCGAGGAACGTGCGTGAACATAAAATACACCTTTAGCGGCATTAACTGTCACCCACTTCAATTGCTATAAAGGGGTATTCCAGGTATTCTGTAAAAACATGTTCGTTCAATAGTATCATAACACTACAATCATTCGATCAATCTATTCTGTAACATCCCGATTATATTCTCATATATTTATTATATCCCGAGTAATAAAATGTCTTCAATTAGATAGTGCTCTCGTATTATTTTTTCGGATAAACTTTATAGAGACCCATGTCGATCCATAGACACAAGCCATCTTGTAAGCAATAATTTAATTTGCACTCCATGCCAAGGAAAGTATTGTGGACAGCTAGATACACACAAGATTCTAACCGAGAGATTCGTGCTCCACCAGATTGTGCGTGGGTCCCGCCTGTATCCTGCATGCCGGAATTGAATTGAGTCCGTGCTGCACTGACCAGATAATTAATTAGGAAAGTTTTGTTCGGTTCTGTTTAGAGTTACGAGTCATTGTTTTATCTGTTCAGGCTATAAATATCCATGTAACAGCTATTCAGAAAAAGCTATTAGTTTTTTATTTTTGGACCTATGCTATGCGTTGCCTTCGAAAATAAAAAGTATTTTTTAAAATAATACTGCCGTTCTTCTTATAATCTCCTCGTGTTTTCGCAGGAAGAACACATCTATTTTTGCGTGATCAAGTAGACACATAAAAGTGTGTGGTTGAATTTTTTTTTTCGCCACGGGTTGCTGTATCAAGACAATGTCTCCTCCGGAGAAAACAAATATGGCTTTTTTTTTAACTCTTTAGCATGCTTCAAGGATATGATGCTCGATCAGGATTTCCCTTTCCAAACCGATCGACTAGCTAGGGATCTTTTCCAAAAGACATTGCATCAGCTACCTAGGCTGGCGGAGATATATGGTGTTGTGCCCTTAATCGAAAAAAAGTTAGCGCATGCACACCATTGTCCAGAATATATAACTATTCTTTGCTCTATGGATAACCATGGTAAACCCCTTTTTGACTAATTTTTCCACTCATAAAATGTCGGATCTATTCGCTGAAAAACCTTTTTATTTCTTAAAATGTCGGATCTTTTCAGCCCGTTCAGAATTGTTGTTCTGTTATTTTTCAGTGTACATTGTATATCATCCGACAATGGTATAAATACAAGACTGCAGCTACCGGCCTCTGATAGAATTTTTTTATTTAATCCTTTTTTATTAATATTTTAAAGTTAATCCGTCGCGAACTTTATTTCTAAATCTGACCCCTTTAGTCACGCCACCACCCCTGGCGTGTCCAAAGCGTACTGTCACGCCACCATACGCGGCGTGACAAAACATGCCACGCAAGCCCTCGCCGCGCGCTGTGCCAGCGTGGAGGGCTTGCGTGGCATCTGTCACGCCGCTTTTGGTGGCGTGACAATGTTGAATTGTCACGCTATATAATATGGCGTGACAGTAATGTTATATGGCGTGACAGTAATGTATAGCGTGATAATTGAAGTTGGTTTGTAAATTATAAATTCGTGCTCATGGTTGAATTTCGTTCGGACTTGATTTATGGATTTGGAACCTTGAGATTTGGTGGTAAGATGGAAACAAAGGGACTTGATTTATGGATTTGAAACCTTTTGAAAGATAAAAAACAATTGAAGTTACGGTGATACATAACACCATGTACATGTAACATTTAACAATCCATAACTTAAAAATAGAGAATGTATCTGTGAACCAAAGATAACACTATCATTTTAACTGAAAGTAAATACCTATATGAACCGATAATTTTTTTGTGGAAGTATGGACATATGGTAGACAGTACCGGTGAGGAAACATGCGTATAAATCCTACTGGAATGATAGGTGGTGCTCATTAAGAAATAAGGGCACGGAGGTTTGTAAATTAGGGTTTTCTTTCCTCGAAAATTAGGGTTTCGTCGCAGTTTCAGCGCTGTTTGTAGTAATTTGAAAATATAGCAAATGAGTTTAGGAAAATTACAAAACTTTTTGTGGGGCCTCCTGTCATAGTGTTATTGCTTCTGTAATTTTTGTATAATTTTATTCGTTTAGAGAAAGGATGGTTGATAAGAATATCAGACGAGGTATAACCTTAAGAATGTCGTCCAAGCAAACTGTCTACTGAAACACTTGTTGTCCAAACTATTGGAGTCTCTCCTCGATAAAGTCGTCTGAAAGTATATAGGCAGGCAGGCGATGAAGTACTTTATGAAGCTTATAGAGAATATGATTGAAGGGGTTGAGAACGCTCATTGTGATTATGAAGATGCCCTAAAACATGGAGAATTCGATGTCGGTACGAATGGTTCTTCCCGGGATTCCACTAGAAGAGGCATACTTGCAATATAGGCTTGCTTTGATGGCTTAGCGGAGACACAGAACCAGAACTACATTAGAGTCCGCGGACAGAAGCATGTTACACGTAGTGACATGGCATGATGGTTCGGCTAATTGCTTAAGTCATCCTCGCTACTACTACGGTACATTGCGACACAAGCATCCGGACCATATAACTATACATGCCTTTAGGGATAGTAAAACATGCGGGTGGGACAGGGACTACTACGTAATGACCGACCATCGCGTGGATGAGGCCATTTTCCCTTCCTTGCTAGCACGGCGTTGAACTCTGGCCGCCGCCTTCCTTCCCTTGTCGCGGATCGCCCACGTTGGGCTGGTATGTCGAAGTCGTCCATGTCCTGCGATTCCATGATGTAAGTGCACTGTATAGTAAAAATCGTAAGAAGGATGTTAATTCTTCATAACTCACGTCGTCGATATGTGTGAGACCCTGGTTTATTTAGCTTGTAATACTTAGCCTTCCATTGGCTCTAGTATCACAAACAAAATACACCGTGTCTCGATGGACATGTGCTCCCCAGAAATTGCAGCACACATACATCATACAAAAGCATGCATCATTTCCATACAAGATAATATAACAAGTCTAGCAAAAGACATACATAATATAAGTTATTACAGAACAGCCGACCGGCCAAATGACATAAGTATTAAGTATCAGCGGAAGCAAAAGGTGCTATAAGATAGCTTAAACCAAAAGACGGCCGGTTATCCACATAACACCACAGGGCAACCGACCGAGCCGCCAAGCTAATCGCCCCACACACTGCCACAGCACAACTCACAAAAGTGAGGCCCTTCGGGCTCACCTTCTTCCTCTGCACACAGCAAGCAATGCAGATGAGTACAATAATATACTCGCAAGACTTACGAGTAACAAGCCTATACATAGTTACATGAAAGCTGTATCAAAGGAAATTGGTTATATGGTTATTTGGACGCATAAAGCAATTTTCATTCGCAATAATGTAATAGATTGAAGGCAATTTAACAAATTAGTTTTTAAGCATTGAAATAACAGCGAGTACAATAAGTAACAAGTAACCACCTAGAGGTGACTAACCCAAAAGCCACCACACATAGCATGAATCCCTGATTCATACCACCCATCAAGTTTTAATTTAAATTGTTGTAGTCTAACTCTTAAAAAGCTTACCCAAGCGTGTCCATAACCTAGGACGAGGCTATTCGAATAGTTTTAACCCTGCAGGGGTGTACCAATGTACCCACACTTCAGACCGCCTTTAAGCCACAAGATTAGCACACTTCCAAAGGTATGCCGGCACGACTAAGTCTTACGAGACATTTCCAATATTGTGAATCAACTACGAGCCGCTCGTATGGATAGAAACCCATACACTTACATTGCAAAGCCGAACAGACAACTACCCCTCGAGGTAAAGCTGTTCGGGCAAATACAATACTCCTACTCATAACCATCTTATTTTACCACAACGTAACACACACACGCCCTCTTGCGACTCGTAGCCAACACACGCCAAAGTACTAAGTCAAGAGAGGTCCCATTCCCTCTAGTGTGGTTAGCACGCACAAATTGCCTGGATAACAGGTACTCACAAGATGTTCGATCCTTAATTGACTCGGACACCGTTCCAGTCACACCCAAAAGATCACACCATCTTACCAATGTGCCCAAGTCCAAATTGTTTTATTTTCAGTTTTAGTTTTGCAATTTAGACAGAGCACAAAGCTGAAATATAGATCATAATAAGTTCGTGTGATCAAGGTTACCGACAAATCGATAACCGCTCATTTCTACCGATAGCTAAGCATGGCTAAGCAACAAACTCGTAAACTACTAAGTGACAAAGGTTCATCCAACGAACCCAAAATCACAGCAAGATAAACCTAGGCTCAGTAGCACAGGATAAACATTTGCCTATTGATAATGCATCTACTGGGTTCACTATCGACAATAGTTAAAACAACATAGCAATGCATACATAGAATTTGCAAACAATATATTAGAATTTAAAAATAGTAGGAACAACATGATCAAATGGCGATACATATGCTTGCCTTGCTGGAGTGCAGGATCTGATGGCCGTGGCTCAGATTCAATATCAGTATTATCTTCAGAACCTAACGCGAAAAGACGATAAAATCAATAAGAATGAAGAACGCCAAATAACTCCAACAGCAAAAAAAAAAAATCCAAATCTGATGAAATTCATACAGCAGCTAGGGGATAATTTTAGACAATTTTAGGAACAAGAATCATGCAATATGGATTTAGCATGCAAAAGTTATAGCTAGAATACACTCTCTCAGCCTATTAAATCAACTAAATTAATTACTGGTACTGTTCATGGTGAAAATTTCTAGAACGATCTAAGGTCTGAAATTTTTATAGCAGGTAGGTTATGACATCCTAATGACAGCAAAGTTGAGTTTACTAAATTTGGAGTTATAATGATTTACTTATGATTTTTCTAAGTTGTAAACCTAGCACAAGTTACTTCACAGAAATGTAACCATGTTTAAAACCTATTTTATATTAAAGTACCCTAACAGAGGAATTTAACAAAATTGATTTTGCATAAATTGGAATTATACAGAAAAAGATATGCATTTTTCAAGGTTTAATTCATTTTCTGGAATATTCTTAAAATGGCTGATATCAAGTTATTAGTGTTTTTAACATTTATGTTACCGAAATTTATCTAAATGCATTTTTAGATTAAACTTTAGTTAAACACGAATTTACCCTAACTGGAATTAACTAAAAAGGAATTGAAACAATTTAATTATGCATTTTCTAAGTTTTCCTAGAATTTCAAGAACATCAAATAAAGGCAGAAACGAATTAGCAAAGCTTATAACATTCTCTGCTGTGAAAACATGGCTAAATGTATTTTTAAACTAAACTATAGTGAAACATGAATTTAATGTAGTTGGAAACATCTAAAAAGGATTCAAAATGAAATATTTATGAGTTTCTAAAGTTTAACTACAATTTTTAGTTGATAAATAAAGACTTACCGAATTAAGGTCAAATTTAACGGAACTAAAACGACGTGGACGCTCATAGGCCGTTGATGCGAAATCAAACGGGCCACGTGCACGGAGAACAGCGCACGCGCACGCTCCTAACGAGAGTCACCGTTGGATCTAGATCCAACGGCCCACGTGGATGGAAACATTCGGAGGTCTGAATGTCTCAATCAACCACGACCGTAGATCTGGAGATGGCGGGCCTAGAGCGCAAGTGCATTCGGAAGTCCGAATGCACCCACGATCTCAGCCGCAGATCGTGAGATGGACGGCTCCGAGTGTTTGGGACATCCGGAGGTCCGAATGTCTCTCAGATCTGGGCCGTTGATCACGAGATCGACGGTCCAAGATCAACAAAGTGCAACGCACGGGGCTAAAGTGCGCCGGGGGGGGTTGTTTCAATGCGGGCCCACATGACAGTGGCACAGGGGATCAGTTAGGACAGCAATTAATTACTAAAAATCAATGATTAGTGATGATTAAAAATTAATGTGTTCTATTGATTTTTGTACCGAGGTGGACTTAAGAGGTTGGGGCTCAACTGGCAGTAGCACACTTTGCCGGCTTGAGAAGCTGCTGTTGCTTTTGCTTTTGGTTTGGACTTCACGTGATTGCTTGGTGGACAAAGCAACAGGGCGCGGTAATTGCTGGTGCTGTGCCGGCTTTGGGGTTTTGGTCTGCTGCCTTTGACCGCACGCGCGTTGGCGAATTGGCTTCAATCGCTCCGCGCGTTTTCTGACTGAGAACCGAAGAACGTTGCTGGCGCAAGGACCGAGGCCGGGCGACTTTCGGACCGAAGCGACGCTGGCTGCAGCTGATTCCAACGCTCGCGAGCACGTACCCGTGGCGACGCACGGACAAAAGATGCGCTCGGCTTGGCTGATTTCGACGCACGGACGAAGCCTGAAGCCAACACGAGACGGCGGCGCCGAATAGATCTGCTATATATTTTTGTCATGTCTCTTAAATTCTAATTTTTTTGTGCTCTGATAACATTTATTAAAAATAATGCACAGATTAACAGAGACGAGTGATACGAATTTTCACGTGGAAAACCTTTACCGGAAAAAATCACGAACGTCAATCAGCGATGATCACTATATAAGGAGTGTTTACAAAACACTGGGGAATTACAATGAGGTATCCCTCTCCTCGTGTGGCTTATAAGAGGTATATAAATGGATAAACAGACTTAGAGTCTAAATAAAAAACTAAGCCGCTAATATGACAACTAATGTAGATACTTTCATATTAGAAATTCGGATCACAATTCAACATGTGCATTGACTTGGCTAGCTGAAGACTGTTGCATTGACGACCACAAGAAGTAGCCATCGTTCCCACTCTTGAGCTGCCATTCAGGGACGTAGCTAGGCCTCATAGCTGTATCCACTTCGGTCATCTCAGTATCTTCAGTAAGCATTGACACGACCTTCGATATCAGTGGACGTTGCTGAGGCAGGCCCATCGTGCAAAGAAGAAGAACACTGACAATTTTTACAAATGGTAAATGGAAAAACAAGTGTTACTATTCACAGCAAACTTATCTCTTTTTTTTTGTTCCTTCTAACATGCTTTTAGTTTGAAGCATACAACACACTACAGACTACACCTACAGTTGTTTTCAGAATTTTTCATGTTGGTTTGATGCACGGGCTCAACCCTATCATGGGCTTTCTGGGCTCAACCACCAAGGCACAAACTCAAAGCCCTGAGAAACTTAACTCCATTTAATGGGTAAGGCGAGCTGGAGATTGTGGGTCGATTTTGTCATGTGCCTTTTAGAAGGGTTCAGTTCAGGTTCAGCTGCTTTTAGCATGTTTCCTTCTTGGTTTTTTGACACGGGGAATTTGCGGCCTCAAGGTCAGAAAACGACCGGATCTAGCTGAATTTGCGGCTGTTTGACTTTGAGGCGGCTGTACATGTGGTCTCTCATTCTCTCTCTCTTTAACATAGATGAAGTCACGCCGCCTCTCTTTGGGGGATCAGTTTGTTTGATTGCAGCATGACAACAATGCAATCATCAACAGCTTGTTGACGTCAGTCATATATTCCACACCACTCGCCGGCCAATATCTGTTTATTTCTCATACGTATTTATTCATTAGCTACTCTATACAGTGTTTTCTGTCTAATCTTTCTTATCAGGGTTTCGAAACCGGTATCAAAAATTTTCCGAGGTCTGGTAGGACAGGTTTGGCAATTTCGCCCGAAATTTTCAAATCAAAATTTGAATATAAAAAAAACAACCAGAAATCGCTGAAAAACGGTTGAAATGCCGGCCGAGATTTTTGAAAATAAATTTCGACACAAATTTCTTCTATACGTGACAAAATTCATGCAGCCCAAAAATTTTGGAACTGATTTGAGTTTCTATGGGTTCCGATAGAAACGATTTTCACTGCTTTTCGGTGAAAATCGGCAGTTATTTTTAACCCTGCTCGTTACTCTCTGTACAAAGTCAAGACACTCTACATTACACTGAAAAAAAGAGAGTACAAAATGCTTTGAAGAAAAACTTCTTGGTTGCTTAATTAGCAAGACGTACAAGAGGGAGTCAAAAGGCACGAGCTCGTAAATTATACTACTGTTGATCGCACACGACATGCATGGCTTTCGAGAGTTACTTGTCCAGTGAAGTCAACAAGGCAGTGCAATAGCAGTACAAGTTTCCAATAAGGCAGCTTCCACGAAGAATGCATAGAGTTAACGGGTCCAGGTCCATGAGCTCCGGCCCACAAGTAAAATAAGTAAAATTAATTTCTTTGCAGTTTGGCATGTACAAAGGTGCGGATAGAAGTTGTCTATAGTACACCTTTATGTCACCTTTAGACAGCTCGTACAATGGGTCATGATAGAGTCTAATCAGCACTAAAGACCTATAGCTTCTTATTTCGTGATAGAGTAGACTGTCGCGCGATAGACGACCTCTTTCTCTTTCCTTATTCTCTTTCATCCACACCAGTTAAAATCTTACGTGGTGGAGGCTATAGACAGCTGATGGTGTACTATTGCACATGCTCTGAGTGAACCAAGTAAAAGAATAATCATGAGATAAGAATTTCTTGCAACATCAAGTCAACTAGATGGGCAGGCTGCGCCCGTTCGATACATGGAGTCTGGCAGTGGTTCGGATACTGTGTGGTGCGGACAATGTAATTCGATACGCGGAAGATGAATGGTTTTTTTTTTTTTTTGTAAGGTGGACTAAAAATAGCTTTGTTTTGAAAGCTATGAACTGAGATAAACAAAATCGTTATCGATATACTATGTACTGAGTAACGACAGTCTGGTCCGTTTGTTGGCATTGGCTGGCTATGGGTGTATGAAATAGCATTTTCACCTACCAATCTGGGTAAAGTGGCAGAATATTCGAAGTATAGTATAATTGTCCAAATCGTTATCAATTTTTTTTCTGCATGTCCCAGAATAGACTCCTAAATATGATATAGAACCCAACAGGTCAATGTATACAGTTTCTTTTACACTTTTGTACATCACCAAAAGGCATCTCATACCTTAAATGGAAACGTACGTAACTATTCTAGAAACATTGAAAAATAGAACCATGTAGAAAAGGGAAATTAGACTAAGTATTAGGATCTATGACAGCGTGTATTTAGCACCTAGATCTGGCCGATGAAGTGGGGGAGGGGAGGGGAGGGGAGGGGAGGGGCGCTCGGCTGGCGGCGGGGTGGTAGACGGCCTAGAAGGAGAGGCCGACGACGACGCAGCGGCAGCTAGCGGAAGCAGCTCGCATCTTCGCGACGCGCGCACGGCTTGAGCAAGCCCCGGCTGAACGATGGCGGCGTGAATCGGAACCGAAGGAAGCGTCGGGAGCTTTTCAGAGCGGAGGGCGAAGGAACGTGTGGGCGCGCGACGCATCGTACGTGAACCCCGGCCCATGGCCCACGGCTGACGGTGTGGGAAACTCCTCGATTTCCTCTGCCCGCGTTTACCTCGTGTATGCTTGAGCCTTTACTCGGAGTAAATGCGTGCACCTGTGCAACCATCGATCGCTAGCTCAACCTACTTATATCACTGCGCGTAGCTTCTGTGTCAGTAAGATCAACATCTAGCTAGCTAGCTACAGTTCACGCCCTGCAGCCTGCTGTCGTTGGTGATCGGTCGCCGATGGCTTCCTTGTTTGCCAAGCACAAGGTAAATTATTCTGTTGGCACACTTGCTAGCTCTTGCTCATGCTCGATCAGTGACGGAGCTTCAAAGAAAATATAGGGGGGCTAGCCTCGAGAGATTTGCAAACTGAATACGATAGAGAGCGCATATTACTAGCATAATTTCTTTAGAGTTTATTAAAGTGCAATATGGGCCCTCGCCTAATCTAAACTGCACTAATTAGGCTCAACAAGTGCCTACAACCTAATATATAGCATAACCATCATATGAATTATGTATACAAATTCATCGAGAGTATACGTGTATACGTATAGATATATATATTTATACACGAACACAAGTGAGCGTAGCTATCATCCAGAGTATACGTATAGATATATAATAACGGTTTTGCTAGTTTTAAGTTGCCTGAAATTTTCTTAAATTTAAATCACTTGTTGTGATCATTGGATATGTGTAGAGATTGGTGTGTTATATGATTGTCATATGATTAGATATTGATCCAATGAATGTCATATGATTGAATATTGATCCAATGATCACAACAAGTGATTTAAACTTAAGAAAATTTTAGGCAACTTATGAATAGACAGTCACGTTAGCCTAGCTGAAGCTCCGTTCCTGTGCTCGATCTATTGCTTATGATCGATCATGCTACCTTCATGCTTCAATTGCTGTTCTTCGATCACCATGTATATATGTCGTTGTCGGACTCTGAGCTCTGACGAGACTCACTTTACAGGCGGAAGATGTCGCCGGAGCTTGCGCTGCCAACCACCCAGGTCGTCCCGACGACGAGGAGAGGAATGAGGTTAATAATGTCCACGAATTAATCATGCATGCACTAGCTATTTCGTGCGCGTGCGCGCGCGCAGGTGTAGTGTAGTGTAGCTAGCAACAAGCCAACAACTCACTGATCTTTCTTGTACGTACGTAGGGATCGGTGGTGCAAGGTGGACGGGGCCCTGGTGCAGATGGGACCAAGCAGGCAGCTGCCCGTGGAGGGTGCGGGGTCGCCGCCGACGATGCGCGGCCGGCTCAAGACGTGAAGATCGATATTGTATGTATACGCCTTGCGCCTCCGAGCTCCGACATCGCATCAGAAATGTTGGACGGTGAAGGGATACCAGGCATGTGCGCCACTGATGCATCGATCTTCTGCAACCTTTTAGGCGGTGGCCGCGGAGCAGGAAGCCGCGCCGTTGAAAAGCCGCGCAGGAGAATCTCAAGGAGACAGCCGAGCTGCTGGTCAACCCCGGCAGCACGGCTCGGACCAGGCCGGAATAGGCAACGATGCGCTGTGGCGACTCCGGCATCTGGTGCCCCGTCGTCTCACCAACGCCGGCAACGTCTTCCAGGCTCATCTCTCCCGGATCTTCACCTGCAACTGGGTCGGTACCTTTTGATTACTGTAAAGTTAGGTATTTGTATCAGAAGATTGATTACTACATATATTACATGTAATAATATCTATAACAGCTACGTGAAGGTGAAGCACAAGCACATACCGGTGGATCTGCCGGCGATGAGCAGCGGCGCAAGCGGCTCCGTGAATTCGCGAAGAAGGCCATCCCACTCGACTGGGTCGTGCTCGTCGCGCTCTCAGCCCTCGCGTCTTCCTACCGTGCCAACGCCTTCTTCGCGATGTCCAAGGCGGCCTGCTTCCTCGCCCTCTTCGCCGACTTGTTCTCCGCCGTGCTGCTCATCAACTCCACCAACTTCGCCGTCGAGTGGCACAACTTCTTGGCCTGCGTGTCGAGGGTCTCCATGATGCTGGTGCCGTGCCTCCTCCTCGTTTCCTTCAACAAGCTCTCGGCCTACGCCCTCCTAGCCGTTCCTCTCCCCGTCGCCGCCGCCTTGATCCACGGAGCTTGTTCCGGCCCGCCAGCTGCACCGGTTATCGCCACTGACACCCTTGACCATATCTTCGACGTCAGCTCGGCGGTGAACTACATCGCCATTGTAGGAGGGCTGACAGGCACGATCTTCGGCTACACCGTGAGCTCGAAGCAGCCGTTGGACATACCCGATGGTCCTCTCGGGTTCTTGCTGTTCTTCACCATCTGTCTCGCGGTGTACCTGATGCTGGTGACGACGGTGAGGCCGCCGGTGCTGACCCGCCACGCCGAGCCTCTCAGCCACGTCCTGCTTCTGCTGCTCGCCGTGAGCGCGCTCATGGCCGCCGTGGACTTCCTGGGCTGGCTAGCCTGCACCGCGTTCTCCATCGACGTTGTCGAATATGCGGTGTCCGCCGCGTTCGTGCTGGCTCACGGTTCCGCCAACGATGCCGTCGACGCGAGCCGGAGGAAGGAACAACGGCTGCTTTCGGCCGCCGTCGCGGCGGTCCTGTTCGCGGTGCTGATGAAGCTCCACTCGCGGCTCGCGGACGCCCCGGGGACGGACGGCCTGGGGCTGTTTGAGAGACTGCGCATGCTTCTCTACTTCGCCGCGTTCCTGTGGAGCCTCAACAGGATGGTGTTCTTGCACGTCGCGCCGGCTGGCGGAGCTGCCGGAGCATGGGCAAGGGTGTGGTCTGCCGTCGAGTTGTCGAGGAGTCTGGTCGTCATTTTCGCAATCCTCGATGTGATCACAACTTGGGCGTATATCCATTGATCATGGCCTTGGGTTAGAACTTAGAAGCACGAAGCCATTCGTTACTTACTCGTTTAAAGTTTTTCGTTTTAGTTGCCGTATCCGTTTTGAATAATGTGCCCGAGTAGTATACTCAATAGAATCCGAGTGGGAAGTTCAGTGCATATGTTCTACGTCTGAACACAGGAAGTCTTTTGGCGACGCATAACGTTCTACGTCTTTTCTGTTCTTCTCTCTTATTTATCTCATACTGATTACATGCAAACGGGCCGGTTCAGCTTATACACAAACTTATGCAACGTGACTGCTAGACGTCACGATTATGTCACGGTGACACAGCACTACAGTGCCATGTAGACTTACGAGTAAACACGCACGACACACGAACAACTTGACGTATGAAAGTGAAACTAATGCAACAAGATTAATCCCACGGCCAACTTCAAGTCAAGCGAAGACGTCGCTGTTGTGGTTCCAGGCGGGTCAAGTCGAGGAGACGAGCATCTCAGCGGTTTGACCAACTCTGCCTGAGTCAGGCCCGGGCACAAACTAGAATTAGTACATATATGCATACGTAGCCCGGCTCAGAGATAATCCAAAGTCCAATTTCAAAAGAAAAGGAAACTAATCTTATCTTACCTATTATTAAGCCGGAAGGAATCGGAGGCCTCAGGTTGATTCCGTACGTTAAGTCCTCCAATCCAATCGCAGGCCGCCACCTTTCCCTGTTGGCGCCGTTCTGCGTGAAAACGCCGTTGCGCCCTCCCTCCTCCCGGTCAGCCGATTGTTGTCCCGCTCGAGCCGGTCGACACGGCGCTCGGTCTCGGTCCTCGCTGTGGTGGCCTTCTCACCCCAAGCTTCCCATTCGTGCCAATGCGCCATCGCCAGCGCGGCGACCCCAGCGAGCCCTAGGGCCGCCACGACACCCACGCACACATGTCACTGTCTTCTTAGAGCATCTCCAGCAGGAGCTCTCAAAACAGAGCCCCTACTTTTAATTTGAGGGCTCCCCTACTTTTGAGGGCCCTGTTTTCTGGGCTGCACTCCAGCAGGAGCCCTCAAAACAGGGCCCCTACTTCTTAATTCCCTCTATTTCCTCACACACTATATGCATATGTATTTGAGAACATCACATTCTATAATAATTTATTTAAACTATAACTCTAAAGCACTATACTTAAAATTATGAATGAAAATACAAATATTCAAATTTAAATTCAAAGACAAATTTGGTCCGAATTTAATGATAGTCGATCACAACATAGTTCATAACATCCTTGCAAATCAAATGACATAATCATCAAACACATAGTCCGACAAAACAATTAAACAACTAACGTGCGCCATGTCGCGCCCACAAATGCTCCACAAGATCATTTCGGAGTTTCTCATGCCCCTCTTTGATGAGACTACGGCGGCCCGATCTTCCGATAGGTTCGATTGATTTCGTCGTGAGGACGTTGACGCTTTGAGGCTTTCGACCAGCAGATCGTCACCTCGCAATTTGCTACACCCGCACGACTGTCGTTATCGACCACGCTCGCACGCGATCGACCTTACCACGAAGGTTATTGTCCCTGCAAGCAATCGAAGCAACTCACAAGAACAAAGAAGATGCAATCTGAATTGTATTGCGAATATGAATGAAGTTCACAATGTGGGGTTCCTCAAACCGATAAACGGTGAAACTGCAAAGTGGCAGAATAATCTAAGAAAAAACCCAAAGAACTAGAGGGGAGGCGGCCACTACTTAAAGGACGAAGGGAGGCGCGACATTGTTCATGCGTGATTAGTGTCAAGTGAACAGTACCCTCGAAACCCTAGGTGTCCTTATGGGCCGGGAGGTGGTCGCCCAAAACCCTAATGTAGTGTTGATACAAGGCCCTCGGCCCAAAGTGAGGTGGCGCGACACGGATATAAGTGATCTACGACCGGTAATCGAACTTCCGACTAGTCTAAGGTCCTCGACCAGGATGTAGTCGAACCTCCATATGCTAAGACCACGAGCAGTCAAAACAATCCTACGACCAGATGTGATGCAGTCGTAGCCTTCTACGACCCCTTCTCGTGTGGTCGATAGCCTCCTTCGACCACTCGGGGGGCTTCACCACGCGATCAAGTCGTGTAGTGGTCGTAAGCCTTCTCGATCAATATGTGGTGGAAGTAGAGCAGCCAGATTGGAGGTGGAGTTGTGGTCGTATCCGAAGGGTTCATGTCCTCATCACTCTTTATCTTCAATCTCATTGTGTATCCTGAGAAACTCGGACAACACATTTGGATTACGGCGTTGGTATTCCTCCTGCCTCAGCTCCTCACCCCCATCTTGATCATAGTCATATCCCCCAACATCGTCGTCATCTCTCTCATTCTCAATTATCATATTATGTATGATCACACATGCTGTCAATATGTACCATAGCATATCCTTCCCCCAAAATCTTGCAGGACCCCTAATCATAGCAAAGCGTGACTGCAAAACACCAAATGCTCTCTCAACATCCTTCCTAGCCGCTTCTTGAGCTTGTGTGAAGTGAGACTTCTTGTTACCTTGTGGGTTTCTGTAGCTCTTCACAAATGTAGCCCAAGAAGGATAGATCTCATCTGCCAAATAATAACCCATGGTGTACTTGTTGCCATTCACCGTATACTCAATTGGAGGTGAAGTTCCAGAAGTTAGCCGCTGAAAAAGGGGAGACCTTCGAAGAACATTGATATCATTTAGTGATCCTGGTAATCCAAAAAATGAATGCCAAATCCACAAATCTTCCGATGCATCCGCTTCAAGGATCATAGTTTGAGAGAACTGATAAAAAGGAAAATGAATGCTCGAAATGCAAAATAGGTGGATGAAGAAAATATTGCATACCTGTCTTTTGTATGATGATACATAGCCACCCAGTGGTTCATGCTGCGCTTCAACTCTTTCGGCGTGTCTCAGTGGAGGAAAAAGCAATGTTGGTTGGGAGAGTATTCGGAAGAGCA
Organism: Ampelocalamus luodianensis; assembly: GCA_036346255.1. Taxonomy (NCBI): domain Eukaryota; kingdom Viridiplantae; phylum Streptophyta; class Magnoliopsida; order Poales; family Poaceae; genus Ampelocalamus; species Ampelocalamus luodianensis. The sequence continues at coordinate 43,920,022 of CM070631.1, forward strand.
AAGCAGCAGCTGTATCAGCAGCAATATCTAATACAACTAATACCAGTTTTAGCTCTTCATTTTTTTGAGAATACGAGCTTTAGCTCTCCTTTGGTAACAAAATCTTCCAAAGTGAGAATATCTAATGCAGTTTCATGACATTGCAGTATTCACAGGGGTTGTCAAGAACATCTTCAGGGCATTCTAGTCTTGCTAATTTCTTGTCAAGATCATCTTCAGAGGACATTATAAGAGGTACGTGACGCAACGGAGGTGGAGGTGGCGCAGGAGGAGATGGCAGCGGGCGAACCTGGCGTGAAGGATGTCCGGGTTGGCGGCCGGCGAAGTTGGAACCGCTGGTGGTGGTCGCGGTCGAGGTCGGCGATGCGGTCGAGGCTGGCGATGCGGTCGGCGATGCGGTCGAGGCCGGCGATGCGGTCGAGGTCGGCGATGCGGTCGAGGCCGGCGATGCGATCGGCGATGTGGTCGAGGCCGGAGGAGACCGGCGATGCGGAGGAGAGCGAGGTCGCGGAGGATAGCGGGAGGCGGCGCGCCGGGCGGGAAAGAGGCGGCGGCGCCGCGGCGGGCTGCGGGAGGGGAAGAGGCGGGCGGCGCTCGCGGGCTGCAGGAGGGGAAAGAAGCGGGCGGGGGAAGGAGCGGGCGCGGGAGGGGAAAAAGGTTTGCGGGGGAAGAATCGGGACCAGGGCGGGCAGGAAACCATGATTTGAGGGCTTGGCCTAGAGCCCCAGGAATGAGGGCTGGAGGGGGGATTTGAGGGGCCCCTTAAATTTGAGGGCTCTAGTAGGGGCCCTGCTGAACCTCTGTTTTTGTCTCAAACCCTCAAATTTGGTTTTAGGGGCTCAAGTAGGGGCGGGGCCTGCTGGAGATGCTCTTAGCCTCTCTGTCTCCGCCCCCTCCTCGCAGTCGCCGCCTTCTGCGCGTCCTCGCTCGCCGTTGCCCGGCCGCTTTTGCGTCGCCTCTCTTTCCTCTCCCATCTTCTTTTCTGTTTCCTCCGCGAGGTACCATGGGGTACCCCTCCATCCACATCATCGCCATTGTTCAGCCGGGACTTGCTCAAGCCGTGCGCACGTTGCGAAGATGCGAGGTGCTTCCGCTGCCGCTGCGTCGTCGTCGGCCTCCTTCTAGGCCGTCTTCCAAACCGCCGCCAGCCGAGCGCCCCTCTCCTCCCCCACTTCATCGGCCAGATCTAAGTGCCCAATCGGTTCCGCCCATTTTTTTTTTGGTGCTTAACCCTTTTTCTGCCTTTCCTGTGCAGCGACAACAACCATGCCGGCTTCATCAGTGTCGATTTCTTCAAGGATGATGGAAGATCGACAGGCTACACGCCGCCCCGCGAGAACGACCAGTCCAGGATCAGCAGTCTCGGTTTCTTCAAGAATGACGGAAGATCAAGAAGTTCCATGCCGCCGTCGCCCATCTCAATCAGACCAGCCGCACCTCCTCACTCCTAGGCCAGATCTAGGTGGGCATCGTTTGTGCTGGTTGCTATCTACCGATTTGTGTGGTTTTCTCGTTTCTCAGCCTTAGTGCTTTACGCGCTAAATATGACTATGCGTTTTTACCGATGGAAAGCATCAGATTCTGGAACAAAATGACAGCCATGATCTGTCTTATGTTGTCATGTTTAGAGCATCGTTTCATGAAATGCCGTAGTGTGTTTTTTTCTTTTTGTTTTGATAATCACAACACAAGGTTTCTAATATAATTATGCCCTACCTTTTGCAGGGCCAAAGAGCTTTAGTATCCATGGAGAACATTCAAGGGCTACGATGTTTCCCATATGTAACAATGCTGCGCAAGGCATTCTTTCTTCATTCTTGTTCAGGTATGCAGGTAAATGTTGCGCCTACCTATCTTGCTTTCTTTTGTCTGAACATCCTATTTCGTGAGAAACTGACCGAATGATGCCCCTGCCAGCGCCTCCTCCCCTTCTCCCCAATCAAATGAACTCACCTGTCGCCCCTGCCATCGCCTCCTCCCCATCTTCCCGCTGACCTGACCAACAGTCGGCCTAGACCGGATCGATCGATTTGGGCGTGGAGCTGGAGGGATAAGGGGATCAGGGACCAGATTGGGCGATTGTTTCATTTCACATTCTGATTTAGTAGATGTGCCTCTTGATTTTGTTGCCATCCTGGAATAGTTGATGGAACCAGTCATAACTCTTGTCATTTACGCAATAGATTGGTAGTGAGGAGGGTGTGATGTGTGCGTTGGTAGTTTTCGGTAACCTTTAGAAGTCACAATTTCACATGATTAAGGAGATATATGGTGGGTTGTGTTTAATTTATGTTATCCTGTTTGTTATCTTGATTAGCATAGCAAACATTCTTGACTGAATTGACCCTATAGTTTTTGCTAATTTTTTGAGGGGTTTGCCTTCTCTACTTAAGAATGCATAGCAGATTGTTTAGGCCTTATTGCACTATCCGACTGTTAATACATTAATACGCCATGACAGTACACGAGTGGTTGCTTGCTCATAGAAGTTACTTACGAACTATAGGGTGCTTCGCATCATCTTCTTCCTTTTGTGATGTCATCGTTCCTACCGCAACATCTCTTAGAATGTTCGTTGAAAAATACTCGTTTGATCTACTTGCGCCAAAATAATAAAAACAATTAAACATGCGATGTGCTAGTGTGTGCTCTACATGAACATTTCTCCTCATGATTTAATTCCTTCTTACGAATTTCAGATTGCTTTTTTGTTCTCATCCCGTGAGAGGTACCATATCTCATAATTGAAGCCTATGTGTCAAAGAAAAAATACTCACTATCTTCAGTTAGCCCTACATAAAAATTCAAGTCTCTTCAAAATGTCATTGTCTTTTGTTTTTATAGTTTCATTGATTTATTCTCTATTTGTAGCTTTCTTTATATTCATTTTGTTATGCCATCAAGTGGGGCGTTATAATGCAACGTTTATAAGAAGATGATGCATCAATAGAATGATCTGTCCTTTCTGAAGGACCATCTTAGTTCTGCTTGATATAGTTAAAAAAAAAAAGAGAAAACCCCTTACATAATACTCAGTTGTTCATCAAAACCGAGGGATTCCCTCCTGACCATATCTCAGAATTGAAGCCTATGTGCCAAGATAAAAAGCCGGTGACTTATACACAAACTTATGCAACGTGACTGCTAGACGTCACGATTATGTCACGGTGACACAGCACTACAGTGACATGTAGACTCACGAGTAAACACGCACGACACACGAACAACTTGACGTATGAAAGTGAAACTAATGCAACAACTTGACGTGTGAAAATGGAACTAATGCAACAAGATTAATCACACTAACAAGATTAATCCCACGGCCAACGTACTTCAAGTCAAGCGAAGACGTTGCTCTCTGTGCTTCCAGGCGGGTCACGTGACGTCGAGGAGACGAGCATCTCAACGGTTTGACCAACTCTGCCTGAGTCAGGCCCGGGCACAAACTAGAATTAGCACAAACTAGAATAAACAGATTTGCTATTTCTAAGTAGTCTGAAATTTTCTTAAGTCAATTGTTGTGATCATTGGATTTGTGTAGAGATTGATGTGTCATATGATTGGATATTGATCTAATGGATAAAACATGTGACTTATGTTTAATAAAAATTCAGTCACCTTATGAATAGTCAATCCCCAAAATAAAACACCACAAAAAAACACCTAAAAAATTTACGAACTGAAATACATGACACCCACATATAGGATTGTAATTGCCTGATCGATCGATATAATCAACAAATTAAGATTGCTTCCTGTTGTGAAGAAATGTAGTCACCCGCACAACACAAGCGCACACGTGCAATGCCCGTGTAATTTGAGCCGACGAGCATGTTATTTAAACTGCGACACATGTGCATAATTTCCAATATGAAACATGACACAAGCGCTCCACATAATGATACGCACTAGCTAGCTTGTGGCACCACACCACCTTAACGAGAAATTAAATGACAACTGTCGTAGTTGTTCTTCGTTTGTCAAATATGCTGGTGTTTTTAGTAGTCACACAAATGTTTCTGATTCTGGCACACGAATGACACTGCCTTGCTGGGTATTGAGGTGTACATGTATGATGTATCCAGAGCATTCTTGATTACTTGTTTACTTACTCGGTTATACTCTTAGGATATTTCCTCCTACCTAGCTAGCTAGCTAGTTCTTTCCTTGCAAGCTATAACCATAAGATCGATGCTAGTAGCTAGCTGCATGCTGATTGCATTACCTCAATGCTTCCCGTCAAGTTTATCCATCCATCTTTTGGTTAGGTGCCAACAAGAACATTGACTAACTCTCTCAGAAATAAAAAGCACATTGACTACTTCTGGCTGTGCCATTTTACCTGCATTTTACAGGGAAAATAATCCTACTTCAGTATTTAATTCGTGAAAATTCACATCAATGAGCTGTGCGCTTTGAGATTCGTGAAAAGACACGTGTCACGCGGTGGAATGGGTCTACACTGATGGAATTGTGGACCAGGTTCTATAGGATTATTTTAAATTTTACAGATCTCAAGAGTTCATCAATTGGGCAAAAGAATACAATTCTCATGGAATTTGTGCCTACGTGTTTTATGACACTAGTTTGTTCGAGTGGATCCATCAACTTGTGAACGATATACCTACCTAGCTGGACCTACTCCAGCATACATATCTTATCTGAATGCTGACTTTGACTAGCTCTTAATTAGCAATAGCATCCTCTAGGTTAAATGGAAAAAAAATCCTATAGAACTTGGTCTACAACTCCATCAATGTAGACTAACTCCACCATGTGACACGTGTTTTTTCACTAATCTCAAAGCGCACGACCCCATAAATCACTGATGTGACTTTTCACGAATTGAATACTGAAGGTTAGCATGACACGCTTTAAGATTCGTAAAAAGACACATGTCACATGGTGAAGTTGGTCTACATTGATGAAGTTGTGGACCAGATCCTATAGGATTTCCCCCCGATTAAATGGAGGCACAAAGGGGGCGATGAGAGGCAAGCCACGTCGGCCAGTTTTCCTGGTCCGTCGGATCTTGCAGCATCTTCTGCCCGTCGTCTGATTTGGTTCGGTTCTGGTCTACGTCGCTTCGTTCTTTCTGTCGGCCGGATGTTGCGCGTGCTACTGCTACCATCCGATCTGGTTCACGGTTGGGTTGTAACGCTCTCTGCTCGGCTCACCACGTGTACTCACTCTCTTGCTTCCCGTGTACACTTCCCTGCCTTATTCCTTCACCGCTCGTCCTCGGCTTCTTTCGCCTTGGCTGTGTCATCTCTTTCCCTTCATTCTTGTTCTCATCGTCCGGCTGCGCTCGCCGTTTGGATCATCGCTCTTCGTCATTCGCATCCCCCCTTCCCTACGGTTCTCTTCCCCTCTATTTGGGCCGCTATTCCCTTCTTCCTCGCTTTGTGCTCCTTGTTTGGTTGCATCGGTTCTTCGTTGTGGACAGGGGTATCTCCCCGTGGATCTGGTCGTTTTTGCCTCTTCGGGGTCTTCTTCCTTTTGTTTCGCTGTTTTCTTGAGTCTTCATGCCGTATGCCTCTTCTCTTCTCTGGTTCTTTGTTTCATTCTTGTTAGTTTTTCATCCCCGCATATGTTCGTCTACTGTTGGGGATGGTTCTTTCTTGGTTTCTACTTCGATTTTTCTAGTTATTGTTCCTCATGGATCCTTGTTCTTTTGACCTGCTGATATTGCCTGCCTCTTTGCTTGTCAATTTTTTTTAAAAAAAATGGTCAATTTTGCCTCTCCCCTTTCGTTCGGCTGTTGTTGGGGGTGGTTCTCCACTTCTCCTTCAGTATGTTCTTCCTTTTTAGGGTTCTCTGCCAGCAGGGGCTGTTTTTTCGTGGATTTGTGCGTCTTTGTTTTCCCCTCGCCGTGTGCCAATTTTCTTGCCGTTCTGGTGTACATGGTTTGTTTTGCATCGTCCGTGTTTATTCTGTTTTCCTTTCTTTTGTTCTTCCTAGCTGTTTGCCTGCTCCATTTGTTTTTCCCCTTTAGTTTGTTCTGCCTTTTTCCTTCCTCGTCTTTTGGCGCCGCTTATCTATTTCGGCTGTTGCTTTGTAGATCTTCGAGGCTGTGTACTTTGTTTCCACCTAGCCTACTTCGTTTGCTCGGTGCTAGGTGTGGGGATCCAAAATTGAATTTGTTTCAAGTAAGTCATTGTACACAAGGCACAATTCTTAACCAGAAACAAAAACAATTTCAAGTCCCTGGTATACGTCTCATGTCAGTTTTTAAGGATCATTGGTTAACATGTACATATCCAACACAACATGGATCACATCTATAGTCAAACATGTAAAAAATATTAGAAACATTATTATTATAACATCAACAAGTAGGACTTATGGCCCAATTTTGCATGAGAGCCGACTAGCCAAAACTAAAACGTAAGACAGCGAAATAAAATGTGAAAATAAAGGTAAATGCCCAGATTGGTATGCCCATACTCATAAGCAATCAACTAGAGTTAAAGCCGTTGCATTTGCCGCTATCGCCCAAAACTGGTGCGATAGTAAACCAATTCGAGCGACGCTCTCACCTGAAACAAGTGGTCAGTCTGATTGAGTACAAAAGGTACTCGCAAGTTTTACACAAACTAATAAAAGAAAGTGTATGATAGAGCATATCCAAAGGATATGAGAATATACATGTTAGTGGCTGTCAAAGGAAAGGCTGTAGTGGCATAAAGTTTTGCATAAAAATGGTATGTTTAATTCCTACACATTATAGTTTGCAAAAGCCATTTGGTAATCAAAATTTGGACAAAAGGCAACATTTAATAATGATGTAAACATAAATCAAATCATATCAAAGTGGCTATCCACTTTAATAAACTAACACACATGAACAACCATTCATACTGATACCAAATTATCACCATGTACATTTCAGTTTAAAGTCTAACAAATGTTGTCTCGAACCCAAGTGATCGTCTGTAACTGTGGACACGGCTATTCGAATAGTTTTATCCTTACAGGGGTGTACATCTTTACCCACACGACTTGATCAGCTTGTAATCCTTCGGATAATAGCATACTTCCTTTGGTATACCGGCTGGGAAAATCAAGATTCAATATTTTTTAGCAAGAACATCTTATTGAGTTGGAAACACCCATGCGAGACGAAATCCCGTTTAGTACAAGTTACTGATAGAACCTGCTAAGCGGGGCACACAAGTTGTGATCCAATTGACAGAAATTAGAGTTATGCTCACTTGCACATATTAAATTGTAATCGAAGCCCTACGAACACATGACCAAACATATGATGTCCTCACACCACCTGTGTTCCAACTCAATAAAATTTTCCTCTTACTTAACTAAGCAGCTTCCACACCACGTGTGGAAGTATGTGTGTTACTTAGATTAACGAAGGCACAAAGTTCGGTTCTTTGTGATCTGGACAAGACTACCACAATACCCAATTCTTGTGTATGAAAGCACCCACACTAGCAACCACTTGTCCAGATCTAATCATGTTTAAATTAACAAAGTTTAGACTCCAAAACCAGATACGATGATTTGGACCAAAAGTATATAAGTAAATTGTTCGGTGTTTCCCACGATTGACGAGATAAGCCTGCCAACCGAACTAACGTATCTAATGACCTGCAGGGCTAAGCATTCAAATAAAGAATATATACCATCATAATATCCAACTTAAGCTTAATTGTATGAAATTATTAAGGATAAACCACAAGAATTAGGACATAGCTAATCTAGACTCACAATTTATCAATATAGGAAAAATAGTATGCAAGCAATTATTATTGCAATTCAAAATACAAAAATACAAAAACTGGGATCAAGATGATGCAAGAGAATGCTTGCCTTATTGCAAGTCCACTTGTTCACTTTCAGTTACGTATTCGCTCACGCCTGTCACTTTGGAATCTAAAGAGGACAATATCGAATAAACATCGAAAACACCGAGAAAATCTAAAGTGCTCAAAATGCATGAGATTTACACATTAGTAAGAGTATGATTTTAAATGACTTTAGGTGAAAATTTTAGTTCAATTGGAGTTCTTATGTGAAAGTTATAGTCTTTCAAAGGGTTGCCGGAATGAAAAATCCAGAAATTGCAAGTTTTGTTATTGTTCATCAGACATTAAATATTTCGAGAAAATTTTCAGAATGGTGATGGAAACAAAAGTAACATAATCTGCTAGAGGATAAAATTTTAGGAACAACTTCATTGGATTCAACTCAATTGGAGTTAGAATGAATTAGTTATGAATTAGTGAAGTTTAACCAATTTTATATTGTAAATAATTTATTTTAGATTTTCAACTGGGAGTATGATCTTAAGACTTTATGCTAAGTACATACTAATGATTTTTAATATTTATCTGCTTTCCCAATTTTTGTTATCTATCTCATTGTCTTAGAACTACTTTTGATACCACTACAGTCAGAGCATAGGGTCTACTGTTATTTGATATTCAAAAATGTTATTTGATATTCAAAAATCTCACTCTGCCTTCTAAATAACTTCACTTCTTAAGATTGAACTAGTAATGGCTAGTGACTACGCAGTTTACGTACTGATCTTTGCATTTAACACGTTTTAGTTCCCTGCTTTTCTCTCAAATAGCTTTCTAATTTCTGAACAAGTATATTCAGAAGAAAAAGCTTATTTCATCATCTTACTAACTACTATGACAACTATTCACTTATAATTGAAAAGACAGTAGCTTACTGAATTTTTAACTTGACTTAGTTTGTGTGGATCTTTACTGGTACTCAGGTCATGAACTTTTCTAATCTCTATTTTCTATTCAGATGGCTGAGAGTGGCTACCAAGAATTGTCAAACCTATTTAAGTGCTGGACTATGCTAACAACATGTGGTCTGAAATTTTAAAACCTCCATTAGTCACTAATCCTGTTTACTGTTCTTCCCAAATCCATTAATTTTATGCAAAATCAAAGAACTCACTGTTTGATTTGGAGAATCACTAATGCTTATTTTTTAGTTGGTTTGCCTCTATTAGCTTAAGGTCTAAAGCCTAACTGGAACAATAACCTTCCAAGTACTAGAATTTGGAAAAGCCATCAGTCCACTGTCATTTGCCAGATTCCACCTCTATATGCCCTTAGATTATCTTTTCAGTTGTTGCAGATTACTAAATGCTGACAACATTTTAACCACTGAATTTAGCTATTAACATTACTCATTTTTCAGGTTAGTGAGCTCCTTTTAAAGCAATCTCCCAAAGCTATTTAATCCCACAATCACTTGCATTTGAAAAGTCAGAAGTTTACTAAGGTTCCTAATTGCTCTAAAGACCTTCTCTGATCAAATATCCTTTTAAGTGAAAAAGTCTGAATTGACAGTTGTTAACTAAACTTCTTTACAAGTTTAAATTTAAATTTTTGTTAACTCACTGAGTGATTCAATTAACATTCATCAGGTTTGTTAGCAAGAGATGCATGGTTCTACAAGTGGGTTCAACTGACAAATCAAAATTTCCTTCTAATCATCTTTTCTTCTCTGACTAATACTTCATCAAACAGAGTTTATTACTCTCTGTTAATTTCTGCATACTCACATCCCTATTGGTTTTCAGTTTATGTTACTACTGCTAAATAATTGTCCAACTAACTAAATAGCAATAAGAAAGACTCACTACTTGAATTACCAATACTGTTAGCCTTTGGACAAATCTGATTACTTTCAGTCTACTGTTTATACAACTTACAAGAGCAATACTTTCTGAACTGAAGTACTATTAGTTAATCTTCTTTTAAATTCAAACTTCAAATTAGCTAACTTACCAGAGTGACCTAATTGACCTACACAAAATTGGTTAGTATAAGAGAGTCGGTCATTTTCAAATTGGTTCTACTGTTATTCCTAACTTTACTCTAATCCCTTCTCTGTTTATTTATCCTATCAAAGAAAAAATTCAGAGTAAGAGTGTTTGCTACTAGGCCTTCTTACTAACTCAAATTCTGATCATTTGTTAAGTGAGGTTTTGAATGATTTAATAACTGTACACAGCATTCAGCACTAATCTTCCTTTTCTGGTCAAACAACCTACAACAGCACAAGTTGACTGAACTAAAGTGCTAAACTAGACTCCCTTCAATTTAAACTTCCAATAGCTAACTCAATTGAGTGGCTCAGTGTCAGACAAAAATGGTTGGTCAGCAAGTGGTTTCACTAATTCACTGACATTTCAAGTCTTCTTCTAAACCCTTTCTCTTCTCTGATCATCAGTTCATCCACAGACTATACTGATTGGTCAGCTCATCTTCCACCAATTTATTTATCCAATTGCTAAACACATGAATGAGTGATTTAATTAGTTCATCACAACTATTAGCTGCTAATACTAGTCCTCTTACAGGTACCCCTACAATTCAAAGACAGCGAAACTGGGAGGCTAGCACAGAGGAGCTCGGGCGTGGCTCGTTGCCGGCGAATGTTGGACCGAAAAGGCGACTAGAGGGGGGGTGAATAGGAGCACAAACTCCTTTTCTCCCAAATCAAATTCAATACGACTCTCACTCCAATAGCCATGAAAGCTATGAAGATCAATCAATCAAGCACAGCGGAAGACTTGTATTGAATCCAATCAAAACCCCGAAGCAAAAACAACACAAACTCAAAACACCAAGTCTCGGGTGGTCTGACCTCTCATGGGGGCGGTCAGACCGGTTGGCCTAGCGGTCAGACGTCTCCTACGGGCGGTCAGACCTCTAGTTCAATGAACAGTGAAATCAGTCCGAAAAACCAAAACGAAAATTAAGCTAACTTTTGATTCGTGCGTCCAAACCTCGTGAAACTTGACACACACATTCTCAAGGATGTCAGGAACCTATTTCAAGCAACTATCGTGAAGATTCTTGTCAAAGTTCAGACCTTTCTCCATTTGAGTGAAGGTGGTTCAAAAACCGAGTCAAAAACGAAATATGATCTAGAGACTTCCTCGTGGGTGATTGATGATCAAGATGATCCTAGATGAGTTCCCACATGTTGCAGCAAGTTAGATCACGACAAGAAATCAACCAAAAACTCACGGATCAAAGAAATACCACAAATCACCAAATAGAGAGAAAGAAAACAAATAGACTCATCTTGAGAGAACTTTCTTTGGATTGATTTGATATGGTATTGATTTACAGCCACTCCATCAATGGAGGACAAAGACTCAATACATGAGCACGAAATCAAATCCAACTCTCTAGAACCTTAACCTCCACTAATCCTCTCCCTAAGCAAACTAGGGTTTCAAACACAATAAAAGGGTTAAGGGGGTGCAGCCACCTCCCTCCTCTATTTATAGTGGAGGCTTAGACCTTCTAGAAGAGTTTCCCTAATGGGCTCCCGCTAAGGCCCAACACAAACGGGTCACACACGCACGCATTTTAAAGCGTCGTCTTCATCTCCTCTTGACCTAATCTGCTTCTCCACGCACCGTCTTGCGCCGCGGGTTGGCAAAAGGTAACCAAGGCGATATTTGGTAAGATTACTAAAATACCCCTTCTCGGTCCTTCTTCGAAGACCGAGTCCAATCTTCGCGAAGCAGTCGCATGCTTCGCCATGTGTAGGTTGATCCAACGGCTCTCATCATGTCGGCAAGTCTCTCCCATCCGGCTCCCACCAAAACCACCATGGCACTTGCACCGACCCGCGCGCTTGATCCAACGACCGCACCGAATCGCCGTTCAGTCACCTTTGTCCATCTTGCACCATGCTTGAGTCCAATGACTTCACCCGACATCGTCGATCGTTCTGAACCTCAACTCTCCAAGCCTAGTCCCGATCATCCTCGCCGTTGACCGTCGTTGACCACCAAGCAACCTGCACAACAATAGACAAGCAAATCGAACCCGGGAACAAGTTCTTCACAACTTGACCCACGTTAGTCAAAACATGCATCATGCAACACATATGCACTGAAACCCATGAGATTGACCTAACAACCAACACATCGCTGCCAAGAAGGCTAGCAACCTAAGTCAAAACCGGTCAGACCGCCAGCATGGCCGGTCGGACCGCTCCCCTTGCCGGTCAGACCGCCAACCATTGGCCGATCGGACGCCAGCCCTTACGCCTGAAGCAAAACCGGTCGCCGCGGTGGTGGTCGACCGCTGAAGCTCGATATAGAATCGAACTTTGCCGAAAACGCATGTTTCCGCAAACCTTCAACGTCATTGCCAATTGTCACATCATCCTAAGATCATGAGCATATCCCCATGATATCCATAGCGAAGGAGTGGCGGCGAGACGGCGGTGAGGCACAAAATGGAATACTATAGGGTCAATGGAGCTAGGAGAGGTGGCTTTGTGGCACGGGCGGTGCTGTGGCGGCGCGGCCAAGGTGAGCGGCGGTCGGTCGTGGAAGAGACAAGGTGTGGCGGCGCTCGGGTAGAGTAGGGGCCGAGATATTAGAAGCATGGGTACCAGTGGATTACCTAGAGCACGCCGGGGTAGTCGGCGAAGGCAGAGAGTGGCCCGAACGAGTTGACCATGGCGAGCCGGCGGTGGCGCGGGTAGTCCTCGTCGACGGCGACCTGGGGAGGAGTAGGGCTCAAGTGAGTGATAGGATTAGGTAGAAGGGGTCTAGGCGATGCTCAAAGAGGGAGGGATCGGTGGGAGGGTCGCCGGAGAAGAAGTGGCGTCGGGGAAGGCGGTGGAGGCTGGAGTTGGAGAAGACAGCGGATGCACAACTCCCTGGTTGATGATTCCCGAAATTGTTGGAGGGCTTATGCTCCTAGAGGTGGATGGCGCACAGTGACGCGGTTGAGGGCGTCCGGGGCTCGCCGGAGCGGCTAAAACGACGACGAGCGCCCTCGGTGGTTTGGCGTTGGAGCTCGGTCCGAGCTCTGGAAAGAGGGAGAATGGAGAGGGAAGACGGGGAGATGAAGAAGATGAGGCCATGACTCCGGGAAGCAGCTGTGTGTCCATGGCGAGTTGGCTGGCACGAGGACAGGCGTGCGCGTGTCCCAGCGGTGGCACGACCGAAGCAACTGCGTGGCATGGCAGCCGCACGGGCGTGGCGCCGCTTTGGAGAAAGACGTGCTGACGAAAGGGGCCCACCGGTAAGTGACAGTGAAGCGGTGCGAGGGTGGCTCGGACGAATGGATCAGTCCGAACAAGTCATGGGTTCAGTTCGGACCGTCCGAAGGGTTGGGTTAGGTTAGGCTAGTTGACCGAATGAAATTCAAATTCCTTTAGTTTGATCCATGAGTTAAAAAAAGCAAATAAATGTATAAAAATCTGAAAATTTTAAGAGAGGCTACTGAGATGATATAGATCCCATATAAATTTTATAAACATATTGTTTATGATTTAATTGCTTGATTTACAATCCTTTACGGATGATGTTTATTTATTGAACATAGATTTTTCTCCATGTCAAGTTCTAAAATTTGAAAAAAAATCATATTAATTCATGATAATTTTTCTAGTATTTGAATAAATTATTTTCCAGAGATCATAATAAGCATTTATACCAATTTCTTTTGGAAATTTGGTTCAAGTTTGAGGTTTATTCTTGATTTGAAAATTTTCAAATGCAAAAATTTATGCACATGCTCCAGAAATGATATGAAATGTTTATGAGATGCATCTAAATCCCATTTAATAAAAATTTGGCTGCGACACTTGGTGTGGTGCTTCCTCCGCCTCTCATGGATAGCGTTCGTTGAGGGGTGTGTGGATTTATACGATCTAGGTGTGTTCGTCTCTATTCTACATCTTTTCCTTGCCCTCTCCGTCTTATGTTTTTTGCTCTTCACGGGTGGGTTTATCTGTTCTTTGCTATGCTGTTCTCGCACGCTTCATCATTTACTCTGATTGACTTGTTTCCTGCTTTTTGCTTCTGCAGGTTTCCTTGTCACCTTCACAGCTCCTCCAGCCACCACTGTCTGCTTAGTGTTGCTGGCTCCCTTCCCGCTAGTGTAAGTTTCCTTTTCTTTCGTCCTTTCCTTTGTTCGCTTTGGTTTGTGCTTCCTTTGTGATAGAACGTCTTGTTTATTATATCTGGATTGTTCGTTGCCAATAGTGGTTCTATTATCCATTCTAGATGGTAGAACAACGTATGTCCATTTATATGTGCATAGCCCGTTTTTGTGCTCTGTGTTGTCTGCATCGTTTGTAGATGTTTGTCTGCTGTCTACAACTGTCCCTATGGATTTACGTACTGCTTGTTGACTGTTTTACTGAGGCAGCTATGGTTGCTACTTAGACTTGCTTACATAGACGTACCTACATCCATGTCTGTCGCCGCGATGTCCACCTTGCTTCTTTGCGCTTGCAGGGTTTCCCCCTAGTTCTGTTTTTTTGGCGCATCGTTTCATTTCTGTCGGTCCGCTTTTTGTTCCGCAATGCCTTATGTTTGATGTTTATCTCTTCAGGTTTTAGTCTTCCACGAATTCGATGTCAGAGTCTGTGCTAGATGATATCTTGCCTCATTCTTCTGGTTATTCCTGATATGCTCTCTTTGCCTCCTTTTGCAGTTTGTGTTTTTCCGTGATGTACGAGTATGCGACTCCCTTGTTCTCATGGCCCATGATCAGTCTGCTTCTTCCTCATGTCGTGCATTTCGCTGACCGCCTCTTGTTCCAAGTTCTAGGTGTTTTCCC